>CM022391.1:168709600-169990330 GCA_011833715.1 Carcinoscorpius rotundicauda | reverse complement strand
CACGAGATATAAATAAATAAACCAGCGCAGTAGTATCTTCCACGTGTCTTTTTAATGTCAATAACATAAACTTCCCGCGCTTCTCTGCAGAGTACAAAGATTGTCTCATGACTTACAGAGGGCCTAATGTGCAGATCTAGGTCCTCCCTTTTCACTACTTACTTCAAAAGCTAGGTTAGGGCACCAGTCCGTGGTACCTGAGTTCTTGTGCTATTTTTGGTCACGCTAGCTTATGAGTGTGGAAATAAAATCCAGTTAAAATTTTGTAAATGTCATCTTTAAAGAATTAAATGTTCTTTGATACAATAAATTATACGAAGGCGCTTTCAATTGAACTTTGGTTTGCACTTTTTTCTCTTTAAAAATGTCCAAATGTTTCAAGAAGTGATTATTTGTAAGGGAAAGGTCTGGTGAATATGGTGAACGAGGTAAAGTTTGTACTGAAGTCAAACTGCTGTTCTGGATGTTTTTATCACTGTTTTCATCACATATGACAATTCTATGGAGAAGCGGGTCGTTTTTCTTGATGATGTTTTTCATGACGGGTCGTTTTTGTTTGTGAATAAGGAGTAGAAAGCAGATTTGAATTTATCTTGTTTGATGTTTTTTTTAGTTGGTTCGTGAGGTATCCATTTATCGACTTTTTCACCTTACCAGTTACTTCAAGATGTCGTGAAACTATTGAATAACAAACATTAAGTTTGTTGGCAAGTTCCCTCACGGCTTGGCGGATAATTGATTCAACTGAGGCCTTCAATTCTTCCTCATTAATGGCTGTCTGACAGCGACCCTACAGCTTATTTTCAAGGTTTGTGTTACCAGAGGAAAATATATTAAATCAACGCTGTGCTGTGCGCTCATCAATTGTGTCATCACCAAATGCATGATGGATATTATCAGCTGCTGTCGCCGCGTTGTGACCAATCTTGAACTCGTACAATAAAATTACGAGAATATTAATTTTATGGTGGCAAAAATCAATATAAATATAATTAAATTTCTGAAATAAAAAAATAAAGTAAGCTGGAAATGAACCAGACAGCTATCTTATTCTGACATGGCTATGCGACTAGGGCGCTTGACTCGAAATCCGGGGGTCGCAGGTTCGAATCACCGTCACATCAAACAGGCTCGTCACTTCAGCAGTGAGGGCGTTATAACGTGATGCTCAATCCCACTATTCGTTGGTAAAAAAGTAGCTCTAGAGCTGGTGGTGGGTTTTAATGACTAACTGCCTTCCCTCTAGTCTTACACTGCTAAATTAGGGACGGCTAGCACAGATAGCCCTCGAGTAGCTTTCTGCGAAATTTCAAAACAAACAAACAAACAAACTATGGTTGTTTCCAGAATCCCTTCTCTATGAATCTGTGTTCATTGCTAAGTCATATGCCATTTAATTTCCCTGGATCATGTGACTTTATACTCGCTGTACAGTCTCTACTTACTCGATCAGCTCTTTGAAAGCCCTAGACTCCATTAATGTCAGTTCCAATCCACTTCTCTCGGACATTCAGAAACGACTCGCTCAATTTTCTTCGTCACCTGTCTCAAACGCTCCAGAATGGGTTTCAATGCCCATGGTGAAAAAAGTACAGTTAAAGTGCAGCTTTTGTGCTTTAGAACAAAAAAAAGGAATACAATTTTACAATATTTGGATTTTTATTCATTTGTTTTATTGTTACATAAAGCTACAAAAGAGTTTTCGGCGTGTTTTCTTCCATAACTCTGAAATAACAAATTAGAGAAAAGACAGCTAGTCAAAAGCATTTACCAGTAACTCTTGAGCTACTCTGACCCACAGTTCCAATGGCCAAATACTTTTTTATGGTTAAAGATCACGAATCATGAATTGTCAAAAACCGCCATTCATTTATCGGGGACATTACTCATATGCGTCAATGCGTCATAGTTTTCCAATATAAATTATATTGTTTTTATTTCGTGTACATATTAATTGAATTACATTGTTTCGTTTTCAACATCTTTAAACATGATTCCGTCCTACTAGTTCAATCTAAAAACCGCACTGAACTAAATGTATGTAATAAGAACTGATGCGCTATTGATCTGCATATTCCTTGTGTTAATACATCATCCGTATCTCATATCTTCTAATTAACTAGCTTCATAGTTTACAGCAAATTTACCTTTAACTACACGTACTGAAAATCTAATTCCCTTAATGAAATGGCTCATGTAAGTCGAGTACTCTGTTTGTATGAAATAAATCCTTTTCAATAACTGACGTCAAGGATAGCATGTTGCACGCCAACATTGAAAGTTCCCAGCGATTTTATTATTTTTTTTCTCTACATACTTGAAATATTGGGTTAAGAAATAAATTCTACTTTCTACCTTATTCTTCATCACACGGTATATTTATCATTAATCAGTTGGAATAGTTAGTTCCTATTGGATGTGTTTCGTTCTAAAGAACACGATAGAAACGACAAGTACAAAAGCTTTTATACGCGCTAAGACTATACGAATTACTGAAAATACGATAGTCGTGCGGAAACTGAAATAAATCCGATCTATTATTGGAAAGGTCGGTTTCGTAGATGATTAGTAGAAATATGATGCTTAATATTTGTCACGTGCTTTATCTAGTTTCAGTGAAACGAAAAATTGTAATTACAAACCTTTGGATCGTTTAAATAACATCACATTTTGTGGATAAAACAGTAGATTTCAATTTTGGAGAATTCTGTTTTTAGATCAAAAACTCCAGTTGTTATAAATACTTAACTGCTTAAAATAAGCTCATCCAAAAATTAAATTTTCAACATCGAAATTATTGGAAAAACACAATTACGTGTAATGAAACTTAGCAAAAAATTAAATCATTAGAGAAGGTTTGGTAAGTTATACTAAATCATTATCTGTGGCTTCCAAAGGAATATTATGAATCCTTAGTCCTTCAGGATTTCGATTACCCTCTGTGGACACAGCAGATAGCTTGATGTGACTTTGCTATATGAAAACACACACGCCATACTGGTAAAGTCAACAGATAAAGCACTCATAGATTTCTATACCATCAGACGGTTAAAATCGGCGCTAGGAAACTTTTGTCCTCTTTATATATAATATGGATAGTTTGATTGTTTCTTTGTTGAATTTCTCGCAAAACTACTCAAGAGCTATCTCTGTGTGTGTGTGTGTGTGTTTTTTTTCGTATAACAAAGCCACAAAGGCCTATCTGGTCAGCCAACCGAGGGGAATCGAACCCCTGATTTTAGAGTTGTAAATGCGGGGACATACCGCTGTACTAGCGGGGAGCCAAGAGCTATTTAAGCTACCCGTGAATAATTTTGAAGTTACAGACGAGAGGGAAGACAGCTAAGTAACACTAGTCACTACCAGCTCCTGTGTTACACCTTGCCAACGAATAATTCAATTGACCTTTATATTATAATGTCATAACGGCAAAAAGAGCGAACATATTCATTGAGAGTGGTCAATCCGCGACCTTCAGATTGCGAGTCAGATAACGGAACGCTCGTTTGGAGGAGTGGTGCTTTTTCTACATGACAGTTTTATACAAGTCTGTTCTGGGTAACCCAATCATAAAAGGAATTTTTTTTATCAATAAAGGTATTTCCAAATAACAAACAAACAAAATCAGGTAGATATTACTGTGTACAGTATCTAAAGATTCTCTGTCATTTAGCTGTTTCCTGGAACATTAAGTGTTATTAAAATAATATACCTGTGCGTTAAAACCCAAAACTTGTTTTTAAAATCAAATCACAGTTTTCCGAGGACGAGTAACTAATATTATGATAATAAAGAAACGCTATACAAAAATATATACATACAAAGTTATTCCAGTTCTACTGTTGTTGTTTTTGCGTAAAACTACAAAATGGGCTCTCTAAACTCTATTTACCATTAGGGAATTGAACCTTAGATTTTTGTATTCTAAGTTCAGAAACTTACTGTTGACCCACCAGATGACTAATTCAATTTGTTTTTATCTAATTCGCATATAATTTTGATAGTTAATAAAGTTATAACACTAACATTCTGTCTTTTGTTGCTTCAGCTGATGCCCGGCATGACCAGGTGGCTAAGACACTCGATTCGTAATTTGAGGATCATGGATTCAAATACCCGTCACACCAAACATGCTGGCTCTTTTTAGCCGTGGGGACGTTATAACATTATGGTAAATCTCACTATTCGTTGGTAAAAGAGTAGCCCAAGAGTTGGCGATGGGTGGTGATGACCAGCTGCCTTTCCTCTAGTCTTACACTGCTAAATTAGAGACGGTTAGCGAGGTAGCCCTCGTGTAGATTTGCGCGAAATTCAAAAAACAAACAAACAAGAAGCTAACGCTGAAAAATAGTACAATGATATTTATAAAAAGTACCAAAATCTATCAATTATAAAACGACTTCATTCAGTGTTCTGATGTCATTTCTTCAAAAAGTTATTAGCATTGAAACTACATAAAAAATAAGTATTTGAAACATTTGTAATTTTATATACGTTATAAAACTATTTACACATACGGGTTAAATTTATATGATTTACAATTTAGGATATTAATTCCAATAAATTAGAGACCAAGACTGTGATTGCATTTCTCATAATTTCCTACCGAATAGCAGGAACCTACGTTTAAGGTTTTCTTACAAAGACTCAGTTTGACTTCTTTTAATTATGTCTGTATGTTGAATGTGTTGTACGTTTAATCTATATTTTCCTTCTATGTAATTCCTCTTTCCCGGTGGATCATGGTAATATTACGGACTTAAAACGTTAAAATTCAGGGCTCGATTCCTCTTGATAGACAAAATGCAGAGAGCCCTCTGTGTCGCTTTGGTGGGCTAAAACAACAAGGAGATTATCATCTCAATATATGTATACTTCAAAACTGAGTGAAAATATAACATGTACTCGCCATACCCTTCATTAATATTGACTAATGTAAAAGCTGACATCTTTGTGATTTAAGATTCCAAGTTACAAAACAAACGCAAAATACTGACAGTATGTGAGTTATATAATGTTTCCTAATTCTGTTTGTATTCGTTATGTTGTAAACGTCGACTAGAATGTCTATAAAGTGATGTAACTTTGCCCCCTGAAATCTCTCACATTTACGATGGATTGAGACAAATAAAAGCCTGACAAACCTTAGAAACTTGATAATAGTCGACAAGGAGAGAGACATACAATTTGCATGTAATTTGTTTGAGCTACAGAGGATTGCACTATTTTGTTATATTAACGAAAAGGGGAGAGACATACAACTTACATGTAATTTGTTTGAACTATCGGGGGTTTGCACTATTTTGTTATTTTAACGAAAAGGGGAGAGACATACAACTTACATGTAATTTGTTTGAACTATCGGGGGTTTGCACTATTTTGTTATTTTAACGAAAAGGGGAAAGACGTGCAATTTACAAGTAATTTGTTTGAACTAGAGGGGATTGCACTATTTTGTTATATTAACGAAAAGGGGAAAGACATACAATTTACAAATAATTTGTTTGAACTATCCGGGGTTTGCACTATTTTGTTATATTAACGTAAAGAAGAGACGCGTGCAATTTACATGAATTTTGATTGAACTACCAGGGATTTACACGATTTTGTTATATCAACGAAAAGGGGAGAGTCATACAATTTAAAAGTAATTTATTTGAACTATCCGGGGTTTGCACTATTTTTTATATTAACGAAAAGGGGAGAGACGTGCAATTTACACGTAATTGGTTTGAACTATCGGGGGTTTGTACTATTTTGTTATTTTAACAAAAAGAGGAGAGACGTGCAATTTACATATAATTTTATATGCAAAAACGGCTCGTTTGGGTTCAGAAAATATTTTAAATATTTGTAACACAACCCCTTCCAAACATGTGGTCAGCTTCCGGTCAGTTACCTCTTTCTTTGTGAACCTGACGATGACCGAAGAAGGTCGAAACGTTGTTCGCTCTTCTATTTAAAATATTTTCTGAACCCAAACGAGCTGTTTTTGCACATAAAATTCTCAACAAGTGGGTTTCTCGACATCACTGATTACAAATAATTTGTTTGAACGAGAGGGGATTGCACTATTTTGTTATATTAACGATATCAATCAGTCGGAACCGTAACTACAATTATACGGAAATAAATGTTGGGGTTTACTCGCTTATTGTCCGAGGGGATCCATCTTTTGTAGTTACACCATAGCACTTCAATTTGATTTGAACAGAGTAGCCTTATATTCCGACGTGCGTGATTATATGACACTCTGTAAATGTGTGTTTTTAAAAGAGAAACGTAAACCAAATTAATTATATTATCAATAATCTTATGTATAATACTGTCATCAGTACACTTTAACATGAATACTTGAAAGGAGGTGAATATTTCACATAACTAGTGGATCTGTAAACCGTAATGAAGAACGGGATTTAACCCATTTCTTACTCTTGTTTATAAACTAATACAGTTAGAAGATTTCTTTAATTTTTCACAAATCAAACTACTCGCCCAAATGATGTTCCAATAGTAAGAAGCAAAGCTCGTGATACACGTTTTTCTGTATTTAATTTACACAGGAATAATAAGATGTGATAATAAGCACTGGAATAGACTAAATTAATCGTATGAGCATTACAGATAATATATTAAGTTAATAACTGTGATCAGCGAATGCTATTCGTCAGTTACTGTATTTAAATGTTTAACTTTTTACTGATTTGTTTTTTACAGTTGTTAAATAGCGAACAAAACGGTGAAAATACTTAATAAGTTTCAATGAAATTTCTTCTACTGACATTTAAAAAACGCCCAGGGTGTATACAAAACACCTATTCACTACCATGTAAAATGTATCAGCAGCTGAACAAGCTTGCATCTCCCGAAACATAACTGGACCACTGAGAGCGAGCGCTGACATATAATCCTTCCACTTTCGGCGCTAGGTGTCACTACTAGTATTGGGGTAAACAGTTGAACAGGTACTACCAACAGTAGCAGGTGAAAAAAGACGACGGGAAAACTGGCAACATGGTTCTTGGTTCAAACCGTATCTTCAGGAAAAGTGCGATAGACGGTAGTGTAAGTACAGTTGTTTCTATTTATTGTATGGTGAATTTTACACTTAAATTTACCAGTACCTTTATAGCGTCAGTTTTGTTAAAACTCTAAGATCATAATGCTTTGTTTGTTTTTAAGCTCGAAACTATACAATAGGCTATTTGTACTCATCCTACTTCTGCTATCGAAACTCGATTTTTTACGTTATGAGCCATCAAACTTATCAATGTACACCCAGGAGACTAAGATAAATGTTTTTACGTGCCCATCATAACGAAGGCATTTATAGAGACGGTTACAAGTCTTAAAAACAGAATCATTGGAATACGCGAACATAATACATTTGTTTTGTAAAATAGCCTTTCCGTGGATTACTAACTTTTATAATGTCATTTACAAATACACGTAATCACACTTTTCAATCGCATTGAATTTTGCTCTCTCCGAATCTACAGAGATTTAAATTTCTTAACAACTAATTTTGTAAAATATCCTTGCTGATACAGAACATTATTTATTAACATTTGCGTCTTAGAGGAGAGGGAGCGAGTTACCAACACGCACCGCCAACTTTTGGGATACTATTTTACCAATGAATAGTGGGATTGACGGTAACATTGTAATATCCCTAAGGCGTAAAGGACGAAAACGTTTGATGCGACGGGGTTTCGAACCAGCAACCCTCAGATAACGAGACAAACTCCCTTAACACATGGCCATGTCGGGCTCTCTTGGGTAGTAGCCGTCTTAAAAGGGCGAGTTCGTAATTAGAGACTTCTAAAGTAGCTAGTCTATAAATAACTTTGCGCTCATATCTGAAAATTCCAACAGAAGAATAAATATTCTTGTTTATAAAGTCGTTTCGAAAGAACGTTGCTCAGAAATACAGCATTCGGTGCGATTTTTTGCAGTTGGAAAATGAATGTTGATTTTAACTTGCAATCACAACAGGCTAGCAAATTACGAGGCTTTTTTTTCTGAAAGCATACTCTTGCGTGTAATTATTTTGTGTAGCTTTTCGGTCTCAGCAGCGACTCAACTGTCGAAGCCAATTTCTTAACGTTTCGCTCGAAGACGACTACGCAAGAAATCCTCCATATAAAGAGCAATTATGTCGTTTTAATTAAATCGGAGCAAAGCACATTTGCACATCTCCGGAACCTGTAATTTTGAATGAATTGTTTGTTTTGCTCGTTGGTAACACCGATCATTTGTCCCGGTTTCTGAAAACATTGAAAGTTTTAGAATATTTCTGTGATGTATGGTAGTCTTTAAGCAAACTGGCAGTGATGTTTTACAATTTATTTTCTAAAAGTTATCAACGAGCGATTGCAGTAAGATTAACTGCACGGAATTTCTCTTCAAGTACAGATTTCGGTACACACCGCCTTCAATTTTATGCCTAAATAAATTATAAGGTAGAATCTAACAAAAACGAATGGCTCTTTTACTAGTTCAACAACAACTAAACAAAAAATATAGTAGACTCCTACTATTTTCCATCACTGGTCAGGCGATTAGGGCACTCGACTCGCAATCTGAGGGTCGCTGGTTCAAATCTCCATCCCACCAAATATGCACATAGTGGCACATAAGCATGTAAACAACATTGCATTAAATTCCATTAATTCCTGTTGAAGTCCCCTGACTGTATTTTACAAAAAAGATGATCGATTTTACCGAATTAGTTTGGTTAGCTTTTGTTGTTGTTCTTTTTACTTTAACGTCGAAATTACATAATTACTCAACTTGATGCACTGAGTTGGTCACATCAGTAAAAACGATGTGAACCAATATGTTATAACGTGTTAAATAATATCATAGTGTGAAATGGAAACGACAAAAGCTAGAAAAGGTCGGATATTATCATTAATTGTTTGAATTTTTTTTTAAATAATAAATTTATAGATACTTTAAACTCCAGTAAAACTATTACTTTTACATGGTCAGAGTTTAACGAATAAAATAAACACGTTTATCTCAGAACGGCTGGTATGGGTATTAACCATAATTTTGAACAGTGCTCTATTTTAGAAATTGGTCAATTTAGATCCAGACTATTCGTGGAAAGAAAACACGAGCTATAGAATTACGTAAATGAACGCGACAAACCTGTTGTTTGTTTGTTTTTAAAATAAGCGCAATTCATTATAATATATCAAATCCTTGTACATATAAATATTCGCTTGTTCAGAGGCATAAAGAACACGCTTGAAACCCTCGCTTGGAGAATTTAATTTTTTTTTTTCGATAACAAGTCGCTTTGTGTAAAATAATATCAAAAAATACTAGTCTGTATGTAACAGTTTTACTTGTTCACTCAAGTCCTCATAATCCTGGTTCAAAAAACCTATTTTTTGCTTTTACTCTTCCACAATGGACCTGTTTGTAAAGAACCGTACTTTCCAATTTACTGGTCCACCGGAGGTGGTCCACTTCTTCTTCCATAATATTCAGTACACATTAAACCCAATGGTAGATCAATATGTCCGTGGGCTCACACCACTAAAAACTGGGTTTCGATACCCGTGGTACGCAGATCACAGAGAAATCATTTTGTAGCTGTATGCTTAATTCTAAACAAACAAACCATTCTGCTAGTCTCATGACAGTTTTACGCTTTAAATAACTATTCATCCTGTAGGAGGTTTTACGAACTAATCACTTGACAGTTTTTATTTAAAAAAAAAAACTAGTAATCCTGAAAGAAGATTTTACCTGCTGACCACATGACAGTTTTACTTTTTCAGTAACCAGGCTTTCTGTAGGTAGATTAACTTGCTAATCGCATGGCAGCTTTGCTCTTTCGGTAACTAGTCACTTTGTAGGAAGTTATACTTATTAATCCAATAGCAGGCTTACTCTTTTAATAACACCCCACTTAACAAAACGTGATGTATTTACCAAACTTCTTAGTGTGTTTTTAAGTAAGTAACCAAGAGAAGCATTATTTGAGTCGGTCACACAGATCTCACATTCTTAATTCATTAGTTAAGGAAGCTAAACAATTTTCCCAACGACTAACCTGTCCAAAAACCATGTGGTTCAGCGTTAAATATATGAACTTATAACCCTAAAAATTAGATATTAATGGCCCTGGTGAGCACAGCAGAGATGTACCGTCATACAGCTTCGCGCTTAACAACAAACAAACGAACCAAGGACGTTTTGAGAAAACCACTATAAATCAATTTGTTGTGCCTTGTTGTAAAACAATATTTATGCACTAGTTTCTAAATAGATTGCAAGTGAAATATTTAAATAATTATTCAGTTGTTAGAATCGGGTTATTTCTAGCAGTCTAGCAAAGTAAGTAGACTGTCGAACCTAATTTACCAAAATAATAGCCGTAATTAATTTTATAATATACAATTCTCGTATACACAAACCGAACAATATATTCGAATGTGTAAAGACTTAATCATATTATTCTCTCAAAGTCGAATAAGTCTCTTGTGGATATTACTAGTTTAATTATCAAACTGGATTACAATTCGATATAAAACCCTGTACGTGGCCTGGCGTGGCCTTGTTCGCAGTGTGAGGGTCGCGGACTCGAATGTCTGTCGCACCAAAAACGCTCGCTCTTTCAGCCGTGGGGATATAATAATGTTATGATCAATACCACTATTCGTTGGTAAAAGGGTAGCTCAAGAGTTGGCAGTGAGTGGTAATGATTAGCTGAGTTCCCTATAGTCTCGCACTACTAAATTAGGGACAACTAGCTCTGATATCCCTCGTATAGTTTTTCGCAAAATCCAAAAACAAAACAAACCTCCCTAGACCAAATCGAAATAACATATTTTCGTGTGACTCACGGTAGAATAACAGATTTAATAAAGTGTGGTAAAAGTAACTATTACTTCATTATACCAAAGGTTTACAACTGATTTTACTGTATTAACCACTGCAAGTAATTTAGCAAAAATTTGCGAAACAATTAAAACTGAGGTGACTCAGTTTTGATATTGATCAAAAAATCGAAACAGAGGTTTGAATTTCTACTTTTACAAAATCAAAGTTGTATTAAAAATATATATTATATGCAACGACACTTGATTCTTGTTAAAATTGTTAGTTCAAAAGTGTTTGTGTATTTTAACTTTGCTAGCTTAGGGAAAAAAAGGAAGTTTATCTTACCTTTGCTTTGACTTTATTGCACAGTATATTAAACTGTATAAAACTATTTGAAGGTTATTTAAACTCTCTTTAAAATCTGATGAAAAAAGAGCGTAACTGATGAAAGAATGTTCAAGTAAATCCTCATCTAGGGTAAATGTTTGTCTCTATCAAATATTTGTAAGCATCTCCACCCTCTTAGTCGTCTCCGCAACACTACTATTGATTTTTGTACGATCGAACTATTTTTCCTCTCTACTGAACAAGCGCATTTTAAGCTATTCTCTCTCTCTTTACGCTGTAGAGAAACCCAAAAATCTGTATTTTGTTTCTTCTCTTTAAATAAACTTTTTCAGAAAAAAACACTGTTATTTTGTCGATAATACATAATAGATTTCTGAAATCTGCAGTCACATATTCAGATGGTAGAATTTAAAGTTATACGAGAGTGCATGATTGAAATCACTTTTTGGTTTTCCTTTTTTATCTTTCCATTATTTTCCAACTTCTCTGACATATCACAATAAAATTTTGATGGGAAGTCATGAACGAGCACCAATCACAACGTAATGGCTGCATTGAAATTTTTTTTGGTCTGTTGTTATTTCCCACACGATACTGTCACCGTTCCTAGAAGCTTTCCTTCACTACCTGATTCCTTGCAACAACTTGGCTAAAAACAAATAGCACCGCAGATGCAAGACAAACCAACAAAGTCCAAATACCAGCTACACTGTGGAACTAGTAAAATACATCCTTATAGGAGGGGTAGCTGAAAGATAAAACTCGCACGGTAATGAAGATACAATTCCTATAAGAGAACCTTCATTCGTATGAAATAAAACCCAAAATTTAGGAGAACGTATGGGTGTTTAAAGTCAAGACGTCTTATACTTAAACCCATCGATTACTCTCTTTTTTTAATGAGTTTTGTTTATTTATTTGTTTTTGAATTTCGCGCAAAACTACACGAAGGCTATCTGCGTTAGCCGTCCCTAATTTAGCAGTGTAAAATTAGAGGGAAGAGAGCTAATTATCACCACCCACCTTCAACTGTTGGGCTACTCTTTTATCAATGAATAGTAGGATTGACCATAAAATTATAACGCCTCCACGGCTGAAAGGCGAGCACGTTTGGTGGGAGAAGGATTCGAACCAGCAATCATCAGATTAGAGTCGTACGCCTTAGCCGATGAATTTTGTCGAAACGCTATTACATAATTATTTTCCTTTTTATAACGGTTTTATCTATATAATGTTCTCGGTTACAC
Organism: Carcinoscorpius rotundicauda; assembly: GCA_011833715.1. NCBI lineage: Eukaryota > Metazoa > Arthropoda > Merostomata > Xiphosura > Limulidae > Carcinoscorpius > Carcinoscorpius rotundicauda. The sequence continues at coordinate 169,977,896 of CM022391.1, read as the reverse complement.
TGATTTAATTTTCGGGTTGTATTCATAAATAACTGTAATATGAAATTAAAACTTAAAATATGACTTAGCTGATTTAAAAAACAACAACAAAAGGGTGAATGCAATATGAAACAAAATCAAATCAATCTTTATTTACAGAGAAACAACATACCAAGACATTGAGGATTACAGTAATTACTAGACAGTGCTTTTGAAAACAAGAAAAAAAATGTGGTAGATATCCTGATAAGAATCTACAGTGGTTCCAAATGTAATCTGCTCCAGTCCGAGACTTTTATGTAAACTAAAACAATAAAGTCTTCGCTCTCATAACTCAGGCACTATCTGCATTACTGGTCATCCCAGGTTTGTTTGTTTAGAATTAAGCACAATGAACTATCTGTGCTCTGCCTACCACGGGTATCGAAACCCGTTTTTAGCGATGTGAGTCCCAGACATCCCGCTGTGCCACTGGGGTGCATCGCAAGTGAAAAGGAAGATAATTTGTCCTCTAATTATTTCTAAATATAAACACGATGATGTTAACAGAATCAGCGGAGCAAGACCTGTAAACAGATATCTGTTAACCTCGTCTCAAGATCCTTGACCATCTGTGACGACACAAAGTTTATTCAGTACTGCACAACACATATTTTTCACATGGGAAAGGAAGTTTGTATTCATTCTGAAAATATATTCCTCAGAAAGATTTTGGTTAAATAAAGCGTACCTTTCTTGAAAAGAAAATGCACAACTTTTCCAAGTACCACAAACATTTCTACATATTTTCAAATTTTCTATCGGTCCATAAATGCATTTGTTTGTTATTTGTTACGCATGTAATATTTTGTTAGGACATACGTATAATCGTGTATAAATGGTTCTATGACAATTTAAATAAATAAAAAAAACACGACAAAAACATTCAGAAAAGTACATTTTAGTCCATACATTTAGTCACATGACCTCTGCCACTTGTTGAACACATACTGAAAATATAATAATTACATCAGTGCTTCATGACACTATCCTTAAGGCTGACATGTGGTACTAGACGTGGAGTACATGGATAAGTACCAACAACAAATCAGTGAGGATCGTTAGGGCTGAGATGGCAGAGACCATGGTTAAAGTGGTACTCAGTCAAACCAGCAGACCTGTAAACATTATCTAATGCCTCAAAAACATGCAGTTTAGAATGACATGTGAGTCGAGTGATTGTTTTCCAATAAAATTAAAAGAATGGTGATTGGATGTAAAACAGAATATTGGTTTTCAACGAATGTTGCGGATACTTCTGAGCGGTGGTGTTTCAGTTCACATCTTCTCAAACTTAACAGTTACGTCTCTAACATGGAACATTATATCATCAGATCTGATAATCCAAATAAAAATACTATCGTTACGATCTCCCTAGTTGTTTAAGACATAGGTCAACAGGAATCCACTGTCGTAGTTTTCTTAAAGTAGCTGTTACAATGTACACATTTTTCATCCACACAAAAGTTCAGATGTTTCAGAATTTTTAAACACTATTTGGTTTGAATTTCCTTTAAATTTCGCGCAAGGTTACTCGAGGGCTATCTGCGCTAGCCGCCCCTAATTTAGCTGTATAAGACTATAGGTAAGGCAGCTAGTCATCACCACCCACGCCAACTCTTGGGCTACACTTTTACCAACGAATAGTGGAATTGACCGTAACTTATAACGCCCCCACGGCTGAAAGGGCTAGCATGTTTGGCGCGACGGGGATGCGAATCCGCGACCCTCAGATTACGAGTCACACGCCTTAACACGCTTGGCCATGCCGGGCCTAAAGGGAATGTATCTGGTCAGTACTGCCCACCGCCAACTCTGGGGCCGATCTATTGCCAACGAATAATGGAATTGATTGTTACATTATAACGCTCCCACAGATAAAAGAGACGAGCATACTCGATGATGGAGATTAAAATTCGCGTTCCGCAGATTGCAAGTCGAGCAAGTAAAGAACCGATCTTCAAACGAATATTTCTCTGCAAGATGTGAACCAGCAAACACAATGTCAAATTCGTACAAAATTACTGCTGAAAAGTAATCTTACTGCTTTTGTAACAACTATGATGCCAAAAAGAAGCCACTTTTCGTTTACCAGTTTTAGGGTTAAAATCTGTAAAGTTGTTTATAAAAAATCCTATGTCTTAGTTTTTCTTTTCATAGACCACCGTAAACAATTATATATTCAATTTTTATGAACACACGATTAACACAGTTTTATCCTCAACTTGATATCTAAACTATCACCAGTTTTAAAGGCTAACTTACAGTATCTATTGTCCCCCAGTGGCTCAGCAGTATGTCTGGGGACTTACAACGCTAAAATCCGGGTTTCGATACCTGTGGTAGGCAGAGCGCAGATTCCCCATTGTGTAGCTTTGTGCTTCATCCAAAACAAAAACAACTACTACTACAGTATGTATTAATAACGTATTTGCAATTATTAATTATCGTGTCAATCCTCATGTCTCATTTACTGTGAGTTTTATCTGTAAGTATTATGTCACCAGAAATCAATTACTGTGACGATTATATTCCTCTACTAAATACAACGAACAAATTTTAGCACATTTTTACAGGCTATGTTTAATTTCATTATATAATGATTAATATAGCATATCATTTATGATTTTTACAGGTAACCGTCTATCTTGGAACCAGAGATTTTGTTGATTATTTTACGCATTGTGATCCAGTCGGTAAGTTTAAAACATGTTCCAGGTGAATTTCTCGTTTGTTTTTTTGTAGTTAAGCACAAAGCTACAAAATTGGCTTTCTGTGTTCTGCCGATCAAGGATATCGAAACCAGGTTTCTAGAAGCATAATTTCGCAGACATCGCCGTGTCAATGGGGAAGGGGTAGTTTCTAGGAGAATCTTAAAATATAAAAAAGAATGAAATTGAAATTACTCTGCGTTCTTATTACTTCCAACTCTGTTAGCTCTGGCGAGGCCAATAAGGTCTAACGTTTAGTGTTCTTGGATTTCGAATCCAGGGTTTATGGTTCGTGACTTGTTGTCGCAAAAAATTATTGCATGTTGAAGTTTAGGGTTTTAAGTGTCATATGGATAACAGTCAAATCTCACAATTCATTAAACAAGAGTAAATCAAAAGTTGACGGTGGGTTACTTATGTTTTTATTATATAATTAATCGTACAACAGCTTAATATGATAACAAAATTGACAGAATTCTAAGACAAGCAGAAAGTTATTAATCAATATGTCGCTTGTGTTACAAATTGCAAAATGCAAGGTCTTTGTAACAGCCGTTTCATCTAATTTCAAAGTTATAAAAACAAGAAATAAATATTTTCATCATTCGAACTACTTGCGAAAAATTTACATCCGTTGAATATTTAATTTATTACTTACTCTTCTCACACGCACAAAAATTAACGAACTACAATATTTTAACAAATTAACATGTTTTTTTTAAGAATTTTTAATCCGACGAGATGCAGCTTGCATATTAATTACATTTCAATATTTATATTACAACAAACTTTGAACTAATCTGGTAATTGAAATTTTGAGTGACTCTCAGGAAATATTTCATACTCTATTGTACATATTCTTATTGTAAAAGTATGATTTATATTTCTGGATGGTTTTTTTTTCATTTCGCGCAAACCTACACGAGGGCTATCTGGGCTAGCCTTCCTTAATTTAGTAGAATAAATCTAGAGGGAAGGCGACTAGTCATCACCACCCACCGCTAACTCTTGACCTACTCTTTTATCAACGAATAGTGGAATTGAACGTCACATTATAACGTCCCTATAGCTGAAAGGACGAACATGTTTGGTGCAACGAGAATTCGAACCCGCGATCCTCAGATTACGAGTGGAATGTCTTAACCTACCTGGCCATGCCAGACCTGTTTCTGAATGACTTTCAAGCAATGTTTCATATCTGATGTACATTTTCTTGTTTTGTTTGTGTGTGTAGGTGTTTCTTTATAGCAAAGTCACGTCGAGCTATCTGTTAAATCCACCGAGGGAAATTGAACCCCTAATTGTAGGGTTGTAAATCCATAGACTTACCGTTGACTAGTGGGGAATTTTCTTGTTGTAAAATTGAAAATAACATTTTTGAGTGACTTTCAAGCAGTGTTTTATACTATACTGTACATTTTCTTATGGAAAAATTAATAACTCTAACAACCTCATATAATCCTATTAAGAGAAAATATAACAACTTGCTTCGACATATTCACATTTACAAACATAATTGGACTTTATAAACCATTCACTTCAAAAGCGCCCCCCAGTGGCTCAGCGGTATGTCTGCGGACTTACACGCTAAAAACCGGGTTTCGATACCCGTGGTGGGCAGAGCACAGATAGCCCATTGTGTAGCTTTGTGCTTAATTCAAAAACAAACAAACAAACAAACACTTCAAAAGCTCCCTCTAACGATGAACGAATAAAACTAAATAATTTTGTCAAAAGTAATGATATAAACTTGAATTGGAAGTTACTTAGTTGCAGTATATATGAATTAAACGATTTCTTTTGCGCCAAGTGTTTTACGTCTATGGTCAGATCAGGAAAATGAAAACTCAAATAATTTAATATTGAAGTTGTAACTAAAATTATTTTGAAATAAGTTACAGCAATAGACGCACCAGTTAATTTTGTTAATTACTGAACTATTTCTGAAAAAAAACAAAAACAAAGCGACAGTACACATTGAGAAGACTGTTTGTTTATATCCTGTTTATACACCACAATGCTTTGAAAGTACGTGTTTCAACTTCGGAATTGATGTTTTTATGTGTGGTATTTTGGTGGCGCAATGCGTTCCAGATTTCAGGTTCGTGTGTGAAGTTACTGTTTTGAATGCAAGAACAATAATACAGTGCATTACCTCTGTCTATGGTGTATAATCACGTGTCCGTATTGACTTGTAACACATGCACCGAGGTACAGTTTTAAGTATTAATCCGTATTGCTGTGTGCTAAACGAAAGAAGTTTGAAGGACCTGCTGTTATCACAATTTTGAAGATATTTGAAATGTTCTTGAAATGCTTTTTGTTTTTCTTTAGTTGTTTTCTTTGTTTAACAAAAAGTTATCTGCGCTCTGCCCAACGCAGTTATCTAAGTCATATTTTTAACACTGGCCGATAAACAACTTCGCTGGCTTTAGCAAACTTAAATACGTAAATAGGAGTTGTGTGCGATAGAAACTTCCTTATTACAATAAAAATGTAAGCCCGGAATGGCCACGTGGATTAAAGCGTTCGACTCGTAAACCGAGAGTCGCGGGGTTCGAATCTCCTTCGAACCAAACACGATCGCCCTTTCAGCCGTGGGGGCGTTATAATGTGACAGACAGTCCCACTATTCGTTGGTAAAAGAGTAGCCCAAGAGTTGGCGGTGAGTGGTGATGACTAGCTGCCTTCCCTCTAGTCTTACACTGCTAAAGTAGGGACGGCTAGCACAGTTAGCCCAAATGTAACTTTGGCGAAATTCAAAAACAAGCAATAAAACTGTGACTTAGTGATGATGTGCTAAAACAGTGCTTACGGTTTACGGCTTAAGATATATGAATAAATGTATTTTTATGAAACAGGTGAAATTTATTGTTTTTCTTATCATAAAATAATGTAATTTATATATGTAGTTTAGCACAATTTTTAGATTCAAGATCGATCGTTTAAAGTCATGTGCAAAAATCTTTTTTGGCTATCTAAACGTTTTTATTAACATTCTATCTAAAGTTATGTCTTCCCTAACTCTTCCAGTGGATAAGCGGTAAATCCGAAGGCTTGTGACCCTGAACCCATTTTATATATTGTGTTTAGCATAACACAGATATCCTTATTACAGCTTTGTGCTTAACTGCAAACAAATACAAAGAAATACTCTCCATTTAAGCGAGATGTCAGGAAGATATATTACAATTTCATTAATTGTCCTTTCCCCTTTCGTCAATATTCACAAAAGTTTTGATGAGTTAGTTTTTCAAATATTCTTAAAATCATGCCCAAGGACCATCTATGCCAAACGTCTCTAATTTAGATTTGACAGACTGGAGGAAAGGCACTTAGTCAACAATACCCGCGGACAACCATTTGGTTGTTATAATCTAGGGTCTCACAATGCCGAATGCGATTTTGAAATAATGACGTAAATTATAGACCTCCGGATTCAACACCTGACCATATACAAAAGCACAAATTACTTCTTATACATTTTGCTAGGACTGGCATGACCAGATGGTTAAAGCGATCTACTCGTAATCTTAGGGTCGCGGGTTCGAATCCCAGTTACACCAAACGTGCCCGCACTTTTAGATGGCAGTGGATGGTAATGACTGGCTTCCTTCCCTGTAATCTTACACTGCTAAATTCGAGACGGCTAACGCAGATAGCCCTCGTGTAGCTTAGCGCAAACTCCAAAAACAAATGAATTTTCACAGATTAGAAGAATGTATTTGGCAATAATAGTATTCCAAACACACAATATTTGTCATATCTATTGCCCACGACACATTTCACTCAATCCAGAGCTCTTCAGACTGGCTGGATACAATGAACACACTTGTGGTGGGAATGCTGTTCGTATAAGCCATTAGTTACAACAATTAGTGTTGTGAGGACCCCTTTTACAGGTAAATAAAGTATGATTGTAGTTATACTTGTCATTACATAAGTATTAGGCCTATTATAATTGTGAACACTATATATTGTTTACCTTGTCCCTTAGGGACTTTAAAGAATTAGAAAAGTACATCTTTACTACATTCATTATATCCATTGCCAACGACGTGTTTCGCTCAATCCATTAGTCCTGTGAGATGTCTCATTACAAGTGTAACCATAATCACGCCTCACCAACTTGTAAAAGACATTCACAAAAAAGCAGTTGTTTTACAATAGCTTGTACATTTTGTCTTTAATGGAAAAAAATGAGTTTAATAGCGAACAATTAAACAATGACGCAATATTTTGTTTTAACTCGTTTTGTTGTGAAATACGTTTTGCCAAATGCAATCGTAAAAGAAATTCTTCTCTTTGTAGTTAGGCATTTGAATCGCGAGATCAAAACACGTCGTCGAACATACTTGCTCTTCTGACTGTAAGAGTGTTATCATATCGTTATCCTTGATAAAGAGCCACAGAAATATTGGAAATCGTAGTATTGACTAACTGTTTCCTTCTAATCTATCACTTCAAAATTAAAGACAGCTAGCGCAGATATCCCTCGATAAACTTTTCGCTAAATTAACTAACCCAAGCAAACAAAAGAAATGTTATATCGGTAAAAACTCATTTTCGACATTATTGCTTCTAGCATGTCTTTATTAGCTTCATAATAGTATTTCTTGACATAAACTAAGACTTTATTTATTTCCGCGTGTTACGGTGCAGACTAGTCTTCGATATCATTGTCTTTAGTGTAATATCACATAATAGTAACCAGCACGCTTACTTCTTGTAAAATGAACACCTATCAAAATATCTTATGATCCGTGAATACACTTTAAAATGTATTTTCAAATAGCTAGGCACTACTAAAAATCGGCCAATTCAGAGGATAAAATTACATTCGAAAACTAACATTTTTAGTAAGCATCCAAGTTTTAAAAAATCAAAGTTTATTAAGCACAAAGCTACAAAATAAGCTATTTGTGCTCTGCCCACCACGGGTATAGAAACCCGATTTCTAATGTTGCTAATCCTCAGATATTCTACTGCGTCACTGGGGGTACAACATCAATCTAAGATATTTGTAATCGTGTTCCACTTGTGTAAAAGTGTGTATTGACCTGAAAATGTATCAGATCTAACTCTCCAGATGTGAATAGGTGTGTGTTGACTTGAAAGTCTATCAGATCTTACTTTCAGAAGTTTTATAAACACTTACTGCTGCACAACATTAAACAGCAAAATCTTCCTCTGAAAATTTATAATTAACAAACTTATTATCATAGATCTAGTATTTATATTATATTAATATTCATAATAAACATCGTTCTTCATATTGCGTGTTTTGTTAGTTTTTTACACTCCTTTTGGCTTTTTAATAACAAATATGCCTTACATTATGTCCATGCCCAGGAAACCTTTCATATGTACTTAAAGTTATCAGCTGGGCTAGCGGGCATAGATTGAAGTTTCTTTCTAACGCCGTTTATATGTGCACTATAGCAGATTAAGTTTTATGACAGGAGACGATTCGCAATACAAATTTAATTTTTATCCATCTCTGATTTTAAATTCGTAATGGACAACTTAAAAGCTTTGCAGAGGAATAACATTTGCAGTCTAACGTTATTTTTATCACAAACATTAAAGTTTAATGTCTCTCAGTATTTCGCCAGGTTTCGAATTTCATCACCATGACATTAAATATTACATTTATATTTAAAATGGGAATTTAGATAATGTCCCACAGTATGTATTTTGTTTCACCAACACTCATAGGCCCGGAACGACCAAGTGCGCTAAGGCGTTCGACTTTTAATCCGAGGGAAACGCATTCCAAAAAACATGCTCGCTCTTTCAGCCATGGGGGCGTTATAATGAGACGGTCAATCCTACTATTCACTGGTAAGAATAGCCCAAGATGTGTGCGCTGGGTGGTGATGACTAACTGCCTTCACTCTAATTTTACACTGCTAAATTAGGGGCGGCTAGCGCAGATAGCCCTCGAGTAGCTTTGTGCGAAGTTCAAAAACAAACCAACAGAAAAAAGTGATAATGTTCAGATTTAAGTTTGTTGTTTTTTCGGTCGCCTTTCTTTTTACATTCAAAATCTCAAACTTATTCCCTTGAGCAGAAGGAGTCGTTCTATTGAACCCAATGGCTGTCGAAAATAAAAATATTTACGTGGGAATTGTTGCAATATTTCGTTATGGTCGCGAAGAAGACGAAATTCTGGGAATGAGTTTTTGTCGAGAACTTTATATAACCCACAAGCAGATCTACCCACGTGTTCCTGAACCTACTTTAACCCCTGGCGATAATGGCACACAACTTGGATTAGCTGGTGGATGGCTCCATGAAAAACTTCTTAAGAAACTTGGAGCAGAGGCATTACCATTCCGTTTTATCGTAAGTACACAGTACTACTGATGTTGTTTTATTATATTCCAAGTTCAGAACATATGCAATAAACAATATTAAACAAAACTTAAAGAAGGACAAATAAAATGTTTTTGACAAACGTTTGCACAAATGTGTAACATATTTTATTTGATTCAAACATTTCGGACAGCTCGTGTGACGTTTCGCAGTGTAACAGTCTGTAATAAAAATGTAAACAACTGTAGCTTACGGCCTGGCATGGCCGAGCGCGTTAAGGCGTGCACTCGTAATCCGAGGGTCGCGGGTTCGCGCCCGCGTCGCGCTAAACATGCTCGCCCTCCCAGCCGTGGGGGCGTTATAATGTGACGGTCAATTCCACTCTTCGTTGGTAAAAGAGTAGCCCAAGAGTTGGCGGTGGGTGGTGATGACTAGCTGCCTTCCCTCTAGTCTTACACTGCTAAATTAGGGACGGCTAGCACAGATAGCCCTCGAGTAGCTTTGTGCGAAATTCCAAAACAAACAAACAAACAAACTGTAGCTTACAAAACTCTGTTTCACGTATTTTTATGTGTCACTAATATATAATGAAATTTTATTTGTGTAAGATGTTGTTGCTACCAGCAAGACGCTTCAGGAATGAAACAAATTAAATATTCTTAATGACACTATTATTTGTTTGAAATGTATTTATTACCAAAAAATCAAAACCATCCAATATTGTGTAAAACTAGAAACTAGATTGCATTCTAAATAGATTTGAATTGTCCTAATAGAACACTTTACAGCAGATTCTACCATCATCAGAACAATAATTTTTGTTGTGTGTTCTTTGAAATAGTCTATGCTTGTGTTTAATTTTGTTACACGAGCATTTTGTGTGTCCCAGTGTAACGACAGTTTTCATTGGTTAGCTAATCAGTGTCTTCTTATGTCCTTGAACTTAACTAACGAATCATTCACAATCGCATTGAATTTATAAGTACGCTATATAGTAGCACTATAGTCTTTTCATTCGACTTGGTTTAATAAACCTTGTGTAAACTATCAAAGACTTGGGAGTAGTAATACATTTAGAATTAAACAGTATGTTTGAACATTAAACATTATCTGATTTATTTATAAAAATAAGTTACCTACCAACTACTCACAGGTACAAATATAAGCGAATTAAAAAATGAATTACAAAAATTACGTGGATAAAGCAGTTAGACGTACATTGATACCTTCATTTCTGTTGCATATTATAGTTACCCACTGCTACGCCTGTATCCGTTGTCATGTTACAGGGGATGGATTCTACGGACACGTGTGGTGTACGATATTGCGTTCGTTGTTACGCCTCTTCTACTCCTGAAAAACCTTCTATTCGGTAAGGTGTGTGTATGTGTGTGTGTAAAGTTAACCATTTATGACTTTTAGTCATCTGAGGGTCTTGAGATTTGCTGCCTTATGTCGTAAAAATATTAAACTATTAGCAGTAAAATATATGCTGTTTTAGGTTCTGTGTTGGGAAAATAGTTCTCTCTGTATTGATTTTTATCCTACTGATACATCTGGGTGCGAGTATAGCAACTGATTTGATTTTTAACAGCTTTGACATTATTTTACTGTTGAAGTCTAAGTCTTCGCAGTGTTGAAAAACATGTGACACTAAAAGAGAGATGATAAAAAAAAACAAAATATATGGCTTACAAAAAAATTGAGAACTAAAATAAGTTTGATTGAAGACAAGATCGAAAAAGTTAGTGGAAATTATAGTCTTCAAACTATAAGCTCCCCCAGTGGCTCAGTCTGCGAATTAAAAGCGCTATAAAATAGGTTTTGATACCCGTGGTGGGCAGAACACAGATAGCCTAATAAAAGAGTAAAAATGGTTTGGTTTGATTTGAATTTCGTGCAAAGCTACACGAGGGATATCTTCGCTAGCCGTCCCTAATTTAGCAGTGTAAGACTAGAGGAAAGGCAGCTAGTCATCACCACCCACCGCCAACTCTTGGACTACTCTCTCACCAACAAGGCTCGGCATGGCCAGGTGGGTTAAAGCGTTCGACTCATAACCCGAGGGTTGCGGGTTCGAATCCCCGTCACACCAAATATGCTCGCCCTTTCAGTCGTGGATGCGTTATAATGTGACGGTCAATCCCACTATTCGTTGGCGGTGGGTAGTGATGACTAGCTACCTTCCCTCTAGTCTTACATTGCCAAATTAGGGACGGCTAGCACAGATAGCCCTCGTGTAGCTTTGCACGAAATTCAAGAACAAACAAACGAATATTTTACCAACAAATAGTGAGATTGACCGAAACATTATAACTCCTTCGGGCCAGTAAAAATGAGATCTATAGGATACAGAAATATAATGACAGCAGAATCACTGAGGTACAGAAGAACATCAGGAAAACGAGTCTCTGGGTGCAAGGACCTAATCAGCCACACTCGAAAGTCCAGGGGCGTAGACTTTTAACACCCGATAGGGGGATGATATTTGCAACCACTTATGTGGACTGTTCAATTTGCAAATTGTTAATCTCTGATTACTATATTAAAGATGTACATTTCGGCTATTAAAAAAGCCAACATCTAGGCCTAATTATGTAATTTAATTGATAAGAACAAGAGAATCACAAGAACAAACACACAATTTGTAGGCCTGTGATGCAATAAAACAATTCAACAAACCAAACTGTAAAGGGGATGATTGTATGCACCATACTCCCATCTAAAATGAAGGGGTGTATCTCACTACCCCCAGGATTTCCGCCCCTGCTCGAAACATTTTCTGTGAGTTTCAACTCCAAGTAACACTGTATTTGAAATACGAAACAAAAGAACCCGTGTGATACTTATTACCACAGAACGTTTAAGGACTGCACTTGTTATATCACTGGCCAATCTTGCACCGAAATTTAACTAATCCATCTCAGACAAGTCAAACACAGTTAGAAATAATTTCGATATTAAATAGATGAAGGACTCGACAGCAAGTCTTTTACATCGCCTCTCATTTAAATAGACGACTTTTAGCAGACTGCACAGTAATAATTATTAAGCACTGATGGCTACCTCATCAACCAAGTTTGGAATAGTACACCATTTTTCAAAACAATTCAGGAGCACATTTCTGATGAAAGACCAAATCCAAACTTTGGAAAAATATGTAAACACCTGCTTCACTCAAAATGGAGGATTTTTTTCTCAATACCATAACAGTTGAGGCCAAAGTTAAGGATGTGCACATTTTTTAAAAAAATATCTCTAGCTGACAATGCAATTTGGATAATTTAATACCATAGATAAACAAATAAATATGTTGTTCAGAAATTTTCAATTTATCAAATCAAACAGTGTAAAACTGGGGATGTTAGGCATTTTTATGGAGGCCCAGAAAAAGGGAAGACGCTTGCCTAATAGCTGATTCTACAGCAACTTCAACACAGCCTCGAACCCTGCCACAGCCCCACAGAAAATTTCTTGGAAACCTGGTGGGCCTATCCGTTCCTGATGTATAAAGACCAGCTCTATCAGATAGAAGGCTGAAAGAACTCCAACGTTTAATCATCCAGTTTATTAAATCTGAATAAAAGAAGTAAGACACGTGACAATAAGTGTTTGAACTGAAACTTAATATATCATATCGCCATACAGAAGCCTTTTAATTAGACAACTTCTCACACAAGATAGAGAAGAAAACATCATGACAAAATGTGTTTCAAGTGAAACTAAAAGAAACATATTGATAAAGACTGCTTACAAAGGTGTGACAAGAGTAATAAACTACTATCAGTGTGAAGAACATGGAAATTACATGGGATGACTCTAAGGGATCGTTAACTTATAATAAAACAAGGAAAAAAACCAGCTTACCCAATAGAAACAATTGACATACTATTTAAAGAAGCCAGTCCAAGAGTCAATGAATTTATTGGTAAAAAGTCGTACAGTGTGTTAATCAAATTTTGTTTTACAACTATAACTGTTTGAATTAATTTAGTAATAACAGGTGGAAAATCGCCTCTAAAGATGAACCAAGAAAATGGACTGGCTTGAACATTGAGCGGTCATATGGTTTCAGTAAAATTGAAACTTGGAAGTTATCCCCACTGTTGGAAGTTGTTCTACACAACATAATGTGTGGGAAATTTATTCTAAGGAGTACTGGGATCCAACGTTATGCAGAAACACATAGGTTTAGGATAGGTTTAAAGTCTTCAAAAATTAGTCTATCTGGGCTACATAATACTTATACTGCTAAAGTTTGGACTTTCAGTGATCACAAGGATTGATGCCAACCTCAAGTGAAACAGAACATAATCCAGAAGTAAAGTTGATTCAAATTAAAGGTCTTCCAACGTGACAATCTTTAAAAAGAATCAATTGAAAAACAAACTGGCTAATTTTAATGAAACTCTCACATGATATAATGGAACCTACATGAAAGTCAGAAATTCCCGATTAGATCGCTTCCAGAGTATTGCCAGATTATTCATCTGATGAGTTTCCATTGTGTCATAATTGTAAGTGAAAATAAAAATAGATGTTTAGTTGGCAGTTGATAAGCAGTAAATAAGATGAGAAAGTATATTTAATTTTGCTCATCAGATTTTCGATTCATCTTTGTTTAACTCTTTAAATTAATGAATTAGTTATTGTAATTTTGATCCATGAATAATAATAGCTTTCATTTTTATTGCATAGCCACTCATTGAACTATGTGCGATCACTCCACTCCGAAGAATTAAACCCCGAATTTGAACATTAAAGCCTTCTGATTTGCTGAGGGACGTTAACTTCATTAATTTAAAAAAGTTAGGTTCTTGTCATTTATAGACTTCACAATCCAGGAAGGGGGCAATGTCGTAAGCTTTGTTTTTATTGCTTTAATTTAGGTGTTTTATTGTTGGCTAGAAGGGCGTTTTAGTTTTGAAACAAAGTAACGAGTACTTGACATGGAATTTTAGTGACATTTGGGGAGAAGTTTTTGAATAATATCAACATGGCACTAATCATACCAAGCAAGGTCAATCTTGGAAAACATATCCTAACAAAACGTTGTTCAAACATATTTAGATGTTAGTTTTTGAAACCATGTTTAAGTATAAAAAAAAATATAAAATTGACAAGTTATACACAAAAGAACCTGAGAAATATCTCATAAAATGTAAATGATATAAGCTACGTTTCTTGTTTTCAGGCCTAGTATGGCCAGGTGGTTAAGGCACTCGACTCGTAATCTGAGGGTTGCAGGTTCGAATCCCTGTCACGCCAAATATGCTTACCCTTTCATCCGTGGGGGCGTTATAATGTGACGATCAATCTCACTATTCGTTGATAAAAGAGTAACCCAAGAGTTGGCGGAGGGTGGCGATGACTAGCTGTCTTCCCTCTAGTTTTACACTGTTAAATTAGAGACGGCTAGCGTAGACAGCCCTTGTGCAGCTTTGAGCTAAGTTCAAAACAAACCAGAATCAAGTGTTTTACCCCGGAGAAGACAGCTTTTGATATCAATGTGTGAATTGCAAGATGTTTCCTCCTTTACCCAAACGTTTTTTGTTTTTTTTAAAGATCATCAAAAAGTAGGAAGGTCTGGTAACAATTCATTGAGTTATTTGGTCTCAAATTGATATCACTGCCTTAGTAAAAGGTATAAATTGCTGAACTGTAATTATCGTACATTGGTTGTAATGGCTCATATCTATTACAATATGCTATCGTTAAAGGTATAAATTGCTGAACTGTAATTATCGTACATTGGTTGTAATGGCTCATATCTATTACAATATGCTATCGTTAAAGGTATAAATTGCTGAACTGTAATTATCGTACATTGGTTGTAATGGCTCATATCTATTACAATATGCTATCGTTAAAGGTATAAATTGCTGAACTGTAATTATCGTACATTGGTTGTAATGGCTCATATCTATTACAATATGCTATCGTTAAAGGTATAAATTGCTGAACTGTAATTATCGTACATTGGTTGTAATGGCTCATATCTATTACAATATGCTATCGTTAAAGGTATAAATTGCTGAACTGTAATTATCGTACATTGGTTGTAATGGCTCATATCTATTACAATATGCTATCGTTAAAGGTATAAATTGCTGAACTGTAATTATCGTACATTGGTTGTAATGGCTCATATCTATTACAATATGCTATCGTTAAAGGTATAAATTGCTGAACTGTAATTATCGTACATTGGTTGTAATGGCTCATATCTATTACAATATGCTATCGTTAAAGGTATAAATTGCTGAACTGTAATTATCGTACATTGGTTGTAATGGCTCATATCTATTACAATATGCTATCGTTAAAGGTATAAATTGCTGAACTGTAATTATCGTACATTGGTTGTAATGGCTCATATCTATTACAATATGCTATCGTTAAAGGTATAAATTGCTGAACTGTAATTATCGTACATTGGTTGTAATGGCTCATATCTATTACAATATGCTATCGTTAAAGGTATAAATTGCTGAACTGTAATTATCGTACATTGGTTGTAATGGCTCATATCTATTACAATATGCTATCGTTAAAGGTATAAATTGCTGAACTGTAATTATCGTACATTGGTTGTAATGGCTCATATCTATTACAATATGCTATCGTTAAAGGTATAAATTGCTGAACTGTAATTATCGTACATTGGTTGTAATGGCTCATATCTACGATAACATGCAATTGTTTTAGTTTATGTGTTTATATAACACGTTTTCTCCTCTGTATAAATAACACTGCACAACAATATTTTTTGAAAAGTTTTTGCTGATTGTGACAGGTATCTGGTGGGTATGCATAAATATAGTTTTGCTTCATCACGTAGGAACTATGAGAGTGGACATTTATTTGTTTATTCGCAATAACTTCTTTAATTGCGTTTATGTTTAATTCGCTATTAAGTTCAACATAATTAAAAGTGTTTTTCTCCTGATTTTCGTTTGTATTCAATGTCCGGTGCATCACGTTGCAGTGTCCAACAGTTGTCAGCAAGTATTGATGGATTCCAGTTGCCCTGATATCGTTTTTCCATTGTAGTAAAACTGAAGATTTCAATGAAACGGTACGTGATGGGCAAATTTGGATGTGATATTCGTGATCAGCCGCTAAAAATCTATAAGGAACACCAAACAGTGTTCAAGAAGCAAAAACTTTGTTGTGCAGTGTAAATGGTTATAATAAATATCGTAGGTGAGGGTTAATGTACCTCACCAACAGTATGAATATTTTTCTTACATTTAATCTACATCAGGCTATACACTGTCCACTGAGATAAATCGAGCCCTTGGTGTTAGCGTTGTAAATTCACAGACTTCTCGCTTTTCCAGCGGGTGACACTTTTACATCAGTCTAGCAGCTGTTCGCTCCAGGACAATAAAAACAATTTATTAACGATAAATAGCATGTGATCAGAGACGCTATTGCCATCAAAATGTGTTAATTTATTTTCAAAACTTCTCAGCTTAATTAAACATAATATATTAGTGTTCCGACAAAGGATTTTCCAATAAGTACCGCATTTCGTCAAACACACGAACACATGATTAAAGTCTGTAAAGTCGTAAAAAATGCAACCGAAAACATCCAACGTAATTAGGCTGAGTTTCTTTGGAATATAATAACATTTTCAATGCGTTAATCAAGTACCACGTTCTGAATGACGTTACGTGTATTGTGTTGATATAAAGGGTATTGTATTTTGTTTAAATCTCCAGAGGTTATATGTTACATCAATATTTTCAGAAATACAGCGTGTCCAAGTCAGTTGTTACTATTGTATTTGACAGTTGTGTGGTCATTTTAATCTCAGGTGGAACGTAAAAAGTCACTGATTTATACATACTGAAATAACACGCGAATACTACTGTACAATGTTAAGATTTTGCTGAAAAATACTGTAAATAATATAACTTACAAACTACAAACTCGAAATATGGATATTTAAAACAACATTAACAAAGGTGTAAACACATTAATACAAAATATTTTCAAACAACAATGAAGTCAAGTTAAATTGTTTTTCTCGACAGTTTCTTTGTTAGAATGAGAAGAAGAATAAGGAAGATAATTAACATGACAAACATGTCTCACCCAAGTCACTATGACTCGGACCTTAACTAATAACGAAGATAATTAACATGAAAAACATGTCTCATCCAAGTCACTATGACTCGGACCTTAACTAATAACGAAGATAATGAACATGACAAACATGTCTCACCCAAGTCACTATGACTCGGACCTTAACTAATAACGAAGATAATTAACATGAAAAACATGTCTCATCCAAGTCACTATGACTCGGACCTTAACTAATAACGAAGATAATGAACATGACAAACATGTCTCATCCAAGTCACTATGACTCGGACCTTAACTAATAACGAAGATAATGAACATGACAAACATGTCTCATCTAAGTCACTATGACTCGGATTTTAACTGATAACGAAGATAATTAACGAAAAACAAACCTCTTTTTTTAATTTTGTATAAAGATGTAGGCTTGAGAAGAATGCCACTTCCTGTAAATTATTATGCGCGTGCAGCTCTCAAACTTTTCTAACACACTTATGAATCATCAGCTTGAAGCAAAATGTATCTGAAGAAGTTGAAAGCTTTCATTTAAAGATTTCCATAATGTGATCTCATTGTGCTGCCAGCTATCTGCAAAAATAAGCTCAAACACTTTGTTCTTGGAATTAAATTTACCATGTGACTAAATCATAGCCTTAGCGAAATTCGATCGAGAAAAAAAAAGACTAAATTTTAACCAAGAGGCTTATTTATTTTTTTTACACTGCTCAGAGCTCTCTGACACTGAGAATGGAGGGAAAAAATTTACTTTAGCAGTTCGTCACAGTAAGTATTTTATTGACTACGTGGTACTGATGGATATGAAATGCATTTCTCTAAGTGTATGGAATGCAATTTGAAGTAAATAAATTTGGCGTGTGCATATTCTCTTCTCCATGGGCTCAGCAGTACATATGAAGGCTTATAACTCTGTAAACTGGGATTTTATACCCGTATTGAGCACAACAAAAATAGTCCATTGCGTAGCTTTACTCTTAACGATAAATAAATTTAAAATAATTTATTCTTCACATTGCCACAAATTTCTATTCCCTGCGCTTATCCGATTTTTAACAACGCTTCACATATTCTAAAATACGTAAGTCAAACATTTGTAACAGTTTTAAAGCAGATTTGTTACAATTTATTAACATGCCTCCAGAAAAAAGGATTAAAGTATCTTGAAATGGAAGGATTATTTTAATGTGTGACATTTTTTCCTGGATATATATGTTTATGAAGAACCAGTTATATTATTAGAAAGATTTTCATTATTTGTATTTTTAGTTTACGATATTTTTTAACCCTTTCTTTCATTGGTGTTTCAGAAGTGTGGTAAACTTAGCCATAAGAAAGATACAGTACGCCCCCTCGTGGCCAATAACAGGACAACCCTCTGCTTCCATCTCCAAAGACTTTCCACTTAGTTCAGGGAAAATTTTCCTTGAAGCAACACTTGATAAAAAAGTAAGTTAAAAACTTTCTTTTTTTATTGATGCATATAAATACTTAGTTTGATGTCGGAAAATTCGTTAGAAAATCACAGTTTTCAAGAAATCACATAATAATATCTTTATCCGACCTAAAAACTTAGTTTTTATCCGTATTTAAAACCATAAAACATGTAATAGAATCTTGAGTAGAACCTACTATATTTATCTAGTTTGTGTATTTAAGAATGTATATCGTTATTTGAAGCTATTATTTGTCGGGAAATAAAGCTACTCAATTTCTAAATATTGTTTCTTGATATATATTGTAAGAAAAAATAACAATGAATAATTAGTTCATTGATTTATTTTACGCTGCATGTGTGTATAAAAACAACAATATCGTAATCCACATAATTTTTAAGTAATTAAACGGAAATAACTCAAAGATTAAATTTGCAAAGTGACAATTTGTTCGGTGTTTTCATTATCGAACATAATGGAGCATCAAACATAAAATGTGTTGGCAGTGAAACAACTATTATTTGTAACGGGAAATATATACATATGTACACGTGATGAATGTTGAACGTATGTTTCACCACAAGTTTCGTTACTATCACCAACTGAGGTTATCCGTTAATGAGGTAAAAATTATATAAAGAATAACGTTGAATTATTTATTCCTCTTCCAACTTTGGCTTCGTCAGATGCTAACTGCTTATCCTGCTTTGTGGAAAACAATAACAGACTCACTTAAATGATCAACTACTTGTGTCTTTAAATTCAAAACCAAAAGTCTGTAAATAAACTGAAAATATGACGTATTCCAGAGTGCTTTATCCACTGATCTGGAAAGAAACTCCTAAAATAAAGTAGTTCCCGTTAGTTTGTGTGTGTTTTCTTGTAGCAAAGCCACATCAGGTAAAAGAATCGAACCCTAATCTCAGCATTGCTCACGTTCGTCGTCGAACGGTTTTGAATTTCCATACACACACAAAATACGGTAATCATGCTAGAGAACTCTAACTAATAACTGCTGATAACCCCCTTAATGGACACTAATATACATCCTCTAACAATCATGCCTGTTTTGTCCGAACATCCAGTCAAAATCGCACTTTAAGACCAAAAATAAAAACTGTAACAAGAAAAATATGAATATTAAATGTTCTTGTGTGAATAACGAACGCTATTTTAAAAACCAAATTTATGTCATAAAGATATCATCTTCAATATCCAGTAAGTTTGCAGCAATTACTATTGTATTTCCTCCTTTTCATTAGTTCTAAGTTATTTTAAAATACATTTCCTTTTACTGTGATTCCTCGGCGGGCGAGTATAGCTCGTAGTCTACTGATCTCGGATTTAAATTCCTTCACCGAACATGCTCGCTCTTTCAACCGTAACAACGTGAAGATTAATCCCACTATTCGATTAGAATAACTCAAGAGTTGACGTTGGTGGTGTTGGGTATAAGTTACCTTCCCTCTACTTTGATGGCGTGCGACTCGTAATCTGAGGGTCGCGGGTGTGCATCCCCTTTGCGCCAAACATGCTCGCCCTTTCAGCCGTGGGGGCGTTATAAAGTTACGGTCAATCCCACTATTCGTTGGTAAAAGAGTAGCACAAGAGTTGGCGGTGGGTGGTGATGACTAGCTGCTTTCACTCGAGTCTTACACTGCTAAATTATGGACGGCGAGCACAGATAGCCCTCGAGTAGCTTTGTGTGAAATTCAAAAAACAAACAAACCCTCTATTTTGTCACTTCTAAATTAAAGAAAGCTACCACAAATGGTCTTCTACTGGCTTTATAAGAACTTCAACAAAAATGATTTCTCGCATGAGGGGAAGACGTTTATGGATATAAATCGCTGAAATTCGGGGTTCGAATCTCTTTTTGTTTTGCATTAAAACAACTTAAATTACACTGTTGATGGGCATTTTCAAGATCACTGAAGTAAGTATTTCGGTTTCTTAGTATTTTATTTGAAGAGTAATTAACCATTTGAAGTAATATATTTAATACTTCGAATTATCCGTAACTATACCTTCATATCCTCTGTAGCTCTACTATCATGGGGAAGAAATTATTGTCAGCGTACTTATACAAAACTTCTCGCACAAGACAGTCAAGCACGTGAAAGTCTCTGGTAGGTAACATTCAATTTTATGTTATATTTGCCACAGGTGATTTTTAATTACACAACGTTGTATTTTAACTTGACTTTTTACCTAACTCAAGACCTAAATCTAACAATTCGTTTCTGTATATCTCTGTGTACAATTTATTCTAATGTGTAGGTGCATATTATCATTTATAAAAAAATGTGTACTTAGATGTTAACATAAAGTATTGATTGTGTAAAGGATTTAAGATGAAGCTTTCGATTAAATATTAAATAGTGACAATTACGGTAAAACATGTGATAGTTTTTAGTTATTTATTCTATTGTTAGACAGTTTAATTACACTATAATGTACTTTTTGTTTAAGTTTCTTGACAACCACCTCAATAACACGAAAGTTTTATCACAATGTCTCTTATCGGAAACTACCCTGGGGCTTATAAGCTAAAATTATATGTTCGATCCCTGTAACGGGCACATCGTTGATAATTCGTTGTGCAGCTTAAAATAAATACACTTTATCACAATGAATGTCTTCCTAAAATACAAGTTCACAGTTTTTTCCAGTGTTTTCAGTCATAAACTGAAAAATAATAACCTGTAGGATCCAGCATGGTTCGGTAACTAGTTAAGGCACTCGACTCGTAATCCGAGGGTCACAGGTTCGACTCCCTGTCACATCAAACATGTTCGCCTTTTCAGCCGTGGGAGCGTTATAATGTGACGGTCAATCCCACTATTCGCTAGTAGAAGAATGGCCCGAGAGTTGGCGGTGGGTGGTGATGACTAGTCTTACACAGCTAAATTATGGACGGCTAGTGCAGAAAACCCTCGAGTAGCTTATCACACATTTCACTTTGTGAGGCATGTCGGTATTATCTGTTTATTACTCACGTACAATTTATGTATACATCAATTCAGACAATAAACTTTGAAAGTAGTGAAATAATAAATTTCACATTAATTATTCTTAAATTATTCATAGTTTTAGATCATTGTTCAAGTTTCCGATGTATGTTTTTATTTGGCTAATTTTGGAACAATTTGTTTCCATATTTATGCTAGTGATACAAGTAGCTGACATTTGTATGGTTTCATCTGGAAAGTGGAAGGTTACTGTGGCCAGTTTAGACAGTCAGTGAGTTGCTTATGAACTCTGTTATGTATTCTCAATTTTTCATAAATCTAAATTGTGAACAACAATATGCGTACAATCTGTAAATAAAATATTAATTCTTACATTAATCTCATTATATGTTACTCTGAAAAGTGCTTTGGTTTAGAAACGAAAGTTCATTACAAGTACAAAGTTACATTGAATTGAGTTCATGCACATATAAGAATATATTTATTACATATTTGAAACATTTCTCGACTGATCAATGCCTTTTTTTTTAGTCAACAGTAGAAACTATTTGTAAATAAAATATTGAAAACAGAATTATTTATTATATTAAAAAGAAAGCATCTTAGTGTCTTTTTAAGTAAATAACCAAGTAATTAATTTGAGACGTAAGCCGAACAATTTTCACAAAAATTAACCTGTCTGAAACCTCCTGTTCCCCAGTGGCTCAGCGGTATGTCTGCGATCTTACACGCTAAAATCCGGGTTTCGATACCCGTGGTGGGCAGAGCACAGATAGCCCATTGTGTAGCTTTGTGCTTACTTCAAAACAACAACTGAAATCTCCTATGGCTAAGCGATAAATCTTGGTATTTATGACATTGAAAATCAGGTTTCAGTACCCAGAGTGGGCGGAACATATATAGACCATTGTGTACATTTGCGTTGAACAATAAACAATAAGACTGAGTATGCCTTCTTGGTTACATGAGGATACGTAAAACATGAATCGTCAGCAATTGCAGCTCTCGACTCGCTTATTTAAATAGGTATACTAAGGGCAAATAGCGCGTCAACGTTGACGCCGTGTTTAATTATTTTCACTTTAGCTATAACAAGAAATAATGTGTTACTCAAGACTTACCTTTGTCAAACAGCACGGAACGTAATGTATAACAGGAAACCTAATATACGTTTATATTATTTATACGCCCTTATAACTCAACAAATAAGCTAAATCACTCTGTCTTCACATCCCACTAAACACTTTTAGTCAACACTTTATAATACATTGAATAAAATAAATCACTCTGTCTTCACATTAAACACTTTTAGTCAACACTTTATAATACATTGAATAAAATAAATCACTCTGTCTTCACATTAAACACTTTTAGTCAACACTTTATAATACATTGAATAAAATAAATCACTCTGTCTTCACATCCCACTAAACACTTTATAATACATTGAATAAAATAAATCACTCTGTCTTCACATTAAACACTTTTAGTCAACACTTTATAATACATTGAATAAAATAAATCACTCTGTCTTCACATTAAACACTTTTAGTCAACACTTTATAATACATTGAATAAAATAAATCACTCTGTCTTCACATCCCACTAAACACTTTATAATACATTGAATAAAATAAATCACTCTGTCTTCACATTAAACACTTTTAGTCAACACTTTATAATACATTGAATAAAATAAATCACTCTGGCTTCACATATTGCTGAACACTTACAGTCGACACTTTATGAACACTTACAGCCTACAACCTCCATTACTTATTCAATCAAAAATATTAATTTCATCAATGATTATAGCTGCTAAGCCTTAAAAGTAAATTTGACGCAGAAACAAAATATTTTTATTGTTATCCCTAAATGTAAATGATTAGTGATTCGTAATCTTGTTGATAAATGTATTATATATATAGTTTACGGAATACTTGTATGTTTGATTTAATTCTCTTAGAAAAATTAATCTATGTCAAAAAGAATTACTCCGAAAAGTAATTAGTACGGTAAACATTTAAAAATACACACTAATATACTTGTTAAATTTTTCTCTAATTTTTAGAAAATGTAGTTATTTAATTATTCTTCAGAGCAAACTGCCCCATTGTACCCGGAAGTACCTATCACAAGAGATTTGACCTTCTTCCACACATCTGGAACATCAAAGACAAGTATGGTGTATTTACAAACAATTGTAGTTGGGTGGAAAATGACTCCTTGGCTTCGAGTGTCCTGTGAGTTGTTCTTTTCATGCCCAGTACTAAAGATAACATGATTTCAAAGCTAATGTTTAATTAAACGCATGCTGGTGTTGCTTTCAGAATATAGTTTTTTTGTTGTTGTTTAATTCAAATATTTAACGAAATACGTCTAAAATATTCATCACCTGCAATACATAAAATAAATAAATAAATCATTAAAAAAGGTTACAGGCGTTGGAAACTCAGTATGAAATTTTTAACCTTTTCGTTTCTTTGTAAGTGTTAACCTTTTTTTGCTCTGATTATAATAGTAACTTGATAATAATTTGCACGCTCAAATGATATTCACTGAGATGTGACATAGAAGACATTACTGTTCGTCGTTAAGATCCTAGAATGCTTTAAAGATGCCTGGCATACCCAGTCTCAATGAATTTGTATACTGGCATGACCAAGAGGTTAAGATACTCGACTCGTACTCCAAGGATCGCAGGTTCGAATCCCCGTCACACCAAATATGCACACCCTTTCAGCCGTGGGGGGTCGTTATAATGTGACAACCAGTCCCAGTATTCATTGATAAAAGAGTAGCCCAAGAGTTAGCGGTAGGTTATGATGACTAGCTGCTTTCCCACCAGTCTTACACTGCCAAATTAGAGAAAGCTAGCGCAGATAGCCCTTGTGTAGCTTTGCGTGAAATTCAGAACGAGTTTGTATGCAGTACAACTTAAACATACTGTTAGGTTTTTTTTATGTTTTAAGAACGCAACCGAAAGACACAGATAACAGCTTGTATAATTTATTACACTAAACTAAACATATATATATATATATAACAGATATAACGTTAATTATATATTAACAATGACAGACATTCAGTTTTAACATTCAAAATCAATTACAACACAAAATGATACTGGCCTGTATCTAATATAATGATCTAGAACGAAAAGTCCAGAAACAATTCACAGTTCAATAATTTTGATGACTTTCCTTTTACGATGAATGTCCCTTATTTTCCAATTTGCCTCGGTTTCTCTTAAACGGTCCCGTACGTGTCGACACTCAGCACAACCAGTAATTCAAATGAATCGCAAAGATTGATGAAACAAAATCACAGTTTCTGTAGATCTAGCTCTAATCACAAAGTTAAATTGAATAACCACACAGCGAACGTTGGAAACTTCTCGAACAAAGACACTATTTCTTGAATTAAATATAAACTAATGACTGACTCTTCTTCTTTTGAATAATTCTAATGTCTGACTCCTTCCTTCTCCTGTCTTCTTCGCATCTTCGTCTGTTTTTATATTGTAGGCCTAGATTTCTCGAGCATTCATCGGAACTTCGACAGAGTAATCTGCGCATGTATGTTTTTGCACGAGACTCTACGTCTGGACGCTAGGCCGCCAAACATTTCCATTTATAGTCATATATTTGATCTACCTAATTCTAGAAAATTCCAAATATTATTCTAAACGAAGAACAACGTATTTCACTGTCTAAACTTTGAAACAGTAATACAAATATGGAAATATAAATAATAGAAATGAAAATTTAAACACGACATATTGTCGTTTACAAAATATTTACACGACATTTACATAACACATACATTTCAATTTTTTTTCTAATTTGTATCTTAAATCTCATCATCTACAAGAATAAAATGTTTAGATTTTTAACTTACATATTAACAAACATTTTGTAACTTGTAAAAGTAAAAAAATCATTTCCTTTGAATAATGTTGTCAGTGGTTCGACTACACTGTTAAACAATTAACATTTTTATACAATGGTTTGATCCAATTTCGTATATAAGATTTTTTTAAAAATTCATCAGCTATTTTATATAAGCTTAAGTTTTCAACTCGGTTGTTTTTATTCTTATAAGACGTTGGCATGGCCGAGCGCGTTAAGGCGTGCGCTCGTAATCCGAGGGTCGCGGGTTCGCGCCCGCGTCGCGCTAAACATGCTCGCCCTCCCAGCCGTGGGGGTGTATAATGTTACGATCAATCCCACTATTCGTTGGTAAAAGAGTTGGCGGTGGGTGGTGATGACTAGCTGCCTTCCCTCTAGTCTTACACTACTAAATTAGGGACGGCTAGCCCTCGAATAGCTTTGTGCGAAATTTCAAAACAAACAAACAAATTATAAAAAAATGTTTATAACTGGTTATTCTTAGGCGAATAAAATCGTACCATGAATAGCGTGCAAAATTTAATTTACTAAGTTGATTAATTCACCTTTAGTTTTAAATTAATTTCCTCCTTTCCTTGTAATGTTATTAAAGTCGAACCAATAAAATACTTTGTTGTCTTTTAACGTTATAACTTCACAATTTAAAATTCATCATTTTGGCCAAAAATTCAGAAACACAGTTCTTGTTTTTATTAAACGTTCTTTTCATTTTCTACCCCTTCATTGTTGTTTGTTTTGTTTCCAGTGTTCGTAACTAATAGTTACTTTAAAACAAAAAGACAGTATTGAAAAATTTAAAATATTGCAGACAATCGTATATAAGAAAAAAAACACTTATATCCCTTTTGAACTACAAACTATGTGAAATATTATCTTCTTTTTCGTTTGAGAAAACACTGTACATTTTTCTCATTTTTTATTGTATAATTAAGTAAAAATTGCATAAATTCAAACACTTTATCGTTTACTAATTTCACATTCACCTAAACACGCGTCAGTTACGTGGGTGGTGTCCTCAGATGTATTCATTACTTCTACGGGCAAGAATGGTATCCGCAAATAACAGAAGGATGGTAATGAATGCAATGCGTTTATTTGCTTGTTGTTAGCCATTCAAGCTATCTATGCTATGCTTACCGCTGAACCACTGGGGTAGGGGGTAAATAATAAGGTGGAATTCAAATAGATTTCTGTCTGAGCTGAAAAAAGAAGCCAATGAATGATTTGAAACAAGGTGCAAATAAACATTGGACAAAATTAACGAGTACACGAGGACAAAAACAACACTAATATTTAATATGTAGAGAAACTGCTTAATTAAAAAACTATATACAGAAAATAATACAATAATATTTTCAATACGTCACATTTAGTTATTTCATAGATAAAAATAGGGTAAACATATTTTTAGGTACTAAAAAAATGACATACAGTTGAAGTTTCTACAAAAACTACATAGCGTGTTAAATGCAGTCTACCACGATTTTTTTTCTGTGAAAGAATTTCAAGTGATGTTAGAGTGAAATGACCTTGGGCAATAGGTAACGCAAACGCGTCACTATATCATAAAAAGTTATCTATGGTGAAATATTTTCACTTGCTTAACCTAAAAGAACAGGGAGCAGCTAGAATACGAAGTATACTACAAAATGTCTCAAAGACTGGTGAGAAAAAAATGTTTCTAAATTAGAAAATATTACACTTGGAGAACATTTTGTCAAAATAGCATACAAGATGAAAAACAGTATAATAAGGCAAAGTAA
This sequence comes from Carcinoscorpius rotundicauda, assembly GCA_011833715.1. Lineage (NCBI taxonomy): Eukaryota > Metazoa > Arthropoda > Merostomata > Xiphosura > Limulidae > Carcinoscorpius > Carcinoscorpius rotundicauda. The sequence goes on along the minus strand of CM022391.1, from coordinate 169,950,658 downwards.
GCCAGTAAAAAAAAGAGTATGCAAATTCATGACTAATGAAAGAGAACATGAAAAGTTCCTTACCTTGTATGTAAAAAAAGTAAAAACGCTCATAAAATCTGCAAAATAAAATGTGAAAACGGAGCTTTACGTGTATCTCTGCATGGACCAACAAACTTTTATACCAAATTTAGTGAAGATCCATGTACTTACATGGACATAGAAAAGCAGTATTATTTTATTTAAATAGATAGCTAGCTAGCAATAAGAAAAAAAAATTACACATTATTTTCAATGAAGATTTAATGCACATAAAAAGTAATAACATTCGCTTATGGCCTTAAAAATTAGTAAGGTGTATTTCAAAAGTTAGAAGCAGTGACTCAAATGGATTTGAATAAACCAGTAAGAAACTATTCTCACTCTACCCTAACAAACATATATTTTGTTATTTCCAACTTCTTTGTTTCTCTTTTTTTAAGCACTTTTCAATTCAGTTTGGCTTGATAATGTTAATAGTGTAAAAGAATTTATCAAAGTTTTTTATAAGGATTAAATAAACGATATTATCTGATGTTCATTTGCGACTGAGGACACTAGATGTAACTACATTAATAAATTTCCAAGTTTTGAAGTTAAAATTCGTTTTTTTTAAACGAAGCACAAAGCTAAACAATATGTCTATTCTATGCCCACATCGGGTTTAAAAACCCCGTTTTTAGTATTATAAACGTCAAAAAGTGGTAAGGCCAGGGGATTCAAGGGAACTTGACCTCATGAAAAACCAAGGCATATCGATTAAAGCAGCATAGCGATATGTCTGTGGACTTACAACTCTAGAATCCGGGTTTCAGTACTAGTGAATGGCAGAACAAATATGGCTCATTGTGTTACTTTGTGATTAACTTTAAACAACAACAGTTGAACGAATATATTTTCCAGCTTTTGTATATATAATAAACTCGTTTTGTATCATTTAATGAGAAATAAAAGCTACTACATTTGGTTTGCTTTATTTTAATGACCATTTTACTAAAAATTTAGATCAATTTCAGCCTTCTAATTTATTGTCCCAATAAAAGTTTGACCCAGATTGTACAAACTCTGGCCACTCCACTGTGTCCAAACTTACCACTATGCCACTTGGGTTTCTTTGAAGTCTGCATAAATACAAGGCAATACATTGGACTGCTTGAGCTCTGTCCATCACGGGCGATTATTTGTTTGTTTGTTTGTTTTTGAATTTCGCACAAAGCTACTCGAGAGCTATCTGTACTAGCCGTCCCTAATTTAGCAGTGTAAGACTAGAGGAAAGGCAGCTAGTCATCGCCCCCCACCACCAACTTTTGAGCTACTCTTTTACCAACGAATAGTGGAATTGACTGTCACATTATAACGCTCCCACGGCTGAAAAGGCGAGCATGTTTGGAGCGATGGGGATGCGAACCTGCGATTCTCGGATTACGAATCGCAGGCCTCAACGCGCTTGGCCATGCCGGGCCCCATCACGGGCGAAACCAAATCATAATATTTTATATTCGCAGCCATACCACTGTGTCACTGTAGGTGGCTTGATTAATTTGTTTATTTGTTTTGAATTTCACGCGAAGCCGTCGATAAATTGGCAGTGAAAAACTAGAAGGAAGGCAGCCAGTCATCATCATCCACCGCCAACTCTTGGGCTATTCTTTTACCAACGAATAGTGGGATTGATCGTACATATAACACACCCACGGCTGAAAGGGCGAGCATGTTTTATGCAACGGGGATTCGAACCCACGGCCCTCATATTGCGAGTGGAACGCCGTAACCCACCTGGCCATGCCGGGCCAAATGAAATATATTTTAACGAAAATAAATCACTTTGGTTAATAGTAAACAAGAAACAAATGGAACAATAACGAAATAACAATAAAAAATAAAACCATTTGTTAAGTCACACAACAGTAATATTCTAAAAATCCGTTATTAATGCATTCCATATTTAACAGGTAGAAGGCTCTGCCTCTAAGCCCTATGTGTGGATCATTCGCCTGATATTTCTTCTCGCTTCATATTTCATTTTTTTAAGTCTCTTTGCGCCTTCGTTAAAAGAATCGTCTCTATTTTTAGAGGTTTCACAGTGGAATAAAAAGTGTCGCACAATTAAGAAAATTTTTCGTTAAAATGGATTATAAATTTAACGAATAATGACTTCTGGAACTAGCTTGTTGCTTTCTAGTTCTAAACATAGCTGTTTAAACGTATGTATGGCCGAGCGCGTTAAGGCGTGCACTCGTAATCCGAGGGTCGCGGGTTCGCGCCTGCGTCGCGCTAAAACATGCTCGCCCTCCAAGCCGTGGGGGTGTATAATGTGACGGTCAATCCCACTATTCGTTGGTAAAAGAGTAGCCCAAGAGTTGGCGGTGGGTGGTGATGACTAGCTGCCTTCCCTCTAGTCTTACACTGCTAAATTAGGGACGGCTAGCACAGATAGCCCTCGAGTAGCTTTGTGCGAAATTCCAAAACAAACAAACAATTAAACGTATGTAAGATAGCAATAATTGTAACAGATTGATTATATATGTTCCTTTACTATTTTAAGGAAAATTTAAAATAAGGCACAACAATATTTTTCATTACCACAGTATTACATAAACTAATATTAACTGAAACAAGAATCATTTAACTGTAAGAATAAGATAATCACAAGTTTTAACCCTAAGTAACTATAACTAAAATAAACATTGTTATTATAACTTCCACTAGAAACAGTTTAACAGAAACTGCTTGATGTTTCACAAGCTTATTTCTTAACTTCTCACGAACTTTCTAACCTTGTAAAAGACATGCTAATTATATTTATCTATATTAGAGTTATACATTTTTAATATATTTTCTGCTTAGTACAAACACTTGTTGTTGTTGTCTTGAATTAAGCACAAAGCTACACAATGGGCTATCTGTGCTCTGCCCACCACGGGTATCGAAACCCGGATTTTAGCGTGCAAGTCCGTAGACATACCGCTGAGCCACTGGGGGGCTAGTACAAACACTCGACACAATAGTTAAAAAGCTTAACTCGACGCACTACCCAATAAAAATAATTTGACATAATATCCCGGCATGGCCAAGCGTGTTAAGCCGTGCGACTCGTAATCTGTGGGTCGCGCCAAATATGCTCGCTCTTTCAGCCGTGGGGGCTTATAATGTGACGTTCAATCCCACTATTCGTTGGTAAAAGAGTAGCACAAGAGTTGGCGGTGGGTGGTGATGACTAGCTGCCTTCCCTTTAGTCTTACACTGCTAAATTAGGGACGGCTAGCACAGAGTAGCTTTGAACGAAATTCAAAAACAAACAAACACAACATCCAACAAAAGTAACCCCAAATGAAACTGAAATAACCAAACTAGAAGTAGAAATGTATTGTCTTAAAGTGAGCTTGGTATAAAAATTACGCTTTATACAAAAGTGCTACTTTATTAGTTGCGATTGATTGTTCTTCTCTCTGTAGACTATGTCATCATTTTCAAGTGGACGTTTGTACTTTTTTATAATAGAATGTTTTCACGTAACGTGATAAGCACGTGGTTCAACGTTTGAAAATGTTTTGAAGTTACATATAATATCCGTATATTCTTCTGAGAAACTAATTACGTTAGATTATAGTTTGTTATTGATAAATGTATATCATCGTGGTGACTGGTTACTGACTTAGAGAGTTTGTTTATCTGCTAGATGAGTGTGTTTAACGAAACTTTAAAGATACGAACTGCAGTAGTTAACAAGCAAGATAGACTGTCGTATTAGCGCCTGTTTTGGAGTTAGGCTTACCAGCAAGAAATGAAACTAGTTCGTATAAGTTGAATTAAAAGGATTAAATCACTATTTTTATAATTACACGCTTTGGGCTTTGTTTTACTGAATAGTTCAAACAAACCCGTCCAAGTATATAAACCATGCAATAATATATTTGGATAAATATTGTATTTTCAGGGTACCTGAAAAAGAAATTCATGAATTTTTTGGGATTTTAATTTCTTACCAAGTAAAAGTGAAGATGTACGTTGGTTCACTTAAACCATTACGTGGGTAAGTTGTTATTGTTCTGCCATCTAGTGAGAATCTAGAGAATACTGCATTTTGTTATGTTAATAATATATGCCAGGTATTTATTTACTAACATCTATTAAAGCACATTATACAGTACATCACAACTAATCTAATACCATTTTTTTTTACTTCGTTATCATGAGTGTACTGTAGCTTTTCAAATACGCTATTTATTGTAGGTTGTTGCTGACTCGGGCCCTTTGCTTAGTTTTGTTTGTTCGTTTTAAATTTTGCGCGAAGCTACACGAGGGATTTCTGCTCCAGCCATACCTTATTCACCAATGAAAGACTTTGTTGTTGTTTTTTTTAATTTTGCACAAAGCAACTCGAGAGCTATCTGTGCTAGCCGTCCCTAATTTAGCAGTGTAAGACTAGAGGGAAGGCAGATAGTCATCACCACCCACCGCCAACTCTTTGGCTGCTCTTTTACGGGATTGACCGCAAATTATATTGAACCCAGGGCTGAAAGAACGAACATGTTTGGTGTGACTGGGATTCAAACCAGCAACCCTCAAATTACAATCGAGCGCCCTAACCACCCTGCCATGTTGGGTCCTTTACTTAGTAACAAAGTTCATGTTACCGGGTGGGCTACAACTTACAAGTGTTTTGTGAAATGGTATTTATATTGTTTAAGAGATATGACGTTTCTACAGATATGATCTGTTACCTGTAATAGGCGTGATATCACACCACTATAATACTGAATATCTTTCACCTGAAGATATCTTCAGTTGTCCATTACTGCCAGTCAGTCTCAGTTTTCGTCTCTTTTGAGAATATTTTAACTCCATGAGACAGCGAAATTGACACTGAAAGTGTCGACCAACAGATTCTGGGCTTTAAAAATTAAATAGTTTAAGTAAGCAATCAACTTCTGTCATTTGTAACCAAAAACCTACGGTTATAAAATGATACCAAGTGTAGCTCAGATGGCTAAAACACCTACAATAAACAGAGGTGGGATATTCAATGTTTCCTCGACTTAATATTTATTTCTTCAGAGCAGTAATGAACTCTGACAAAATTAGTTTTTGATAAAGGGCTTTGGTGTTTTTGTTTCATGAAAACTTCTGATTAGAGGTATAAATTATTATCGTGATAGAGTTAAGTATGATTTTTTACCTTAGTTATAAAAACAAATCGAGTTTACACTGCAACACTAGAATTATCATTCTGTCCTGCGTTGTCTAAAACTTTAATACTTTGCTCAGTAAGCTGCTGTTATTTCAACAACTTTAATATTTGTGGTTATATAATTTACTTAGTAACTTGAGGTATCCTAGTTATACTTTTCATCGCAATACAAAGAATTTTTTTGCCTACAGCAGTGACAGCAGTGTATTTTTGCCCTTTTACTTGATGTACCGTAATCCAGCTAAGTTACAAAATAATGATGTATTGGATTCAGAACACAGCTCACCAATTCCTCTGGTCAACTCAATCAACTATAAGAAAAAGGATGGTAACTCGGACAAAGACAACTATAACTGTTCAGATGACGTCATTGTTGACGATCTTACTCGAATCCCAGCCCGTCGTGTTCCTCTTATAACATAATTTTCACGCTCAGTTTGGCGTGACATAGTTTCTCGTATTGTGTTAGTGAGTTTGTTTTTACACTTAAATTTTAATAATTTTTTATCTGTAACTTATAGAACAAACTTTGGAACAAATGTCGCAATGTATTTGGTGAACACAAACTTGTAATAAAGATATTGTGAACTAACTCCAAAGTTTATTTCATTTAGTTGTTTTTTTACATGTTTAACCTTGTAAATCCTGGAAATATGTTTTTGTTTTTGTTAATTTGTCTTTCAATTGTAACTAAAATAGTATAAAGTTCTTTAGTATTGAAATTATGAAAAGTAAACACAAAACTACTACACATTTTTATGTACAAAAAAGTACAGGTATAAGTCATGTTGAAACATATTTGTAGTCAAAACTGTGCGTCTATTTATGGTTTTAAAAATTACATTTTAGCTTTGAAAAATAAGTGTTTGTTTACATAATTTCTACGGTTAATTTGCTCGTGGTTTTTAAACTTATAAGTTGATCATTGAATGTTCTTCTTTCAACCCTGTACGAAAAGTGTGAAAGATACCAGATAATGAAAAATAATTATAAATTGTTGTACTTATACGAGAATATTCCTCACCTTCCTCATGGGAACTTAAAAACTGTTTTAAATCAAGCTAAGTATAAGTAAAGAAAGGCACTTTAACATCTACACAAACATAATTGTGAAACTAGTCATTATTAGTTATGTTTAACATGATTAAAAACTGCTGCTTCTATCTAGGACAGCAAAATCACGGTCAGAACACGTGTGTTATATCTTATTTGAAAAACATTTGAACAACCGGAAACACAACTAACTGCTAGGAATCCCATCTAATAAACTAATGCATTATAATATTTTTAAACAGAAACGTAATAATGGCGTGTTTAATTACCTGATCTCCAGGTTGATTTTTAGATTCACTCTAAGTACGTAGTTTGTTCTTATCTAAAGTTGTTTTTTTAGTTTCGTGTAAAGCTACACGAGAGCTATCTGCGCTAACCATCCCTAATTGAGCAGTATAACACAAGAGAGAACACAACTAGTCATCATTATCCACAGTCAGCTCTTGGGCTACTCTATTACCAAAGAATAGTGAGATTGATCGTCACATTATAACTCTTCCACGGCTGAAAGAGGCGATAATGTTTGGTATGACAGGAATTCGAATCCACGATTTTTAGATTACGAGTCAAGTGCCCTAACTACTTGGCTATGTCGGGTTTAAGTTAATTATTAATTCAAAATGTGCACTCTAGTGTTCCATATTGTAAGTGCGTATAAGATATAATAAATTCATTCTACGTTTCTGATGAAGAATAAAATTTGCTTGATGAAAAGATGAGCAAGTTGATACCTGAAGATTGATCGACAAGCCAACCTTTATCTCTTGCATTTCTAAAAGATAGCTATCCACAAATCTTTGGGTTCTTTGTATATTTTTAACATTCTGGTTCATCACCTAAGTTTGCAGTGATAGAGATCGGAAAGAATGATCTACATGTGTTCAACAGCAAATCCTATACAGTGAACAGCCGATAACAAGTTTCACTGATTATTCGATGGAAGCACTATTTAATTTTTTTATTTCGGGGGAAGTTAATTGCAGGATTTCATTTTCACTGTCACGTCATGTCTAAAAACATAAAATAACGTTTTGGGACAACAAGGCTCATCTCGCCTGTTTCGCCCTTTAAGCTAAACTAGAACTATTAATTAATTAATATTTTAAAAATCTTAAAGCCTACCCTTATCTTTCATGTATCTATCAAGCTTTTCTTAAACTCACTTAAATTTAGTGCCTCTACAACATCCAAAGGTCAGTCACCTTGTTACAAAAATAAAACTGACTTAGCTCCAACCGTGTCAGAATTTATATTTGTGTCTCCTAGTGTTACTATTCTCACTGAAGAAGGGTGATGTGTCAACGCTAACACTTCCCTCTAAAATCTTAAAACCTCAATCAAATCTTCTCAATTTTTTCTCTTTTCAAGAGAAAATAATTTGAGAGATTTCAATCTCTCCTCATATGATAAACATTTTATTAAATTAGTGGCCCTCGGCATGGCCAAGCGTGTTAAGGCATGCGACTCGTAATCTGAGCCGTGGGGACGCTTATAATGTTACGGTCAATCCCACTATTTGTTGGTAAATGAGTATCCCAAGAGTTGGCGGTGGGTGGTGATGACTAGCTGCCTTCCCTCTAGTCTTACACTGCTAAATTAGGGATGGATAGCACAGATAGCCCTCGAGTAGCTTTGTGCGAAATTCAAAAAAACAAACATTAAATTAGTTAAATATAATTATCCCTTGTCCTTAAGCAGGTTGGATCCTATATTACCTTCTCTGAAACGGGTCGAGTGTTCATAAGCCTTGCTCATAAATTGGTTTAGAGCAGATATTGCATGTTGGCTAACGTGTCGAAGTGCGAATCATATGGTCCGACATTCGAGACGTCATGACACTGAATCCTTGATACACTTCCACTTGTAGTAGCGTCATACGTTTGACATTCAACTCTAATATCAGTTCCAAAGAGCCAAACAAAACTCTTTCAGTGATGAGTGCTGTTACCTAGTTACCTTTCCACTGATCAGTAGCTCAAAACTAGAAACAGCTGTACCCGAATTCTGATATCATATGACTTTACTGTTCCACCAGTGTGAATTTAAGGATTTATTTAGTTTGAGATTTTCAATTTTAATTGAGTTTTATATTTTTTCTCTTACAACAAATTATCCTTTTTTTATTGTACAGTATCAAAACTAAAATTACAGATGTGGAAATATTGTACGACTACAAATGGTGGTAAGTACATCTCAATGTGAGCGGAAGCAAATGTTTTAAATTAAAAGTGAAGTTTTGAGCAATGAGTAAAACAAAGATAAGAGTATAAGAAATATTCTTAGCTTACTTAATCTCAATAAAACATTGATTTGAGTCGATTGGAATATGAGAGGAGGTCGAACAGTATGGATCCATTAGTAAAGTTTGTTATTAGCAGGGTAAAATACATATTTATACATGATCCATTTTATATATTGAAAACATTTCCACAGTCAACGAATACTGATCGATAGATACAAGAAATGGATAGCGAAACAGAAGAAACTAGAATAGGAGGTATGACTTAAATTGTTAAAGAAATATGGTTTGTAACTCGAAAAATTAAAAACGAAAATACAGAAATAAAAGGATATTCGCTACAGTAAAGAAGCTTTATTTTAGAATTTCTAGACAGATTTCTTAAAAAAAAAAACCACTGGTGTAAAAAAAAGAAATTGAAATCCCAAAACTGCAAGCGTAGGTAGAAGATATGGAGAATAGAAGCAGGAAAAGGTATATTCTGATGAAGGATTCAGAAGAAGCAAAACAAACATAGAAGGAAACTCAAAAAAATCTGGCATTTCAAAAATAAAGTTTGGAGAGAAAGTAATAAAGACTTGAAGATGACTTTGACTGGGTAAGAAAAAGAACGAAGAAGAACAAGGATAACAGAATTGAAATTTCAGAAATGGAAAGAAAAGAAAGATTTATTGAAATGTAGAGAAACATTAAAATAATTGACTAGTTTCGCTGATGATTAATATACAAAAATATGAGAAATATTCAGAGTGAGCGCAGACAAAATTCTAACAGATAAAGAAGAAAGGAAAAGGTTGTATTTCGTGACATCAGATTATCTCAAGAGAAAGTAAGTATTGTTTATAATAATGAAATGCTGGAATAATTGATACTTGAGAAAAATTACAAGAACAGAAAGAGAAAAGATTGAGAATAATGCTACAGGTAGAGATGATATATTTTTCTTTAGAAGAATAGTAATTGATAAAAGAAAGATGAGAGGTATACACAGGAAGATCAAATAATAATGTAAGTAACACGGAAAGAAAATTCTGAAATGGGTAGCAGATAACGGATGGAGAGTATTACACGATTCAGAAAGTATTGTTTTTGTATTTTTTATAGCAAAGCCACATCGAGCTATCTGCTCAGCCCAACGAGGGGAATCGAACCCTTGATTTTAGCATTGTAAATCCGTAGACATACTGCTGTACTAGCGGGGGGAATTCAGAAAGAGAATAATCGTAGAGACTGGTCATATGTTGAAGCTAGAACAAAATTAGTTATATATTATGTTATTGTAATTGTTGGAGAAAATAAAGAAATTAAGAGGTCTGAAGTTGGGAAAAGAAAATTAACTTTTGCACAGTAACTGCCTCTCTTGACTTCCAAAAAATCTCTGACTCGGTGTAGCATAAGAGGATAAGAAATAAACAAGCAAAATCCAAATTTACTAAACTATATTCACAATATATTTCCTATTTCATGAATAACCGATCCCTCAAAATTAAAGGCGACACTATTAACTTACTTTGCCAGTCGCCCGAGTACCTCAAAACCCAGTTATCTGCCTCTCTATCCTATGTATCGATGATCTTAACGAAATACACTCGCATGTACAGTTCTCCCAGTTCACAGGGATCTTTACAACATTGTGTTCACCTTGGAACCCAATACAAAGAATCTTGTGCTTCAAATGAAGAACAATTTCCTACTGGAACCTAAATCCACTGATTTACAACACTAAATAAAGTGTTCGATTCCCCTCGATGGATAGAGAAGGTAGCCCAATGTGGTTTTGTTTTAACAAAGACATACACACAAATACACAAAAGTCCATTCATAGTTTGTAACAGAAAACTACGCTAAGTAATGGAAGAAGCTAATATAGTCCAAATTAAAATATACAATAATGAAATAAAAGCCACAGAAACTGTCAAATTCCTAGGAATTACGAGAGTATATTAACATGAACTAAAAACATTGTTAACGTGGTAGCTGAAGCCTTTTCTCGACTCATTATCCTGGAAGCCTTAAATACGAGCAAAAATATTCAATAAAGAAAACACTCACACGCTTCACTGCTGAATGTAGTTTTGTAACGCTTCTAAACCCACCAAACCAAAACAACTTAAAAAATAGAGAATATGAAACAAAGACATCCGAATAATTAGTACACTACCAAGATACAAAAACTGTACAGACCGATCAATCCCCCATGCATAAAAGTGCAAACTCTTTAGTTTAGGAGTTCTCCAGTAACACAGCTGTATCTATGCGAACTCGCACCACTAAAAACCGGATTGCAGTATTTCTGGTTGGCATAGCACAGATAACCCCTTGTATGGCTTTCTGCTGTAGTAACACTCTAAATAAAAGTTGTTCATTTCGACTACTGCGCCCGGCATGGCCTAGCGCGTTAAGGAGTGCGCTTCGTAACCTGAGGGTCGCGGGTTCGCGCCCGAGTCGTGCCAAACATACTCGCCTTCCTAGCCGTGGGGGCGTTATAATGTGACGATCAGTCCCACTATTCGTTGGTAAAATAGTAGCCCAAGAGTTGGCGGTGGGTGATGATGACTAGCTGTCTTCCCTCTAGTCTTACACTGCTAAATTATGGACGGCTAGCACAGATAGCCCTCGAGTAGCTTTGTGGGAAATTCCAAAATAAACAAACAATTTCGACTACCAGAACATAGTTAAGTCTATTTTCTGCTTTAGAGATATCGTGGTCGCTGTCAAATTGGCTATCTAAAATGTATCAATAAGCAAGATGACTATCATTTTGTAGTCTTGGACATGAAATTGACTATTAAGTAGTAACGATGATCTATTACTAGTCAGTTTAAGCAATTAGTCAGTTTGACTACTTCCCAGTCAGAATAACCATGTCCCAGTCTGTTTGACCACTTCCCAGTCACCTTGACTACTTTATAGCAGCACTGCTATGCTAGTCTTAAGGACTACTTTGTGGTCAGGAAGACCAACACCGCAGGCAGCATTAACTTATGAATTGACACTCTTAATGTTTCTTATAGTCAGTTCAAACAAATGACTGTACACATGCATTTTGTTCCATAAATACTACAAATGAAACGTGACCAGGGCTAAACTTTGCAAGAATTTCTTTCTTTATTTATTCACTTTTATTTTTTGGGGGGTGGAAATAATTTATTTCACACAAAATAAATCTTATTTATCGACCACTACTATTTCTTCACTGTTTTATTTGACAATTGTGTTTTCATATTGTTGTGTGCGTGTGTTGTAATATTCGAATATGGAATCCAATAATCAATACATTTATTATTACAACCCACAACGATCTAAGTTATGACTGAAATAAGCTTTCCCCACGTAGTTAACACTCGCGCTGACACAACACGTCAGGGAAATTCATTTGATTCATCTAGCGGTCCGCAGCGTAAATCGAGTACAAATGGAAAGCAGCTACATCAGGCGAGAGCGAGACTATCTTTTTTTCCAGAGATCATTCCACAAAGTGGTCGAGTAGAGATTTAGGGGCTCACATAAAACAAGACACGGGGGGGAAAGAAAAGGCACGATTCACTCCTTAGCGGCAGCCGAAGGTAGGAATGACACTATAAACCTAAAGGGGACGGGAAGGATAAATCACACACAGCAATATTTTATCGCACATTGAAGAATTACATATGACGTTTACAGAACTTGTACTGACATTACACAATTGCCATGCAACCGCGCAGATGACGGAAAGAAGAAATCCAGGTAAATATTAATCGTTTGTCTTATTTTTCGACACTATGTTTCAATTAAACAATATAAGAATACGAATGTTTAACGTTCTAGATTAGCTGAAGTGGATTCATCCGTAGTTTTTGTACAACTCGTTATGTGTAAACAAGGACGGTTAACCTTTACATTGTGTAGGTCTGTTCTACTGTAGTCTCGTTGTAGCAAAGTAGGAATATTTATATTTAGGTAATGCTTTGAAGCAAGTATGAAATCTGAAATATTCCAGTCTTGACATCACAAATGTACATATTTGGTATCTTGAATGCATATTCTGTGGTAGAATCAAATTCCCGCAATGATCCATGTTGCTGTTCTGTTAAATATGGCCTGGCATGGCCGAGCGAGTTAAGACGTACGCTTTGTAATCCGAGGATCGCGGGTTCGCGCCCGCGCCGCGCTAAACATCCTCGCCCTCCCAGCCGTGGGGGTGTATAATGTGACAGTCAATCCCACTATTCGTTGGTAAAAGAGTAGCCCAAGAGTTGGCGGTGGGTGGTGATGACTAGCTGCCTTCCCTCTAGTCTTACACTGCTAAACTGGGGATGGCTAGCACAGATAGCCCTCGAGTAGCTTTGTGCGAAATTTCAAAACAAACAAACAAACTGTTAAATTTAGCGCCAACTACACCGCTGCTAAAAAGATTTGTTACGGTCACGGCTACACAGATGAAAATTGTATACTCATTAAAAGGGACCTCGTCTGTTATTATTTTATAGACCTTTGATAACGAAGGATGACATACGATAACACGTAAATAATAAATTTTTATTTTTAATGAATCAGCAGAGCTACAAATGCTAAAACGTACACACTTTATGCGACGTGTGTGTTATGACGAGATTCACTGACACAGTCAACAATGGAGTTACAAATGGGGGTGGCAAGACAAATCATTTGAAAACAGCGAAAAAGTGAAACATATATTGTGTTTAACGTGTGTTTCTTTAATTTAATATTATAAAATATATTATTCAAAAGAAATAAGATAGTCGTAACATCAACAATCTCAACACGTGAATTATTCGTGATGCGAAAAGTTTCTATTTCAGAATATCGAGAGCACAAAGTTATAGTTTCCATTTGGATGTCTGTTGTTGTTTTTTTAATTTCGCGCAAAGCTACACAAGGGCTATTTGCACTAGCCGTCCCTAATTTAGCAGTGTGAGACTAGAGGGAAGGCTGCTAGTCATCACCACCACCGCCAACTCTTGGGATACTCTTTTACCAACGAATAGTGGGATTTACAGTCACATTATAACGCCCTCACAGCTGAAAGGGCGAGCATGTTTGGTGCGACGGGGATTCGAACTCGCGACTCTCAGATTACGAGTCGAATGCCTTATCCCGCCGGGCCATTTAAATGTCATTCAGTGCTTAGTATTAAAAATTGATCGTTTATCTTGATTTTTCAAGTGTAATAAAAATATTATTTTTGTGTCCTGTGTTATGTTTAAACATTTCTTTTTATTTACAGATCACTAGAGATTTCATCGTGTCCTAGCAATAGCTGCTTGTAGTGCTCGGTAAAAGTGTTCCTTGTAACTAATATTTAAATATGCGCCTAGCTTTAAACTGTGTGGAATATATCTTAGATTATTTTATTTCGTTTATTTGATCCTTCCATTGCTTATCAAATACATTGTTTAAATGTGGTGATTACATAGTGCATAAAATGGTGGAATGTTGTAATAGTTTATAAGTAATAAATTTGGTATTTATGTTGTTAATAAATTCAGTATGTCAAGTGGACGCTTAAAAACATTGTTTGTAAACATTTTAAGTATTTTACATTAATATTAACAATTTTTTAGGAAAGTGTGAACAGCTAAACCTGAGTACAAAACCAATGGAGTGAAGAAATGCGCGTCGAACGTTTTGCTGTCTTCAGTACTTTTACTCCAACACGTATACAATGATAATGTTGATATGATAATACTGTGTATCTTGATTCAGACATAAAGACTACTTTTAAAGTGATCTTGTATCTCTCCACAACAATATTTCTTACGTAGTACTCTTCAGCCCACCGTAATAATACAAAATAAGTTGTTGTACAAAAAATGTTGTTAATAGTCTGAATTAATTTAGTTTACAATTTACTAGTTTTCATAGTGCCTCTGAGATGCGGGATGGCGCTGTGGTAAAGCTCTTCATTTCGAAGCTGGTCAGTCGGGTTCGAATCTTTGCAATACCACAAAGCTTCCTCAGCAAATTAAGCTGTAGATGGTGGATGGAAGGGTTCTGCTGACTATCTGCCTTTCCTTCTGGTCGTCCCTCGTTGGTACAGTGGTAATTTTACGGATTTACAACGCTAAAATCAGGGGTTCAATTCCCCTCGGTGGACTCAACAGATAGCTAGATGTGGCTCTGCCATAAGAAAACACACACACTCTTCTGGTCAGTGGTTCAAAGAATTAGATATGGCGGTTAACACTCTTATCAACTTTTCCATAAATACAAACATATTATATTACGTCCTCTGGTGGCACAGCAATATGTCTAAAACGCTAGAAACCAGTTTTCGATACCCGTGGTGGGCAGAGACCAGATAGCCCACTCTATAGCTTTGTTCTTAACTATAAACAAGCAAACATTGACCCACTACGTTTTATTAGTAAACTGTTTCGTTCTTTGTCAACCAAAAAGCATTTTTAGTTAAACTTTTTCAGCAGTAAAATTCCAACGAAAGAACTCAAAATGATGTCTCGTATTTTCCAGTTGTTATAGAAATGTGTTTTAAATTATTGCGTTTCTTATACTTCTTATCAATAATCCTTATACATGCAAAGAATGGGAATACATTACCAACAAAAGATAAACTGTTTCAAATTGTAGAATAAATATAAAAACTGCGTGCGAAAGTCCACTATATCTGAAGTAATAGTTTACATCTATTTACATTTACTTCCAGGTACTGGTGTGGTAAAATATGAAAGTTATTTTCGACTTTCTCGAATGTAGCTTTGACTCTTAAAGTAGAAATGGTTTATAAGTTCACATAGAACTGACAAAAACAAGTGGCCTTAATTTCAAGCAGAAATATCTAGCTTTACAATAAACAACTTTCCACCTAATTCAGCTTTAAAGATGGTTAGAAATATTAATCTTTATATAATAACTTCTAATCCAAGTTACCTGTACCGCCGAAAGAATCGTTAACTCTGAAGTTACGAAACTGATAAAACAATGCATTCGAATCATTATAAACGATATACAGTAGTTTGATCTTTATATTTAATTAGCTATGCTCAGCACTAGGTATATAGTTTAGTTCTTATCTATGTGTAGCTTTCATGAAAAGTTAGCATTAATGTGGATCAGAAGTGAAAGTTAACAGCCTTCCCAGTGGCACAGCAGTGTGTCTGTGGACTCACACCGCTCAAAAACGGGTTTCGATAACCGTGATGCGCAGAGCTCATTGTGTAGCTTTGTGCTTAATTCAAAACGAAAGAAAATTGGCATATATTAATTATTTAACCCAATGTCGAATAACATGCTGTTATGTAAATATCATGTAAATGTAATGTAAACGACAACCATGTCGAGAGTGTTATGTAAATGTTATGTAAACGACAATTATGTCATGTCGTGTTTGAATTCCCATATCTATTATTTATTTTTATATTTTCGAAGTTTAAACCAAAATAATATGTTATTCATTTAAAATAATATTTAGAATTAATTAAAATTCATTTAGAATTATTTATGTAGAAATTTTTAAAACTAGGTAGATTGATCACTTGTATTGACCTAGTGTTTGTACTGTGGAATTCTGGGAAGTTACGCGACTAGTATATAAACAGACGGCGATGCGAGGGAAGTAATCATCCATTTTTACTCGGGTCAAGAAGTGAATCATCCATTTTTACTCGGATCAAGAAGTTTGTCTCGTTTCAGAAAGTTTGAACGTTTACCGTGTGATTATTCAAATTGAATTTGTGAATAGAACTAGATCGACTAAAGCGGTGAAAATTTTTATTCCGTCAATCTTTACAATTTAGTCGGATTACGGATTATACCGAAAGTCAATACGAATCGGACTGTGAATTTTTGTTTGAAATTACCCATTCAAACTTCGAAAATTTCTCCGTGGGACTAAATTCACCGCCTAGATTGGAACTTTGGATTTCGGATTTGGACACTCATTCTGGATCATATTATTAAGCACAGGCCAGTACCTTTTTGTATTGTAAGTTGTTTTGAAGGTTGAAACTGGATATCTGTTATTGCTATTGGATAATTTATTTTGTGTCTATCACATAAGTAGATCATTATAATAAATTATACAAGCTGACATCTGTGTCTTTCTGTTGCGTTCAGTCCGCATAAAAAACATAACACATGCTTAACCGAAGTACTTGATATTGTAAAAAAACATACATTCGAGAATTTAAATATTTTTATTAAAATTAATTGAATCTTAAGCTATTATACACCCTTGTTTTTAACGATATTTGCGGAACGTTTTGCTTAGATAAACCAAGTATAACATGGTGCGAAATTTTCAAACAAACAAAACCACCGACTTGCTTTTGTTATTGATTGTTTATCTTCCAGAACCGTCCTGCACTTGCTGTTTTTTTAACCTCTAACACATGTTTAGAGACCAACTGTTTACAGACATAGTTACGAGCAAGTTTAAATCATTTGATCTCCTGAACCTCTTCAACCTAACATTAATCAACTGGTAGATGTCCAGAAACAGTCCAAAGTTGTTTATATCTTTGATTTGTAAATAAACGATGCAAAACTCATTCATATTCGTGTTTAACATTATCTATCATCTTTCTCAATCAAAGTTATCAATATACACAAACTTCAATACCATGAAGTCAGACTTTAGTTAAATGACAATCATGCAACCATTTTTATTTGGGCTTATTCCAGCTCATCAACGACCCAACCGACATTAATGAAGCAAAGAATTACCCAAAAGGGGCCTCAAGAGATAGTCATGGGTGATAAACATCTATACAACCACCAGATCTCAGGTTTATCCATGTGGGATAAATACTTGATGCCACTGGAATCTGTGAAAATAAGCCTAAACAGAAAATTCTACGAATGAGCAGAAAGTAAAGCATAAAACATCTATCAATACCTATTTAGAGACAGTAGTGGGGGAGGGTTTCCATGCCATTACAGTCAAAGGTGGTTTCTACACAAAAGAGTGCAAGGTCCGGCATGTCCAGGCGGTTTAGACCCTCGTCTCGTAATCTGAAAGTCGTGAGTTCGAACTCTCATCACACCAAATATGCTCGCTCTTTCAACCGTTTTAATATTACAGCCAGTTCCACTATTCGTTGATAAAAGATCAGCCCAAGAGTTGGCAGTGGGTGGTGATGACTAGCTGCCTTCCCTCTAGTCTTACACTGCTAAATTAGGGATGACTAGTGCAGATATCCCTCGTGAAGCTTTGAGTGAAATTATAAAAAAAGACAGCGAGAGGGTTGATTGAGAATTCATTATTCGAGAGCAATAAAGTTCTCTATAAGGGTGATGGAGCACTCAAATTGTCTTCAAATAGCAAAAGGATAGAGCTGGAAATCATAAAGCAAACTGAATGAAATAAACCATAAATAGACAGTGTTACCAATAACATAGTTGCAACTGATCACAGACAGTATTGCATAAAAGTTAAGGTGATTGATCCCCAGACAGTTGGTAAAAATTAGAGCAATAGTATAATGAGACTCCCACATTAATGTAACTGCTAGATCATGCAGGAATAAAGTTAAAGAGGGAAGCTGGAGAATCCCCCTTTTCAAAGCCAGCAACTTAATGGAAAAGTTTAAAGATGGGATCAATAAGACAATACAGCCAAAAGGTCACTTATAACATGAGTAAAAAAAGTATCTCGTTGCTGCTGCTGAGCAGCCATCTCCACACGTGTGATTTAGTGCCTATCAACCTTGGATTGTCATCTAGTGCTGAGTTCAGCTCAAATCAATACTGGCAGTACTCTGGCTTTCCGAATAGTGTATATTTCAGTTTGAGTAAAAATGAGATAGTTTAATTATTTTAGTTATCAATAGGAAGAAAAGTTGATAAAAGAACTTTAAAGCCACTGATAAAAATTACAAAACAAGCAAAAACATAAACTACAACATGAAAATTATTAAGCACAATTTTTTATTTGCAAATATTTGACTCACACAGTGATTGTCTACTAGATTGAATTCCAGTCCACATATTTTGTATATCACATAAAAAAATAATTAGACTTAAGAGCAGATATAGGTACTGAAAGCCACAAATTTTCGCATCTTTACCACTTTTTACTACATGCAACCTGGTGATGCCTAGCTGCCTTCCCTCTCGTCTTACACTGCTAAATTAGGGACGGCTAACACAGATAGACCTCGAGTAGCTTTGTGCGAAATTCCAAAACAAACAAACTACATGCAACCAGTTGTGGGAAGTGGCTGCTCAAAGTTTTTCATTAAAACTAGCACAGCTGATAGGTTAGCAAGATACTTATTTCTGAGGTTGGTGCTCCAGCTCACAAAAATTTTAGATTGATCCTATGGCACTTTCAATAATTTTTCAAATTCGTAGTTATTGATTTAAATTCAAATACAAATAATTTATAGAGAAGAATATCTCATTGCTAAACTAAAAGATTTGTGGATAACAATCACAAACTGATGAACATCAACTGATGAATTTAAAAATTAATTCACAACTACAAAAGAGATATTTTATAAATTATTGTTCCCGTATCTCCTAGTATAATATTTGTAATACAAATTGCATGGGGTAACCAATTCGACAGAATAATATTAGACGAAAATTATATTTGAGAAATATAACAAATAAATTAGTTTACTCAAGCATTAGCATGATTGTTTAAAATAATTGTCATTTATCTAAAATACACTAAGTAACATCATCCTGTTGGTAAACTAAGGTTTCAGTTTAAGTTAACACGTAAGAATAGCAAAAATCATGCTGTGACTGTGAATAACACTATTGTGGATGTTTTCTCTTTCACGGATTGTATTTCTGCACATTCTTGGTTTCAATTGAGTTAGTTGAGTCTCGAAATTGAAGAAATGAGCATGTTTATAAATGAACAGACTTGTGATCTGAAAGCAAAACTGCAATTATCCAGTGGACCATGGATAAATGTATTCCTCGAGATGTTACCTGGTTTAACAATGGAAAAACTGCTGTCCGCTTTCACATAACAAATTCCGATTTCTTTTTCAATGACAAAGGTGGTCTAACGAGAACAACACAGACCAAAATTTAACTAGAAAAACAGTATGTGAAAACTGCACATACCTAGAAGAATTGTGTGTGTGTTCTGATAGCAAAGCCACACCGGGCTATCTGCTGAGTTCACCGAGGGGAATAGAAGAAACGAAAACAAACTAAAAAAAAATCTACATTAATAAATCAAATATACCAAAGTGTGACTGAAATATTATAATCTAAAGTGTGAGATTAGTATCAATATAACGCAATATAAGAGTTGTGGAAATGAAGTCAGTTATTTTGATCTCTAAAACTCAATTTTGCAAACTGAATGATGATTGATTACGACGTTTCGAGTTTTTTTTATTGTTTTGGCTCATTTATTTCATGACAAATTGTGTAATTTATTTATTTTTATTTATGATAACAAGTCTGTTTGCTTTGAATTTCGCGCAAAGCTACACGAGGGCTACCTGAGCCTGGCAGTTTCTAATTTATCAATATAAAACCAGAGGGAAATCAGCTGGTCAGCACCACCAACCGTCAACTCTTGGGCTATTCTTTTACCAACAAATAGTTTGATTTACCCTCAGGTTATAACATTCCCACGAATGAAAAGGTGAGCGTGTTTGGTGCCACGTGTATTCAAACCCGCGACCCGCAGATTACGAGTAAGGCACCTTAACCGCCATAATTAACAGATCTTGCCGGGTCTGTGATAACAGCACAGTACTTTCGAAAATAAAATTGATAAAACATTATTTTAATTACTTGTACAATAAAAAGTGTTAAGATGGTTTTATTAAGTTTGACATTATCTCACACAATTTTAGTTTTACCGTAAACAATCGGACCTATTGATATATTTATTTTTTCTTGTTGTTTTGAAAATGAACAATTAATTTTCTAAAAAAGAAAAAATATATTATTGATTTACTTTGAGATAATAACAATCGTATCTCAACGCCCTCTATGGCGTGGAGGAATCGGATGGAAGGATACACTAATGTTGCGCTATTGAGTTTGTGACCGAAAAGAGTTGGGTAGATGTTACTGTTGTTTTTTCTCATTTCCTCTCAATTTAAGATTTGTCACTCCATATGATGACTTATAAATTATGATATATATAATAAATACTGCAGTTTAAGAGATGAAAAAGCTAATTTTGTGACTTTTGTTTATAACTTTAAATTGAATATGTGTCGGTCGAACTTGAAACTGTTTGAGCACTAATTTAGATTTTGTTTTTGCTGAAAGTGAAATTGAAAATTGCAAAATTAGTTGGTTATGGCTGTTTTTGTTTTTTTTTCGAAGTTCAGAAAGTTTCATTTTTTACTGTTGCTGGTACTCGCATTTTAGAAGTAGTTGTCACCAGTTTGATCTTGAAATTGAAGCTCATATTTGGACATTAAATTTCAAATGAATAGAAATATAAAATCTTAAATTATTCTAAGCTATTTGTGGAGATAAATAATTTTAGCTACAAATACGAAAGTACGTTTTTGTACATGATCACCTCTTCTAAAAAGCAAAGCTCACCATTTAATTTCTGTTGACCCTACTATCCATACATTGGAATAAAAACTCAAAATTTCCTGTGAATTTAAAATGAATATTAATCTGACATTGATATTTAATGTTTTTTGGCCACTCAGATTGCTGGGTGTGTTTTATTACTGCTTCATGAAATGTATGGTCTGAATATAGTGTTACATAAGTTGTATTATATCAGTTTAAACTACAAGAACATTAAACAATAAAATATGTATTGGCTGTTGACAGAACAGTGCCAAATAAACATAATATTAAATAATATTATACATATAATTTGCTCTTACCTAATGCTTAATGTAGTGTGGAAAATATACATTCAACTTGAAGCACACAGTAACAGAATTGTCCAAAAATATAAAGTGATTCATTAAATCAAGAACTTAAAAAACTGCTGTAACTTGTAGATGTATCAAAAAATAAGAGATACTGCTTGAATCTAAACTGTGGTAATGATAGTAGTATAAATATTGTTTGTGAATACATAAAGTATATCATACATTCCAAAACCAGTGAATTGATTAAATATGTTTCTGTATGTTTCTCAGGCTAAAGAAAGATGTATAAAATATGAATATGTACATTACTAGTAATGGATGAAATTAGTTTTAACTCTGTTCTGACTTGTGCAACACTTGATTTGAAGTTGCTACTATTACAGTGTAGTGTGATTAAAGTCTTGTGTAGCCAATCCCCTTTACAGTCGTTTTACAATCAAAGTTGGTTTTGATTTAATTCAAGATGTTATGGAGAGAGAGGGAGCAGTTATTCACTTAAGACTAATTAAGTTCAATTCATCAGCCACTACATGAAGATCCAACCATTCCACATTTTAATAAAATTATCCTTAACCATATCTTTGTAAAAAATAAAATATCTCATCAGCTTAATCAATAAACTTTTCAGTAATTAAACTAACTGATCCCTGCTAGCTTAAACTTGTATTTTAATAAAATAAAAGTACTTTTACAATTTCTAGTATATTTATGGACCAAATATACTTGATAAATAAATGTTGCATGTCTGAATTCATACATGGTACCTGTTTTAATGAAATCATAGTGAAGAATAGGAATGCTTTTCTCTAGTGTTTATAACACATAATTCAGAATGAATCCAATAAAGATCAGCACAAATGGCATTTCCAAAGCCATCTAGTAGCACTGATTGTAAAACATGATAATAAGTAAGTGAATTCAGGCAAATGATTAAAAATACATTGAGAAATGCTTTACCTGATTTAACTTTGGCAAATCATGAAAGAAGATAATCGTAATTTAGTGTGGAATATATCATCCAATAAACTGTTCTGGAATTTAAAAAGGGCTAGGTGAAAAATACAACTGAGTCTAATAAAAGTTTTAAGTTATCTAAACTGATAACTAAACAGTAGTGATGCTTTGATCTTTGTTGTTATTTTTGTATTTATATGAATGATAATAATAGATCATGAGTAGTGAATTAATAATGTGCTGATGAAATTGAAGTCTTAAATATTAAAGTTCACATACTTTAGTTTTAGTTAAACCATTAATTAACAAAGGACTTTTTATTTACAATAAGTGCAAGATAGTGCATTTTAATCATATGTTTTATACATACTGTTGATGGGAGTAGTCCTCTAGTAGCATGATTGAAAATGAGAGAATCTTCAATAGCCGTGGCACTTGAAATATTTTTATGCAGAATTGGAGTAAATTAATATAAAACTTTTTTTTTCTCCTTATTAACTATATTTTTGTGTGCCAGCAATACAAAGCATAGGGCATGCATGTACCCACTTTGATTTTAGTACTTGTCAGGATCTTTACCAGCCTACTGTCAAATTGAAATTCTTGTCGATAGAATTAGAGTAAATTAATCTATGAGATTTTTGGCTTGTCAAATACATTAGTCTATGGGTTTGACCTCCTGAGTCCAAATCTGTCATTAGAACTCAAATTTGGCAAGATATGATAGAGCTATAAGCTAGAAGTTTTTACTTGAAAAAACTTGGATCCATTCTGTGAGCCACTATGCTGTGTCTAGAAAAGGTTGGCCTTGTGATAGTTAAGCAACATTCTGTTGCTAGTAGCGAATCTGTAATAAATTTAAAATGTACCTATAGACATTGATTACAAGTAAAAATAGGTCATTATTTCAAAATATAGGGTGGCCCTTAGTCCCTGCTAATCCATATATCATATTGTATTCAGGGTGCCACCAGTATTCTTGCATTCATGTACCCACATACTTGTCACAATATGCCCTTCAAGTGTAAATGGACTTACATTGGCCATATTTCTCTGTAAAAAAAAGAAATTTATAATACATGCGTAATTGAATATAACATATGGATGGGTAAGGACTTACAGACCACCCTGTAAATCATATTTATGCCTCACTTGGAATGCTTTGTACACTTTTCATCTCTATCTAATAAAGGATATTGAGAAAGATTCAGAGGAGGTCTTCTTGGATGAGTCCAGGAATGTAAGGGTTATTATGTGAGGATTAAGATTCCTTAAATTATTTAATCTTCAGAGGAGAAGTGTAAGAAGTAATCTTAATGTTTACAAGGCTGTCTGAGGAAGGGGATTCATTAGAATAAAGGTCTCGGGTATCCCTTTACTATGTTATAAATAAAACAGAATGAGGGGATAAAAATAAGATTTAAAAAGACAGACTAGTTTCTAGCTAAGATAGTAAATTTTTCAAATATGTAAATTGGTTTATAGAATGAGTTATCAGCATTGATTGAAACCAGTAACTTGCCAGAGTTGAAAGAAGGAATTATTGAAAATGATAATGAATGAACTGAGATTTTAGTATTTTCCTTGGGGGATGGTATACAAGGACAGACTTAAAGAACCAAATATTAATTTATTGTAGGTTTGTTACATTCTCTTATTGACAAATTTGGGATTTTGTTTTTGGGGTAACATTTCTTGAAATAATTTAGTAGTAAGTTTTTGAAAATGTAAATAAATACTAATTACAACTATCACCATTTATTGTGTTTTGCTATAAGAAAAAAATTGTAATTTTAGTGTCTTCTTTATAGAATTTTTTTGTTTGATTTTTTATAATTTTTGGTGTTATTACAGTCTTGACTTAAGAAGTTGAAACAAAATGAAACCTGGTGAGTACAGTTAATTCATATTTCTACTCAAGTATACATCTTGTAGCTTTAATGTCTTTATTTTTGAATACATTTCACTTTGCTGAAATATTATATCTTCATTAGTCATAAGAAGTGTAAATTAACAGATCTGTGTATCAATTTTTTCAGTGTTAATAAATTACTAAAGAGGAATTGATAATTAAAAACTGATTTTGAGATGTCATTTTTCCTAATCATTTGATTTTCTGTATCTTTATGAATATTTTCATGTAACCTATGCAGTTGTTTTAAAATGTTTGTTATGACAGTAGCCAGCCTGCAGCTTTAAAAAGATTATATTCCAATATTGTACTTTACCTCCACTTATATGAATAGCTAATTCTCATTCATTGATGCCCTCTATGTGAAAAATCTTTTTTTCATGCATGCTTTATGCACTCTGCCTCCTCTACATTGGAAATGACTCATGCCAATGTGTCTGTCATGGAACAACCCTACATCAACGAGAGTGCCACACACTTTTGTTATGCACATCAGTTCTATCATATTACCACTTCCTGTTTGACAGTGCTCATGTTTAGACATTTACAATTTTCTTAGGTATGTGAATGTTTGTCCAATTCTCTGGTTTCCTATGATCCCATCCTACTTTGTAGCATGATGTTTTTTTTCTTACTTAATTTTCTCAACTTCCCTATACATTAGGGTTTGTGCTGTGCATTTTGCCTCCCAGTTGGTTGAGGATACCGCTTGGCATACCATCAATCCACTTGTCCATTTCTGTGCTGTCAGCAATTGGAATCTATTTTGTCATTTCAGAGGGCATCTCCTGATTTTCAGGAGCATTTAACATATGCCAAGTTTTCATGCCTTCATCTTACCCCTAATTCACTTCTTCTGTATTTATCTACCATACATCACCTTTCCAAAGCAATGCACAGAAATCTTGGGAGTTTTACAAAGGGCAGCCTTTCCCTTATTTTCTCCACATTAGCTCATTTTTTGTTCTCAGCTTTCATTATAAGCACATGGTTTCTCTCTTTTTGGGATCTTCTGGGTCATGATTCTGCCTTCTCATCTCACAGGTTATTTGCCACCCATTTATATCGAGAAATTATGTATAGCCCGTTTTCTATGGCAGCATGTATTTGACATGTTCCTGGCACTTTGGAATCGTGTGTTGAATCCCTTCATCAAAACCCTGCTCTTTCTTTTTTGGTAGCTCATTTGTCACATTTAGAACCACAAGTCCCTATTTCTACTTCCCATCCTTTTCAGTCCCTATCTTTTCCTTCTTCCAGTGGTTCCTTATCTTGTTTCTTTCTTTGAGATAGACTGCACAATGCCAACAGTTTAGTGACTACCTAGTGGGTTCCTGTTTGGTGGGAGCTCAGTTGTATGAATTTGTTCTCCTTTGGTGATCTTTAATTATAGATCAGTAAGTTATTGGTGTTATATCAGGTGGACTTGTCCTACAGTTCTTTTCCCAACCTCCTTTGTTGCAGATATCCATTTTCTTCCCACTGTCTAAGGATCCTATTCCCAGCCAGCATCTGTCAGAGGTGGTTCAAGACGTTTTTCTTAACAGGCTGTCATACATGTGAATTATTTTCTCCTACTTTTTATTCCATGCTGTTTGTTGTCCCCAAAGAACTGGAGTGGTTACCTATCACAGGTTTGTCCTGCCTCAATCTGTTTCTCAGGATCCTCCATTTTACCATAAAGTTGTTTCGAACTCTCATGTAAGCTTTTTTTTCTGGGCTTATGGATAAGCAAGATGGACTTCACAAATGTCCAACTAATTATGAGAGTGATGCCATACCAGCTAGCTACATTATTCAAGTACACGCCCAAAAAACTTTTCACTTGCTACATGTAACTAAATTAAATCTTTCAGTAGTTAATATATTGGAAGATTTAATTTAACAACTCACACCATATCATTAGGTAAGCATTTGTATTCAGCTTATTTAACTGTTGGATAATATAAAACACCATAATTAGCTTACCTCCAATTCTTATATGCTTTGTAAATCGAGAGGTGTAAACCAGTTCTTATTCTTTTCTCAAAGTATGGAGCAAACTCTGCAATTTTTCCAGAATGTTGATATTCATTTTGTAGTGGGGAAATCAAAACTGAAAGTAATGCTCAAAATGAAATTTCAGTAGTGTCTTGTATAAGGTTACAATATAAAAACTTTTTTTTGTTTAGATTGATATTCTACCTTACATTCAGATGTTTCAGGGATTTATTGGTAATCATACTTGTATCTTCTCTTTCCACAACACCATTATTCCTCTTACATAAAAATTGTTAAAATCTCTCTTCTCCAAGTGTATCACTTCTTTCTTAAACCACAGAGGTGGTGGTTGTAATTCCATCCTTTCACTTTTTTAAGTTTTAAAAAATCTTTGATACATCCTGTAAACAACAGCAATCAAACTAATATACCTGTAATATTACTGGGCTTCACTTAACACTCTTTATGAAAACTTATGGACCACATCAGCAATCTTCCAATCATTAGAAATTCTTCTGTTTCAAGTACTGTTACATTTGAAATTTCATCAATACAAATTCTTCAAATTGTATGAGTAAAACTCATCAGGCCAAAAGTTTTGTCTCCTGAAGAGATGATGGTAAATTTACAGACTTAACACATCTAGAATCTAGCATTTGATTCCCCAAGGTGGACACAGTAGTTAGCCTGTTATGGCTTTGGTCTAAAATAACTTTCAAGAGACTTTCATATCTTTTAGAAAATAGCTTTGAGCTTCCTTTTGATCAGAAAAAAAAATAAAGAAATCTCTTCTTTTTAAAGCATCCTGCAGGTGTTATACTAAGGGCTTAGTTATAATAAAATTATTTTGAATATGCAACACAGTAAGTTACATGACATCCACAACTGATATAAAGTCATGCTAAAACAGTGTATCAGAACTACGTTTTGACATATCATGGATAGTGCATTGCCACTAATAATCGAGTGCTTTTGAAAAGGATGTACAACAGCTCTTTCAAGTGCAAAATAATTATACACTAAGATAATACAAATGTATTCAAATCAGGGATTTATAATTTCCAAGACTAGTGTATCTATTACTTAATACTTTATACAAATTATGGTATATCAACCATAATAACAAAAACTGCCCAACCCATGGTAAGCAAAATGTTGTATTTTGTATATGGTAAGAACCCTCAAACATAAAAGTCAACATGAAAAGCCAGTCAAGCATTCCCGGCAACAGTATTTAATATAGCCAAGGAAGATGTCTGTTTGGAAATCAGGCCTACATAGTATGAGTTCAAAAAATAAGGTTTACACTTCATCAAATACATATATCAAGTTGCTGGAAAGTGAAACTGTTATTCAGGCTATTCCATATATAGACATGCCATTCAGGTTGCAGTATTCACCATTTATGAATTTCTGAGCAATTGGGCAGCTGAAATTGGCTCTTGGAAACTGTTGCCCTCATATTCTACATTAGTTATGTAGGGCGCACAAGTAGCAATGGTGTACATTGGATATTAGTTTTGTGACAGAACCATTTACAGTAGAAACTGTGTTGCGGGGTTATTTTCAAATTGTCTTATGTTTCAGGTACAGCATGAGCAAGTGTGGCAACATGGGCTGTAACAATATGTTGTAACTCCAAAACCATTTTAGTATAACATACTAATAGTCTAATATTATATTTGTAACTAGTCTGTCATGCTTGGACTTCTATTGTTCATACACAGTAATTGTTATATTATTCACATAAATGTTTTGGTAAATGCCAGCTAAGACTAATTATAGTGATAGTTGCATAGTTTTATTTTATACTAACTATAGCTATGTTGTTAATTTTTGTTACAAAGTATTTTTTCTAAGTATGAAATGTTCATTGATAACTCATGTTTACAATGCAGATCATTTACATTTTAAATCTTGTTCTATTACAACTTTATGTAATTTTTTGTCTGTATCAAAAGTATTCTATGAATAGTTTTAATACAATCAAAGAAATCTTTACAGATCTTGACTTAGTACTGTAGGACAGGATGAATATTTTAGAAAAAACTAAACTATATTTTAACTTACATTTGAAAATTACTGTATTCTCAAGGAACTTTTTAAAGCTCTTTGTGGAATGCAGCAGGTAGTTGCTGTTTTACATTTGACATTGCATTGTTGGTTTCAATAATTATGCCATCAGAAATTAAAACTTCAAATGTAATTTTACTTCTCTGTGTAATACTTGAGCTATGTTCATTACAGAAAACGTTGTTGATGTGTTAGAGAATCGAGGGAGAGGAAAAAGTGAGAAAGATTGGTTTCAAGGAATTTTTGGTGATATAACTAAGGCTTCTGCTGCTAAACAAACAATAGTTGGAGGAATTACTGGATGGTGAGTGTTTCTAATTTTTAATCTTTGGTTTGAAACAATAATCACGAGACTGATGTTACTGTAGTAATGTAGCTGTGTTTTTTTTAATGTGTTGGAGCAGTTATACATTATTAACAAAGCTAGTAAGATTATGAATGACTTTTTAAACTTTTAAGCTAAAGATTTTTAGTTTACTTAGTTGTTTATACCAATATGTATAAAAAATTAAACACAGTTAGTTTCTTTAACATGTCTGATACTGGTTGTACATTTCCTGAAATTAGAAAAATTAGGCCTAAAAATACTTGTTTTTGAATACGTTTGACCAAGGTGTAGAAATTTTTTTCAAATATTTTTAAATCTTAAAATTAAGGAAGTTAAATAACATTGTTATCACTCAATTAGAAAAATAAAGTATATCTTTCTCTAACTTTATCCATTTGGTTGCTCAAGATCATAATTTTGACATGCTATAGTTGTCATTTTCAATCTTGGAGACTTGTAAGTCATACTTGTCTGATATTTTATCATTGGACAATCTTTATACAGACATTCATTATCAGCCCTAAGTGCCTAACTAGTGAATGCATGTAAACTTAAAAATCTGTGTGTGGATAAGTATGATTTGTTAGAAAAAATGAAATGTGGTTTTACTACTTAATGAGTAGTATGTTGGACAAACTCTGATTTTTGTAAGTTATGGGACTTGAAGAAGTGTCATTGCGTACCAAGAAAGTCTTGAGTCCAAACCTCACATGATAAATGAGTGCCACATCCAGTCCCAGTCTATTTTCCTCCCTACAAAAGCAAAGTTCAAATATTTCTTTAACCTCCTATAAAGCAGCAGCATCTTTGACCTCTCTACATAATTTCTTACACAAACTTACCATCTTTTGGAGAGATAAAATTACTTCAAATAAAGATGTCTGACCTTTCAACTTTTTAATGTTTAATGTAACATGAAAAATATCTTATATACATCAATGATATAACTTCCATTAATAAATTGGAATAATTCAATTTGATCACTGTGATCTATCTCTTTAAAAAGAAAAAAATTGAGAGATGATGATGCATTCATCTACAGATTCTTGTAGACATCCTGTTATCTCTAATTAGCCAAACATTAAAAGATTGGATATTATTAGTGAGGGGAAACAATACAATAGTTATTATTAAGCAGTTGCAAGATATAAAAATGTTCAGTTACCATCTCTTTCTTTTATATGCATTAAGTAAGCACAATGAATCAAACAAATCTTAACAGGTTAAGACACAACAAAATATTAAATTACTTAATACCAGGATGAATAATTATAATTTATATTAGTCTTGGGAAAACTTTAAAGTATTATCCACGCTGAAAGAAAAGAAAATTACAATAGTTATAATAAGCAGATGAAAAGATGCACAAAAAAGTTATGTTGATGTTAACCTTTTTAACGCATTGAGTATAGTACAATCAATAAAAGTAAGCAAGTTAAACAACATATGTAGTTTGTTACAACCTAAAAACAAGCTAAAACAAAAATTAATTAAAAACATTGCACTAATAAAAAAAAGATCTCAGTGTACAAGCCATTATGTGGGATATAAAATGTACCCTAGATATTGGATGTAATTGCAGAGTAGGACTCACATTCCAGTGGGGATACACCATCTATCAGTCTTTACCTCAATTTGCCAGTTTCATGTAAAGAAATAACATACAGAAGTAGCAACAGATATAGAAATAGGAATTAGGAGAGCAAAGTTTTGTTCTTTTTGATTTTATTTACTTCATCATTATTAATTTTCTCTAATATATATATATATTATGTATACTAATTAAAAAGTAGATTCTGATAAGTACTCTCCCTCCACTCATAAACTGAGCTTTTCTCATCTTAACTAAAAATATTAATCTGTGAAAATATTAAGTTATCTTATTCTTCACTTTCTTCGGCTATGTCACTCTGATATCAGGTTTTATTGTCAAGTCAGTAAGCATTTAGATATCACAAAGTTACAGCATTACTAGGCTAAGTTTATGAATATTAAGGATCTTTAATTTTTCACATTCATTGTTTAATTTGTGAGATTATACTTTTAGGCTCTTTCTACATTAAATAACATGTCCTGATTATGTACTTTTGTTTTAATAAAAGTATCTTGTAAAGCATGTATAATTATATCTTAAAACTTACATGCTATAATTCTGCTTAAAAGTAGATTATCTGTTTCAAAACATAGTGTAATATTTGTACTTCTGAAACAAAATTGGTTTTGTAACAGTATTTAACATTTAAAATGGAAAGATTATTGCATAGAATAATGTTCTATAATGAGGTAACCACTCTTTAAATGTAAACAAATGGTGTAGTTTTGCAAAAATGGTAGAAGTTTAAGTAAATTATTCTTTTGGTTACTCGCATGTATTATTACAGTTGTTTCAACTTTTACACTCTGGCTCCCAAACCTATTTTGTTGATACTTTCCAGGGCCCACTAGTCAATTTACAATTACTTCTCTTCGGAAGAGGGTTCACACAGTCATTGTGTCCCTTTAAAAAGAAAATAGAGCATGACTTAATGGTGAGTCGTGTGGGAGCCAACTTGTTAAATATACAACAGGCAAATAAGTCATACAAACATATTTTTATCCTATTCTCTTGGATTCAGTGTAAGTGATACTGCAACAGATGGGAAATAGTTTCAAAGATATGATAGGTTAGCAGTCTCTGAGTAGTAGTAGTCATGGATGATTGTTTAGTTTTACATAATATACATGTTTGCAAATTTATTTTTAATTGCATTAAATGCAAAAGAAACACACAGTTAAAATAGCCAAAAAAGGTATAAATAAGCAACTTCCAAAATTGTTACAAAAACAATAAACAAACAAATGTTTTAATATATAGTATAAAAATGCATTAAAAGTCATACTCTTGAAGATATGTGTGGTTTAACTTTTTTTTCAAGGGGAACAGGGTTTGTATTCACTAAAGTTGGGAAAGCTGCTGCAACTGCAGTTGGAGGAAGCTTGCTCCTGATTCAGGTAAAGATTGTTTTTTTTTTAAGTTGAAGTTTCAGAAACATAACCAAAAAGCCTTTTAGGTCTTCATTAATCTGATATCTTGTGTAATGATAACTAAATGATAATTATTTAACTGTTATTTATTAATACTGAAATAGTTGATGCACACCCACCAATATTAGTCAGCTTATTGAAACAAAATACATTTTAAGTACATGCAGTTTCAAAATAAGTTTTTATTAAGAAGTGAATTATCAAGCAATTTCTATCACTAATTTATGATTACAACATGTTTATACAAGTGACAACTTATAATCAACAAATTGAAACAATGTAAAAATATTAATATTTGTTTATGAACAAACTGTCATAAATAGTTCCTCGTATGTGTTAGAATTTAATAAAATTGGTGAAATTAAGTTTGTGATTATTAAATGTATATTGAAATTTCAACAAATTAACTGTATTATTAAAACTGAAAAGAAGCTCAGTTATATACAACTGTCATAACAGAAACTTAAATGTATCTTATTAGTGTTTATGACCATGGAATTTCATATCTGTTAAAGATCGCACAACATCAAGGTTATATCAGGATCAACTGGAATCAGTTAAACAAAGATGTGGAGACAACAACTGAATATGTAGAGAAGCAGGTTGATAAAGGTTTTCCAAGGCTTCTCAAACAGGTTAAACAGTTTATTCATATAAAGCTATGTATATTTTCAAAAGAAATGACAGAATAACTTATTTTATTCTATTTTTTTTAATGTAAAAATACTTTTAAAATTATTGCTAAATGACAGAAAATTATACATGCTTTTAACAAAAAATACTCTTAACTCTTAAAATACTTAAGAGTGAGCTGCAGTGATTTATAAATCACGTGGGTGAGTTTTGTGTAGGGATAAAGTCAAAAATTCAAAAATGAAGACTCACTTCCACACACAGAATAGCTTATATTTCTCTTGATTTCATGTCACCTACCTTGTGGAAACTCCCACCTAATCTCATGTGAAACCACAAATTTGTGCTATGATGATGTACTCATAAAATAAAACCCTCTACCAATAGGAGTGTAACACACCTTCATGCTTATGAATCCTTATTTTTTTCCTTGACACTGTTATGAACAAATATGTTTAGGTTTGCCGAGTTTCACTTTATTGACTATATACATACTCAATTTGCTTTTACAGTTTAATCTTAATGTTTCTTCTGCTTATGTGAGTGAAAATAAACATTGAACAAATTACTAACATTTAGATAAGAAGCTTTTTTCTGTCGAAGAGATAACAGCTACTGTCCAATTTATGATGAGTTCCATGATGCACCCAGGACCATCTGCTTTAGTTCTTTCTACTTATTTCTCTTCCCCTTCATTTGAATCTTATGCTAGGGAGAGTAAATTTGGGCATTTTTTTCTCCTCTGTATTTTGCTTTGCAAACATTCTTATTTATCTTATTACTCAGGTATGTACAGTTCATCTCTCTTCCATATCCTTTGATTCTTCCCATTGTATGTTACACAACCCTTCATTTTGTTATTTCTTTATTTTCACTCCTCCCCAGGTCATTGCTGTACATTTTAACTTCTATCTAGATCAGCTTTTTTCTCATGGCCTTATGTCTTTTCTCCTTATCTGATTGATTATTATGTTTGTCCTTATGGTCACTCAAATTTCCTATTCCTTGACAGCTAGTCATTTGAGTTTCTCTTGCTAGTTCAGAGGCAGTTTCATTATTGGCTGTTTCCTTATCTAGCACCCAATTTTTCCAACTATGAACCTTTCTCACTACCCTTCTTAGATACCTTTCCTCCCTCCACTTTATGATGTAAACACTTCACTGTTTCAATGATGACCTTTCTGGGAACTCCAGAGCATTCCTGTTTTCTACAGTGACCCATTCTGCCTTTTCTGCTCTTTTTCTTTTCACTTGATTCTTTTTGTCATTGGGACCTTTTGTAAAGAGTTACCCTTCTTTCCACAAGCACCTTTATTTTACCTCTTCTTCTTCATCTGGAGATTTTTGATGGTGCACCAGGTTTCCTTAAGTCACATCCTTATTTTTCCACTTCTATTTTTCACCCTCACTCTTCTGTTCCTATATCCCGCCCTTCTGTCTTTTCCCATCCTACTTCCATCCAATTTTTCACCTACTAGCCTAGTTGTCAGTGACAATCTAATCAGTTAAGGACCTGTGAGAGCTCATCTATCACCATTTGCTGACCTATGAACACACTTCTTTGCCAAGAGATGGATTATTCTACTTCTTTTCTGTGGTATTTCTTTTCACTTGTTTTCTTTTCCAACCTGCTACCTCTCAACACCCATACAATCTGGCCTACTTTCAATATTTGGAGGGGAATATTGTCAGATTTGTTGGAAAAACAGGCCATTGAAGAAGATCACAACTTCTCTCCATGTTACTACTCCCACCTCTTTGTTAAACAAAAAAAAAAGAATGTGGACTGGCAACCAATTATTGACTTTTTCTTAATCACCCTCCTCAGTGTGGATTTCTGTTCATGGTGAGGGGACCTCTCTGGGAAGGTTCTGTTCTTTCAGTTTTACTCCTCTGAGATCTAAACATCCTCCTACATATTTTCCATGCATGGTGACCTTTGAAGGGAAGGAGAGAATCCTAGTGGTTGAGGGGTCCAACCCTAATATACCACTTTAGTTGTGAATTCCTGTAGATGGGTGGCCTTGGGGTGGCACCCCTGGGGTCAATCAGCCGGTTCACTTTGGTTAGGGTCAACCAAGTACCAATGTTGGATGTTCTCAACAGGTTTTGTAGACATTGTATCTGATACTGGTGTTTGGGTGTAGTGTTCATGAAACCCTGGCATTGCTGCAATGTTCTTGTTTGACATTGTAGTGCATAGGGATCCTCCAAACAAAAAATTAAATAAAATAGTGAAAAAACAGTCCATAGGTAAATGATCCAACATCTTGAAGATTCTGAGCAGCAATCTTCAACATCTGTAACACCCATAACACATTTTCTTATATTACATTCTCTTTCAGACAAATCTTTTGGGCAAATGTTTCCCTTATATTATTCAGAAAGGACTAGAGGGACTTGCTGGCTCTCCAGAGTCAGTCAAAAAGCTTTGCTCTGGTGACAT
Organism: Carcinoscorpius rotundicauda; assembly: GCA_011833715.1. NCBI lineage: Eukaryota > Metazoa > Arthropoda > Merostomata > Xiphosura > Limulidae > Carcinoscorpius > Carcinoscorpius rotundicauda. The sequence continues at coordinate 169,916,025 of CM022391.1, read as the reverse complement.
ATTGTGGAAACATCCACACTTAAACACAGTGAACTCCTTTTGCATTCAAAGGCAAGTGGGGATATACTTATTGAGGTTAAGCTCCATGCTACTTTGAATTTGAAACAAGAAGTTATTGTTGAGAGGGATTTGAAGAACATTCCTGAGGTGGAGATTCTTGGTGATTTCTTCTCCCAGTGAGTTTCTGCACTGGGGCACCTCTCCACTCACAAAGATGGAATTATGATGTTGACCAATGACCTCATTTTAACATTTACATCACCACGTCCACATGCCACCATTGAGGCAGGTTATCTTAATTGCAAGGTACGACCATACATTCTAAATCCCCTCAAACGTTTCCAGTGTCAACAGTTCAGTCACTCAAAGACACCGTGTTGTGGTTCCTTGACATGTGCTTGTTGTAGTGGCAAGGACCATAATGTCTATGAATGTGAAATGGAACCTCATTACATCAATTGCAATGGCTCTCACCCATCCTACTTTCATTCTTGCCCTAGATGGTTGGAAGAAAAAGCGGTTCACCATTTGACGATGATTCAAAACATTACTTACCCTGAGACTCAAAAGTTGCTATCCACCACTTCATCTCAGACATATGCTGCTGCACTTCATTCCACTACTATCATAGGAGTTCAGACAGATCTCTCTGTGCTTCCAAAAGAATCATTCTAAAACCATATGAAAAGTCTTTTGACTTCCATGGCAAAAAAAATTGATGAATCAATGTCCACATCCATCTCTGTCCCTAACATTCATTTCAGTAAACTCCAAGATCCACTTCCATTAGTTTCCAGTATGGGCATTTCCTTGGGTATATCTTCTTCTCCTGCATCAAGATGCAAAACGATTATTTGTTCACATCCTCAGTTGCTGGAATCCTCTTCCAACAACAAAGACCTGCCCAATCAACCCAGGGCAGAACCCATTGAGGTTGACAGACCTCCCTTGGATGTGGAAAATAAAGAAAAAACACATGGTGATAAACACAAGGGTTCTCCACCCAATTCACCTACACATAAAAAAATGGCCACTTTAATACAATGGAACTGCCAGAGTTTATGTTCTAATCTGGGTGACATCAAAGCACTGATTGCTTCCTGCTATCTCGTATGTCTTTCCTCAAAGGAAACATTTCTGGAACCTTTTCAGTATATTTTTTTTGTACAGAAACGACAGGCTGTGTGATGGACAAGTGCATGGAGGGATGGCACTGTTGGTTGATCAGCATTTGCCCATCCTATCTTTGCCACTCGACACACTCTTGGAGGCCATAGCCATCACTGTTTGTTGCCTGGAGAGACCTATGATCAATCAGACCTTGATGCTTTCATTGAACTGTTGCTATTTCCATTTTTAATCCTCGGGGACTTTAACGGACATAATCCCCTCTGTGGAAGTGCTGATATTGATGGGAGGGGTTGCTCCATAGAGCACTTGCTCTCTGATCACAAACTTTCTCTTCTTAGTACTAGTTCTTCTACTTATTTCCTTGCACCCTGTCAGTCCTTTACTGCTTTTGATCTCTCAGTTTGCTACCTTTCACTATTCTCCCACTTTTCATGGAGGGTTGGCAATAACCCATGAGGCAGAAATCATTTTCCTATAATTTTGATAGAGACTGGTCATGGTCAATTCCACCAGACCCATGTGCTCCAGTGGAAGCTGGATCAAGCCAACTGGGCTTCTTTTACCACTTTTGCAGAACTTGATCCTGCCATCATCTGTAAACCATCAGCAGAAACCGACTGCATTATATAGGCAGCTGCTCAACGTATTCCTAAAATCTCGACACGTTTTCCATGATATTCTCATCCTTGGTGCAATCCTGCCTGCCAGCTCAAAAATGGGCCTGGGATATTTTTCATAGGTATCTCACACTCTCGAACCGCATCGCTTTCCATCAGGCCAATGCACATGCTTGTTGTGTGTGACATCAAAGCCAACAGGAATCTTGGGTTAAGTTCACAACAAGCATATCTTCTATTACCAGTTCCAAAGTCACATGGAGCAAGATTTGAAAGGTCAGTGGGCAACATAATTCTGTCCCCCTCTTGATCTTGCTCTCTAATGGCCAGGAAGTTGTTGATACCCAGAGTATCGCTGCTATTTTAGGTTAAAGTTTTTGCCAGGTACCAAGTACTTCTGCTTCATCCTCCACCTTCTTAGCCATCAAGACCGGGGCAGAGCGATCACATCTTTCCTCTTGAGCTGATTGTCTCTATGACTGTAATTGCTCCTTTATGCTGGCTGGTGGAGCTCAAACTGGCCCTTCATTGGTCTGGCAGTACATCGATTGGACCTGATGATGTACACTACGAGATGTTGTGCCATCTAGTTCCTGCTTACCTTGCTGTTCTTCAGTTTGTTTTTACCTGAATCTGTCAGGAGTATGTTTTTCTTGATGCTTGGCACCAGGCTATTGTCTTACCTTTCTTCAAGCCTGGGAAGAATCCCAAGATTCCTTCAAACCACCTTCCAATTGTTTTGACAGGCTGTCTCTGTAAGATTTTTGAGAGGTTGATTAATGCTTGTTTTGTTTTGTTCCTTGAATCAAACAATCTCTCTTGCTCACCCAGTGTGGGTTTCAACAACAGCTCTCCAGTATGAACCACCTAATTCGACTTAAAATGTCAATCAGAGAAGCTTTTCTCAAACGACATCTTTTATCAGTATTCTTTGACATTTAGAAGTCTTAAGATACTACATGAACATATGACATTTTGTTGTGAGACCTCTATTTATATAGATTACATGGTCATTTGCTCATTTTTATTAAACTTTTTCTAATGGACAGGCAATTCCAAGGTTGTATGAGTTCGACACTTCCTGTTCTTTTCAACAGAAACTTGGAGTTCCTCAGGTCAGTGTTTTGAGTGTCACACTTTTCAGTATAAAGGTTAGTGCCATCACTGAACAACTCTCTCTTACTGTTGCAAAAGGGCTCTATGTCAATGACTTTCGCATCTCATGTCAGTCGTCAAACATGAGATATATTAAGTGGCACCTACAAACTACCCTCAATCACTTATGAAAGTGGACCACAGGAAACGGTTTTAATTTCTCTCTCTCAAAAACTGTTTGCATGCACTTTTGTTGCCAACAGGGTATTAACCCTGATCCTGAACTCCATATTGGTGAAGTTGTGCTACCTGTGGTCCCTGAGACAAAGTTCTTGGGGCTTATCTTTGAACATAAGCTGACCTTTATACCACACATCAGACAGCTATGAGTCAAATATAGAAGGGCACTAAACATCCTCCATGTCCTTTATTTCATCACTTTGGGAGTGGATCAATGTTCTATGCTAAAGATATATCATGCTCTTATTCAATCAAAATTAGACTATGGTTCTGCCAGGACCTCAACCTTGAAGATGCTGGATCCCATTCATCATCAGAGACTTTGACCTCTGCACTGAGGCTTTCAGCAGTTCCACAGTCCATATTTTATATGCAGAGTCTCATGAACCTCCTCTACACCTCCACTGTTTGTAACTGTCTTTACTGTGTGCTTCAAAACTTCAATCCTTACCAGAGCAACCCACCTGGGGTTGTGTTTTCCATCCTTGGTGGGCCATGCTTTTTCAGAACAGGCAATTTGCCATTGCTCCTTTTGGCCTTCATATCTAGGTGTAGTTGGATGAATTGGGTCTGTTCTTGGATAACATTGCTGTATCCACTGGTCAGCCCATCTCCCCATGGCTTATTACAATTCCCAAATGTGACCTTTCTTCTGAGAAAAGCAGATATTCCTGATTAGAAGTTGTGTCTGTTATTTGCTGAACATCTTTTGAACCATCTTTCAATTCCTGTTTATATGGATGGTTTGAAATCAAATGACTCTGTTGGTTCTGCCATGGTTTGTTATATTTTTCTTGTTACTCATGAATCCCCTTTACAGTTTCTGTATTCACTGCTGAACTGTATCACCTAGAAGCTAAGCAGTACTCAAATTGCACTATTTATACTGACTCACTTAGTTCTCTACTGGCCCTGGAATCACCTCACGTTAGTTCACACCTTGTTCTTGCTGATATTCAAAACCGATTAGCCCATTTCTCTTTAACATCTACTTCTATCTAGTTTTTCTAGATACTAAGCCATGTTGGTATTCCCTGGAATGGGCTGTTCCATACATGGACTATGGTCTTGTATTCAGAACTTAACTCTGTGCTAGTTAGCAGTCAACTTGGAATTAGCAATGTGAAAACAAGCTTATCCAAATAAAACCCTCTTTTGGACTTTGGCCATCTTGCTTCTGTAAGGATCAGAAAGAGAAAGTTTCCTAACTAGTCTGTGCATTTGTCACAGTTTTTTAACTCATTGTTTTCTTTTATCTTGTACTGATGCACTAGTGTGTTGTCTGTGTGACACTCAAGTCACAGTAAGACACATTTTGATGTATTGGTGTCATTACAACTCTCAACGATGGCACCATTTTAAACATGTTTTCTCCCAAGGTTTATCTATAACATTAGAGAGTTTTGTTGGCAATGGTGACACTGTCCACCTTACAGTTGGTTTATTTTTTAAATGCCATTAATCTTTTTAATGCTATTTAAGTTTTAATTTCTAAATTAGACCTGTTTATAATATGATTCCCTTTTAAGAATTAAAGTACATTTAGCTCAATTTGAAATTAGAAAATGGCCATCACATCAAGTGACTCAAAACCAAGACTGGAATGGCCAACTTCAGGTGTCTAATGCTGCTGTTTGAATGATCCATTGGTCATCCTAGTGAGTTATAATAATTAAAATTTTGCTGCAAGTCTTTTAAAACTTGCATATCTTTACTTTCTGAAAATGACCATAACATCAAATAACTTGAAGCCAGGACTAGAAAGGCAAACTTCTGGTAACTGATGCTGATTTTTGAACTTACCTGTTAGTCATCCTGGCAAGTTATGATAATTACAGTCATGCTACAGAAAGTCCTTTACAACTTGTATTACTGTAGTTTTTATCTTACTACTGTACACTGGATATAAAAATTGGATTTAATGCTATTTGTGTTTTTAATTCAAAAATTAAATTTTGTTTTGTTTTACCTTAATTTCTTTTTATGAATTTTAATAATTTTACTTTGATTTTAACTTTTTACCAGATTTTTGGCACAGATAGCCCAGTTACTCTGCAATATAAAACACCAAACCAACCAACCAATCCTTCATCAATCATTTCTTGATCACATATCTCAGAATGGCTGATATGGGTATTAACGCTTTTACTGATAAGAAGAGAACAATGTTTTGACCTTCCTAGGTCATCTTCAGGTTAAGAAAGAGAGAGTTTGAATGTGACCATTTACAGACATGTCTTTGGGACGGGATTATATACGTTCCACCTGAAACACCTCCTACAATTCCATACCCATTTATAATTTTTTCCCTAAGATGTGTATGTCAACAGTCACATTCAAACTCACTCTTTCTTAAACTGAAGATGACTTAGGAAGGTCAAAACATTGTTCTCTTTTATCAATAAAAGTGTTAATACCCATATCAGCCATTCTAAGATACATTTTTATATCAAGTGGGTTGCTTATCATCAAGCATTTCTTGATCATCTCACATTTTCAAATGGAGCAATTTTTCTCCGTTGGTCATTGCAACTCTTTTTGGAGCTGACAAAGTCGATATGTCATATGCCTTTCTCCACATCCCAATCACCCTGTCTTCACACAGTTTTCTAGTTCTCTGCCATTCCATTTGGAATTGCATCAGCTCCTTATAATTTTAATTGCATTTAGCATACCTTCATTCAACATTTTCGATATCTGAGTCTTTGTTATCATTTGTACATAGATGACTGGCTTCTCCTATCCCATTTCTAGGAATTCTCTGAACACACTTCTCTTTTTTTCACAAAGACTGCTCAATTAAAGTGGCTCATCAAGATTTCCAAGTACAGTGTATCCCTGACCCAAATCTCACCACATGTTAATTCCCTTTAAGCTATGCCCAGTGTTCTCCAGTTTGTTTATGAGATGTAGAGTACCTGATCACCAATGCTTGTGCCTCACCTTCACCATGAGTATGAGAACTGCTATCTGATTTAGACTTCTCTGGGATTCCTTAATCCACTTAGCCATGCACATGTCTCCCACAATGAGTTTTGTGTGACCAGTAGAACCTTTGTGAGAAACCATTATCTTCATCAATACTCCTCCTTTCTTCTCTACTAGAGGACCTTGCTTGGAGACTAAACTATTCCAACATCACCTCTGGCATTCTTTTACCTTTCCCCAGACCAAATCTTTAACTTGTAACAGATACTTCTCTCTCTGAATAAATGTCTGGCTTTGGGTTCTTGGACTGTGGAAGCACTATTAACATATATCAATGCCCTTAAAGGGCTTGCTGTCATTTAGGCATGCTTTCATTTTATTTTCCTCATAATTATCCATTTAGACAACTCAATTTTTGATTTTTGTATCAACTGCCAAGGAGGCATCCATTCCAGGATTCTCTGCTTTCAGACTTCAGACTTCCTCTCTTGGTTCCATTTCAATTGGATAAGTTTAATAGCCTATTATGTTCCAGGCACACTGAACATTGTTACAGACTGTCTTTCTCCTTGAGACTGGCTTTACCCATTGAATGATCTTTCCATCTTCAAGTCTTGTGTTGGATCTGCCTTGATCTTGAAATTCTTCTCATAGATGCCTTTGCTAAACTTTTCCCATTAGTTATGGCTGCTAATGCTCTAAGCCAGGACAGCTATCATCTTCTCCTCTATGCATACCCTCCTCTCTGTTCTTTCCATGGGTCTCACTGTGATTTGGGAGAACCCATTTCAGTCCTCTTGATAACCCCTCTCTGGCCTGCTTAATTTTATTTTCTTTGCTTTTTCTTCTCTCTTCCAAGCCTCCCCCTTCCTCCTTCTGCCACTTTATCTCTTTTGTTCCAGCTGAATATGTTACTCTTTCATCAAGGAGTGACATCCCTTCATCTTCACAAGTGGGATTTACACAGTCCTTCCTTCAACATTCCCCCCACCTGGCAAATTTACCTCACAACACCTTTCCTTCTCCTTCACATGGCTCTTTAACAATGGCTTGTCTATCTTAACCATTGTGGATTTTGTCTTTCCTGATTCTGCAGAAACTTCGTGTATTCTTACCACTCTCTTAAGTTCCTTCCTAATACATAATCCCCTCATTCTACTTTCTTGCCAGACTTGACCCAAATGTAGCTCTTCATGTTCTCACCTGTGACTCTTTTTTTTAACCTCATGCCATTTGCTCCCTATTTCTTTCTTTTTCTTGCTTATAATCATATTTCTATCCTTTTCTTACTTATAATCACTGTCATTCTGATGTTTGTGTCATAGATTCTTCCAAAAATCTCTACCACTGCACTTACCTTCTTTTTAACCCCAGCCAGTCACTACTTCCCAAAACTTTTGCTGATGAGGAAGATGGTAACATCTTTTCTCCAATATCTCTTCTTTTAATGTCTAATATCTATGATTGTTCTGTTCCTGAAAAAATCCAATGTCCTGTTTAGGCTGTTTGTTCTCTATCTCACACTTGCTCTTTTCAGGGTTCCTGTCACAATATTTTTATTTCTTGAGACTCATTCTACTAGAGTTCTCTCTCCCTTCACCCTTACTGGATGGATCCATAAGTTCAGCTGTCTGGTTTATCATCAGCTCTTACTTGTCTTCTCTCACCAGTTCAACACATTACTCATTCTCATGCTGCTTATTTTCACCATACTCTAGAGGAAATTCTACAGAGTACCATGCAGCTATCCCACTCATCTTTTTTGCCCACTATTGCTTCCATCTGGCTATCCAGGCTTCAAAAAGATTTAAACTTTCATCCATATCGATCTTTCAACTTCAAACTGGTGATATGCTTATAATTTTGTTATTCACAAGTAACTTACTTAATCAAAATCAAAATATTCTCCATGTTCTCCCCTATTTGAATTCTCCTCTCTTTGGTCAGCTCCTAGCTGCAGGACCATGGAGAATCCTCACCAGTTGGGACCTAACTGCTGGATTAAAATTAGAGGTCCTTCTATAATGAGAATGGAGGTTGGGGTTACATTAGTGTGTCATGTAACTGATACATCAGCCTTCAAAGAGACCGATGTTAAATATCACTACATTGAACCTTTTTATATGCATATATTTAAAACTTTCTCATGCCAACCCTCCTCTTTGAGCCAAAATCTATTCATTAGAATCAAGGTAAACACCTATTTCCAGTCCATTCCACATCATACAGAAAATAGTATGTTCCCTCAGCTTTTGTGCAGCTGACAGAGATTGAAAGTTGAGTAGAGGTATATTTCCTGCAGTACCCTTCTTCTGAGTACCAAAGAAACTGAGTTTATAGCTGAGGAAACTATTATATATGAAATAATGTTATGTATTATTCACATGCCCTACTACCACAGCAGATACTTTACCCACAGTGACTGATCATTGTGTAGAGATTATATAAGTATCTTTACTGACATCGTTCCATCATGCCTTCCTCCCATGACTTGCATAGGGTCATTCTAATTGACAGTAGTGAAGGTGCTCGTGAATACTTATCATCACACATGCACTTAACCAACAGCTGGCTTTGACCTATCAAGTCTAATTATAAAGGAGTTGAGAACACAGGTTATGGTCTGAACAAACTTCAATTTCACTGCACACATTGGCTGTTCAATTGGCTGGTTTGGGTTGAGAAAATTTTTTATGTAGAGGAGCGAACAACATTTCGACCTTCTTTGGTCATCGTCAGATTCACAAAGAAAGAAAGAGGTAACTGACCGATAGCTGACCACATGTTTGAAGGGGGTTGTGTAACTAAGTGTAGGAATGTAGAGGGCACAATTAGATGTTTGATTATACTCATTAATATAGGTATCAAGGTGTTCCTTTGTATTGGTTTATTTTGGGCTTGAGTTGTTGTATAAGTAAGGCTTCTTTAATTTTGCTGGTCAGTTACCTCTTTTTTTCTTTGTGAACCTGACGATGACTGAAGAAGATCAGATGTTGTTTATTCCTTTACATAAAAAAATTTCTCAACCCAAACCAGCCATTTCTACATGAATAATAAATTATTAGCAGTGATGGCTATTGGTCATATTAGCACAGATTTAATCATTGTATTTTTTAAAAATAATAATAGAAAATTAGGAATCTTGAATTAATGACAACAGGGACAAGGTAATGTTGTTTTTAGTGTTGGATAACCATTTACAAAAACAAGGCTTTTTTTTTTAAATCAGGAATTACAAAGGTTTCAAACTTATTGAATGGTTTTTATTCTCATTATGCAATCAGATACAAGGCTCAGATGGATTACTCAGCTTGCATTTACTTTTAGCTGAAATCCCCATATTGTCATGTAGTTTTGTACATGATGTGTAGTTTTACCAATATAGGCATCTTTACAGCCACAACAAATGTATCTATAAGCAACCCACAATAAGCACATCTCGATGGGTAGTGTCTTTTTGGTTTCATCCTAAGAAATATTGAATCAAATAATAAACACATGCATAATGTGCTGATAATTTTTGAAATTCAAATTAGAGTTTAAAACTGTTTGAACATGAAAGAATTTAAAAGAGCTAGTGGGTTTTTCAAGACAGTGTGTTCATGTGGTAGTGTAATATATCAAAGAAATAGCTATTTCCTTGTATTATTTTGGAAATTTCTGAATAAAGACAGAAGTAGTCCAAACAAGTACACTGTTAGAAGATATAGAACAGGTATATAACATATATGAAAATGTCTAAATCAATGTATAAGCCAATAAATGTTTAGTTATGATGAACATATGTGGCAAAGATACTGCTTATTTTATTTGCCCAAAACAGTTAAATTAATGTTTATACACATCTTGAGTTTAGGTATTGTAAAAAAAAACTTCTTAATGCGATTGATGTCATGAAAATTATAAAATTATTATCAGTTTATTTTTTATATAATAATGATTTGTAACAGAGAAACCATTTATACAACTACTGATGTTCGTGATAGGAAAGAAACATATTCACAAGAGTTAGGCCTAGGGATAATACTGTCACCTTCTCATTCATGTGCTCATAAGTTGACAATCAAAAATGAAGTGATTGCCCTTGAAAGCCAGTTTAAAAAAACTCTTCGAACTTTTCTCGGTTAGAGTTAGAGTGCAGGTGTCTTTTGTGAGAAATAATTGTTTAATAGTTATTTAAATTGTTTCTTCAAAGTGGATGTCAGTGAATAAGAATTGAGTATCAAAGGTGGCTGTAACAAAATGATTTGAATTAGGAAATTGAGATAGCTTGAACAAAGATGAAAAGTAATTTAGCAGTAAATTTATTCTCAGCTAGTGAACTTAGTGCAGGTATTTGGTATTTAATAAGTTTGTATGTGTGGGAACTGTGAAGTGATAGAATAGGACTAAAGGAGAAACCATTTTTCTTTATTCTTAGTAAGCAATATATAAAGCTGTGAACCTGTAGGATAGTGTTCAGCAAAGGTGGTGTTAGAAATGACTTTACAATTTATATATCTAAAATCATTCAGTTTTCCCTCACACTTGAAAGTAAGCTTAAGCCAGTCTCTATTGAGGAGTTTAAAACTTTTAATTTATCATTTAAAATATCTTCCATTTTGGAGGTGTAATTTGATGTGTTTATAATGATGATACTTGCACCTTTATTTGGCTTGTTAAAAGATTGTTTTGGTTAATAGTAAAAAACAACCTTTGTAAAAGGAGTAAGGTTGTTTTTTAGGGGTTTGAAAGTATGGAAAACTGCATTTTTAATATAGTTTTAGCAATGCAGTCTCTCTGCTTTTTCAACTGGGAAAGAATTTAAAAGAAAGACTAATCTGAAAAACTTAAGTTTAGAGGTAAACAAAAATCTTAGTCATCCTGAGAAAGTATATTTACTAATTTCACTAAAATAAAAAATGACCTTATCTGGATGTACAGCTTTCTTTGTCATTAATCATAAACAGGAAAACCTTCAAGATGTTAGCTGTCTTGAAGTTCAGGTATTTTGGAATAATTTTATGGTGGTCTTGTTATTAATAATTTAATATGGACAAAGATCTTCCTGAGTTTGAAGCAAAGCTTTTCAAGAGTTTGAAACCAGATAAGACTCATCATAATCACACTGTAGTGTTATTATATTTTCAACTGATGGAAAATAGTTTTATAATAAATATTTAAAGAAGTCTTTAATTAAAGTTGCTTCAGAATTGCTTCAAATTTCGTCATCAATGTTAAAAACAAAAAAATAATTCACAGCACTTTGACTCAAAAACAATAACATCAGCTGTTAAGCAACAAGTTTTGGATACAACTTGAAGTTTATAAAAGGACACAATTAAATTACAACAAGAAGATAGGTGGTAGAATCTGTACATGTTTTCTGTGTATTTTATATGTTAAAATAAATCTTTCTTTTGTTTTTCCTCAGGGAAAAAAATTTGTGAAGGAGAATCTCTTCCTTGCTACAGGATTTGCTGGAGGGTTTCTGTTAGGAATTGCATCCTCCTAGCTGTAAATGAAGGATACAAAATATTGAGTGTAAAGTAAATCCATAGCTGTATGATGTTAGAATACTGAATGGAGAGACAGTAACATCTTCAACAGTTTCATGTAAATTTGAATATTTTATCTCCTAAATACCACCAAGATAAATCTGCCTAAAAAATAAGTATTTATCAGATATTTTACTTTATAGTGCTGATTTTAGTGTAGTGAAAAAGCTGTATAAAACGAAAATTTTTTTACAGCTGAATATTTGAACTGCCATATTTATTGATGTTGTCTTCATGGGCTGTTGTACTTTATTCATATATCCATCAGTATTGTAGAACTCTCAAGAGATTTAGTCGATAGTTGTGTTTTATTGGTTACAAATTATTATTCTAGAGATGTACAATTAGTTTACTGTAAATGCAAACATAAAAATAAAATAATAGTAAAGTGATTAAGAATTTTCTTTGCCACCTGTTTTTTTACTAATACTTACATTAATTTATTATAAAATAGTTTAGATACAGTGTTAGCCATATTATTTTAAATATTTTCTCATTATATTTTTCAGTTTATTACAAACCTTTTTAAATTAATGGCTTACATGAATTAAAGAAAATATTTGCTATTATTAATATTACTGTTATTTAAATATTGATTAATTGGCATTATTTCATTTTTATTTGATTAATAAACTGATTACTTATACTTCTGACAAAAGAAGTATTCCTGTATTTATTTTAGTTTCAAAACATTATCTGTCACTACTTGTGAACTTTAGTATACTTTCCTTGGATCAATCCATCTCAGTTTTCTCTACATTTCCAAGAAGCTAAACCATAGGAAATGACTGCAATGCGACATATTATGTATTGTATCTAAAAATAAACTTTTGAAACAAACCACATTGTCCACAACCTCGTATGTTTCACAAGTATCATGAAGTGACAACAACGACTTAGAAATTTACTTTAAAAAATTACTGATAACATTATTGCATATCTTTTGGATGAGATTGTAAGTTTCATTATTATTATTTTCTTTTGTTAAGTACATTATAATACTATCAGAGAAAACTGAATAATCACCTTGTATTCTGAAATAGTAATGGATAACATAAAATCTAATCCTTGTAACATATGTTCAGTTTTTAAACATCTCTGAGGGCTCCTGTACCAGGTCATAATCCAATAATGACACATTTCAATAAGAAAAATAGTTATATATGAAGTCTATTTTTGGAAAAGAACAAAATTTCAGGTTTGCTCACCAGTGCTAGGAACCTTTAAATTATATTTGTTGATTCAGATAAAGAGTTAATTTATCAGAAATATTAATTTATATAACAAAACCAGTTTTTAAAATTTATAGTTTATAAAAAGCTATCTGAAAAAAATCTAACACCTACTACAATAACATTACTGTTAAACTGAAATCTTAAGTTTATATATGTATGTATGCAAAACATACTTGTTTGTTTATACAATAGAAATTTTAAAATTAAAGAAATTGGATAAAGATAAAAAGCATAGCATTTTAAAAATTAACTTTTCATCACTAAGTAAAGTAAATCCAGAATAACAAATGAACAGACCAATAAATATATTGTGATGGAGGAGTTGGAAACAACAAAACCAGTGGATTGAAGGCTTATTATTTCCTAATTTAATTTTTTTTTCTGCAGACCTCAAAGTAAGGAAAAGTAATTTTTAAAAACTAATATTAACCAAAAAAAAACAATTTTTTGAAGTTTTGGTTGTAAACGTTTTGGTATCAATTCAAATTGAACATGTTTTGCAGTATAAAATTTACTTTGTTTTCTCTGTACATTTCAGATGAGGTCAATTTATCAAGTTATTCAACTATATAATTTTTTAAATTTGTATAAAATCTTGTTATAACCTATCTATGATTGTTTTTGTTAAGCCAGACAATGCTCAATAATAACATTTTTGGGGTAAGTGGGATTCTGAAATTAATTTAAAATAATGAAAGATTTTAGGTTAGTCATCCATTCTCAGAGATGAAACAATGAACTATAGAAAATTTGTACTTGTATGCTGATAGGCGTCATTTAACACAGTGATCTAAATTGTATGAAAATTGTTAGTTGATAACCTATTACTATCAAGACCATTTTCAGCTATCTTATCACTACATGAAGATCAGGTGAGATTGAGTGAATGTGAAAAAAAAAAATAATAAATGATAATAATAACATAATAAATAATAAAAAATTAAAATCATAGCACTAGAAGAAAATGTTTTATCAAAGATCTTTCTAAAGAAATTCTGTATATTTGCCATGATTTTCACTAAATCAAACTAATCTTTACATGATTTTTTTTTAAAGATCTCTGAAATTTTGTTTTCCTGAAAGGGGACCAAAGGCTGCCTTGGAGGTTCACCTGTTTTAACCACGTGCACTAACAATACAGTAGTGCGTTGTCAGTCAGTAAAACGTGTGCTGTAAATCATGAGGAAAATTATGCACTTTGTAGTCTACAATACAGCATGACATGTGAACTTACAAACCAAGAAATAAAAATATTTACTTCTATTAATTTGCATTTAGTTTTTACATTCCTTGCATCTTTTCACATTTTTTTTATTCGAATGTTATTACCAACTTTAAGGTACTTTTGAAAAAATGTTTCAAGAAGTTAATTTAGTACTATAGAGAAATGAAGTTTTCATTGATATCCATCATGACATTTTTCAGTGTAACGAAAACTTGTTCTTGATTTCATGTTGAAATATTTCTTAGCATATACTTGTTTTGTAAGAAATTTGAGCTAAACTAAACTGGACATACCATCTTTGAGATTATCCCATAATAAAGCATACACGTGTTACCTGCAAAATGTTGCTTATGCAGGTTTTAGAACTTGAATAACTTAACATTAGAAAGAGTGGGAAACAAAGTTTCTACTCCCAAACCTTTACATAATTTACCTGTTAGCAGTGAGAACAGATATTTTTACACTTGAGCATATTTTAGTGAACTGTGTGGTTTCATTAATGATTAAACCTTTTAGTTAATTAAGATTTGAAGTAATTGAGAACAGGTTACGGTTTTCAGCTTTTGATGTTTCCACTTGTCTTCACATACTGTTTTTTTTTGTAGATGTTTGTGACCATAGAAAACTATTCATATTTTTTGGGGGAAATCATGATTTGTTTTTCCAACCACTTTTAAAACATAAAAACATATTGTTTTTATAACCAGAGTATTTCTAACCGTACAGTTTACACTATATGCGAAGATAGTGGGAAAAGTTGAAGGAGGCAAAAAGTTACTTCTGAGAACACTTTTCCATAATCGTGAATGTTGAAAACCTGACAATAAAATCTTAACGATTTTTTGGGTTTCCCGATTGCGAGTCCACCGAGGGGAATCGAACCGCAGTTTTTAGGGTTGTAAATCTGTATACTTTCCGCTGTACTAACGGGACACTTCTTTGAATGAGCACTGAATGTAATATAATAAATAAATAAAAAACATTTTTTAGACTTTCTGTTGAGCCACCAATAGCCTAAATTACTCAAAATAAACGAATATGTACCACACAATGCGTAAGTTCTTTTTTAGCAGTTTATTGCTTCAGTGTTATACGAAATACGTTCGAATTGTCATTTTTGTATTCAAAGTTTATTATTTTCTCAATTACGTAATAGTAATTTCCCAATACCGTGTGATTCTTCTTTTGTCATCATAAATTTCCAAATAATATTTTCAGTGTTTCTTCTTCAACAGAAATAATTTCCAATTTGCAAATGCGTTTTTCTGTCAGAGGCACATTATTATATATTCCTACTAATGTTTTCTTTACTACAACAGTGAATAAAAATGTTTGTTAAGAATTTCGCGCAAAGTTACATGAGAACTATCTGCGCAACTATTCCTAATTTAGCAGTGTAAGACTAAAGGTAAGGCAGCTAGACATCACTACCCACAGCTAACTCTTGAGCTACTCTTTTGCCAACGAATAGTGGGATTGACCATAATATAATGTCTCCACGACTGAAAGAAAGAGCATTTTTGGTGGGAGCGGGATTCGAACCCACGACAAGAAGATTCGGTCAGTTATTTCATCACGTAATTTCTCCACACTCCTTGCATTCCATTTTTATTTACGAGATTGTGTATTGTAAAGGTGTTAAACATAACATAAAAATATTATAGAAATTGTGTGATATTTGCTGACTTATATTTCAATCATCCAAATACATATGTGTATCTTTTTGAACACGCCAACATTAACAAACGTATAACAGCAATAAGTAATAAATACCTGGCAATTATAAAAATTCCCTCTAAATAAAAAAAAAAAAATTAAAGATAACGTCACTAACGTAATTAACAAAAAAGTGTTTACAAAGGCTGTTTCTTGTTTTAATTAATTGCATACTCTCTGGGCTCGATGAATGCTTGATGTCGTTCTGGTTTAAAGTACATAAGGGATTTAAAGTAGGTAGGGGTGAACTCATGATGTCATACGCTGATCTGGGGCTTCTTGCACTTCCAAAATACTCCTCTGTTTCTTCCTTTGCACTTTGTTATCCATTAACTTCCAGCAGTTTTCGTTAGGTTGAGGTTTGTACTGTTGTATGGCCAGCATAATATTTTGATCCTCTTCCTTTAAAGGCAGTTTTTCACCTGAAGCAATGATATAAAACCACGGATGGTTTTCAGTATATGGTGGGGTGACATTTCATGTGTAGTTTATAGAGTGTATAAGTATTACCGACAGTTTTTAGACCTGTGACATAAAGCAAAATCATCCTGGAATATACACTTAACAACTCTACTAAAGTGATTTCGAATTATTGACTTTAATTGGGACTCAAGAATCTCGATATAATTGTCGACCTACACAGTACATTTCACGATAAGTAAGCATTTCACAACCGAGCCACAGATGCATTCCCATATCCCCTCAATTTGCGGATGTTTCACAACTCTATTCAAATATACTACTCCACATCAGTTTTGTATAAAATGCTTTCCATCAGACTTTTGGGGTTGAATTTTTATTAATCTGAAATAACACTTTCTTTTCCGCATTGCTTCAGTCCAGTCAGCACACTCTTTGGACGAAATGAGCTTCATTTTCCTCGTTTGTTTGGTGAGTATGAATTTCTCTCTTGGCCACTTTGCTGAGAGACTGGACAGTGATTCCTGAAGTTTTGTGTAATGCGCTGAGATCTGCGGAAGACAGCTGATGATTCTACAAGCTAATGCGTTTCCGAACACGATTGTCAGCTGTTGTAGAAGCTTTCGTCCTGCCCATTTTCTTCCGTCATCCTACAAAGCTAGTCTCTGTATCTCTGTACCCAACAGCCCATGCTAATTTGATTAAATTTCGTTCTTCCAAAAATGTGCCTTCTCCAAAGACTATCTTTGCTCAAAGAAACAATAACTTCTTATTCTATGAAATTAACTTGTAACTCTCAGCCATGGTAGCATCACACGCACATTGTAGCAGATAAGATTGTAAACTGATTTTCAGTAACAGCCGCAAAGTGACTAGTGCAATACCCAAACAGCGTTTAAAATTGCTAATGCAATAATTATACAATGCTAACATTATATCATCCATGAAACACATTTACTCTAGCCTATCAAAACAAATTAATGCAGAACAAAATGGATGATGCAATAAATTTTCCAATCATTGTAAACTTCTTTTATTTCCTTTATACATCGCCCGGAATGGCCAAGCGTGTTAAGGCATGCGACTCGTAATCTGAGGGTCGCGGGTTCGCATTCGCATCGCGCCAAACATGCTCGCCCTGTCAGCCGTGGGAGCGTTATAATATGAAGGTCAATCCCACTATTCGTTGGTAAAAGAGTAGCCCAAGAGTTGTTGGCGGGTGGTGATGACTAGCTACCTTTCCTCTAGTCTTACACTGCTAAATTAGGGACGACTAGCACAGATAGCCCTCGAGTAGCTTTGTGCGAAATTCAAAAACGAACAAATCCTTTATATATTGTCATCTCGTTTACACATCGTATGTTATTTCAGTTAAAACTGGCAATAAATTTTCTGCAATAAGCTAATTCTGCTGTTTGGGTTTTTGTCTATATATATATACTTATTTTAAAGTTCTGACGTAGTTAAAGCATTGGTCGCAAAATAACAGCAAATTGTCAGTATTGTTGTGATTATAAGAAAAAAGTTCATACGAATTTAAAAATATTAATACATCGTACCAAATGTTACACTATGTCCAGTAATGGCTTGAGAAAAGTTACATTCAGGACCTCTCTTGAGTCCAATTGAATCAAGCCAATACGTATTGAAATGTGAAGTATAGAAGGAACATTTTCACTTGTCTTTTGGATGATTTGGAGTCTTGTTTGTTTGTTTTGGAATTTCGCACAAAGCTACTCGAGGGCTATCTGTGCTAGCCGTCCCTAATTTAGCAGTGTAAGACTAGAGGGAAGGCAGCTAGTCATCACCACCCACCGCCAACTCTTGGGCTACTCTTTTACCAACGAATAGTCGGATTGACCGTCACATTATACACCCCCACGGCTGTTTAGCGCGAACCCGCGAATTACGAGTCGCACGTTTTATGCGCTTGGCCATGCCAGGCCTGATTTGTGGTCTGTTCAAAAAGATGCATGTTTTATGACAATATTAATATTAAAGCTTTGACTGTGATAAATGCCACAGGTAAGAATGATAAAAATAAAACGCTATAGCTCTTTACTCTCTTATAAAATGTTTTGGAAATATGAGTACTTATAGCTGTTTGGAATAGCATCGTGGATCACTACAAAGTGACCAAGAAAGTAAAAAAAAAAAAAAAAAGATTAGAAAAATTGAGCATTTTCATCAAATAGAAATTTGACCTTTAGAAAATACTTGAACTCTGAGATAATTTGTTAATCTATTTTTAATACAGACATAGTAATAATATGTTGTTTTTTGTTAAATATTACCCATTAAAAGTTACTTGTTCTTTACTTTTAGTTAATATTATTTCATTAGAGGATTTGCTGAATTGATATATTTAAAAATATAAGAAAGAATCAGTGATGTCGAGAAGACCCGCTTGTAGAGTGTGTATGTGTGTTTTTCGTACAGCAAAGCCACAAAGGGCTATCTGCTCAGCCCACCGAGGGGAATCGAACCCCTGATTTTAGCGTTGTAAGTCCGGTGACATACCGCTGTATTAGCGGGGGGCCGCGGTTGTAGAGAAATATACATGAAAAACGGGTCGTTTGGGTTGAGAAAATATTTTATGTGGAGGAGTGAACCTGACGATGACCAAAGAAGGGGCCCGGTATGGCCAAGCGCGTAAGGCGTGCGTCTCGTAATCCGAGGGTCGCGGGTTCGCGCCCGCGTCGCGCTAAACATGCTCGCCCTCCCAGCCGTGGGGGTGTATAATGTCACGGTCAATCCCACTATTCTTGGTAAAAGAGTTGGCGGTGGGTGGTGATGACTAGCTGCCTTCCCTCTAGTCTTACACTGCTAAATTAGGGACGGCTAGCACAGATAGCTCTCGAGTAGCTTTGTGCGAAATTCCAAAACAAACAAACAGACCAAAGAAGGTTGTTGTTATTGTTGTTTTGAATTAAGCAGAAAGCTACACAATGGGCTATCTGTGCTCTGCCCACCACGGGTATCGAAACCCGGATTTTAGCCTGCAAGTCCGCAGACATACCGCTGAGCCACTGGGCTCAACTCAAAGAGCTGTTTTTACATTTTTATTAGAAAGAATCACTTCACTGAAACTTCACTTATGTGAGAAAAAAACCTAACAGCCTTTGTCTTACCCAAATATTCTAGCTAAAAGAAAATGTTGAAATAATAAACATTATGTATTTTAGATATACTACTTGTGATATCCACAGCAAAATGCAGTTGTTAAACTGTTGTATTGAAAGAGGTGGAACTCTCTTTTTGATCTACTTTGTCGTAACAGCATGGTGCAACAGAAGACATGTTCATTTCCCAATATCATATTTAAATATTAAATAAGGCTGGCTAGTACGTTTTAAACAAAATAGTTGGGACGTTGGTAGTTTGCATTTTGATGCGGCAGAAAGCCGTTCCACGCCAGTTTAACCCCTATAACAAGTAAATCACAACCAATATTAGTTGAAAGTATAAACAACATTGATCTTATGCATTTCTGGAAGATGGCGCTAATATATAAGCTGTTTAAAGTTAAATTTTAGAAGAATAAATATGAGTAAAGAATATAATTTTTTTTAAAATTTATCCCATTCATCTGTACTAATCATTTATTCGTAAAATTTTTTACCAACTTCTTTATAATATCAATCTATAATTATAATAATATGTATTTTTCATTGGAAAACAATTTTGATTAATTCTTCGCGTAAGATATGGTTTAATTTTTATATATAATTCGAAAATAAATTACACAAAAATATATTCTAATTTTCGTAATAGATAAAGCTATTTCAAATAGATAAGCTTTGTTACATCAGTATTGCGATTAGCAAAATAACAGTTTAGCTCGAAGTTATTCCACAGTATTTTGTTTGTGAATAGTTCAGTAATATAGATTTTAGTGATTTTAATTTATTCTCTTTCATTTGTTGCGTTCTATAACTGAATAGGCACATTTTGTTTCTCTTTGGAACCTTCCTTCAGCTTTGCTGATAATGTTGTTTCGAATGTACTTGTGCTGTCTTCATTTTGCTATCTTTTTTTTATTTTTAGTTGTGCTTTCAATACTTAGTGAATGTAATAGCTTTTAGTGAACTTACAACTATAGAGTTTTTTAATTTCTTCGAAAAACAATCATATTAATTTATGTATATAAATATTGTTCTGGTTACTTTTATCATACCTGTTAAAATAAATTTGCCTTTCTTGATATAATTTGCCATATGCTCATGCGCGTTAAATACCTCAGAAAAAACTTTACTTCGATAAGAACGCCATAAGTCCTAGGCTGGAAGACAAAAGGGAGGTATTTATAACCTATAAGG
The DNA here is from genome assembly GCA_011833715.1 of Carcinoscorpius rotundicauda. NCBI lineage: Eukaryota > Metazoa > Arthropoda > Merostomata > Xiphosura > Limulidae > Carcinoscorpius > Carcinoscorpius rotundicauda. The sequence continues at coordinate 169,895,562 of CM022391.1, read as the reverse complement.
TGAGTCTGCTTATAGGATTAAAAGGTAATTTTGTTATGTAGCAGTTAGAAATCATCTCGTCATTTTCATATTGTAATTAATTTTGTTGTGTTTTTATTATCATTGTTTCTTATCTCATATTTCTACTTAGACAAATGTGAGCAAACTGAGCATGCGCCAAAGTATTGGTTTCTGTCCATGTGATCTTTTATCACCCAATTAAGAAAGAGAACTCGCAACCACCGCCAAGCTCGAACGGGTTAAGCTGTTTCAGGCATGGTAGAACGATTGTGTTTTAACTATTTTTAGGCTTCGCTGGACTGATATGCGTGCCCAAACAGTAGGATAGTGGAACATATTTCTGCTTAAATATGGTAGGCACAAATTAGGCTAGGTGTACATAATGTCATTAATTACGTTTTTGGCATCTTTAAGTTATAACTTACACATTTGCAACTGCTTGTTAATTACATTGTGTACACAGTTGAATGAATCTGAATTATCGTTTGCTGTCATTCGTTTCAGTAATATCATTACTTTTAACATTACTGAGTATTAAGCGATTGATGATATAGTTGTTAAAATACCTGTTAGTATTAAATTTTTTTTGCTACACTAACTAAACTAAATCTTCAAAAGTTGATTCCTTGACAATTTTTAAATTCTAAAGTACAGTTTTATTCCTATCAAAATTACAATTTAACTTTATAAGTGTCTTAACTTCATTTAATCACTTAATAAAATTCATATAGACCTCTTATCTCCGACGGTTTACATGACTTTTTAAGTTTTTCATATAATTATGTGTGCTTCATTCTTGCATACTTTTATTTATATATAATTTAACCAGGATGTACCTTGTAAATTTTGTTTACACCATCATTCATTGTAGCTTCTAATTGAGGAGTTGAACAATTTTGTAAGCAAATTTTATTACAGAATAATGGTTTTTTAAGCAGAATTTTGGGTATGTTTAAATTATTCACTTTATAAGACATACAAAGCTGGTACATTCAAAAATTTGTAAGCTTACAAGTAAATTTCTAGTTTAACATGATGGAAAAAGTAAGATTTCAAAGTGTCGAGATATCTTGGATAGTTTTTTTCTTATTCATTCCTAAACTGTTAAATTACAAAAAAAAGATAATTATATGTTAGATACAAATTGAAATATAAATGCTGAATTGTGTTTTCTTTGATTTCCTTCTTACTTAAAATTATCAATTTTTATATAATGTTTGTTTTAGTAGTTTAATCCTTTAATTTTTATTGGGTAAATTATGAAAAAATGTTGCAGTTAGTAAATTATCAGTTTGTTTTTTGTCTTTAAGTATTAAGTTGTGCAAATAGTCATTTACAGAACATATATATAGGACTCTATAGTGAGACATTTTATTAATTTAAGGATTTTTTGAATATATAAACATAACTTATACTAACAGTATCATATTTAACTTCAGAAAATTTATATTAAATCCATTTTTAAATATTATGCATTCAGTAGAGTTAAAAGGTTGAAGTGTTGAAATTATTTTTGTTACAGTTAAGCATGTAAATATAGCCCTTGAGAAGAATGAATTAATATTTAAACTTGTAATTAATGGAAAAAATCTAAAAAGTGACAAGCAGGAAAAATGTGAGAAAAGAAACAACCACTTTATGTAATTTCAAACACTTCTACCAGAGTTATTTTTAAAATGTATGGTATGAATCACCCATGCACTTTTAGTGCTAAAGTAGTTTAATGTATAATATAAATTTTGGATTGAAGTCTGTTTTGTGGAAAAGTATTTAGTTTTTCAAGATATATTAGGCACTAGAAAACTGTAAGAAGCAATTATTTGAGCTACTGAATTGTATTACTGTTTGTAACAGTTTGTGAAAGATCTTATTGAAAATGTTATTTCAAGAGTTCTTAACACTGCAGAAAATATGGGTGAAAAATTAAAATGAGAATTTAAGCACTAGAATTTGTGTTAGCAACATCTGGAATGTTTGAAATATTTTGAGAAAGAAAAGGTTTGTTGTCCAGTTTGAGATGTTTTCAGTAAAATATTTTTTAACAAGTTAGCCAAAGGGGAATATATTAATTTCATATTTAAGTATTCAAAGCCTTACTTGGATAAATATGGCAATGAAATGACTGAGATTCATTTTAATAACATTAAAGAAAAAAGTCCAGAGAAATTAAGATTTCTGGATTACAAAGTGTCAAAAGTAACTGGGATTTTTGTGCTTGAACTAAGTAGCAAAAATTATTTCAAAAATCTTTAACACTCCTACGAAAAAAAATTTACATCCACTAAAGTAATACCCTTAGTGGATGTTTAAAAAAAAAAAAATTAAATATTATTTCGCAAATGTCTGAAAAGTCAAAAGGGATAGGGTCAGTTAATGGCAATTTCATTTAAATACAAAATTATTAGCCTAATATTAATAACTTTTCAAGTGCTTTGGGGCCTATTAGGCCCCAATTTTCATAGGAGTGTTAAAGGGAAATTTATTATGAGGGAGGAAAGCATGAGTAAAGAGCAAAACTCGTGGTTGTATTTACTGTTGGGTAGAAAAGAATACTTCCACATAAGTGTTTGAGAAAGGTATGTTTCTATTTAAGTTTAGAAAAAGATGAACATCAGCTTAAGGTTAAAGCGGCCCTTCCTGATAGGATGTTTCTTAAGTTCCAAAGATTAATTAAGTTAACCTACAGACAACAGGTAACAATTTAGTCCATCAAGGCTGTTCATGCATACCCATCCTTCTTGAGAAAAAGTAAAATCTTAAACCCATACTTTATTCTTAGGAAATAATTTATTTTCCATTGTAAGGTCCAGTAAAGTGTGATCATTCACTACTGCAAGTGGAAACCTCTTTGGTAAGCCTATCTTTTCCAAATGTTAAACATGTAAACATATCCTGTTCCCTTAAAAGATGTATCAAAGAGTAATGAGAAGCTTTCATCCTTTAAGCCTTCTGTATAATCTTTTAAAATTTTAGTTAAATCTCCTCCTACCCTGCTTTTCATAAGAAAAATAAGTTGATGTCTTACCTTATTCCTATGTGATAACCTTTTTGTCCTCAAAATCATTGTAGTATCTTTCTTGTGAATCCTTTCCAATAAGTTGAGGTTTTTAAACAAGAATCAAAAATGTGTTGAGCAAACAGCATCAGTCCTAATTATGTGATATGCTATTCTCCAAATGTTATTGTAACCTTGTAGCAGATTGGTGAAGTTTCATTTTGAGTACTGTTGCATTTTTGTTACCTTTGCTGCTAGAAGACTTGTTGGGATGTTGCAAAGAGTGATGAAATTGGCATATAGATGAAATCACACTTTGAAGTAATTTTTGTTGTACAAAAAGGTATAAAGATTGACTTGGAAGGTTAGAACTAGAAAACTTTCCATCGGTATTCGAAGTTAATGTTGTGAACATTGAAGTTTAAAAAATGTGAACTTTCATACTCTGACAGATGTGTAAGAATATTAGAATCCCAGTTGAAGAAATGTTTACATGTGAGTGTGTATTAAGAGCTATAAAATTTTTAGAATATTTTACTTGTTATACTGTTCTCATTTCTCTTTAATGTAGTTGACTAGATACATAAATGTGTAGTTTGATTTGGTTTTTATAATTGTTTCGATCTTTTATTAGTGATATTAGTGGGCTGATTGTCTCAGCCACCTTGCTATTTCTTGTATTTTTATCTCTTCTCTTGAAACATTTTATTCTCTTTTACAAGTTGAGAGATTAGTAAGTGAACTGAAATAGTGTAATTTTTCTGTATTAGTTAGCTTTAATAGACACTGATGATAAGTTTTAAACAGTAATATTCAGACATTGGCACTTGGAATGCTGATTGAAATTTCTAGTTTTAAACAGGTAAAAAATATCACTTTGAATAAGATGCATCACAAAGTTATGGTTTTCATGTTTGGTATCTTATTGCTGCAAGAATACCTAGCTTATGGAAAATGTACAGAAAAGGGCTACCAAATAGATGTGCATAGTTTATAAAGAAAGTAAGCAAAGAGTCGAGGCTTCGGGTAATAATCATTTATATTGTTGATTTTCTATCATATGTTATTGTGGTAAGTCTTAATTTCTTTATTAATGGGTTTGAAAATGGTTTGAATTTTAAGGTAATTTTTGAATTTCTAACAATGGCTAGCATATGTTCTACTTTAAAATATGAAATTAATAGATGCTTAATTGCAGTAGTATTTTTATGCAACCTTTTTTAATTGTTTTGAACTCTTTTTAGTTTTTCTTATAGACTTGCATGAAAAATACTAATTGTTTGAATGTTCACTGTGTTCTAATAGCAAGATCAATTGATTTATTTGAGAAGATATGCTATTACATGCATTTTTTATATTGCCTTGTGTTCCTCTAAATCAGTGAAACCTATTTTTGACTGTTAAAAATACTGGTAATAATAAAGTTTCTGTATCAAAAAGTATAATTAAAATGCAATTTTTTTTCTTTTTTTATTAATATTTATAAATTAAGTTTTAATGATAATGCCTTTTATGAATTACTATTTCATGAACATTTAGGTATTATGAGTTTAAAAATATTTGCTATTGGTATTTGTTTTGCCAAATGTAACAGTTTTAACATAATACTAAAGGCTAACATTTCCAGTCTAAATTGAGATTTTGGTTTAGCATTCTGTACTTTCTCTATAGAAAGAAGTATTTATTTTTTAAAGTAGCTATAAATATATAAGTATGCTAATTCATAACCATAGAGATGTAAATATAATGGAAAAAAGCACGAGACATTGATTTTAATGTCTTCTGTTCAACTGTGATGTAAGAGTATTCTTTTCACCATGTTTTGTATTCAAGTTAACTAAGTTTTCATGTGCCGTGATGGCAAGAAAACCCACTTGTATAGAAAACTATATATGTGGAAAATGGTGAAAGACAAACTTCATGTTCAACAACCACAACTATATACAAACAAATAGGCTAAGTGTGGGCATTCCAATATCACCAGTTCCAGCCAATATTTTTATGACACAAGTTGAAACACAAGCAATTAACACAGCATTACATCCACCACTACTCATATACTGGTACAGATGTGTAGATGACACAATTGCAGGATTCACATCTACAGAACACACACTTAATTATTTCAATCACATTAACTCTATACATCCCAAAATTAACTTCACATTTGAACAGGAAGAAAAAAAAAACATTTCTTAACCTCAAAATTACAAGAACCAATACACAATTTAACATGAATCCACTGAAAAATCACCTATACTGGACTATACATTCCTTGGAACTCAGCACATGAAACAAAAAAAACTCAACATACTAAGAAACCAAATAAACACAGCCATAAATCTATGATAACCAGATAAAATTAACAATGAATTAGACAAAATAAAACAATACTTCATCAACATCAAGTTTCCTCCATGAACTGTATAAAACATTGTGCACACACACCTAGACTAACAAACACAAATATTCCACAAATCAAAAAATCATGAAACCATTTACTGCTGCATTCCATATATTCCCAACATCAGCAGACAAATAACCAACATTTGGCAAAAACTAGTAACAAAATATGACATCTCAGTTTATTCCAAATATATTCAAAAACCAGGCACAAAACTGAGGTCTATACTATATAAAAACTACATTGACAAACACTGCTCCAACATTATTTATAAAATACAATGTGATAACTGGCACAACTTCTATATTGGAGAAACAAGTAGGAAAATGGAAACCAGATCCAAAAAAACACAAAAATTCACCTTCACACATTTCCTAACACTGCAAATCAAATAAACTCAACATAGCTATAAAAAACATCCAAATACTAAATAAAGAAACAAATGCAAAATTAAAGAAGCCTTACTTATGCAACAACTCAAACCCAAAACAAACTGATACAAATGAACACTCTTATACCTATATTAATAAATATATCTAACATCTAAGTACATCCTCTACATTTCTACACTCAATTACACAACCTCTTTCAAATGTGGACAGCTATTGGTCAGTTTTTCTTTCTTTGTGCACCTGACGATGACCAAACAAGGTTGAAACATTGTTCGCTTCTCTACATAGTGCTTTCTATTCCCATAACGGACGTTTCTTTTCACATACAAGTTTTCACATGATTTTATTCATATTTGTGAAAAGGATTTTAGAATCTAGGGCAATATCATTGAAGAATTGCTTGGTGTATATTTTAGTTACATTAAAACATTAAAACCACATTTGGAGTTATTTTTTGTGTTCTTTCCTTTCTAGTTTGTCATAACACCCGTGTTATAGGAAATTGAACATTTAAATTTTTTCGTGAAATTTTGTGACATGGGTACTTTGTTTATATTATTGATGGGAGATTGCTTACACCTGAATTTAGCTTTTGGAAAAAATAATATTCTTGTAACTGAAATTCAGGGTTTTACCTCCTACAACAGCTGAGAATTTTAGTTGAAGTGCATAAATATTGAATTTTATCACAGTGGCATACATGTTCTTGCTCATTAAGAATGATGTTTCTTCAAAATATCTAATGTTTTATCTTAATAGATCAAGATAAGGGATTTTTGTATCATAAATATTAACATGAGCTCTGTAATTTATATTTTTTGCAAGGTAGATTTAGATCAAAGGTCTAGTTTAATCCAGTGATATTTTATAAATTTACAACATTTGAAATTATTTGTGCTATTAAATCCTAAAGTGGTTGAGTTTATATAGTGTAGATAAAAAAAAAAATTGCTATAGGGTACATACAACAGAATAATTTATCTGTGGTTCAAAGTCTCAGTCTCACTTACCTTGGATTTCATGTGTCAGTAGTTTTTATTTAAGAATATTTAAACAGAATTTTTCTCATAGTTTGAGCTGGTACCTTCCCATCTACACCTAGTGACAAAGATAAAAATGTTGGACAGTTGAGTTTGATACTGTGACTGCTTCATTTTAAGTATATGAAGTAGGAGATTTATGTACGTAAAATGTTAAACCAGTCTTTAAAGTAAACAGTTAAATACCATTTTATGAATTATACTTAATTAAATAATTCCATTTTTATTCACGTCTGTGAGATTACTTTTTGAATACAATGTTATTGAATTAACGTCAGTTATGATTAACAAAACAAATGCTTAATGATCTATTAAAGGCAAGATTACTTTTATCTTCTTAAATTGTGATGAACTGATGTACAAGTTTTTGAAAGGCAGTTGTTTTGTCAACTCTTTGGTAATCTATAAATTAACATTATTTTCAGGAAAAGAAATTTTTATCATTTCATATCTGCCCATTCAATGTAACTATTAAATAACATTGCACAACCTTGTTTTGATTTACTTTATATTCTTTTAACCATGTTTAATGAACTTGATTTCTGGTTAAAAATTATCCTTTTATTATGAAAATGGTTAATTTTTTAATTGTTCATATTTTTCATTCTTGAAGCAACACACACACACACACAATCTTTTGAAGTGCTATTTTACCTGCTTTTATTGTTACCTCAATTATCTAAGAGTTTTGTCTGAAAAAACATTAAATGGAAAAGTATATATTTTTCATATTTTTGCATTTAAGTAAATTAGAGAAATTAGAGAACAGAAAATATGGTTTGCATCAAATGTGATATAGCATGTGAAAATGTCATTCTGCTAATCAGTGTATTTTCTGTTTTTGTTTTTTTGCATTATAGTTTTATGCATGCACTGAAATTTATTGTGATCTAATCATTGCATTAAACTCTGTTGTGGTTATACAGTTGCAATACATAATTTTCAGCTAATTATAATTTCTTTGTTTTACAGAATACTTAACCAGAATTTCAAATATATTTCTAGTTTTAAGCTTACTGTGTATATAGTACAGTATGTAAATACTTTTCTGAATTTTATTTATTTGTGATTGATGAAAATTTCTTGCATTTTAGCCAAATAAAAGTTTGAGATTTAACTTTTAAAGATCAACACAGTAAGGGTTTATCATTGCCAAAAAATTGTGATTTACAGTATATTGTAATTGATACTTGTAGAATATTTTAATATATCAATTTATGATTAAGAGATGTGTTACATTTTTATAGAACTAATATAAATACTGAGTACAAGTTTAAAATATAGCTCCAGTCATAGATGGAAGATTTTGAAAACATTTTGACATATCTGCCATAAACAATATTAAATGAAAAAAGAAATGAACACTAATATATCTGGTCATTTAAAGTTCACAGAAATGTACAAGATACAGTGAATATTTAAATTATGTATTCAAAACATAAAATTGTACATAATGCTAATCCTGAAAAAACCTGCCAAGGAGAAAATAATTTTTTTTTGTATAAATGTTGATTAAAAACAACTGACACAAAATAACTGTTAAATTGAATAAAGGAAAGCTTAATTTCAAATGTAATTTTAGTTTAATGATATTTTTCATATTGTAATAGAACTTAAATCAAAGTGACAGATTGCTAACTGGCCCATTGTTGTCTCTTCTTTTTTCCCATCAAAGCATTAAAACAAACCTAATCTTTATACATATTTATATTAATGATTTTGGCTTATAATTTTTAAATGTTTCTTGAGTAGTTACATAAGTATAAGAGATGTTTATTTTAATGCTTTCATTGATGAAGGAATGACTTTTGAGGCAAATGAGTTTCTGCCATTTTGATCTTTCTTGCATTCTTCAATGCACTTTTTTTTTTGAATAGCAATGAGTCTTCAACGACCAACAACAATCACACTCCAGCGAGCTACCTCTGTGGCAAGTACTTCACAAGTCCAGAACAATGGAGTTTCAATGCCGTTCTTCAAAGAGCGTATGACAGAAACTCAAGCAAAAAAGGTAAATATAAAAAAAAAGAAAAACCTCATTGTGTTATTTAACTTTTCTACAAGTATGTTTGCTTATTTTCCAAGATTGTATTAATTAGTAATGCAGCGAGATTTTGTGATGTGATCTGAAATCTGAAGTTCACTGTTTTACTATAAAAACTTAGTATCGGTATCATTCCTTGTGGGAAAAGTTTTATAACACAACAAGCTTTCTTTTATGACAGAAGATATCTTTTTTTTTTATACATTGCCATTTGAAAAGGAGTATAATGATGTAAGTTTCATGTTAAGTGTAATGGTGGACATAAGCTAAAGATTGGTTATGCTGGAATGTATAGAACATCTGGTTCCATTTTCTAGAGCCTTTGATTAAATCACTAAAAGATGCTGAAAAAAAGGTGATAAATTTGCTCTGAAATTGTGAACAGGATGTGTTAGTGTTATTTATTATTGAAGTAGAAGTGTGCAGTGATGAATTAATTCTTCACTAATAATTCTCTTTGTATAGTCACAAATTAAATATAAGCTCACTTTAATTAGTAGTGTATCACATAACATGCAACTTATAAATTCATTCTAAAACAAGAATTGCCTGTTTTAATTTTCCAATCATTGTTAGAATGTGAGTAGTCACACTGCTGAACTGTTTGCTCTATGTACACAAGTTATAACTTGATGTTTGGAATAAAATAACTGAGTTTTTAGTTGCTGATTTTAATACCTTTTACTTATTGTATAATGTGCATACATAAGAATAAAACTTGCATTTTTTAAAAAAAAATTTAACTTTCATATTTCTGTCTCCTTTATCCTGCTTGTGTCAAGCTATACTACTTTCCTATGACTGTTAGCCTGTTCTGATAACCACATTGAATATTTTAAACATGCAGTTTATTTCTCAAATGAAAACAAAACAAAAAGAACATACACGAGAAATGTTAAGTAGAATATCTAAATCTTGACATTTTGGTTATGTGCCAGAAAGAATACAGACTGGGATAATTCTGTGTGTGTTCTAAGTAAAACTAGATAGAAGTATGCTGTGTAAAATAAAGTGGAAATGGTATATTGTTTTAATAGTATTTATTTATTGTACTGATGATAAAATTTATTATTCTCAAGTTACATAGAAAACAAAACTTCATTACACTTTCTTTGTTAAGGCTATCAGCTCATAATGGGTTTCAACATTTCAGGTGTTTGTTTTTTTAATTTAAAGGTAAACTCCGTTTTGTCTTGTAATTGTAAGTATTGGTTTATTGTAGTTTGGTTATTTTATCAGGAATAAATGTTATCTGATACTTTAAATTATTATAATTATTTTAATGTTGAGAACATATGACATCTGGAATCCAACCTATCTTGTAAAACCTATGGTTTCTTACAAATATTTTTGGAAAACTGCAATCCTAAAACATAGCTCTATAAAAGGACCAAATTAAACACACAATAAATGTGTTATAATGAGTAGACATCAATAGTGGCTGTACCATCTTTCCATTGCAGAATTTAGCTAGGAACACGGAATCAATTTGCGCGTGTAAGTACTAATGTATTGTTACTCTCCAACATCCTGTGCAAAAAAATTTAACTTCATATTACTGAAGAAAAATAAATTTATAATAAGGAAGAAATAAACTATTTTGTATAAGGCAACTAAAGAATATCCAGTATTTTTTAGCAAATTGAAGAATTTGGCTTCTTGTCAATTTTGAAATTATGAAAATAAATATATAGAAATCTTTCACCTAATTTTCATTCAGTATTGCCTACTTATGTATAAAAGGTACCAGTATGTGTGTGTGTGTATAACACTCCCATTTTTCTTTCTTCTGGGCTCATATTTAAACTTATTTGTTCTTATCTATTGCTTTGTAGACAAACTGTATGGTTACCTTATAAACACTTGACCAACCATCTGACACAAATTAAGTGCAATTAAATTGAATATTTTCAGTTGTGTGTGCTTAAGATCAATTTCTAATGGCAAAATGCTTTGATTTTTTTCATATTTAGGTTATCAGTATAGTCATGAAATACCAAATTAATTACTAGTAATTTACCATTTTTGGTGTTCTATCTATATATCCTTTTTTCTTGTTAACTTTTCTTTTACTAGGTCTTAGTGGTAAGGGTTATGATTGTAAATAAACAAATGCTTATCTTTGAACATGTCATTAAGTAAATATCCTCATGCAGTATCCCACACTCCTTAGATTACTTTCATCCCTCAGTTATCCTAAATAAGATGTACAAATGAGTTGCCAATTCATACCAGCTTAAATATACTGTATATTACTCCTTCATTGATTTTCCTCATGCAGTATCCCACACTCCTTAGATTCCCTTCATCACTCAGTTAACCTAAATAAGATGTACAAATGAGTTACTAATTTATACCAGCTTAAAAATACTGTATATTACTCCTTCACGTTGATTTTCTAAATTCCCTATTTGAACATACCTGTATTTTGCTTTGTGAAGGATTACTATGTCGTCTTCCCAAACGATACCAATTTTCAGTGATATTACACCACTTAAGAATGCTAAACAATGTCACAATGTAGATCCAATGCGTGCCACGACTTCATAAGACGATTTTCTGGTTTTAATATAATGTACTCAACTCTCTGTATTAACAGTGTAGTGTATTTCTGAACCATGTGTTTATCATTTAACATGTGCCATAGAAATATCTTGATTGAAATTTTTTAGAGTCAAAATTTACTTCGTTGATAGACACTATATCGCGATGTTTAGATTTGTGGAAAAGTTGGTGGGTTGATTAACGGTTGCCCTAAAGAGATGCGTGTATGTTTATATAATCAATTGCTCTGATGCTATTGGATTAATTTCGACGAATCTCAAATATGCTGTGTTTTTGTACAGTTTCGTATAAAGGTTAAAGTAAGTAATCTGTTTGAATGGCAAGTTGAGATAAGTTTGTTTGCATTATACAAACATTAAATTAATTTTAAAGTCGGTCATACGTATGCCAAACTCAAAGTTGACTAGAAAACAAACTCGTACGATTTTCAGTACAATAGCTCGTCTCGTAAAATGTCTACTATTTAGTGCGTTGCCGTCTTATTGCGTGAATTAATTATTAGGAATATTCAGCAATTTCTCGTTAGTGGTTTTCAGTTATTGATTTTGTGAATAATTGTAGGGTAAAGGTAGAATTACGGATTTTTCCCTGCTTTAAACCTTAAAAGAAACTTGTGTGTAGTAACACAATCGTACACACACTTGTGAAGACAGTAAATGAACGTTTACAAGTATCTGTAACACGTCTTAAAGTAACAGTCCTTTCCTAAGAAGTTTAAGTTTGTACCAATCTGACTAAAGTTTGGCTGATTTGAAAAGTGCTTAAACTATGGATATATATTGTATGGAAAACGCTACAACGCGTTTGCGGACGTGTAGTGCGTTTAATTCAAGTTAGGCTTAATACAATGTAGCATTTTCTTGTGTTTTTTAGTATGACTTGAATTTTTTTAAAATATAGGTTCACAAAAATAAGCCAATATTTTTCTGTATCAGTTTAGAAATGAATTTAAGATTTAATTGTACGGTATTCGTAACTCTCATGAAAATAAGATAGTGGAAAATATTCGAGTTTATTTTTGTTTGTTTTGTGTAATTTGCCAGTGCAATGACAGAAAGCTGTGCTTAGATTGATAAAGTCAGCATACACCTTGTCAAGTACAGGGTACTCGGAAAGTTACTGTCCACTTGTATTTATTAACAGACATGTTTCAATATAGAATACAGGAGGTAAATATGAATGACAGTTATAAACAGTGTTGAAAGTGACTCCCGTTGTCATCAATACAGGCCTGGATCCTTCTTATTTTGTTTCTAGACACCGCTATCAGTTGCTGGCTTGAAATAGACTGAATGAAATATGATTACAAAACTGCACAGTGACTTTCCGAACACGCTGTATGTTTGATCCTCCAGTTGTTTAAATGCATTATTGTATTTGATATTCACGTTAAATTTAAATTCAAGTAATCATAACATGAAGATAAACTTCGTAACGGATTACTTTAAAATTAATTTTACTACAGTTATCATAATGAGGGAAGTAATTTTCTCACAGTGCTCATCGATGTTTTAAATTGAATCAGAAGTAGGGTTAAATCTAAATCTTTTCGCACTGGTGGAAACAACTCGGTAATCTTTTAAGTAATCAGTGTAATCTGACCTGTGTAGACAGGTTTGAAACTGCGAGTAATAAATATACTACATACCTTTAGCTGATCAGCAAGATTCCAATACATACGGTTTTGTTTTGTTTTTGGAGTAAAAGGCAAAAATAGATTGGCTGAAACTAGTTGGAGTTTTTTTTTTATGACTAAACATAAATTTTGAATACAAAATGCTTTGCCTATTAACAAAATTATGTAAAGCGAGTTAAGAAGCATTTTAAATTAGTTTTGTTTATGGTTACAATTTTCTATACTAATATATTTTTATGAACGGCATTATAAGCTGTAGGGCTAACTTTGAATCGCCCCCCAGTGGCTCAGCGGTATGTCTGCGGACTTACACGCTAAAATCCGGGTTTCGATACCCGTGGTGGGCAGAGCACAGATAGCCCATTGTGTAGCTTTGTGCTTAATTCAAAACAACAACAACTTTGAATCAGTGGTAAATTTACACAAGTACGACGCTAAGTTCGGGTTTGATTCACAGCCGTAGATAGAGTGAAGATAGCGAGTAACCTAACTTTGCGCTAAAAACAAACAAGCAAATAAAAAAACAAACTAATATTTTAACAGCACCAAAACTTTGATTAAAAGTTTCAAACAGTTGGTATGGAGCAGCTGGATGTGGCTTTTACATGACTTTAAATTACTTTTGAAAAAAAATCTCATTCTTAATTTGATTGTATTATGTCCAAATTTTCTGTTTTCATGAATTAAATCCTGTAAATGAGCACATTTGCTAATACGTGATCTGGTCAGTAGGTGATGTTTTCATTTTTCTTAAACTGCAGTGTGTAATAATATAGTTAAATACCAGGACACTGACTTTCTGATAAAAAGCTCATTATTTTCATGATTATCTGTGTTAAGCATAAAATACTCGTAAGTACTTGTAGTACTAATAAAAACGTAATATAATAAGTGGAGGAGGTTATGCCAATACACATAATTTCCGATTATTTGTCAAAAGAGCATAGGGTATTTTAAAAACTTTTCATTTGAAAGAAACTAATGTTGTGGTGAAATACGTTGTCAATTAAAATTTTATCAAAATAAGAGGCAATATACATTGCATATGTGAGATTTGACGAGTGTACGAAGATAAGTGAGCCTATATGGGGGTCAAAGTTCAATGGGTTAAGTATTTGTTCATTTTACTTGAGTTAAATGCGCCATTAAAGTCCGTGTATTGTTTGAGTAAAAGTTGAACTACACGAAATAATTATAGGTTAATCTAATTCTTATGTTTATGACAGGTAAAAATCATTTTTGAGTGCCGTTTACCCACGTTGTTGGTTTTGGTTTGAACTTCGCTCAAAGCTACACGAAGGCTATCTGCGCCAGTCGTCCCAAATTTAGCAGTGTAAGACGAGAGGGAAGGAAGCTAGTCATCACCACCCACCGCTAACTCTTGAGCTACTCTTCTACCTACTGATAGTGGGATTGATCGTCACATTATAGCGCCCCCATGGCTGGAAGGGTGAGCATGTTTGGTGCGACGGGGATTCGAACCCGCGACCCTGGGATTACGAGTCGAGTGCCTTAACCACCATGTCGTGCCGAGCCCACCCAAGTCGTATTGATCAGAAATGCAAATTATAATTATTGGCTTTTTTCTTATGCATGAATATTTAATAGAGGAGGTTCTACATCAGTGTTTCTTAACCTTGTTGGAAGTACTGAACCCCGGAAGTTTCGTACTTTCATTCACTGAACCCTTCGTAATTGGAAAATTTTTTTTTTTTCAAATTCAAAACATAAGTAGATATTTTATTGGTGCACAAAATGAATCATGCATCAGTTACACACAAAAACACAACTCGATGAATATTTACTGCAAATCAGTGTGACTTTTGCTGTTGCCTTTCAGAGACAAGTTCAGAAATGCGCGACTTCACCTTGACAAGTGGCACTCTCATATCATTTTCGCAACAGTCTACACCTTTTCTTCGTTTTTATGTCCACCATCCTCGAAAAGGATTGCTTGCAAAGATACGTTGTAACAAACGGTATGAGTATCTCAAGGGCTTTTTCAGCAATAAGAGGGTACGCGACGATTTATTAAGCCTTCAGGTTTTCTTCCACTTTGATTATGTTGACTCCACCGGCCTGCATCTACTTGAGATGATTGAGAGCATTGACGATATCGTCCATGTACGCCAAAAAGAGAATGAACTCAGATTTTTCTAAGCAATCTGCGTGACAATGTTGGTGCTATCGCGAAAACAGTGCTAATTCCACACGCATGGAAAAAACACGACTCAGCACCTTTCACCGGGATAACCACAGAATGTTACAATGGTACAGAAGTACCTCGAATTCAGAGCCACTTTCATTACACAGCTCTTTGAAGATGCAATGCTTCAGGTCACTATTTCGCACAAAGTTCATTACAATTTTAATACTTCTACCAGTTTTGAAGGCAAGGTTTTTGTTACCAACGCATGCCTGTGCAGAACACAGTACGTTATAATGATGTGTGGTGCATCGGCTTTCACCAGCGCATCAAAACTAAAGTTTCGTCCCAGCATGCCTGGAGCTCCATTCGAATAAACTGCAGAAATGATATCGCACGAAAGATCGTTGTCTCTGAAAAAGTCATCCACAAGTTTCTTCACGTCGGCTGCCTTTGTTGTTGTAAGAAGCTTATAAAATAAATCTTTTATCTCGTTGTTCTTTACATTGCGCACGAATACAACAAGCTGGCTCAGATTGGACACGTCGGTGGTCTTTTTGAGCTGAGGGTTGAATTTTGCTGGGCTTGAAATCAGATCTGCAACTACTTGAGCCAAGATGTCATCGCTCATGTCATCTATTCTGCTGCTGATGGTGTCATTTGAAAGAAGAATTTGGGATAATTTATTTTCAGCAGTTTTTTAATATGACATTCGCCATCTTTAATGCACCTGGTTTTACGAGTGTTTCACCAATGGTGTGTGGTGTGTCCTACTTTATGATCAAGTACGCAACTTTGTACGATGCTGTGAGGATCGATTAGTCAATGGGTACAAAGTCGAGAACAGGCAAAGCAAAATAGCCTTTTCTTTGGCCTGGCTTTCTTTACCTTGAATTCAGCAAGCGTTGTGTTCTTGTATTTCCCATCTCCATGCAGCTTTAGGGAGTGTTCTCTTATTTTTGTCAGTGAAAATCATGTTTTGAGGACGCTGACTCCTATTATCTTCCATTATACACATGAATCCATATTGTATCTATTCGTCCGACCACTTTGTTTTTACTCTCCATAGTCGGTATGAAGGGATTGAAAGATAAGGAAAAATCACAAGTGACACGCGATTACTGAAGTTACAAGTCGACTGCTAATTGCACGAAGTTCCCTCCAGCCTAGATATTAAGGCCAAGTGATGTGATGTGTCAGCCGCAGCCAATGATGGCCAAGTGTAGCATGACGTCACTAATTATACGAATGGGGGAAAACGGAATGAACACACAGTGTGTATGTCTTGACCTCCGCCGAACCCCTGAGACTGACTCTCCGACCCCTGGAATTCGATTTAACCTGGTAAAGATCCAGTGTTCTATTTGCATATCGTCACATGTCACTTCATTTGAAGTTTTATCATTACGAGGAATAAAAATAGCCTGGTAACGATATTAATTAATTAATGAACGTTATTAAGTAGTATAGGTATAAAGAAAGGTGTTCCTTTGTATTGGTTTAATTTTGGTTTGAGTTGTTGTGTAAGTAGTGCTTCTTTAATTGTACGTTTTTTGTTTATTTAGATACCAAATATCTGAGTGTTTTTTATTATTGTTGGTTTTCGATTTACAGTGTGAATTCAAAAACGTATGAAGGTTTTTTAAATCTGGTTTCCATTTTTTCTGCTTGTTTCTCTATATAAGTCGTGGCGATTGTTGCATTGTATTTTATAAATGTTAGTGTTGCGTTTGTCATTGTATTTTTACATAGTATAAACTTTAGTTTTGTACCTGTTTTTTGAATAAATTGGGTGTTTAGTGGAGTATTTTAAGTTTTTTCCAAATGTCTATTTGTTTGCTGATCTATGGAACGTGTGGTATACAGCGGTGTAAAGTTTTGTGGTTTCTTCGTTGACCGTGTTAATCTAGGTGTGTGTGTATCATGTTTTCGACGGTTTTTGGACGAAATTTGTTTATTAATGAAGTGTTATTTTATTTTGTTGATTTCATCATTAATTATATCGGGTGAACATAGTTTTGTGGGGTTTTTTTCGATTTGGTTTCTTAATATGTTGTTTTTGTTTATATTCTCAGATTCAGGCATTCATCAGTGTCTGTAGCCATCAGATACGACGCGTCTCTTAAGAATGTCCTGTACATGCTCGACTGATTTAAGACTTAAGTCGGATAAGTGTGCAAGTCGTTCCATTAAGTCAGGCTTTTCTTAAGAAATGCGTCAACAAGCTCATCATAATGGAGCTGGCGTTTTCACCATTCAAGCATAAGTTTTGAGTTGATTTCATCAGCAAAAATATAAAGGCCAATGAACATAAAGACAAAATATGCAGTTTGCGTTGTTAGGCTCAACCATTTATTTGAGAAGAGCTTCCAAAGATGAAAATAAGAAAAGGGAAAATAAAAATAAACTTTTTTAGCATTTTACAGGGTAAATGTGAACACTATGAAATTAGCCTAAATACTAGCTGGTCAAAAGTTTAAGACCATACTGAAACGAAGCGTTAATCGGTAAACACGTAAAGAAATTTAGTCATTTGTGTTCAAACATTACCGTTGTCAACATCTCCCACTGACATCTCCTGTGTTACATTGGGTAAAAACATGGCAAAAGCTAAAAAGTTGACAGAGATTAAACGTGGCAGAATTGTCGAGCTGCAAAAGCAAAGTTTCTCTCAACGTGCTATCGCTGGTGAGATTGGACATGGTAATACTGCTGTTGCAAATTTTTTAAAAACCTTGAGGGATACGAAATGATAATTTCAAATAAATGGTCGGCCCAAGAAAATTTCACCGGCGTTGAGCAGGAAGATACCACGGGTAGTACGGCAAGACACTAGCTGATTGTCGAACCAGATTAAGGCCCTTACGGACGCAGAATGCACCTCAAGAACAATAAGACAGCATCTGGGAGAGAAAGGCTTTAAAAACCGTAATCGTCTTCAAAGGCCACGCTTCCTTCCACACCATGAAACAGCTCGGTTAAATTTTGCTGAGAAGCACCAAACATGGTACGTAGAAAGGTGGGCGAAGGTTTTGTTTTCTGATGAGAAAAAAAATGTAACCTGGATGGTCCAGATGGCTTCCAACGTTACTGAAACGATAAGGATATCCTACTGCAACCACTTTCTACATGACACAATGGAGGAGGTTCCATCGTGATCTGGGGTGCTTTCTCCTTCCATGGAACAATGGAGCATCAGGTTATACAGGGGCGTCAAACAGCAACTGACTACATTGGCATGTTGCAAAGAACATCCTTATTGACTGAAGGCCTTCGCTTGTGTGAAAATGACTGGTTCTTTCAGCAGGACAACGCTGTAATCCACAATGTCCGCAGGGCAAAGAACTTTTTCATGGCGAATAACGTGATTCTTTTGGAACATCTAGCATGTTTGCCTGAACTGGACACCATTAAAAATGTTTGGCCAATAAACTCTCAGAAATAAAAGACGTGACAGTTTTTACTTATCTATTCAGAAAACCTAGGTTAAACACCTGAATAGCATACAGACCGTGGTTTACTAGTTGTAGATAAACTAAAAGATTCAAGGCTCAAGACGTGATGTCTGAACGATTCGTTTCAAAGCCATTGTGGCTGGCTAATACCTCAAAGTTGCGATTGTTATACCAGAATCATACAGATTTCTGCATCTTTACTCTTAGCCCACGTGCACGTCAGATACCTTTTAGCTTGCATTTTATTGTTACAAAATGTGTTCACTTTAATATCATAATAAATAAATGGAAATAATATATTTGTGTTATAACATTATCACTACATAGCTGGATGTTAAAATTCGGTCATTTTTAATATCTCGCACGTGGCTCAGAGGAGTTATCACTAAAATTTTGGTTTAGATATTCATGATGGGCACAGCACAGATAGCCCATTGTGTTGCTTTTCGCTTAACAACGAACAAACTATTTTTGAAGCACTAACACTTCCAGAACTCTATCACTGATGACGCCACGAGTTGGATGTGTAATAAGCACATTTTAAAAGTAAGGAAACTGTTAATACTATAACTACAGGTGTAACCTTCAGCACAATTCTTTAATATTACCAACGCTCCAGAGCACAGCAATGCTCGTCCAATCCCAACTGTGTTCATCTTCTGTTATCATGGTTTGGTGGAACTCTTTATTTTCCTGCTTTAAAAACTTTTTAAATTATTGATTTGTTTTAAACAGGTTACAGTCCATCACGTAGTCTGACTCCCCTCTTTCATTTTCTTTTCAAGTATATCTGTTTCGTAGATAGAGACCCGACATGGCCAAGCGTGTTGAGGCGTGCGACTTGTAATCCCCGTCACACCAAATATGCTCCCCCCCTTTAGCCGTGGGGGTGTTATATTGTGACAGTCAATCCCACTGTTCGTTGGTAAAAGAGTAGCCCAAGAGTTGGCGGTGGTGATGATGACTAGCTGCCTTCTCTCCAGTCTTACACTGCTAAATTAGGGACGGCTAGCACAGATAGCCCTCGTGTAGCTTTGTGCGAAATTAAAAAACAAACAAACAATCGTAGATGGAATAGTATAAACGTATAGTCAAATATATGCAATGTAATACACGTAATTTTATCTGCTTCTTTATCTTGTGGCTGCTCTTGACTCGCAGTCTGAGAGTTGCGGGTTCGATTTTCTATCCCACCAAATATGCTCACCCATTCAACCGTAGGGACATTATAATATCACGGCCAATTCCACTGTTCGTTGGTTAAAAAGTAGCCCAATAGTTGGCGGTGGGTGGTGATGACTTCCTTCCTCTAGACTTTCACTGCTAAATTAGGGATGGTTAGCGCAGATAGCCCTCGTGTATCTGTGCGTGAAATTCAAAACAAAACCATTCTCTCGTGTCTGTGGAGACAATGTCATATTTAAGTAATCATCTGTCTTTAATTGTCGTATTTTAACGCGTAATTTTTACCTTAAAAATGAGTCTGTCGCGAATTTTGTTCATTCAAATACATTAATATTAAAAACATTACTTACATGATATTTGCAACAATGATGTTCCATTTCAATTTATTATATAACGTCAGGATGTGAACGTTTGAGTGTTATTTTGATTAGTCCTCAGGAAAGTATATTATAATTTCCTGGAAATGTAACCGTGACCATGTGACCCAAATGGTATTGAGCTTTTTATACGCGTAAATCCTGTACGTGTAGATTTTAGAAAGGGTCATTGCTCTACTGGTATTGTATAATGTTGTCTCTTGCATATGGTGGCGCGGCAGGGCCTAGTGATAATAAGGGCACTCTACCCGCAATATGTAGTTCGCCGGTTCAAATCCTATCACTGAACATGCTCGCCCTTTCAGCGTGGGGGTGTTTCATAATTTGACAGCCAAATTCCACTTTTCTGTGGTAAAGAATAGTCCAAGGTGCCTTTCCTCTGGCATATCATTTCTAAATTAGGAACGGATAGCCCTCAAGTAGCTTTGCTGGAATTTCAAACAGACTTACTTATAGCCGTTTCGTTATTATATCACACTAAATATCTAATTGTTGTTGTTGCGCCTTTCATATGGCGTTATGTTTCTAAGTGATCATACGATATTACAGTTAAAATTAAGGCATTATCGAGAAAGAAGAAAAATATTTAGTGAAATAGATTTATATATAAAAAAGGGGGGTAACGTGAAGTCGTTTTTTGTGTTGAATATTCGCGGAAAGTTGTGCATGGGCTGTCTGTCTACCCGTCCGTATTTTTGAACTGATAGTCTAGAAAGACAGCTGGTCAACAGCACCCGCCATCAACTGTTGGACTACTATAATCAAATAGTGGGATTTAGCCGTCACTCTTTTAACGTACCCACAGCTGCAAGGTAGAGTGCGATTTTTTGCAATAACGCGTCTCGAATCCATAATCTGGCACTCTGATAAAGAACAATAACCTTTTTACACTGTTTCTGAGTGATCACCTATAATATTCTTTGGAAAGGAAATCAGATTGGGAAATATTTTCAGTAAGTTAATTGTAATAATCTATTTCGATACTGGTCAAAGTTTAAAAGGATTTCGCATACCAGAGAAGGAATCCTTGGAAGGAATATGTTAGAAATCGCCCTTTGAATCTGGCCCAGCGGGGTGCTGGTATGTTGTGCTAGTAAATGGTAAAATAACGAAACACTTTATTTAAATAACTGATCTTTAATGACACTGAAGAGCATTGAATAGTTATAAAGTTTTTTTGTTTACAATGAATGTGTACAGTTACATGTAAAGTTGGTTTAACGTTTTATGACACAAAGCAACTTGGCTGTCTGCACCTACTTGTAAATTAGCATCAAAATGTCAACATTATATCTTTCCGAAAGTGTATACCGTACCTTGAGTAACTTTGTGTTCATTGAGAAATGATGTTAATGGATTTGAATCCAAGTTTGCTGTACTTAACCCTAACGAGTGCGTACAACCGTAATTTGGTGCTTTGTATTCATGTACATGTTAGGAAATGTTAATATTTTGCATGAAATGTGAAATTTGTGGTTTTAGATTTCGGACTTGATATTTCTAGATATTTATTTTGAAAGTTTTATGTTATCGTTTCGTAATTACACTTGGTAAAAACGTTGCGATGACATAAAGATAGATGCTGCGTTTTAGTTCCGTTACCATTAAGAACGAGATAAGGGAAGTTTAAAATACGATATACTTTTAATTCTCAAAATCTTAAGCTAATAATATTCAACACCACCTGTTATTTGATAATTTAACATAAAGACTATAAGATTATCAGTGTTGCAGAATTTTTATACTAGACGATGGCAAATGAATATTTTTATGACAATTCAATGCAATAAAGTGATTTCAACCATACATCGCTTTGAAAACTCGGATGTATGACATTATTCATCAACATCAAAAATATATCTACCAATATTTCATGGTCAGAGCTTCTTCCTTTTCTAACCTGTGTTGTTGTTCTTCCACGAGCTCATTTGGCAAAAATTCAGCTGCTGTCCGTGGGCGATCAAGTTTCCCATCCATCATGTGCCAACTATGCACATTTGGTAGGCATGACAATGCTGTGTCTGTCTTATTCGAAATGAGTATTTGTTAATTAGCCCTCGTCATTCTCGGTAGATCTTTGCAAGACGTTGTAATGCTTAAAACTGCAATAATGTAACTGGACAGTAGCATTCCAAATTTGTAGCAACACTTTTGAATGAATTTCTCGAAGCACAACTTACATTTGATTTTAGCTGTTGTACAGCACTTGTGTAAGAGATATCTAGCATACTCTGTATCAGGTGAACACTAGTTTTGTAGTAACCTTATAAAAAGTTTGGACTTTTGCGGTAAATTTGAAGCCATGCGGAGATAATGCAAGATTATTTGTGTATTAGCTTCCTCTTGCTGTAAGTACGTTTCTGTTTCTGTAACCTGACCATCTAAACTTAAAGAAACGTGTAATTTTTTATACACAGACCTTACAGTGTCTTTTGTTTTTGGACATCTTGTATGTTGATTTCAGTTTCAGAAGCTTTGACCTGTTTTCTTTTTTCAGTCATGTTAAAACTTACGAGAACAAAAGTAATTAACCATCACATGCCATCATTTTTCTTGCTGCTACAGTTCTCGTACTGTTTGTTTTTAAATAATTTAAACCATTTGAAACTTTGTACTCTGTTAGTTTGTGTTTTAATGGAACATTCCTTTTGAAGATTTAAATCAAAACATTTAAAGAAAAATGTTACGAGGTCGTTTATTAATTCTATTAAAATATTTTTATGCACTAATAAGCCCAAAGAAAATTATGTAATGGGTTAATATTTATGATCTGTAATAATTTACACAGATTGTAGCGAACGAATAACATCAGTTAGTACATCTTCCACTAGATTAATTACATGGTTTTAATGTAATGGTATTTTATAAACCAATTAAACGTTCGTTTTCATAAACTTTTACTTGAGAAATATATCTGTGACTTTTAGTTTTAATTAATGATGACGCAAACGAGGAAACTATAAACTTACAAAACAAATCAAAATAGTGTGAATATATTGATTTATCATTTATTTGACCACAGTTGTGACTGTTGCAGAAATGAAATTTCATTATATCTGCAATTGGTACTTTTGTTTTTTTTTATGTACTATTTTATTATTGTAGTTTTAACGCTTACAACAACCCCTCTTGGCCTGAACTAAAAGTTTCCAAGTATTTAGCGTTCTGGTGGAGGTGTATCCAAGAGTTTGATTCGCGTCTCGTTGCTGGGGGTGTGTGTGTCTAATTCCAATAGTGACACGCGCTCTGGTGCTATGGGTTAATTTAGTTTGCCAGTTCCAAATTAAGAACGGTCAGTGCAGGCTGCTTATTGTAGCTGTCCCCGAAGGTCCGAAATAACAAAAATTACCTTCTGCAGTTACACCCAAAGTTTACCAAATATCACAAAGTATTTTGTGACAAGCTTAGCGCTAAGATTTTAGTTTCTCCCGACTTTTTCAGTTACTCCACTGTTTACAAAACTTCTTAAAACTGAAGCAATGTAAAAAACTGTGATTGTATTCTGTTCTGAGATTTTGTCGAGTACAAGTAGCTTAACCGGTCGTAACAAGGTAATCAGAGTTGGGATTTTAAAATTACGTTCACGAGTTGTTACTGCTTCAGAATTTATAAAATATATTTTATCAGTTTGTGTGTACCAATCGCACGTTACGAAGATTACGTATCACAAAGAAATATTTTGGATGAGCCTCGCCACAATTTGTCACAAAAGAAAAACATATCAAACTAAAATACACACACATATAAAGGAACAGATGTGGCAGTGTAAGTGAATGTGAGCATGTGTTAACTTACCACTTAGGTCTCAGACACTTCCGGTGTAAGATATAAAAGCGCATGTTCAAGATTACGTAGAAGAAATTTATTCATAAAAATCGAACCTATTAGAAAAGAAACGGAACAAAATGTATTTGTCTCGTTCATGTTACAATAATTACAAAGTAGATGTTTAAAATTCGATAATCAACGAATGAAAGACGCAATTTGTCATTATTTTAAATCGGTCTGTTGTAGATTTTATAAAACGAACGTTAGTGGAAAGCAACGTTAATCACTGTGTGTGTGTGTGTTAGTATTTTATGCCAGAAAAACATTCAACAATTAGTAACGTCGTCTTGATGTAACTATAATATGGTACATACTAAATTTACGGTTTCTGTTAATCTAGATATATATAACATATCTAATTATCTTAACTTAGATAATGAGTTACACAGCACTTTTATGTGAGATCTGGGTGTTGTCACTTCACAGTTAACCGACAATTTTCATTAAACGGCAGAGGTAATTGAGTCATGTCAGACACCCACTTACTGACATGATCTGATGTTCCTTACAGTTTCATGTTAAAGTAACATGCGTGAGAAAAGTTTCTCTTGTTTCTAAGATTTTTATAACAGTTTTCGGTGAAAATTCCACTGATTCATAAGAAAGGGTAACGTTAAAAAAACTTCATAAATACAGTTTCACATTCAGAATGGTAATTGTACAGTGTCGATAAAATACAGGAATCGAAATGTTTGGGAAACTCGGAACGTGTACAGTGTTCTTCCGGCCATTGTTGTTGAGGCATCAAGCCTTTACATCAGTGGTTCTTAACCTTGTTGGAGGTACTGAACCCCCGAAATTTTGTACTTGCATTCACTGAACCCTTCGTAATTGGAAAAATAGTGATTTTTTTTCAAATTCAAAACATAAGTAGATATTTTATTAGTGCACAAAATGAACCATGCATCAGTTGCACGCAATATCACTGTGTTCAAAGAACAAAACCTACAAAACATGAATTTCACACAAAAACACAACTCAATGAATATTTATGGCAAATCAATGTGACTTTTGCTGTTGCCTTTCAAATACAAGTTCAAAAATGCGCGACTTCACCTTGGCAAGTGCCACTCTCATATCATTTTTGCAACAAAGTCTACACCTTTTCTCTTCGTTTTTATGTCCATCCTCGAAAAGGATTGCTCGCAAAGATACGCTGTAACAAACGGTATGCGTATCTCAAGGGCTTTCTCAGCAATAAGAGAGTGCGCGACAATTTGTAAAGCTTTCAGGTTTTCTTCCGCTTTGATGATGTTGACTCCACCGCCCTGCATCTGCTTGAGATGATTGAGAACATTGAAGATATCGTCCATGTACGTCAAAAAGAGAATGAACTCAGATTTTTCGAAGCAATCTGCATGACAATGTTGGTGCTCTCGCAAAAACAGTGCTAATTCCACACACATGGCAAAAACACGATTCAGCACCTTTCCCCGGGATAACCACCGAAGGTTAGAAGGGTACAGAAGTACCTCAAATTCAAAGTCCATTTCATTACACAGCTCTTTGTGCGAAATAGTGATCTGAAGCATTGCATCTTCAAAGTTCATTACAATTTTTAATACTTTTACCAGTTTTGAAGGCAAGGTTTTTGTTGCCAACGCATGCCTGTGCAGAACACAGTGCGTTATAATGATGTGTGGTGCATCGGCTTTCACCAGCGTACCAAAACCAGAGTTTCGTCTCAGCATGGCTGGAACTCCGTCCGAACAAACAGCAGAAACCATATCTCATGAAAGATCGTTGTCTCTGAAGAAGTCATCCATAAGTTAATTCACGTCGGCTGCCTTAGTTGTAAGAGGCTTACAAAATAAAATATTTTATCTTGTCATTTTTCACATAGCGCACAAACACAAATTGGCTCAGATGGGAAACGTCAGTGGTCTGGTCGAGTTGAAGGCTGAATTTTGCTGGGCTTGAAATCAGATCTGCAACTACTTGAGCCAAGATGTCATTGCTCATGTCATCTATTCTGCTGGTGATGATCTCATTTGAAAGAGGAATTTGGGATAATTTATTTTCAGCAGCTTTTTGCAGCATGATATTCGCCATCTTCAATGCACCTGGTTTTACGAGTGCTTCACCAATGGTATGTGGTTTGCCCTGCTTTGCGATCAAGTACGCAACTTCGTTCGATGCTGTGAGGATTGGTTAGTCGATGGGTGCAAAGTAGAGAACAGGCAAAGTAGCCTTCTCATCGAACCTGGCTCTCTTTACCTTGAATTCAGCAAGCGTTGTGTTCTTGTATTTCCCTTCTCCATGCAGCTTTAGGGAGTGTTATCTTAGTTTTGCCGGTGCTAATCTAGAATTGCTCAACTTGTCATTGCAAATCATGTATTGAGGATGCTGACTCCCATCACGTTTCGTTATACACGTGAATCATCTTGTACGTATTCGTCTGACCACTTTCTGTTTTTTATTCGACATAGCATGAAGGGATTGAAAGATTATGGAAAAAATCACAAATGACGCACGTGTACTGCAGTCACAAGTCGACTGCTAAGCGCACGATGTTCCCTGCAGCACAGATATTAAGGCCAAGTGATATGACGTGATCAGCCGCATCCAGTGATGGCCAAGTAGAGCATGACATCACGAATCATACGAGTGTGGTGAAGTGAAACGGAAAAAAAAACTGTGTCTTGACCTCAGCCAAACCCCTGAGACTGACTCGCAGAACTCCAGGTGTCCGATCGAACCAGGTTAAGAATCACTGCTTTACATAGATGAAGCTACTAATAACATTATTTGTTTGGAACAGTTTTATGTACCCTCCAGATATCATTCGCACTAACAAGCATTTTATTAAAATCGACGATCAGGTTTCATTGTAAGAGATAGTGGCGAAGTGTTATAGTTTACGCAAAACTATCTAGTTTACAAATGATGTGATTTTGCTCTTATTACTTTTCATTAGAAACTAAAAGGCGCGTTTTCATAACCTTTATAGTAGTTTTTGTCTCTTGTTGTAACAACTAAAGTTTGAAAGCTCGCAAATAATCTGGATTAGATGTCAACCTTGTAATGGTTGTAGAGTATTTGTGAAGTCTATTAGCAGATACTTAACGTAAAGGTTGAAATTGAACTTGTCTTGAAACTGGAATGATTGTCTCCAGAAGGTATGAAATAAGCCATAATTTTTTGCCTTGAAACACGATCTGCTAGCGACACTTGTCATGGTGAAGCATCACTATTGATGATAAAATGCTTTATAAACGTAAGCATCCTGGAATGCAGAATTAAAACTTTCACATTTGTATCTATTGATCTTGTACAACGTATAGCAGGAACCTGACCGTAAAACGCAAGCCGACAGATCGTTCTGATTTATCGTTGCATTTGTTTTGAACAAGATTATAAGTCGTGTGTTAATTCCAAATAAACACTCTTGTAAACCCAATACATGACAATACTTAAAGGAGAAAAGTACAAATATTAACCCGTTAATTTGTAACAGAGATGTTTGTTATTGAATGTTATAGAATGAGTGCTTGTTACAAATTGGTGGATCATTATTGTAATTACTCGTAAAACATTAGTTTTAGGCTCATATTTTTAACGTTACAGTCTGTCTTGTCTCTTACGGGTTTTCAAGAATTAAAAGTGTTTTATAATAGTACTTGAACTGTAGTTTGTCATGTCTGTTGCCACAAAAATTATTGTATTTTGAACTAATATATAAAGCAATTGTTACAACGATAATTGTATTGATGTGAACATTTTTTACAAGCTTGTAGAGCATGGTTACAATTAATTAAACCCTTCGTAAGGCCTTTTATAGTTTTAAGCAGTACAGTCTACATCTAGTAAGGATAAAGGTAAGGGAATAGAATTGTAGCAAACCTTTAACTGTGCCAGTCTGCGTGTTAAGCCCATAATTTTGTTAAAGGACAGTTTATCTAAAGCATCTTACCTAGAAGAGAAATTATGGTTTCGAATTCAGTCCGGTCTTACTTTTGGTTTCTTAAGAAAAATTTTGTCTGTATTATATAATGCGAAAAGTCACTTAGAAGAAAGTGTTCGATACCGTTACGTTTACTTTGGTTACATGGAGCATATTGTGCCCAGATTGTGAATCCGAGGTTTCATGGTTCGTGTCTTGTTTTTCAAAAACGCATACTGCATTTTGAATCACGTGTGGTCTGTAAATGACAATAAAATCCCACTATTTGGTCGGACGAGCGATCTAAGAGTTTGTTCAGAATTTCGCGAAACTCACCGCAATCTTAAAAGTGTTTCTGTCTGCTCATTCTACTGTTGACTATCGTGATGCATTGACCTTCCTCATCAAATTTCAGGTGAAGTCACTCGTATCTCTTGAAAGTTAAAAAGGTGATAGCAGAAATATGAAAGGTCAACAATTTAATTAATGATGCTAAGAACGTGGCTCTACTGATATATATTGAATTTACTTCCGAGTAGACCTTAGTACTATCTATTATGGAAACTCGAGGATACCGCATTTCCTTTAAAATTTATTAATTAACAAACCAAAATTTCTCAACTTGTCTCAAGAAGATACGTTTAAAAGCAACGTATTAGGGAGTTTACGGATTGGATTTTTAATATTCAATACATTGCAATGTAAAAACACCTTTCCCTCTTCAGGAAACTGATAGAAATATCATATACCCTTTTAAAAATAATGTGGCCCGGTATGGCCAAGCGTATTAACGCGTGCGACTCATAATCTGAGGGTCGTGGGTTCGTATCCGCGTCGCGCCAAACATTCTCGCCCTCCCAGCCGTGGGGGCGTTATAATGTGACGGTCAATCCCAGTATTCGTTGGTAAAAGAGTAGCCCAAGAGTTGGAGGTGGGTGGTTATGACTAGCTGCCTTCCCTCTAGTCTTACACTGCTAAATTAGAGACGGCTAGCACAGATAGCCCTCGAGTAGCTTTGTGCGAAATTCCAAAACAAAACAAAAAAATGTATTGGGCTTTTGCATCTCCATCCTGAAACAGGTTGTTTCAAGGATATGTTAGAATGTTTCAAAAAATATTAAATTACACGTCTTTTTAGAAATTGTACACGTGTAAATGTATTTCTGTCGTTATCTATTTATTTGTCCATCTATATGATATTTAAGTAGTAAATGGTAGAAGATGGTTTGCACTTTGAGTTGTGCTAAACGGCACGTGTGCGATCATTTACGGCTTGAGCGTACATGCTAAAATATAACGAAATTCATTTTACGTTTATGAAGTATTACGTTTATGGAGTGTCTTTCAACTGCTTATATTGCACTTGGACACCCACGATGTTACGGTATATAACCTACTATATAAGGTATAAATATGTAATAATGTATAAGGAGGATTGGTGAGTAAAATTTAAAGAATCGAGGAAACGTATTCTAATTTCAGCTCATAGTTAAGTTTTCAGTCGTAAGATTCCATAAAGATATATTCATAATTTACACTGTACTATAAAATATTTGTTTTTTTAAAGTAGAACTACCGAATATTTACTTAAGTTTCTGTTGAGACTTAATGCTACGCTTTCGTGGGGATATTGTGTTAGATAATTCCTGGTCTATTTGAAAACAGTTTATGCGGTAAAACTCGTGCAAAAATGACTTTTTTTCAATAAAACTACGCGTAAAGTAAACAACAAAGTAATGGTATTTGTAAAAGTGTACTGAGTGTGAAACGTTTTTGAGCGTACTGTGAATTACACGGTTTTACAAGTTGAAACAAATGCTCACGAAAATAAAGTATAAAACCGCTGCTAAAGAAAAAAATAGCTAAAATGTGTTTATAGCAGTCTATAAAACGAACCGAAGCCAAATTACTGTAAAGTAGAATAATTTAAAGTTGTAATGAAGGTAAACTTAGCTGATAATGCAGAAACATCTGAATGCGAGTTCACAAACACTGCACGTGTATGTTCTAGACCTAAGCAAGTCGAGAAAGTCAACACAAATTGTATTTAGTGCAAGGTTCATTTTTTTATGAAATTAAAGAAATTACACGTAGGTTAAGTGCTGTTTGTGGGAAATACTCTAAATAAAAATTGAAATCGAAACCACTTTGCACCTGATGACACTTCACTGCATCGTTCTCGTTGCATTGGAAAGTTTGACTCAGCAAAAAGCCCGGTAAGGTAATTGTGAATGGAAAGGTCAGTATGCAATCCGGACTATTTGGAGAAAGGGCTTTCTGCAATGATGTGAGGTTTTTAGCGTTTGATCGAGAAATTTGTGAGAAAGGTTCCGGACAGATAAATGCAAAGTTATTATGTATGCTGGCCAAAATCTTAAGGCCAATGAACATAAAGAAAAAATACATTTTGCCTTGTTAGACTGAACCATTTATTTGAGTAGAGCTTTGAAAGATGAGAATAAAAAAACGTTTTTAGCATTTAATAGGGAACATGTGAACATTATGAAATTAGCCTAAATACTAGCTGGTCAAAAATTTAAGACCATACCAAAAAGAAGTATCAAACAGGGTAGAAAATGCCTAACAAGAGGTCTCAGTAATTTGTTGTACGGCCGTCATTGCGAATAACTGCAAACATTCGCTTTGGCATGGTCGATATAAACGTTTGCAGAAGGCTGGCTGGAATGTTATTGCAAGTGGTAAAGGTGGCTTCACGAAGATCATGCACTGTTTGGAATTGACGTCCATTTCTTTAGACTTCCCTTGCCATCCACCCCCAAACATTTTCAATGGGGTCCAGTTCGGGCAAACATGCTAGATGTTCCAAAAGAATCACGTTATTCGCCATGAAAAGTCCTTTGCTCTGCGGACATTGTGGATTACAGCGTTGTCCTGCTGAAAGAACCAGTCATTTTCACACAAGCAAAGGCCTTCAGTCAATAAGGATGTTCTCTTCAACATGCCAATGTAGTCAATTGCTGTTTGACGCCCCTGCATAACCTGATGCTCCATTGTTCCATGGAAGGAGAAAGCACCCCAGATCATGATGGAACCTCCTCCATTATGTCGTGTAGAGAGTGGCTCCAGTCGGATATCCTTATCGTGCCAGTAACGTTGGAAGCCCTCTGGGCCATCCAGGTTAAATTTTTTCTCGTCAGAGAACAAAACCTTCGCCCACCTTTCTACGTACCATGTTTGGTGCTTCTCAGCAAAATTTAACCGAGCTGTTTCGTGGTGTGGAAGGAAACGAGGACTTTGAAGACGTTTACGGTTTTTAAAGTCTTTCTCACGAAGATGCTGTTTTATTGTTCTTGAGATGCATTCTGCGTCCGTAAGGGCCTTAATCTGATTCGACAATCGGCTAGTGTCTTGCCGTACTACCCGTCGTATCATCCTGCTCAACGCCGGTGAAATTTTCTTGAGCCGACCATTTATTTGAAATTATCATTTCGTATTCCTCAAGGTTTTTAAGAAATTGCAACAGCAGTTTTACTATGTCCAATCTCACCAGCGATTGCACGTTGAGAGAGACCTTGCTTTTGGAGCTCGACAATTCTGCCACGTTTAATCTCTGTCAACTTTTTAGCTTTTGCCATGTTTTTACCCAATGTAACACAGGAGATGTCAGTGGGAGATGTTGACAACGGTAATGTTTGAACACAAATGACTAAATTTCTTTACGTGTTTACCGATTAACGGTTCGTTTCAGTATGGTCTTAAACTTTTGATCAGCTAGTATTTAGGCTAATTTCATAGTGTTCGCATTTTCTCTTAAATTTTCTTTATTTATTTTTATCTTCCCTTTTCTTATTTTCATTTTTCGAAGCTCCACTTAAATAAATAGTTGAGTCTAACAACGCAAAATGCATATGTTTTTCTTTATGTTCATTGGCCTTACAATTTTGGCCAGCAGCGTATGTATACACGCTCGCGCGCGCTATGAAAAGTATATACTAAAAGTATATGATAGCTCAAACTCGATTAACCTTGGAACTTTGTTTAGTCAATTTTTAGGAGTGACAACTAACACTTTTGTGATATTACGGAAATTTAGGGTTTTTGTTTGGTGATTTGCGGGTTTGCAAAAACACTGACATGATTTGAATAATTTTAACAATAGAAGCACGGTAATAGCGTATTACATAGGTTATATTTTAAATTTGCTACAAAGAGCAATTAAAGCCTGATAGGTATGATCTATAGTTTTCTGTTTATGTACGATAACTAAAGTATTTTCTTTTTTCTTTTTCCTGTGACAGTGTTATAGCTCTTTCCATTAACTTGGGTCAATATTTGAAATTATACTAATTATTTTCAAAAGTGGGTGCATTTTGTCTAGGATATTCTGGTGGATAAAGTGCCTGTATGTAGATTTGAGGATCCAAGGTATGAATCATAATGCCAATGAACATGCTTTGCTCTCTCACCTGTGTTTGCGAGTAAAAGTGATCGTAAACCAGTTATTCAGTTCGTAAGAATCAAACAGGGTACTTCTGTTTGGCTGCTTTCGGAGTGGTTATGTCTCCCCAGAGAGACATACTTCTTTTCTATTGTTTGATATTTCTTTTTCCAGCGACAACCATTCCTTCATTACTTGACGCGTTGAATTTAAACTTAGTTGGAGTACTTTGTTTGATTAGAATTAACCCAAAGCTGCACAATGGGTTGTTTGTGTTCTGTCTACCACAGGTATCGAAACCCCGTTTCTAGTTGTGTGAATCCGCAGACATGCTGTGTCACTGGGGGGCTGATGGAATTATATTTTGGTCCAATACACTCAGACACGTTATTATTTGTTAGGCCTTTTAGAGGATTTTATGGGGGTAACAAGTGAAATAATATGAAAATGTGACCACATAGGAACCCGAAATATACAATTACAGCAGTCTAGATGAAAATTTGCACATACAAATTTTGTGCGTCTAACATTGATATGCAAAAAAGTTGGGTTTGCCTATTTTGAGTGTTTTAATGGGATCAGAGCTCACAAAAAAGCATAATTTAATGGTGTTTTATGTCAAACATTTGACCGTATTTCAGCCAATTTTCGTGAGGTTTGGTTCAAATATACTTTTTACAGGTCCCATACATATCTATAAAAATATGGAATACACCCATTTTTGGTTATGTTAGACAGGGTAATAAAAGTTAAATCCATAATTTTAGGTGGTTTCGTCAGTTATTTAGCTAAATTTTGGCTAATATACATGAAATTTGGTGCAAAGATGGTCTTTGCAGGTTCTAAACAAATGTATGAACAGTTCTGGAACTTTTGTCTTTAGTTAAGTTTTTTAGAGATGAACAAGTTTGGGTTTTCATGAACTAGTCACGTGTATGTCAACCAACTTTCGTGGGATTTGGTAAAGACTTCATAATATAGGGAGTTCGAAAGCCATTTCATTTTTTCTTTTCTGGATAATTCTTAAATAAGAAATTTTATAGGGGTGACTGACGGACACACTACGCCGCAACGTAAACTTACATTACTCCTTCCTAATTCGCAATATTTTCTTTAAAAGTAACTCTGATGTCGTGCCATTTACGTTTTTATACATAATACGTATTTTGTTTATCCAAATGGTAATGCCTTATTTTTCTTTTCTTTTTTTTTTGTTTATCTTATTTTTATCTAAACTTGGTAGAGTTTCACTTTCCCACAACTGTCTGCAGGTAGTGAAGGGTGATATAGATGTGGGACGTTGTTGTCTTGAACACCCACATCTCGCTCTCGTAATTTCTAATCTTCTAATACGAGGCTAGCGAATTTGAGATAAAGAATGATAGACAGTGTATCCCCACTTCAATGTTAGTCCTACTTCCTCAGTCACCTTTGAAACCCCGGATACATTTTATAATTCCATGTTGTAGCTTGTACTCGATAATCCTTTAAAAAAATATGCACCATACTTTGTTTCTGTTTTATTTATGACTTAAAAATTACGGTTATAATTATCAGACGTTGGAATTTGCTGTTTATAACGCAATCCTTCATGATTTGGTTTAGTTACTTGGCTTCATTTGGATATAATTATTTAATTTCACTAATATAAAAGGAAACCATCGTTCGCCCAGCACTTGATTTTGTTCTGATTTTTGTTTTGTTTGTTTTTTCCCTTCTGTATAAGTTGATAATTAATCTGTCCTAAGGTCATAATAGTCGATTATTTAACCCGATATTTTTCCCTTTTATAAACTATTTAAAAATAAGTTTGAGAATAAAAAATAAATCACATGACAAGATATAAGGAATGGAAAGGTGTGTATAAATGTTGACTCTTTGCTTGTCAATCAATTAGATGATAAACATCACAGTAAAGAAATGGTCTTAGTTGTAATTGAATCTGTACAGACCTATTTACAGCTTGGTGATATGAGTATGCAAGTTCGATTAATTTGACTAATTTCTTTTCCAGTTTCTGTTTAAACTTGACAATAACATAGTGAAACACATGTTGCTCGCTTTGCACACAATACTCCTATGCGTAATTTCCTCCAGAAAAGAATCACAGCTGAATTTCAGATGCCAACCAAAACACACAACGTTAGAACAGTTTTCAGAGATGGGCAACAAACAACTTCCTCCGTAGTAGCGAGTGCCCGGGGCTCTTCGTTCTTTGGAGGTTTCTTTTTAAGTGGTTCAGCCCCCAAAAGTTCTTTGGGTGTGAGTAGTTAGTATCAGTCCCCGAAGTGAGCAGTTATTTCTTGCTTAGTAATATTTTCTTCTAACTTGTAAGGACACACAACTTAGTCGCAAACCTTATGAATGTAACTTTCCTCTTCTAGGGTGGAGTTTTTAACGTCAGCAGTGAAGTCATTGTCAAGACAACCACTCAAGGCTACACTTTCAAGGGTGAGTTATATTATCTATGTATTCTAGTATATTCATTGTCAACCACGTGGGTATATGTTGCGTAGGTAGCATGTGGGATTCATAATTTATGAATCTTATCGTCGTGGGTGTGGAAAACCGTTAAACGGTTTTATCAACAGTCAAATATCAAAATATTTCAAAGTTACTGGTTTTGAATTTAAGTGTTTATATTTTGAAAGTTAAACCACAATTGTTATGGTGTGTACGCCTTTTATAAAAGCCGGCAAAGAAACTTAGTTTTACTTGTCATAAAGCATCAGCATTAGTCGTATTACATTTTTTAAAACACTATTCTTATTTTAATCGTTTAGGGTGTTTTTTAATAATTACAAATGTTTAATTATAAAAGTGAAATAAAAACCATTGTAACCCGAGCACTTTGGAAATGTGGACCTTTCTTCTTCAGGGGCAATCTGAGAGTCGAGAGATGTTCAGCATGGTCGCCACTCGCCTCATGTAGCAAGTTGCTACATATTGCACTTCGCTGTGCAAAAAGACTTTAATGTTATCGAGTTTTATTTTTAAAGTTTTAAGCTCAAACCTTTCCTTCTCTATACATCAGTGATGTTTGTAGAGGTTTATAGAAGTTGCATTTCTACCTTACATTAAAAAAATTGACGAATTATTATTATTATTATTACCATCTGATGAATTATTACGAGCAACTCTAGAAATACGGATCATTCGTTGTTAACATACCCAGTCATAGGACACGTTACGACAGTGGTATTTGAATACCTTTTCATCCTTATTTCAAAAATGGGATACCAACAAAATTTACGAGAACAGGATTCCAAGTGCTGCATTCTGTCTTCCGAGTTACCAATGTTTTTATTTCTGTGTATTTATGAATTATATAAAAATGTAAATAATTTAAATTTGTAAACTCTCTCAACATAGCTTTAAACTACAGGTAGTGATTTATTGAACTAATTTATCATGATTATTAAAAACTTATTTTTAAATTACTTTCAACGAAACGGCAGGGAAAAATAGTTTGGCCCGAGTGTTGTCCACTGTCTTCGAACGCAATTGCTTTATAATGAGTAATAAATTCACTAAAATATGGTATTTAAAAAGTAAAGACAGTATACTTGCTTAAATTAGTGCTATTTAAATTCTAAGTTCGTTTTGTTAAGTTGAATGAAATTTAACTGTTTCTGAAATTTTGTCTTATCTCAAGCGTGTGGTTACCGAAAAAAAACTTTGAAAGGGAGTGCCTTATGAAGATAACGACCAGATACTACTGTGGTCAGGGGGTAGCTCCCGAATTAACAGTGGATGTTGTGAACTAGCTGTTATCCTTCTAGTCTATCACTTTAAAATTGGAGACGGCTAACACAGATACCCCTCGAATTTAGTGAAAAAAAAAGTCCTAAAACGTACAGGTTATTGTTTAGTTGGTCATACAAAACGTGAATCAGCTCAGCCATCTTGTGAAATGCATCTTGAAATAAATTGCCTTTAGGGTTAAAAAATCAAAGTTTCAAAATATAATTTTGAAATTAAAGTATTACAGCACAACTTGAATAAAATGATCAATGCAAACTTGATGTCTTTATTTTGGCTATATGGAATTGTACGTGTGGATGTTATAAGTTATGGTAATAAAAGTTAGGGTTTTACTACATTAATTTGAAGCAGCGTGTAATGGTTGTAAGCATATTTATCTTCTAAACATACTATATTAATATAGTGGAAACTTGTTTTACCTGTAACGCCTTCCAATTTCTTATGTCTAAATCAATTCTTATGCTAAGACTGGTGGCCATGACTTCTATGTTCAGGAGGTAAGAGAAACCACATTAAACTTTTAATCCAAAAGGTATTTCCAACATTTGTACATTCTTATAGTCGTAGAAAATACAAATTGTAGTAACATCCTTTATGAAACGGCTTATATTGTGAAGCGTACATGCTTGTAGAGTAGTTTAAATGTTTTAAAACTGTTTTTATTGGGCAAAATATAATAAAATGTTATTTAGAGTATTGCATTGAAAATCTCGTTCTGTTCGAATATTGTAATATTTCTGTATTCGTTCAGAATGTATTATTTGCAGCACGTACACGTTTAAAAATACAGACTGATAATTTATATTTTTAATTTCATTTGCTGATATCCAGAGAATTATCAACTAATAGTCACCCGCGCGGTCATTATTTTACCGTAAATGTCAACTCTGCTGGTATTCTCGAGTTGAAAATAATTATTTCGTTAAAATACTTTAAAAACAAAAGTGTAACAGTGTGTTAGTTGGAGCATCCCATCTTAGGGCGTATTGTGGCTGTTATCTGGAAACCTTTTCGCCCTTATTTTAAATGTCGGAAGCGAACAAAAGTTACGAGAATATGGTTTCATGAGCACAATTTTCTGTCTTCTGAGGTACCAAAAGTTTTTTATTCCTGGGTATTTAAAAGTTTTGAGAAATGGAATTCATTTGTGCTCCGAGAGATTGCACGGTTTTACGTAGTGTGGATTCTGGTGTTTAATTCTATTGCTTAATTTGAGTTATTTTGGTAAATGAATAGCTATTTTTTTGTTTTTATTACTGTTTTTTAATTGCACCCCCTTTTTTTTATCCTAATAGTATGGGAACTGTAATTTTCGTACTAAAGATGAAATGTTTTTGTAAGTCAGAGTGAGGGGAGTTATTTTCCATTATATGTTTAACTAAAATGCCTGTTCGGTTTTTCATACACTTGCTGATAAATTATTTTAAGAATTTATTATTCCATTTTCACATTTTAATAAATCTAGCAGTAAAAGTTTATAGACAGGGATGAGAACATTTATATACTGTATTTAGGTCCTGGTAATATAAAAGCATACCTATTAGGTTTTGGGACCAATCAGAGAGTGGCTTACATATGGTCATTGCAAACTAACGTTTTGGCTTGCCATTATGCTTTTGAACAGACTGTTCTTTTGGTTGATTTGTTGACTGTTTTCCCTCCCTTTGATCAATAGTTTCAAATTGGGCATGGTTATTCCTGAGATTTAGGCTGGTGTGGTAAACGGTGCCCTTCAAGTTGTGCATACAAAGTTGAACATACCTGGTGAAATGGTATCCTTTAGAATTAAAATTACCCAAATGTTAATTTCCAATTTTTGAAACATCACAAATTCACTAAGTGCCTTAGCGATGAGACTTGTATAAGAACCTGTGGAAGCTGCGTCTAGACATTGAAGCCTGCTTTACTGAACTTTAGGGCACAGTTTTGCTTTCATAATTAAATTTCAAACTGCACCACACTAGCCCTGTTTAGTGTTCCAAACCATGCCATCCATATTTTGATCAATCAGTTCTTTACAATCTAATTTTCGTTGTTTTATTTATTTGATGAAGACGAACTACTTTTGAACATTACTTCCAGGCCTGTTTCGTTTTTAATTTTTCAAATCGTACTTTTCACATTTTTGTTCTTGATGACGAGAAACCCACTTGAATTTTGATCATTCAGTATTTAGAAATATCGACTTTGTTTGGTTCTTGTAACAAAAACATATTTAAAATACATTTGAACATTACTATAAAACTTAGTTGTTCGTATTATTGATCGTAGGACATCCAATTCAAAGTAGCATTCTTGTATACGTTAATCTATCTTTAATCCTAATACTTAGAATTATACAGATTTTGTGTAGACTGTGCATAATGTTAACTACATTTTATTGCCCCCAGTAGCACAGTGATATATCTGCAGACTTACACCGCTAGAAACCGAATTTTGTTACCCGAGGTGGGCAGAGCACAGGTATCCCTTTGTGTAGCTGTGTGCTTAATACGAAACAACTACATTTTATAAGTACGGCTTGCATATGCTAATACAGTAGATTGTCGCTAAAGATGTCACCAGTGGTGACAAATTGCAACTATATATTTGGTGCAGAACAAATTCTCGACTATATGACAGTTCAAAGATCAGTATTATGACTAGAAGTGTGTATGATGCCTTTTTCTGAGGAGGAATGTTCAACAAGCAACATTTTCAAGAAGGCATCTTTTAAGTTTTCGCATTAAAATTATATGTTGAATAGCAGATATGTAGAGCAATAATTGTCTAATCCAAGAAATCCAGAGCGCACACTCATTTGCAAACTAGTGACTGTGGTTCTCAAAGAAAATCTTCTGACCCAAAAAGCCACTTCTTAAGTTACGCATATCATCTGGTACTAGTAAAAGACTTTCAAGTTAACAAAGGAACGCATGTCGAAACCGATAGTGGTTCTTACGTAAAATTATGGCCAGAGAACATATCAAATGTCTAGACGCAACTCTAATGGATTTTTTGCCACGCTTGTATAGTTGAACGTGGTTTTGGAAACACGTGTCCGCACACTGTAGAAGTATTTATATAAAATGCATGAAGATTGATGGTCTAAGATTTACGTTATCATTCGCAGGTGCTTGTTACAATAGAAATTGAGCGCTAGACAACAGTGTCTCATGTTGACCCACCTTCTTTGATTGGTTTTCATGAAGCACTTCTGTATAACTTCTAGACTGAGTTGTTAATAGATGTAGACATTGTTAATTTCTTGATTCTGTTGTAGGTGAAAATTCCTTCATTAAAATTGTTTAACGTAGTTTCTCATTGATAATGTTTTCAGTTTTCATCTGCTTCCACACTTGTTGATTGTTATCTGTGACTTTAAAATGTCAGTAGGTAGTATTCCCATAAGGTTATAAAATATGTAGTACTATTTTTTTTAACTTTTCTTAATTCTGCATATTATCGGGGCCGTTTATTTAACTTTTTAATTATAATTATTACTTTAAGTTAGAGCCACATCATTGCCATTACTTAAATTCCTTAGAAATAACACTGAGTAACCTGCTTGACACGTAAGTAATGCTCTTATGTTTGATAGTGGGTGTATGTAGATTTGCAATCCTTATTATTAGAATGAAATGAGTTTCGTGAAAGCCGGCTTAGAGCAAAACCATCACACCAACCCACAGCGTGTTCAGCTGGTTTTCCTGTCTTTTTCTGGGATTAGCTTCTTAAAGCGCCTGTTTGAATTGGCGGAAGCAAAATAGATTGTGATTAAACGTAACAAACTATTTTGACACACAGCATAACTTAGTTTTATTATTATTTTGTGTGCTAAGAGTTGAAATGATAAAAATCACAGCATTGAGTGTTAAAGGGCTGAAAAGAAAACGCATTCTGTTCAGAAATCTAGCGAGAACTGTTTTGATGTTGCTCGAAACTGTGTTTAAAGTCACTGAGATTTTATACGAAGAATCCCCGACATTGAAGGCATTGTTTTTGATAATTCATTTACTGCCTCATTGGTTATTTAAATCCATTGTTGAGGGAAAACCTTTCATTATTAGAAATTCGGTTCAGAGTTGCCAAGTAGAAAAATTTAGTTTGGTTACATTGTTAACATTAAAATTACATTGTTCTAACAAGTTTGGAACAAATTGGTTGCAACTGATGAATATTTAATAGTTAAAGTATATTTTTCAAATCGAACATTAATTTGAAACTATATAAAGTACACTTTCAGGTCTAGCTGGTGTCTCAACGTCACAAGTCGCAGCGAAGAACCAGCTGAACCACTTTTACTGATCTTCTGTATTACGAATAATGCCCACGCGCTACTATACCGCCATGATTTAAAGCTTTCGAAATCAAGTTGTGCGAGGCACCGATACACGTGTTTGTAGATAATATTTCGTGGTCATTTAAGCTTTCTTCAGAAGCAAGGTTGGCCGGTCATTGGTCATGCAAATCTAATTTAAAGTATTAATACTTTTATATATTGATCCAACTCTTAGGGAAAAAAAAATTATTCGATGTAATTATTTTGTTTTTGCAACTTTCTGATAGCATTGAAACAGCTTATTAACAACAAACTTGAATGTTAAAATTTTTAAAAACTTTGAACAATGACCACTTTAATCTGTTATCATTATTTTTTTACGTTTGTAGAAAGTTGTAAAACTGTTGTCATAAAATTACATGCGGTGCAGCATTCGAAATGATTAGACCTTTGGTAATCCAGATGTAAAAGAAGCTTAACGAGTAATAATAATAATAAACAGTAGGAATGACTGAATAATGGTTTCAGCTGCTAAGGGACCCGGCATGGCCAGGTGGGTTAAGGTGTTCGACCAGTAATCTGATGGTTGCGGGTTCGAATCCTCGTCGCACCAAACATGCTCGCCCTTTTCGCCGTGGGGGTTTATAATATGACTGTAAATCCTACTATTCGTTGGTAAAAGAGTAACGTAAGAGTTGATGGTGGATGATGATGACTAGCTGCCTTTCCTCTGGTCTTACACTGCTAAATTAGGTACGGCTAGCGCAGATAGCCTTCGTATAGCTTTGCATTAAATTCAAAAAACAAACAGTTGATAAGATATTAATGTATTATTATATCGGCCCATTAAATTTTCTTCCTTTAAATATAACCCAAAATGGCAGATTTTTCAAATACAAGTCTTTTACAATCCTTGGAGTAAGTGTGGTTCACTTAATAGGAAAGAATGGTTCGACCAAATTGCTGAAGGCTTATGAATTCAACATTTTGTAACAAACCATTCATTAAGTTCTTTCTATTGATGGCGGTTACGATTCCTACCATATTGCTTCACTAGCCGAAATATAGTCTTCATTTTTAGTGTTTTTTGTCTTACAATTCTCGATAATAGAAGTGGGTGGATAGGTAGGTATGTGGATCTTGCAATTATGGAATACTTTTTGACGACTTTTAATGATGGTGATTGTGAATGACTCAAAGGAACTTTACAAGCCTGCGTGAAAGGAATTTGAGGTATCCGAAAAACCAAAGTGTGTGGTGCTTTATGGAGAACACATTGGTTTAGTGTAATGCGAAGCCAATAAATAAAGCTCATAGAAATATCGCTACCTATAAAAGTTATCATTAAATGAAACCGAAACTATTACAAAACGTACCAATGAATTACCTAAAATGCGTTGAACACGGGTCTCTAAAATAAACTTCTGATAACCATATCAGTGACAATGAATTAATATTTCACGTTGATGAATGTTCATTAATTTTTGTATGTGTAGAAGCTGAGAAAGAAAATAACTAAGTGATGGTTTTTGTATAATAATTTTTTTCATTAAACTGTTGAAATTTTCTCCAGATTATATCGAAACTCAAAGGGAAGGAGTTCCCCTTCTCCAGTCACAATTCTCATATATATGTTTAATTTTCTCAAGCAAGGAAAGTGTTAGGATTGTGGCGTTGAATAAATTTTGGTCTTTATTTAAGAGAGATGACGCACAATGTTATGATTGTATGCCTTGCTGTTGACTTTAATTCAACACTTGATCGTTTTACCACAGGAACCATGGTGGCCGGATGTCTTTTTTTTCTTTATTTTTTTCACGTCCAAACCGGTCGTCTGTTTCATATTCTGATCATAAACTTATAAAAAAAATATTCATTGTTGTAGGAAAATGTCCGTGTTTGAAAGTGTGTGGGAGTAGCGGTTGCAAATATTACGTTATACGCGAAACGGTTTTATGTTTTTAGACATTTCATCAATGTGAATGATTGTAGCAGCCGATTGCGCGGGAACTGGTTTTCGGAGCAGTGAGTGGCTGATTTTGAACGTGTTTCGTGATTACGTTGTGGATGAGACCTACTTTGGCTGTTATTGCCAGGTATGTGTTCGAATGAAAGAGTGGTTGGTATGGATGGGTGTGAAAACCTTCATAAAAAGTACAAAAGAAAGCAACAACAAAAGTACAAAGACCGTTTCAAGATCTCAAAATTTAGACAAGGAAAAGTTCAAATAAATGTAAAGAAAAGGTAAAATTAGTTATTACACCATTTAAAATCTTATTTCTGAAAATTTTGCTGGATTTTGACTCTCGGGTACCTTTTATCCCGGAAAGTTCTGTGGGGTCGAAATACTTAGGCCTGTGTTAGTTTATAACTATTTGAAATTATTCAGTGAAATCACAAGAACGTTTAATCCCGTAACAACAAAATACGTTTGTGCTTTTTTTGAATGGAGTATTTGTGATGAATAAATTTTGCAATCTGTATAATACAAGAATATTAAACTATTGCACGTGTGTTCTCAACATTATATCTCACCTTACTAGCTGTGAAAATTTTATAAATATTTTGTAAACTTTGTGTGTGTGTTTGCTTTACAAAAACTTGTATAAAAGGTGGTAGAAAAGTCTGCTTGTAGTCGTGTTTCTCAATTTTCACAACTTTAGGTAAGTGTATAATATAGATATTGTTCTATTACTTGCAAGGCATAACGCAGATATTAAATTTTTTTTCATTTTGCAATAATTATATATTTGGTATACCAGATTTGACAGATTGAATAGGTAACCTGTTATGTCATCTGTTAACAGCCTTTAAACCACCTACTTTAAACACATGTTTATTAGAGAATGTAAAATAAAATACTTAAGTCCAACTTCTTTTTTCTCCTTTGGAATAATTTATTTGGAATATGGCCAAGTTATACAAGTTGAACAGCTCTTAATGACTGAATTATCACTTCAGTCACACCTTTTGGAGTTAGATTTGTAGTTTGCCTGAAAGGATCAAATGTTTTTGTATTTTGTTTTTACTATAAACCCAACAGGTACATA
Source organism: Carcinoscorpius rotundicauda (assembly GCA_011833715.1). Taxonomy (NCBI): domain Eukaryota; kingdom Metazoa; phylum Arthropoda; class Merostomata; order Xiphosura; family Limulidae; genus Carcinoscorpius; species Carcinoscorpius rotundicauda. The sequence continues at coordinate 169,852,137 of CM022391.1, read as the reverse complement.
ATATAAGTAACAAGATTTTAAAACTTGCGTGTTGGAGCTTGAAAGGTTATAGAACACACATCAAACTTTTAAATGAACTTAGTTTATACAAATTACTTTGTTTTGCATTTTATTTTAAACTGTAACAGACCAAAATTGTATTCTCATCATAAGAGAAACCTTAGTTTCATAGTAGAAATGTTTTAGACAGATTATCCTTATTCCTCAGTGTAAGGATAGAAGAAAGCTACATATGATTCGTTCATCTGGAACAGTTACAATTATGAAGTTAATCAGTGATTTTGTGTTGAAACGTATCCCAATTTGGAAAAGGTTTTATCAAACTTTTGAATCTCCTGCACCAGAAGATTTGTTGACTAAGATTCACTAATATGAAAAACATTCAAGGTATCACCATATGATCCGATATTACCCCATGCTTCTAAGATCAACAACTATAGAAAGATTTTAAAAATGTCTTTACTAGTAATGAAATTATATTTATTCCAACCTTGAGTATGGGATTTTATGTAAATACCTGTAACATTTTTAACCAACTATTTTATAACATGTCATAGCTATCATAACCATGGTTATTTTTGTAACCCACGTTTGGTTTTGAGTTGTCTTGACTAGGTTTTAATTATAATTTTTAAATAAAGTAAATAAACTGGGATATTATGGTAAAATCTGTTTTTGAGTGTTATCAATTACAAATACATGTTGTTTTTTTACAGATTGTGTAAATTACTTTAAGAGGTCCGATAATATAGTATGCCTGCACAGACATGTTTAAGTTTTCCTCAAGTGATATTTTCAGATGTATTTTTGGACAGTTATGGCATTTAATTGTACTGGTTGTTGGAAGTAATGCATGTGTTACAGGTACGGTATAATTACAAATGCTATTTTTTATCGATAAAGAATTTATTACATGGGGTTTTTAGATTGTATAAGTTGAATTATTGTGGATAAATAAATGAAGGTGAAGTTTCAGATTTATAAACATAATGCCTTGAGTTTGACATTTGTGTGTAATTTATTTCAAATATCATTGAGGTTAACATTGAGTTGAGGTTCAGTGGTTGTTTTTGTGAAATAATTTGTTTCTTTGGACTTGAGTCCATTATTTATTGAAAATAAATGTCAATGTTGTGAATAAAGATCCTGTGTATTTTATGTTTACACTAATTACATTATCTTTGCCAGTTATTAAGTTATTGTATAGATGATGGGCAAGTTTTTGTTGCTATACTTAATAAGGAATCTTTATTTAAAATAAAGTATTGGGTATCATTTGACAGAGTGGAGTCAACAGGCAAAATTTATGCATAAAAACAAGAAAACACTATAAGTAGGTGTGTCGATTAAAAGTTGTTGTTTTTTTTTACTCTAATGCCCCACATGCTTATATTAAAGATATCACATTTCTTGTAGCAAACCTCAAGAAGCAAAAGGAAATAAATTTGAACGAGCAACCCTGTTCAGGACCTTAACTTACTGACAAAGACACAGGGCATTAAAAATTGTTGTTTCCAGGAGACTTTTATGTGGAATAAAGATAGTACATCAGTTACCAGTTTGACCACAGGCCACATTGAAATGTCATCATGCAGTTTAAAAGATACAAGTTTTAAGATCAACATAGTTTTGACCATTTGTGAAGAGTAGAGTAATTCTGAAGTTAGTCTGAGAAAAGGTACACTTGTGAGTGATAATGAACAATATACACAAATTTTTGGTCATCTTCCTTTTGAACAGTGTACAATCACATTAGTCACACTTATTGTTTGACCAACTGACTACATGCTTATAAATTGGCAAAAAAGATTTTTGTAAATTCCTGAAATATTTTAACAAAGCAAGACCAGTACAAGATCAGGCACATTGGAGCCTGTTTGGAGAATTTAAAACTGATAGTGGTGTAACCTAGCAGAAGTACAAAATAACCTATTCCCATATCCAAGTGATTTGTGAGACTTTCATTTGAAGGGTTTTTGAAGGTTAGTTTCTTTGGAATGTGATGATATTTTTGTTCAAGAGTTACCTTTTAAGCCATTTGCCATCTCTTTGGCATATTTGTTTGTGTCACTGAAAAAGATATCACAAGAAACCAGTATAAGATAAAATAATGATGCTGAAAAATATTGCTTTAATGTGTTTTTAAGCAAAGCCACCATTGAAATGGAAAACCATTGTATTTTCCTCCATACAAAGAAAGAAAGTGGTATTTGATGTTAATAATGTGGCTTAAGAGAAAATTGGACTTAATTGTTCAAGTCTGGAAGTGAAGTTGAATAGAAATGACAATTTTAATCTTAGAAAGGAGAGGAAGTTAATGAAGAAAGATTTTTATGAAGATTTGAGAATCTTAAAATATAACTTCCAGGTATGGTACAGTTTACTGAACTTAAAGTATTTAGTTTTTCCAGTTTTATTTTTAGCAAGCAAGAAAATTGAAAACATTTTATCTAACCTAGTTCCTTACCAGATACTCAGTTACTGATCATCACTTTGATCCCTGCATGTTAAATGGTGAATGAAAATATTAGGAAAGTCAAAGTGAGATAAGGTTGTGTTTTTAGTTTCATCGGGAAATTAAGAATTTTTTAAATTACAGTTTTAAAGGAGTATATAGTGTCAAACCCAAAGTGGAAACAAAGGATTGAATTTATATTTTTTTTTAGAAATTGAGAACAATTCCTCAAAGGATTTTTTTGAAAATTTAGACAAATGGATAATTAACTTTTTTGCAACTGGCTAAAGTAAGTGACTGAAAATGGTAGACTAAGGTTTAGGATTTTGTAGTCTGCAATTATCATACATTTTAGTGATGTGAATGTCATTGTCAGAAGAAAAAAAATCCTTCATATATGCACGTGCTCACACACACCTTAAAACTGAATAGTGCTAGGTAGTTGCCATTATTCCTTCAAATTCAAGTTTGGGCTTGCAAACAGTCTGAATATCTCAGTGAATGATACACCTGTTCTTTGTAAAATACTCATCTGTTTATAAAATGTACTTTTATGTTTTCAGTATGCCTGCACTTAAATAAATTCGCAGCTTGTGGTTAACAATATTTCGATTGTCATGATATGCAAAATTGGTTGTACCTTATCTCATTTTACTTGAAATTTTGTATGAAAAACTATTCACACTACATGTATGCCCTCCAGCTATTTACATGTACACTGTGTGTGTATCAGATGTATTAGTTGATGTTTTTTATTTACCAGTTTCATATTCATCTCTCAGTTCTTCTTTTCAACTATTCAGGCTTTTTTTTTTAATGATATTGTTTTCCAGCTGTTCCGGCTCAGCTAATTACTGTGCCGATTGCTAGTGCCACTTCTCCAAGCAACATGTCCCCATTTAAAAATGAGCCAACATTACTACCGAAAAACATATCACCAATGGTGAGTCCAGTAATTGTCATTATTTTTTGAGTGAATTTAATTTCAAGAATGATTAGCTTTGTGTTATAAGTGAAAGTACAATAAAATAAAAATTGCAATATAATTTGAACTTTCATTTAGCCAGACATTTTATTTGAAACTTTAGTAACATGAGAAAAGGAATCTCAAGAGTTTTATTCTTTATTGTTATTTCATTAATTACTTTATTCACCACAACAATTGTTATTTTTTCTGCAAAGGTGGGTTGTAGCTGTACAGGAATGTGTTTTTTGAAAGCTATATAAATGAAGAAAGTGTTATATGTAAGCTATCCTTACAAAAAAAACTTTGTAAATCTTATGATTGCTGTGATTAATTATACATGTGCCATGATATATTTTGATAATTAATATGCAAATATTAGAAGTTGTTAATCTGTGTATTAATTTAATCTATCTTGCCTGAAGAGAAACACTAGTTGACTCTAATAACAGAAGCATCTAGAAATGTCACTCTTCAGAATAATAACAGTATTAAATAAAGCTTGAGTTTTTTGTTTGCTTACTTTTTTTCTTGTTCTTCCAACATTGAGAATTACTTTATTACTGTATTAAAAGGGTAGCTCTCATTTCTTTTGGTGTATATTATGGAACAGTTGTTATATAAATTTATGGTTTTATGTAGTAGTTATTATTGTTAATTATGGAATATCTGAATCTATTAAACAGAATAAAAGCCTGAATTGATTGCATTGTTGTCATAGTTTTCCTTTGGCTTTCAATGATGTTAAATAGTACAGTATAGCTCATCACAGGTGAGCCAAGAGACACAAGCTTTTATGTCAAGAAAGATACCTATGTCAAAATATTGTAATACCTCAGTATTATAGACAGATAAAACCTTCATTGTAGTGCCCAAAACGTACTGGTTCCGTATTTGAAAAACTCAAGTACTTTGTTTGACAGGTGAATTTAACTGGTTCAGAGTGCATAATGAATTTTAACTGGAAGGCATTTGTAATGTGAACTCCATTATAAACATTCCAACGTGGAATATAGTTCTACAAACGTATCTTTCAACAAATTACTACAACATCCCATATTAAAGTGTGCACAAGTAAAGTCCAGTCAGTCGTTCCTCTTTTACCGAAGGTTTCACAGTTGTGCTGTGTGTTACAGTTGTAAGTGATGTAACTTTTAAGAGAATAACGAAATCTGTTAGTTCAGCATTGAAGCTTATTTCATAGACCTTAACTCACTGATCTGTGAATTTTGACACCACAATCAAGCAACAAAAATCGATCTTTCATTCGGGCTTCTGACACTTGAAAGAAACTGTTTATCGAAGGCAAACTCAGTGTGTGTTTGATACATGTTTGTACAAAATGTAACCACTCGTACATAATAATAACGCTATGGAGGACATTGCATGTCGTTACTAGCTCCTTGATACACAACAATTTAATCACTACAAATTAACGAGTGGCGCAGTTTATATCAACCAACTTCGAATAAGTCCAAAAAGTAGGGTTTAACTCCCATGGTTATTAGTGTTCACGTTGATTAGTAAATAAAATTAATAAACGGAAAGAGTGTTGTCAGTATCACGTTTTTAGATTTAGGCTCGAAGAATGTTAGCCAGAGTAGAAATATCACACGTATACATTAATATAAACCATAGAAATTTCAGTAATTGTTTTAAGTTATTATGTTTCAATGCAGTGTTGTTAATATTACTTAAGATTACTTTGACGATTCTACTTCGTAGGCCTAATCATAAATAATATTAATACTTGGAACTTTGTTGTTAAAATGAAACAAGTGATTGGAAGTTAATAAAAATCACAAACCGTCTTTTGATGTATAGAGACTCAACCACAATGATTAGAAATTACGATTCACCAACGTTATTTAATTCATATCACAAAAGTTCGAGTAATTTATAGTGTCTCGGCCACTTATGTGTTTATCCTATCCTTATGAGTCCAGGCGTAAAGCCTCGTCAGTGTATACGGTGTGGTTGACATATAATTTCATTATTATTTACTTTAAGTTGTCATAACATACTCTTCTCATGTTGACCTTGCGATCAATTGACATGCTCGATGCTCATAAAAATAACCTTGTTCACCAGCTTTCTGATTGATGAATAAAGCACATTAAGCAAATAAAGTTAATAATAAACAACTTGGCGTTGAATTATCTTGTTAATAGTAAACCTATTTATGATGTTTAATGATTTAAAACTGGTAGAGAAATCAGTTTGCCAACATAATCAAATTCATAACTAAACAGTTGTTTAGAGAGCTAATGATATAAAATTGTGTCCGACCACTACTGTGTTTGTTGCATCCCAGTCAGCTTGACGAGCCTCGGGTTTTGGGTGAATTCGTTACTTTATATAGCAGGTAAAGAATGTGTGACGTATCACTTCGTCAGTTTTTATAATACAATTTTTTTTCGCGTGCACGTTTGATTAATAATGGTTTGCACAGCTGTAGTATGTAGATAAAATGGCTGTAATCCTTTCGTAACTTAGAAAGTGAATCTATTTCTAAGATTATTTTTTTACAATTTTGGATCATGTTACCTGTTGATATTCTAGTTGAAAAAAGATCTTACGAGTTTACGAACTTCGTGTTTTGTTCAGTTGCTCGTGAGAAGGACTATTACGTGTATGTCTGTATTCGTTTGGCCGACACTTGATAAAACTTTTTTTTTCACAGCGTGGTTAGTGTGTCGAACTGTGAATCCGAGAGTCCATGATTCGCGTTCTCCACTTTTGGACCACAGTAGAGTGACGGTCAACTATGTAGAGTTGTAAACAATCTACTGTTGGTATTGTTGATTACCTGCAATCGTTTTAACATATCAGTTCAAAATTAGGGACGATTAATGCACATTACGACCTCTGACGTATGGACATTTATATAAAAAGAGGTACAGGAAACTCTGGTTTCACTTTCTTAATGAATTTAAAAATCGCCTCACGTGGGTGGTATTAGATTCCGAGAACTCCTGGCAGATCTTTACTTTGAATATAGTTCAAGCTCAGTCAGATTTGTCATGGTGATTGTTCGTACACTTGTCAGAAAATGTCTGCGTTCCTTAATTGTAGTTGGCTACAAAGAATCCTATCATATAAATAAAACTTTGGCTTAATACCAGCTATGTAGAAAACAGATTCTTTGTTAACAAGGAAGTTTGTTTGTTTTTTTCGGTTGAATTTTACTTATTCAGGTTCTACAAATACATTCTAACAACCTTCTATTTTGTGATCGTATTAAACTTACCTGTCGGTTCGGTTTTGCCTGAGAATACCAAAAGTGAGGGCCCTGCATGGCCAGGTGGGTTAAGACGTTCGTCTCGTAATCTGAGGGTCGCGGGTTCGAATTCCGATCGCACCAAATATGCTCGCCCTTTCAGCCTTGGAGGCGTTATAATGTTACGGTCCATCCCACTATTCATTGTTAAAAGACTAGCTCGAGAGTTTTCGGTGGATGATGATGACTAGCTGCCTTCCCTCTAGTCTTGTACTGCTAAATTAGACCCGACTAGCGCAGATAGCCCTCGTGTAGCTTTGCACGAAATGTAAAAACAAACAAACCGTATAAAAGTAGTCAGACTTTCCGTATAATATTAGTACAAATGAATACTAGTAGGTGTGTAAGCTTTCACGTTATATTTTGAAAATTAGATCCAACAAAATTCTTAACGCATTCATCGTTATTACGATGCCATTTGTTTTACCTTAATAAAATGCAATTATTCCTTTCTATATGACCTGTGAAGCTGTTGAATTTATCTCCTCACGTAAACCGTTTATAAAAGGAGCTGTCAGTAATATATATTTAAGTATATTTCGCTGTAAACATATTACAGGTTGAAGGTGTTTACACACTGGTTTTGCAGATTTTTGTGTTTACGGTTTATTGGTTATAAATTTAAAACTGTTCATACGATATATTTAATATTACACGTCATCGAAAACAATTTAGTTGCCCCCCAGTGGCTTAGCGGTATGTCTGCGGACCTACACGTAAAATCCGGGTTTCGATACCCGTGGTGGGCAGGGCACAGATAGCCCATTGTGTAGCTTTGTGCTTAATTCAAAACAACAACAACAACAATTTAGTTTAGTGGGGATACCGTTGTCTTGTTACTTAATATAAGCAAGGTTTGTAACTGATTCAGAATAGGTAATTCCAGGTAATTTATTCCGTAGCAAAAGCAAAATAAAATTTGTTGGGGTTAAAGCTTTTAATGTGCTATATAACTGGTTTTATTTTGCATCACATACGTATGAAACTACCTAGTTTTCAGTCTTTTTCATAGCTATCCATTTCACTGTTCACAGTAATTCAGCTTTAGAAAAACTAGCCTCGTTATATAGAACAAATGCTCATATGAATGGTTGGAACCTAATGTCGGTCATCTGTCCGATCATCTAATAAAATCAAATGTATAGTTAATTCTCGCCTTTTATTTTAACAGTGGTTATAATAATGCCCCTTTGAGTTCAAACGTATTCTTCGGGAGAAATATTGGCGATAATTCTGTGGTGTACAATGTTAAAGCACACATCAATACGTTTAGTCAGTATCTGAATACCTTCCATAATAGTGTTAGATTTAAACATAAGAGAGTGGCTAAAGAAAATATCATTTTTGGATACTTGTATAACCAACCAAAACGGAAAATTTAGATAATGTTAGCCATCTTGTACTGTACTGCAGTCGCACGTGACATACTTGTACAGTTAGTTACAAACTGGATATATTTGTAGAAAAGTATTAATGAATCTGGAACATAAACAAACGGGTACTTTTAAATATAACCTAAGGAATTGATAAATAAAGTAGTTAAAAAAAACAATGACCATTTCCGAACTAGAAATATTGTTGAGTTAAAAAATTAATCGTTGTCTTAATTACACGTTGAAATGTAGGGTTTTGAAATAAGAATAACTTGCACCCCTCTGAAACATTCAAAATTATAGGCGGCTTGTGTAGTCCTCGTGTAACTATGCGCGAAAATGTAACAGACAAAAAAGGGAGATGTATTATAACAAGATAAAGTTGGGCACAGTATTTAACTACAGGGTAAATAACCTAAAGCTTCGGGCGGAATGGAGTTTCTGTTTAATGAAGAGCTTAAAAATATTGAATGTATACATGTGTACACACAAGCTATGAGAATCGCAAATCGAAGAGCCTGACATAGCCAGGTGGTTAGTGCACTCGACTAGCAATCTGCGGATTCAAATCTCCTTAACACCAAAAATCAGTCGTGGGGACGTTATAATGTTCAATTAATTCCACTGTTAGCTTGTAAAAGAGTAGTCCAAGAGTTGACGATGGGTTGTAATGACTAGTTGCTCTTCCTCTAGTTTTACACTACTAAATTAGGGACGGGTAATGCAGATAGCCCTTGTGTAGCTTTGTACTAAATTCAAAACAAGGTTATTCTCCTTTTTAATTGTATTGAGAAACATGGCATTTCATTAAATACCCTAACTCGGCAGTCGGTCTGAAAAATTAGAGGAACGTGAAAAAAATAAACTGACTGCCTTTAAAAACGTGATTTGTATAAGAAATTTTCGGCCAATTAATTTATCCCGAGCAAAATCTTCTGATTACCATATACATATAGTCATTTTATTTTATGAGATTTATTAAGTAACTAATCCATAAAAAAATATTTATTAAAATCAGTGTTTAGATTTTACGATTTATGTGGGGATAATGTAATTGGTAGATTATCAATGTGACAGTAAAATAAAGAATATTAATTGTTTTTGCAACATTTTGAAAATGTTCGCTAAGAATTTTTAAGTCGGAAGTTTCACACTGCATTGTATAACAAAAGATAAAGAGCCTATTGGAACAGTTATAAACATAGGTAGCATTTAAAAACTTATTATAATGAATTTACTGGATAAATTGAATAATTGCTATCGTTTAAAGTGGCATATGGTGAAAAAGTTTCAAGTTGAGTCGTATTTTTAAAGGTGTTTCTTATAGAATTCAAGAGTAATGAATGTGTTCAAAACTTGAAATTTGTCATGGTTATGTTAGTGGTTTAAAACATTCACATATATGTTTAAAATATTTATATACATAACATCCAAACTGATTCTAAGGTGTTTGCTTTAATATTTTATTGTGAGTTATAATTAAAATTGTATAACTGTACAGTATTTATATAAGGATTCAAACTTGAATATGTTTACTGCATATCTTAGTGGAACAGTTGTCAGTTTATGGACTCAGAATGATAAAATCTAGGTTTTGATTACTTGCAGTGGACACAGCAGATAGTCTGATATGACTTTGCACTAAAAGAAACAAACATTTACTGTTTAACTTAGAAAAAAAATACAACTGACATTGTAGATTCAGTTGCATTATGGCAGTGGATATCATAAAAATTATCAAAATACAGTATATACACATCTATTAAAATTAATCTGATATAAATTCTTTTGTAAATGTAATCTTTGTTTGAAGAAATGTTCACCAATGAAACGTACTAGATTCGTAATATTATTCAACAATAGACACCAAAGTTTAGATACACTCATTTAGTAATGTTGTATAACATAAGTAGATATTAAAACCTGTTTGTGTGGACATACTTGTCTAGTAATGATATTCCTAATCAGTAGACACCAAAACCTAGTTTCACTTATAGCAATGACAGAAATACCAACCATTACAATTTTGGTGTATACATTACGATTATATGATAATTCAGACGAATATTACGACTTGTTGCAACTCCCAAATTATTATATATTATATAGGCCTACACAATAAAGTGATAAATTGTTCCCCCAGGGCTTGAAAGGGATGGAAAGAAAATTTCTAGTGAAATACAAATAAATTTTGATAATAAATAAAAGATAGTCCAAATGGCTACTTGCCATAATCATGTTTGTGCTTGAAATAATAAAAAATATTTGTATCTCCTACATTTACCGATAGTTTGAGTGCGGTGCTTCTCCATACTGGGTACGTGGGGGAATCCATAGTTATGTCATCAGTGCTTGTCTGCCAATCAGAGCTTCCGTAGATGGGTATTTTTCGTTTTCTAAGAGGCATAGAAACACCAATACAATCGTTCACAATATGAAAAAAAAAGAGGCATCATTCACCAGATTGTCTTGTTTCTGGCAAATCTAAAAAGACTAAAACTGTGAATCAAAAATTTAGGAAAGAGTATAGTGCAAAATATCTGGTCATTGCATCAAAAGTCAGTGACAGTCATGCGTTTTAAACAGTTTGTCACACCGATTTTTCTGTGGCGCATGGCGAGATAAACGATTGTTCCAGACATACAGAATCGGCATCTCACCAACAAAAGGCTGAGGCAAAGACAAAAATGATGCAGATAACAACATTTATGAGTAAGAATTCAGAATATGAAACCATAAATGTATAAGTGATATTCACGCAATTCATTATTGCTAATAAGTTACCCCTAGCTGTAGCCGATCATGCAGGACATCTATTCAGAAAAATGTTCCCAGACTCTGATGTGGGGAAAAAATATGGCTGTGCTACAACCAAAACTTTTGCCATTGTTCAAATGTTGGGTTGTGAAGATGACAAAATGATTTCAAGCATACTTACTAACAGTGTTTGCAGTCTAGCCACAGATGGATCCACAGACATGATTGATTCAAAACTGTATCCAGTGATTGTATGATATTTGTACGGGCTCTGTCTGCAATCATTACACTTAGTCATTTGAAATAGTTGGCATCTCTGCAGTGGTATTCATTATTAAAAGACACTAAAATCTGGTTGCCCTTATCCTAACACTGGTGTTCAGTATTATTAGACATTAAAAACTTGGATACAGTCATCTAATAATGGTATGTAGCATTAGTGTTTACCTAAACCTGAATACATATTGAGGTTTAGTGACTTAATGTCAGATAGATAGTTGTGGTCTGTGCTCACTGTGCAGTTTTATTCTAAAATAAAAATTAGTAAGCATTGTATGACTCAACAGCTTCTTAAGCTGGCCTGCACTGGAGTTGAAACAAGGTCACATTATTACATGAGAAAAACTGACTAAAGATGGTTTATGTTGTTACAAAACTGTTATAATTGCACATACTGAAATTTTGAAGCAATAATAAAGCAGTTAATGTATTTTTCAAAATCATTATTCATATAGCAATTTAGCAATAATTAGAGTTGTGTCTTAGGCAATGTGAAACAAATATAGTCTGATTGTACTACATCAGTATTATTTTAGAGGAAAATTGTAAAGGAGAATATTAAGTGTATTAAGTTTATCTGCAGTAGAAGGTATGTTCACAAATGCATCCACTTGTGAGCTCATGAAGGCATATCACTTAAACATTTGCAAGTAAAAATTTGTAAAATGACAGTTGTTGCATTTCTCAAAAAGCCACTACTTTGTGGTACTAGATATTAAAAGACATCCAGCTTTCTAATTATGTATACTGTAGTTGTAAATAATACTAGTTGACTATTTGCTGAAAAATGTCCCCATATCTACCATGTATGAATTTCATAAACATGTGTATATAACCTTTGATTAACCTACACAGTAATCATTCCCAGTTGCAGAAGACAAAAATAATGCCTTAGTCATCACATATTTCTACAGTTGTTCTGCCTTTGCATATTTCAAAATGTTGAACTCAAAATCTAAGAAATATCCAAATAGACAAATCACTAAAATGCAGGTTTTGAAATATGTACTCAAATTTTGGGTGTATTAATGCAAATTATTGATCTTTATCCTAGCTTACTTCCCTAACTGAAATATTGTGATGCATTTTTCAGATTGGTTCTTTTTTATATATATATATATATTTTTTTTTTATTAAGTTAAGAATTTTTAGTTAGTAGTTTATGAAAAAAAATCTTGAAGTGTAAGATAATGTCTTCACATTAGAAATGGTATTGTTTGGTAAAACAACTAATTAAAATTTTTATGAACTGTATGATTTGGTAAAACTGTGTTGTGCGGAGAGTAGTGAAATTCATTATGATACAGTGAAACATGAAAATTATATAAGTAGATGTACAGGTTTTGAACAGTTGCTTTTAGCCTGTAGTTTCTACTCAGTGAAACATAAGGTGGTGTTGATTTAATTATATTTTAAACAGTAGTTATATTAATTCCTCACAAAGAATCTTTAATTTTGTGGCATTTTTGGGTTCATTTTTATTGATATATATCCCATTAATTCTTTAAAAATTGGGCATAAATTATTTAATTAATGTAATTGTTTTCCCCCATTGATATTTACAGATATTAAACACACCTCAGCGTACCAATGTACATCTCATCAACACCAGTCCTAGAACTCCTCAACACAACATGACCCATGTGGTAGAACATGAAGGTCATTATTCAGGCAAACGACCACATGAACTGTCTCCATCAGACTTTTCTGAAAGGTAATATATTTTAATTATGTGTACATAACATGCTTCTTAACATGTGCTGTAATTTAATATTCATAGCATGTTTTAGACAAGTGAATGTCATAAAGCTTTTGAGTTTTATAATGACTGAAGTCCAGAAGTAAATTAAGCTTTGAAATTCCAGGATCAGTGTTCATAATTTCCCAGTAGTTTTGTTTTAAAATATTTTAATTACCTTTTGCAAAAGTCTGGTGTAAATACATTTGAAATACATATCAAAGTAAATTATATCAAACATATATAGAAATCTGTTTGTCTAGAATATAGCTTGTTAAGCCATAGAGTTTTATTAATTCATTGAATTTATATTAGGAGAGAGGGAGTTTTTAAATATGTGTTGAAGTTATTTTTGAATTTTTTTTTTAATGTAACTTCGTACAGAATAAATGTAATTTAAGATCAGAGGTCATGACCTGAGTGACAAAAAGATGTTGCTCATATATCTCAAGAAATTAAGATTTTTGGATTTTTATGTGACTAACCACGTTTTTATCTTCATGCTGTATATCAAAATACTGTAAATTCATTTAATCCATGCACACTTACTGGTTGATAAGAGTTAAGCAGGTTGATTTTTATTCTGTGTATACACACACACACCTACATATATTTGCCAACATAACTAGATCTTAAAGTGGATTTTTGTAAGGGAAAGAATAGCTAATTTATATACTATAATATACCATGGCAAAATTTAAAACCAAATTAAAAAAAAAAACAATCTTTCTGTGATAGGTATATGATATGACATGTTACATTACAGAGAGATTTATTTCTGAAGGTTTACACAAAAATACTTGTTTAAAACAATGAGAGGTGTTTCACTTTCTAAGTTTGACACTTTTCAAAGATGCCCAGTTTTCTCAAGCAACTTTAAGGTATTTAATATAAAGTTTTAATTTGATCTATGTGGAATGTTTACAAGGTGCATATCATACTTAATTATCAAGTAAGCTCCAAAGTGACTCAGTCTGAAAGCTTATATTTCTTAAAACGATTTTCTTACTTGTATGGCCACATCAGAGATAGCCCGTTATGCAGCTTTGTGCTTAACTACAAACAAACAAAATTGTCAAGTAAATTTATTTGATGTCTCGTTACACACAAAATGATTTTACTGTTATAGAATGTTTTTATTTGAACATGATTGGTCCATGTGCGGGTGTAGTTGGTTTACTGGTTTTGATGTTATGAATTAATCTTCATTATCTGTTTCACAACTCCTTTTTATTTGTTGTTATTTTAAGTGTTTTTTATATTGTGTTAAAAATGTCAGAAGAAAATATTCAAAATGTACATGATAAGGTAAATTGCAAGTGTTCATTATTAGAATTTAGGGTTTTCAGTATCACCCACTCAACATTTGCATTTAGAAATGAATGTTAGATAGTTTTAAAATATTTTGTAAAGAATCTTTTTAAAAAAAAAAGTTATATGGATTTAAAGAAAATGCATAGAAAAAATTGGGATTTCATCTTATAATGTCTGAGACTGTATGAAGTGTGAAAAAAAAAGGTTTAGTCTAGGTAATAGATTATTAATAAAATGCATCACCAGGAAAGTTCAAGATATGAAGAACATAGCCATGCATTTTTATATTTTACAGCTAGCGTTAATGGATGTACAATATTTACTCTGTGTATTTGTTCACAAGCTCATCTTTCCTTGATGTGATGAAAAATGGAATAAAAATGCAACTTGAACTCGAAAGTTATTTTTGCTTGATGTTCAGTAACAGGCTGTTTCATTCAGTAAAAAATAAATAAATTACTTCTCAACATTAGATTTCAAAGTCTTAGTGTTTGTGCAAACAAATTTTTATATTTATTTTGTAGTTTCTTTTTGTTTTTTAGACAGAATTCATTTAATGATGTCAAAGTGCAAATTAACTTAAAAATTAAAAACTGTCGTACAGTTGGAAACAATTAGAGGATAATTATTTTCAAACCTATTATCTAATAAAAAGTATGAAAGGAAATTGTTGACATTGATTGAGGAGAGTATAGATAATTTTATAAAACATTGTTTCAGTTACTTAACATTAAATTATCTTGTATTTTGTGCTGTTTAGCAAAAAAAGCAGGAAAGGAGAAAAGAGTGGTAAAGGATTACGCCACTTTTCAATGAAAGTTTGTGAAAAAGTCCAGCAGAAAGGAACCACATCTTATAATGAGGTAGCTGATGAATTAGTAACAGAATTTACAGACCCACAGAGACAACATTCTCACAGTGATCAGGTAAGATTTTGGTCATAATACTGAATTGATTTTGTACAAAGCTGAAAAATTAGTAACATAATTTTTATAGAATCAAAGACAACTCTGTCAAAATGACCAGGTTAGATTTTGACTACAGTACTGAATTGTTTTGATAGATTACTAGCATATTTTACCTTTTATGTGAGGAGAAAAAAAAACAACTTATGACACTTGTATAATGACCCAGTGAGAGTTTGGTCATTTTTGATTGTTACTTAAACCAATTATAACTCTCATATAATGACCTGGTGAGAGTTTGGTCATGATACTTAATTGTTATTCTGCAGAGTATTTTGAACCCATTGTATAGTTTGCAAGCAATATTTGTATTATTTTTGAAAATTCATTTATTTTACCTTAGAAATATAATTAAAGTGAGGCGTAGCATATTTCTTAAGGTTTTGACATTCAAAATAAAACTTGTTTTTAGCTTAGGAGCATCAATGCTAAAAATTCTTTCTCACACACTGTTTTTAAATACTTTCTGTGTTTATTTTACAATGACAAAGTGTTTGTTTTATAAATTTAGAAAACACATCTAATAATAGAATTGAAAGTAAAAAGTAGCAAATGCACAATTATCAACTATCTTGTAACACTGTAATATATCAGATAAGTGGCTTGAAATTTATTAGGTAACTTGTAACAAATCAAATAATGGTTTAAAATGAGATTTATGTAAACTTTATTAATTTTGTAAAATGTGATACAGTAACAAGTAGCTACTAAAATATTCTAGGTTTAATAAGTGACGAATATTTGTCAGACTTCATATGCTAAAACCATCAGGTTGATTCCTGTCCATGGTGAGGGGACCTCCCAAGGAAGGTTCTGTAATTTCAGTTTACTGCTTCTGGGAGAATGAACATCCACCCATATGTTTGCCATGCATGGTGACAAGTGAAGGGGGGGGAGATGATCCTGGTGGTTGAATGGCTCAACCCTAATACACAGCTTTGGTTTTGAATTCCTGTAGACAGGTGGCCCTTTCTAGGGTCAATCAAGTACCATTGTTGGACATTCTATCTGATTCTGGTGTTTGGGCATAAGGCTCCATTGTGGGTGGGACAGAGGACACTGAGATGTTATTATAAAAATGAGAAAACAGATTGTTGGAAAATGACCATGTATGATTGACTCTATTTCGTAGTCACCATCAAAGTTGGATTAAACACCTTGATTTTTCATTCTGCATTGATTGCTTGAGAAATATTTTGAGCAGATCTCCCCATTTTTATTCAAAAGGAATTAGAGGTGCTTGCTGGCTCTCTCAAGTCGGTAAGAAAGCTGCACTCAGGAGGCATCTCAGTGGAGACATCTTCACAACACACCAAACTCCTGAATTCAAAGAGCATTGGGAATATACCCATCAAGGTTACTCTGTATGCTACCCTGAATTCTTCAAGAAGAGTTACTGTTTAGAATAGCTTAAAGAACATTACTGAGTCAAAGATTCTTGTTGGTTTTTCCAGCCAAGTTGTTTCTGTGGTGCTCTGAATCTCCACTTGCAGAGACAAAATTGTGATGCTTACTCATATTTTGATTTTGACATTCACATCATCTTGTCCACATGTCATAGTTGAGGCAGGTTATCTGAACTGTAAAGTACAGCAATACATTCCCAAATCTCTCGGATGTTTCCATTGTCAGCAGTTTGGTCACTTGAACACATCATGTCGTGGTTCTTTAACATGTGCTCATTGTGATGGCAAAGACCATGATACCTATGAGTATCAATTGAAATCACACTGTATTAACTGTAGTGGCTTTACACCCATTTTACTCTAGTTCTTGCCCTAAGTGGGTGGAGGAGAAAGAGGTGCAACACTTGTAGATTGTGAACAATATCTTCTATGCAGAGGCTCAGAAGTTGTGGTCCCCTACTCCATCTAGGACATATGCTGATGCACTGTGTTTCACTGCCATAGTGGGAGTGCAGACAGATCTCTCCATGCCTCAGCAGTGTCATTTGCAAAACATTTTGAGTCTTTTACCCTTCGTGGCTGAATGAGTTGATGAGTCTGTCTACTCCCATCTCTGTCCCTGCCATTTCTTCTGGTAGCTGCCCAGATCCACTTCCTTTGGCTTCAGATGTTTTCTCTGCTCTATCTTCTTCTACAGCCCCTAAATGCAAAATGATTATTCGTTCACATCCTCAGTTGCTGGAATCTTTGTTCACGCATAGAAACCTGCCTATTTGACCCAGGGTAGGATCCATGCAGGTCAATAGACCTTTGTCCAATAAAGAAAAAAACGTGTTTAGAAACAAAATGGCTCTCTGCCCCATTCTGCTACACATAAATAAAAATTGCCACTTTGATACAGTAGTTTTCATTTGAATACAGATGACATTATGTATTGGAATTATTCTTATCATCCTGTGTGTTTTTCCTTACAGGAAACATTTCTGAAACCTGCTAATGCAATAACCTTTTGGCAGTTTGTTTTTGTTTTGTTTTTTACATAGAAATTACAGATGTGCAGGATAAGTGCATGGAGGGTTGGTACTGCTGGTTATTCAGCATGTGTCTGCCCTGCCTTCGGCATTCTATAAACTCCTGGAAGCTGTAGCCATTCATATTTCCTTGGGTCATACATCACTATATGTTCTTTTTACCTGTCTCCTGAAAAGACCAATGATCAGCCAGACCTTAATACCCTCATTGAACAGTTACTGTCTCCATTTTTAATCTTGGGAAAATTTAATGGGCATATAATCCCTTCTGGGTTGGTGCTGATGTTGATGAGACTGGTTTTTCCATAGAATGTATGCTTTTGGATCACAACCTTTCTATCTTCTATACTGGCTGTTATACTTATTTTTATGTACCAAGTTAATTTTTTTACTGCTATTGATCTCTCTATCTGTGACCATTCTTCTCTTATTTTAGGAGAGACTGGTGGTGGTTGATGCTGCCAGACCCTCGTTTTTCAATGGAAGTTGGACCAGGCCATCTGGCCCTCTTTTGCTGCTCTTTTGGAACTTGATTCTGCTGTTGTCTGTAAGGCATTGATAGGTGACTGCATGGCAGTAGTGACTGACTGTATTATCATGCTTAGTGTATTCTTAAAACCATGATATTTTCCACAGTGTCCTTATCTGTGGTGGAATCCTGCGTACCACAAGGCATAGAAGGCTCAAACACAGGCCTGGGATACCTTTTGTAGGTATTCCTTGCTTTTAAACTGCAATGCTTTTGTCGATTTCTTAGTTTGTTAGTTTTAATATTCAGTAAAACATCAGTATTAATAAAACTTCAATCTGATGATAAAAACTCACTGAACTAAAGTGTTGATTATACTTATAACACTAACACTGACTTTAGAATATCATTCTTTATATGAAAACATAGTTTACTTACGTATCAAAGGGCATAAATGGAGCTGGACCAATGAAGATGAAGGCAACACTGATAATGGCACAGCCTGAGACTCCGACTAGCTTTGTAATATCCTGTATGATATAATAAATTTTGAATGCCATTTTGA
This sequence comes from Carcinoscorpius rotundicauda, assembly GCA_011833715.1. Lineage (NCBI taxonomy): Eukaryota > Metazoa > Arthropoda > Merostomata > Xiphosura > Limulidae > Carcinoscorpius > Carcinoscorpius rotundicauda. Next base: position 169,833,541 of record CM022391.1, on the reverse strand, counting down.
TAAGGTGAACATTTATTAGCTTGCTTTTTCAAAGTTGTCTTTTTCAGTAAATATAATAAATATAAAACGCTTTACATCAAAACAAACATAAACCAAATTGATTATCAAACTCATATACAGAAACATCAAGATTCGAACAAATAAAACATAACCTGTAGTTTTATCATTACTTATATATATATATCTGTCTACTCCCATCTCTGTCCCTGCCATTTCTTCTGGTAGCTGCCCAGATCCACTTCCTTTGGCTTCAGATGTTTTCTCTGCTCTATCTTCTTCTACAGCCCCTAAATGCAAAATGATTATTCGTTCACATCCTCAGTTGCTGGAATCTTTGTTCACGCATAGAAACCTGCCTATTTGACCCAGGGTAGGATCCATGCAGGTCAATAGACCTTTGTCCAATAAAGAAAAAAACGTGTTTAGAAACAAAATGGCTCTCTGCCCCATTCTGCTACACATAAATAAAAATTGCCACTTTGATACAGTAGTTTTCATTTGAATACAGATGACATTATGTATTGGAATTATTCTTATCATCCTGTGTGTTTTTCCTTACAGGAAACATTTCTGAAACCTGCTAATGCAATAACCTTTTGGCAGTTTGTTTTTGTTTTGTTTTTTACATAGAAATTACAGATGTGCAGGATAAGTGCATGGAGGGTTGGTACTGCTGGTTATTCAGCATGTGTCTGCCCTGCCTTCGGCATTCTATAAACTCCTGGAAGCTGTAGCCATTCATATTTCCTTGGGTCATACATCACTATATGTTCTTTTTACCTGTCTCCTGAAAAGACCAATGATCAGCCAGACCTTAATACCCTCATTGAACAGTTACTGTCTCCATTTTTAATCTTGGGAAAATTTAATGGGCATATAATCCCTTCTGGGTTGGTGCTGATGTTGATGAGACTGGTTTTTCCATAGAATGTATGCTTTTGGATCACAACCTTTCTATCTTCTATACTGGCTGTTATACTTATTTTTATGTACCAAGTTAATTTTTTTACTGCTATTGATCTCTCTATCTGTGACCATTCTTCTCTTATTTTAGGAGAGACTGGTGGTGGTTGATGCTGCCAGACCCTCGTTTTTCAATGGAAGTTGGACCAGGCCATCTGGCCCTCTTTTGCTGCTCTTTTGGAACTTGATTCTGCTGTTGTCTGTAAGGCATTGATAGGTGACTGCATGGCAGTAGTGACTGACTGTATTATCATGCTTAGTGTATTCTTAAAACCATGATATTTTCCACAGTGTCCTTATCTGTGGTGGAATCCTGCGTACCACAAGGCATAGAAGGCTCAAACACAGGCCTGGGATACCTTTTGTAGGTATTCCTTGCTTTTAAACTGCAATGCTTTTGTGCAGGCCCATGCATGTGCTTTGCAGGTCAGATGTCAATGCCAGAAGGAATCATGGATTAAGTACACAACTAGCATCTCTTCTACAACATTTCCAAAATCACATGGAACAAAATTTGGAAAACCAGTGGGTAGTATACCTCTGCTCCCCTTTTGATCTAGCTCTCTGATGACCAGGAAGCTGATGCTCTTGGTGAAAGTTTTTCTTGTGTATCTAGCACTTCTGCTTGATCCTCCTCCTCCTTATTTATCGAGACACAGGTACAGCAATTGCCTCTTTCGAGCTGATTGTCTATGACTATAATTGCCCCTTTACTGGTGAGACTCAACTTGCCCTTTATTGGTCTCTAAGTACATCAGTCATATCTGATGGTATTCACAAATAGGGCCTGTGCCATCTCTCTCCTCCCTCTCGTTTTTGACCAGATCTTCCAGGAGAATGCTTTTCCTGATGCTTGGTCATTGAAGAAGGTCAAAACGTTGTTTGCTCTTCTATGTAAAATATTTTCTCAACCTAAATGAGGCGTTTTTGCATATACATTTCTCAACAAGTGGGTTTTTCGACATCACTGATTGTAAATAGCCTAGTTGCTTTGTATCGTAAAACACCAAACAACCGATCAACCTTATGCATTGGATTTATTATTTTAGTTTATACTTTTCACTTTTTAGTCATATGATCAAAAGAACATTAGAAGAAGAGTTTATGATGCCCTGAATGTTCTGATGGCCATGAACATTATTTCTAAAGAGAAAAAGGAGATCAAGTGGCAGGGGCTACCAACCAATTCAGCTCAAGAATGTCAAAACCTAGAGGTAAACTTCTGTAAAATCATTAAGTTTAGGAAAATCACAAACTAGAGATAAAATTCAAAGAAAATTGGAACATTGCTATGTTATCCTAAGTAGCTAGTGTTTTATAACAAATTTTAGCCATTTTCCATATCTTTGGATATTTTTTCTGAACTTGCACTACTGCAGAAATTCGTTATGAATGCTTGTACATTCATGATATAAAAATAAAACTTATGATAAAAAGAAAATTTGGTTAATCATATTGAAATAACAAGATTAAACCTTAAAGCTTTCCAAAAGTGTATCTGTCTTTATGGACGAAGACAGATTCATGCATTACAAATTATATGTTTTTAATGTTTTGTTTGTAAACTTGAACACTTAGAAGTTTACTCAAGCTCTGTACATTGGTGAGCTGTGTGGGGTTTAGGATAGGATCCTGTTGTGATAGCCTTTTATAAATAACAAGCTAGGATACCTATCCTTTGTCCAGGTTATTAACTTTAAAAAATATAAAAGTGGATTCTGTGATAAAAATACAAAAATCCCAACTTTTACATGATTCATTTATAACGTAACATCTAATTACAGTATTCCTCATTACCTTACCAAAAGATTTCTATAAGTTTTAAGAATGTACAATGTGTGCATATATATACACACATTAGTTTGTTATAACCAAAACCAAGCTGAAAAAAAAATGCTGCTCTAATTGAAAGGATCACAGGGCAGGGCTGGATTATTTATCAGGCACAGAGCCTAGAGCCTACTTAAACTGTGGGTCTCTGAAATTTTTCCTTAAAAGTTAATCTTTGGTAGAGCCTACAAACAGAAGCTGCAGAGGTCTTATGTTTGTGTTCATGTGGTACTGTTTCAGAATACAAGCAATTTTATTTTTGCTTTGGCTTGTTTTTGGTTATAACAAACTAATATAATTAGTCAGAGGTTTGGATTTGCTGTTTTATAACACAGTCCTTCCATTTGATTTTGTTTTAAGTTACTTAACTCCACCTTAATTAATTATTGCTTAAAATAAATAATTTAAAACATGGTACAAACTGTGTGATGCTCAGGATAATGTTGTATGAAGAGTATGTAGCCAGAGTTGTGGTAATTTCTGTTACCTGATTTCAATACCTGTTTCTTAACATTTTTCAACACTGTTTAGTGTTATTACTAATTGACGGTCTTTGGATGAAGAAGAGATTTACGAAATAAAGTTGTAAGATCACAGGTCAAAGTAAGAAGTGGGCATAACTCAAGAAATGGCCATTCATATCAGTAATATGGTGGCTGGTGTTGGATCAATATCATTTGAATTATGTGTTATTGGAAGTGACATAGTTGTTTTTTTTTCCATTAAATTTCTCCATTAACAGATGGGTATGTAATTTGTATGTGTGTTTTCTGCAACAAAGCCACTTTGGGTTACCTGCTGTTTCCACAGAGGGAAGTTAAACCTCTGATTTTGATTTTTTAAATCTAAATGCTGCTTTCTTATTTGGAGGTGGAAAATGTGATGAAGTTTTTCTTGTTTGGTGTAAGAATATAGCACTTACTATGAATGTAGTTAATGTTATCTTATGTTAAAGATAGTAAATGCTCAATAAAATCAGTAATGTGAATGAAGGGGTGTGAACCTCCAGTAACATGCCCCTTGTTCCAAAGTATTATCTCATAAAGTTTGATATAGATTGGCCCAGCGACCTAGGAGTAGCTAGATAAGGGACAAACAGACAAACATATAGATGTTTATGCTTTATATTCACACTGCTTTAGCCTTAAATTTGCTGATGCTGACTTGCCTAGTCCATGACCTGATGAATTCTAGTTTAACCTGTCTCTTCTTCCAAGCAATGATTAGATTTTGTCATTGTTTACTAAAAAGTTTTCTTGGTATTATTACTTATCAAGTAACTAACGTAGTTTTGTTTAAAACTGCTTGTTCTTTATTTCACAATGGAATTATATAAATATTTATATTTTTTATGGTTGCTCAGTTACTGCATAACTACTTTTTATCTGGTGTCTTAATACTGGTTATAAAATTAAAATAATACTCTATTCTTCAAGCTCATAACTGGTGATTTGTAGGTGCTTAGGATTTTTGACTAGCTCATTCCAGTATTTGAGAAAGAAGGGCTTGTTGCTTGAAGTGTCTTTACCCTAAATCTTATGTGATTTTTGTAGCACTTAAAGGTGTAATAGATTCCTCTCTTCAGCTTGAGTTGAGTCATCACTCTTATTGCTACTTCATTTATTGTATTTAAGATCGAGAAAGGGTAATTATAATAAATAAAATGTTCTTGGTGTGAGGACTGTCTCTGATAATGAGCCTGAAATTGCTTGATGTATATATGAGTAACTGGAAGCATAATATCATAATTTTTACTAGAGAATGACTATAGTATATGCAACAGAAAAGTATGGAAAATGCTGAAATCTAAACTAGCTTCTTTTTTTTTTATGGTAGTTAGTACAAAGGTTAATTTGATATTCAATGGTGATTTTATGCCCCTACTGCAAAGCAGAGCATATTGGTTTGCTTCTTTCTGTCTATTCTTTTCTTCCAAAGTATGAATGTCTCAAGATTAGACAAATGAATTTTGACCAAACTTATATAGGAGGTACTAAGTACAAAGATATAATCAGATTATTGTTATTGTTTATACCAATAATGACTTTAGACACTGTCGATTAGTCGGTGGGAAAGTCCTCCAATTTAATAAAATGTAAGGTTTGTATAACTTAAAATAAAATTGAAATTCTATGTAATGTCTTCCTTTCCATTACCATACCTAGTATTTAAGTGTTTATTTTTCAGTTTCGCAATGAGAGGTTGAAAGATGGTAAGTTTTATTTTTTAAAATATGATGAATTGAGCCTTCATGGTGTTAAATTAGAAGAAATAAACAAATGATAGTAGTTATTGCTTCTTCATTATTTCTTTTTATGTATGTTCTTCAGATAGAAAAAAAGAACAGACTAGAAAGGATAAAAATTAAAAAGCAACAGCTGCAAGATCTCATTCTACAGGTAAAAATCATCTGGTTTGTATTTTGTTCAATAACATGGTTATTATATGAAAATTATAAAACTGCTTTTGCCATTTATCCTTCACAAAAGAAAGCAGTTAGGGTATTTAATTTCTTTTTTGATATAAACCACCAGTAATATTCTTTGATATTTAAAGTTACTTAAAAATTGAATTATTTTGTTATTATCCTTTTAATTTGTTATTATCCTTCTAATTATATACTCAATCAGTACTTTTTTTGTCCATTTATTTTAATTGTTCATTTGAAAATATGAGTGAATTGCCATATTACTTTAGCTATTACAAATACTGTTATCCTTTTTTTTATTTTCTATTTCTTCTAGTTTTCTTTTAAGAACTTGACGAGCTTTATTTTCTACTTTTCAGCAAATTTCTTTCAAAAACCTAGTGGAACGCAATAAGAACTTGGAGAAAACCCTTAATATTCCAGCTCCTAACACCACTATTCACTTACCTTTTATAATAGTGAATACTAATAAAAGCACAGTGATAGACTGCAGTATATCCAGTGATAAGTAAGTAGTCTAACACTCATATGAAAAAAAATATTTACATCCACTAAAGTGATACCCTTAGTGGATGTTTTAAAAAAAAATTTAAATATTATTTCACAAATGTCTGAAAAGTCAATATTATTGCTCCTTAAAATATAAAGAGATAGGGTCAGTTAATGGCAATTTCATTTAAATACAAAATTATTAGCCTAATATTAATAACCTTTCAAGTTGCTCTGGGGCCTATTAGGCCCCAATTTTCGTAGGAATGCTAATCTCTATTAAATTATTCTCAAATATTGTTTTTTGTCTTGAATCCAAGGTCATTAATATTTATAAATTAATTTTTCAATGAATCAGTCAGTATAATTTTAAATAAATTTTATTTCACAACTGTTATTCATCTGTATAGCCACATGCCCAATAATTTTTGTTTTCTAAATATATTTTTTAATAAAAACTTTAGTGTGTTTTAAATTTAGAATAAAACATTTTACCCTGGCTGATGAAAATACTTTGAGTAGACTTCAACATCAAACTCAAAGAATGAAAATCGTGAAATATATTTATTTAATATTAAATATACAAGTTTCAGATATTTCACTATATATATAGTTTTGTTTAACTTTGTTACTATGAATTATATACTCAAGTTTACCCTGTAACAAGCATCATTAAGTTATACAAGTATTAACTTGTTTTAACCATATAGGGTTTGTGTTTGGATATAGCATGCTTCTTTTGAAATGTGTCAGAAGTCATTAGTTAGCTCATTACTATATGTAATTAATGGACTAAAATGAAAATTTTCTTGTAGGACAGAATACCTTTTTACTTTTGATAATACCTTTGAAATCCATGATGACATAGAAGTTTTAAAGAGAATGGAGCTGGCTTACAATTTAGAAAAGGGCACATGCAATAATGAAGACCTAGAAAAGGCTCGAAAATTGGTTCCAAAGGCTCTGGAGTCTTATGTTACAGGTAATTTGTCGTACATTTTAATATTAGGCTTCACGACTATAAGTATTATTAGTTTGAGAACATAATCATAATGAGAAAACTTGTAATATCATGCAGGTGGTAGTTCTGCTTGTGTAGGGGTGGGTTGGATGGTTCATTAAAATGGTACTTTAAACATCTCCATCAATAGGTCATCAGAACGTTACAGTGTTTAAATTTATAACAATATCTATGTAATGACTGCATTACAAGTTCGGTAAAACATCTGAATTTTTTGTTGATCTTACTGCTGCTGCTTTATTATTACGTGACACCTCAAATACCAAAACAGTGGTGTCAACCAATTTCAGTACATTTATAGTTTCAGGTGGAGTATATTCAAAAGGAATTACCAGCAACTAATAGATAAACAATAAATATAACAATTGGAACCTCATTATATTTAGAACTTGATTACAGATACAACCTTCCTAGAACTATTGAAACACTGCATTTGAAAAAAAAAAAGAGTAAAGAAACAAGTTTTCACAAAAGGGTAAATGTAGGGATGGCTAATATGAATCCTTCAAAAACAATACATCTTGTACTCTCTTTCTTGCTTTGTTTTAGAAAGATCAATATTAGCCATTCTCCAGATTTATTGTTTTGAAAAGATTTATATTACTTATTTATGTTGCTTAATATTTACTTTCAATTTAAGAAATTGAATAATATAGTATAATTTTAATTATCTCCAGCTTGATACCAAACTCATTGACATAAATTCATAAAATAGTAGTTTAATAAAATTTTGAATACGTGTCAACAAGCACAGTGACATGGCCCTTGACCTGTGATCTATAGTGATAGGGTTAATATGATGCTGAAAAATTAACTTTTCAAAACTTTCTAATATTTCTTCTCATGAGAATCAGTTGTTGTTGGCTACAGGTTTATATTTTCACATGTAGAGTGATTATTTTTTTTTTATCAGCAGTGCTTGGTAACATAACAAACATATTGGTCAAGAGCCACAAAGTAAATGTAAATTATAGTATTGTTGCAATACATTTAACCTGAAATTGACCTATAAAGGTTGAAACATTCTATACTTTATTTTAATTAAAGTTTTAATACCCATACCAGCTATCTTGAGAATACAAATAGGTGAACATTCCTAGATATTGAGTAGCAGCCAGTTTCCTAAGCTAAATATAAACTAGATTATTGAGAAGAGTTATCAACAATATAAACTGTAGGAGATCTAAAACACATGCTGGAATGTAATATGTGTGATGAAAAGATTATACTTCTCTAATGGAAGGAATGAATGAGAGTGTTTGAATAAGTTCAAGGAACTTAGATTTTGGTGACAGCCTCAATTAAATGAAGTCCTTGGTGTAGGTTTTGTAAGTTTCCACATATTTTTAATTTGACATAATTTTGATAGTTCCAGCTGGATGTTAAGTTCACAACATTGAAGCTTTTTTGTATGTTTGGTATCATCTTATTTTTTTACATGATTCTGACCAGAGTAGTAGTGTAGAAAATAACCTTGACAGTAGCATAAACTTAAATATTCTAGTTTTTGGAAGGAACATGAGAAAAACTGTGCCTTATACTTATTCATATCTCATAACTGTTTGAGGAACTCAGATATGCTGCTGCATAATTTTAAATATATTAAAATACAAAAAGATGTGTTTGTAAATGAGAGCTGTTTAAGTAATATATATTACCACACGTGTGTGTTTCAACAGTGAATGTTTGCTGACTAACACATGGTTCAAGAAAGTAGATAGACAAAAACATATAGAAGTGGTAAGATGAGATCATAACTATATACACTTCTTGTGCAGAAAGTATAATGGAAATGGGTAAAGAATTGTAAAGTGATTCTGAGTGAAATAGAAACTTTGCAGCACAAATTGGTAGTAACAACAGTTGTGATGGGAAAAGTGGAAGAAGAAAAACCTATGTTCATATGAAACGCACATTAAAGGATAAAAGCTGAAAGGAACATGTGCAAAATCTTTGGAAGAGAAAGAACCAGTTGGACCATTGAAAACGGCAGAAGATGAAACAACCTACAAGAAGAATGAATAACTGTTGCAGAGGTTGTATGTGGAAGATCAACATTTGGGAACAGAAAAATAGGGAATAATAGTGGTGAAACAATTTAGAACAGGAAATAGTGAAAGAGACAAGAAGCAATATAAGTTGCAACCTTCACAGAGATGTAAAAAAATAAAGGAGACAAGTAAGTAATGCCAGAGACATTGGGCTAATTGTACAAGGAGTTAGAGGATAATCTGGTCACAGCTAGGAGTAAAGTGTTTAAATTAGCTAGAAGCATAAACCAATCAAAAAAGGTCTAAATCAATTTACTGTTTATAAATTATAAAGATAGAAAATTGCAAGTAACTACAGTTCAAGTAACAAAGAGGTGTGTGGAATGCTTTAAGGTTCTGTTGAATGAGGAAAATCTCTTTTGAAGCACAATTACTAGACTATATACCAAACGTCAGTGTTGGGCTAGATGTTTCCGTTGATGAGATGAGGAGAAAAATTGATAAGGCAAAGGTGGTTGGGGTTATTGGATCAGATGAGATTCCATTAAATATGGTAAAGACATTTGGTTAAGTAGGATTCTGTTGGGTGTTTATATTGATCCAAATAGTGTGAAATTAGATAAAAACAATAGAGGTTTTCTATTAATAGTATTCATTAAAAAAAAACCAACAAGAACATCTATGGATGTGGAAATTATAAAAGGGTAAAAATCTTAGACTATAAAAATGGAGATAATTATTGATGAAAAACTGTGAAGAATAGTGGAGCTACAGCTAGGGTAAGAGCAGTTTGATTTCCAGAAGGGTAAAGGTACAATTGTTGTTTCATTTATTGTAAGGCAGTTAATGGAATGGCAACTGGAATATCAATAGAAGAGTATATGGGCTCTTCTGGATCTGGAGAAATTATATGGTTATTAGAATATTTAATCCTTCAGTACTGATTAGGCATGGAGTGTCAGAACAAAAAGTAAACGTGATCATAGCTATGTATGGAGTACCATTGACAAATGTAAATGTTTTGTTTGGACTGTCAGGTGTATTTGAAGTGAAAGTTGGTCTTTACCAAAGGTCATCACTTTGTACTGTGTTATTCATCACAGTTGAGGATTACATAAGTAAGCAGTTAGATACGGAAAGAGGCAAGAAACTGATGTATGCATATGGCATGGTATTAAAAATGTATTTGGAGAAAATGGTGTGTAGATGTAACAAAATGCTGAGCAGAAGTGGAATGAAGATCAGCAGATTAAAAACAGAAGTGATGGTGGTGTCGTCAGCCACAAATCCAGCTAAACTGAATATAGATGTTGAAGAGTTTCAAGTACTTGGAAGGCTGAGAAGAAAAGAATGATAGGCTGAACAGAGAGATGCAAGCTAGGCTACAAGGTGCAAGGGGTTTTTAGCAGAGGATTTCAGGAATGTATTTGATAGCTAATGAAGTCGAGAGCCTTTCATACAAACACATGGTCAGGCCAGCCCTAATATTTGGGACAGATACTTAGGTAGTGAAGGAGTGTCATCTGTAAAGGTTGGAAGTGTCAGAAATGAGGTAGCTGAGATGTGTTAGAGGTGTGACCTCAACAGACGTCAAGTCAAGAAACTAGCTGTGGGAAATGAAGGTTTGTAGTATCAGAGGGAAGGTGCAAGAATTAGGATTGGGATGTGATGTTTGCAAATTATGAGTGATGACAGTTTGGTGAAATGGACAATAAAGAGGAGAGTGAAACCAAGGCTACTGAAGGGGAGACCAAGGAAGAGATGGAAGGATTGTATTAACCCTTTTGTAATGGACTGTGTATAACATACACTAGTTCATGTACACATTTGCACACATTAAATATTTATACTATAACTTGTGATGCAGTGTGTGTGTGTCTTCACAAAATTTGGTATGTATACTTTTTAGTAAATATTGCAAGTGTATTGTACTCAAAGTACTAAATATTTGCTTGTAAAAAATGTCAAGTCTGTTTCTTTACTGATCTGAGTGCAAAGTGATATTCACGTTATGATTACAAAACTATTTTTGTCCCAAAATATCTCAAATGTTATTTGTGTGATTTTTAAAACTTTCTAAAATATATTTCAATTTTTTTTTCATTAATATTTTATATTTTGCCTGTAACTTTCTTTGTAATGTCTGTCAATTTGACTGATCTTGTAACCACCAAAAAAAATTAGGAAATAGTTGTTTTTTTCCACAGTTACTCCATATTATAACATGAAAATATAAGTGTTTAATCAAAATAACTTAAGTCTCGTAACATACATTTATTAATTATATTATATTGTCCTTTGAGTCATGCATGGCAAACATTACATAACTTGCACTGATGTAGTGCATGCACATTCATGCTACTGTATCCAATGGTATAAGACAGACCTTTAGTCTTTATAAAGTGATCTGGTCTTGGCTGTGTTTTAGCGGAATAGGACTACTGTTTTATAATATACAGTCGCATTTAAATTATTATTTATTATATATGAATTTGAATTATTAATATTTGGCAATACATTTTTAAAATTATTTTTCTTTAAATATAAAACTGTATATAGAAGTAAAGCAAACAGTTATCTCTTTTAGCTACAGTTGTTGCTGGATGGAGGTTACTAAGTCATTTAAGTGTTCACACATGGAGGATATCAACTTTTTTTGGTTTCATAGATGTATATAGTTGAATAACCCTAAACATCATAAGTTACTATACTGATACCATAGAATTCCACTATAATTTATCAAGCTTAGTAACTACTTTGTATTTAGGTCTAAAAAAGTTTAATTTTGACCAGACTGTAGATGCAACCCAACTCCTTGAAATCTTGGTTTAAAAGAATGAAGCCTTCTTTCACATGAAAGGACTGATAAGCTGTCAACTGGTTATTTGCATGTAATATATTGAAGTAAATGTGTATATAAGGGACTATTTCCAAAAATTGAAAGAGGTGAATGGGTTTACTATGTTTGATTCAATACATAAGCCATATCTCAGCTTAATAAAAAAGTACAAGGTTCTTATTTTATATTCTAGCTTGTCAATATTGGTAATTTCAGTTCCTAATTCATATTAAACTTTAGAAGTGGTAATTTGAACTGGTGCTGCATTCAGCATAGCACGTGGTTCACAAAAATTGACATTTGTATGTGTTCCTTTATTATTTACTTTTAAATTAAGAACTTAACTAATGTATAACACCAAACTTTTGATTATAATTTACAAATTGTTATCAAACTTATTAACATAAATTCATAAAATAGTAGTTCAATAAAATTTTCAATGTAGGTCAACAAATGTAATGAAATGACCTGTGACTTATCATTAGAATTAAAAAGGACAGTAGTTGTAGATCACAATGTACTGAACAATAAATTTAAATGGAGGAGAATCACAAGATGTCCTATGAAGGAATGGACGTGATAAGAAGCAGTAGACATGATAAATCATATTTAGATAAACTAAACAGAAATGTTCTGATGAATTTTGATTATATCTAAATTAGTGATCTAATTCAAGTGATGAACAAGAGAAATCGAAAAAGAATGCATCAATAAAACGTTTTTTGTATTCAGTAAACAATACCAAGTTTGCTTGTATAAATAAGTAAAATTTTGTGATGTTACAAAGTCAGATTTTTATAAGTATTATACTGATAACATTAATGGATAATATATATGCATATATAACTAGATCTTACATTTCAAGATGATTAAAATAGTTTTTTTTTTATTTAAGACATGTACAGAGGGAAGGAATACTTTGTACCTGGAATGGATGTGGATGACAGATTACGTGTTAGCAGAACAGGGTAAGAAGAAATCTCAGAATGTGTAGAAATATAATGATTAAATTTGAACAATATATAAGTTCTGAATAGCAGTTTTATCAATTCATAACAAAAGTTTAGTTTTGTTTGGTAATAACTAAATATGGCAAGCAAAAACTTTAATGTATCTTAAGTTGTGGGACAGAAATGGGTCAAATTTTGCAGACAGGGCTCTATTTTAAATGAATGTGGTCTTAGTTTCTATACTGGTCACGATCTTGAATTTACTGCCATTTTTCCTCAGCAGCTTTAAGTGTATAATTGTTTTCTGGATAGCATTATATGTGACATCATGCACAGATTTTGAAAATTATGGACAAATTGTATAATGTTCAAGACGAATTTTTCAGTACTTAAAATCCTGTGATATAGACTACTTTTTTCAGGAGGACCTGTTTTGTCCATCATCCCCCTCACTTTTACTAACAACAAGTTGTACTACTGTACTTATCTCAGTTTCCTGAAAAATGATCTTTAGATTGCAAAATGAGAAATACACTGAATTGACAGCATTTACCAGCAACAGGTTTTGAATTAAGTACCTCCAACAAATGTCACGTGGACGTTGTTAGCATAAAATACCTTCAAGACTTGTGTGTCAGATAACTAATGTGACAAAATTGTTAATTGGATAAAGAGTATGAATGTTTTAAATTTTCATAGTTCCTTATTTATAATAAAAAAAACCTTAAAAGTAATAAAGCTAATTTTCTCATTGGTTATTTCCTAAATGTTTCAATAGAAAGAAAAAAATTAAATTTCAAATATCAATGGTATAACAGAATGAACTAGTAAATCTAGCTACTCTGGACGAAACAATCAAATATTTGCCATTAAAGACAGCCAATCAATGTATATCTCACCAGGTCACCAGCAAGTTAGTGATTGATCTAAAGCTGAGATATTTTGAGTGACGTTTAGGGCAACATTACTGTATATTTCAAAGACAGTTAGGTGTATAGGTCAGTATTATGTATATCATTAATACTGTTTTTTTATTTTTTTTCTTAAGTTTCTTTTGCATCTAAAATGAATGAAAAAATATCTAAATTATTTCATTACTCTACTTGTTATCATCATGCTTTGTGAGGACTGATGAACATGACAGAGCTTTTGACAAAATATAAAATAATTATTGCTTATGTGTGCATGGGTAATTATACAAGAAAACATAGTCTGAATACTGTACTGAAATATACAATTTTATTGGCACAGTTTTCCATTCTTTGCAAAGTTGTTTGTTTTAGGTGAAATTGAAGCAGTCCTACAAGAAAACAATAAAATGCAATTATATGGAAAAACCTTAAGATGTGGAACATTGGTATTTTGCACACAAATGTGAGAGTAGCCTCATTAACAATGGCAGTGTGATTCTTTGCTTGGTTGGTATGGTGATGTATGCTCATCACCCCAAGGGGACTTGTTCTGTTGGCAAATTTAAATAATGTTTAATAACTGTTTGTTTTTTGTTACATGGTAGAAGAATTTGTAAGTTTTTTTTCAAAGTATGGTATTTGGGGGCAGCAAGTCTCAAAGCTATATCATTTGTTACACAAGTGAAGTTGAGAAAGGTTTAAATGTTTTTGTAGACTATGATTCATGAGGATTTCTTTAGCATTTTCTTCAGTAATACTTGGTAATTTATAATTTCTATTAACAGCTTGTTTCATAGCCTTTTTTATCAGCTTTGAGTAGAAAGTTGTTAAACTATCTTTTATTTTGAAAAGCATTACTTTAGTTTTTGTAGAGTTTGCATTCTAATAAATTCAGTAAATTAGGTCTTTCATTATGATAAGGTGGTTCAGGATTTATTTTCTCATTGGCTTCTCCAAACCATGGCTTCATCAGTGTAACTGTTACAAATAAATGAGGTTCAGATACACTGACATGATACTACTCCACTACTTTTCATAGTCATCACTCAGTTACCATCAAGTCATGACCCTTCCACCCACAGGAAACAGTGCACTGTGGTATTTATTGCTTCACATAGTGGTTTGTTCTCATGGTCATCCACCAAAGTTGAACTATGAAAGAGCCATCACCTTACATCCACATCTCTCATGATTACTATATAAAGTACAGCCCATCTAGAAGGTCCAGCAATTTGAAACTTGTGTTTATACAGTGGTTGGACTGTGGTGTAGTCATGATTTTTCATTATTAAAGTCTTTCTTGATGAACTCAGTGTTTCAATAGCAAAAGTGGATTTTGTGAGAAGTAGGCAAAAAAATGCCTTATACTCCTGCCATCATCACTATATTCAATAACAGTTTATCTTTAAGGTTTTGTGAGTTTTGTTTTCCCTTTCTCTTATTTTCTTTATGGTATATTAACTCCAATTAGCTTTCTGTGGTTGTTTGTGTCTATACTATTACTGGTGTAATGATAATACATATTGTAATTTTTAAACTTTGGATATTTTAGTATTTGTCCTTCAATGCTGGGTTTTTTTTTTCTTTGTGACATTAGGTTTGTAATAAATAAACACCATTGAATTGTTAGTCTAAGTAATTTTGTACAGACTGACTGACTCATTGAGCCAACTCTAATTCCATTGCAAAACTAATAACATACAGATTTTAAAATTAGTTCAATGCATTTCTTCTACTAGTGCAAGAAGTGAAGCATCAAGTTCATCTGATCCAGCTGATATGGAAGTTGCTATGGCAACAGCTAAAGCACAAGGCCTCTCTGGACAATCCAGCATTGTATCTCCTCTAGATTTTCCATCTCGTCCAAACACCAGCACACCCTCTGAGGGTTATTCTGGTAGTGACTCAGAAGCTTCCAGTCCAGGGGACAGAAAATGACTATCATACATACAACACTATTATCATAAATATGTTTTACCAAAGTGCCCTACTAGCCCTAATTAGCTGCAGGAATGCCAGTCCTGTGGATTTAAGATCTTGCAGGCATTTCAGCAGAAAGTAAAAATATTTGTTATTGCCTAGTTGAGGATATATGTTTATTTCAAATGTCACTGAAAAAGAAAAAAAATCTTACTTTCTTTGTTGACATCTGACTAAAGGTTGTATGGCTGTCCATTCAAGTGTTTGTCCTAAATCCACTGTACAAATGTTTATATCAGAAGATAAAAGTGAGAGATTGTTGTTACATCAAGTCTCAGACTTCCATATAAATTTTGGTATTTTAGAATGAGTGGCAAAATTTGGTTTTATTGAATTATGTTAAGTTTTTGTAAAAATACAGCATTCAATGTTTTTCTAGCTTCACTGTTTTGTAATTTAGGGTGTCTTGAATAACATGATACTAGTAATAATTATTCATATTGTATGGAATACATTTTAATGAAAAGAAATGTTTCACTCTTTATGAAGAATATGTGAATGTTTCTTTTTTTCTGAGTAAAACTGTTGGTTTTAAATATTACTGTGTTCTAGCATTCATGATTTAAAATGTTTGTTAACATTTTGGATGTTTGGTAATAAATTCAGTCCTCATGTTTGCTATGTTTATAACACAAAAACAATAACATTTTAGTAAATAGTTTGGATTTCTTTATACAACTATATTTAGACAAGGTTTTAGATCGTATTAGATTTGCATGGTGTTCAGTGCTATTGAAGCATGTTAAAAAATTTGAAAAATAGTTTTTTTATTTTGTTATATCAATCAAAATGTCCTTTATTTAAAAACTGTGAAAACAATTAAGATTATTTTTAAGATTCCTGCTCTTTCAAAGTAACTAAGTTTCAAAATTTGGTTCTTAGTGATTTAAAGTTGTAATTAATTTCAGTTGATTACTTACACAGCAATTGCTAAATAATTTTGTATTTTAAAATATTCAAAAATATGTGTACTGAATTCTTCTGTGTGATACTTACAAAAAAATATAGTCAACCTTATTATCTAGAACCTATTGTTTAAGCAGAACTAGATATTAGTGGAGTGCATTAAGGGTGTATATCTGAGAATAAAATTGTATAACATATAAGCCATATGTTAATACTGAAGTAAATAATCAATATTGCAGACATCAGAACTGAAAAGGTTTTGTGTATGCTTTACAGTAGTAAAGGTTTTGTAGTTAGTTTGGAAATGGAACAGTATATGAGCCAGAATTATAAGGTTTTAAAGTAGTATGCACATTAATCTGCAAAGTGGTCTGGTACACAGTCATTGATTATTTGATCTGAGATTACATGGAAATCCTAAGAATTATTGCAAGTATTCACAGGGTTAGGATTTAATAGTTTATTATACGAAAGTCAGATTGGTGGTAATTTAAATGAGGTAAGGCTTGGAAGTTGATGATTTAAAAGCAATTATTCTGAGCCATAACTACACTTTTTAAAGAAAGGTGCGAGTCAGTAGTATAGAAAATTAGTTTGAGTATCAGATGTTGATTGTGCCATATTGCATGCATGCTGTTGATAAACTGGGTAATCCAATGTGCTCAATTTAATTGGTCAAGGATGCATATTGAAATAAACACCTTAAAACTTTCTTACTGTTGTAGTATAAATTGCACATGAGTGTTTGAATGTTATTTGTGAATCCTCTAGACTACATTTTGATAGCAATGAAAATATTAATGTTTATAGCCTCGTATAGGTATTGCTTGTAATCATTTTTCTACCAAAATACTTCACTCGTAATTGAAGTAAAACATACAAGACAATGGGTGGAACAGCCTAGTCAGTAATAAAAATTAAAGTATGGAAATGGTCCTCTGGACATTTTGTTTTAAAACTGTTTTAATTTACTGTTTTACTTTGTTCTTTATGTTCAGAAGAAACATAAAAAAACTCAAACTTCAGGTATTCGTGTTTTCCCTTGTTTTTACTGAGGAACTATTGAGCATTTAAGATTTTTGTTTATCCAGTCTCCTTTTAAAAAGGATTAGCCTGCTACGTGTACCTGACGTAATAATCTTTTTAGGCACCTCTGCATATAAAGCTTAACTGGTTTTATTTTCCTCAGAATATGTCAAGTAAAATTCATATCTATAATCCTTTTTTATTGTCTACATGTATTTATGAGTAATAAAAAATATATTATTCTTTATATGAGAGTTAATGTAACTTATGCAGTTGTAATTCATCATTAATAAAATACTTATAATAGAATCTATGATCTAGGTTTTAAATAAAAGTTTTGACCACCTCCTCAGTATAACTTTGCAGCTAACCCAATTTTATATCTGAAGCTTAATAACTTCACAGGACACTTTTAACAGAAATGTAAAGTCAATATATTTTGAAGTTACTAGCCCTAGACTTTCTTTAGTAAAAATATTTAGTTTTTTGATAACCTAGTAAAGGGTAATTTTAGATTATTTATCGTAAATGTTTTAGTAAATTTTATTTTCATCTTATAAATGAAAAAGTTTATTGATTTTCATTCCCCAACAAGGACTGCTTTTGTGTCCATACTTACATATAGATGAAAAATCATTAAAATAAAAAGTACTTTCAATCACTATTCTAAATGTACTTTTTATTCTTTTCCCCAAACCAGCTGTTATTCTTCCACTACTAGTTTATTATAAATGTTCTCTCATATTCCTCATTCGCTTTAGTGTTATTTTAATGATCACTGGTTTATATCTATAATGCAGATACATGTATGTGTTTGTATGTCAAATAATTTTCAGCATTATCAAGAAACAAGTAATTTGTAGATACATTTGGAAACAATTATTTATTTCTTCTTAGTCAAACACTATCTTTCCAGGACAGTATGGCTGATTTACTGTTGTAGACATTTACTATGCTAACAATATTTCTCATGGACTTTATATATCATTTTATAGTGGCTTTGATAACCCAAAGGAGAGGGTAGAAGTCCATAAGAAACCATGTCTGTATGATATACACCCTGTAAAAGAATACCTGTACTTTTTTTTTTTTTGATAATTGTAAGATGTGTAATGAACTTTTTAAGTTCTAGTGTTAAATAGAAAGGTTATCACTGGCAATAAGATAGAACTAATTATACTAAAAGGACCAACAGCCACCTTAATGTCGTGGAAACTGCTGTGATGACGTGTAATTAGCCTTATTCGAACTAAATTTATAACTTGTATACACTAAAATATTACCTTTCTAAACTGTGATGTACTCAAGTAACAAGATGTCTGAATGGTGAGATTTCCTTAAAGACCTGTATATTGTTTATTTTTAGAAACCTGTTATCATCTATGCCAGTTGTGTGTAGTTTTGTTCTTTTTACTATGTTGAGTGTTTCATTATTGTACATAAACCATGTTGTGTTGCATCAATGTGCAAGTTATTTTGGAAATTGATAAAAACATTTGTGCTTTTGTGTAAGACTGCATCTGACTTGAATTAGGTTTGGGAATAATAAAATATTTTTTGTGTATCACATCTTTTATTCAATCATTATCCAATTAGCATGTGTCCATTTAATTTTTTAGAGGTGTTTTAATTTACTCCTTTGTAACTGTTCTAATTTAGTTAACCCTTTAGGTTAAACTTGTATAGACCAATGGTATTCTGTATATAGGGCAGTTATATGCTTTCCATTCTTATAGATGTTGGATATCAGTACAGTGTCTGCTCTGCATATATATATGTGATTGATTAAATATAGACATTGAAAAATTAAAATAGTTTATCAATTGAAACTTGTCTATTATATTTTTGTTTTTATGGCCACTTATTGAACTTGGATAAATACACTTATGACTTATTTAATTAAGTAATTATTTTAAACTTCAAAATATTTCCACTATTTCTTGGTGTTACGTATTTTTTTATGTTTTATGTTCTTCATAGACTAAACGCAACAGAAAAACGCAGATAACAGCTTGTATAATTTATTACACTAAACTATTAACAAATATAACAGATATAACATAAATTATATAATAACAGTGACAGATATTAAGTTATAACATTCGAAATTAATTACAAAACAAAATAATACTAGTTTCAAACTTCAAAATTAATCACTACAAAATGGTACTGGCCTGTATCTAATATAATGATCTAAAATGAAAGTCTCAAATTCCAGTCTAGGGTGTGAATTTGGTCCCACGAAGAAATTCCGAAACAGTTCACAGTTCAATAAATTCGCCGTCTCTCAGCACAAGCAGTAATTCAGATGTATCGTAGAGATTGACGAAGTAAAATCACAGCTTCCGTAGATCTAACTTCAATCACAAATCCAAGTTGAATATTCACAGCAAACACTTAATCTTTCTCAAATAACTAACTCTCTTCTTTTGAAATAAAACTGATGTCTGAATCTCACTCTTTTTCTTCGAATAAAACTAATGACTGACTCTCTCTCTTTTTTCTCTCGCATCTTCGTCTGTTTATATATTGTAGGCCTAAACTCCTCGAAACACCGCGAAAATTCTACAGGTCTCCAGATCAATCCATGCATGTCCGTTCTTGCACGAGACTACACGTCTAGACACGTAGTCACCAGCACTTCATTTACAAACATATGATTGGTCTACTTAATTCAAGAAAGTTCTAAATGTTACCCTAAATAAATAACAACATATTTTAGTTTAAACTTCGAAACAATAATATAAATATGGAAAAATGAATAATACAAATGAAAATTCACACACAACACGACATGTTGTCGTTTACAAAATATTTACACGACATTTACATAACACTTGGATTCACATGTTTTGTCAGCACAATATAATACATTAATCCATGATGTTTTAAACCTAGTGTGGAGTTTTTTATTACTTATAAAATAGTGCTAGAATGTCAACCCTGTGATGTATAGTTCACATCCTGTTGCCACATAAATATGATCTACATTTTGTGGCTGTGGATATATTATAAGAGGAATGGTCAAATCTCTCAGTTTAATTAGAGTAGCCCAAGAGATGGCAGATTCTGTTGAGTTCTTTCCTTTCCTGTGATCTATCAGTTCATAATTAGGATTGGCTAACAAGGGTAGGTCTTGTGTAGATCTACAATTTCTGAAACAAGAAAGAAAATAAAATCTTTATTTGTTCATTAGGAGAGTTAATACAGCTAGAAGATGAATTTATTTCAAATACTATTTTAAATGTAACTAATGTGTTTAAACGAACTTTTGAAGAGACGTTTTAATTCAAATTTGCCAATAATATTGTAGTAACTATATTCACAATTTTTAATTTTTCAATAATTAGAAGAACATTGTTTCTCAAATTATGGGTAATGTTCCCCTTTGGGAACAGGTTTCCAGAAGTGGGGGGGGCATGAGCTATGACAAGAAAAGTCAAGAAGTTTTTCACCCTTGTAGAGACAATGGGAAGTTGTGATGACAAACCCCCTCTACGTGGGGATCATCTGGCAAATAAGGCTGAGAAATACTGATGTAGAATATTGAAGTTAATAGAGTTTGACAAGTGAAAAAACTTTATTTTTCTTGGTTGTCATATGTTTAGTAATAATTTACAATGTTAATCTGTACTAAAGGAGCTTATAACTGGAATACATTTATCTGTTTACTTGTTTCTTCAAAGCCACGAGCACTGGAAGCATGTTTAGTTGAAACAACATAAGGAACAGATCACAACTAAAGGTAACAAAATATATTTCATACTGTGACAAGCCACTCTCCAAGATTAATGTCTTAAAAATCTAGATAGATTTGTAACTATCTTGGTACAAACTATGAATGTGGAATCTGGTGATTGTTTTGTGCAAATTCTGAATTCTACAATTGCTAGAAACAAAGTAAAGAAAAATTGACAGCTTGGAATGTATTGAGTTCTCGGGCCTCTACAGTTAGTGTACCTCAAAGCTTAGTGCTCTGCATGATGGGGTTTTTTTGCTGTTGAATAATAAACCCTGCACAGACTTCCAATAAATCTTAATACAAAAATGTGTTTTATTTCATCACTATTTGCTGGAACTACTCTTTGCTCTGAGTTCCTAATGCTGAAACTAATTGTAGAATGAAATAAAACTAAAATTTCATTTTGTAACATTATATTTGAAAGAAACTTTGGTAGAACTAACACTCCCACTTGAATTGGATTAGAATCTTAAAGACATTGTGCTTTGTTTCATTTTATTCAGTACTACATAAATCCATATTACAGTTTATACCCAAACTTTAGCTAAAAGTACAGTTTTAAGGAAAAGAGAATAAGGTTTTAAAAATTAAATAAAGGAGAGAAAAAGTAAGTTTAGGAATTTAATTGTAAAAAATACAGCAATTACAGAAAAAAACGTGTGATAATCTTAAGTTTTAAGGGGGGAAAATAGAACAAAGAAAAACTTTGAAAAAACATGTATACTTCAAAAATCTAAGGGTTAATTCTGACAATACAGGAATGTGTTGATAAATTATATTGAATGTTTCAGTAGCTCCAAGTACCTCTTCCTTTGGGAGTACTGTGCTTAGATTTTAACTATCGATGCAAACTTACGTATACACTGCTAAACTTCAGCTTAAATAAAGAAACTGGAGCAGAGGAAATGCAAACCAAAATAACTTAAATCTGGTTTACTTTTTTTGGACATATACTCACCTCTGTACTCTTATTCTTTAGGGGGGCGAAGTTTGGGCTATTTATTTTTCTAACTTAAACTTGGCATTCAGTTTTTAAAGATTTCAATTTAGTATAAAACAGTGAAAGGACATACGAGCTCAGATTAGGTAAAAACCTATAAATATAAATAAACAAAGCCTAGCATTATAATAAATATTTTTGGTAATTTCACTTTTTGTTTCATGATGTACAGAGTTAAATTACAGCACTTATGATGTCATTCCCTTTGAGAGTACATATATAATACCTTTGGCTTAATATGTACACCTCTACAGCACTGTGCAAAAGTTTTAGGACAAAAGAAAATTTTGTCATTCCATTTTATGGGACTAATTTTTTCATGCTATAACAAAATGTAAATTTCAAAACTTTGTTGACAGTTCGATGAGCCAGGGTAAGAATATTTATCATTCATTAGAATTCCCAAATACTTGTATCAAGGGTATGTTATAAGGATTCTGCTTGAATGAACAAACTGATTTAATTTAGTGTCTGAAATAACTGTCATGGTACCTCATGCAGTGTCTTAACTGTGCAGAGGAAAGCTAGCATATGACACCCACACATGCCAGAAGAAATCAGTTTAATATTACTCCATAAATAAACCTTTAGAAAAAAACAATGATTAACATTATATATTAAGTTTTCTTATTATGCCATGACTCAAAAGGTGTAGAGAATTATTAGCAGAGAAGAGAGTTTGCATGAAAGCTTTAGGTGATGTTTGTTGGACTCAGACAAATTGCTGAAGATTTGAAATGCTCTCCAAATACTGTTAAATACACCTTGAGACCAAAACAGGAAAATATGAAATTAGAAGAGGAAGTGGTAGAAAAACTCAGTGATGCTGATGTTAATTATCCTTGCCTATGCAGCATTCAGAACAAAAAGAAGTCTGCCACTTATCTGGAGCACTGGGTAAACAACCATGTACAAAATGACAGAAAAGTATCCAGATACACAGTATTGAGATAACTGATTTATAATGGAATGTTTGGTTTGAAGCAGTTAAAAAGAATGTGTGTTGTTAGTGATTGGAAAAAGGTGTTATGGATGAGTCGAAATATTTAAAGCATAGATTGTACATCTGTTTGAAGAAAGATGAAAGACGCCTCAATTCATAGCACCCATTATGAAAATGGAAAGGGTGTGTGTATGTGGACTTGATTAACTTTGTTTTTTCAAAAACTTATTATTAAAGAAAGGACTAATTAATAAGAGTAGCTAAGATTTTCCTAGGGACTAATGATCATTTCTGTTCAGTGTTTCTTGCATGTATGTACGAGTATATTTATATACATACAGGACTGTTTTTTTTTAGATGGTATGTACCAACACCACTTTTTCTTAGTGCAAAAAAGAGCATGGTGATAAAATTTGAAAGAGTAATATAAATGAATGTATAAATTATCCTCTTAATAAATATTTTATTCATGAGAAAACCAAAAAAACACCAACCTAAAAGTGTTACAAATGACAAAGTTTAAAGGAGTGAAAACAATATTTGATCATATATATGTGATCATCAGGTAGGATTAGTATGCCATCAATAGGAAACATCAATGGTCACTTGATAGCCTCTATCATTCTGTATAAGTTGGGATCCATCCTGGATAGATGCAACACTGACTTTAAAGAGACCATGGAACAAAGAAACAGATCACCACAAGTCAAGTTGACTAGAATACGAGGCTGTACTTTACATTCATTTATATAAAATAAGTCACGAAATGGATGAAGATGATTGACATCATTATTGCACAGTATCTTCTCGGCCAAGACAAAAATATGGGTATAATATGATTTGGTCTAACACCTCAGTTGAGGTGTTGATACCGACTTGAGCGAGAGTGGGTTTTTCTTGTACTGGGCAGGGTGGTTAGGGTACTTGACTCGTAATCTGAGAATCGCGGGTTTGAATCCCAGTCACACTAAACATGCCCTTTCAGCCATGGGGCGTTATAATATTTATCTCAATTCCACTGTTCATTGGTAAAACAGTAGCCCAAGAGTTGACGGTTGGTGGCAATGACTAGCTGACTTACACTGCTAAAATAGGGACCGCTAGTGCAGATAGCCCTCGTGTAGCTCTGCCCGAAATTCAAACCAAACTATTCTTCTGTGCTTTGATCTTGTGTTTAGATTTTATTGTGTCTTAAGAAAATACCCCAACATAAAAATGAAACGAATTGCAAGTTTATTTGTTTTTTCACTTTCTGTGATGGCCTAGCGCGTTGAGGCGTGCGCTTCGTAATCTGAGGGTCGCGGATTCGCGCCAAACATGCTCGCCCTCCCAGCCGTGGGGGCGTTATAATGTTACAGTCAATCCCACTTTTCACTGGTAAAAGAGTAGCCCAAGAGTTGGCGGTGGGTGGTGATGACTAGCTGTCTTCCCTCTCGTCTTACACTGCTAAATTAGGGATGGCTAGCACAGATAGTTCTCGTGTAGCTTTGTGCGAAATTCCAAAACAAACAGACTTTCTGTAATTAAGAAAGCTGGAATAAGTAGTAACCCAAGAACAGGAATTAACGGCATCAGTGTCAGTTTCTCATCCTGGTCCACGAGATATTTGACAACGTCTGACCAAACTGCAGGACTGTCATAAAAAATGTAGGAAGTACGATTGGCTAAATATTAGAAATAAGAAATCTGAGTGGACACCTTGACATTAAATTGGAACTTCAGGAGTGGAAACTAAGGTAAAGAACGGGCCAACGATGAAATAACTTGTTTTGGGGAATGTCGACTGCAAAAGCTTCAGTCTTTGCGGAAACAAAAAACTTTTCAAAAACGGGATAAAGCTGTAGTACAACTGCAGCTGAGAGAATTTAGCAAATGTGAATTTGAAAGCCAAAAAGTGAAAAGTGCAATAAATGTTTGCACAGCATATGAAGTAGCAGACGAAAATGGATTATTTCATAATTCTGAATTTAAAATAGATTTACAAGAACTAAATAGAATTGACATGGGCCGTATCCTTCATTGAACACATGTTTAACATCATGAATCATATTATTAATTAATAATTTTTTATTCATCACTCAAGTTACTAAATCGAAAAGTAGAATTTCATTGTCAATCGACGAGTCGACTTTGATTAAAAAATCTACGTTAAAAGTGTGCAGTCGAATCTGTATCCTGGATAAGGAAATAAACTTGCTGGTAAATTTATTTTTAGGTTGGGTCGATGTTGAAAATGTTGCTGCAGAGTGATATTTTGTTTATTTACTCTGCTGTGTTCAATATTACAGAATGAATACAAACTACCTAAAAAGTTATTTACTTTGTATATTATATAATGGAGCAGCCATGATGTTGGGGAGTAGAAATGGCATTAAGAAACCGATTAAAAACAAATTTATTTTTGTAATTGTTCGACACTGTGGTAATCACAGACTACAACTGTCAGTCAGTGGCACAGTAAAGTCAGTCTCGGGGATCAACATGTTTATTGACATACTTTGTCTTGTAATGTGTATCACCTAAAAATAATAAAGAACTAAAAATATACACGAATTTCTGCTAAAGATTCAACTTTTAAAAAATTGGCCGAATTTTAAGCACTCAGTGGGTGATGTTTAGTTTCTGATCAGTTTCAGCTATTTGGAAAAAACTATAAAGCATTAGTGCAACATTTCAAAGAAACGACACGTGATTCAACAGGAGACAGAAGAAAAGAACTATGTGGATAAGAGGGCTTAAAGCACAAAATTTCTTTCCATTGGATCAGTGATTGACGTGTGATGCTCTCCAAGAATTATTCGAATTGAGTTTGGACTTACAAGAGCTCGATGCAGACGTGTGTAAGGCAGATGAAAAGCTAAAATCTTTTGTACAGTTTTGACAAATGATTTCAGGTCTGTATTATAAAAATGCCCCCGAATATCTTCACTTCCGGGGAGTTTCATTTCACAAAAAAGGTTGCAAAGAAGATTTTCCATTTAATCCAGACATTTTAACAAACCTTGAAAAAAATAAGTTGCTTAATAGTGAACTTGATGATATAGCACAGTATACACATGAACCTGATTAAAAAAAAAATCTTTGACCTGAAAGCATTGATGACCACTTAACATTTGGAGAGATGGAGGTTAGAAAATTATTTATAAAACTTAGGTAAATGAATGAGGTATAATGGTTGTTTGTTTTGGAATTTCGCACAAAGCTACTCGAGGGCTATCTGTGCTAGTCGTTCCTAATTTACCAGTGTAAAACTAGAGGGAAGGCAGCTAGTCATCACCACCCACTGCCAATTCTTGGGCTACTCTTGTACCAACGAGTTGACCGTCACATTATAACGCCCCCTCGGCTAGTAGGGCGAGCATGTTTGGCGCGAACCCGCGACCCACAGATTGTGAAGCGCACGCCTTAACGCGTTAGGCCATGCCGGGCCCAAGATATATAATTCGTGGATTTTGTCAATATTTGGTCGAAAGGATACTTTTGGAAAAATTGCAGCATTTGAAACATGTTCTGAGTATTATTCCCGTTTCTTCCAGTGAATGGGGACGAGGGTTTTCGCGGACAAATTTGATTGTCACCCAAACCAGAGCTTGTAATAGAACGGTTTGTAATGATTGAAATCTGAAAAATTCCTGGTCAAATATCTGGAGTTTTCTGATCAATAAACGTTAATCATAATTACAGCTTCCGAGGCTTATAGTTTACTGACTGTAACTGGCAAAAAATATACTCTGTTCTGTCTCTTGGCGCATCGATTTATATAGCTTAAAGAGAGATTCTTGAAAGTTCAACAATGTTCAAAGATACGCCAAAATATTCACAAAACAAACATTCTGGATTCTTACTCTCGAGAATCTTCAACAAATTTAGAGAACAGGGGAGACTTGTGCAATACACATACAACATACGGCGCATGCATTAAAAACCATAGTGAAACAAACAACACAGGTATTAAAATACACGTATAATAGTAAATCTTTTACACGGCTGCTAGCTAATGCCATCACTGTTCCTTGCCTTCCAAGCCATTAAGTAATATTGGAGCCCAAAGCGAAAATGACCATTAGGTTGAGCACCTGACGGCTTAAGGAAAGTGCTATTTCTTGTTTTCTGAGCCGCTGAATCGTGATGTCAAGCAGCCTATGTGCACAACATTTCATGGCCGCTACTTTATTATTGACATTTATGTTTGTCGCTGATTTGCACAATTATGGACTGAAAGAAAATGGTGATCCTTACTTTCCCAGATACTGAGTAATATGGAGGTATAGTATATTAAATAAATTGTAAAAGTATCAGTTGATTACTGACAATAAAGGCTGAAAATTCATGTGACTCATTACTTTTCAACCAAAAACTGAATGATTTTTTTATATGAAATGTTATCTGGTTTGTTGGGAAAAACTGTTGAACAATCTGAGTAATGAGAACTCTGAAAAGCATATGTATTAGTACTCACTATATTTTACATCAGTCTTCATAAAAGATGTGCTATGTCTAAGTTTATAGTGGAAGTTCAGCTTAATCTCACTGTGTAGTAGAGTATAATAGTAAAATCAAATTTTTTCAAATCGACTTTCAGCTCATATGCCTTGATTTGTCTGAGATATTTTTTTTTAATTTCGCGCAAAGCTACTCGAGGACTATCTGCGCTAGCTGTCCTTAATTTAGCAGTGTAAGACTAGAGGGAAGGCAGCTAGTCATCACCACCCACCGCCAACTCTTGGGCTACTGTTTTACCAACGAATAGTGGGATTGACTGTCATATTATAACGCCCCCACGGTTGAAAAACGAGCATGTTTGGTGCGACCGCGATTAGAACCCGCAACATTCTGATTTCGAGTCGAACGCCTTAACACACTTGGCCATGCTGGGCCCTGATATATCTGAATTTTGCCAGTAAATATTTATCTCATGAAGTCTGAAATATTGCCTGGTAGTTATGGCACTCGATTTGCAATCTATGAATTCAAATCTTGCCCTTTAACATGATCAACCTTTCAGTCATGAGGGTTTTAAGGTGATGTTTAATTCTACTATTCATTGGTGAAAGAGTAATTCAAGAATTGGCAGTGAGTGGAGTTGACTGTCCTTCTTTTCTATAATTTATCGCTTTTAAATTAGAGATGGCTATCACAAATAGCTTTGTTCAAATTCAACAAAACAAGTCATAAATATAAATGAATTGAGTTTGATGTTTCATACGTGATGCTACTGTTGCTACCAAGTATAGATTCAACGAATAACTCGAGCTTTAATTTTGTGATGATGTTTTTAGTTGTTTATTTGCAATTTTAACAGTTTCAAGCTCCATTGCCAACTGATGTTTTTTTTTAAAGCATGTGCACTACTTTATTTCAACTTAATACTCATGTTCTCTTTGGCAATAGAATCTATTAAGTTGGTCACATGCTAGAAAATGTAACATTTGATTTCGGGTATTTGGAAAACAATTACATAATCCCTTCATCTGCAAGTTTGGCTAATTCTTTTATTTTCTCCTTACTCTGTTTTGGAATTTCTGTGGATACTTCCTCTTGGTGTGTAAAATCAAACTTGTTGGATGAGGCATCTACCAATGCATGATAATTGTCACTGCTCTCAGTTGAAAGATTATTTAACGTTGTCAAAGCTGGTCTTTTAAATGTGCATTAATATTCTTCACAATTTCACCAGTTTGCTCTAAAAATTGTTTCAAACTAAGCCTGGTATTTTTCCTCTAATAACTTTTCCTCATACTCCATTGGTTTATCTTTTCAGTGATGCTGTTTAATGGATCAGTTGAATACTCAAACTTGATTTGGTAAATGACATGGCTTGATTGGTAAAAAGAAATCATTCAATAAAATTATAAAGTAATAGTGGTTTCAGATTTAGACAAAATAAGTTATCTTATTCCATACCTCATTTATAGTAAATAGTATTTTGGGTTAGAACTCTTTGGTGCTTGCAGGAATAAACGTAGTTGGATTGTGCTTTACATTCATCAATTCTCTTTCCAAATGTTTTATTTTGCCATTGATTTCCTTTTGTAATCATTCAGCTTTGTGATTATAGCCTCCGTATACTACTTTGATGTCTCCTGCACTTTTTCAAACTTGTTGTAATTCATCTGTATGTCCCAAATAACTTAGCAGACTTTACTTTTGTTCAGATTTATTTTTGCTTTCAAGTTTACTTAAATATTATTCCGTTCTTCCAATTGTTTCGCCTACTTATTTTTTCTCTTTAAATTTTCAATCTCTTCTTGATGTTATTTTAATTTACTCTCTCTTTCTTTTTTTGGCCTTTTAAAATTTTTTTTCAGTAGCTTCAATAAATCTCCAATATCGCTTCGTGAGGTCATTTCGAAAGTTAAAACTTATTTTATGTTTTATTTCATTTTCATCAAAGCAATTCTACTTCTTACAGTCTCAGTTGCAACCTTATCTACCTTGGGTGATTTTTCTGAATTATTTAGTAAAGACAAGGCCAAGTACAGTTCGCCTATGATAACAGATTTCTTTATTGATTCCTTAACGTTTCTACAGTCTACCTTTACTTTGATATAAGAAACAGGCTTAAGTGCGTAAATAATATTTCAACACTATTCCACAACATTCCAGATCAACCAGAAATACAAAGTTTTATTATAAACTCAGAGACGTTTATTTAACTTGACTAATTTTTGAGTTTACAAACATTTAATTCACTAAATAACTGAATAATAAATAGCACAATAGACGCGATGACTTTGTGACATTGAACTGGTTAATAAATTCTCATTAGCTTCTCATCAAATACAACCTTGTGCAAATTAAATGAAACAAGTCGGAAAAATTACGATTTTTTCCAATTTTTTGCATTTTATTTCTGATAACCCAAAATTACTCACAAATTAATACATAATAAGACCGCCTTTATTTTTCAGAAGATCATTAATACGCTTTGGCATCGAGTTCACGAGTTGACTGCAATCTTTACTGATTTTTGAATCGTGGTACCACACCTCAATTAGCTTATCTTTCGTAGTACAGTCTTTTCCCCGAAGTCTTTCTTTACAAATTGCCCTGGTGGCTCTGCATGGCCAAGCGTGTTAAGGCGTGCGACTCGTAATCTGAGGGACGCGGGTTCGCATCCTCGTCGCGCCAAACATACTCGCCCTTTAAGCCGTGGGAGTCGTTATAATGTGACAGTCAATCTCACTATTCGTTGGTAAAAGAGTAACCCAAGAGTTAACGGTGAGTGGTGATGACTAGCTGCCTTCCCTCTAGTCTTACACTGCTAAATTAGGGACGGCTAGCACAGATAGCCCTCGAGTAGCTTTGTTTGAAATTCAAAACAGACAAATAAACAAATTGCCCAAAGATTTTCAATAGACTTAAGTCTGGAGAGTTTCTAGGCCAGTCCCTACCTTTATTCGCAGTGTAGTCATAAAATTCTTTACAAGTTTCGATGTGTTGCACGGAACCAGATCTTGCTGTAAAATGCCAGATCCATCTGGAAATCTCTTTTTCAATTCTGGAACGGTTCTTCTCTGCAAAACTTCGATGTACTGTAATCTTCGCATCATACCTTCTACGATATGTAAGCCTCCAACGTCGTAGTAGCTGAAAAAGCCACAAACATCTTCTTCAAGGGATGTTTTAGAAATTGATTAATGTGAGATTCTCGAAGTTTCCCACCTGGAGATCTGCGAGCATGTAGACTTCTTTGACCCTGTACGAAGAAATGAGTCTCGTCACTGAATAACACCTTCCTCTATTGTTCTTGCGTCCAGTTCTTGTATTTTAGACCCCATCAATACCGTATTTTCTTCATTTAGTTGGTAAGAAGATTTTTTTGACTGCTCTCCTTGCCCTTCTAACGCAATTTTTAATGACGTAAAATTCCTCAAATTTTCGTCACATATCCCAAAAATAGATTGCAAAACACAATTTATGACGCTGTCTGTGTGAAAAAATGACTATTAAAGAAAATCAGCAGGTCCAACGACCCTACATCAGCCGCCATGCTGAAAATATTGTAAAATGACCATTTGTTTCAATTAATTTGCACTAGAGCGTACCTTAACTTAACAGAAATTTTAAAATCACTTAAGTCCCTGGCACACACAAGTTTACACCTGATGTACCCATCTATATTTCACTCGAATTTGATTGATTTTAACCCCATGCACCCTTTCATTAACCGTTAAATTAAAACATTGAAAAGACAGCTTATCACACTAACTACATTAATCAAGCCGATTTCAGTATTTCCCATAGAATTTAGGGTGTCAGTATATATTTTCTTGTAAAACAGAGAAGAATGAAGTTCTTTAAATCTCGTACATTTGAGCTTTTTTACAATAAAACTTACTAGTTGCATCATTTATTAAAGGCTTAATGCCCATTAACATTTTACTTACCTTCAACATACTTTACAAGATTGTTGTTAGTTTAACATTGTCGTTAAACTGTTTCACAATTTTTTTCTGATTCCCCTTTTTTAATACAATTAAATTAGGAAGCTATGTTTGTCTGTTGCAAAGCCAAAAGCTGCACTATGAGCTGTAAGTGCTCTGACCATCATTGGTGTTTAAAAACCTTATTTTTAACGTTACAAGTTCTTTCAACGACCATCAGAAGTCCCAATGAAAGGAAATTTTGTAAAACTAAATTCCTTTTTAACTAGAACGCATATTTCCTATATTTATATTTAAAATTCTTGACAGGAAATAATACAAATAATACGTTCAATGTTTGTAGAATAAATATAAAATATAATTAAAATGATTTACAGTTAAAATTGCCACCTAGTGTCATTACTTTCATGTTAAAATATGGCGGTGTTGTACATTGTGAGAAATTGCGGAAAGTATTGGGCTTAAAATCGTGTTAAATTTTAAAATATAAGACTTCTGGTACTGTTTTTCAAGAAAGCGTTAAGTCATTGAAGGATATGTTTCGTAACAGAAAACTTATGTTCTTTATAGGTTAGTGATTTGTAGTGTGTTTAAAATGAGATTTTATCTAGTTCTAAATAAATATGCTTTTGACGTCGTGACGCGTTTCTAGTAGTAGTAATGAGTAATAGACACTAGTGTATTAATATTACAAATGATATCGTAATAGTAGTGACCTATAGTGGTTGAGGTAATGAAAGTTCTGAATATAGAACTACTGGTACTAATACTAGTAATAATAATAATATCTAATTCCAGTGTTTTAGTTATTAATTGCCATCAATGTAAATATTATGATGAGTACTTCTAAGCCTTACCTAAGGATAAACATTGTTCTAGAAATTGTGCTGTTGTATATTGAATATTGTCGCTATGGTGAAGTTATTGTAAGAGATTTATCCAAATAATTATCTTTAATATATTTTAAAATATGGCTAGTAAAGTTATTTGGGCGAGCAAAGACATGTAATATATTTGTGTGCACTTGAAGCACATTGATAACATGTAATAGACTCCATAGCTCCTAATTTTTCAATGGAACCATTTAGTATGACTAAGTGAAATTTTATATGAGGTGCACCATATGTACACCAAAAAATCCAAGTTTGTAATACAGGATTAATATGCAGATGAATTACATTAATAACTAGGTTTTGTGTGATGCTTGTGGAATTGTTGTAACTTGTAAATTTTTGAAAAATGAAATAGAATAAAATATACAAAGATAAAAGGCCTGTGCTCTAAAGATATTGGTAATTCTGCAGACCTATATGTCTGTGAATATACATTTGTATGTTCTGATTTTTCAAATACTTAGAAGTTTTGGAGACAATGCTTTAAAGATTTTAGACATTTTGCAAGTTCTAGTGAATGAGTTAGGGGAAAAATAACTTTTTATTCCAAAATATACTTACCTCTTCTTACACTAACTTGCATTGGTCTGATTTTATTCCCCACGTACTTGCCCTTGACAATATATGTCTCATGTCACTCTCCACCTACAGTGAAGTACCCTCTATTCTGGTACTGTGTATTAATACTTAATTCAGATTATATTATCACCTTTTGTCAACAAAGCAATGACTAATGAGTTTCTTTGTACTATTACTGTTGAAGATACTTTTATCATTTTTCATGTTACTTTATTTTCATTTAAAAAAAATTAATTTGGCAAGCTGGTATATGGCATGAATTTTGGATTATTGTTTCCATCATGGAGGAAAATTAGGTCTCTCTTGTCAAACATGTAGTATCTAGCACTGCTCAGTAGTCTGGGAAGGGGTTTACTCTCAGCTGAGGCTGTTTGTAATGTTATTTGTAATAAGATGGTGACACATATAGGTTTGATGGTGTTTCGTCAGGGGCTGTGAAACTGAATTTAGATTATTAATGTCGAGAAAACCCACTTGTACAGAAAAATATATGTAAAAACGGCTTATTTGGGTTGAAGGTCAAAACATTGTTCACTCCTCTACGTAAAAACTTTTCTCAACCCAAAAGAGCCATTTTTGCATATATATGAATTTAGTTTTTTACAGTCTCTGCCTTTTCTTCTGTTGACAAACTGAGTATGTGATGTTTTGGATCTTTCTCTGGTTGCTTTTTAATCTGTGCCTTCTTTGATGATGGAAAAGTCTGAGGGTAAATACTTAGTTCTCCTTTCATTTTCTGATAATGTAATTCAAGCATGGAGATATACTGCTCTCTTACATGGAGGGACAGCTATGCCTTGTTTGCTGTTTGTTCAAACAATATGCTTTTGTCTACCACCATCAGGTGAACACATATTTAAACTCTCAAAGAATAGATCAACTCCTGGAAATTTGGGATTTTAGAATGGAGTCTATGATTAACCTGAAGAGATCACAATTTTCTAAGATTTGTCTGGCTTTAACTACCATACTCAGTGATCATCATGTCGGTTTGATGACAGGTTGGTATTTTAGAATGTTAGCATTTACATTGTTTTGATTGGCAGTTTTGTGGAGTAGAGATACATTGTTGGGGGGGCATTTGTTTACAGGTCTACTCTTTGTGAGTTACATGAGGTTACTTTCTCTGACCTTGATATTTATGGGCATTCTTTTGAATCAAGGATTGATGTCACTCATTTGCATTCACTTCTGTCCTCATTGGCTTTTCAACATTCCTTGATTCCTATAGTGAGTTATAGTTCTGCCCCTGTTTGAGTGTTCTGATCCTCAAAATCAGCCCTTTGGTGATCCTGAAAATAGATTCTGTCTATATACAACTTGGTTCCTCTGCTTGGTTAGAATGCTTTCATTGGCAGTGGTGATTAACATATTCTTTGGGTGCTCTGTTCCAAGAAGTTCTGGACATGTGGAAAACCTTTACTATGTGTCCATGGGTACAACAGTTCTTGCATCAGGATAAATCATTCAGATCATTCCTCACTCTGCAGTGGAATTATTTTACCAGGTCTGTGGATGTCCAAGTTCAATGTCACTGATTTCTGTTTGCACTTTGCCACAGCAGTTATTCCACTACTATTTGCATTTTGTGTGCAAGGGTCAGGTGCTGCAGTTCAGGGCTCTGCCTATTGAACTAGTATCAGCCCCATATGTGTTCTTTTGAATTGTATGAGCTTTGTCTTGTCACCTTCATTTGCTAAGTCTGGATACATATCATGATGAGCACACATAAAATCTCTTCAGTGGTCTTACAAGGCAAATGGATCATGAAATGAAATTCACTGGATTCTCTAGTTTCTTTATTCAGGATCAGTATCTTCATTCTTGAGTAGTAATTAGATTGGAACAATACTATAATAGATGTTCCTCTGCCTCCACCTCAGCTGGAGATCCATCTCTTCAGAGATGAGAAGCATATCTCAGTTGTCCAGAATTGTAAAGCCTATGAGCAGACAAAAAGGCTTCTCTTCACAATTTTGTAGAACTTTTTACTATTCCTAGAAACTTTCATACTTTGTTTTGACGATTCCTTGGTGGTATCTTGCATTTCTTGCCAAGATGAACTTGGTCCAGATCACTTTGTTTTTAAATCTTTGATCTTCTTTATTGGGATCACTTTCATCATATCATCATACTAGCTTGTTATATTCTGGGGGTAATGAATTTGGTGGAAGATCAGTTGCTGTAACCCAGTCACATTCTTCTGACAGAACAGATGCTGCATCAGGGAGTTTGCTTTCAGTTCTGAACACTGATCAGTGCATATGCCCCTCATTTGAACACTCAACTACCAGCATTTTGGTTTCTGGTATATCACTACAACAGATGCATTAAATCAAAACTGGATAGGACTGCACATCTTTGCCCTCATATGACTTATATGTTATCCAGGGTACAATTTGTTCAATTTCTTGTCAGGTTCCACTGAAAACACTGGACTGGCTGACTCAACCATAGTTTCTGCTTCAGTGTTTCCTTTAGGAGTTTACACCTTGTCTGCTTCCTCTTTGGAAATCTCTGTTGAGGTTTAACTTTTAAGATTGTCGTGTATATGTTTCAGTCTTTGCATAGATCCACAGTGAACTCTTTCAGTGAAAAATCACACGTATCGATAATAGTGTAGTGCGAGGAGGTTGAATCTACTTTATTTAGAAGTACCAACCTTCCCTCATTTTTTGATCTGGCTCTTTGATGAGAATTTTGAATTTTTCACAGTCATTTTATATAAGGCAGCAATATAAACTACCTTTAAAATACTGTAGATGAAACTTCTTTGAATCTCAAGAGCTTTCCAGCTTGTCAAGTGATTTAGTGTTTTTTGTTTAAAATGTCTGTTTCACTTTTCTAAGTGTAACATTACAATGGTATTACATGCTTTACCCAACATCAGTTTAAGCCCTTAGCCTTATGCACTATGTATCACCTTTTTTATGGTTGCTACCCTGCAGATTTTGCTGGTCAGAGTTGTTTGTGTCGCATGTGCATAGGATGCTTTATCTTTCTACCTACGTCTTTTTATACTCAGACAAGTTATTCTTTTGACCACTATTTCTCACATCTGTGACTGATTCAATAATTTATTGTGTCCAATGAAGGACTTGGAGTGTAATGTTGAAAGTATTAATGCCTTTAGAGGTTTTAGACAATGACTTATTCATTAGAATCCTTCAATTTCATTGGATTTATAACTAGTTATTTTGTCAAGGTGAGTATGAAATTGGTTTGTATCACTTATTCTATGCTCTCCTTTGAAGTGAAGAGACTTCTGTTTGTAATATCTCATGTAATTCATCAAATATATTATGTTCATATCAGCCAATGTGTGAACTTCCCCCAATGCTTTTATCTTGCATTATTTTCATGATCTGGTATTATCTTCCTCTGAGGGTTTTTGCCAACCCCTACAGCTATCCTAACTGCATTCACTAGATTATGTGAAAATTATTACTAATAATGTCTCTTTTCTACTTTCTATGGTCCCTTACCTCATTTTTTACACAGTATTCTACTTTGTGGCAAATGTTGCCCATTCAGATGTGCTTTTATCAAATTGTTTCTGCACTAGCAACCATTAACACAATATACTTTAGCTAGGTTGCAATACTTTGTAGAAATGAGGCATTCTTTGAGACTATCTAAAGTGGGGCTGGCAACCTCTTTCTGCACAGGGGCCAGAGGTTATGTCTGTGAGCAGATAGAGGGCCACATTAAATTACAAACTTGAATTCTTTTTTAGGACCACCACAGGCCGGTGGATGTGATATTTCATCTGGGGACCGAGGGCTAAATAACTTAGTTGGCTGGCTGCATCTGGCCAGCAGGCCATACATTATCTACTGCTGACCTGGAAGCAGAGTGGGTGGTATTACTGTACTATGCTGGACCACCTCTCATGGACTGTTAAGAGTAAAGCTTAAGGGAATACTGTCCATCCCTGCTGATCATTGAATTGAATAAATTGGTGTTGGTTAGCTTTTAAAAATTTAGGGAACTTGGTTCACCTATTGCACTGTTTCCAGAGCATTGTTTCTCAAGACTTCTCAACATGTATTACCTCTCCAGATTTTACTAGAGGATGTAGGGACTCATTACCACACCTGGTTTACAGTCACTGGACTGATGGACAGAAGTTTTTCCTCCAGAGTTCAAGTAAATTTCTGCCATTCTTGGAAAAGTGTGCAAAATTGGAGGCCTTTCTATCCAGGACTGTGGATGTTTTTGTTGTTGTTGTTTTTTCCCCCCTAAATGTTGGTTAGAGAGGCACTAACCTGCAGGAAGCTACCTGTAATATCAGTTTAGGTTTGATGCTCTGCTATCCAGTTAAGTTGAATGTAGCCCTTTTTGATCAATATTGATTCAGCACCTTTCATTCTCTCCTCATAATTCCAAATGCAGAGTAGTTCCACTCTGAGTCCTTGGTTGCGAACAGTATGTTCTAAGTTTTTTATATAATTCTGGAGACAAGTGGAATACTTGTCTACATGATTTGGGAGTTAGGATGAATGTTCAGTAATTTCAGATCAGATGAGTTCTGTCTCTTTATGATGAGTATGACATACAGAATATCATCATTCCAAGTTTGGGGTGTTGCTTTTGAACTTCAAGTTGATTAAAGGGTTTGCTCAGTTTGGTAACTGTTTACGTTCTCATTGTGATTCTGATGGCTCAGAATGTGTCACTCTATAGTTTAGCTTAAGTTTGGAATCCATTCTAAAGCTTAAATATTGTGTTTCAAGCCAATAACATGGGATTTAGGGACCCTGGTTGTATAATTCTAACTCCAAACAGTGGAACCTAATTTATCTGGTTGGGACCTGGCCCAAAGTGATGATGGATTATGTCAAATTCTTCCTGCACTTCATGAATTTGGTTCAGGGTGAAGAGTATACTTGTTTTGAATGCAGTGTGATTCCTCTACTAGGGTGCTAATCTTCTGTTGGCATGCCCACACACTATGCAAATGCATTTTGTATTAATAGCACCCTCACTTGGCCCTTAACCTTGTCAATGTGGGATTTTTGCTACAGTGGGAGAGAAAGTATGGTTTGGAAGTTAACATTTTCTTAACTCAAAAATGTCTTCAATTATACTTACTTCACACTAAGAGATGGTGTGAGAGATGGGATTGGATCACTCAAAAAAGTGATGACAGTATCTGAATGAGGTGCTTAAATACAGTATCAGAATAGAGGGTGTATTGACATAGGTGGGGAGTGTCAGAAGGCAGATATTGCCAAAAGCTATAAAGTGGGAAATAAAAGACTAGATCAAGTAAGAAAAAATCAGACAAATGTTCAGTTTGGCAAAGGAAGGAAACCCCAGCAGGAGTATTATTGAAAATACATTTTTTACATGAGAAAACATTAACTTTGAAAGTTTTGTAGAAGACATAATTTAATTCTGTACATGATGGTCTTTTTTTAATTCTTTAGATAAGGTAGAATGTATTATAACAATTTTTTTTTTAAATAGAAAATGTTAAAAACTTTATAACTTAAGCACTTTTAAAAAATGGATTTTTCTTCTTCAAGGGCTTCCAAAAAAGAAAGGTCCACACTTCGTAAGTGATTAGATTTATCATTTTATATTAAGAATTCTTGGATCTAGATGTTTCTTATAACATCACAATTTTTTTTTAAATAGGTTATTGAACTTCATTCCAGTTCTGAAGAAGAGTAGCATTTTACAAAACTGCTGATTTTATGTACCTTTAAAAAGTATTTTAAAAGAGTACTGGTGCTTGAAGACTTAGTTATGGAGAAATTAAGGAAGTGGTTTTGAAGGATATATTTTTTTATAAATAAGAAAAGAATTTTGTTTTCACTTGATTCAAACAGGAATTAGATTACTAAGGATGGAAAACAGCGAAAAACATCAGGACAGTTTTACTGAAAATTCTAATCATACCAAACAGACTAGAAGGGAGGGAGAGAAACCCAAAGAACTTGATAAGGGTTCCAAGTGTTATGAAAATGAACGAGCATTTTTAAATAAAACAAACCAGTCTGTAACCCAAAGTATAGTGACTAGAGGCAAAAAACCTGATTTTCAATCACTACTGAAAGGAGGAATTGCTGCTACTATCAAAATGAAAAAATCATCACCATCAGACAACCAGAAGCAAACTCTGGAAGTTAATAAACCTTCTATTGATAAAGAACACTCAAAGAATACTTGTACTCCACTAGCTTCTAAAAAAGGTGTAGGTAAGAAGCTGGACAAATTACATCAGGAGAAAGGTGAACATAACCAGAAGGACCATGACTTTGCAAGTGATGAAATAGAATCAGTTGTATCTAGTAGAGGAGAGGTATCTTTTGATGAAAATACACAGGACAGCTATGGAGAAGGATCTTTTTGTTCAGAGTCTTTAATTGATGGTGATCAACACAGTTGTAGAGAAAGGAGGCATGACTCAACTGACAAAAAAGATTTTTTAAAACAGAAGTCTAATTGTAGTTTTAGAAAACTGAGTAAACAGTGTAATGTTAAAGCTATCAAGGCTAAAAAGAGGAAACGTTCATTGTCTGTAAGTTCTCAAGGTTCTGATCGTAGTCATAAAGATGGAGAAAGACCTCTAAAGAAGAGGAAAATTCCTAATAGGCCTGGTATTGTCTTTGAACTTGGTGCAAAGCTTGAAGCCAAGGATTTTCAAGATAAGTGGTAAGTTGGCTTTCTTGTTGTTTGTTTGTAATGGAAAGGAAAATGATACACCAGTCCTTTGTGTACACACTTTGAGTATGAGACAAAACAAAACTGTTTTAGTTGAGCAGACACTTTCAGAAGCAGTTGTTTTCTTGAGGCTTGTTGGTTCATTTTTTTCTCTTTCTATTTATGTATATTCAAGATGTTTTTGATCCTCAAAAACTTTAACACCTCTGTCTAGTCTAAACATATTGAATTTCTGTTATGCATAAGTTGATCAACAAGAATGTTTATGAAAATGTTCTTTGAACTGATTTTAAATTCAGTCAATGGTGGAAAAAAAGAGATGAAAATTACTCAGTCTGAGGTCTAAGTAAGACAACACTTAAGAGTTTATGTATCTGGTATAATGAAACAAAGATGAAAACTGTTTACAGGAGTACTTGCTGTATAGTATCCATTTTCCTACTAAACATTTTCAGGATTCTCTCTCTTTTTCATTTACAACCACCTAGCAGTTATTTTTAATGTTTCTTAATATATCTTAGTGGAAGTGCTTGCCTTGCTTCTCTGAGTATGCTCCCATGTTCTCCTTTAATTTATTAAGATGAGAGTCAAGGATATGGACTTTCAGGGACATCCTGCAGCCCATTTTGCCATAGTTCTTCATCAGAGCCTCAACCAGTTCCACATAATTTTTTACCTTGTTATTGCCCAAGAAGCCCCTAACCACTGTGACAAAGCTGTTTCAAGCCTTTTTTTCCTACCTACTGAGCTTTGTGGGGAATTCTGTGCATTCCAAGATCTTCTTTATTTTTGGTCCAATGAAGACACCAGCTTTGACCTTTGCCTCAGACAGCTTAAGGAAGAAGCATCGAAAGTACTTGAAGGTTGCAAACTCCTTATCAAAAGCTGTGACAAATTGTTTCATATGACCTAATTTTATATGCACTGGTGGGAACAACACCTTATGGAGGTTCACTAGTGGCTAAGACTTGACATTGTGCCTCGCAGAGCGAACTTGGTCCATGTTAGCCAGTGCTTCCTGTTGTGGTTTTGCTGAGGTGTTCCTATTGTCCCAAAATCAAAGATAACAGGGAAACTTGGTAAAGCCTCCTTGTAGACCCATCAGGAATAGCACCATTTTGAAGTCTTTGATAACCTCCCAGTAACACTCATTATATTTCAAGGCTTCTAGCAAGGTCTTGATGCTGTTTTATTCCTCTTTGAGGTTCATTGAAAGATATTTAAATTTTAAAAAGTCTAAAATTTGTATAATATAAAATCTTACTATTTAAGCAAGCAAAAATTATCGGTCTTACCTTCTAGAGTTTTTTTGCACTGCTCTCAGGTAAAATGAGGTGCTCAGGGTTTGTTCTGATCTCTGACAGGCATGCCGAAATATGCTTTGTTGGCTTCAGACATTTTAGCAGATGCTGTAACAGAGTATGTTTTCACTTTTGTCTTGATAAGTTTGTCACATACGTAGCAGAATGCATCTGGAGAATACTTGCAGCTTCTTGATGCCAGCTCTGACAAAATCAGATAGGTCTGTGTGTTCACTTAGGCAACTAGAACTAAACTGTTGAGCGGTGAGTCTCTGTATATATATAAAAATAGGTATTTTCCATTTACTTTAGGCATAAACAATTGGGAAATAGCACTTTCTGCCCAGGAACAAGAAAAAGTAAAAATTTTGTGGATGTAGTGTAATCTTCAGTTAGGACACAGTGAGGTGGTCATATGAGTCACTGAACGTTTCTTTTCTTTTGTGTGGACAGCACAAGTATTCACTAATTGGCTGTTATCCATATTCTTGTATGAGAAAGATAACTTGTAATGTTGTGAGAATAGTTTTTGTTTTGTGAATCAAGTGACAGCTTGGAGCTGCCCCAACCTTTTTGCACAGTATGCTCTGAATGTATGGTGTGCTTGCTCATAGACTACAGGGCCATGTGCAAGTCTGTTTTGTTTGTTTTAAATATTTTTATATTTAAAGTCAGGTTTGCTTTGAATAAGTTGTGAAGCAGTGGAGAACATTTGTATCATTTTTAGTTACCCTAACAAGTTATGATCCAGACAAAAAAGTACCTTTGGTGTGAGTGCCACTAACAAGAGTTGTTTTTGTTGTGTTTTTTTTGCAACTAGATGAGATGTTGAACCATCTTGAAAGAAATAGGTGATCATTAGGGTTGTAGAGACTTATGAGTAAGATGCCATTGATGGATGAGCTCCATTAACAAGCTATTTCATCAACAGGTAATGTGACAGAAATTCACAGATGGAGATGCAGACAACAATCAGGTGCAAGATACAGAATCTCTCCATGAAAAGAGGTGATTAATAATCAAGCCAAATGTCAGGGGTGGGATGTCACTTGATAGATAACATCCAGTAACATAGGTATATTATTTGCATTGCAGTGATAACCTGCATCAATAACAATGAATAGAGGTGTAAGAAAGACCCTTTCAAGAACAGAAGTGAGTTACTAAAGCAACCACAGGTTCTAGGGAGAACAAGGGTCTTGTAGTATCTATATGTATATGTTCAATATTGAGACATGACGCTCACTTAAGTGTAGGCCTCTGTTAACACAACAGAACTTCCATCATTCCAAATTGTTTTTTCTGGGATGGACCATGATCCTGTTCATTTGTGATTACATTAAGACTATTGTTTGTATTGTATATAAAACAGGTCATATCCCTGATGTTCAAGGGGGAATAAAGAAAGACCTTTATCATTTTTAAGAAGGTTCAAACAAATATCAGGAGTATGCAATTCAGTGCATAGTTTAGAACTCAGATCTAAGAATTGATACTATTAAATACCAAGCTAGCTGAGTGGTACACAGTTATGTACTAGTTGTTTTGACTTTTATACCCATTGAAGAACCACGTTGTCCACTTTGTGGTTCATTTGAGAACTTAGGTGTTTCTGTGGATTATTTACAGCATTTGCATGAGAAAGTGTACTCTGCAATGGTAGACCATGAGGATGTCCTTGTCAATAAATTCGTTTGGGAAATGCTCTTTGAGACTGAGATGATCGTTGGTGATGAGGTTTGAGGTTGTTACTTTGCAAAGATTGAAAAAAAGATGAAACTGATGTCAGCAACTGTCAAAGTAAATTTGAATAAAACTCAGTCTTCTGAATTTGGTGCCTTCATGGCTCAGACTTTGGAAAGAAAAGAACCACCATGGTCACTTCATGGTTTTATGCCACAAGCAGGCTAGCATCCAGCAAACTGGCAAGGATTTTTTGGGTCATTATAGGATGTTTATGCCATAACAAATGTAGCCAGTGGCTTTGTATGAAATTAAGTGTTTGACAGTATCTAGGCTACTTGAAATATAGTATGAAGATCCTGGTTTAAGGCTTCAGAACTGATGATGGCCAAGCTTGATATTGATATTCTGCAGAAGATCTGCTAACTTCTACATTGAGGTTTAGTGTGAATTCTTATTAACTATTTATTGTCATTTGCTACTGAATAGGGATAGTAGGTTGCTCTTCTACAC
Organism: Carcinoscorpius rotundicauda; assembly: GCA_011833715.1. Lineage (NCBI taxonomy): Eukaryota > Metazoa > Arthropoda > Merostomata > Xiphosura > Limulidae > Carcinoscorpius > Carcinoscorpius rotundicauda. The sequence continues at coordinate 169,790,494 of CM022391.1, read as the reverse complement.
CATGCAAAGGAAACAGTAATGCCTGTGTTTATACAAGTGATATTAAGTGAACAGTTTGATTGTGCCAATACTATGTAATTTGGCTTTTGAACCAGTGAATGAGAACCTGTCTTCTATCTGGAAAGCAGGCAGCAGTAGCACAGATAGGGATCTGTCCATTGGAGCAGCAAGGAAATGGATATGACTGTTATAACACTAAGATTTCTTCTATTGTTTCTTGAGTATTGCAACAAAAGTCAGACAGGGCAAATATAGAAACAGGTGAGGGGAGTCCTATTAAACAGTTGTTATGCTAGATTACCTGGAGCACTAGGGATATAGCTAGCACTGAGATATAACAGATATTAATGGATGATAGTAATAGGTTTTATATTGATTTGTGACAGATGAATGTCACAATTCTTATTGGTACCATTCTGTCATCATGAACATGAAAGTGCCTGGATGCATTAGAAAGCACCCACTGATTTAGCACTCTAGATTCTGGTTTATAGATAGTGACCAGTTGACTAGTGATGAAAGTGGAATCAAAAGTGCTTTTAATATATATAGGATGATTAGGTTGAAGTTTGTGTCATGCCAGTTTGCTTGTGATACGCATCTGCCACTTTTGAGAGACTGACTGAGATTGTGCTTAAAGAGTTGTCATAGGAAAGATGCTTAGTACATGTGCATGATGTTTTGGTATTCAGCCAAAGATTTGAATATACTATTATGAATCTGTTCATGTTTAAATGGAGTAAGAACTACAGAGTCAAAGATGAATCCTGAGAAGTGTGCACTCATGCACACATCAAGAATGGTTTTGTGGGCATATCTTAAGTAGAGAATGTATCTTGGCTGATCTTGTAAAAATTGTAGAGGTTCAAGACTATCACCAAACCTTGATGAGAAATTCAAAGTGTTTTGGGGTTTTATTATTAAAATTAATTGCCAAACTTTGAAGATTGGCATACCAATGTTCACTGTCTCGAAGGCTGATGAGCATTTCAGATGAACCAAAGGGTTGAGCATGTATTCTTCTTCTTGAAGCATGTTTTAGTAGAAACTACTCTTCTGGCATATCTACACATTATTGTGAGTCCCTTGGATACTGATGATGGTGATAATGGGGATTGAGCATTGCTGTTACAGTTTTAGGAAAAGGCTGACTACAGATATTACCTATTGAAGAGAAAATTACTTGGAATTGTAGTGTTGATTAAACACAACGAACATTACTTCTACAACAGGAAATTCATTTTCATAATTTATCATACATCACTAAAGTGGTTAATAAACTTTCAAAAATCCAAAAGGTGTAATGGGACATTAAATTACAAAATTGAAGGGCTTGTAGCTTTCTACATGGTCAGACCATGTTTACCTGTTAGATGTACTGATCCAGGATATTGAATTGAGATAAAAGTCATTTTAGGTGTCATGCAGTAGACAGTTTTGAATATACTGAATGCCAAAACTCACAACTCAAGATCTCTGATAAGAGCAATTGAGGGACCAATAACTGACACAAACACTTCTTGGTATACAACAAAATATCTAGTACAGGTTGAGGAACTGAGTTTATTTGCACACCAACTTTTATACCTATCTGATCAACCAACTAGATATGGAAATCAAGCTGTGCTGCAGGTAGTGCTCTCTCCACACTGACACCAGCAGGAAAAGATTCTCATGACCATGCATCATTTCAAGATTGGAGGTCATCAGGGTGCCAATATGAGACATAATTTCTACTGAAAGGGTTTGAATCCTGGGACAGTGGAAAAATGGTTTAGACAGGCAACTTCCATAAAATAACAGTTGATGCATCTTATTGTTGAAAAGTGCTTTTGTATTTCAGTGTTAGAAGGTTTTGTTTCATTGTTTAAGAGTATTTTCATGTACAGTAAACTCTCGTTGTAACGAAGTCGTAGGGACCAAAGAGAATTGTTCGTTACAAAAGAAGTTCGTTAAAAACGATTTTTTTTTCATTCACTAGCCAAGTCTGGTAATGGTAGGCCCAATTTGATCAGCAAGTTTTTTTGCCTTTGCTTGCATAACAGGCCCAGAGATAGGAACATTCTCTGATCTAGCATTTTTGAACCACAGAAGCAATGCTGCTTCTAGGTCAGAATGTTTTGCAGTTCGCATGCGTTTTCTATTGGGACAAAAGTTGTCTCGAGAAGACAATATGGCCTCTTTATTTTTCAACCATGTTGACAAAGTGTTCAGAGGCACATCAAATGCTTTTGCTATTTCTGTTTTTGTTTTAACTTTTTTTCAACTTCTTCTATTGCTGCAATTTTAGTTTCTATCGATACAAGCTTGCGCTTCGCCATGAACAATGATTAATGATCTGTTTAATTTGACTGTGATTAGCCTTTTATAGGCCACAGCATGCAGACTGCCCAGGCATAATCTACTCAAGCCATAATCTGATAATTTTATATCTAAGCTAATTTTTGCTGGGAGGGCGGGTGAGTTGGGGCGGGCAGGGATTTAAAGTGTTATTGACCATAATTGTTGTAAAAACATTGCTAGGCTAATCTACTACCCCATCTGCAGTCCGCTATTTCTCAAGTGTAAGATTTTGATGGTGTCACCACATATTGTCACGCGGAGACTGACTAATTGCACTTGCTAGCGGGTGGTCTGCAGCCAGCAGCTGTGACAATTAATTTAAGGTGCTACAGATTGACCAGGGGTACTGATAGTTTCTTGTGTTGTTCATATGGTGGCTTTTTTAATTGGCAGAAAGTTTCTACAGTGATTCAGTAGCATGGATGTCAAGAATAAGTTGAGCTCTCCTTCCTGAGTGACTCCTTAGAATATGTAATAATAGTTGTGTACTTTCAAACATACCTCTTCTCTGAACTTAAGAAAAATTATTTCACCTGAAGAAAATGCATTATATGTTTGTTCTGTTTAGTACAAAAAACTGGTATAGTTTTATCAGTATTTGGATTTTTTTCATCTTAGATTATGATGGAATTGTTTTTTAATTGTACTTGGCAAGACTGGAAAAAGAAGCTTCCAAACAAATGTTAGACTGGAGTTGATGTGAAAGTACTGAAACTTGCTTCTATATAAATTTATTGTTGTTCTGTATTAGTGGGTTTAAACTTTATTGTAGAATAATTAACATGGTGGTATGTATTTATCTACTATTGATATATCTGATTGGTGTAATGACACCTGCATTGTTTTATTACTGCTAATGTTTCTCTAGGTCTACACTATATACAGCATGAAGCAAGTAATACTGCATTGATAGTAATTCTTCTTTAACTGTCTGTATATGTGCAATGTGATTTTGGAGCCTGGCCAGCTAATTTTTTTTTCCTTTGATAACTTATGAGATGAAATCAACCCAGTAATCTACAAGTTAATATCCAAATTAAGAAAAAACTTTGCATTTGCCAAATATTTTTTCCACAAAATCATGATTTCATGATACAAATCTTGATTTATATTTAGATTACATACCTTCCTTGACATTATAAAACAAATGTCAGTTCCATCTTACATTGTCCAGAATGATGCAATTCCAGTGAAATTTAAGTTTTATGTGCTTCTGGCATGAGTTTTCAAAACATTTGGCATTGAGTACACATTAATTAACATTGCTTTGGTAAAACTGTGTAGTAAAATTGCACAAAGAGAATTAATTCATCTTTGACTGCCTGAATATAGAGGAGTGCATTGTTCATTTTGTTAACTGTAACTTCATCTGATTTTAAAAGGATGTTTAGTACAAATCATTGAGCTTTTTTTTTCTGTCTTTGGGACAGGTATCCAGCTAAAATAATTGCTATAGATGATGATGATTGTGAAGTTTTGGTTCATTATGAACGATGGAGTGCAAGATTTGATGAATGGATGTCGATGGATAGTCCTTGTTTGAGACCACTTCATCATGCACACACGAGGAAAGAGGAAAAAGAGCGTTCTGGAAAGCAAGAACTGGTATATTTTTCTAGAATATTTAATACATATATTTGTTAATATTAACATCCTGCCTATAACTGTTTTATGATTAACTCAGTGTGGTCATTAATTTTATACATTGGTATAAAGTGTTTGAAAAATTACTATTTTTGTTATTTGAAAGTACTTAATTTGTCTGATATTCACATAAACAGTCTAATGGCAGTAATGGTGATTCATTATTTTCAGTGACAGTGCTAGGATATGTTTGTTGGTGGGGATGAGGTAAACTGTAGAGGGGCTTCCCAAAATGCCATCAAATGAAGTATAGATGGTAAATTATAATAATGTAAATATCAAGGTACATTTCAGAAAGGTGTACTATTTTGAACTGGGTTTTCAATGCAATTTTCATTGAAAACTCACACTCTGATTAATAATTCATCTTTACAAATTAGAAATAATCTGTTTATGAAAATATGCATATATGTAAAAGTGGAAGCTCACCTAAATTCCACCCAAGGTAAAACATAATAATAAAGAAAAGCAAGATTAGCTGAGATTGAACATTTACTATACCATTAAGAGTAAAGCTACAAATCAAAAGAAATATGACATAAAGACATAGTTTGCATAGCAGAAACGAAATATCCCATGTGAAGTTAATACACTCTCAGGAAAAGTAAGGTCACTATCAGGCTAACTATCTTTCATCATGTTGTGTTTATATTCAATATTACTTTAAAACAGTGTGCCTGTTCTGGTGATTGGCACCAAATGTCTCTATAACAGTATTAATATCGAGTTGTTTTGGCCTCCTGAAGTTTACTGATATGACAGCAAGGTTGCTGGTGCAGTTATTACTGCTGTTGTGCAAATATGTCTTGAGAAGTTTCAGACATGAGAAACTTCTCTCACAGGCAGCTGAAGTGATAGGCAGGATCACAGCAATGCATATAAGTTTGTGGAGATCCATGAAGGCATTCTTGTATGGCTCCAGCTTTTGAGGTGGAAATCGCGCACTCAAACAAAGCAAACCCATGGGCTGGATATTGAATGGTCATAGTAGCACTAAAACAAAATGTCTAAATTGCAGTTGATCTTCACAGAAAGGCTGTTTTTCTCATAAGTTCACATTATTCATACAGGCCAAACTGTGATTGTGATATTGTTCTTATTATCGTAAGTGTGACAAACACCTGTTACAATAATGTAACTACTACATTACATTAAATTAGGCACTTCTAAATAGCCCAATGACAATTTCAAAATTCATTCTAGAATTGTTCGGAAATATTATTTGGTCAGTTAACATGTAAGGTTATTATCTAATCATAAGTATAACATTAATTTTAAGTGTATGCTACAATTATCAGTACAATTTTGGATGGCTGATATACAATGCAAAATGATCTCACAGAGGACACAACACTGGCTAAAACAAAAGTTGCTTCATAGTTTTGACCAATACACTTATACATGCATGCTATGTTTTATGTTTCAATAAAACATAAATGAAATTGATGAGTAAATACCTGTGAAACCTTTGGTTTATCAAGTAAAATCCCTGGTGATCTGTTGTAACTTGAAATCAACGTGGTTGTCTAATCTTTGTCAAAGCTCAAGATAGAATGGCATTACATAGGGAGTGGCAATACAGCGCATGAGTTTCAGTGCATTCAGTACGTTGCCATGGGATGCATGACACATACTTCCATCTTGATGAAGACGTTGAGTTCTACAGATCTATGTATCTTTAATGTTAATTGTTAAGCAACAACAATGATTGTGTTTTCCATATTTTATGAATATATGTAGGTAACAATATTGGGGGGCTGGGCACCACCACTGATTATTTTTTATTCAGCAGGTTTCTTTTTCAGCTGTTAACAATAAAATAAACGTGCACTAGATGTGAAAATTTTAGAAGTAGAAATTACTTAGAAGTACTTTTGTACCATGTGGTCTCTGCAAAAAAAAAGAACAGTATTACTTTTTTAACAGTGTTTATGAGTTTGATCAAACTGGCAAAATGCATATAGAATTAGGGTAGAGAAAATAAAGTTTCTGTGGATAAAAGCATGTGATATTTATGTGGGAGGTTTTAGAAATTATACAAATGAAATTTTATAATTTTCTGATAAAGAAAAATATTTCTAATCTTAGACTGAAAATCACATTGCACATGAAGCAGTCAATACTTTTGTTCCATGTATATGCTTATCGGCAGATTTTTAGTAAAAATATGTAATTAAAAATGTTTTTTTGTTTACAAAAGACTTGTAATATTTGCTAAATGCTTTAGAATTTTTAGGAATTATACAAAATGTGTTAAAAATTATATAAAGTCATTATATAGTCTGATATAAAAGACTATCCATACTGCAGAGAACCTGCAAATTTTTGGCTTTAATAAACTGGTTTATCTTGTTTCTATAGCAAGACAGCATTTTGGCTTCTGTACTATATCCTGCTGGTCAAATTCCTCAGTGTAGGAGCATACACATTGTCTCATTCTGAAACATAAAAAAGTAGTTCATTGAAGCCAAAACTAAGAGGCATAGTAATAATAAGGAGTCATGATTGTGTTTCAAACATCAGTTGTTTGAAGTAAGAAACACCTTGGTTCTGACATTCTAGCATAAAACTTTCTGACTGGTATGAGATATTTGTCATACTTGCTTTAAGAAATAACATGAAATAAAAAGTATGTTGGCCAGCTTTTATTTTGGTGTTGGTTTTATTTTGTATGAATCCATTGCTAATTCTTACATGGAGCACTAATACAAACATGGATTTGTAAATGATATACTTGCTTAATGTTTATGCGATCATTAATCCAAAATGTTTATTATTAGGAGAATATACATGAGGTCAATCTGTTTGACTTGTCACATATTGAAGAAGTAATACTGATTCTATTTCTAAACATATAAACTGTATCTTTAAATTTTGAATGGTTTAAGTCAATAGTATGAGCTTGTTGTACACACACATTCAGACATGTTACTAAAGTTTTTGTGTTGAACATATTCCTGAATTGTCTGACTCAAACTTTGAAAAGTCAGAGTGCAAGATAATTTTTATGTGAAGAATAAAAACTTAATGTTCATTGTACAGCTTACAAATTACATTTGCTTAACTACTAGAGCCTTTGAAATACATATCTCATTTTTCTTTCCAATATCCTGGTTATATGTAGTGTTTTCTCTTCTGTGAACTGTTACTAAGCTATCAGCGTAGAGTGAACTGAAATGTTGATGAGACTGACATTAAATGATTATTACCATTTGAATGGCATTCTGTTCAAGGTCAGTGAATGCACACTTTGTTCTCCAGCCGTGTGTATAAATCTAATTTGGGATTTATGTTTTAATTTGTGAGGCTGTGTAAAGCTATGAAAACCCCTGATTTTGATGGCGATCTTGGTGGCATTTATTGCCATAATTTCTTTTATAGTAGTCTCTAACTGTTTTTAATTATCTGTGAAGCCATCTTATTTCATTTATAGACATATCATTCAGACATATAGGATTTGTTATTCAGACTAGAACTTTGAAGAGAGAGTGTATGTGTGTGTTTCTCATTTAAACTACATTGTTATATTATTAATAGTGACTTTTAAAGTTATTGCATAATTCTACTTCAGATGAAATTATGATACTCTTCATAATTTATTGTGTTCCACTACTGTTAATTTTCACGCCTGGATGAGTGTTGTCCTCCTCAAGGACAAAATTGTAACATTGAAAAAAGAAAAATTATAGAAAACAAATTTGTGCTCATTTTGCACATGTGTAAAAAACTCCAGAGTAGAAATTTATTCTTTTCCAGAAGTTTTTTTAATTTAATTTTATACATAAATCACATATTGTGATCATGGGTTAATTTCTTCACTCTTTCAATAAAATTATTAGTGTCTGTGAATTTTCTGAATTTATTCTGAATATAACATCATAATAGTAGTCATGTAATTTCAATAAAACAGTAGTTTTATCAGTTTTTAGCTAATCACTGTTTTTCAACCCTTGTTGACACGGTGTGGTGATTGCCAATATCTCAAGTTTGAGAAGTTATTGACCACTAGTTTAAATGTCATGAAGATTGTTTTTCTGTTCATTTTATCTTTAAAAGTCAAAATGTTTGTTTTCTTTTAGTGGAGGTTCACATACAAGTGAAACAAAGTTATAAAAGCTTAACTTTGTGATATGCTGCTAAATTAAACATATTGGAAACAACTTTCAATATAGTTACAATCTTGATGTTTTTAAATGTTTGCTTTATCATTTTGTGCTTGATTTGTATTATGATGTTGAAGTGTGATAAAAAGAGAAATGTTTTTTGTTTGGAACTCCATGAAGTAGCCTTAGTTAAATCATATTGCCCTTGGCCTTATTGAGTTTTCTTTCGTTGACAAGGCTGCTGTGTCAGGCTTCATTTGAATTAGGCTATTATATGAGGCTTAGGAACTGTCTGAATGGGCAAAGAAAAAAAATATGAAATGTATGAGCAAATGTTTATGTATTTAAAACTTATTACAGGTATTTAATTTAGGTATGGTAAAAAGTATTTAGTTTATATTAGTAATTTTAATTACAAAATTGTGTACATTGTTTTTCTCAAATGAAAAATTATTTACAGTTATGTAAATTACAAACTTTATAGGAAAGTTTCAAAAGAATGTTGGGAGACATAAAGAATTAGTAATTAAAATATTTAACAAGGGTTAACCTTTTCGTTTCTTACAAAGATATATCACAATGAAATCTTTTTCAAATTTCAAAGCTATAAATTCATACAATTATCACATGTAAAAAATATTTTACCCTTTGAAGCTAATTATTCAATGAACAGTAATTCTGAAATTTGAAACTATTTCATCCAATAGTTTTTTTGTTTTTTTTTACAGTACAATAAAACAAACCATACACTAGATGAATCAAATTTAACACACAAGGGTCTCACAGAGTTAAACTTATTGGGTACTTCAAATGTAGCAGTTTTCTTCATTAAAAACTACAGATTGTTTGGATATTAATAGTTATTAACATTCAGCTTAATTAAATGTCTATTTTTCTGCTTTGTGAATTACTTTTCTTCTTTAAATAGTTAAACATATTCTCTATACATTTTTCAAACTTTTAATAAGTAGGCTGTTTGATTTATAAAAAAAAGGTATTTTTGAATATTTTCAGAAACACAAAGTAGGAGATGAGGTTCTTGCAAGGTGGGCAGATAGGAAAATGTATCCAGCAAAAATTTCTGAAATTTATGATGATGGTTAGTCAGAATTTATTCAATATAAAAAATAGAGTATATATTTAAACAAGTGTGATGTTTATTAATAGTTGTGTGTGTGTGTGTATGTTTTCATGTAAAAGAAATGTAAGTAATTACTCTTTGTAAAAAGATAAATAAAAAGTGTTAATTTTAATGAGTATTTATTTAAATATTTCTGTACTTTTGACATCTGACAGTATGAATCATTTTTCCTACTATAATATTGATGACATTATACATAACAGTATCGATTTTAAACATGTCATTTGTTATATTAATCTCCAGCTCACATAATAAATTAGTAGATATTTGTAAAATACTTATTTGCACTTTGTGTCCAGGTATGGCCTAATGGTTATTATGGTGGTCCGTGGATGAAAATTCCATAGTTTGTGTCCTATTGCAATCAAAACACAAAGGATGGTGTCCTGCACTTTGAGGTTGTGTGTTGTAGATGTGATGATCAACTTCTGTTGTTCAGTTCAAGTAGCTTAAGAGTTAATCATGAGTGCTTTTGGTTAGTTACCTTCATATAATCTATTAGTTCAAAATTAAGAATGGGTACCACAGGTAACCCATTTATGTCTTTGCACAAATATCTAAGTAATCTTAATTTCAGCTTGCTTCTGAGTTTAAAGAACATTTATTCAAATTTTTCACTTTTGGGTACTTGCAAAGCAAGATGGTTTCTAAAAATAAGTCATATCAACAAAATTTTAGACTAATTTTATATTGTATAGTTTGTAATATATAAATTGAGTAAATATTAAATTTTAGACCTTTCTGATCTTCAAAAGGAACCTTAATGAAATTAAGATATATATATATATGTTTGCATTTTTACACTGTTAGAGCATGAAATATGGGGTATAATCCTTTTCTTCATAGGAATTCATTTTTTATTATCATATTCAAATGCTCATATGCAAAAAATTAGCTAAAAATACATTATTTAGATATTATGTAAAACAAGTTTTATGTCTTTTTTTGTATGTGTGTGTGTGTGTGTCACAAGTTATTTTTTGAACTAGTTTAACCAGTTTTTATAAAATTTAATAGGATAACTTAAATGTACTTTGTTCAAAGATTGAGAAATGGATAAACAATTAAGTAAATGATGAGTGTTTGGCAACTATTTCAGTATTTAATACAGAAAACTGATATCGAACAAAACAAATGTTTAGTGCTGCATATGGTGTGGCTGCCTCTGCTGATTTCCTGCATTTAGTACATCTGCAAGTAGAATTATATAAATGTACGCCATTCTACCGTTCGTATAAAGTCAATGAAATAAATGCTGCATAGGACATGAATGCATTAAAATAAATTGTGATGTAATTTAGGCATCTTTCTATAGAACAAGGTGTGTTGAAAATGTCTTTACTTGAAAAAAATTGCAAGTCTGTCAAAATGTTACATCAGCTTTTTTGTCTGGTTAGGTTGAATATAAAAGTGTGAATAAACTAATTAATTTTTAGTAATAAAATAAACTTACAACACGTAATATAGGTGAATTCTGAAAGAGGTTAGTATTTGTCACAATTGTCAATTATCTGGAGAATTTTTATAACTATCTGCCTATAGTGTTTCTCTTCTTACACAGTTATATAGATACATTTGTAAAAATGGAATTGTGTTAATATCACATTTTATTTTATTATGAAAATCTAAAACAGTGAGACTAGTATTAGATGTACAGTCTGCTTTACTTAGTAGTGCATGATACTGGTTATAGCATGCATATCATTTCTATTGTTTATGTGGCATTTAAGTAAAGTAACTTGTAAGCTTGTTAACATTTATAGCACAGGTTGATTCCTTCAGTACTAAATGCAAATTTTAAAATTTTATTCACACACGTAATGGAGCACAGTAATTTACTTTAAGGTCTTTTCAAAGCTAGTGGTTAAAACTGGAATTATTGTAAATGTCACTAATAAACACTGTTTAGATTACTTTGAAGTTCTGGATCATGGTGAGAGTAATGTTAATTGTAGCTGTGATTAAATGGAATTGTGAAATGTACTTAGTTTAGCAAAAAAGATAAAAGTCTAAATAGTTAATTTATGTAGCAGCAAACTTTTGTTTGCATACTACCATAGGTTATAAAAATTAACTTAAAATACTTTATTGAAGCAAGGGAATTAAAGACATGACTTAACGTTTTTGGTGTGTGATCTTATAGCATTTAGGGTGTATTCAAGTGGACTAGCTTGACAGCCATATCAAGTCTGATAAACAGGAAATTCTTTTCAAATTAAGATGATTACTACCTGAGATTATTATACTAAATGAAACAAACAGATAGAAAAAGTAAAAAACAAAGTTAAATACAATATTAAGACACTGAACATAAGTGTATGCATATGCTTGTTGGACTAAGGACTCAGTCAGACAGCAGGGTAGAAGGTCTTTTACTTTTACCTTACTTGGACTTAGCATTAAATAATTGCCTCTGTTTTCTTATTAAAGTTCACACAGACTGGTTCATTTACTTTATAACACAGTTGACAAGACAAATTATTCTTCCCTACTCTGTTATTGTAATACAGTCTGTGATAATTTCACAACTATGTGGTCTTTTTGATTAAACTCTCAACACTGAACAAATTTTTCAATGCATATTTATACCCCAACAGAGGTCTAGAATGTTCCACTTGCCACTTTGTGTTATGATGCAATAATACATAATTAAAGTAATGAGAAAACTCGGAAGGTTCTAGTAATATGATGTAATAGTGTAAAAATCACCAGTTCATAACTATTGAACTACGCATTGTGTGATTCATAAACAATTGCATAAAGAAACCTATAAACTAGAAATAACTAAATTTAATACTTGAGCAATATAAACTATTTAAATAATAACACGTGCATTAAACTGTTATGTGTGTCTACATTTATATGCTATGCTTTGCTTTTCACTTATAGATTTAGATTTGAGGAAACCTTGTACTTACACTGTTAGACTTGAACTACCATATGACATGTCATTTTCAGAATACATATTTGAGATATTAACCTCGATGTATTACCTGAACAAGTGGTTGAAGGGACATTACTAAATAAATCTTTAAATGAGATTGATCATAAGAATGTTCTCCATGAGTGGATACAGGATGACCAACCATAGAGGAAAAGAGGTAGAAATATGAAAATATTTTCCTTCCATGGAAAGCAAGGAATTTCACTGATCAAGTTACATTTATTCTGGATTGGTTAAATCATCCAATTTCCCACAAAACAACTTACCACCTTTCTTAATTAGCACAAATTTTCAATGCTCGTAGTGAACCTTCCATCTCACACTTCTGAATTTCTACTTGTAAATGATTATACAGAAGCTCTCTGTCAATAGGAGTGTAAAACAACATCCATCACAATAGGGCCCTCTTCACTTTTGCAATTTTATCAGCTTTTTCTTTCTTGATAAGATATAACTTTAGGTGCTAAAGTCGATCATTTAACCAACAATACTACAGTCACTTAGAGGTATTCCATAATGACAACCTGACATCAATTTCAAAATAACCATTGTTAGATTATATTGTAAAATGAACTATTTCTAATGATTATACACATGTATGTTATGTTTAGGGTGTGTTATGACTTTATTGACCATAAAGCTCAAATAAATCTATCGAAGGTGTGGCAAATGTCAAGAGTTGAAAAAAAATGATTACTTGTTTCAACTGTATTTATTCAGAGTTCTTTGAAATGAACAAGTCAAAAGGTCATGTAAGCAACTTATTATCTAGATCAGTGGTTTCAAGACTTTTATTTTGAGGCCCCCAACATATAAACATATTTTAAAATGTGATTTATCAATTAAAAAAAATAATTACTAATGAACTTTAATGAATCTGTGAAGTACTTTTTATTATTATTAAACTGTATGTTTGTAATTTAATGTAACATTATTAATTTATAAGCATTATATTTAGCAATTATATTTAGGTTAAATTTGTAAACGAGTGAGCAATTAAACATGCACACACTTAATTTTTAGTGAGGTTATCTGAATTTTTGTTTGAAAATATGAAGTAGTCCTCTGATTAATTCTATATAATTTGTATTGGCGTATTATTTATTTATAGTTAAAATTAATTCAGCATCTTTGTTTTGGGCCCATTTTTTTGGCAGCCCCTCAGAAAAAGCTTCACAGCTTTTTTGGGGGGTCACAGCTCCTACTTTGGGTCACACTGGTCTAGGTGCACATCTACTCAACAAGCATTGTATTATTGAAGATACAGAGAGATAAGGTAGATAAAGTTTATAGCTTGTTGTTCATGTAACAATGAATTTGAAGTTTTAGATTTTTAAAGGTTTCTTTTGAAATAAATAAAGGACTTAAAACTCAGCTTACATAAAACTTCTAATCATAACATATGTTAAAATGTTAATTTTGAACACCTACACTGATATTAAGGCATTTAATTAAATTTTGAGTATATCAAGGTGACTCATGCAAAAAGGGGGTGTGAAGTTTTCTATAATTTACACTGCAAATTTAGTTTTAAAAATAAATATTGTAGAGAAACCCTTAGTTTCTTATTTATAGAATATGTAACTCTGTCTAGCTATTCATATGTACAAATACTGTGTGTATGTTTTATAGTGACTGTAGAAGATGCAGTTTTGAATGCTACATTTTTAATCTTGTGTTGTAAAATTAGATACTTTTGAATGAGTTCGAATGTTAAATCATATCAAAACTATAATTTTACTACACAGTTAAAACCAGATGGTTCTTTGTTTTAGTATGCAAAGCATCAAGTAAAACCTTGTATGTACATGGAGTCCTGCAAAGAATGTTTATTCTGTTTTTTTTTATTATGCTCTGTTTCAGGCACTTATAAAGTATTGTTTTATGATGGTTTCCACCGCAAGGTTCAGCCAATCAATGTTCACAGACTACCACCTGAACTTGTTGGTCAAGTGGTAAGTAATTCTTTAACAGATTTTTCGGGCAGAGTATTCACGGTGAAGCTTAGTTTAATGGGTGGCAACTACCTCTTGTAGAAACACAATTGTGTCTGGAGGACAAAAGGCAGGAACTTTTAAAATGTCATCCTGGACATACAGTTTTGTTTCTATAGCAGGTGGTTACTATTCATTCAGCTTTGCTTTATTAAGTGATAAACTAGAGTCAGTTAATATTATTCAGTAAGAAGTTAAGTATGAAGGCAATATTTAATTTTGGTTGACTTGCATATAAAAATTTAGTTTGAAATTAAAAAGTCACGTGTGTATTGTATAATCTGTTCTTTTTTTAAAAAAAAGCGTCTACATATGAATAGCATCATAATGGACAAGAAGTTTCCATGGAAATACGTATTACTGTTTTTTCTATTTAAAAAAATAAAAATTTGTTACACTACATGTCATCATAAATATCACTGTTTGTCTCATGTGAGTTCAGAATGTGAATTTCATGGCCAGTCCATGATTTTGAGGCACATCTTGCTGTCCCTTGTTTTCAGTATAGCCTCAGGTTTAGATATGTTCTTTAAATCATTATCCTGTATAAAAATGAAACCTTGACAACGTGTCTAACACTAGAGGGTGCAACATGTTTATGTAAAACACTGTAGTGATTCACTGGCTATTGTGCTCATGATTCTGTAAGTTACCTCTGGTTAATTTGTACCAATTTAGTGATTAAACCACAATCTCTCACACCATCATGCTTGGATGTAGGGAGTTTCCAGATTATCGTATTTATGTGTGAGATTGGTATTAAGGTACATCTCAGTCACTAAGATGAGTTGACAAAATATCAATTACATTTTTATGTTTTTAATTAAATAATTTAGTTTTTTTATAGGCTATAATCAAACAATTCTATTATGAGTGCACTTATTTTCATGTTGTCTTCAAACATTTATCTGCTACAAACTTTTTGATAGTTGTTTATACCATCAACATTTTTATCAAGTGTATTGTTGCTGTCTCCCACTATATTCAGTGTACTAATAGTGGATAAAAATGTTTTGCAGTTTTCTGAGTTTTTGCAAATACTAATGTTGGAGCAAGATAAAAACAAATTTATATAACTACTAACTTCAGTAGTAAGTGTACCAAAAAATTCTAAATTTTCTTTGTTAGTTTTCTGTACCATCCTTGAACTAATACTTGCTTACTTCTCACACTTACAATTTTAATAAGCATTGATAATTAGAACTTATGATCATGTTTATTGAAATAATTTAAGTTTAATGTTTAAGATTTTAGAGAGAGAGAGAAAATACAGTACATTTATTAGAGTCCTTTAAAGTTTGTGAACTTAATTTTATATTACAAACATATTTTTTTGTTTAACTTGATGTAAGTTAATTAAACAGTAATATAAAAGCAAACAAAACAAAGGTATATATTACAGCTGTTGGATAACTTGTTGTATATGTAGATCTTTCCACCATCTCATCAGCTGAATGGAACAAATCAAGATGACTCAAGTAAGTCTGGGAAAAAAACAGCAAAAGGTAAGGGTTGTTATTTTATCAGAGTTTAGTCCCCAGAGTTCCTATTGAATTAGGCATGATGATGTTATCCATGCTTGTGAATGGAAGCATTCTGTTGGTGCATGAATTTCCATTGTAGGTATGTAGAGTTAGATGTACGACTGTTTGTAAATCTTTCCGTAACTTGAAGGAGAAAGAAAAGTATTGGTGCACTTATTTTATTCTAACCATGCTAATGCATTTTGAAATTTGAGTTCAGTGTGTTGGTAATGAGCTTGGAAGAATCTGTGTTTGTTAGGTTAATACTGTAGTGTAGGGTTTAACTTAAATATAGTGTCTGTGATATGACTGATTTTTTTTATAGATTTCTAGAAAGATCTCATGATTGGCATGTTTGCACTTCTCGATTATTTCTCCCTCATTTAATCAAAAACTAGATTGTTATGGCACTGCCACTTAGTACGTGCGAAAGTATTGTTTCACATGCTGATTCACTAAAATGACCAGTATTTGTGTTTACAGAGAACTAGGAGTTAATTTAAAGAACTGTATCAACATGTTACATAAATACATCAGTGTAGCATATGAGTTTAAGTGTCATATCTCATTAAAAGCTAATAAAAAATGTCACTAAATTGTATTAAACTTAAAAAATACTTTGTAAGCATTCTTCAGAATACAATTATTGTAACCCTAAATTTAACCATTTTCAATATACTATTTGAG
This sequence comes from Carcinoscorpius rotundicauda, assembly GCA_011833715.1. Classification (NCBI taxonomy): domain Eukaryota; kingdom Metazoa; phylum Arthropoda; class Merostomata; order Xiphosura; family Limulidae; genus Carcinoscorpius; species Carcinoscorpius rotundicauda. The sequence goes on along the minus strand of CM022391.1, from coordinate 169,774,115 downwards.
TCTATTATTTGATAGCATAAAAGACAAAAAATATATACCATCAATATTTCAACCATTATTGCTAATAGCTAGATGGTCCCCATATATTTAACATAGAAAATTAGCAACTTCACCATGTCTGTGGTCTGTTCTTTACAGTGAATGTTGTATTGGTGAAAAACAAAATTGCACTGAAATGTAATGTGTGTATATCTCATTAGATATACACAATATAAAACTATAAAAAAAACAAGTCAGTAATTTATGTAAGCATGAAGTTAACATTTAAAGGAGAACTGGCAAAATTGGTGACAAAATCTTATTGTTAGACTTAGTATTCATGTACTATTTCAGTGGAAAACACTACTTGCTTAACACGATCTTATTAGCATATGATCAACAGAGTATCCACCTTGAATCATCAAGGTGGATACTGTACAGTATTTGGTCTCCAACCTATGCAACAGATAAGGATCTAATGCAATAAAGAATTTTGATATAAATCTGGATCATTGTTTTGTTACAAGCACAGTTACAGCATTTGTTTTTGTAACATCTCATGGTGTCTGTACATCTTAATTTTTCACTATTGTTAACACTAAAGAGTGAGAAGTGGAATGTTGTTCAATTTGTCACTACACTATTTGTGTTTATATATTCCGAATAAGTAGATTGATATTTGATTTATTGAGGTTATTAGTTTACAGTGGTTTGAGAAGGAACCACAAGAAGAATTGTTTGTAATAAGTTATTTGCGTTTAATAGGTGAATTTGTTTTTTTTACCAGCCTCAAAGAAGAGTATAGAAGGAGAAAATAAAACAGCACCTGTGAAAAAGACTTCACCTGTGTCTAAGGAGAGTAAGCCAACAAACATGAAGAAGAAAAAAACACATGTTAGTATATGAGCACCTTCTGATCTTTACTTTATGAAATGTTAAACATGTTTTCAAAGAATAAAAAATGTAGGGTCATGTACACATAAATTTAAAAACAAGGAAGAAATGTTTCATTGTGTGGTATGAAATGGGAAAAAAAAATGTTTTGTTTACAAGGTTGACTCTGTTGGTTTGTGTTGCTAGAAGGGTGAAACAAGTTCTAAAAATCCTTTATGTAATATAATTACTGGAAGATAAAGTTTAGGTAGTAACATTATTACTTTTCCGTTAATGGTGCTTCAGAATTCTGTTATGGAATTTTTGCAAGTATTTTAATGTAAAAAAGAGCTTAATATTAGCTATTCCTTAGCTAAAGTTTACGTGTATTTTGTATGTTTAATATCATAAGATTTTAAATTATTTTAAATAACTTTATTTTATTGTTGATTCAGCTTTCAGTATTCATATTTGGTGACATATTACATGATATGGTCAATGCAGAAAATATGTATATTTTTTAGAAATTTGAAATTGGAGATGAGGTCCTTGCAAAAGCAAAAAATGGCAAAATGTGTCATTCCAAAGTAATAAAACTGTTGGAAGATGGTGAGTAAAGTGTAGTTGTATTTTTTAAACTTGCCCTCACTAATAATATAAAGAATTTATAGTTGTATGCTGCAGCTGTGTATTATACAATAAATTAAGAATATATTGTATGATTTTCTCAAACTTTTAACAAGCAAGGTGAATAATTTGACTAAGTTAAGAACTTACCTTAATGTATATTGCCCTGTTTAATTATGTTTAATCATCAGGATATAAAAAGATCTTATTGTTTATCAGTATTTGTTTTACGGTGAAGAAATGACCACAATCAAGGGTTGTTTATTTAATGGGAGTGCATTTGTTAATCTGGTATCATATTGATAATTGTGGTATCTCATGATTAAAGTAGTAAAATGCTCAAAATATATGGGTTTCTGTTAAATGTTTATATTGAGAAAATGTTTATTGTTTACATTCCTTTCTAAATGTTGTAAAGTTGCTGAAATATGTAAAAATAAATATATCAGTGATACACATAAATATTTAGTGAACATTTTTCTATAATTTTAATATTACATTTGATAATGAACTGTATATCCATGACATCATGCTTGTGTTTCATTGTCACAAAATTGTGTTTTGTACTTTGGGGCCATGGGTGCTTTATAATTGTGATGTTCGTTTCCCACTGTTGGGGTTGTTTTGGATGTCTATGCTCTCCTTAGTTTTATTAGCTCAAAATTGAGAACTATTAGTGCAGATATCCCTCTACATTGCTATGGGCAGGTGTCAAAATAAAGTAATAAATTAGTCAGTAAAGAAGATGCTGTTGATAAGAAAAAACTAGATTAGTTTTTCTATGGTAAAGTGGATGATTTCGTAAGTTAAAGAATTACATAATGTTTATAAAAGAAAGTGTGTTGGTAGCCATGAATCTTGGAAAACCTTGGAGAAGTTGAAAAAAAGTGTGTTGGTAGCCATGAATCTTGGGAAAACCTTGGAGAAGTTGAAACAATTATGTTGATAGCCATGAATCTTGGAAAACCTTGGAGAAGTTGAAAAAAATTGTCAAAAAGTTAAGGGAAATTTAAAGAACATCTTGAAACATGAAAACAATTTTAGAAACTCCAGTTTCCTTCTGACTTTTATTAATCTGAGAACCTGCACACACACCTTTACAAGCCATATCATATCAGTATTTTTTAAACATGATAATTATCTAGTTCATTGTATTTCGTGGTATGTTAGATTCTTTTACAAAGAAAGCTGCAACACTTATTTATTTACCATCAAATATGTTTTAAAGCAATTTTTACCTGTTGTAATCAGAGTTACATAAAATATCTGCGTGGTTGAAAGTTCTTCTTCCTGATGTACAGAAGCTTCAATAAACTAATGAAGTTTAAGTTCTCTATGCAGTTATATCTGTAGCTACCTCAAGGGGATCCGTATTCCCACTACCACCTCAACAGGAAAAAACCTTAATCCACTTGGCCATGGTATCTGAGCAGGTTTGCCAAGTTTGGTTCTACTAGCTACTGAATTGGGTATATAATTGCTTCAAATATGGCAAGTTCCTGTGATTGGCCACAAATACAAAATATGGTGCTAGACTTGTAATCAGTGACCATGAAAACTACTGATAGACCACTGTACCTGGGTGTTTTTTTCTACGTTTTTAGCCCATCTCGTTATATTCTTAATATGTATTGATAAGAACACCATCTGGGGGACATTGAGCACATTTGATGTTGCTGGCTCCAAAAATGTGGGATATGTTCACAAACAAATGAATAAGTACACAGAGTACTTATAATTAATATTTTATATTACTGTAAATTGTGTGTCTGTTGGAGTGTTTGTTTGTCTCTCCTTTGAAAAATTATGTACGTAAGAAAAGTTAAGTTATCATGTTTGAAGTGACTGGATAACAGATGTGAATAAAGCTGATGCCAAATTTCATTTCAAAAGCAGAATATTCTACACTAAATTGTTAGAAACTAATCCCACTATTATTCATAATTCAAATTGTAACATAAGTTAAAGAATAAACGTTAAGATTTACCTTATGTTATTGTTAAGTTGCTCTTTGCATGACTGAAGTGTTGAACAATTACTTTTCACAGTGGGTAGTATAAACATCCCAGATCTTTAGCTGTAAGTGAAACCAAGAGCATAACACAGTTAACCTTTTAAAGTCCATGAAATGTAAATAGATATATTAACATAAACATTTCCCATCAATAGGGTAGGTACTTTTGCTTGTAGGATTATAATTTAAATTAATGTTAATTAAATATTAATTAAGCTGAAATATGACTTTTTAATTTGTTTTAATTTGAAAGTATTGATGGTTTTTAAAATTGCCTTGTTAGTGAATGAAAAGAAACAATTGCAAGAGAATGTGGCCATTCTTAAGTGTTATAATATTAATATCTATACTATTACTCAGTGAATACATTTGTGATTAGTTTTAGTGTTAGTTGTAATTGAATCAAAACAAAATTTAAAATTGATCCTTTCCAAGTTTATTTTGTAGTGTAAGAAGGATGTAATGTATTGTGTAATATAATTTATTTATTATTTCATCAGGTTGTTACAGTGTCTTGTTTAATGATGGAACTCAGAACAAAGTTAACGGAAACAATGTTCAGAAGTTGCCACAAAAGTTAACGGAAGAAGTGGTAAGTGAGAATTGTGAAACCTACGTGTGTATCAATCAACTGAGTTTATGATTTATAGCTATGTGGTGACTAATGCAAGTGAAAAAATAAATTACCAAAAAATTGTGTTGGAAGTCAATCAAGTTGAAATTGACAGCATATATAGAACAGAACTTTGTGACCAACTATAAAAAATTAGTTAATTCCAATTTTAAAGAGAAGTACTATTAATGATTTGTTTCAAAATGTCTCCCAACAAATTTTAAAAGATTAAAAAGTAAAAGGATGATATAAAAACTAGATCAAATTATATATTTTTTTAAACTGCAACTGGATATTATTTAATAATTTTTTCTTTTAATTTTTGTGAAATTTTTTAAGTATTCCAAGTGTGAAGGGAAAAACAAACAAACAACAGATATCAGTGATATACCTCTGTTATAGGTAGGATTAAATCATAGTCGTGCAAGTTGTATTCCTGTAATTCATTATATAAAAATATAATTTGAATAACAATTAGTATGAATCACCTAGGTGTGAACAGGCTCTGTTGACCTAGCATAGTTGTTATTTCTTTTGTTCCCAGTGTTTTATTAGTTTAAGTGGCAAAAGGAATTGTTAAAGTTTAGTTCAATATAGTGCCCCTGTATGTTATTCAGTAGCTGCTTGTATGCAAACTCTTCTTCTAATAAAAGTTAATGATATTTTATCAGCAGTCACCTTCACCTACAACTGAAGAACAAAGTCAGCATGTTGCAAAGAAAAAAAGGGGTAAGTCGTATGTTAGGAATACTTATTTTATTAAATGAATGTGAGCAGTTCTTAAATTAATTTTACTATCTTAAAAATTGATGTATGAAGATAGGGATGTGAAACCACTATAACATCTCTGTAATTAGCTGTTCTATTTTTATTTTTTATGATGTTTTTGTTTAAGTTCCATTGTGGTTTTGTTGTTTTTTAATGAAGTAAAGTCTAGTGGGTTTTTTTTGCTGAAATATTTTACAATTTGACTTTTTTTTTGTGAAGAGGTGTATGGGGTGTATAAGGAAAATTATTCATTGTATTTTATGGTTCTGTCTTGGTAAGACAGATTTGTTAAATGTTAACTTATTCAAATATGGCACTGTATCTCATTCATGATGTCACTTCTGTGCTTTGTATAACAAATCTTAGTCTTTCTTGTGAACTTTGAGACCAATTTCTAAAAGTATAAAACTTTCATGAACATGCTCAAAAAAGTAACAAGTCAACTAGATGCTTCCTAGTTAGATTTACAGTGGTTCTGTTAAGTCTTCATCCAGACATGATTTCATTTAGATTATAAGTTGTTTTGTAGATAATTATTTCCAGCTTATAATTATGATTTTATCCAGCACAACAAATGAATTTGTGTTTAAGATAGTGTTATTGGCTCTGTAGAAACACATGGAAGTACAAGTTCCATTAAATATTTTAATAATGATGTGATGTGTAACAGTTTAAAGTTTTACTACCATATGTTTTATTTTACTACCATGTGATCTGGAGTAGTTCCTTTTCAGATAGCATGTAAGAAGTTCTGTTTTTAGTTCTTTTCTGTAAATGAATTTATGAGAAATAAGAATATTTTACTTTAAAAAAATTTAGTGATTAATGTTTATTTCATCTTTAAAACATATAAATCCTTTAAAACTTATGTTTTATTGAATAAAGCCAACCTATAGTTTAAGTGAAATACAGCAGCTTACTTGAAATGTGACAGCTTCACATCATGGTTAGTTGAATGTTTTCTAATATGATTGGTTAGTTTGTTTTAAAAATGTGTTATTAAATCATCTACGACCATTTGAGTTGTGTCAGAATACAAACCTGTATTCAAAGAACAATGTCGTTGCACATTTGAATTAAATTTCTTAGAATAAAATAGTGTTTAAGAACATCTTATATATAAACAAGAATTAGTTTAAAAATAAAAACATGATGTACTTTGTAGACAGTAAGTTTGTTCATATGAGGTCAAATACAAACATCAAAGATAAAGGAATCTTGGAATTATTTTCTTAAATACCATGCTAGTGACAATTCTCAACACTAAGGTAAGCATGTGAACCCACAGATATTTACACTGGCAGAGATGTCATTACACAACATGCTTGTTTACATTGAGGTAAATGTGTCATTTTATAACATACTTGTTTATAAATGCTATTCAGTGTAATGTTGACGAAAATGTTTGATTTCTCTAGAATTATTCTCATTCATGTATTGTTGTCTTTGGAGGTGTTGGGTTTCCATGCTATACCTTTCTTTGAGACCACTGATAGTTGCCTTTTGATAAGTTTGGCTTTTGTATTTTAGTTTTCTACATCTTAATTTTTGAAAGTATAAGTACTGCTTTCTAATTTCAATTTTGTAGTCATCTTTTTTTTTAACACACTCAGTCCACTTGAAAATCTACCTTGTTTTGAATATTTTTCACCTTTAAATACCTTTGTCTTGTGGTTACGGGTTTGTTGTGTTTTTCTGTACCCACCTCTTTTAATTTAGTGCTGGCTTAGTTTGTTTTTTCTGTTTCTTTCTGATTTCCTCATTCATTTGATATGATAATTTTTCTTCATGGATTTTTTCATTTATAGTTTCTTGCACACCTGTTCAAAATCACTTTAAGGATTTCTTCTTCTAGAGTAGGCATTTTCAGCTGTATAGCTTTTGCTGTTTTTCTCTTCTTATTTTCTCTGTTTTGCTTTGGAAGACTTATTTGTGTTGTTTTTCTTCCTTTTATCATCTTCATTAGCTTTAAGAACACATTTTTTTCATTTTTATTGTCTGCTACTTTGTGGTTCCTTTTTATTAAGTAAGACAGATTATTTCCTTTGTACCTATGTTCTCCCTTACACTGTATAGTAAATCAAAGAAGTCAGTGTTTCCAGTATATTTTGCATATGTTTTATTTCTTAAGGTTTATCTTACCTATTTCTTGTCTCTACTTAATTCCTTCTTTTTAATACAAGGTTTCTAGCTATTGCCAACCTAGAGATACCTTGTAATGATTGAAGTTACAATTTTGTCAACATAAAAACAACATAGAAGTAAGGACTTGTGTATGGATGTAAATATTCTTATCTGTCTTCTTCACCTTCTCTTCTGTGTGGTTGATTTTATATTAATCGTGTAAACATGGGTACTTTGTAATAACAGAAAATGTTTCTTTGATTTAACAGAAAAAAAATTAACAATGAGAAATTTTAAGGTTTGTCACAAAATAATTTTAGAAACGGTGGAAAAGCTTTGAGGAAAGAATTAAAAATTATTCTTCCAGAAAAAAGAATTTAAATTTGTAAGTCAGTCAGTTGACAATATTCTATTATATAAAAAAAAAGTAAAAATGGTAATCTAAGTATAATATTAAGTAATTCTGGTAAACGTTACAGTGAACTCGGAAAAGGTTGTAGGTGAAATAGAAACGGAATTATAAAACATGTAAGAAACTTTTTAATCTGAATAGATCAAAGAAGTTCAAGTCTTGATGAACAACCTAATCAAAACTTCGTTAGTAATGAAGAAGAAGACAAAAAACAACCAATCAGTTTGCAAGAAGTAAAGGTAGTTTTTGGTTTTCTGCAGTTGTTTAGTTTATAAAGCTATTAAATCACAAATGATGTGGTGTTTTACTTAAACAGGGAAGGCGAGTCAAGTGATTGATAGTAATGAACAAATAAGAATGAAAGTGTTTATAATATCTGTTGTGATCATTAGACTGGCAAGAGAAGCAAATGAGTTTCATTTAATGATAAAGTAAACAAAATAAAGGGAAAAGTGTAGCTAGAATTATTTTCACTATATCTTCACTTTTTCCCTCACAAAATTTGTACAACTTTAAAATCAGATTTCAAGTAACAGTTTTAATATTTTTGTTCACAGAAACCTGGGCACGATGACTTGGAATTTCATGTGAATGAAACAATGTGGTCAGCTACAAGTAAAGGTGAGATGCTAGCATGTACAAAAAGTTGCGTATAATAAATGAAGGACTATGTGTGTTACCCATCAGTACCTGTTTTATTGTTATCTATATATAAAATATTATGAATTTTTAAAATGACAAGTAATTTTTATAAAACAATATTGTATCAACACCTATTCAGTTGAGAAAATACCACTTTGTTAGCCTAAAGTAATTTTCCAAAAGTAACAAACACAGTACTTAGAAGATTTTACATTTACTTCTGGTCAGGCAGGTGTTAGACTATTTTATATCACTAAGCAAACAATAATAATTTTACATTGCATAACCATAGAAAACACTCAAATACTAAATAAAGAAACAATCGTAAACAATAGCAAAATTAAAGAAGCCTTATTTATACAACAACTCAAGCCCAAAATAAACCGATACAAAGGAACACCTTTATACTTATATTAAAAGTAATATGATAAATAATAATTATAAAATAAATAATATAAAATTATGTATTCAAACATCTTAGCATGCCCTCTACATTTAGACACTTAGTTACACGACCCCCTTCAAACATGTGGTCAGCTTTGGGTCAGTTACTTCTTTCTTTTTTTGTGAACCTAGTGATGACCGAAGAAGGTCAAAACGTTCACTCTACGTAAAAAATTTTCGCAACCCAAACAAGCCGTTTTTACATATATTTTTTTCTCTACATCAGTGATAATTTTAGCTGTTTATATAATGCCATCTAACAAGTAAGAAATCTTATGTAGTTTTAAATTTTAAAATGTCTAAATTCAGTATATGTTGAAGTAAGGAATATATGTATGCATTGTTTCAATGAGTTGCTTCATTGACATAGCTTGTAGTTTTTTTTAATTTACCCAGCAGTCTTGTGTATTCAAGTCATAGTAGGCTGTTTTATACTGAATATGATTTGGAACTGTTAGCAGTTTTTTTATAATATCAAAATGTGTATGTAATATTTTCTCCAAAAATATTTTATTTAACCTATGGAAATGTTAAATTCTGTTGTTTAGTTGTTTTTTTCAGATATGTGTGTGTGTGTAATTACTGGTGTTGTTTTCTTGTTTGTGACCATCTGAATCATTGTTTTAATCTGTCTTTTTTTTCTAAGGTAAGATTGTGTACTTCAGAGCATATTTTACTTTTCTAGTATGTTATTTTTTAAATATCGCATTACTAGTATGCTTGTTTGGTAGTGTTTTCCTGTAATGTGGTTCATAATGTGGAATCCAGCTATTCTTCATCGTATTTAAGTTGGTTTTCTGTGAAGTTGGGGCTGAATTACTTTATCAAGTATTTTCTGTATGACAGTTTTCAGTGTTCTACAACAATTTTAGTATTGTTTGAAGTTTGTGAGATTAAACTTTAATATATTGTTACAATTCAAATAATGCTGATAATACAATGATTTGTTTAAATTACCTTATTTGATAGAAAAAAATACTGTTTTTTTAAATTATTTCTTTCTCTCTCTCTTTTTTTTACCTTTAGAAATTGCAGAAGTAAAATGTGCACAGAAAGGTCAGTTTGTGTGTGTGTAGTATTAGTCTATAGTGTGTTGCACTGACTGGATATCAATTATTCTAGAAACCCATGCTTGCATCAAACTATATAATGAGTAAAATTATATATTTTAATTTATACAGTTGATAACTAATTTTCTGTACTGTGGTCAATGTCATTGATTGATAGTAATAATTAATTTGTTATGCTTGTTTTTAACTTCTTTTTATAAATATTGGTTAGATTTATTAACAAATCAATAGTTTTGTCTGTTGGAGGTTATTTTACAGCTAATGATATACATCACATGACATCAGGTTAACAAGGGGATGTCCCTTTATACAGGGCTAAGCTAATGTAGCTTTAGATGTTATGTTTTACTGAAGGTGTTTTAGGCTATGCTGAGAAGTTTATCTTTACTTTTATTAAACAATGTGTAGCAGCAAATAAATTTACATTATAAAATATGGATTTACATTACTCATAAATATTCAAGGCAGTTTGCACTTGAATAGATTTTCTTCTGTAAACCTCATTGAGTCTCATAAAGTTGGTTGACCAAAAATAAATTCAAGTATGCATTTTACAACATAAAAATGTATCATTCACTAGTATACAATGTCCTGAATTTACTGTAATTTATCCAGTTTTCTAAGTAAACTGGAAATGAGTTTAAGAAGTTTGTTGGCTTTTCAAAGTAACAATAGTGGTTGTATAACTAGCTTGTTGCAGAGAAGATTCTGTTTGCCTTGTTAGTTAAAACCATGCATAAGCAACATAAAACTAATTACAAATTAGTGTTAACAGTTAAGTAGAGGGGGGTTGAGGCACTGTGGTGGGTTTGACAAAGTAATTGACATCTCGGTAAATCAAAAAGCAGGAGATTCTAATTTTGAATTTTTGCTTGTAATAAATTTTAGTTTATAATTGGTTAGAAATTGCAGCAACTTAGATTTGATGTTACAAATTTCTAAAGGGGATAAGTCAGAGCTCATGTACATAGTGTAACAGAAAAATATTTATATTTCTTCAATGCTTTTTTATGAAATTAAGAAGTTAAAGTTTAGAACATACAAAAATTTCAATTATAAACAATGTTTCAGTGCTAAGTGTCCTGACATACAATGATCATAAATTAATTTTTTAATGTGACATTGTACAAGGTCGTTAAAGGTTATGCTATTCAATTATAAATTTTATAAATGTTATGGCATTTAGTAATAGGCTCTTTAAGTCTTGGTATTTAGTGGTAAGTTCTGTAAAGGAGAGTTGGATGATTAATGAAATTTACTAATCAGTTAACTGTTTGACTCTGTTACATTCAAATTGTGGATTATTCTTACAAGAGATAAATCTTCCTATTTTCAGCTAGTTTTTTTAAACCCATTTTTAAACTACCTTTCGAGTACAATAAATTATGGTTAAACTAATCTATTAATCCTAAACTGTTCTACATGAAAATGCATCATATATGCAAATTAGTCCAAAACCTGAAACAAGCTCGATCTAATGGAAAACTTGCCCCTCAGTGTGCATTCCTGAATGTAGTGAGGGGACCTCCCAGGGAAGATTCCATTCTTTCAGTTTACCTCCTCTGGTTTCTAAACATCTACCCACATTTTTCCTATGCGTGGTGACTCGTTAAGAGGAAGAAAAGATCCTGGTGGTTGAGGGGTCCAACCCAAACACACCACTTTGGCCTTGCATCTTTGTTGACGGATGGCCTTTGAGTGTCTCCCTTTAGGTCAATCGGCTGGTCCACTAGGGCTAGGGTCAACCAAGTACCAGTGTTGGAAGTCCTCAACAGGTGTTGTGGACATTGTATCTGATGCTTGTGTTTGGGTATAGTGCTCACAAAACCCTGGCATTACTGCAGTGTCCTTGTTTGACACTGTAGTGGTCCCCTCATAGGGCTCCATGGTGGGGACTGGTCAGTGGGCACCAAAATTTACCCTTTTTATTATGGATCCTACATATGAAAACTTAAATAAAATAGTGAAAATATAGTCCATAGGTAAATAACCATTTTCTTGAAGTCATAGAGCAGCAATCTTCAACATCTGTACCACCTGTTGTACTTCATTTTATTATCCTACATTCTCTTTCAAACAAACCTTTATGACAAATGTCCCTCTTTTTTATTCAGAAGGGACTGGAGGAACTTGCTGGCTCTCCAAAGTCAGTGAAGAAGCTTTGATCTGGTGTCATATTGGTGGAAACATCCACATCTCAATACAGGGAACTTCTCTTGAATTCAAAGGCAATTGGGGATATACCTGTTGAGGTTATGCCTCATGTTACTTTAAATTCATCATGAGGAGTTATTGTTCAGAGGAATTTGAAGAACATCCCCAAGTCAGAGATTCTTTCTGGTTTCTTCACTCAAGGTGTTTCTACAATGAGGCGTATCTCCACTCGCAAAGATGGAATTACAATACTAACTAGTATCCTCGTTCTGACATTTACATCACCACATTCCAAACCCTCACCAATGTTTCCAGGGTCAGAGGTTCAGTACTCAAAGACTTTGTGTTGTAGTTCTCTGATGTGTGCTTGTTGTAGTGGCATGGACCATGATGCCTATGAGTGTGAAATGGACCCTCATTGCATCAACTGCAATTGCTCTCACCCATTCAAATTTCATTCTTGCTCTAAATGGTTGGAGGAAAAAGAGGCACACTGTTTGAAAATGATACAAAACATTACTTATCCTGAGGCTTGAAAGTTTCTGTCCATTGCTCCATTTCCGATGTATGCTGCTGCATTTCCTTCTACAACTACAGTGGGAGTGCAGACAGGTCTGTCTGTGCCTCCAAAAGAATCATTCTCAAAACAAATGAAAAGCCTTTTGATCTCCATGGTTAAAAAAGCTGATGAATCAATTTCAACTCCCATCTCTGTCTCATACATACATTCCAACAAACCCCAAGATCCACATCCTTTGGTCCCAGGTACAGGCATTTCCTTGGATACATCTTCTTCTTCCACCCTAAGATGCAAAACAATCATTCATTCTCACCCTTCATCACTGAAATTTCATTCCAACATCAAAGATCTGCCCAATTGACCCTTGGCAGGATCCATGGAGGTCAGTAGACCTCCCTCTAATAAGGACAGTAAGGAGAAAAGACTTGGTCATACACAGAAGGGTTCACCACCCAATTCGTCTACACATAAGTAAAAATGGCCACCTTGATACAGTGGAACATTTTTTTGTACAGAAATGACAGGCTGTGTGATGGATGGGTGCATGGAGGGGTGGCACTGTTGGTTGATCAGCATGCGCTCACCCTGTCTTTGCCACTCGACACACCCTTGGAGGCTGTAGCCATCCGTGTTTCCTTGGGTCATACCATCACTGTTTGTTTTCTCTACCTGTCACTTGGAGAGACATATGATCAATCAGACCTTGATGCACTCATTGAACATTTGCCATCTCCCTTTTTAATTCTGGGGTACTTTAATGGACATCATTCCCTCTAGAGAAGTGCTAATATTGATAGGAGGGGTCACTCTGTAGAGCATATACTCTCTGATCACAACTTCTCTCTTTTCAATACTGGTCCGACTACTTATTTTCATGCACCTAGTCAGTCCTTTATTGCTGTTTATCTCTCAGTTTGATCCCCTTCATTATTCTCCTATTTTTCATGGAGGTTTGACAATAATCCATGAGGCAGTGATCATTTTCCTATAATTTTAAGAGAGAATGGCTGTGGTCAATGCCACTGTCTTGCATGCCCCGGTGAAAGTTGTACCAGGTAAACTGGTTCTCTTTCACTGCTCTCACAGAACTTGATCCTTCTACCCTCTGTAAGCCATCAATAGATGACCATGTGGCAGCAGTAACTGACTTATTATACAAGCAGCAGCTCAATGTATTCCTAAAGCCTTGACACGTTTTTCGCCATATCGTTGTCTGTGGTGGAATCCTTCCTGCCACATGGCACAGTAAGCTCAAAAATGGGCCTGGGATACTTTCCATAGATATCCCACACTCTCGAACCACATCACTTTCCAGTGGGTCTGTGCACATGCTCAGTGAGTAAAATGTCAAAGCCAGAAGGAATATTAGATTAAGTTCACAACCAGCATATCTTCTACCACCAGTTCCAAAGTCATATAGGACAAAGTTTGAAAGGTCATTGGGCAATGTAATTCTGACCCCCTCTCAATCTTGCTCTTTGATGGCCAGGAAGTAGCTGATACCTAGGTAAAAGCTTTTGTCGGGTATATAGCACTTCTGCTTCTTCCTCCACCTTCTTAGCCATCAAGTCTTGAGCAGCGCGATAACCTCTTTCCTTTTGAGCTAATTGTCTCTATAACTATAATCATCCCTTTACACTGGTGGAACTCAAAATGGTCCTTCATCGGTCTGGAATATATTAGACTTTGACCGTCTTGCTTCAGTAAGAACCAGAAAGAGGAAGTTGTTCTATCTAGACTATGCATTGGTCACAGTTTTTTAACTCATTATTTTCCTTTATCTGGAGCTGTTGCACCAGTGTGTAGTTTGTGTAACACTTAAATCACTGTAAGCCACATTTTATAACTCTCAACAACAGCACTATTTTAAACATGTTCTGTCCCAAGGTTTGTCCATAATGTTAGACAGTGTTATTGGTTGTGGTGACACTGTCCACCTTGATAAAGTTTATTGTTTTTTTAAAGGCCATTAACCTTTTTAATGTCATTTACACTTTTAATTTAAACCATTTTTAATGTGGTTCCATTTTAAGAATAACACTCCATCTAGTTCAGTTTGAAATTAGAAAATGGCTCTAGTGTTAAATAACTCGAAACCAGACTGGAAAGGCCAACTTCAGGTGACTGATAGCAGTTTTTGTACTTACCTGTTAGTCTGGCAAATTATGATACTTATATTTACACTACAGAAAGTCCTTTATGACTTCTATTATTGTAGTTTTTCTCTTAACGTTGAAGACTACATGTAAACATTGGTTTTATGCTATTTGTTTTAAACTTTGTTTTGTTTTACCTTAATTTCCTTTCATGAATTTTACTAAATTTTCTTTAATTTTACCTTTTCACCAGATATTTGGCACAGATAGCCTAGCTGCTTTGTGCAATAAAACACTTAATCAACCAACCAACCAGAAAACTTGTGAAGATGCAGAGGTTGAAATTATTATTAAGATGAAAATTGAAACATCATGGGATACATAAAAACCACAATAATATGAAAACAAAATTGAATTACAGGTGTTTTTGAATTTTTTTCTAATTGCATCATCAGTGTGAAAACATTAAAAAGTAATTAATAACCTTATAAATTTAAAAATAGCATAAGCTTTAAAGAGAGAACTTCTTGGTTAGGTGGAAATTTAGAAAGGACACAAGTTAGTAATATTTTAACATTTTACAGTATAGGCTGACGGAAACTGTAGGAACTTATACGCATGCTGAGATATCATTTCAAACAACTTAAAACTTACTATATTAAGCACTGTGTATGTGGCTCATGAGAACAGTGTTACATATTATATTTTATCTTGGATGAGTCTGATATGTTACATATGATTTGAAACAGCCTGAAACTGAGTTTATTGTAATTCAAATATTGAAGTTAATTAAAAGTTAATTTAATATAGAGATTCGTAAAATGTATGATGTTTGACAAAAAGATTGATACACACCTTTCTTCATACAGATATATTCTAATAAATTTATAACAACAGTTATTACAAATAATGATTTATATACAACAGCTTTACAAACAACTTTGACTCTTCTGTCTGGTTTGTAACTAAATATTTTATTGATTGTTCACAATAAGCAAATGGATTTTGACTTAATATTGGTACATTTCATTCAGTGGCTACCTATATAGCTCTTGCTGATCGCACATTAATTTTTCACAGCTGAAGTTAAATAGTGTCTTCATAGAAATACTAATGTCCAGTGGTAACCTGCTGAAGTTAAGGAGTGTATAATGTTCAAAACCTATAAATATTCTTGTTCAAGTATCTGTAGTTTCCTGATTAATAATTGTTTATCACAGTTATAGCTTCTGAGGTTTACAGTACACAAGTTGTAGCAGACTAACCATATATACTGTCTCTCCACCTGTTGTAGTGGCTACCTTTTATGACTGTTAAGTAAGGTTCTCGAA
The DNA here is from genome assembly GCA_011833715.1 of Carcinoscorpius rotundicauda. Taxonomy (NCBI): domain Eukaryota; kingdom Metazoa; phylum Arthropoda; class Merostomata; order Xiphosura; family Limulidae; genus Carcinoscorpius; species Carcinoscorpius rotundicauda. Next base: position 169,758,448 of record CM022391.1, on the reverse strand, counting down.
ATTTCAGTTGGCAACAATGCCGCTATGCATGTATAATGTATACACTGTTGATTTTAACACTTTGAGTGAGCAGGAATTTTGCAATACACAGTTAACAGTATAAGTTATATGCATTTCTATAGATGTAATTAACTGAAACGAACATCAATGTTAAAATAAATATATAACAGTAAATTCATTACAACAGACGTATTTTTGTTTATCCTTTTCAGTGCTTACCATCCAGTTAAAGCTAGTTAGAACCAAACAGGGGTCCTGTTTATGTAAATGGGTTAATGGTTGAAAAGTGTCATGTACTGTGATAATTATTAATCTATCTTTAGTAATTTTGACTTTTTCAGAAATAAAAACTGTTTGAGCAAGTAAAAGAATAATGTTAAATGATGTAACATTTTAACTAAAGCAGTCATGCCATAAGTAGCATTGATTATGTTTGTAGCTTGTAGTAAGTAAGTAATATATTAAATTAAGGTAATCTGTTATTTAAATATACAATGTTAACACAAAAAATAGCCATCATTTACACTGATGACCTCTAAGCTACCTCCTAACATTTGTACTTTCTTTACAAGGAAAATGTATGCACACCGTTCTTCACAGTCATGCTAGTAGAAATCATACTTGCATGAATAATTGAAAAATACTAATAATAGAAAGCACTAATTTTGTTTAATTTATTATTTTCATGAAAGTGGCACTAGTCAATTAACTTGAATGACCTAGAATTAATTAGAAGTGATGAGAAAATATAATAGCAAAATTTCTGTTGGAACAATTTAAAACAGCATTAACAAGCAACACTAATTTTGATTAGCTAATTATTTTCATGTTTGTAATTGTTGTAATAGATGCTTATAAGCAATTAATTAAACTGAGTTAATTACCCATCTTTGTTACTCTTTATTAAAGTTTATGGTAGTTAGTGATTACATATAAACCAGGTTCTCTTTTAAAACAAAACTTTCATCACAAAAATCATTTGTTGATTGAGACTGATGGAACATATATAACTTTGAAATTCTTTTTTTTTTTCAGTGGCTCCAAAAGAATTCATTATTGAAGAAGACCATAACCATTACAAGTGTCATATAGTTGGTTGTGGGAAAAGTTTTCGAAAAGAAAATCTTCTACAGTCTCACATCAAACACTATCACAGTAAAGGTGAAGATTCTTCCAAAAATGGTGGCAAAACACATATTGCTGGTGTGGGTAGCACTTCAAGACATGTCACAGAAAGTGTTGGTACTTCACCAAGTTTTGGTTATGTAACAGTTAAAGACGAAGTAACAGAAAGCGACTGTGATTCAAAACTAATCACAGATACAAAAGATGATGTCAACAGCATCATTCTCACTGAAAATTTTAAATTTCACTCAAATAAGGAATTGTCATATTCTAGTGAAAACGGTCTTTCTCCAATGAATCGATCTTTTGAAAATTCATTGACTGAAAAGTCTAATCAGTTTCAAAACCTTCCTGGTAATGATACTGTCCAATCTTTATCTTCACATCCAAAGAATACCACATTGGACAGTGATACAGGGAATAAAACACCAACTAAAAGTAAGCTATCATTAGTGCAAGAAGGAATACCCAAGCCATCTCCTACTATGACGACCCGAAGGCAATCTTATGCCGAAACATCTGTCAAAATTGAATCCAAAACTAGTCCAAGACTTGAGACTAGGCTCTCAAAAACTGTTGTTAAATTGGAAGACTCTCCTGGAGTGGCAACACGGAAAACATCTGTTCAAGTTGAAAACAAAAAGAAGGAAAAGTCTTGTGAAGTGAAACTAGTTGAGAACAAAAAGAAAGAAAAATTGAGTGAGCTGAAACAACCTGAGAACAAAAAGAAGGAAAAACTGAGTGAACTGAAACAAGCTGAAAACAAAAAGAAGGAAAAACTGAATGAAGTCAAACAAACTGAAAACAAAAAGAAGGAAAAACTGAATGAAGTCAAACAAACTGAAAACAAAAAGAAGGAAAAACTAAGTGAAATTAAACAAGTTGAAAATAAAAAGAAGGAAAAATCAAATGAAATTAAACATATTGAAAGTAAAAAGAAGGAAAAAATAAATGAAATTAAACAAATTGAAAGTAAAAAGGAGGAAAACCGAAGTGAACAGAGGCAAGTTTATATGAAAAAAAAAGATAAATCAACTGAATTTAAGCAAGAGGAAAGCAAGAAAAAAGAAAAATTTGCTGACTGGAAGCAAGATAAAACTGCTTCAGTGGGAAATATTAAACCTAAAATTGGTAAGTGCAGGTTTATTTAGTTATTCATCTTATTTTCATGCACAAAATACTTAAAATATTTTGATGGATTTCATGTCTTTAAAGTTTCTCTTTTTGGTTGTTATGAATAATAACACTGCACAACAAATGTTTTGAAAAGTTTTGCTACCTGAAAAGTTTTTGCTGATTGTGACAGGTACCTGGTGGGTATGTACAAATATAGTTTTGGTTTTGCTTCATCACATAGGAACTCTGAGAAATGGATAGTTAATTGTTTACCGGCAATAACATATTTAATTGTGTTTGTGTTTTTAATACATTATTAAGTTCAACATAATTAAAAGTGTTTTGCTCCTGACTTTCATTTGTATTCAATGTCCAGTGCATCACGTTGCAGTGTCCAACAGTAGTCAGCAAGCATTGACAGATAACAGTTGGTCTTATATCGTTTTTCCATTGAAGCAATGTCCTAGTGAAACTGAAGATTTCAATGAAACGATATGTGTTGGGAAAATTTGGATGTGATTTTCATGATATACAGCCAAAAATCTATAAGTAACACCCAACAGGGTTCAGGGAGCAAAAACTTTGTTGTGTAGTATAATATGTCAATTATTTAATAAGTTTTTTTTTTCTGATCTTATATCTTGATTTGGAAAAAGTGGTTGCAAATGTCAATTATAATCATGAATAAAATTACAGTTATGTTTAAGTGTTGTAAATGCACTGTTTTACAAGTGGTTGACTACATTATATTAAATTGTTTTTCACTGTGCAAGTCAGTGAGTTATCCTGGCTAGAATAGATATAAAGTTGTGTTGCAATGCCATGTACCAGAACTATATTTTGCCATTAATTGGCATTTCTCAGGTGGTGTGATGCTACCATAAATTGGTTACTTTTTTGAAGGGTGTGTAATAGCCCTTCTGGCTCAAATATTCATACACTCAGTCCATGAAGGTGTATTCAGATTGGATATTTCCAAAATAGAGTTATACTTTGTATATAATGGGAATCAGAAATAAATGAAGATGAATCAACTTGGGGAAACAGGACCTTCCATGAAGAAACCTGCATTTTATTCATAAATGAATGAATGATTGTAGCCAGTTTTGGTTAGTTCTTCACACTTTAATATTATGCAATATGGGAATCCCATCATATGGAACAAAAAAAGAATCTGTAACTTGACGTCTAATTTTTTTTCCAGGGAGATAAAAGAACAAATTTCAAAGTATATGTGGACAACATACTAAAACTCTGCAAACTTTTACAAACTTTAACATAGTATATATGGCCTATCAGCAAAATATATCCTTTCAGGTGATGAACTACCCTTTTTTGAAGCCTATTTATTTATCTTATTCAGTATCCAGGTTTTCGGTTGGTAGTTTGTTCTGTTTTGTTCAAGGTATGTGTAATCTTGTTAGGGCAAATGAGAAAGATCTACAAAAAACTAGTTTATTTTATGTCTTAGATGTTTAAGAAGCTAAAGTAAGTGATTATGAATTCTCATAAACTGTTTCATGTGGCTTTTTTTGTTGAAGTGTATTGTGCAACAACAAATTACACACGCAGCTATCACCATTAGTAAACAATTTTTAAAAATGATTTGTATTCAGGTTCTTTAAATTCTATTTTGCTTTAAAGAGTTGTTTTAAGAAAAGTTTGGTAACTTTACATTGTTATTGGAACCTTGATGTTATCACTAAAGATATGTTGAATTTTAATTAATTTTGATATTGAGATGTAATTTTACTAACTTTTAAAGAACTTCTTCATTTTTCAAGTTATCATGTTTTACAGTTTTTTGTGTTTTGAATGTACTTTAAAAAAAGAAGAAGCTGAGAGAAAATAATGTTGAAAAACTTTATAATTTGCTTGATGCTAGCGTTAACATTTGCTGTACCATAGAGGGTGTCCTAGCTCCAACACTGTAAATACTATTTTAGCTCAACTCTTCATTAATCAGAATGTTATGTAGGTGATCAATGTTCCAATAGAATAAAAACAAATGCAAGTAGTTAATTTTTAAAATTTACTTAGAAACATCTAGACGTAGAACAAAATCTGTATATGGCACACCAGATGTCACTCCATCCAACAAGAAACCAAGGATCAAATTAGCATCAGATGATATACAAAGAACAGAAAGGATGTTTCCAGAAGGTAATGGAAACTTTTCTTTGAATTATATATAAAAATTTACATTGTTTTATTTTATATCTCTTTCAGTGAATTGCTAGTTACTTGGAGAATTTGTCAGACTTCCAGTTTTAACAGTGATGTGAAAAAATTGATAAGTTTAATCTTGTATTTTTTTAAAACAGATATATGCAGCAGGTAGCCCATCCTGCAGTTTCCATTACAAGTTTCACCAGTTTTACTAGGAATGGTCAATTGGTGCACCATTAGAAATGATGCTCTCCTTACAACTTGCTTTATGTACTCATCCATCTGAATTTAAATGTCTTACAATTATCTTATAATGATTGTTTTTAACCATTTCACTTTTCTGTTAAACTTCACCATATTTTATTTCTTGTACAGTAGATGTATTCATAATTAAAGGTAATTATTCCCCTCTTTCATTGGCAGAGAGACATTTTCTTAATGTTCATCTGTTGTGGCAGATGTTAACACTCTGTACCCTTGTTTTTTGTATGCGTAAATTGAAGATGTTTTGCAACCTTTTAAAACTTGGTTACCTCACTTCAAATATGGACTTGGACATATGATTAATTTGTTGTTTTGCCAATTACAGTTGTCTGAAACATCATTTATGAAACATTCTTGACATACTAAGTAGGTTATTGAATATAGTTAAAGATGTGATAGTTGGCTTGTAGAAATAAGTTTCAAGGTGTATGCATGCTTTATGTGTTTGAATTGCTTGAGGGGTTATTAACCAAACCTCGTAGATATGCGTATCAGTTAAGATCACACTCAAACAGTTTGTATATTACAAAACTTGGTCACCTTTTGAATCTTGAATTCTACTTGTTTTTGAAGGTAACTGGTCACTATGCTAAAGTGACAAATGATATTACATGCTCAGTGAATGCATGTTTTGTATATAATGCTATTTTAAATTAGTTTTTTTGCCCAGAAATTTCTGATCTTAGTGTAAAGATTTGCTTTTACAGTTGCTAGTATTAGAAATGCTGATAAATATAATTTATTCTGAACCATATGATTATTACTTTTGCTTTACATTTTTGTAGTAACTTTTATTTGGTGACATATTTGGTAACTAGACAGTAGGATGGTATGGTGTTTGCAAAGTATTTGTTGAAACTGATAGTGGAAGAAATTGTTTCCTAGTAGTTCAGTTGAAGTTTATGAAGCATTTGTTGTGATTGATGATTCTAAGGAGATTTACTATATACTGTTAAAACATGTCGGTGCTATTAATCTTTTTAATGTTCTTAATGTGTTGATAAACATATTAAGTTACTTTTTACTGTACTCTTAAAATAGTATATTATGCATTTGGTAATATTGTGAATTAATTATTTTAGAACAGACAGAAATCTTAAGGGTTAATTTTTAAATAAAATTTATTCTTCTGATTGTGTTGATTTAATTAGTTGTTAAAGTGAAACTGTGTTGATTTAATTAGCTGTTAAAGTGAAACTGTGTCAATTTAATTAGTTGTTAAAGTGAAACTGTGTTGATTTAATTAGCTGTTAAAGTGGAAATTGTTAGTTTCTAACAGCTAATTAAATTATGTTAATGTTTTTAACTCTTGAAGTAATCACCCACTGTTTTTGTAAGTTTTCAACAACATCTTAATTGAACAGATGTACATCTGTCATTTTTGATCATCAACAAAATACCCTTATTATGAGCAGATTCAACTCGAATGAGGACTAAGTCCCTACAAGAGATGTCTTCAGATACCAACTCATTTAGTAGAAAACGGAGGATAATCTCAGAACCAAGTATCCTGGATAATATAGATGACAGTCTACTAAGGGAAGGTAAATGTTGGTGATAATTCAGTCAGAATGGTGTTAATATTTCAAATTTATATTGTTAACTCAGATTAACTAAAAACATTTAACACTGAGGTTTTGGTGTTCAAGTGTGTGTAATTTTGAATGCTATATAATTTATTTAAGCATTCAAAAACTAGAAGTTATTAAGAAAAATACTGCAGTTTATATTAATTTACTTATGTCTTACTTATGGCATGTGCATTTTCAAAAATATATATTTTTTTACATAATAAGCTAGTTTTATTATTAAATTATGGGACATGGCATGGCCTGGGGGTTAGAGCACTTGTGAGAGTTAATCCCAAACATGCATGATCATTCAATCATGAGGGTGTTATTACATGACAGTCTGTTTCATGTTTCATTGATAATAATGTAGCCCAATATTTAGTGGTGTTGACCAGCTGTTTTCCCTCTGGTCTGTAACTTCTACTTTAGGGATGGCTAGAGCAGATAATTCTCAAATGTTAATTAAACTGAAATTTTAAGATGTAAAAGTAAAATGTATCATGCTTAAGTAATCTATAATTTATATTAGAATTTCTGTTACATCAGTGTATGAACTGATACATGACCATCAGTTATTTGGTTTAGGTTTTTTTAAACATGAGGATACCCAGAGTTCATCAGAAACTGTTGAATCCAGGGATACAAGAGACCCAGACACCTCACTTGATATGCCTTCTGTGACAAGTAAAAAAGCCAAGAAAACTCAGTCTCAACAACAGGAGTACTGGTATGAAGGAGAGGTTGTTCACTGCATATGTGAGTCATCAGAAGAAAGTGGATTAATGATGCAGGTTTGTTCATCATACTTTAAGTAATTTAATATTTATATAGTACATTAGATTAACAGAATATGTACATGTTATGAAGTAGAATATAAGTAAAAATATTTGTAATTATCCAACACTGCAATTTTTTTAACTTTGTAGAGCTATTGAATTTAATTGTTATTTATATTTTTTTTTTCTCACTGGTACCTAGGAGGCTGGCAAAATAGATCTTTTAATTATGGTATAAGTATAAGTTGTTGATTTAGACACCAGAAACATAACTTCAGGATTATTGTTTTATTGTTGTTAAAAAGCTTTCATGTTATGATAATTAATAGTTGTGATGTAAAGTTGTGTTCTTATAATTTCTGAAAATCAAAGTTTTGTACTGGAATATTATTTCTGCTTGTGAACCAGAAGATCATTAATGTTACATAATTACATAATTTTAAAACTTAAAAACAATTTGTTAAGATAAAGCAATTTTTTTTCATAGACATTTGCATAATTGCACTTTTTATTTAAGTTAAACTTACTAACCTTTAGTTAACCTTTTGAAGGGTGTGAGTGGAATGATGCCTAACTACATTAAGTGTTTAATACTTGCATTAAAACGTGTAATTTATTAGTTAATTGAGGTAAGTTTAACATTTTTCATAAATGCATTTAAAAGTACAATTATTATTTGAAATCACATCTTCATAGTATTTGTTGCCACCAAGGTCTGACATATTTGACGTAAGTGAATCTGAAAGCATTCAAATACCAAACGTAAAAGTTTGTGTTATCACTCTATACATAATGTTAAACTGTTGCAGATAAATGAATAATTTTTTATTCTATACCAAACTTATCCAAACAAATTAGTCATTTTGACAAGTTCTAAGTTTCTATTTATGATCTAGTGCTGTGAAAATCTTGGCTGTGCCCTTATTTTTTCTTTTGTTGATTTCACAACTAACTGTTATGTTTTTGTTGTGATTAATATGCATCTACATAGTGTGTGAGGGTAATGGATCACAAACATGACAAATATGGGTTTTTGTTGTGAACAAACATACTCTGCCAGTTACTAGTGTTTCCATGATTCCTGGTTTCAATCTGAAAATTGTGTTGAAATCAGCTGAACTAATGTAACTAAACTGTTTGCTAATAACCACTATTGTGCTTTGTACACACTGTTTCATAATTTGTTTTCAGCTAAAATTTTAATAAAATATCCTACTTATTTTGTTTACAACAATGAAAATGTTTTGTTATTTTGTTTGGGCTCTAGAATGTTCAGGTTGGCAACATTTTAAGTACAACAAAATGTGACCCAGATCAGGAAAAATAATTCACTCTTGTAAAAGTACATGTGATGTTTTGTGACAAATCTGTGTGTGATGGAGAAAAATGGATATCATTTTTAGATTCAACATACAGGAATTACTATATAGTATGTAAAGCTTTCAAGATCTCAGGACTGCACAATTTTATTATATTTCAACATCTTGTATAATTTTTTTTAGAAAGTTTAGTAAAATGCTGTGGCACAGTTGATGAATTGGCAAAAAGCAACTTACTATAAACAGGTGTTTCTAGTTATTTTTAAAACATTTTAGGAAATGACACCATTATTTAGCTGACTGCAAAACAAACAGATACTATTGAGATAATGTAATTTTGAATGCTGGGAAGCTATTCTGTTTATTATCTTTTCAGTGGTTATACAGTTGTTAATATTACATGTGGTGTTTCCATGTCTGTATGTCAGTTGTGTTTAGAAAAATGAGGTTTTATAACTTTGTGGCTCTTTCTCTTAGTATCTTTGTTTATTCTGTTGTTTAAAAAATTTTAAACTTCATTTTTTTGTGCATATTTTCCCACTTACATGTATATCTTGGGTTTAGAATTTTTACTATCATCCCCATTAATGTTATATCTCACGTGTTTAGTGTTTTACTGAATATTTTCCATATATCTTACAGTGTGAAGTATGCCTTGCCTGGCAGCATGGTGATTGTTTTGATATTGAGGAAGAGAAACAGGTTCCACAGAAGTATGTTTGTTATGCTTGTTTGGAACCTAAAGGTAAGCTTAAAATTTGACAGTTCTTATTCTCACTAGAATAATTTATAAGAAAAGTAGCAGATTTAATGTAACAACTGTTTGAAATGTTCTGGAAGGACTAGGTTAGAGTGGCTACACTTTGGACATGAGGCTCCATTGGCTCACATACTGTAGCTACAAAAAAAATACTTTGAACTTTGAGGCCACTGTTGCTTCATGAGAGTGTTGGTCAAATCCCACTATTTGATTAAAGTAGTTCTAGATAGAGTGCTGTTGAGTGGCTGCCCTTCCTTTTATTTACCATTTCAACATTAGAGAAAGGTAGTGCATGTAGCTTTGTGTTAATATTTATTTTTAAAAAAAATGTTTTTTTCAATAGATTTTTCATTTTGTAATGGTGAGAATTCCACTTGAAGTAAAAACGTATCTCAAGATGGTTGGTGTGGATATTAAAACGTTTATTAAAATATAGTAGAGAACAACGTTTTGACCTTCTTAGGTCATCTTCAGGTTAACAAAAGTGACCTGAATGGTAACCTGAAAATGACCTAAGAAGGTTGAAATGTTGTACTCTACTATATTTCAATAACAATTTTAATACCCATGCTAGCTGTCTTGAGATATAGCTTTTTCATTTACTAGTATCTGTAGGAGTGATCATAAGAAACTGTTATATAATTTATTTAAGAATATTTTGCAGCATATAAATATAACTTTCTTATAAGTAATTGTTTTGTTATTAGAATTCTCTTTGTCTTGTAGTATTCAGTGTTCATTGAGATGATGTGAAATGTTTACAGAAGTACTAATTAGTTACAATTTTAACAAAACTTGAAAACATACTTGGAAATGTTCACACTGTCAATTAAAATAACAGGAACTCTTCACATTTGTTGTCTTTGAGGAAATATATATCATGAATTTATTTTTCAGTCTCAGTACTTTGTATGAGTTTTTCAAAGACAGAAAAGATGATATTAAATGCAAATATTTTTCAGGGCAACGGGACAGTTTCAGGTATAAGCACGACCAAGATTGGTTTAAAACTGGGCAGATGACAACATTTTCTTTTCTGAATAAAGATGCTCTGCAGATCAGCCAGCCTGCTGCTATGAAGGCTAGCCATGATCTGACTGCATCTCTGCATGATGTCTTCAAGGTGCTGCACAGTGTTAAATACAAGCTGAGAGTGCTTCAGTAAGTGCATGCTTTTAATATACTTCTAAAGTTTATTAATGTAAAAGGATATTTAACAGTTTCTAAGGGTGTAGTATAGTGAAACTGTAGGACCAGATGATTTATTAGTTTACAATTAATAAATAAGTGATATTTTTAAAGAGCATGAGTTACGTTAAAGATATGGAAACACAGAGGTGAAATAAGAACATGGTGTTTTTAGTCTGGGCACTTTGTGATTTAGGTAACGCATGCAGTCATACTTTGTTAATCAGTCTGTAAAATTATTCTTAAGTAGGTATAATATTATCCATATCAAATTAACAAGTTGATCAGTACAGAGTATTTTGGTGTCTTATTTTTGTGAGTGAAATGTATAAACTTGTGTTAAAATGTATATGAAACATAAATTGTGATTTCTGGAAATTGCCACTAACTTTTCAGGTGTAAAGTGATGTTGTGTTATGCTTTGAGTATCAGTAACATAGTTCAAAGATATTCCAAATTTAGTACCCCTTCAGTAATTATAGTGATACTGATTTTTGTCTGTTAGGGATGAGAATCATCCAGATCTAAGAAAATTCTCTAAACCTTGGCATGAGGTAAATAAAGACAAGGAAGTAATTTCTTCAGAAACACTTCAGCCTCAAAATGTTAAAACAGAAGTGCCTACATCGACTTCACAGCCTCTTTCTATCCAGAGACTGTTTATGGATCTTGACCATTCCTACTTTTCTCCAATTAAACCAGTGACTCCTTTTCCAGCTAAATTGGTTTCTGGTTACAAAAGTGATTTATTAGAGCAAGACAGCAGAGATGGTGAGGGTACTTCAGGGGAACTAGTTCCAGATTTGAATGTTCAATCCAGTAGTCAACAAGGCAGTATCAAGCAATATGGAATATCAAAAATCACTGATGAGAACAATAAAAAACTTGGAACTGCAGAAATTAATCCATCAACTAACTGTGAACAGGAAGTATTTTTGGTCTCATCTGGTTTAGAAGATGTTGTTACAGAAACAGTCCATGATTTAACAGGAACGACAAGTGAAGAGGTTCCTACTGAAGGAGGGTTACAGTTCCCGGAACTTAAGGTTTCATCAGAGGACAATGTTAGTAGCTGTTATGAGATGCATGGGACAGATTCTGTTTCACAGTCGGTAAATTCATCTGGAAGACTGTGGTCAGGGGAATTTGAGAAAGAAGAGGCATCTTGTAATCCTGACCCAGAAAAGTGCAAGCAGAACCTACAAGAGCATATTGTCAAAGTTCAAGAAGAACTGGAACAGAGATTGGACATTATAGAAGAACAGATCAGTGGTAAGATATAGAAGTATTAGTGTGAAGAAGATGTCTATTGATGTACAGTTAAAAGAACTAATAAATTCTGATATGAAGTTTTAAATCATACCTGATATTCCACTTAGCTTTAGACTTATGTCCAAGTTTAAATTTTATTTTAAGCTATGTTAAAGTGATCAAAAAGCCTTTTTTAACTTAATATTACTGCACAAGTTGTTTGTAGTGTGCTCTTTGATATAGCTTTGGATTTTGAAGCTGGCAAGCTGTGTGTTACCTTAGAGTATCCTCGTGTTCTAAGACTGTGGGTGTATTATAGCAGGGTGTGTATGGTGCTGCCAGATTGGTGCCTTTCTTTTCAAAAGTCCAAATTAGGAATTGCTGCAGATGTCATTAGTGTATCGACTATAAATATGTTATGTTTTTCATGTATTTGGTTCTTAGCTTATATAAATATTGATATTCATTGTCAGTTATCAGGACAGTTTGTTGCTTCTTATTAGAATCTGAGTTTGTCGTTATATTTTTGTGATGTTTAACTCTGTGTCTCTTCAGTAGCCTAAATTGTTCTGGTATTTGTTTTGAACACTTAAGAGCTAGCTTTACTAAAACAAATAGCTGTGAATTTTCCTAACTTGTCAGCTGTTTTATTTACAATACTATGATTGTACAGCATGTGTTTTATGTGATGTGGCTTTAATTAATGAAATACTGTAGCTTTTATTTAAAAAGTTACAAATTTTGGAACTTAAAAAACTTGACTTCTTTAGATGTATCAGTGTTTTTCATAATACAGGCAGGAAACTACAGTTCTTACGATGTGTCATGTAATAATACTGTTGTGTTATAGCTTTGGAGGATGAATTGGACTTCCCAGTTGCAAACCAATCAAGCCCATCAGGAGATACAGATAATGCTACCCAGTTGTTGATGTCACTGAGGGGACTGATGAAAGATCTGGATGTTGTGAAGAAATTTACGCTAATTCAGTAAGCTTGTTTTGTGAAGAACAAACTTGTATTCAGTATACAGCAAGAAATAGGAATACGGGTCTTTTATCTCACTTCTAACTTGCTTTGTTTCAAATCTGCAGTAAAAAGATCCACCAGATGTATATAGATCTACCTGAGAGTGGAAGCAGTGTGACAAATCACTTATATATTATATTGACTATCGAGTTTAAATGTTTGTATTGTTATGACGACTGTAATTTAAAAAAAACAAACAGAAATTTTAGATTGTAGTTTTGAAGTGCACAGTTTTTGGTTAATTTAATATGAAATTAATATTATTAACAAAATTATGTAAGAGATATGCTTGTTTCTTAAAAGAATAGATAAATGTTGTTTAAGTAATAGATAAATGATAATTTCACATGCTTGATATTACATAAGAAGCTTGTGAAACTTTAAAATGTGTTTTAAATCTGAAACATTGGTACGATGTATCAGAATAGAAAAACAATAAAGGTACTGTTTTCATGAGACAAATTTTGTGTATTTTTATACTTTTTGTAAAAATTCATAAAAGTGAAATATATGGAACATTATACTATCTTTATGTATAAGAAAAATTATGAATAAAACAATAGTTCTCAAATTTACAGTTGATCACACAAATTGACTTTTGACTGTCAAAATAGTTTTGTTGGTGCTGCATTGTAATGAATGTTTAGTTTATCAGTACTAACAATTCTGCAATAATAAAAGGTCAATGGAGCCAGGTAGTAATGCATGTTATTAGAAGAGTGTCGCAGTGCAATGAGATTTGAGAACATGTGTAATAAAATATTTTGTTTCCAAAATTTGTTCCTGTTCTTACATGAATTAAAACTTGTGTAATCGCTCAATGTATCATTAGAACGTCTTAATTATACTGGCCACTCAGATAGCAGATTTGTGTAAGAGTAAAGTGAATTTTAAGTAAGCAGCTTTGTGTAATGTAGTTTGACAGTTTACTCTTTGTAATTTACAGTACTAATGTGTCTATGTAATGATATACCCAGGGATTTAGCCAAAACGTTTTGTGCAGTTATTCAGAGTGAAGTAAAAGACCAGGTATAAGTATGGCTTCAAATCTCTTCAGCTCATGAATTATGCTGTCCTGTATTAACTTATTCTTTGACTATTTTGTTTATATGCTTAGCCTAATTAATAACTTGTAAGGTAGTTGCCAGTGATAGTCAAGTGTAGTGTTTCAATAAAACAACAAGTTAGACTTTAGGGTTCTTTGCCAGTAGTTTGAGAGCTTAAAAGTGTTCTGTGGCTGACAAAGTTTGTGAAGTGTTGATTTAGAGAAGAAAACTATGCTTATTATTTGAATACTGGAACTTCATTTCAAATTCAAACTACAGAAAACTGAATGGAAAAACTTGGTGCCAGAGAATTTTAATATATTTACAACTCTAAATGAATAGGTAATCTTGGAAAATATTTGGAAAAAAACAGTTTAGGATTCTGCTTTAAAAATGCTGGAATAACACAGTTTTTCAGGAATTATTTGTATCTATTGTTTTGGGTTAATCCTTTTTCTGAAATAGACTACATGAAACGTTATAATGGTGTTAAATTAAAAGATATATTTTAATGTTTAGAAAAAGCTTAATAAAAAATGAAACTAATGACAGAGAAATCTTGCTGAAATGTAGTTAAATACTAAAGACAGTCGTGGTTAGTAGAATTTAGTGTGTTAAATGAAAGCAAATAATATGTACATAAGCTTTCAACATGGACTATTTTTCCTTTTATTCTCTTGCCCTACCTGTATGATTAAGAATTTTCTCAAATTGTGTAATTAAGTTACATGAAGCATAATATATGTAACTTAAAGACAAATGTAATTCATAAAACGTCTTCACGTTTGTTTCTTAAATAATGATTGGGAGGGGTGCCTTACTTTTTGTGTTTCTATCAAAATAAAATATTGATTGAGTGTTGGCAGCTTAGAAGTAGTCACTATGAATTGGCTAAAATCCAACTGTACCATTTTAAATATTATGTAATATGATAATACAGAGAATCTCCACTTCCACAGTAGTTTAAGGTATTGTAAATGCAAATATCTATTTTCTTTCAGCTCTGATTTCTCTAGAATCAGCCTAAGTATTGTGGCTAAAAATTATCTACAGAAACAATTTTAAAGTATAATAACACTTAATCTTCAGCTAGTTCTGTTATTTTTGTAAGTACATGTTGTAAGTACATTTCATCTGGTTACATTCTCTCTGGAATCATCATCTACCTGTATCTGGTTCTGTTCTCTCCAAAGTCAGCTTACACATTGTCTATCTGTTTCAGTTTTCTTAAGAAACAGCTTTCTAATACTGTCTGAACAGTCACAATACAATCCTATAATCAACACCGACATACCCCCATCTTTTATATTCACAAATTATAAAAACATTTATTAGAATGTATGTTTCTTAGACACATTCTGAATGGTTGATGTAAATATAGGTTTTGGTAGAAACAGATGCGAACTATTTTAAGTTATCTATATTTTTCTGTGGACACAAGCTAGAGAATGGTGGTAACTGAAAATTAACATTTACATAATAAAATTACATAGATATAAAACTTTGAACGTATATGACAAATAAATGGATCGAATTACACAAAAAATATATGTTGAATTTCAAGGAAGAAAACTAATTACTTTTAAACTAATATTTACAAAGAAGACAAGAGGCTATAGGATATGTAGCATTTTAAGTCCTTTGATCACCTACTTTCTGTACATCCCAGTCATTTTTAAGTGTCTACACTTATTAGTACACACACTTCACATTTGATGTTGTTTACTTGCATCCACATTAGAGGTAGGAAGGTCAGTGAATATTTTGGAAATTTGATTTTCTCTTTTGTTTTCACGAATGATGTAGTAAATATATTGAAGGTTTAGTGATAACTTTTAAAAGTTGTAAGCATTCATTACATTCTATACCAATGATTCCTAATCTTTTCACCACCAAGGACGCCCTTTTATTACTGTGTTTTCTCCACAAAACCTATGTTTCAGAAAGATTCCTTCTACCAAACAGTTTTTTTTTATTAATAATATATTATTGTGGTGATACATAAAAAAAGTAATTAACAGGAATCAAATTATTAACACTAACTAAAAACTTCAATGACGACACTTACAAATCACATCCTAAGCCAGTTCCGGGTAGGGATTTTGGTTAAATTATCATTTCGTTCTTGGAACGAAAAATAACCAGGGGCGGTCAGAAACTATTGTTTCTCTTCACCCCACACATGGCAAGAATAGATTAGGCAAGTGATTATGGAAATGGTGAAGTAAAATTCCAGTGGCTTGTTAGTTACTTCATCATCTGAATGCGACGGTCATGAATGACCACGAGGCTAATATATTATTAAGTTTCAACGGGAGGAGCGTCGTGAAAAGCTGAGAATCTGTAGGGCACGGCCCACCGCAGAGAGGAGAGGACGAAGGAAGATCCAGCACCACACTCACAGGCTCACGATGTGTATTATAATTGACATGGAGAGAGCAGGGAGATGCAAACACAGTGCGTCGACATGATCAGGACTTGTGACTGCAAGGCGTTATGATTATTTAAAATTTTGAAGACTAAATGTGGGTAACAAAACTTATGTTTAAATATGATATGCCAAAAGACGAACCTATTCTCAGGGCTGGTATCTATAGATATTATCAAACGGAACTTTTGCTGTGGGGGGAAACGGGAGCATCCCGAGAAAACCCACTTTCACGACCAGGGCGCCGAATAATAGGCCCTGGAGGCGCCCGGAAGAAGAGCTGTAAGGAAAGAAATTACACAGATTAGTAGCATGTAACAAACAGTAACAGTTAAAATTGCATATGGACTAAAACAATAAGAAATAAGCACAAAAATTGCACATTTTTTCTTACAAAGTTACTTTCAAAGTTTGGTTTGTTTCAGAAGTTTTCATGGATAGCTAATCAAATAAGTTCCTACGCATAGCCGCCAGTACATGTGAAATGATTTTTTATTTTTTAAACTTTGTTTTGTTTCTGAATTTCGCGCAAAGCCACGCTTAAGGTATTTGCGCTAGCCGTTCATAATTTAACAGTGTAACACGAGAAGGAAGGCAGCTAGTCATCACCACCCACCGCCAACTTTTGGGCTACTCTTTTACCAACGAATAGTGGGATTGATGGGGACTTTATAACACCAAACGGCTGATAGGACGAGCATGTTTGGTGTGACGAGGATTCAAACCCGCGACTCTCGAATTACGAGTCGAACGCTTCAGCCGGGCCGTTTGAAATGATAGGCTACAGTTTGTTAATTTAATGTCTTATTCTTGAAGAGAGAAGGAGAGATACAAGACGTGTTTTGTCCGGCTCTTGATTAAAGGATTTAGGCCTAATAGTTCTTACTTGAAAATTTAAGAAGAAGTATTAGAACTACTTAACAACTGTTCAAGACAGCAAATCATTTTGAGAAAACTTCTGAAATCAGGAACAGAAGAGCGGGAAACCGCAATAAACAACAACAACGGGTCCTACAAGACCAAACAAAGAAATGGCGGGAAAAGCCGTTACAACTAACGGAAAAACTATTGCAGGTAAGTCAAGCACTACTGGTGGCAATTTTATCACTAATTCCCCATTGCTAACTCTCTGTAGTTTAGCAAAAAGAGAGTTAAATACGGCTAAGAAAACAAAAACTGTAATTAAGAAAAAAAGTAAAGCTAAGAGAAAATTAATAAAAGAGGTAAATTCTTCGGAAAACTCCGAATGTGAAGAAGAAGCAGTGATGGCTACCAATACTGAGGTAGAGGTAGCTACTCCTGCATCTAAAGTAGGGTTAAGTACAAATAATGTAACGGTAAAAGAAAATAACACTAAGGATGTTGATAAACATGATAGTGAAGAAAAGAATAACAGTGATAAAGAATTGGAAGACCAAGATTTTATCACTGTTATTTCTAAAAGAAATATGAAAAAAAACAACAAACAAACAACAAGTAATAGTAATATAACAAAAACAAGACCACCACAGTATGCAATTATCATAGAAGGCATTCCAGGTCAATACAACCAACCCCTGCTTGCCACTGAAGTGAAGAGATGCAAACCAAATGTTAACATAGTTAACATTAAGCGTTTGCCTAGAGGCGGAGTACTGGTGCAAGGGCACGATGTAGTCGACTTTAACCGACTACTGAAAGAATGGCCAACAGATGCCTTTAATTCAGGAAATATTAAAATCCATCTACCGGGAAGTAAGCCGCAACCAAAATCAATAGTGGTAAGAGGGGTACATCAGACTATTGACCTGGACCTTATAAAGCAGGCACTTGATGAACAAAACATTCCACACACCAAAACAGAAAGAATAATATCAAAAAAAACACAAACACCAACTAACTTAATAAGAATAGACATTGATGATAGTTACAACACACAAAATTTAATAAATAATGGAATATTGCTCTGGTATCAAAGATATCAAGTTGAGCTATTGAAAACACCGGCAATTGTTGTAACACAGTGTTACAACTGCCAAAGATATGGACATGTTTCGGCAGCCTGCTTAGCATCACCGAGGTGTTGCGGATGTGGCGGGGAACACCATATCAATCAATGCAAGAAAGATAAAGAAACTCCCAAATGTTGTAACTGTGGTCAAACCCACACAGCCAATTATAAAGGATGCGAGAAATACAAACAAATTAAGCAACGCATTTTTGAAATCAGAACACCAACAGTACAAAATCAATTGAAAACAAGTAGCTTACCTAAAACAGACACACCAACAGAACAGAATCAACAAAAAACAAGCAGCCAACCTGAAGTAAGCACATCAACAGAACATACAAAAACAACAAAAACCACATATGCAGAAATGGTAAAAGGAAAAGAAACACATAAACAACAAGTACAGAAAACTAATACACAAAACAAGAACACATTAACACAAAAACCAAAAGAAAACAACACTACAATACAAGAAACCAACAGTAACACAACAGATAAAACAAGCCTGTTCTCAACAGTGTTTAAAAACGTAATAACAGAGTTTATAACAGAATACACCAAACCAAATCAAACAACTAATTTTATAGAACTACTGATCACAATTACGATAAAACACGTCACACCTCATATACCATACATAATAACTACACTAACAGGTTACATGCTCACAGCTCAATGTTCACAGTAGTGTATATCAACATCCAAGGTGCAATAGCTTCCAAGAAACATGAGATTGAAGACCTAATAGAAGAATTAAACCCCCAGATTATAATAATAAGTGAAACTTTAACATATAATAATAATAGATTTAAAATACCTTATTACTCAATAATTAGAAAAGACAGGAAAAATAAAAACGATGAAAACAGAGGCATTATGCTACTTCATAAAGTAGATTTATCTGTAGAAGAAATAGAATTAAACAGTAACAATGAACATGTTACTGTAGATATCCTCCAATCAAATAATACTAAAATAACAGTAGCAGGAATTTACTGCTCACCCAATAAGCAACTAGATACAACTTTACTAAATAACATCTTTTCCCATAATCTAAACACCATAGTCATAGGAGATCTAAATAGTAAAAATGTTTCATTTGGATGCCGAAGCTCTAACTCAAATGGTAGAAAATTAATAAAATTTATTGATGATAATAATATAGCTCTATTAAACGATACTACCCCAACACATACATCCTATTCTACTAACTCTAGTGACATACTAGATCTGTGTATGTGTACATATAATTTAAGCCAGAAATTAGTAAAATTTCAAGTGGGAAAAGATGTAGATAGTGATCATCTCCCAATTTTTTGTGTCTTCGATCTCACCCCCTATAAAAATATAACATACAGGAAAGAAAAATTTAATTACAGAAAAGCAAATTGGCAATGCTATAAACAAGAATTAGATAATCTATTACCTAATGAAATTATTAAAGAAGTTAAAACGCAAGTCGAAATGGACAACTATTGTCAAACAATTACGGATTGCCTACAGAAAGCAGCCAAAGAAACAATACCAAAACACCACAAAACAACAATCAACACATGGAAACCTACCACAGAAATAATCAACCTAATTAAAAAGCGCAGACAACTAAGAAGACAGTACATGATTACAAGAAACAGAGAAACTAAAACACAAATAAACAACATTAGAAATCACATCAGAACTCAAATAAAACAACAAAAGCAAAATAAATGGGACAATTACTGTAATAAAATAAACGACATAACTGACCCGAAAAAATTCTGGTCACATCTTAAAAGATTCACAAGTGAAAACACAAACACAAAGAAATATCCTCCACTTGAACATAATAACACCATTGCACGTACAAATAAAGAAATAGCCGAAGCTTTCAAGGATCAACTCCAAAATACATTTAAAACTCACACAGATCCAGAAATGAATACACACTTCTACAATAAAGTCACTAATCACATAGCAAACAATAAACATCAATATGAACCAATATTTCCAGTAAACATAACTGATACAAATACAAGTTCTAACACTGATTTTGAAAACACATTACTAACAAAGAAAATATCCCTACATGAAATACTAGAAGCAATAAAAAACACCAAAAACAAAGCGCCAGGAGAAGACGAAATACAAGCTATTCTCCTAAAAAACGGCACTCCGAAATTGTTTGACCATCTAAATTCTCTATTTAACTTATCGCTATCCTCAGGATATATCCCAGTTTCTTGGAAGCTAGCAAATATTTTAATGTTCCATAAGGAAGGAAAACCAGCGAATAAACCAAATAGCTATCGACCAATCAGTCTGACCAGCTGTGTAGGCAAAATTCTCGAAAGAATAATAAGTAATAGACTCTCCACATTCCTGGAGGTAACATCAAAATTACCAGAAGAACAGAATGGATTCAGAAAATTTAGACAAACGACAGATCATTTAATAAGATTAACCGAAACCATCATAGATAGTTTCAACAAAAAAGAATGTACAGTCGCTTGTTTCCTCGATATCGAGAAAGCATTCGACACCGTTTGGCACGACGGTCTAAGGTTCCGAATGAATGAAATGGAACTACCGCGAGGAATTATTCGCTGGTTATCTAACTTTCTGGAAAACAGAAAATGTAGAGTAAATGTAGAAGGAACTTTTTCCGAATACTTTACTCCACTAGCTGGTGTCCCGCAGGGAGGGGTGGTTAGCCCTATACTCTTCATCATGTATGTTAACAATATGCCATTGAAGGATCCAAATCATGGATTCTCATCACAGTTCGCAGATGATGTGGCAATCTGGAAAAGTGCTGCAACACCCACGATAGCAGCTACAAACATACAACCACAATTAAATAGAATTAGTGAATACTGTGAAAAATATAGAATCAAAATAAACACAGCAAAAACTCAGCTCGTACTCTTTACGAAATCGCCAAAACATAGAAAACAACAGTTAGAAATATATATGAATGGCACGCTGCTCCAGATTGCCCAATCAGCAAAATTTTTAGGTCTGACTTATGATTCAAAATTAACTTGGATCAAACATGTCAACGAAATTAAAAATAAAATTTGGCGAAGAACCAACTATGTTAGGAGTCTAACTGGTAAACACAGTGGAGCATCCACAGAAAATATTTTGAAAATATACAAAACATATATTAGACCAGTAATAGACTATGCAGCTCCAGCATGGGTAACTGTAAGTAATGTAACAATCAAAACCAAACTACAAAAAATACAAAATGCACTTCTCACAACAGCATACAGAGTTCCGAGAGCAACATCATCTAAATTCATCCATAATTACTCCAACATACCAATAATATCAGATAGACTCCTAAATATTACAATTAGGTATTTTAACAAAAATTGGAAGAAAAATGATTTGTTATGCGAACTAGATAGGTACCTTATACATGATGAAGATATTCCTAAATACCTCTCCCCAATTAACATATATATTAAATATAAAGAAAAAAATAAATTAAATTAGAATATGTATGTGTATAAATTTTAAATCTTGTATTTATAATTTGCATACTTATATATTTTAAAATAGTAATAAGATTAAAAAAAAAAAAAAAAAAAAAAATGCCACCAGCAAGCTTGACTACTGTGAATAAGAGACTATAAATGGACATTGCCCTGAAAAGGACCTAACATAACATCACGAGTTAGGGAAAATATGTTAAGGAAGGAGGAAGAGGTCAAAGTGAACCTGACCCTCCAGGGCAAATACCCAAACACCATCGGAAAGAAGAATTTAATGTCTTAATTTCGTACAAATCTACGTGAGGACTATTTGCGCTTGCCTTCCCTTTGTGTTGATTGGTCAAGAAAAGACAAAACGTGGAAGGAAAATTTATTCAATGATAGTTATTATTTCGCTCGACACTAATATTTGTAAATGTGTTAGTATTATTGACTGTTGTCGCTTATTGATAAAACAATGCATGACGTAACAATAATTAAAAGGTAATGCTTAGATACGGAAAGACAAACACGTTTATGAAATATAGTTACTACGTGACAAGTCAATGAACAACAGCAATTAAAATAAAAGGAATCTCGGAAATAAGAATCTCAAGTGAAATAAGTTGCTACAGCTTGATATTTTGCCATGTTTCCTGAAGGAACAAAAACTATACGTTTGAGTGTTAATGGAATTAGACACAGGATTCCAGTTGAAAAGCTCTCCAAGTGTGAAGTAAACAGTTGTCTCACCACTCCAGCACGTCAACGACTTTGGCATCTGCCTAAAGATAAGAAATATCAGTTTCAAGGAGGTGGGAACATATTCTCTTTCCTTATTCATTATATAAAGTCAAAACATTTCATTGTTCCTGGAGACGATAGGAATATTAACACATTCCTGCAAGAAATTAAATACCAGGAAACTGAACTAACAGAAGTTCTTGTTTCACAAAACCTTGCTCTTCTTCAATTCCAAAAAGAGCGTGAGGATGATTTTATCAGCTGCATTGATGAAACTTTAGTGTTTCAAACGGAATTCACTGACCGTGGATATTTAATGACGATTCACGGATCGAAGAAAAGTTTGATGGAAATTTTACCAAAAGTAAAACCAAAGGCTGACAAACAATTTGTAAATCTTGGATGGAAGGTGTCCATGTCTTTCAAAAAGTATTACAAGTTCGTAAAGACATATAATTGCATTCTGTTTCAGTCTGTGTCAAGACTAAAATACACCATCACGTGTTCTTCTGAGTGGCGCAATAGATCAACGGAAAATCTCACAACTCAACTGTTACTTTACAAACAACGCATCATTTGGGAAGAACAACCAAGGCCAAACACGACTAAAATTAAAAATGGAGTTCACCGTATTTTTAAGAGATTGAAATTTTGGAAAACATAAGTTTTTTTTTTAAATTTGAATTAAACTTAATAGTTACCAATTTCAAATTTACGTGTTCTATTATTATTAGAATTAATAGTTTTTGCTGATGTCATTTGAGAACAGTACAATCTCCATGACTGTTTCCTTCAAGTTCATGGCTCTATGTTAAAAATTATTATTGATGTTAAAATTATTAATTGAACAAATGTGTAAAGAAGAAACAAAATAATGAAAAATTTATGTAATTTAAATAAAAACAGTTTCGTAATTCTGCTATTTCTCATTCTATGTAGATCTAAAGTCTTTTTTGTCTGTAGCTTAAATAAAGATTATTTTGAAAAGACGCGCGTTTTCCTTCCAGCAAAGCCACATCGGGCTATCTCCTATGTCCGTCGAGGAGAATCGAGCACTTTTTTCAGTGTTGTAAATCCGTAGACTTACTACTGTTCTAGCTGGAGATTACTCTTAAATTTCCGAATAAAAGATTCTTCGAAAGTTTTTCCTGAAGAGCAATAAACACTTCAAAGAACCTACATTAGGATATCTTACACAAGCGATTTATATTAATTCATTTAAATTTTTTGAAAAAAAGATCGAAGGTTCGAGCTACGACATGTCGCTGAACACGATTTGTATCTTCAGCTGTGGGGGTAATTTTAGAGTGAAATCAATCATTTCATTTGATTCAGAGTAGATAGGTGAAGACTGATTTCATTCCTTTTGGTTAGCAGCTTAAAATTAGATGTGAATATATCCGAACCTTAATAATCTCTGACACCAGACCTATATATTTCCTATTTTTGTCTGTTACACCAGCAGTGTAGGATAAAATGACTCATTCTCTTGTGTTTAGGCCTGGCATGGCCGAGCGCGTAAGGCGTGTGACTCGTAATCCGAGGGTAGCGGGTTCGCAGTAAACATGCTCGCGCTCCCAGCCGTGGGGGTGTATAAAGTGACGGTCATTCCCACTATTCGTTGGTAAAAGAGTAGCCCAAGAGTTGGCGGTGGGTGGTGATGACTAGCTACCTTCCCTCTAGTCTTACACTACTAAATTAGGGACAGCTAGCACAGATAGCCCTCGAGTAGCTTTGTGCGAAATTCCAAAACAAACAAACAAACAAACTCTAGTGTTAAATGCCTAGAAAATTGAAGCAACAGCTAGTGGGTGTAATTTCAACACTTACATACATATATTATATCTTGTGTGCTTTGGACCGTATAATCAGTGAAGTGATGATTCAGAAAAAAGTTGTTGGATATATTACTTTAAAAAGCCAATATGAACTTTACCGGAACATCTTAGGATTATAAGAAGAAAACATTGGTATTCAGAATTACTTAAAATATTGATGAAATAAAAATTCATATTATTTTCACGAAATGCGTCGAGATAATAGTAACAAGTAGAAATTTACGGAAATGGTTTACCTTCCTTGAGACGAATACTTTGTTTGTTTTGGAATTTCGCACAAAGCTACTCGAGGGCTATCTGTGCTAGCCGTCCCTAATTTAGCAGTGTATTTGTTTGTTTGTTTGTTTTTGGAATTTCGCACAAAGCTACTCGAGGGCTATCTGTGCTAGCCGTCCCTAATTTTGCAGTGTAAGACTAGAGGGAAGGCAGCTAGTCATCACCACCCACCACCAACTATTGGGCTACTCTTTTACCAACGAATAGTGGGATTGACCGTCACATTATACACCCCCACGGCTGGGAGGGCGAGCATGTTTAGCGCGACGCGGGCGCGAACCCGCGACCCTCGGATTACGAGTGCACGCCTTAACGCGTACTTTGAGCGAGGTTTGGTTCCATTTCTATGTATTTTCATCAGGTTGAGATATTTTGTTATTTACCGCTGACATGCTTGATTAACAGTTTAATGTAGCTTTTTAGGATGCAACCGCAGCATTTGATTATCGTTCTTAATTAGAATATTTAGAAAAAAAACAAAAGAAAACGTTCACAGCAGATTTTAGTGGGATGTGGACTAAGCGACAGGTGTGGATAAAATGTTTTGGGCAAACTTGGCATGGGCCGAAAAGTGGTCGAAGGGTTGTTCAACTCATCAGTCGGGTTATTTCAGGGGTTTAGGCTACAACAGCTTTGTTCTGGAACCGAGTTTATGTTCGACAACCGAGACATTTTTTTCTCAAACAATATGTTCGTAAACCGAATAATTCAGGAATGGAATCATTGAAGAACAGAGATTGCACTGTATTTGACTTCATTTTACATGTCATTATTCCATATTTTAAGTAAATTATGGATTCCACGTGAACAAAATTCCTTTAATTTGGATTAAAAAACAATCTTAAGTCAATTTTGAGTTCCTCGTTTATAATAAACCCTTTTTCATCTTAGTAATGCCGTGAGGATCTTAAAATATGATAATCAGATGGAGCAGTATCTAGTGAATAGGATCGATGTGGCACAACTTCACATTTCAAGGCCTGAAGTTTTTCTTAGGTCATTTATGAAGTGTGAAGGATTCAAAACACAATCTTAAGTCGTGCAAAATATTGATTCATGGTGGATTCTATATTGATTCATGCAGTTCTTTTCCTTATCAGTCCTTGGTGTTAGCACCTCAACTGATGACAATATCTTTCAGCTGTGATTTGAATCAAAAATTTTGTGATAAAGTGCACTTCCCAGATCTCACCAAACACAAGGCAAAACTTTTATATATATATAAGCCATTCTTCGGTGTTGGTACAGGCGTTTAATAGATTAAACAATTGTCTCTTACGTTCAGTATGCTCATAAAAAAAAAACACTTCTCGTTGCCACTAACAATTCTTTCCAGAATTGGTTCATGAGCATCTGTTGTTGTCAAAGATTAACAAATAGTGGCTCTCTCAGCATGTTATTTATCCGAAAACTTGTGTCTAAGTTTTGAAACTTTTCCAATTTCGTAGATGTAGGTGATGATTGTTACGTGGAGCTGTTGAGCCATTTCTCACATAGTCAACTTTGGATTGCTTCAAATATTAAAATATTGACATTGAGAAAAGGCATAAATTTGCAAGTTCTTTTCCTCAAACCGAATGACAACTTTTTACAAAAAACGTTATTTACTTTCCTATCTAATATTCTCTGTGATAATTCTTTGTATCATTAAAGTTTTGTGCACTGGTAGTCATCACTGTGGTCAGAGACGTATTTAGGATTTCGGCGCCCTTAGGCACAAGGTTAGGTTGATACCTTTGCCCCCCCCCCGTGCCACAACTTGCACCAAGCATCACCATCACAGCAACAGAAAAACACAGTTGTTATCATTCAAAATCAACACAACGTTTATTTTCCAACACAATAAAAAATGAAACATCAAAATCAATTATCACTAAATATTATTCTGCGGCTGAATATACAGGCTTTCTCCTGGCCTTCTGTTCCGAAAACATGTTTATTGCATCGTCATAGTTTATTCTAAAAACAATATCACTTTCAATGGCGAGGAGTGACAGCGCATTGAGTTTATCTTCTGCCATTCTTGATCTCAAGTAATTTTTCACACGTTTGAGAGCCGAGAAAGATCTCTCTGATGTACAATTAGTTGCTGGAATGCACAGAAACATGCGCATAGCAATATCCAGGTTTGGATATACAGTTTGAAGTTTTTTAGCTCGCAGATTTCTGTATACTGCTAACGCAGAAGAGTCATCATTTTGCACTTTCATACTCACAAGATGTGCGCGGAAATGTAGACATTCATCTCACGAAGCTCACTTCCAAATCATTGGGGTAGAGTTTCAACAGTGTTCCAGCTTGACTGATGACATTACTGGGTTCGAGATTTGTTATCTTGAACAAATATCCAAACCTTGCATGGATTTCTACATAAGCGGTTTGTCTTCGCTGTAGTTCTTAGCAAAGTCTGTCAATGATCACATTGAAAACATTTACTCTAAATGCCTCTCTCCCTTCTTCCACTGCCTGGGTGTCACCATCTGAAAATTTTTGCTTCCTTTTTCGCTTAATTTCGTACGTCTTCATGCTGGACTTCAACATCGCCTTGTCTTCAAAATGATTGAACAGTTCTCTTGAATCTTTCACAAACTGCAGCAAGGAAGCATAAAGCTCGACTACAAGTCCGATGTTCATATCAGCAATTTGCAACTTTTTACTGGCAGCATTGAATCTTTCTAGTATTGTTCCCCAAACTGTGGACAAAATAGCTGTTTCTAGCGTTCCTAATTTGGAAAGAAGTCCAGCGGCCTCAGTCCTAGCGGCTGGTTTTTCCATAGCATTTCCCTCCATGGTGGTGAGGGCATCAAACACTTGTTGCCAGTTTCTGTTGAGGCTTTGACAAGCATCTTCACGAGCGGACCACCGAGTGTCACTGAGTTTCTTCAAAGAGAGACTTTCTTTGTTTGCGGACAGGTGTTTTTGTAGAATTTTCCAACGATGGGTTGAAGCATTGAAGAAAACATAGACTTTGTAAGAGTTCGAAGAATGAACATGCTTCTCTGCAACATTCAGCAGCACACGTTCCTACAAGATTTAATGAATGTGCTGAACATGGGATATACACAGCTAAAGGATTTTTCTCCATGATACGAGCCTGGAGACCAGGCTTCTTGTGGAGGTTTCGACACTGACAACACGATATAACTTACAGTAAGATATTGGGTGACGGAGGAATAAGTAAAAGCATAACGAACTCTACATTTTGACACCAATATCGCTTACCACGTTATTATCTATATTGTTGATTATATTGTAAATATGTTGGTGAACCATATATTCGACCGGCAGATAATGAGTTTTATGGTAGTTGGTAAAACAATTATCGACTTGCAACAATAAGTCCATAACAAAATATACAAGAAAAAGGGGAACTTCTGCACTACTGATTTATATTACTGCCGATGTATCCATGAAAACGGGTGCTGGACTACTGACAATCAAATTATAAATTCTAACACACTTTACTATTCCAAATTCTATACTACCAGTAACAAAAACCTGTATCGCCCAAAACTATCCAGACCCCGTGCGGTACAACCGCGTCCCCTGGGAGTCAACTTCATTGATATCGCGGTAGGCGGCCTGCAAAACCGATTATGCGTGACACCCGCAGCCGATTCCGCCGACGCTCACCTGCTCCAGTGATTGTGCGCCTTTCTGTTCTGGTATTCTGGAGTCTGCCACGACCCCTTCTTTATTCTAACAAATGCCTATAATTGCTAGGGAATTTGAGGAACTATTCTGCAAGGACTACATTGGAATCTAGACAAGCGCATATTCAATCAATCAATTAAAATAATCAATTAAGCTAAACTGTGAATGATGAGGAAGAATATTTCAAAATATATTTTCCAGATAATAGCCTGAAGCAACCGAAAATCCGAATTTTCGTATACGCAATTTCACAAAACAAAATACGTTATTAGCCCATGATAAAATATTTTTTGTGTAGGCGTAGCACACTGAGTAGCAGGTAATTCATTGTTTGGTGTGTCAACATGAGTAAAAAACATGTTGGGGTTTTTGAAAAACACAAATAAATAACTGAGGTGAGGGCGGATGGCTTGATGATGTGGGGGGGCGAGGCGTATTAGGTGGGACTCAGGGAGGGAAGGTTAGAAATCTTTAAATCTTTTAAACTTGAAGCGACCGACCCGACGGTGTGGTGGAATAGTGAGTGTGTGGGTGGGTGGGGGGGGTCCAGATTCAAGAGGTTATTGGGGCGGCATAAATGGCAGGGGGAATTAATAACCAGGGACTACATTTTAAAATGGTGTCCATTCTTTTTCTCTTTTTTTTTGGTCAAAATTTGCCGCCCCAGGCACGTTCCTCATGTGCCTAAGCGTTAATACATCCCTGACTGTGGTCACAATTTTCGTGTGCGTAGTATCCTTAATGTGTTTCTAAGTATTTGTTATACACGCACACACGTATATAATTGATTCGAAAAACTGATATTTCACATTCTGTATTTTATTCCATACAACAACTTTATTTCTTTATTTTAATTTTTACTGCACTTCTTATTCTCACCCCTCAGTGTGGATTCCTGTACGTGGTGAAGGGACCTCCCAGGAAAGGTTCTGTTCTTTCATATTACCTCTTCTGGGATCTAAATATCCACCCACGTGTTTACCGTGTGTGCTAACCCGTGAAGGGGAGGAGAGGGTCCTGTTGGTTAGGGGTCCAACCACAACACACCACTTTGACCTTGAATTCCTATAGACAGGCAGCCTTGGGGTGGACCCTTGGATCAATCAGCTGGTCCACTTAGGCTATGGTCAACCAGGTACCAGTGTTGAAAGTTTTCAACAGGTGTTGTGGACTTTGTGTCTGATGTAGGTGTTTGGGTATAGTACTCACAAAACCATAGCATTGCTGCAGTGTCCTTGCTTGACATTGTAGTGTGTCCCCTCCTAGGGCTCCAAGGTGGGTGGGGTTAGTGGGCACCAAAATTTTCTTTTTTCCAATGGATCCTCCAAATACAAATTTATATAAAATAATGAAAAAAACAGTCAATATGGTAACAACTATGTCTTGAAGATTCTTATCAGCAATCTTCAATATCTGTACCACTAGCTGTACCTCATTTTCTTGTCCTACATTCTCTTTTAGAGAAACCTTTAGAGCAAATGTCCCCATTTTTTATTCAGAAGAGACTAGGGTCTTCCTGGCTCTCCAAAGTCAGTAAAGAAGTTTGATCTGGAGACATATCAGTGGAAACATCCAACAGTTATTGTTGAGAGGGATTTGAAGAATATCCCCAAGTCAAACATTCCAGCTGGGTTCTCCACTCGAGTTTCTGCATTGAGGCATATCTCCACTCACAAAGATTGAGTTACAATACCAAACAATATCTGCATTCTGACACTTACATCACCACGTGCACCTGCCACCATCAAGGCAGGTTATCTTAATTGCAGGGAATGGCCATACATTTCAAACCCTCTCCGATGTTGACAGTGTCAGAGGTTTAGTCACTTAAAGACTTCACGTCATAGTTGCTTGACATATGCCACTCTACACACCCTTCAAAGCCATTGCCATCCGTGTTTCCTTGGGTCATACTATCACTGTTTGTTCTCTCTACCTGTCGACTGAGTCCCTCGAATCAAACTACCTCTTCTCGCCCACCCACTGTGGGTTCCGACAACAGAGCTCCACCATGGACCATCTGATTCGACTTAAAACGTCAATCAGAAAAGCTTTTTTCAAACAACATGTTGTATCAATACTCTTTGACATTGAAAAGGCTTATGATACAACATGGAGATATGACATTTTGTGAGACCTCCATATATATGGGTGATGTGGTCATTTGCCCATTTTTATTAAAACTTTTTTAATAGACAGGAGATTCCAAGTTCCTGTGGGTTCGAAACTTTCCTGTTCTTTTCTACAGGAACTTGGAGTCCCTCCAAGCTGTGTTTTGAGTGTCACACTTTTCAGTGTAAAGATTAATGCCATCAATGAACAACTCCCTCTTACTGAAAGAGTAAGAAAAAGTAAAAAACATTTGTCTTAGAAATCTTATATACAACAATATGCACACTATATTTCATCAGGAATACTATTTAAAATAAGTATAGAAGGTATGACATTTCTGCTTTTTAGAAACTTAAATAAGGTTCATGTTGAAGGAACTTCAAACAAACCTTCTAAATAACAGATATTTCACAACCAATAGCAATTCATATTCTTGAAATAAGTTTCCACTTTTACACTTGATTACTTATAGTGAGTATAATTATCTTGAAACTGAAAATCCTAAAACCAAATCAAATTCCTTAAAGAATTGTTGAACCCTTTATAAGTGAAATATATTTGTCTGTAACTTGGTAATCACATTCAAAATTTATTTTCCTTAAACTTTTGTCCAGAGTAAATCTTAGTTTGCGCAAACTACAATGACAAGTAACATTATAATATTTTTAACTTATTCTGGGATAGTTCAGCAGTCAAGAGACAGGGTTAAAATCTTCCTTATGTAAAAATATTTTTCATACAGCTACTTACCTCTGCACCACTCAGAGCTATTCACTTACATACAACTACCACATGCCATCAACCTTGAACAAGCTCCCACGTGCATTATAACAGCTTATGACAATCGCACTGCTGAAGCCCTCCACTTATGGGAAGGTCACACAATCTCTGTATAAGCACAAGTTTTCTCTTGACAAGGCAAAGAAAATTAACTGGAAGACAGAAAGATCAGGAAAGAATTGTCTGTTTTATTTGTTTTGTTTTTATAGGAGTTCAGAATTGGCTATGTCAATTATATTCCCAGAAAACGTTCATTTAAACACTGGCCACTTAGAAGGAGATGGGTTTAATAACTGTGAGGTAAAGACAGCAACTTGGTGGTTTCCCATGGCACCAGGAATGAGAAGTGTAAGATGTTGTTCTTCATGTAACATTGTATCAGATGATCATCACTTTCTTACATTCATTTTCTTATCAATGAGGAATTTTCAATGTGTTGAAATGTGTACATTAATCAAGGTACTATAATACGTATATAAACCACATGAAAATGACTGGAAAATAAAACAAACAAAAGTTATCACAGTAGATCTTCTGGGTATACAGGAGAATAAAACTTGGTAGGAGGCAAAATCCAGAGAAAAAGGAAACTGCATAATTGTATTAGTTATGGTAGACAAATGTGTAACTTTTAGTTCAAATACCAGTCTGTGAGATCGCCAAAGACAAACAATGAAAAGAGGCTGTGCTATGTTGAAACTGGCAAGAGATGCAAAAATGTCTATGGTCAGACTCATTCAAAGAAGAATATGCAAGATGGATCAGTTGGTGACCCTAAACAATTAAAGCAGAAAAAGATACATGCAGAGATTCAGAGATGATAAAGAAATGACAGGATAAGAACCACCCAACTTTATGAGGACAACAAAAAGACTAGAATAAAAATCCAGAGTAGAGTGGGAGACATATTTTATTATTCCTTCTGTTAATAATGAAGATACAGATGATCAGTGAGACGTGGATAGAAAATAGAACAATAAGAAAGGTAAAGTATGAAAAAAGAAGATTGAAATTATGAGATAGGACATACAGGTTGTAAGAGAAAAAAGAAAACTGAGAGATGAAGTGAGAGAGGAAGGCACTGACAGGACAAAAGCCTGGGACTGGTTCCAAAGAAGAATAACCTCTGAAGTCTAAACCCTGGATTCCAAAGGGTTGGAAACAATCCCAAAGCACAGAACTATAAAAAAAAATGGACAAGAGAAAGCACCTGCATATAAGATGGAGGGATATGAACACCAAACTAAGGAAATACCAAAATCAAATAAATCAGAACAAAGAGAGAAGGGAAAAGTAAAACTAAAGTAATAAACTGATTTTAAACCATCTGTATACCAGGTCCTGTATTCAAGACTCAGCTCTGTGCCAGTTGGTTTGGAGTGAGTAACGTGAAAACAAGCTTTTCCAAATAAAACCCTCTATTAAACTTTGGCCATCTTGCTTCCACAAGGATCAGAAAGAGGAAGTTTTCTTAACTAGACTATGCATTGGTCACAGTTTTTTTAACTCACTGTTTTCTTTTATCTGGCATTGTTGCACTATTGTGTTGTCTCTAACATTCAGGTCACAACAAGCCACCTTTCACGACTCTCAACAACAGCACCAATTTAAACATGTTTTGTCCTATGGTTTATCAGTAACATAACAAATAATTTTAAGTTTTTTAAAGGCTATTCATCTTTTTAATGCCATTTAACTTTTTAATTTACACATTACATCTTTTTTAATGTAATTCTCTTTTAAAAATTAAAATCCATGTACTTTGATTTGAAATTAGAAAACAGCCGTCACATCAAATAGCTCGAAACCAGAACTGCTGCTGTTTGAACTACTCATTAGTCAACCTGGTGAGTTATAATTATTAAAATTTTGCTACAAGTCTTTTAAAACTTGTCTTATTTTACTTTCTGAAAATGACCATTATGCCAAATAACTCTAAACCGAAGCTTCTAGAAATCAAGAGAAAGAATTTATTCCATACATTTAGCAAGAATGTTCACTGCTTTATTGAAACAATATTGTTGTTTTAATACCAATATTATGAGTTGCACCATGTGAATGATGAGTGGATATCGTTCACTGATACCTTCAATACAGGTCCAAAATGTGTTGTTCTTCAAAACAGTAACATATATGTATGTTCCTATAAGTCAATTGATTCAATTGAAGGAAACATACAAAACTATCAAAATTGTTGTTAATGAGGTCTAATACAAAGAACATGGCTGGCTATTTTGTGGAAACTTGAAAGTCCTTTGAATGTTGTTGTATTAAACACCCAGTCAGACAAAGTTTTCACATTTTGTGTGTGAAATGGGACATGTCATAATGGTTCTATTTGAATGAATATAGTGGTAAAATTTAGGGCATGAAATAAATGTCATGGTACAACATGCAATGTCTCAACTATGAAGAAAGAAGCTGGCATATTGAACCAGTATGTGTTAGAAGGAATAAATTTAAAACCAATCCACAAATAAATCTTGATAAAAACAGTAATAACATATGACATTATCATTCCACAACTCACTTAGCTGAGAAATATGCCACTGGAGTTATTCAAAATAATACATTAGTTCCTTCAGAGCCCCATCTCAAATGAGCAGATTTGGAATTTCATAAATCAAAAAGTTGAAAAATCAAAAGCTACTTCCAATGAAACTATATAGGAGTGTATCAGAGACATTTTGACTAAACTCCCAGAGTTTTACCTGTGATTTATCTTCAGATGTTTTTTGGAAGTTGCCTGAAATCTGATTTTCGACTTTGTCCTGACACTTTTGCACAGTACTGTAGGATGGGCCTAAATGAAAGTAAACATACTGGTATTGCTTTTTGGTGTATGTTATCAGGATAATAGGTTCAAAGTAATCCAAAATATCTGAGTAAAATAATAGTAATTTATACCATATCTTTAATAAGAGTTCAGAGGCAATGTGGCATTTATTTACGTCCACTTCTAGACACCTGTCCGGAATATCTTGAAAATCTGTAAGCAGGTTATCTTTATTTTCATTGTTTGGTTTCCATTTGTTAATATTAAATCAAGTAGCTGAAAAGGAGTGTGACTTGATGACTAAATCAATAACTTAACAACACAAAATAATTCTGATAACAAAAATATACATGTATATATAATGAAAACAATAATATATATCAGAAATTTATAACCAATACTGTTAATGACACTAGCATTACAGAGACAGAATATACCTTATTCACAAAACACAAAAATACTATCTGCTTCATGCACCATTACCGACTCATGTCACTTGACACCCATGACTTCGGAATGTACAAATCTTTGGATAATACTCCCTAATACTGTCTAAATATCTCTATAAAATATAACTTTATAGCAGCAAAACACCCTGAGTGAATTACCTACATGTTACTATTTATTTATAGGGGTTGAACAACATGGTAGTGATACCATGCCAGGAAACACAATACTTTAGGAATTTTAAAGATTATTACATCGTTCACTCCACAAGATTCAATAATTAACTGTTTGTAATTGTATATAGTCTTGTTAAATATTCAGTGTTACTGTTATCATTCCACTGTTCATTATTACCTTCATTACATCTACATGTTTGGATTATGTGAACATTCTTGTTTTTGTCTTTATTATATCTATTACCTGTGGTTGGTGAAGACATTCTGGACAAAGCAGACAATTGTATTTTAAAATACAAAAATGTAGCTTTTAAGAATTGTGGTTTCTTGAAACAATGATAATTTTTATTATTAAACTTTGTGAGAGAAACATTTGTGTTAAACTAAAGCAAATCATTAATACACCCAAGTTATTAAAAGATCGTGAAATTATTGTGGAAAGACTAGGTTTATCCACTGGAAGTCCCTCTGAGATTTATGATGTCAGTTTTGAATAAGTAATACAACAGTTCTGCTTAGATTATATGCAGAAATTAATCTATTTCAGTAAATGTATGGTTTTAATCCTTACAATATCAATAACACAATGGATTATTTTCATCTCTAAACCTTGTGACCATTACTGTGACCACACTTTGAAAGTTCCTTGGAAATAATATATTTCTGCACTATTATTTTACTCTTCATAATTTGTCACATCTCCCCTTTAAATCAAAATGTACAATTATTTAGTTACACATTTTTAACACTGAGTTATGCAACCACTTTTTCTGGGACTGAAATAATTACAATTGAACATAAACCCTCATTCATGTAAGATGTTTTTGAGTGAATCAAATTACCAACTTGTAACACTACGTTCTTTATCTTTCCTTGGCAGGCCATAAAAGTATTAGATGTTTTTAATGTTCAAAATTACTAAATTTCATAATTTGAATCATATTTTAAAAACTTCAGGAATACCATTCTACAGACTGATTAACCTGCATATTTATTTTTAATCTGCATCACATATTCTATAAAATTGTTGTGATATTTATAATTTTCTGTACTCAAAATTAACTTCCAATAAGTACTTATCTCCTTTTACACAGGCCTGGAATAACCAGACAGTTAAGACCCTCAACTCACAATTTGACGGTTGCTAGTTCCAATCCCCATCACACCAAACATGCTCACCCTTTCAGCTGTAGGGGCCTTCTAATGTGACAATCAATCCTAATATTCATTGGTAGAGAAGTAGCCCAAGAGTTGGAAGTGAGTGGTGATGACTAGCTGTCTTCCTTCCAGTCTTACACTGCTAAATTAGGGATGGCTAGTGGAGACAGACCTCATGTAACTTTCACAAAATTATAAAACAAACAAACAATCCTTTTACATCAATAGATATTCTTATTCAATGCTGCCATCTTTTTGTAGACCTTGTTTACAAGCATGTCACGAGTTTCTGCCTCCTCTTGATTGCAAATTATTCATTAAAATTATCATGTGACAACCCTCCATCATTAATAGTGTAAGGTATTCTCATTTTGCTTATGACTTCATCTGTTCAATTCTACCAGATATCACTGAGTTCTCTTTGAATTTGGAAGCATCAGGTTTTAATGAAGAGGTAAGATGGGAAGTGTGAAATTTGGTAAGAAGAAAAGTGAGGGCATAAAACACAATGGAGAGTCTGAAGGAACAACAACACTTGAAACAGTGCAATGGATGACCACAAAGATCTATTTTCAAATGCAGACCATAATGATTCACTCAATACAAGACATGGTAGGGATGAAGAGTATTCTATTCTACCTTAACCATATATGTTTTAGTTTAGAATAATGGCTACTTTGATAACACTTTTACAGTTGACTAGATGCCCCCATTGGTTCTGTCAAGGCTATACAAAATAAACTTTAAACAGATTTATCAGAGATCCATAGTATGAAAAATCAACTCTGGAAGTACTGATGTGATTTATTACCGTAGTTTACAAAAACAGAGGCACTCGTGTAATCCACACCCTGCATAATGACAGACTTGATGATTTATTGAGATGGACGATTTCTGTGAGAAAATATTACATTACAAAGAACATGGAGTTTACCAAACACAAGTTCTAACTTTTTGATAATCTATAATTAATTCACATGTTTACCACTTTGCAAAATAAAATTGACAAGAGGAATGAAAATTAAAACAGACTCAAAATGAAAAATTATTATTAAAATATGCACTACAAACTCAACACACACCTAGATAAAAATGCTGCACTTTACAGGTCACAATTCTTTCAAAACAGAAACTAATTTCATGATTTATGTTCTCCTTGTAGCTGGCCAATCAACTTAGATGTCAATAATCCAGAAGAACATATTACTTTTGTGTCATCATTAATACAAATTCACACTCAAGTTGATACCGGGTGAACTATCCCATGAAGAAGTAAATACCATCTATGATGACTCATGTTAGGTACAGCAACACCTAGAGGTCAACTAGCACATGCCCTAGTGAGAAGTTCTGAGCTAGAATCATGAACATAACTCAGAATTTTATGTTTCATATTTATCAAGCTGAGGTACCTGTCCTTTATTTGTGCATGAACTTAAACAAAATCTGGAGATGGAAGATATGATAAATGAGAAAAATCCTGATTTTCATACAATTCATTTATAACATTCCTTTACTAGACTGTATAATGGTCATTATGACCCTGTAGAAAGAGGTAATATCAATTGTAATGTCTGTAGGGGTGCATTCTGTTACCTGCTTTCAACATCCAGCTCATAACATCTTTCTACAGTGTTTCACATGATTATTTAACAGAAAACCAATGGCCACAAATGTGTCTTACAGACAGGTCAAAGCAAGAAATTATTATAACTCAAACAACAGCTTTTCACACCAGCCTTATGGTGGCTGTTGAAACAGAAACTTCATCTCAGTTTATGCATTATTGTAACAAAGGCAGTCATCTTTGTTCATTTAATTCCTCAAAAGAGAGCCCAGCACAGTCTTCGAGATGTATATATTAAATGTTTGTGTGCTCTGTGCATCTACTGATATTATTAATGTTAACTCAATCAAAGTGTTCAATAAAAGCAATAATGGGGGTGGAGGAGTTAGGAACCCTACATTAACATGACCAATTCCAAATTATCTTTACATTTACCCTCATTAAGAAGGATAGTCATCTATTGAAAGCACTACTGTTTTTGCATTATACACAGTTTGGTTAAGACTGGTCCAGTGGACCTGGATTAGATAGATAATAGAAGAGACAGACACAGATTTTTGTGTTTTTTTATAAAAACACAATATAGCAATGAGGTATATGGTACCTGTACACCACCTAATTCTACCTTCAACAAATCAAGACACGATTTAAAAAGTTATTTTCCTTCTTTCTTGGACAACATGTGAAGAGAGAAAAGAGTATTGTTTTTCACCTGCTCTAGACCTCTCAGACCTATGGTGTCCAACATGGTCACCACTTGCCACATGCCAAAAAAGCTATTGACCTGTGGTGAACTGGTTCTTTACTTCTACCACCTATTTTTTTGTATAATTAATTTCATTAATAAATAATTGAAAATATTACTATGTATTTTTTACCCATCTTTAAAAATGTTAACATATTTTAAACAGTTTGGGTGACTATAAAATACAGTTGGACACTGGTGCATTAGACCTAAAAGCACACCCACTCCTACAGCTTTTTGAAGAACCACAATTACTCCAATGTTCTGATTTCATTCCAGTTAAAAACTCACTTTTAAATAGTGTGTATAATAATTTAAATTTGTGTGTTGAACTGAGGATTCTTTTACAGTGGATGTTTGCCACTTTTTGGAGATAAATTCAAAAATAAATGAACAGCATGCATTCCACTTATTTTAAAATATGTTCAAAACAAGTGAAACATGACAAATTCTTCACACAACATGTATCGCAACTGGATCTAAATAATGCATGGTTCTCTTCTTGACAAAAATCCATTTTGGTCAAATTCAATTGGTTTAAAATGCAGTTGACAAGCCAAACTATTTTTCTCTATTTTAAATGATTCATTTCACATTTTCTAACTTCTCTCTGACTGAAACTTTTTTTCCTTGGCTTTATTTTTGGCTCACTTCCTACTCTGTGACTATTTGTTGACACTTTTTATATATTACCTTGAGGTATTCTAAGAATTTCTGTAGCCTTGACATCAATTACACAACTTACAATAACCGTCTGCTTTCAACTTTCTTATTGTGAAACAAATCAGTCATGAAATATTAACTCACAAAATTAACACTACTTACATTAAACAGTGTATTTTATCTTACAACCCAAAACTTATATATTTTAGTCACCACACTACTTGCCATTGAATTTTTTTGTATACAAAAAACTTGTAATATTTACAGAAAGCTAGTCAGATTTTGTGAAGATACACATCATTTTAAAAGTTACAGTGTGGAAACTGATGATTATGAACAAAGTCACACACAGCGAGTCTGTAATGAAACGGTTCATTTCTTTTGTTCCTATCCCCCTCTTACATGACATTTTAAGAAAAGAAATGTAGTTCCTTTATCCAGGAAGTATTTATACACTGGCTATTGAGCCTTACCCTTCCAAGAAGCCAACAGTTGTTAACTACTATTCACAGAAGTGGATATACTAATTAGACTCCTTACTGAAAACCTGTATGCATCTGTTCAATGCACTTTGTTTCACTGTTACTTTGTGTTGTATCTTACCATTTGTACTTGAATGAAAAGGAAAAGAAAGAGAGTAAGATATTTGGTGTACACTGAAGACAGTTTTGAGACAGCAGAGTTGTTTTATAGTTCCTATAAAAACAAAACAACAACATCCCATACCACTTTAAGCTTTGATGTTCTGCTTATAATGCTAACAAACATCTCATCAGGGTCCTAGCAACATAAGAACTAGTAACTACAGTTTTCTCTCCACATGTAAAATCAAGGTGATTTTCACCCAATCACATAAAGCATTTTGAATTGTATGTAATTATCATTACACAATAATAGTTTTAAACAAACGTGTTCTTTCATTTTATACTGAAAATAATCACTAAAAGTACTCTATTTCTTATTTCACAATAAGGCACAGAGCCTTCTAGAATAAAATTTCAGTCATCACAAGACATTTGATAGTTTGGTTTTTAATAGGAGCTCAATAACACAAACAATGGGGGTGGATGGGTGAACTAATGTACCTGTCTTTCTCCTCTTATGCTCCAAAAGTGCTCTTTTTCTAAGTGATAAAACATTGTCCATAATTACAAACCTTGTCTGCTGTGAGTTTGGAAATACAAATGTCAGCTTTAAAAATAATTGACACAAATACACATATTAAATGTTGATATACAAAAAACTGCTGTTTTTAAATTTATATTTTAAAATGGTTTGTAAGATTGACTGAAAAGAATAAGATATCTCCATCGATCAACCCATATGGAGTAGAGGAAATATACAGCCTTCTGTGACCACTCCGTCATAAAATGTTTTGCATCAGATTATTTAAAAAGTAAGACCCCATTTTATTGATCCCCTGCCTTTATAATGTCCTCTAGATGTTACTGTAGGAGCTTCACTTTGTATGTTTAGCTCACTTCAAGAAATTTAATGTTTGAAAAAAAAGGAAATGGACAAACGTGTACGTGCTGTGGAGTGACCGACACCTCTACCCCCATAGTTTCACCTCCACTGTTTATTGGTACTTTTCCTTCTGATGGACAGATTCTTCCTTCACAGGTTTCTTCACATTAATCTTGTTCAGCCTCACTGACATGATGACAAGGAGCTGGAAAGTTGAACTTGTAGGCCATTCACACAGTGAAAAAGGCTTAAAATCCTATAGTTTTGTAAAGAAGAAAAATACAGTTTTGTTCACACTAAATCTTGTTCTGAACACAAAATCTCAATTTTCTCCTAATTTATTTTTAACATTTTAACTAATTCCTAGACAATCAACATTCAAGTCACATAAAATTTGCATAGCTTTTCTTTTCCAGTTAAATTTAGAATTATAAGAAAGTTAACTGTTTAACAAGTTTTACTGCTATTCATTTAATGTTACTATAAAAACTTTGAGAAAAAACAGAATAATATTCAGTATAAATCTTTAAAGTTCTTAAATGGAAAAACTTGAAGTAGGCACTTCTTCATGTGCAGCAAGCAATATGTAGACTAAATTACTAACTACAATACCCATACAGTAAGACAGTACAAACAATTCATGAGGTAAAAAAACAGCAAAAGCACAATGTGAAATTATTAAATCAATATAAAAGTAATACAAAGAATAGCAAACAAAAACTTAATCACAGGCAACATTTAAAGAAAATATTAAGAAAATGAGAGATACCAGAACAGCATCATAAGCAAAAGACCCTGAAAACATTTCAAACAAAAATATAGTAGTATTCTTACTGTTTTGTAAGAAAATATTAAAACTCCCACAATCTTAGGAAACAGTATGATTTTGTAAAGTTCATTATAATACACTATTTCTTACATCTAGGATACTGCAATCACCTGTTTTGTTTTTGTACTCAAGTTCAAATTCACCTCTCCACAACAACCAACAGTTAAACACACTCACAAGAAACAACAGAGTTCTAAATATTAATATGGATAATACTCCACACCAATTTTAACAGATGACTTGAAGGTCACCATTTATCAAGCCTGCTCATTCTACATAAAAATATATGGCAAACCAATTTAGTAGAAATATACAATTCTGATCAAAACAATGCTAAACAGAAGTAAAACTAACTTAAACCTAATGTTAAGAGCTTATGTATGTGCTAAAATTTTAATGTTCATTATAACTTAAATAAGATGATTTGTTTAGGTCACTTCAAGTTTAAAATATGTCATGTAAGACAATATTACTACAACTGTACATTTATGTGTGTCAAGTTATTGTTATTACATTGTTGTAAATATCTGCTGAACGTTTTACACACAATTTGTTTGTGTAGAGGTAAATGAAAATAAATAGATAACCACAATACAGTTGATTTTAAACTTTAAACTACATACATGTCTGTCTTGGAAATTTATTTTTAAAGTTATGCAGTCTGAACTACGTAATCACGTGCAAAATACTGTATACAGTTGTGTATGTAGTCATTACAAGTTATGATAAGGTATGTACGTGGTTGTTATGTATACAGTAAATTTAGAATAACTACACATTGTGTAAACAGTCAAATTAAAACAATTCACTTTGCACTCATCCATATATATTTTAAAACTGTGGAATATTATTTACTGTTGGCTGCAACTAGGTTAGCTACACACTAATCAAATCTACCTGAATGTACACTATAAACTAAGCACATCATAAAAATGATAACATCTTAGCTAACAGACTGTTATCAAATTTAATTTTCTACATGACAAAAAAAATGAATAGAAAATATAGTACAACTATCTTGCTGTTCCGAATTCAAATTTAGAAAAAGGTAAATAACTAATATACGACTCTTAATATTAGTACTACATAACTTAAGACAGATGTGCCGGTACAAATTTATAATGATTCTTGGATGTTTTCATTGTTCTTTTAACCTGAGATTATTTCTCTAAGACACAAATTTATTCTTGCTTGACATGGGCAATATAGCTTATCTTCATCACACTTTAATTTATAAAAATACAACTAAACCATGCTCCAACTGTGTACAAGTTACACATGCAATTCTGCTAGCTCTGCCTAGCAATCATATAAATCTGACCAGATCTATTCCCTCTCTTTAGTTGATCACTCATCAAATCAGATTACAAGTATTCAGAGAAGTAGCTTCTACATCTTACAACAATAAAGTTTCACATGTACAAGGAAGTGTAAAGTACAACTATTTCATGAAACTATGGATACGACTCTTTGAATGTTAACCCATTCATAGATATCCCTCTTTGTGTGACACTTAGGCAAGAAAGAATCTGATATATTTCAACTTATGATATGCTATGACTCGTCAGTAACATCTTAGTGATCAGCCTTCATTACGCTCTAAATGCCATGTGTGATGTGTAGAAATTTAAATATGCATATTTGGTGAATTAATACAATAGTATTATGATGTTTAACAACTAAGTTACTGCTATAATGAAATTATGTACCCTTCTTTATTGTTGACATAATTTTGCTTGTATTTAGCAAAACCAAGCTTTGTGTATCTGCAGCATTGTTGCCCTTGCAAAAGATGCTATTAAAAAGCTTTCATGTCCAAAGCATAGCACTCTTTCATGCATGTTTTCCATAAACCATACAGCATATGAAGACAGTGCTTTCACAATCCAATCAACAACAGTGCAATAGCATATATAATCTTTGAGTATTGCTTCTGGTGGCTTGAATGTTATTTATCATTTTATACTTGTAATTGTATTTGTTTCATTCTACACCTTCTTAACCCTATTACTATGTGTAGGGGTCAGGGGATTGTAGATTTACATTCAAAATTTTATTGAACCATTATTTTATGAATATATGTGGTAGCATGTAATTCAAATGTAATAGTACACAATAATTAATTAATTCAAAAATAAATAATAAAACAAATTCCTAAATATCAAATTTTGTTTGTCATGTACTATACTACATGCTTCTTTATTTAAATTATATTTCTGATGTCCAAAGGCAAAGTTTATACTTTTTCACAAATAGAAATTTAAATCAATAAATTTTGACAAGCTAGAATATAAAATAAAAAAAACCTCCTTTCTTATCTATTTTCAGAAATATTACTATATTTAGAAAATCAAAAAAGTTAATTCTGTCTATTTCTTTGGTTTTTGGAAATGATTGTTTACACATTCTTACTTTGTTCTATGAAATGTTTATAACCAATTGAAAGCTCAGAACTTTTACCTACATGGTATTTTAGGTTTTAAAAGTGTCTTCATGGGTAGATCCATTTTTTGTTGTTGTAGACTCACAAGGATGTTTAAAAATATTTTTACACATAAATACATTTTAATTAATAAGAATTATTAATTACACTAGAAATCTGTGGTACTTAAATATAACCTATGATGTTCTATCAATATGTGTACACAAAACAAGAAAAATATTTTACATACTTCTGTTGTAAAATGGGACAAGACTTAGCAAACTGTGGAAAGTAAGTACACATTCATTGAGAAGGAAACATCATTGTTTTTCTGCATTTCTTCACTCAATGTTCTGTGCTCTATGATAAGTAATTGATATTTCAAGATTTATTTGTGGAAAGTAATAATAATATGTATAAATATAAATACACATAAAATGTACTGCATTACAACTGAAATGTGATTGTATTCTTCAAAATACTGGTCCTCAACAAAGTTATTTCATCAATGTCATATATATCATTCTCATTTCTGTGTGCTTGTGCATCATGATGATTTAAAGATTTATAAAAAGAATCCAGTTCATGATGAACATTGTAATTGTGTCTGTTAAGGTTCATACAAATAGTGGTTTTTACTGTTTTAGTTACTGATGAAGTCATGATCAGAAAATTATTTTTGGGAGCAGTTTGGTCGTACATAAGTAGTTTCATATTTCACTGGATGTAGTAGGTCTGCAGCAGTCATTCCAGATGTATGATAAATTTTAATTGTGTTTTTCATAAATTGGTTTTGATTCATAGTTTTAACACTGAACATTTTTTAATCTTTTTGCTTATTTTATTTAGTATGTTAGATTTTCTGTCTTTAAATGCAGTTTAAGTATCTATGTAAATCAGATGCAAGTCTTATATAAATACTGATCTTTTATTTTAGGCAAACGTTATAAGCTGTATCTATTGTGCTGTAACACTTGTAGTTGTGTTTTTATTGTCATGTCATCCTGAAGTGAGACTATTTTACATCATTACACTAATTAGTTCTTCCTTACTGTAAAATCGACTGTAGTACAGTGCACTAGGTTCAGAGTTAGAATTAACAGTGTGGAATATGTATTAAAGTTATTGATTTAATCTCTATCTACACATCTTCTTGTTCAATTCTTCATGAGTCTGTTGTAGTCCTATATAAGACAGTAGTTGAATGGAGACTTAGTTTTAATGTTTGAGTAATGAATATTTTGGTGATTGCACAATGATATTAGGTGAGATTTCTCATTGTTCATGTTTCAAACAATACTGTGCAAACATTTAGTGATTTGTATTTTGCAGCTACTTATAACTGTGTGACAGGCA
This sequence comes from Carcinoscorpius rotundicauda, assembly GCA_011833715.1. Taxonomy (NCBI): domain Eukaryota; kingdom Metazoa; phylum Arthropoda; class Merostomata; order Xiphosura; family Limulidae; genus Carcinoscorpius; species Carcinoscorpius rotundicauda. The sequence continues at coordinate 169,713,949 of CM022391.1, read as the reverse complement.
TTACTCTACTTGAATACCACACATTGAGGCCAATCTGAGGCTTAGTTTAATAAACTGAGTGCTAGCTCAGCTAGTGTGCTTTCTGAAGAGAATAAACCGTGATTACTTGAAAATTCTGATTAGTGACGTGCATGAATGGATTAAGGAGATTCCAACTATCCCTATATCTACTATATAGCAAAACCACAGCCAAGTGAACTGGCTTGGAGAAATCAGCATAACCAGTCAAAAGTTCACAGTTCCTCCTGCACAGAAGAAAGTGGATTAATGATGCAGGTTTGTTTATCATACTTTAAGTAATTTAATATTTATATAGTACATTAGATTAACAGAATATGTACATGTTATGAAGTAGAATATAAGTAAAAATATTTGTAATCATCCAACACTGCAATTTTTTTAACTTTGTAGAACTATTGAATTGCTATTTATATTTTTTTTCTCACTGGTACCTAGGAGGCTGGCAAAATAGATCTTTTAATTATGGTATAAGTGGTTGATTTAGACACCAGAAACATAACTTCAAGATTATTATTGTTAAAAAGCTTTCATGTTATGATAATTAATAGTTGTGATGTAAAGTTGTGTTCTTATAATTTCTGAAAATCAAAGTTTTGTCCTGGAATATTCCTTCTGCTTGTGAACCAGAAGATCATTAATGTTACATAATTACATAATTTTAAAACTTAAAAATAATTTGTTAAGATAAAGCAATTTTTTCCATAGACATTTGCATAATTGCACTTTTTATTTAAGTTAAACTTACTAACCTTTAGTTAACCTTTTGAAGGGTGTGAGTGGAATGATGCCTAACTACATTAAGTGTTTAATACTTGCATTAAAACGTGTAATTTAGTAGTTAATTGAGGCAAGTTTAACATTTTTCATAAATGCATTTAAAAGTACAATTATTATTTGAAATCACATCTTCATAGTATTTGTTGCCACCAAGGTCTGACATATTTGACGTAAGTGAATCTGAAAGCATTCAAATACCAAACGTAAAAGTTTGTGTTATCACTGTATACATAATGTTAAACTGTTGCAGATAAATGAATAATTTTTTATTCTATACCAAACTTATCCAAACAAATTAGTCATTTTGACAAGTTCTAAGTTTCTATTTATGATCTAGTGCTGTGAAAATCTTGGCCGTGCCCTTATTTTTTCTTTTGTTGATTTCACAACTAACTGTTGTTATGTTTTTGTTGTGATTAATATGCATCTACATAGTGTGTGAGGGTAATGGATCACAAACATGACAAATATGGGTTTTTGTTGTGAACAAACATACTCTGCCAGTTACTAGAGTTTCCATGATTCCTGTTTTCAATTTGAAAATTGTGTTGAAATCAGCTGAACTAATGTAACTAAACTGTTTGCTAATAACCACTATTGTGCTTTGTACACACTGTTTCATAATTTGTTTTCAGCTACAATTTTAATAAAATATCCTACTTATTTTGTTTACAGCAATGAAAATGTTTTGTTATTTTGTTTGGGCTCTAGAATGTTCAGGTTGGCAACATTTTAAGTACAACAAAATGTGACCCAGATCAGGAAAAATAATTCACTTTTGTAAAAGTACATGTGGATATCGTTTTTAGATTCAACATACAGGAATTACTATATAGTATGTAAAGCTTTCAAGGTCTCAGGACTGCACAATCTTATTATATTTCAACATCTTGTATAATTTTTTTTAGAAAGTTTAGTAAAATGCTGTGGCACAGTTGATGAATTGGCAAAAAGCAACTTACTATAAACAGGTGTTTCTAGTTATTTTTAAAACATTTTAGGAAATGACACCATTATTTAGCTGACTGCAAAACAAACAGATACTATTGAGATAATGTAATTTTGAATGCTGGGAAGCTATTCTGTTTATTATCTTTTCAGTGGTTATGCAGTTGTTAATATTACATGTGGTGTTTCCATGTCTGTATGTCAGTTGTGTTAAGAAAAATGAGGTTTTATAACTTTGTGGCTCTTTCTCTCAGTATCTTTGTTTATTCTGTTGTTTAAAAATTTTTAAAGCTCATTTCTTTTGCATATTTTCCCACTTACATGTATATCTTGGGTTTAGAATTTTTATTATCATCCCCATTAATGTTATATCTCACGTGTTTAGTGTTTTACTGAATATTTTCCATATATCTTACAGTGTGAAGTATGCCTTGCCTGGCAGCATGGTGATTGTTTTGATATTGAGGAAGAGAAACAGGTTCCACAGAAGTATGTTTGTTATGCTTGTTTGGAACCTAAAGGTAAGCTTAAAATTTGACAGTTCTTATTCTCACTAGAATAATTTATAAGAAAAGTAGCAGATTTAATGTAACAACTGTTTGAAATGTTCTGGAAGGACTAGGTTAGAGTGGCTACACTTTGGACGTAAGGCTCCATTGGCTCACATACTGTAGCTACAAAAAAAAAAATACTTTGAACTTTGAGGCCACTGTTGCTTCATGAGAGTGTTGGTCAAATCCCACTATTTGATTAAAGTAGTTCTAGATAGAGTGCTGTTGAGTAGCTACCCTTCCTTTTATTTACCATTTCAACATTAAAGAAAGGTAGTGCATGTAGCTTTGTGTTAATATTTATTTTAAAAAAATGTTTTTTTCAATAGCTTTTTCATTTTGTAATGGTGAGAATTCCACTTGAAGTAAAAACGTATCTCAAGATGGTTGGTATGGATATTAAAACTTTTATTAAAATATAGTAGAGAACAACGTTTTGACCTTCTTAGGTCATCTTCAGGTTAACAAAAGTGACCTGAATGGTAACCTGAAAATGACCTAAGAAGGTTGAAATGTTGTACTCTACTATATTTCAATAACAATTTTAATACCCATGCTAGCTGTCTTGAGATATAGCTTTTTCATTTACTTGTATCTGCAGGAGTGATCATAAGAAACTGTTTATATAATTTGTTTAAGAATATTTTGCAGCATATAAATATAACTTTCTTTTAAGTAATTGTTTTGTTATTAGAATTCTCTTTGTCTTGTAGTATTCAGTGTTCATTGAGATTATGTGAAATGTTTACAGAAGTACTAATTAGTTACAATTTTAACAAAACTTGAAAACATAGTTGGAAATTTTCACACTGTCAATTAAAATAACAGGAACTCTTCACATTTGTTGTCTTTGACGAAATATATATCATGAATTTATTTTTCAGTCTCAGTACTTTGTATGAGTTTTTCAAAGACAGAAAAGATGATATTAAATGCAAATATTTTTCAGGGCAACGGGACAGTTTCAGGTATAAGCACGACCAAGATTGGTTTAAAACTGGGCAGATGACAACATTTTCTTTTCTGAATAAAGATGCTCTGCAGATCAGCCAGCCTGCTGCTATGAAGGCTAGCCATGATCTGACTGCATCTCTGCATGATGTCTTCAAGGTGCTGCACAGTGTTAAATACAAGCTGAGAGTGCTTCAGTAAGTGCATGCTTTTAATATATTTCTAAAGTTTATTAATGTAAAAGGATATTTAACAGTTTCTAAGGGTGTAGTGTAGTGAAACTGTAGGACCAGATGATTTATTAGTTTACAATTAATAAATAAGTGATATTTTTAAAGAGCATGAGTTACGTTAAAGATATGGAAACACAGAGGTGAAATAAGAACATGGTGTTTTTAGTCTGGGCACTTTGTGATTTAGGTAACGCATGCAGTCATACTTTGTTAATCAGTCTGTAAAATTATTCTTAAGTAGGTATAATATTATCCATATCAAATTAACAAGTTGATCAGTACAGAGTATTTTGGTGTCTTATTTTTGTGAGTGAAATGTATAAACTTATGTTAAAATGTATATGAAACATAAATTGTGATTTCTGGAAATTGCCACTAATTTTTCAGGTGTAAAGTGATGTTGTGTTATGCTTTGAGTATCAGTAACATAGTTCAAAGATATTCCAAATTTAGTACCCCTTCAGTAATTATAGTGATACTGATTTTTGTCTGTTAGGGATGAGAATCATCCAGATCTAAGAAAATTCTCTAAACCTTGGCATGAGGTAAATAAAGACAAGGAAGTAATTTCTTCAGAAACACTTCAGCCTCAAAATGTTAAAACAGAAGTGCCTACATCGACTTCACAGCCTCTTTCTATCCAGCGACTGTTTATGGATCTTGACCATTCCTACTTTTCTCCAATTAAACCAGTGACTCCTTTTCCAGCTAAATTGGTTTCTGGTTACAAAAGTGATTTATTAGAGCAAGACAGCAGAGATGGTGAGGGTACTTCAGGGGAACTCGTTCCAGATTTGAATGTTCAATCCAGTAGTCAACAAGGCAGTATCAAGCAATATGGAATATCAAAAATCACTGATGAGAACAATAAAAAACTTGGAACTGCAGAAATTAATCCATCAACTAACTGTGAACAGGAAGTATTTTTGGTCTCATCTGGTTTAGAAGATGTTGTTACAGAAACAGTCCATGATTTAACAGGAACGACAAGTGAAGAGGTTCCTACTGAAGGAGGGTTACAGTTCCCGGAACTTAAGGTTTCATCAGAGGACAATGTTAGTAGCTGTTATGAGATGCATGGGACAGATTCTGTTTCACAGTCGGTAAATTCATCTGGAAGACTGTGGTCAGGGGAATTTGAGAAAGAAGAGGCATCTTGTAATCCTGACCCAGAAAAGTGCAAGCAGAACCTACAAGAGCATATTGTCAAAGTTCAAGAAGAACTGGAACAGAGATTGGACATTATAGAAGAACAGATCAGTGGTAAGATATAGAAGTATTAGTGTGAAGAAGATGTCTATTGATGTACAGTTAAAAGAACTAATAAATTCTGATATGAAGTTTTAAATCATACCTGATATTCCACTTAGCTTTAGACTTATGTCCAAGTTTAAATTTTATTTTAAGCTATGTTAAAGTGATCAAAAAGCCTTTTTTAACTTAATATTACTGCACAAGTTGTTTGTAGTGTGCTCTTTGATATAGCTTTGGATTTTGAAGCTGGCAAGCTGTGTGTTACCTTAGAGTATCCTCGTGTTCTAAGACTGTGGGTGTATTATAGCAGGGTGTGTATGGTGCTGCCAGATTGGTGCCTTTCTTTTCAAAAGTCCAAATTAGGAATTGCTGCAGATGTCATTAGTGTATCGACTATAAATATGTTATGTTTTTCATGTATTTGGTTCTTAGCTTATATAAATATTGATATTCATTGTCAGTTATCAGGACAGTTTGTTGCTTCTTATTAGAATCTGAGTTTGTCGTTATATTTTTGTGATGTTTAACTCTGTGTCTCTTCAGTAGCCTAAATTGTTCTGGTATTTGTTTTGAACACTTAAGAGCTAGCTTTACTAAAACAAATAGCTGTGAATTTTCCTAACTTGTCAGCTGTTTTATTTACAATACTATGATTGTACAGCATGTGTTTTATGTGATGTGGCTTTAATTAATGAAATACTGTAGCTTTTATTTAAAAAGTTACAAATTTTGGAACTTAAAAAACTTGACTTCTTTAGATGTATCAGTGTTTTTCATAATACAGGCAGGAAACTACAGTTCTTATGATGTGTCATGTAATAATACTGTTGTGTTATAGCTTTGGAGGATGAATTGGACTTCCCAGTTGCAAACCAATCAAGCCCAACAGGAGATACAGATAATGCTACCCAGTTGTTGATGTCACTGAGGGGACTGATGAAAGATCTGGATGTTGTGAAGAAATTTACGCTAATTCAGTAAGCTTGTTTTGTGAAGAACAAACTTGTATTCAGTATACAGCAAGAAATAGGAATACGGGTCTTTTATCTCACTTCTAACTTGCTTTGTTTCAAATCTGCAGTAAAAAGATCCACCAGATGTATATAGATCTACCTGAGAGTGGAAGCAGTGTGACAAATCACTTATATATTATATTGACTATCGAGTTTAGATGTTTGTATTGTTATGACGACTGTAATTTAAAAAAAACAAACAGAAATTTTAGATTGTAGTTTTGAAGTGCACAGTTTTTGGTTAATTTAATATGAAATTAATATTATTAACAAAATTATGTAAGAGATATGCTTGTTTCTTAAAAGAATAGATAAATGTTGTTTAAGTAATAGATAAATGATAATTTCACATGCTTGATATTACATAAGAAGCTTGTGAAACTTTAAAATGTGTTTTAAATCTGAAACATTGGTACGATGTATCAGAATAGAAAAACAATAAAGGTACTGTTTTCATGAGAAAAATTTTGTGTATTTTTATACTTTTTGTAAAAATTCATAAAAGTGAAATATATGGAACATTATACTATCTTTATGTATAAGAAAAATTATGAATAAAACAATAGTTCTCAAATTTACAGTTGATCACACAAATTGACTTTTGACTGTCAAAATAGTTTTGTTGGTGCTGCATTGTAATGAATGTTTAGTTTATCAGTACTAACAATTCTGCAATAATAAAAGGTCAATGGAGCCAGGTAGTAATGCATGTTATTAGAAGAGTGTCGCGGTGCAATGAGATTTGAGAACATGTGTAATAAAATATTTTGTTTCCAAAATTTGTTCCTGTTCTTACATGAATTAAAACTTGTGTAATCGCTCAATGTATCATTAGAACGTCTTAATTATACTGGCCACTCAGATAGCAGATTTGTGTAAGAGTAAAGTGAATTTTAAGTAAGCAGCTTTGTGTAATGTAGTTTGACAGTTTACTCTTTGTAATTTACAGTACTAATGTGTCTATGTAATGATATACCCAGGGATTTAGCCAAAACGTTTTGTGCAGTTATTCAGAGTGAAGTAAAAGACCAGGTATAAGTATGGCTTCAAATCTCTTCAGCTCATGAATTATGCTGTCCTGTATTAACTTATTCTTTGACTATTTTGTTTATATGCTTAGCCTAATTAATAACTTGTAAGGTAGTTGCAAGTGATAGTCAAGTGTAGTTTTTCAATAAAACAACAAGTTAGACTTTAGGGTTCTTTGCCAGTAGTTTGAGAGCTTAAAAGTGTTCTGTGGCTGACAAAGTTTGTGAAGTGTTGATTTAGAGAAGAAAACTATGCTTATTATTTGAATACTGGAACTTCATTTCAAATTCAAACTACAGAAAACTGAATGGAAAAACTTGGTGCCAGAGAATTTTAATATATTTACAACTCTAAATGAATAGGTAATCTTGGAAAATATTTGGAAAAAAACAGTTTAGGATTCTGCTTTAAAAATGCTGGAATAACACAGTTTTTCAGGAATTATTTGTATCTATTGTTTTGGGTTAATCCTTTTTCTGAAATAGACTACATGAAACGTTATAATGGTGTTAAATTAAAAGATATATTTTAATGTTTAGAAAAAGCTTAATAAAAAATGAAACTAATGACAGAGAAATCTTGCTGAAATGTAGTTAAATACTAAAGACAGTCGTGGTTAGTAGAATTTAGTGTGTTAAATGAAAGCAAATAATATGTACATAAGCTTTCAACATGGACTATTTTTCCTTTTATTCTCTTGCCCTACCTGTATGATTAAGAATTTTCTCAAATTGTGTAATTAAGTTACATGAAGCATAATATATGTAACTTAAAGACAAATGTAATTCATAAAACGTCTTCACGTTTGTTTCTTAAATAATGATTGGGAGGGGTGCCTTACTTTTTGTGTTTCTATCAAAATAAAATATTGATTGAGTGTTGGCAGCTTAGAAGTAGTCACTATGAATTGGCTAAAATCCAACTGTACCATTTTAAATATTATGTAATATGATAATACAGAGAATCTCCACTTCCACAGTAGTTTAAGGTATTGTAAATGCAAATATCTATTTTCTTTCAGCTCTGATTTCTCCAGAATCAGCCTAAGTATTGTGGCTAAAAATTATCTACAGAAACAATTTTAAAGTATAATAACAATCTTCAGCTAGTTCTGTTATTTTTGTAAGTACATGTTGTAAGTACATTTCACCTGGTTACATTCTCTCTGGAATCATCATCTACCTGTATCTGGTTCTGTTCTCTCCAAAGTCAGCTTACACATTGTCTATCTGTTTCGGTTTTCTTAAGAAACATCTTACTAATACTGTCTGAACAGTCACAATACAATCCTATAATCAACACTGACATACCCCCATCTTTTATATTCACAAATTATAAAAACATTTATTAGAATTTATGTTTCTTAGACACATTCTGAATGGTTGATGTAAATATAGGTTTTGGTAGAAACAGATGCGAACTATTTTAAGTTATCTATATTTTTCTGTGGACACAAGCTAGAGAATGGTGGTAACTGAAAATTAACATTTACATAATAAAATTACATAGATATAAAACTTTGAACGTATATGACAAATAAATGGATCGAATTACACAAAAAATATATGTTGAATTTCAAGGAAGAAAACTAATTACTTTTAAACTAATATTTACAAAGAAGACAAGAGGCTATAGGATATGTAGCATTTTAAGTCCTTTGATCACCTACTTTCTGTACATCCCAGTCATTTTTAAGTGTCTACACTTATTAGTACACACACTTCACATTTGATGTTGTTTACTTGCATCCACATTAGAGGTAGGAAGGTCAGTGAATATTTTGGAAATTTGATTTTCTCTTTTGTTTTCACGAATGATGTAGTAAATATATTGAAGGTTTAGTGATAACTTTTAAAAGTTGTAAGCATTCATTACATTCTATACCAATGATTCCTAATCTTTTCACCACCAAGGACGCCCTTTTATTACTGTGTTTTCTCCACAAAACCTATGTTTCAGAAAGATTCCTTCTACCAAACAGTTTTTTTTTATTAATAATATATTATTGTGGTGATACATAAAAAAAGTAATTAACAGGAATCAAATTATTAACACTAACTAAAAACTTCAATGACGACACTTACAAATCACATCCTAAGCCAGTTCCGGGTAGGGATTTTGGTTAAATTATCATTTCGTTCTTGGAACGAAAAATAACCAGGGGCGGTCAGAAACTATTGTTTCTCTTCACCCCACACATGGCAAGAATAGATTAGGCAAGTGATTATGGAAATGGTGAAGTAAAATTCCAGTGGCTTGTTAGTTACTTCATCATCTGAATGCGACGGTCATGAATGACCACGAGGCTAATATATTATTAAGTTTCAACGGGAGGAGCGTCGTGAAAAGCTGAGAATCTGTAGGGCACGGCCCACCGCAGAGAGGAGAGGACGAAGGAAGATCCAGCACCACACTCACAGGCTCACGATGTGTATTATAATTGACATGGAGAGAGCAGGGAGATGCAAACACAGTGCGTCGACATGATCAGGACTTGTGACTGCAAGGCGTTATGATTATTTAAAATTTTGAAGACTAAATGTGGGTAACAAAACTTATGTTTAAATATGATATGCCAAAAGACGAACCTATTCTCAGGGCTGGTATCTATAGATATTATCAAACGGAACTTTTGCTGTGGGGGGAAACGGGAGTACCCCGAGAAAACCCACTTTCACGACCAGGGCGCCGAATAATAGGCCCTGGAGGCGCCCGGAAGAAGAGCTGTAAGGAAGTTTGTTTTGGAATTTCGCACAAAGCTACTCGAGGGCTATCTGTGCTAGCCGTCCCTAATTTAGCAGTGTAAGACTAGAGGGAAGGCAGCTAGTCATCACCACCCACCGCCAACTCTTGGGCTACTCTTTTACCAACGAATAGTGGGATTGACCGTCACATTATACACCCCCACGGCTGGGAGGGCGAGCATGTTTAGCGCGACGCGGGCGCGAACCCGCGACAGCTGTAAGGAAAGAAATTACACAGATTAGTAGCATGTAACAAACAGTAACAGTTAAAATTGCATATGGACTAAAACAATAAGAAATAAGCACAAAAATTGCACATTTTTTCTTACAAAGTTACTTTCAAAGTTTGGTTTGTTTCAGAAGTTTTCATGGATAGCTAATCAAATAAGTTTCTACGCATAGCCGCCAGTACATGTGAAATTATTTTTTATTTTTTAAACTTTGTTTTGTTTCTGAATTTCGCGCAAAGCCACGCTTAAGGTATTTGCGCTAGCCGTTCATAATTTAACAGTGTAACACGAGAAGGAAGGCAGCTAGTCATCACCACCCACCGCCAACTTTTGGGCTACTCTTTTACCAACGAATAGTGGGATTGATGGGGACTTTATAACACCAAACGGCTGATAGGACGAGCATGTTTGGTGTGACGAGGATTCAAACCCGCGACTCTCGAATTACGAGTCGAACGCTTCAGCCGGGCCGTTTGAAATGATAGGCTACAGTTTGTTAATTTAATGTCTTAATTTCGTACAAATCTACGTGAGGACTATTTGCGCTTGCCTTCCCTTTGTGTCAAGTTTTGTGTTGATTGGTCAAGAAAAGACAAAACGTGGAAGGAAAATTTATTCAATGATAGTTATTATTTCGCTCGACACTAATATTTGTAAATGTGTTAGTATTATTGACTGTTGTCGCTTATTGATAAAACAATGCATGACGTAACAATAATTAAAAGGTAATGCTTAGATACGGAAAGACAAACACGTTTATGAAATATAGTTACTACGTGACAAGTCAATGAACAACAGCAATTAAAATAAAAGGAATCTGGGAAATAAGAATCTCAAGTGAAATAAGTTGCTATAGCTTGATATTTTGCCATGTTTCCTGAAGGAACAAAAACTATACGTTTGAGTGTTAATGGAATTAGACACAGGATTCCAGTTGAAAAGCTCTCCAAGTGTGAAGTAAACAGTTGTCTCACCACTCCAGCACGTCAACGACTTTGGCATCTGCCTAAAGATAAGAAATATCAGTTTCAAGGAGGTGGGAACATATTCTCTTTCCTTATTCATTATATAAAGTCAAAACATTTCATTGTTCCTGGAGACGATAGGAATATTAACACATTCCTGCAAGAAATTAAATACCAGGAAACGGAACTAACAGAAGTTCTTGTTTCACAAAACCTTGCTCTTCTTCAATTCCAAAAAGAGCGTGAGGATGATTTTATCAGCTGCATTGATGAAACTTTAGTGTTTCAAACGGAATTCACTGACCGTGGATATTTAATGACGATTCACGGATCGAAGAAAAGTTTGATGGAAATTTTACCAAAAGTAAAACCAAAGGCTGACAAACAATTTGTAAATCTTGGATGGAAGGTGTCCATGTGTTTCAAAAAGTATTACAAGTTCGTAAAGACATATAATTGCATTCTGTTTCAGTCTGTGTCAAGACTAAAATACACCATCACGTGTTCTTCTGAGTGGCGCAATAGATCAACGGAAAATCTCACAACTCAACTGTTACTTTACAAACAACGCATCATTTGGGAAGAACAACCAAGGCCAAACACGACTAAAATTAAAAATGGAGTTCACCGTATTTTTAAGAGATTGAAATTTTGGAAAACATAAGTTTTTTTTTTAAATTTGAATTAAACTTAATAGTTACCAATTTCAAATTTACGTGTTCTATTATTATTAGAATTAATAGTTTTTGCTGATGTCATTTGAGAACAGTACAATCTCCATGACTGTTTCCTTCAAGTTCATGGCTCTATGTTAAAAATTATTATTGATGTTAAAATTATTAATTGAACAAATGTGTAAAGAAGAAACAAAATAATGAAAAATTTATGTAATTTAAATAAAAACAGTTTCGTAATTCTGCTATTTCTCATTCTATGTAGATCTAAAGTCTTTTTTGTCTGTAGCTTAAATAAAGATTATTTTGAAAAGACGCGCGTTTTCCTTCCAGCAAAGCCACATCGGGCTATCTCCTATGTCCGTCGAGGAGAATCGAGCACTTTTTTCAGTGTTGTAAATCCGTAGACTTACTACTGTTCTAGCTGGAGATTACTCTTAAATTTCCGAATAAAAGATTCTTCGAAAGTTTTTCCTGAAGAGCAATAAACACTTCAAAGAACCTACATTAGGATATCTTACACAAGCGATTTATATTAATTCATTTAAATTTTTTGAAAAAAAGATCGAAGGTTCGAGCTACGACATGTCGCTGAACACGATTTGTATCTTCAGCTGTGGGGGTAATTTTAGAGTGAAATCAATCATTTCATTTGATTCAGAGTAGATAGGTGAAGACTGATTTCATTCCTTTTGGTTAGCAGCTTAAAATTAGATGTGAATATATCCGAACCTTAATAATCTCTGACACCAGACCTATATATTTCCTATTTTTGTCTGTTACACCAGCAGTGTAGGATAAAATGACTCATTCTCTTGTGTTTAGGCCTGGCATGGCCGAGCGCGTAAGGCGTGTGACTCGTAATCCGAGGGTAGCGGGTTCGCAGTAAACATGCTCGCGCTCCCAGCCGTGGGGGTGTATAAAGTGACGGTCATTCCCACTATTCGTTGGTAAAAGAGTAGCCCAAGAGTTGGCGGTGGGTGGTGATGACTAGCTACCTTCCCTCTAGTCTTACACTACTAAATTAGGGACAGCTAGCACAGATAGCCCTCGAGTAGCTTTGTGCGAAATTCCAAAACAAACAAACAAACAAACTCTAGTGTTAAATGCCTAGAAAATTGAAGCAACAGCTAGTGGGTGTAATTTCAACACTTACATACATATATTATATCTTGTGTGCTTTGGACCGTATAATCAGTGAAGTGATGATTCAGAAAAAAGTTGTTGGATATATTACTTTAAAAAGCCAATATGAACTTTACCGGAACATCTTAGGATTATAAGAAGAAAACATTGGTATTCAGAATTACTTAAAATATTGATGAAATAAAAATTCATATTATTTTCACGAAATGCGTCGAGATAATAGTAACAAGTAGAAATTTACGGAAATGGTTTACCTTCCTTGAGACGAATACTTTGTTTGTTTTGGAATTTCGCACAAAGCTACTCGAGGGCTATCTGTGCTAGCCGTCCCTAATTTAGCAGTGTATTTGTTTGTTTGTTTGTTTTTGGAATTTCGCACAAAGCTACTCGAGGGCTATCTGTGCTAGCCGTCCCTAATTTTGCAGTGTAAGACTAGAGGGAAGGCAGCTAGTCATCACCACCCACCACCAACTATTGGGCTACTCTTTTACCAACGAATAGTGGGATTGACCGTCACATTATACACCCCCACGGCTGGGAGGGCGAGCATGTTTAGCGCGACGCGGGCGCGAACCCGCGACCCTCGGATTACGAGTGCACGCCTTAACGCGTACTTTGAGCGAGGTTTGGTTCCATTTCTGTGTATTTTCATCAGGTTGAGATATATTGTTATTTACCGTTGACATGCTTGATTAACAGTTTAATGTGGCTTTTTAGGGATGCAACCGCAGCATTTGATTACCGTTCTTAATTAGAATATTTAGAAAAAAACAAACGAAAACGTTCACAGCAAATTTTAGTGGGAGTGTGGACTAGGCAACAGGTGTGGATAAAATGTTTTGGGCAAACTTCGCATGGGCCGAAAAGTGGTCGAAGGGTTGTTCAGCTCATCAGTCGGGTTATTTCAGGGGTTTAGGCCACAACAGCTTTGTTCGGGAACCGAGTTTATGTTCGACAACCGAGACATTTTTTTCTCAAACAATATGTTCGAAAACCGAATAATTCAGGAATGGAGTCATTGAAGAACCGAGATTCCACTGTATTTGACTTCATTTTACATGTCATTATTCCATATTTTAAGTAAGTTATGGATTCCACGTGAACAAAACTCCTTTAATTTGGATTAAAAAACAATCTTAAGTCAGTTTTGAGTTCCTCGCTTATAATAAACCCTTTTTCAACTTAGTAATGCCGTGAGGATCTTAAAATATGATAATCAGATGGAGCAGTATCTAGTGAATAGGATCGATGTGGCACAACTTCACATTTCAAGGCCTGAAGTTTTTCTTAGGTCATTTATGAAGTGTGTAGGATTCAAAACACAATCTTAAGTCGTACAAAATATTGATTCATGCAGTTCTTTTCCTTATCAGTCCTTGGTGCTAGCACCTCAACTGATGACAATATCTTTCAGCTTTGAATCAAAAATTTTGTGATAAACTGCACTTCCCAGATCTCACCAAACACAAGGCAAAACTTTATATATATATAAGCCATTCTTCGGTGTTGGTACAGGTGTGTAACAGATTCAACAATTGTCTCTTACGTTTAGTATGCTCATAAAAAAAACCACTTCTCGTTGCCACTAACAATTCTTTCCAGAATTGGTTCATGAGCGTCTGTTGTTGTCAAAGACTAACAAATAGTGACTCTCTCAGCATGTTAATTATCCGAAAACTTGTATCTAAGTTTTGAAACTTTTCCAATTTCGTATATGTAGGTAATGATTGTTACATGGAGCTGTTGAGCCATTTCTCACATAGTCAACTTTGGATTGCTTCAAATATTAAAATATTGACATTGAGAAAAGGCATAAATTTGCAAGTTCTTTTCCTCAAACCGAATGACAACTTTTTGAAAAAAACGTTATTTACTTTCCTATCTAATATTCTCTGTGATAATTCTTTGTATCATTAAAGTTTTGTGCACTGGTAGTCATCACTGTGGTCAGAGACGTATTTAGGATTTCGGCGCCCTTAGGCACAAGGTTAGGTTGATACCTTTGCCCCCCCCGTGCCACAACTTGCACCAAGCATCACCATCACAGCAACAGAAAAACACAGTTGTTATCATTCAAAATCAACACAACGTTTATTTTCCAACACAATAAAAAATGAAACATCAAAATCAATTATCACTAAATATTATTCTGCGGCTGAATATACAGGCTTTCTCCTGGCCTTCTGTTCCGAAAACATGTTTATTGCATCGTCATAGTTTATTCTAAAAACAATATCACTTTCAATGGCGAGGAGTGACAGCGCATTGAGTTTATCTTCTGCCATTCTTGATCTCAAGTAATTTTTCACACGTTTGAGAGCCGAGAAAGATCTCTCTGATGTACAATTAGTTGCTGGAATGCACAGAAACATGCGCATAGCAATATCCAGGTTTGGATATACAGTTTGAAGTTTTTTAGCTCGCAGATTTCTGTATACTGCTAACGCAGAAGAGTCATCATTTTGCACTTTCATACTCACAAGATGTGCGCGGAAATGTAGACATTCATCTCACGAAGCTCACTTCCAAATCATTGGGGTAGAGTTTCAACAGTGTTCCAGCTTGACTGATGACATTACTGGGTTCGAGATTTGTTATCTTGAACAAATATCCAAACCTTGCATGGATTTCTACATAAGCGGTTTGTCTTCGCTGTAGTTCTTAGCAAAGTCTGTCAATGATCACATTGAAAACATTTACTCTAAATGCCTCTCTCCCTTCTTCCACTGCCTGGGTGTCACCATCTGAAAATTTTTGCTTCCTTTTTCGCTTAATTTCGTACGTCTTCATGCTGGACTTCAACATCGCCTTGTCTTCAAAATGATTGAACAGTTCTCTTGAATCTTTCACAAACTGCAGCAAGGAAGCATAAAGCTCGACTACAAGTCCGATGTTCATATCAGCAATTTGCAACTTTTTACTGGCAGCATTGAATCTTTCTAGTATTGTTCCCCAAACTGTGGACAAAATAGCTGTTTCTAGCGTTCCTAATTTGGAAAGAAGTCCAGCGGCCTCAGTCCTAGCGGCTGGTTTTTCCATAGCATTTCCCTCCATGGTGGTGAGGGCATCAAACACTTGTTGCCAGTTTCTGTTGAGGCTTTGACAAGCATCTTCACGAGCGGACCACCGAGTGTCACTGAGTTTCTTCAAAGAGAGACTTTCTTTGTTTGCGGACAGGTGTTTTTGTAGAATTTTCCAACGATGGGTTGAAGCATTGAAGAAAACATAGACTTTGTAAGAGTTCGAAGAATGAACATGCTTCTCTGCAACATTCAGCAGCACACGTTCCTACAAGATTTAATGAATGTGCTGAACATGGGATATACACAGCTAAAGGATTTTTCTCCATGATACGAGCCTGGAGACCAGGCTTCTTGTGGAGGTTTCGACACTGACAACACGATATAACTTACAGTAAGATATTGGGTGACGGAGGAATAAGTAAAAGCATAACGAACTCTACATTTTGACACCAATATCGCTTACCACGTTATTATCTATATTGTTGATTATATTGTAAATATGTTGGTGAACCATATATTCGACCGGCAGATAATGAGTTTTATGGTAGTTGGTAAAACAATTATCGACTTGCAACAATAAGTCCATAACAAAATATACAAGAAAAAGGGGAACTTCTGCACTACTGATTTATATTACTGCCGATGTATCCATGAAAACGGGTGCTGGACTACTGACAATCAAATTATAAATTCTAACACACTTTACTATTCCAAATTCTATACTACCAGTAACAAAAACCTGTATCGCCCAAAACTATCCAGACCCCGTGCGGTACAACCGCGTCCCCTGGGAGTCAACTTCATTGATATCGCGGTAGGCGGCCTGCAAAACCGATTATGCGTGACACCCGCAGCCGATTCCGCCGACGCTCACCTGCTCCAGTGATTGTGCGCCTTTCTGTTCTGGTATTCTGGAGTCTGCCACGACCCCTTCTTTATTCTAACAAATGCCTATAATTGCTAGGGAATTTGAGGAACTATTCTGCAAGGACTACATTGGAATCTAGACAAGCGCATATTCAATCAATCAATTAAAATAATCAATTAAGCTAAACTGTGAATGATGAGGAAGAATATTTCAAAATATATTTTCCAGATAATAGCCTGAAGCAACCGAAAATCCGAATTTTCGTATACGCAATTTCACAAAACAAAATACGTTATTAGGCCATGATAAAATATTTTTTGTGTAGGCGTAGCACACTGAGTAGCAGGTAATTCATTGTTTGGTGTGTCAACATGAGTAAAAAACATGTTGGGGTTTTTGAAAAACACAAATAAATAACTGAGGTGAGGGCGGATGGCTTGATGATGTGGGGGGGCGAGGCGTATTAGGTGGGACTCAGGGAGGGAAGGTTAGAAATCTTTAAATCTTTTAAACTTGAAGCGACCGACCCGACGGTGTGGTGGAATAGTGAGTGTGTGGGGGGGTGAGGGGGTCCAGATTCAAGAGGTTATTGGGGCGGCATAAATGGCAGGGGGAATTAATAACCAGGGACTACATTTTAAAATGGTGTCCATTCTTTTTCTCTTTTTTTTGGTCAAAATTTGCCGCCCCAGGCACGTGCCTCATGTGCCTAAGCGTTAATACATCCCTGACTGTGGTCACAATTTTCGTGTGCGTAGTATCCTTAATGTGTTTCTAAGTATTTGTTATACACGCACACACGTATATAATTGATTCGAAAAACTGATATTTCACATTCTGTATTTTATTCCATACAACAACTTTATTTCTTTATTTTAATTTTTACTGCACTTCTTATTCTCACCCCTCAGTGTGGATTCCTGTACGTGGTGAAGGGACCTCCCAGGAAAGGTTCTGTTCTTTCATATTACCTCTTCTGGGATCTAAATATCCACCCACGTGTTTACCGTGTGTGCTAACCCGTGAAGGGGAGGAGAGGGTCCTGTTGGTTGGGGGTCCAACCACAACACACCACTTTGACCTTGAATTCCTATAGACAGGCAGCCTTGGGGTGGACCCTTGGATCAATCAGCTGGTCCACTTAGGCTATGGTCAACCAGGTACCAGTGTTGAAAGTTTTCAACAGGTGTTGTGGACTTTGTGTCTGATGTAGGTGTTTGGGTGTAGTGCCCACGAAACCCTGTCGTTGCTGCAGTGTTTTTGCTTGACATTGTCGTGCGTTTCCTCATAGGGCTCTATGGTGGGTGGGTTCAGAGGGCACCAAAATTTTCTTTTCTCTCATGGATCCCCCAAACAAAAATTTAAATAAAATAGTGAAAAAACAGTCAATAGGAAAACAATTACGTCTTGAAGATTCTGATTAGCAATCTTCAAAATCTGTACCACCAGTTGTACCTCATTTTCTTGTCCTACATTCTCTTTCAGAGAAACCTTGAGAGCAAATGTCCTCCTTTTTTATTTAGAAGGGACTGTAGGGTCTTGCTCGCTCTCCAAAGTCAGAAAAGAAGCTTTGATCTGGAGACATATCAGTGGAAACATCCAACAGTTATTGTTGAGAGGGATTTGAAGAATATCCCCAAGTCAAACATTCCAGCTGGGTTCTCCACTCGAGTTTCTGCATTGAGGCATATCTCCACTCACAAAGATTGAGTTACAATACCAAACAATATCTGCATTCTGACACTTACATCACCACGTGCACCTGCCACCATCAAGGCAGGTTATCTTAATTGCAGGGAATGGCCATACATTTCAAACCCTCTCCGATGTTGACAGTGTCAGAGGTTTAGTCACTTAAAGACGTCACGTCATAGTTGCTTGACATATGCCACTCTACACACCCTTCAAAGCCATTGCCATCCGTGTTTCCTTGGGTCATACTATCACTGTTTGTTCTCTCTACCTGTCGACTGAGTCTCTCGAATCAAACTACCTCCTCTCGCCCACCCACTGTGGGTTCCGACAACAGAGCTCCACCATGGACCAGCTGATTTTACTTGAAACATCAATCAGAGAAGTTTTCTCAAACGACATCTTGTATCAATACTCTTTGACATTGAAAACGCTTATGATACAACATGGAGGTATGACATTTTGTGAGACCTCCATATAGATGGGTGATGTGGTCACTTGCCCATTTTTATTAAAACTTTTTTAATAGACAGGAGATTCCAAGTTCCTGTGGGTTTGAAACTTTCCTGTTCTTTTCTACAGGAACTTGGAGTCCCTCTGAGCTGTGTTTTGAGTGTCACACTTTTCAGTGTAAAGATTAATGCCATCACTGAACAACTCCCTCTTACTGAAAGAGTAAGAAAAAGTAAAAAACATTTGTCTTAGAAATCTTATATACAACAACATGCACACTATATTTCATCAGGAATACTATTTAAAATAAGTATAGAAGGTATGAAATTTCTGCTTTTTAGAAACTTAAATAAGGTTCATGTTGAAGGAACTTCAAACAAACCTTCTAAATAACAGATGTTTCACAACCAATAGCAATTCATATTGTCTTGAAATAAGTTTCCACTTTTATACTTGATTACTTATAGTGAGTATAATTATCTTGAAACTGAAAGTCCTAAAACCAAATCAAATTCCTTAAAGAATTGTTGAACCCTTTATAAGTGAAATATATTTGTCTGTAACTTGGTAATCACATTCAAAATTTATTTTCCTTAAACTTTTGTCCAGAGTAAAACTTAGTTTGCGCAAACTACAATGACAAGTAACATTATAATATTTTTAACTTATTCTGGGATAGTTCAACAGTCAAGAGACAGGGTTAAAATCTCCCTTATGTAAAAATATAATTCATACAGCTACTTACCTCTGCACCCCTCAGAGCTATTCACTTACATACAACTACCACATGCCATCAACCTTGAACAAGCTCCCACATGCATTATAACAGCTTATGACAATCACACTGCTGAAGCCCTCCACTTATGGGAAGGTCACACAATCTTTGTATAAGCACAAGTTTTCTCTTGACAAGGCAAAGAAAATTAACTGGAAGACAGAAAGATCAGGAAAGAATTGTCTGTTTTATTTGTTTTGTTTTTATAAGAGTTCAGAATTGGCTATGTCAATTATATTCCCAGAAAACGTTCATTTAAACACTGGCCACTTAGAAGGAGATGGGTTTAATAACTGTGAGGTAAAGACAGCAACTTGGTGGTTTCCCATGGCACCAGGAATGAGAAGTGTAAGATGTTGTTCTTCATGTAACATTGTATCAGATGATCATCACTTTTTTCATTCATTTTCTTATCAATGAGGAATTTTCAATGTGTTGAAATGTGTACATTAATCAAGGTACTATAATACGTATATAAACCACATGAAAATGACTGGAAAATAAAACAAACAAAAGTTATCACAGTAGATCTTCTGGGTATACAGGAGAATAAAACTTGGTAGGAGGCAAAATCCAGAGAAAAAGGAAACTGCATAATTGTATTAGTTATGGTAGACAAATGTGTAACTTTTAGTTCAAATACCAGTCTGTGAGATCGCCAAAGACAAACAATGAAAAGAGGCTGTGCTATGTTGAAACTGGCAAGAGATGCAAAAATGTCTACGGTCAGACTCATTCAAAGAAGAATATGCAAGATAGATCAGTTGGTGACCCTAAACAATTAAAGCAGAAAAAGATACATGCAGAGATTCAGAGATGATAAAGAAATGACAGGATAAGAACCACCCAACTTTATGTGGACAACAAAAAGACTAGAATAAAAATCCAGAGTAGAGTGAGAGACAGATTTTATTATTCCTTCTGTTAATAATGAAGATACAGATGATCAGTGAGACGTGGATAGAAAATAGAATAAAAAAGGTAAAGTATGAAAAAAGAAGATTGAAATTATGAGATAGGACATACAGGTTGTTAGAGAAAAAAGAAAACTGAGAGATGAAGCGAGAGAGGAAGGCACTGACAGGACAAAAGCCTGGGACTGGTTCCAAAGAAGAATAATCTCTGAAGTCTTAACCCTGGATTCCAAAGGGTTGGAAACAATCCCAAAGCACAGAACTATAAAAAAAAATGGACAAGAGGAAGGAGAAAGCACCTACATATAAGATGGAGGGATATGAACACCAAACAAAGGAAATACCAAAAACAAACAAATCAGAACAAAGAGAGAAGGGGAAAAGTAAAACTAAAGTAATAAACTGATTTTAAACCATCTGTATACCAGGTCCTGTATTCAAGACTCAGCTCTGTGCCAGTTGGTTTGGAGTGAGTAACGTGAAAACAAGCTTTTCCAAATAAAACCCTCTATTAAACTTTGGCCATCTTGCTTCCACAAGGATCAGAAAGAGGAAGTTTTCTTAACTAGACTATGCATTGGTCACAGTTTTTTTAACTCACTGTTTTCTTTTATCTAGCATTGTTGCACTATTGTGTTGTCTCTAACATTCAGGTCACAACAAGCCACCTTTCACGACTCTCAACAACAGCACCAATTTAAACATGTTTTGTCCTATGGTTTATCAGTAACATAACAAATAATTTTAAGTTTTTTAAAGGCTATTCATCTTTTTAATGCCATTTAACTTTTTAATTTACACATTACATCTTTTTTAATGTAATTCTCTTTTAAAAATTAAAACCATGTACTTTGATTTGAAATTAGAAAACAGCCGTCACATCAAATAGCTCGAAACCAGAACTGCTGCTGTTTGAACTACTCATTAGTCAACCTGGTGAGTTATAATTATTAAAATTTTGCTACAAGTCTTTTAAAACTTGTCTTATTTTACTTTCTGAAAACAAACATTATGCCAAATAACTCTAAACCGAAGCTTCTAGAAATCAAGAGAAAGAATTTATTCCATACATTTAGCAAGAATGTTCACTGCTTTATTGAAACAATATTGTTGTTTTAATACCAATATTATGAGTTGCAGACTGTGATTGAAGAGTGGATATAGTTCACTGATACCTTCAATACAGGTCCAAAATGTGTTGTTCTTCAAAACAGTAACATAAATGTATGTTCCCATAAGTCAATTGATTCAATTGAAGGAAACATACAAAACTATCAAAATTGTTGTTAATGAGGTCTAATACAAAGAACATGGCTGGCTATTTTGTGGAAACTTGAAAGTCCTTTGAATGTTGTTGTATTAAACACCCAGTCAGACAAAGTTTTCACATTTTGTGTGTGAAATGGGACATGTCATAATGGTTCTATATGAATGAATATAGTGGTAAAATTTAGGTCATGCATGAAATAAATGTCATGGTACAACATGCAATGTCTCAACTATGTAGAAAGAAGCTGGCATATTGAACCAGTATGTGTTAGAAGGAATAAATTTAAAAGCAATCCACAAATAAATCTTGATAAAAACAGTAATAACACACACATGACATTATCATTCCACAACTCACTCAGCTGAGAAATACGCCACTGGAGTTATTCAAAATAATACATTAGTTCCCTAAGAGCCCCATCTCAAATGAGCAGATTTGGAATTTCATAAATCAAAAACTTGAAAAATCAAAAGCTACTTCCAATGAAACTATATGGGAGTGTATCAGAGACATTTTGACTAAACTCCCAGTTTTACCTGTGATTTATCTTCAGATGTTTTTTGAAAGTTGCCTGAAATCTGATTTTTGACTTTGTCCTAACACTTTTGCACAGTACTGTAGGATGGGCCTAATTGAAACTAAACATACTGGTATTGCTTTTTGGTGTATGTTATCAGGATAATAGGTTCAAAGTAATCCAAAATATCTGAGTAAAATAATAGTAATTTATACCATATCTTTATTAAGAGTTCAGAGGCAATGTGGCATTTATTTACGTCCACTTCTAGACACCTGTCCGGAATATCTTGAAAATCTGTAAGCAGGTTATCTTTATTTTCATTGTTTGGTTTCCATTTGTTAATATTAAATCAAGTAGCTGAAAAGGAGTGTGACTTGATGACTAAATCAATAACTTGACAACACAAAATAATTCTGATAACAAAAATATACATGTATATATAATGAAAACAATAATATATATCAGAAATTTATAACCAATACTGTTAATGACACTAGCATTACAGAGACAGAATATACCTTATTCACAAAACACAAAAATACTATCTGCTTCATGCACCATTACCGACTCATGTCACTTGACACCCATGACTTCGGAATGTACAAATCTTTGGATAATACTCCCTAATACTGTCTAAATATCTCTATAAAATATAACTTTACAGTAGCAAAACACCCTGAGTGAATTACCTACATGTTACTATTTATTTATAGGGGTTGAACAACATGGTAGTGATACCATGCCAGGAAACACAATACTTTAGGAATTTTAAAGATTATTACATCGTACACTCCACAAGATTCAATAATTAACTGTTTGTAATTGTATATAGTCTTGTTAAATATTCAGTGTTACTGTTATCATTCCACTGTTCATTATTACCTTCATTACATCTACATGTTTGGATTATGTGAACATTCTTGTTTTTGTCTTTATTATATCTATTACCTGTGGTTGGTGAAGACATTCTGGACAAAGCAGACAATTGTATTTTAAAATACAAAAATGTAGCTTTTAAGAATTGTGGTTTCATGAAACAATGATAATTTTTATTATTAAACTTTGTGAGAGAAACATTTGTGTTAAACTAAAGCAAATCATTAATACACCCAAGTTATTAAAAGATCGTGAAATTATTGTGGAAAGACTAGGTTTATCCACTGGAAGTCCCTCTGAGATTTATGATGTTAGTTTTGAATATGTATTACAACAGTTTTGCTTAGATTGTATGCAGAAATTAATCTATTTAAGTAAATGCATGGTTTTAATCCTTACAATATCAATAACACAATGGATTATTTTGATCTCTAAACCTTGTAACCATTACTGTGACCACACTTTGAAAGTTCCTTGTAAATAATATATTTCTGCACTATTATTTTACTCTTCATAATTTGTCATATTTCCCCGTTAAATCAAAGTGTACAATTATTTATTTCCACATTTTTAACACTTACTGAGTTATGCAACCACTTTTGCTGGGACTGAAATAATTACAACTGAACATAAACCCTTATTGATGTAAGATGTTTTTGGGTGAATCAAATTACCAACTTGTAACACAACGTTCTTTATCTTTCCTTGGCAGGCCATAAAAGTATTAGATGTTTTTAATGTCCAAGGTTACTAAATTTCATAATTTGAATCATATTTGCAATACTTCAGGAATACCATTCTACAGACTGATTAACCTGCATATTTATTTTTAATCTGCATCACATATTCTATAAAATTGTTGTGATATTTATAATTTTCTGTACTTAAAATTAACTTCCAATAAGTACTTATCTCCTTTTACACAGGCCTGGAATAACCAGACAGTTAAGACCCTCAACTCACAATTTGATGGTTGCTAGTTCCAATCCCCATCACACCTAACATGCTCACCCTTTAAGCTGTAGGGGCCTTCTAATGTGACAGTCAATCCTAATATTCATTGGTAGAGAAGTAGCCCAAGAGTTGAAAGTGAGTGGTGATGACAAGCTGTCTTCCCTCCAGTCTTACACTGCTAAATTAAGAATGGCTAGTGGAGATAGACCTCATGTAGCTTTCACGAAATTATAAAACAAACAAACAATCCTTTTACATCAATAGATATTCTTATTCAATGCTGCCATCTTTTTGTAGACCTTGTTTTCAAGCATGTCACGAGTTTCTGCCTCTTGATTGCAAATTATTCATTAAAATTATCATGTGACAACCCTCCATCATTAATAGTGTAAGGTATTCTCATTTTGCTTATGACATCATCTGTTCAATTCTACCAGATATCACTGAGTTCTCTTTGAATTTGAAAGCATCGGGTTTTAATGAAGAGGTAAGATGGGAAGTGTGAAATTTG
This sequence comes from Carcinoscorpius rotundicauda, assembly GCA_011833715.1. Taxonomy (NCBI): domain Eukaryota; kingdom Metazoa; phylum Arthropoda; class Merostomata; order Xiphosura; family Limulidae; genus Carcinoscorpius; species Carcinoscorpius rotundicauda. The sequence goes on along the minus strand of CM022391.1, from coordinate 169,689,557 downwards.
GTAAGAAGAAAAGTGAGGGCATAAAACACAATGGAGAGTCTGAAGGAACAACAACACTTGAAACAGTGCAATGGATGACCACAAAGATCTATTTTCAAATGCAGACCATAATGATTCACTCAATACAAGACATGGTAGGGATGAAGAGTATTCTATTCTACCTTAACCATATATGTTTTAGTTTAGAATAATGGCTACTTTGATAACACTTTTACAGTTGACTAGATGCCCCCATTGGTTCTGTCAAGGCTATACAAAATAAACTTTAAACAGATTTATCAGAGATCCATAGTATGAAAAATCAACTCTGGAAGTACTGATGTGATTTATTACCGTAGTTTACAAAAACAGAGGCACTCGTGTAATCCACACCCTGCATAATGACAGACTTGATGATTTATTGAGATGGACGATTTCTGTGAGAAAATATTACATTACAAAGAACATGGAGTTTACCAAACACAAGTTCTAACTTTTTGATAATCTATAATTAATTCACATGTTTACCACTTTGCAAAATAAAATTGACAAGAGGAATGAAAATTAAAACAGACTCAAAATGAAAAATTATTATTAAAATATGCACTACAAACTCAACACACACCTAGATAAAAATGCTGCACTTTACAGGTCACAATTCTTTCAAAACAGAAACTAATTTCATGATTTATGTTCTCCTTGTAGCTGGCCAATCAACTTAGATGTCAATAATCCAGAAGAACATATTACTTTTGTGTCATCATTAATACAAATTCACACTCAAGTTGATACCGGGTGAACTATCCCATGAAGAAGTAAATACCATCTATGATGACTCATGTTAGGTACAGCAACACCTAGAGGTCAACTAGCACATGCCCTAGTGAGAAGTTCTGAGCTAGAATCATGAACATAACTCAGAATTTTATGTTTCATATTTATCAAGCTGAGGTACCTGTCCTTTATTTGTGCATGAACTTAAACAAAATCTGGAGATGGAAGATATGATAAATGAGAAAAATCCTGATTTTCATACAATTCATTTATAACATTCCTTTACTAGACTGTATAATGGTCATTATGACCCTGTAGAAAGAGGTAATATCAATTGTAATGTCTGTAGGGGTGCATTCTGTTACCTGCTTTCAACATCCAGCTCATAACATCTTTCTACAGTGTTTCACATGATTATTTAACAGAAAACCAATGGCCACAAATGTGTCTTACAGACAGGTCAAAGCAAGAAATTATTATAACTCAAACAACAGCTTTTCACACCAGCCTTATGGTGGCTGTTGAAACAGAAACTTCATCTCAGTTTATGCATTATTGTAACAAAGGCAGTCATCTTTGTTCATTTAATTCCTCAAAAGAGAGCCCAGCACAGTCTTCGAGATGTATATATTAAATGTTTGTGTGCTCTGTGCATCTACTGATATTATTAATGTTAACTCAATCAAAGTGTTCAATAAAAGCAATAATGGGGGTGGAGGAGTTAGGAACCCTACATTAACATGACCAATTCCAAATTATCTTTACATTTACCCTCATTAAGAAGGATAGTCATCTATTGAAAGCACTACTGTTTTTGCATTATACACAGTTTGGTTAAGACTGGTCCAGTGGACCTGGATTAGATAGATAATAGAAGAGACAGACACAGATTTTTGTGTTTTTTTATAAAAACACAATATAGCAATGAGGTATATGGTACCTGTACACCACCTAATTCTACCTTCAACAAATCAAGACACGATTTAAAAAGTTATTTTCCTTCTTTCTTGGACAACATGTGAAGAGAGAAAAGAGTATTGTTTTTCACCTGCTCTAGACCTCTCAGACCTATGGTGTCCAACATGGTCACCACTTGCCACATGCCAAAAAAGCTATTGACCTGTGGTGAACTGGTTCTTTACTTCTACCACCTATTTTTTTGTATAATTAATTTCATTAATAAATAATTGAAAATATTACTATGTATTTTTTACCCATCTTTAAAAATGTTAACATATTTTAAACAGTTTGGGTGACTATAAAATACAGTTGGACACTGGTGCATTAGACCTAAAAGCACACCCACTCCTACAGCTTTTTGAAGAACCACAATTACTCCAATGTTCTGATTTCATTCCAGTTAAAAACTCACTTTTAAATAGTGTGTATAATAATTTAAATTTGTGTGTTGAACTGAGGATTCTTTTACAGTGGATGTTTGCCACTTTTTGGAGATAAATTCAAAAATAAATGAACAGCATGCATTCCACTTATTTTAAAATATGTTCAAAACAAGTGAAACATGACAAATTCTTCACACAACATGTATCGCAACTGGATCTAAATAATGCATGGTTCTCTTCTTGACAAAAATCCATTTTGGTCAAATTCAATTGGTTTAAAATGCAGTTGACAAGCCAAACTATTTTTCTCTATTTTAAATGATTCATTTCACATTTTCTAACTTCTCTCTGACTGAAACTTTTTTTCCTTGGCTTTATTTTTGGCTCACTTCCTACTCTGTGACTATTTGTTGACACTTTTTATATATTACCTTGAGGTATTCTAAGAATTTCTGTAGCCTTGACATCAATTACACAACTTACAATAACCGTCTGCTTTCAACTTTCTTATTGTGAAACAAATCAGTCATGAAATATTAACTCACAAAATTAACACTACTTACATTAAACAGTGTATTTTATCTTACAACCCAAAACTTATATATTTTAGTCACCACACTACTTGCCATTGAATTTTTTTGTATACAAAAAACTTGTAATATTTACAGAAAGCTAGTCAGATTTTGTGAAGATACACATCATTTTAAAAGTTACAGTGTGGAAACTGATGATTATGAACAAAGTCACACACAGCGAGTCTGTAATGAAACGGTTCATTTCTTTTGTTCCTATCCCCCTCTTACATGACATTTTAAGAAAAGAAATGTAGTTCCTTTATCCAGGAAGTATTTATACACTGGCTATTGAGCCTTACCCTTCCAAGAAGCCAACAGTTGTTAACTACTATTCACAGAAGTGGATATACTAATTAGACTCCTTACTGAAAACCTGTATGCATCTGTTCAATGCACTTTGTTTCACTGTTACTTTGTGTTGTATCTTACCATTTGTACTTGAATGAAAAGGAAAAGAAAGAGAGTAAGATATTTGGTGTACACTGAAGACAGTTTTGAGACAGCAGAGTTGTTTTATAGTTCCTATAAAAACAAAACAACAACATCCCATACCACTTTAAGCTTTGATGTTCTGCTTATAATGCTAACAAACATCTCATCAGGGTCCTAGCAACATAAGAACTAGTAACTACAGTTTTCTCTCCACATGTAAAATCAAGGTGATTTTCACCCAATCACATAAAGCATTTTGAATTGTATGTAATTATCATTACACAATAATAGTTTTAAACAAACGTGTTCTTTCATTTTATACTGAAAATAATCACTAAAAGTACTCTATTTCTTATTTCACAATAAGGCACAGAGCCTTCTAGAATAAAATTTCAGTCATCACAAGACATTTGATAGTTTGGTTTTTAATAGGAGCTCAATAACACAAACAATGGGGGTGGATGGGTGAACTAATGTACCTGTCTTTCTCCTCTTATGCTCCAAAAGTGCTCTTTTTCTAAGTGATAAAACATTGTCCATAATTACAAACCTTGTCTGCTGTGAGTTTGGAAATACAAATGTCAGCTTTAAAAATAATTGACACAAATACACATATTAAATGTTGATATACAAAAAACTGCTGTTTTTAAATTTATATTTTAAAATGGTTTGTAAGATTGACTGAAAAGAATAAGATATCTCCATCGATCAACCCATATGGAGTAGAGGAAATATACAGCCTTCTGTGACCACTCCGTCATAAAATGTTTTGCATCAGATTATTTAAAAAGTAAGACCCCATTTTATTGATCCCCTGCCTTTATAATGTCCTCTAGATGTTACAGTAGGAGCTTCACTTTGTATGTTTAGCTCACTTCAAGAAATTTAATGTTTGAAAAAAAAGGAAATGGACAAACATGTACATGCTGTGGAGTGACTGACACCTCTACCCCCATAGTTTCACCTCCACTGTTTATTGGTACTTTTCCTTCTGATGGGTAGATTCTTCCTTCACAGGTTTCTTCACATTAATCTTGTTCAGCCTCACTGACATGATGACAAGGAGCTGGAAAGTTGAACTTGAAGGCCATTCACACAGTGAAAAAGGCTTAAAATCTTACAGTTCTGTAAAGAAGAAAAATACAGTTTTGTTCACACTAAATCTTGTTCTGAACATTTTAACTTATTCCTGGACAATCAAGATTCAAGTCACGTAAAATTTGCATAGCTTTTCTTTTCCAGTTAAATGTAGAATTATAAAAAAGTTAACTGTTTAACAAGTTTTACTGCTATTCATTTAATGTTACTTTAAAAACTTTGAGAAAAAACAGAATAGTATTCAGTATAAATCTTTAAAGTTCTTAAATGGAAAACTTGAAGTAGGCACTTCTTCATGTGCAGCAAGCAATATGTTGACTAAATTACAAACTACAATACCCATACAGTACAAACAATTCATGAGGTAAAAAAACAGCAAACAGCACAATGTGAAATTATTAAAACAATATAAAAGTAATACAAAGAATAGCAAACAAAAACTTAATCACAGGCAACATTTAAAGAAAATATTAAGAAAGTGAGAGATACCAGAACAGCATTATAAGCAAAAGACCCTGGAAACATTAAAAAAAAAATACAGTTGTATTCTTACTGTTTTGTAAGAAAATATTAAAACTCCCACAATCTTAGTAAACAGTATGATTTTGTAAAGTTCATTATAACACACTATTTCTTACATCTAGGATACTGCAATAACCTGTTTTGTTTTTGTACTCAAGTTCAAATTCACCTCTCCACAACAACCAACAGTTAAACACACTCACAAGAAATAACAGAGTTCTAAATATTAATATGGATAATACCCCATACCATTTTTAACAGATGACTTGAAGGTCACCATTTATCAAGCCTGCTCATTCTACATAAAAATATATGGCAAACCAATTTGGTAGAAATATACAATTCTGGTCAAAACAATGCTAAACAGAAGTAAAACTAACTTAAACCTAATGTTAAGAGCTTATGTATGTGCTAAAATTTTAATGTTCATTATAACTTAAATAAGATTTGTTTAGGTCACTTCAAGTTTAAAATATGTCATGTAAGACAATATTACTGTAACTGTACATTTATGTGTGTCAAGTTATTGTTATAACATTGTTGTAAATATCTGCTGAACATTTTACACACAATTTGTTTGTGTAGAGGTAAATGAAAATAAATAGATAACCATTATACAGTGGATTTTAAACTTTAAACTACATACATGTCTGTCTTGGAAATTTATTTTTAAAGTTATGCAGTCTGAACTACGTAATCACGTGCAAAATACTGTATACAGTAGTGTATGTAGTCATCACAAGTTATGAAAAGGTATTACGTGGTTGTTATGTATACAGTAAATTTAGAATAACTACACATTGTGTAAACAGTCAAATTAAAACAATTCACTTTGCACTCATCCATATATATTTTAAAACTGTGGAATATTATTTACTGTTGGCTGCAACTAGGTTAGCTACACACTAATCAAATCTACCTGAATGTACACTATAAACTAAGCACATCATAAAAATGATAACATCTTAGCTAACAGACTGTTATCAAATTTAATTTTCTACATGACAAAAAAAATGAATAGAAAATATAGTACAACTATCTTGCTGTTCCGAATTCAAATTTAGAAAAAGGTAAATAACTAATATACGACTCTTAATATTAGTACTACATAACTTAAGACAGATGTGCCGGTACAAATTTATAATGATTCTTGGATGTTTTCATTGTTCTTTTAACCTGAGATTATTTCTCTAAGACACAAATTTATTCTTGCTTGACATGGGCAATATAGCTTATCTTCATCACACTTTAATTTATAAAAATACAACTAAACCATGCTCCAACTGTGTACAAGTTACACATGCAATTCTGCTAGCTCTGCCTAGCAATCATATAAATCTGACCAGATCTATTCCCTCTCTTTAGTTGATCACTCATCAAATCAGATTACAAGTATTCAGAGAAGTAGCTTCTACATCTTACAACAATAAAGTTTCACATGTACAAGGAAGTGTAAAGTACAACTATTTCATGAAACTATGGATACGACTCTTTGAATGTTAACCCATTCATAGACACTTTGTGTGACACTTAGGCAAGAAAGAGTCTGATATATTTCAACTTATGATATGCTATGACTCGTCAGTAACATCTTAGTGATCAGCCTTCATTACGCTCTAAATGCCATGTGTGATGTGTAGAAATTTAAATATGCATATTTGGTGAATTAATACAATAGTATTATGATGTTTAACAACTAAGTTACTGCTATAATGAAATTATGTACCCTTCTTTATTGTTGACATAATTTTGCTTGTATTTAGCAAAACCAAGCTTTGTGTATCTGCAGCATTGTTGCCCTTGCAAAAGATGCTATTAAAAAGCTTTCATGTCCAAAGCATAGCACTCTTTCATGCATGTTTTCCATAAACCATACAGCATATGAAGACAGTGCTTTCACAATCCAATCAACAACAGTGCAATAGCATATATAATCTTTGAGTATTGCTTCTGGTGGCTTGAATGTTATTTATCATTTTATACTTGTAATTGTATTTGTTTCATTCTACACCTTCTTAACCCTATTACTATGTGTAGGGGTCAGGGGATTGTAGATTTACATTCAAAATTTTATTGAACCATTATTTTATGAATATATGTGGTAGCATGTAATTCAAATGTAATAGTACACAATAATTAATTAATTCAAAAATAAATAATAAAACAAATTCCTAAATATCAAATTTTGTTTGTCATGTACTATACTACATGCTTCTTTATTTAAATTATATTTCTGATGTCCAAAGGCAAAGTTTATACTTTTTCACAAATAGAAATTTAAATCAATAAATTTTGACAAGCTAGAATATAAAATAAAAAAACCTCCTTTCTTATCTATTTTCAGAAATATTACTATATTTAGAAAATCAAAAAAGTTAATTCTGTCTATTTCTTTGGTTTTTGGAAATGATTGTTTACACATTCTTACTTTGTTCTATGAAATGTTTATAACCAATTGAAAGCTCAGAATTTTTACCTACATGGTATTTTAGGTTTTAAAAGTGTCTTCATGGGTAGATCCATTTTTTGTTGTTGTAGACTCACAAGGATGTTTAAAAATATTTTTACACATAAATACATTTTAATTAATAAGAATTATTAATTACACTAGAAATCTGTGGTACTTAAATATAACCTATGATGTTCTATCAATATGTGTACACAAAACAAGAAAAATATTTTACATACTTCTGTTGTAAAATGGGACAAGACTTAGCAAACTGTGGAAAGTAAGTACACATTCATTGAGAAGGAAACATCATTGTTTTTCTGCATTTCTTCACTCAATGTTCTGTGCTCTATGATAAGTAATTGATATTTCAAGATTTATTTGTGGAAAGTAATAATAATATGTATAAATATAAATACACATAAAATGTACTGCATTACAACTGAAATGTGATTGTATTCTTCAAAATACTGGTCCTCAACAAAGTTATTTCATCAATGTCATATATATCATTCTCATTTCTGTGTACTTGTGCATCATGATGATTTAAAGATTTATAAAAAGAATCCAGTTCATGATGAACATTGTAATTGTGTCTGTTAAGGTTCATACAAATAGTGGTTTTTACTGTTTTAGTTACTGATGAAGTCATGATCAGAAAATTATTTTTGGGAGCAGTTTGGTCGTACATAAGTAGTTTCATATTTCACTGGATGTAGTAGGTCTGCAGCAGTCATTCCAGATGTATGATAAATTTTAATTGTGTTTTTCATAAATTGGTTTTGATTCATAGTTTTAACACTGAACATTTTTTAATCTTTTTGCTTATTTTATTTAGTATGTTAGATTTTCTGTCTTTAAATGCAGTTTAAGTATCTATGTAAATCAGATGCAAGTCTTATATAAATACTGATCTTTTATTTTAGGCAAACGTTATAAGCTGTATCTATTGTGCTGTAACACTTGTAGTTGTGTTTTTATTGTCATGTCATCCTGAAGTGAGACTATTTTACATCATTACACTAATTAGTTCTTCCTTACTGTGAAATCGACTGTAGTACAGTGCACTAGGTTCAGAGTTAGAATTAACAGTGTGGAATATGTATTAAAGTTATTGATTTAATCTCTATCTACACATCTTCTTGTTCAATTCTTCATGAGTCTGTTGTAGTCCTATATAAGACAGTAGTTGAATGGAGACTTAGTTTTAATGTTTGAGTAATGAATATTTTGGTGATTGCACAATGATATTAGGTGAGATTTCTCATTGTTCATGTTTCAAACAATTCTGTGCAAACATTTAGTGATTTGTATTTTGCAGCTACTTATAACTGTGTGACAGGCATTACTCTACTTGAATACCACACATTGAGGCCAATCTGAGGCTTAGTTTAATAAACTGAGTGCTAGCTCAGCTAGTGTGCTTTCTGAAGAGAATAAACCGTGATTACTTGAAAATTCTGATTAGTGACGTGCATGAATGGATTAAGGAGATTCCAACTATCCCTATATCTACTATATAGCAAAACCACAGCCAAGTGAACTGGCTTGGAGAAATCAGAAAAACCAGTCAAAAGTTCACAGTTCCTCCTGCACAGAAGAAAGTGGATTAATGATGCAGGTTTGTTTATCATACTTTAAGTAATTTAATATTTATATAGTACATTAGATTAACAGAATATGTACATGTTATGAAGTAGAATATAAGTAAAAATATTTGTAATCATCCAACACTGCAATTTTTTTAACTTTGTAGAACTATTGAATTGCTATTTATATTTTTTTTCTCACTGGTACCTAGGAGGCTGGCAAAATAGATCTTTTAATTATGGTATAAGTGGTTGATTTAGACACCAGAAACATAACTTCAAGATTATTATTGTTAAAAAGCTTTCATGTTATGATAATTAATAGTTGTGATGTAAAGTTGTGTTCTTATAATTTCTGAAAATCAAAGTTTTGTACTGGAATATTATTTCTGCTTGTGAACCAGAAGATCATTAATGTTACATAATTACATAATTTTAAAACTTAAAAATAATTTGTTAAGATAAAGCAATTTTTTTCATAGACATTTGCATAATTGCACTTTTTATTTAAGTTAAACTTACTAACCTTTAGTTAACCTTTTGAAGGGTGTGAGTGGAATGATGCCTTACTACATTAAGTGTTTAATACTTGCATTAAAACGTGTAATTTAGTAGTTAATTGAGGCAAGTTTAACATTTTTCATAAATGCATTTAAAAGTACAATTATTATTTGAAATCACATCTTCATAGTATTTGTTGCCACCAAGGTCTGACATATTTGACGTAAGTGAATCTGAAAGCATTCAAATACCAAACGTAAAAGTTTGTGTTATCACTGTATACATAATGTTAAACTGTTGCAGATAAATGAATAATTTTTTATTCTATACCAAACTTATCCAAACAAATTAGTCATTTTGACAAGTTCTAAGTTTCTATTTATGATCTAGTGCTGTGAAAATCTTGGCCGTGCCCTTATTTTTTCTTTTGTTGATTTCACAACTAACTGTTGTTATGTTTTTGTTGTGATTAATATGCATCTACATAGTGTGTGAGGGTAATGGATCACAAACATGACAAATATGGGTTTTTGTTGTGAACAAACATACTCTGCCAGTTACTAGAGTTTCCATGATTCCTGTTTTCAATTTGAAAATTGTGTTGAAATCAGCTGAACTAATGTAACTAAACTGTTTGCTAATAACCACTATTGTGCTTTGTACACACTGTTTCATAATTTGTTTTCAGCTACAATTTTAATAAAATATCCTACTTATTTTGTTTACAGCAATGAAAATGTTTTGTTATTTTGTTTGGGCTCTAGAATGTTCAGGTTGGCAACATTTTAAGTACAACAAAATGTGACCCAGATCAGGAAAAATAATTCACTTTTGTAAAAGTACATGTGGATATCGTTTTTAGATTCAACATACAGGAATTACTATATAGTATGTAAAGCTTTCAAGGTCTCAGGACTGCACAATCTTATTATATTTCAACATCTTGTATAATTTTTTTTAGAAAGTTTAGTAAAATGCTGTGGCACAGTTGATGAATTGGCAAAAAGCAACTTACTATAAACAGGTGTTTCTAGTTATTTTTAAAACATTTTAGGAAATGACACCATTATTTAGCTGACTGCAAAACAAACAGATACTATTGAGATAATGTAATTTTGAATGCTGGGAAGCTATTCTGTTTATTATCTTTTCAGTGGTTATGCAGTTGTTAATATTACATGTGGTGTTTCCATGTCTGTATGTCAGTTGTGTTAAGAAAAATGAGGTTTTATAACTTTGTGGCTCTTTCTCTCAGTATCTTTGTTTATTCTGTTGTTTAAAAATTTTTAAAGCTCATTTCTTTTGCATATTTTCCCACTTACATGTATATCTTGGGTTTAGAATTTTTATTATCATCCCCATTAATGTTATATCTCACGTGTTTAGTGTTTTACTGAATATTTTCCATATATCTTACAGTGTGAAGTATGCCTTGCCTGGCAGCATGGTGATTGTTTTGATATTGAGGAAGAGAAACAGGTTCCACAGAAGTATGTTTGTTATGCTTGTTTGGAACCTAAAGGTAAGCTTAAAATTTGACAGTTCTTATTCTCACTAGAATAATTTATAAGAAAAGTAGCAGATTTAATGTAACAACTGTTTGAAATGTTCTGGAAGGACTAGGTTAGAGTGGCTACACTTTGGACGTAAGGCTCCATTGGCTCACATACTGTAGCTACAAAAAAAAAAATACTTTGAACTTTGAGGCCACTGTTGCTTCATGAGAGTGTTGGTCAAATCCCACTATTTGATTAAAGTAGTTCTAGATAGAGTGCTGTTGAGTAGCTACCCTTCCTTTTATTTACCATTTCAACATTAAAGAAAGGTAGTGCATGTAGCTTTGTGTTAATATTTATTTTAAAAAAATGTTTTTTTCAATAGCTTTTTCATTTTGTAATGGTGAGAATTCCACTTGAAGTAAAAACGTATCTCAAGATGGTTGGTATGGATATTAAAACTTTTATTAAAATATAGTAGAGAACAACGTTTTGACCTTCTTAGGTCATCTTCAGGTTAACAAAAGTGACCTGAATGGTAACCTGAAAATGACCTAAGAAGGTTGAAATGTTGTACTCTACTATATTTCAATAACAATTTTAATACCCATGCTAGCTGTCTTGAGATATAGCTTTTTCATTTACTTGTATCTGCAGGAGTGATCATAAGAAACTGTTTATATAATTTGTTTAAGAATATTTTGCAGCATATAAATATAACTTTCTTTTAAGTAATTGTTTTGTTATTAGAATTCTCTTTGTCTTGTAGTATTCAGTGTTCATTGAGATGATGTGAAATGTTTACAGAAGTACTAATTAGTTACAATTTTAACAAAACTTGAAAACATAGTTGGAAATTTTCACACTGTCAATTAAAATATTTGTTTGTTTTTGGAATTTCGCACAAAGCTACTCGAGGGCTATCTGTGCTAGCCGTCCCTAATTTTGCAGTGTAAGACTAGAGGGAAGGCAGCTAGTCATCACCACCCACCGCCAACTATTGGGCTACTCTTTTACTAACGAATAGTGGGATTGACCGTCACGTTATACACCCCCACGGCTGGGAGGGCGAGCATGTTTAGCGCGACGCGGGCGCGAACCCGCGACCCTCGGATTACGAGTGCACGCCTTAACGCGCTCGGCCATGCCAGGCCTTTCAATTAAAATAACAGGAACTCTTCACATTTGTTGTCTTTGACGAAATATATATCATGAATTTATTTTTCAGTCTCAGTACTTTGTATGAGTTTTTCAAAGACAGAAAAGATGATATTAAATGCAAATATTTTTCAGGGCAACGGGACAGTTTCAGGTATAAGCACGACCAAGATTGGTTTAAAACTGGGCAGATGACAACATTTTCTTTTCTGAATAAAGATACTCTGCAGATCAGCCAGCCTGCTGCTATGAAGGCTAGCCATGATCTGACTGCATCTCTGCATGATGTCTTCAAGGTGCTGCACAGTGTTAAATACAAGCTGAGAGTGCTTCAGTAAGTGCATGCTTTTAATATATTTCTAAAGTTTATTAATGTAAAAGGATATTTAACAGTTTCTAAGGGTGTAGTGTAGTGAAACTGTAGGACCAGATGATTTATTAGTTTACAATTAATAAATAAGTGATATTTTTAAAGAGCATGAGTTACGTTAAAGATATGGAAACACAGAGGTGAAATAAGAACATGGTGTTTTTAGTCTGGGCACTTTGTGATTTAGGTAACGCATGCAGTCATACTTTGTTAATCAGTCTGTAAAATTATTCTTAAGTAGGTATAATATTATCCATATCAAATTAACAAGTTGATCAGTACAGAGTATTTTGGTGTCTTATTTTTGTGAGTGAAATGTATAAACTTGTGTTAAAATGTATATGAAACATAAATTGTGATTTCTGGAAATTCCCACTAATTTTTCAGGTGTAAAGTGATGCTGTGTTATGCTATGAGTATCAGTAACATAGTTCAAAGATATTCCAAATTTTAGTGATACTGATTTTTGTCTGTTAGGGATGAGAATCATCCAGATCTAAGAAAATTCTCTAAACCTTGGCATGAGGTAAATAAAGACAAGGAAGTAATTTCTTCAGAAACACTTCAGCCTCAAAATGTTAAAACAGAAGTGCCTACATCGACTTCACAGCCTCTTTCTATCCAGCGACTGTTTATGGATCTTGACCATTCCTACTTTTCTCCAATTAAACCAGTGACTCCTTTTCCAGCTAAATTGGTTTCTGGTTACAAAAGTGATTTATTAGAGCAAGACAGCAGAGATGGTGAGGGTACATCAGGGGAACTAGTTCCAGATTTGAATGTTCAATCCAGTAGTCAACAAGGCAGTATCAAGCAATATGGAATATCAAAAATCACTGATGAGAACAATAAAAAACTTGGAACTGCAGAAATTAATCCATCAACTAACTGTGAACAGGAAGTATTTTTGGTCTCATCTGGTTTAGAAGATGTTGTTACAGAAACAGTCCATGATTTAACAGGAACGACAAGTGAAGAGGTTCCTACTGAAGGAGGGTTACAGTTCCCGGAACTTAAGGTTTCATCAGAGGACAATGTTAGTAGCTGTTATGAGATGCATGGGACAGATTCTGTTTCACAGTCGGTAAATTCATCTGGAAGACTGTGGTCAGGGGAATTTGAGAAAGAAGAGGCATCTTGTAATCCTGACCCAGAAAAGTGCAAGCAGAACCTACAAGAGCATATTGTCAAAGTTCAAGAAGAACTGGAACAGAGATTGGACATTATAGAAGAACAGATCAGTGGTAAGATATAGAAGTATTAGTGTGAAGAAGATGTCTATTGATGTACAGTTAAAAGAACTAATAAATTCTGATATGAAGTTTTAAATCATACCTGATATTCCACTTAGCCTAAGACTTGTGTCCAAGTTTAAATTTTATTTTAAGCTATGTTAAAGTGATGGAAAAGCCTTTTTAAACTTAATATTACTGCACAAGTTGTTTATAGTGTGCTCTTTGATATAGCTTTGGATTTTGAAGCTGGCAAGCTGTGTGTTACCTTAGAGTATCCTCGTGTTCTAAGACTGTGGGTGTATTATAGCAGGGTGTGTATGGTGCTGCCAGATTGGTGCCTTTCTTTTCAAAAGTCCAAATTAGGAATTGCTGCAGATGTCATTAATGTCTCGACTATAAATATGTTATGTTTTTCGTGTATTTGGTTCTTAGCTTATATAAATATTGATATTCATTGTCAGTTATCAGGACAGTTTGTTGCTTCTTATTAGAATCTGAGTTTGTCGTTATTTTTTTGTGATGTTTAACTCTGTGTCTCTTCAGTAGCCTAAATTGTTCTGGTATTTGTTTTGAACACTTAAGAGCTAGCTTCACTAAAACAAATAGCTGTGAATTTTCCTAACGTGTCAGCTGTTTTATTTACAATACTATGATTGTACAGCATGTGTTTTATGTGATGTGGCTTTAATTACTGAAATACTGTAGCTTTTATTTAAAAAGTTACAAATTTTGGAACTTAAAAAACTTGACTTGTTTAGATGTATCAGTTTTTCATAATACAGGCAGGAAACTACAGTTCTTACGATGTGTCATGTAATAATACTGTTGTGTTATAGCTTTGGAGGATGAATTGGACTTCCCAGTTGCAAACCAATCAAGCCCAACAGGAGATACAGATAATGCTACCCAGTTGTTGATGTCACTAAGGGGACTGATGAAAGATCTGGATGTTGTGAAGAAATTTACGCTAATTCAGTAAGCTTGTTTTGTGAAGAACAAACTTGTATTCAGTATACAGCAACAAATACGAATACGGGTCTTTTATCTCACTTCTAACTTCCTTTGTTTCAAATCTGCAGTAAAAAGATCCACCAGATGTATATAGATCTACCCGAGAGTGGAAGCAGTGTGACAAATCACTTATATATTATATTGACTATCGAGTTTAGATGTTTGTATTGTTATGACGACTGTAATTTAAAAAAAAACAACAGATATTTTAGATTGTAGTTTTGAAGTGCACAGTTTTTGGTTAATTTAATATGAATTTAATATTATTAACAAAATTATGTAAGAGATATGCTTGTTTCTTAAAAGAATAGATAAATGTTTAAGTAATAGATAAATGATAATTTCACATGCTTGATATTACATAAGAAGCTTGTGAAACTTTAAAATGTGTTTTAAATCTGAAACATTGGTACGATGTATCAGAATAGAAAAACAATAAAGGTACTGTTTTCATGAGACAAATTTTGTGTATTTTTATACTTTTTGTAAAAATTCATGAAAGTGAAATATATGGAACATTATACTATCTTTATGTATGAGAAAAATTACGAATAAAACAATAGTTCTCAAATTTACAGTTGATCACACAAATTGACTTTTGACTGTAAAAATAGTTTCGTTGGTGCTGCATTGTAATGAATGTTTTGTTTATCAGTACTAACAATTCTGCAATAATAAAAGGTCAATGGAGCCAGGTAGTAATGCATGTTATTAGAAGAGTGTCGCGGTGCAATGAGATTTGAGAACATGTGTAATAAAATATTTTGTTTCCAAAATTTGTTCCTGTTCTTACATGAATTAAAACTTGTGTAATCGCTCAATGTATTATTAGAACATCTTAATTATACTGGCCACTCAGATAGCAGATTTGTGTAAGAGTAAAGTGAATTTTAAGTAAGCAGCTTTGTGTAATGTAGTTTGACAGTTTACTCTTTGTAATTTACAGTACTAATGTGTCTATGTAATGATATATCCAGGGATTTAGCAAAAACGTTTTGTGCAGTTATTCAGAGTGAAGTAAAAGGCCAGGTATAAGTATGGCTTCAAATCTCTTCAGCTTATGAATTATGCTGTCCTGTATTAACTTATTCTTTGACTATTTTGTTTATATGCTTAGCCTAATTAATAACTTGTAAGGTAGTTGCCAGTGATAGTCAAGTGTAGTGTTTCAATAAAACAACAAGTTAGACTTTAGGGTTCTTTGCCAGTAGTTTGAGAGCTTAAAAGTGTTCTGTGGCTGACAAAGTTTGTGAAGTGTTGATTTAGAGAAGAAAACTATGCTTATTATTTGAATACTGGAACTTCATTTCAAATTCAAACTACAGAAAACTGAATGGAAAAACTTGGTGCCAGAGAATTTTAATATATTTACAACTCTAAATGAATAGGTAATCTTGGAAAATATTTGGAAAAAAACAGTTTAAGATTCTGCTTTAAAAATGCTGGAATAACACAGTTTTTCAGGAATTATTTGTATCTATTGTTTTGGGTTAATCCTTTTTCTGAAATAGACTACATGAAACGTTATAATGATGTCAAATTAAAAGATATATTTTAATGTTTACAAAAAGCTTAATAAAAAATGAAACTAATGATAGAGAAATCTTGCTGGAATGTAGTTAAATACTAAAGACAGTCGTGGTTAGTAGAATTTAGTGTGTTAAATGAAAGCAAATAATATGTACATAAGCTTTCAACATGGACTATTTTTCCTTTTATTCTCTTGCCCTACCTGTATGATTAAGAATTTTCTCAAATTGTGTAATTAAGTTACATGAAGCATAATATATGTAACTTAAAGACAAATGTAATTCATAAAACGTCTTCACGTTTGTTTCTTAAATAATGATTGGGAGGGGTGCCTTACTTTTTGTGTTTCTATCAAAATAAAATATTGATTGAGTGTTGGCAGCTTAGAAGTAGTCACTATGAATTGGCTAAAATCCAACTGTACCATTTTAAATATTATGTAATATGATAATACAGAGAATCTCCACTTCCACAGTAGTTTAAGGTATTGTAAATGCAAATATCTATTTTCTTTCAGCTCTGATTTCTCCAGAATCAGCCTAAGTATTGTGGCCAAAAATTATCTACAGAAACAATTTTTACAGCATAATAACACTTAATCTTCAGATAGTTCTGTTATTTTTGGAATCGTAAATATTAGCATCTCAATGTGGTTTTTATCTCCAAAATTAGCTTAAATGTTGTAAGTACATTTCACCTGGTTACATTCTCTCTGGAATCATTATCTACCTGTATCTGGTTCTGTTCTCTCCAAAGTCAGCTTACACATTGTCTATCTGTTTCGGTTTTCTTAAGAAACATCTTACTAATACTGTCTGAACAGTCACAATACAATCCTATAATCAACACTGACATACCCCCATCTTTTATATTCACAAATTATAAAAACATTTATTAGAATTTATGTTTCTTAGACACATTCTGAATGGCTGATGTAAATATAGGTTTTGGTAGAAATAGATGCGAACTATTTTAAGTTATCTATATTTTTCTGTGGACACAAGCTAGAGAATGGTGGTAACTGAAAATTAAAATTTACATAATAAAATTACATTGCTATAAAACTTTGAACGTATATGACAAATAAATGGATCGAATTACACAAAAAATATATGTTGAATTTCAAGGAAGAAAACTGATTACTTTTAAACTAATATTTACAAAGAAGACAAGAGGCTATAGGATATGTAGCATTTTAAGTCCTTTGATCACCTACTTTCTGTACATCCCAGTCATTTTTAAGTGTCTACACTTATTACTACACACACTTCACATTTGATGTTGTTTACTTGCATCCACATTAGAGGTTCCTAGGTCAGTGAATATTTTGGAAATTTGATTTTCTCTTACGTTTTCACGAATGATATAGTGAATATATTGAGGTTTAGTGATAACTTTTAAAAGTTGTAAGCATTCATTACATTCTATACCAATGATTCCTAATCTTTTCACCACCAAGGATGCCCTTTTATTACTGTGTTTTCTCCACAAAACCTACGTTTCAGAAAGATTCCTTCTACCAAACAAACTGGTTTTTTTTATTAATAATATATTATTGTGGTGATACATAAAAAAAGTAATTAACAGGAATCAAATTATTAACACTAACTAAAAACTTCAATGACGACACTTACAAATCATATCCTAAGCCAGTTCCGGGTAGGGATTTTGGTTAAATTATCATTTCGTTCTTGGAACGAAAAATAACCAGGGGCGGTCAGAAACTATTGTTTCTCTTCACCCCACACATGGCAAGAATAGATTAGGCAAGTGATTATGGAAATGGTGAAGTAAAATTCCAGTGGCTTGTTAGTTACTTCATCATCTGAATGCGATGGTCATGGATGACCACGAGGCTAATATATTATTAAGTTTCAACGGGAGGAGCGTCGTGAAAAGCTGAGAATCAGTACGGCACGGCCCACCGCAGAGAGGAGAGGACGAAGGAAGATCCAGCACCACACTCACAGGCTCACGATGTGTATTATAATTGACATGGAGAGAGCAGGGAGATGCAAACACAGTGCGTCGACATGATCAGGACTTGTGACTGCAAGGCGTTATGATTATTTAAAATTTTGAAGACTAAATGTAGGTAACAAAACTTACGTTTAAATATGATATGCCAAAAGACGAAACTATTCTCAGGGCTGGTATCTATAGATCCTATCAAACGGAACTTTTGCTATGGGGGGAAACGGGAGTACCCTGAGAAAACCCACTTTCACGACCAGGGCGCCGAATAATAGGCCCTGGAGGCGCCCGGAAGAAGAGCTGTAAGGAAAGAAATTACACAGATTAGTAGCATGTAACAAACAGTAACAGTTAAAATTGCATATGGACTAAAAACAATAAGAAATAAGCACAAAAATTGCACATTTTTTCTAACAAAGTTACTTTCAAAGTTTGGTTTGTTTCAGAAGTTTTCATGGATAGCTAATCAAATAAGTTCCTACGCATAGCCGCCAGTACATGTGAAATGATTTTTGATTTTTTATACTTTGTTTTATTTCTGAATTTCGCGCAAAGCCACGCTTAAGGTATTTGCGCTAGCCGTTCATAATTTAACAGTGTAACACGAGAAGGAAGGCAGCTAGTCATCACCACCCACCGCCAACTTTTGGGCTACTCTTTTACCAACGAATAGTGGGATTGATTGGGACTTTATAACACCACACGGCTGATAGCACAAGCATGTTTGGTGTGACGAGGATTCAA
The DNA here is from genome assembly GCA_011833715.1 of Carcinoscorpius rotundicauda. Taxonomy (NCBI): domain Eukaryota; kingdom Metazoa; phylum Arthropoda; class Merostomata; order Xiphosura; family Limulidae; genus Carcinoscorpius; species Carcinoscorpius rotundicauda. The sequence goes on along the minus strand of CM022391.1, from coordinate 169,670,777 downwards.
ACCCGCGACTCTCGAATTACGAGTCAAACGCTTCAGCCGGGCCGTTTGAAATGATAGGCTACAGTTTGTTAATTTAATTTCTTAATTTCGTACAAATCTACGTGAGGACTATTTGCGCTTGCCTTCCCTTTGTGTCAAGTTTTGTGTTGATTGATCAAGAAATGACAAAACGTGGAAGGAAAATTTATTCAATGATAGTTATTATTTCACTCGACACTAATATTTGTAAATGTGTTAGTATTATTGACTGTTGTCGCTTATTGATAAAACAATGCATGACGTAACAATAATTAAAAGGTAATGCTTAGATACGGAAAGACAAACACGTTTATGAAATACAGTTACTACGTGACAAGTCAATGAACAACAGCAATTAAAATAAAAGGAATCTGGGAAATAAGAATCTCAAGTGAAATAAGTTGCTATAGCCTGATATTTTGCCATGTTTCCTGAAGGAACAAAAACTATACGTTTGAGTGTTAATGGAATTAGACACAGGATTCCAGTTGAAAAGCTCTCCAAGTGTGAAGTAAACAGTTGTCTCACCACTCCAGCACGTCAACGACTTTGGCATCTGCCTAAAGATAAGAAATATCAGTTTCAAGGAGGTGGGAACATATTCTCTTTCCTTATTCATTATATAAAGTCAAAACATTTCATTGTTCCTGGAGACGTTAGGAATATTAACACATTCCTGCAAGAATTTAAATACCAGGAAACGGAACTAACAGAAGTTCTTGTTTCACAAAACCTTGCTCTTCTTCAATTCCAAAAAGAGCGTGAGGATGATTTTATCAGCTGCATTGATGAAACTTTAGTGTTTCAAACGGAATTCACTGACCGTGGATATTTAATGACGATTCACGGATCGAAGAAAAGTTTGATGGAAATTTTACCAAAAGTAAAACCAAAGGCTGACAAACAATTTGTAAATCTTGGATGGAAGGTGTCCATGTGTTTCAAAAAGTATTACAAGTTCGTAAAGACATATAATTGCATTCTGTTTCAGTCTGTGTCAAGACTAAAATACACCATCACGTGTTCTTCTGAGTGGCGCAATAGATCAACGGAAAATCTCACAACCCAACTGTTACTTTACAAACAACGCATCATTTGGGAAGAACAACCAAGGCCAAACACGACTAAAATTAAAAATGGAGTTCACCGTATTTTTAAGAGATTGAAATTTTGGAAAACATAAGTTTTTTTTTTAAATTTGAATTAAACTTAATAGTTACCAATTTCAAATTTACGTGTTCTATTATTATTAGAATTAATAGTTTTTGCTGATGTCATTTGAGAACAGTACAATCTCCATGACTGTTTCCTTCAAGTTCATGGCTCTATGTTAAAAATTATTATTGATGTTAAAATTATTAATTGAACAAATGTGTAAAGAAGAAACAAAATAATGAAAAATTTATGTAATTTAAATAAAAACAGTTTCGTAATTCTGCTATTTCTCATTCTATGTAGATGTAAAGTCTTTTTTGTCTGTAGCTTAAATAAAGATTATTTTGAAAAGATGCGCGTTTTCCTTCCAGCAAAGCCACTTCGGGCTATCTCCTATGTCCGTCGAGGAGAATCGAGCACCTTTTTTTAGTGTTGTAAATCCGTAGACTTACTACTATTCCAGCTGGAAAGTACTCTTAAATTTCCGAATAAAAGATTCTTCGAAAGTTTTTCCTGAAGAGCAATAAACACTTCAAAGAACCTACATTAGGATATCTTACACAAGCGATTTATATTAATTCATTTAAATTTTTTGAAAAAAAATGTATATTTTGTACATATTAGAAGATCGAAGGTTCGAGCTACGACATGTCGCTGAACACGATTTGTATCTTCAGCTGTGGGGGTAATTTTAGAGTGAAATCAATCATTTCAATTGATTCAGAGTAGATAGGTGATGACTGATTTCATTCCTTTTGGTTAGTAGCTTAAAATTAGATGTGAATATATCCGAACCTTAATAATCTCTGACACCAGACCTATATATTTTCTATTTTTGTCTGTTACACCAGCAGTGTAGGATAAAATGACTCATTCTCTTGTGTTTAGGCCTGGCATGGCCGAGCGCGTAAGGCGTGTGACTCGTAATCCGAGGGTAGCGGGTTCGCGCTAAACATGCTCGCGCTCCCAGCCGTGGGGGTGTATAAAGTGACGGTCATTCCCACTATTCGTTGGTAAAAGAGTAGCCCAAGAGTTGGCGGTGGGTGGTGATGACTAGCTCCCTTCCCTCTAGTCTTACACTGCTAAATTAGGGACAGCTAGCACAGATAGCCCTCGAGTAGCTTTGTGCGAAATTCCAAATCAAACAAACAAACTCTAGTGTTAAATGCCTAGAAAATTGAAGCAACAGTTAGTGGGTGTAATTTCAACACTTACATACATATATTATACCTTGTGTGCTTTGGACCGTATAATCAGTGAAGTGATGATTCAGAAAAAAAGTTGTTGGATATATTACTTTAAAAAGCCAATATGGACTTTACCGGAACATCTTAGGATTATAAGAAGAAAACATTGGTATTCAGAATTACTTAAAATATTGATGAAATAAAAATTCATATTATTTTCACGAAATGCGTCGAGATAATAGTAACAAGTAGAAATTTACGGAAATGGTTTACCTTCCTTGAGACGAATACTTTGTTTGTTTTGGAATTTCGCACAAAGCTACTCGAGGGCTATCTGTGCTAGCCGTCCCTAATTTAGCAGTGTATTTGTTTGTTTGTTTGTTTTTGGAATTTCGCACAAAGCTACTCGAGGGCTATCTGTGCTAGCCGTCCCTAATTTTGCAGTGTAAGACTAGAGGGAAGGCAGCTAGTCATCACCACCCACCACCAACTATTGGGCTACTCTTTTACCAACGAATAGTGGGATTGACCGTCACATTATACACCCCCACGGCTGGGAGGGCGAGCATGTTTAGCGCGACGCGGGCGCGAACCCGCGACCCTCGGATTACGAGTGCACGCCTTAACGCGTACTTTGAGCGAGGTTTGGTTCCATTTCTATGTATTTTCATCAGGTTGAGATATTTTGTTATTTACCGCTGACATGCTTGATTAACAGTTTAATGTAGCTTTTTAGGATGCAACCGCAGCATTTGATTATCGTTCTTAATTAGAATATTTAGAAAAAAAACAAAAGAAAACGTTCACAGCAGATTTTAGTGGGATGTGGACTAAGCGACAGGTGTGGATAAAATGTTTTGGGCAAACTTGGCATGGGCCGAAAAGTGGTCGAAGGGTTGTTCAACTCATCAGTCGGGTTATTTCAGGGGTTTAGGCTACAACAGCTTTGTTCTGGAACCGAGTTTATGTTCGACAACCGAGACATTTTTTTCTCAAACAATATGTTCGTAAACCGAATAATTCAGGAATGGAATCATTGAAGAACCGAGATTCCACTGTATTTGACTTCATTTTACATGTCATTATTCCATATTTTAAGTAAATTATGGATTCCACGTGAACAAAATTCCTTTAATTTGGATTAAAAAACAATCTTAAGTCAATTTTGAGTTCCTCGTTTATAATAAACCCTTTTTCATCTTAGTATTGCCGTGAGGATCTTAAAATATGATAATCAGATGGAGCAGTATCTGGTGAATTGGATCGATGTGGCACAACTTCACATTTCAAGGCCTGAAGTTTTTTTTAGGTCATTTATGAAGTGTGGAGGATTCAAAACACAATCTTAAGTCGTGCAAAATATTGATTCATGGTGGATTCTATATTGATTCATGCAGTTCTTTTTCTTATCAGTCCTTGGTGTTAGCACCTCAACTGATGACAATATCTTTCAGCTGTGATTTGAATAAAAAATTTTGTGATAAAGTGCACTTCCCAGATCTCACCAAACACAATGCAAAACTTTTATATATATATATATAAGCCATTCTTCGGTGTTGGTACAGGTGTTTAACAGATTCAACAATTGTCTCTTACGTTCAGTATGCTCATAAAAAAAAAAAACACTTCTCGTTGCCACTAACAATTCTTTCCAGAATTGGTTCATGAGCATCTGTTGTTGTCAAAGATTAACAAATAGTGACTCTCTCAGCATGTTATTTATCCGAAAACTTGTGTCTAAGTTTTGAAACTTTTCCAATTTCGTAAATGTAGGTAATGATTGTTACGTGGAGTTGTTGAGCCATTTCTCACATAGTCAACTTTGGATTGCTTCAAATATTAAAATATTGACATTGAGAAAAGGCATAAATTTGCAAGTTCTTTTCCTCAAACCGAATGACAACTTTTTACAAAAAACGTTATTTACTTTCCTATCTAATATTCTCTGTGATAATTCTTTGTATCATTAAAGTTTTGTGCACTGGTAGTCATCACTGTGGTCAGAGACGTATTTAGGATTTCGGCGCCCTTAGGCACAAGGTTAGGTTGATACCTTTGCCCCCCCCCCGTGCCACAACTTGCACCAAGCATCACCATCACAGCAACAGACAAACACAGTTGTTATCATTCAAAATCAACACAACGTTTATTTTCCAACACAATAAAAAATGAAACATCAAAATCAATTATCACTAAATATTATTATGCGGCTGAATATACAGGCTTTCTCCTGGCCTTCTGTTCCGAAAACATGTTTATTGCATCGTCATAGTTTATTCTACAAACAATATCACTTTCAATGGCGAGGAGTGACAGCGCATTGAGTTTATCTTCTGCCATTCTTGATCTCAAGTAATTTTTCACACGTTTGAGAGCCGAGAAAGATCCCTCTGATGTACAATTAGTTGCTGGAATGCATAGAAACATGCGCATAGCAATATCCAGGTTTGGATATACAGTTTGAAGTTTTTTAGCTCGCAGATTTCTGTATACTGCTAACGCAGAAGAGTCATCATTTTGCACTTTCATACTCACAAGATGTGCGCGGAAATGTAGACATTCATCTACGAAGCTCACTTCCAAATCATTGGGGTAGAGTTTCAACAGTGTTCCAGCTTGACTGATGACATTAGTGGGTTCAAGATTTATCTTGAACAAATATCCAAACCTTGCATGGATTTCTACATAAGCGGTTTGTCTTCGCTGTAGTTCTTAGCAAAGTCTGTCAATGATCACATTGAAAACATTTACTCTAAATGCCTCTTTCCCTTCTTCCACTGCCTGGGTGTCACCATCTGAAAATTTTTGCTTCCTTTTTCGCTTAATTTCGTACGTCTTCATGCTGGACTTCAACATCGCCTTGTCTTCAAAATGATCGAACAGTTCTCTTGAATCTTTCACAAACTGCAGCAAGGAAGCATAAAGCTCGACTACAAGTCCGATGTTCATATCAGCACTTTGCAACTTTTTACTGGCAGCATTGAATCTTTCCAGTATTGTTCCCCAAACTGTGGACAAAATAGCTGTTTCTAGCGTTCCTAATTTGGAAAGAAGTCCAGCGGCCTCAGTCCTAGCGGCTGGTTTTTCCATAGCATTTCCCTCCATGGTGGTGATGGCATCAAACACTTGTTGCCAGTTTCTGCTGAGGCTTTGACAAGCATCTTCACGAGCGGACCACCGAGTGTCACTGAGTTTCTTCAAAGAGAGACTTTCTTTATTTGCGGACAGGTGTTTTTGTAGAATTTTCCAACGATGGGTTGAAGCATTGAAGAAAACATAGACTTTGTAAGAGTTCGAAGAATGAACATGCTTCTCTGCAACATTCAGCAGCACACGTTCCTACAAGATTTAATGAATGTGCTGAACATGGGATATACACAGGTGAAGGATTTTTCTCCATGATACGAGCCTGGAGACCAGGCTTCTTGTGGAGGTTTGGACACTGACAACACGATATAACATACAGTAAGATATTGGGTGACGGAGGAATAAGTAAAAGCATAACGAGCTCTACATTTTGACACCAATATCGCTTACCACGTTATTATCTATATTGTTGATTATATTGTAAATATGTTGGTGAACCATATATTCGTCTGGCAGATAATGAGTTTTATGGTAGTTGGTAAAACAATTATCGACTTGCAACAATAAGTCCATAACAAAATATACAAGAAAAAGGGGAACTTCTGCACTACTGATTTATATTACTGCCGATGTATCCATGAAAACGGGTGCTGGACTATTGACAATCAACTAATAAATTCTAACACACTTTACTATTTCAAATTCTATACTACCAGTAACAAAAACCTGTATCGCCCAAAACTATCCAGACCCCGTGCGGTACAACCGCGTCCCCTGGGAGTCCACTTCATTGATAGAGCGCGGTCGGCGGCCTGCAAAAACGATTATGCGTGACACCCGCAGCCGATTCCGCCGACGCTCACCTGCTCCAGTGATTGTGCGCCTTTCTGTTCTGGTATTCTGGAGTCTGCCACTACCCCTTCTTTATTCTAAGAAATGCCTATAATTGCTAGGGAATTTGAAGGAACTATTCTGCAAGGACTACATTGGAATCTAGACAAGCGCATATTCAATCAATCAATTAAAATAATCAATTAAGCTAAACTGTGAATGATGAGGAAGAATATTTCAAAATATATTTTCCAGATAATAGCCTGAAGCAACCGAAAATCCGAATTTTCGTATACGCAATTTCACAAAACAAAATACTTTATTAGGCCATGATAAAATATTTTTTGTGCAGGCGTAGCACACTGAGTATCAGGTAATTCATTGTTTGGTGTGTCAATATGAGTAAAAAACATGTTGGGGTTTTGAAAAACACAAATAAATAACTGAGGAGAGGGCGGATGGGTTGATGATGTGGGGGGGCGAGGCCTATTAGGTGGGACTCAGGGAGGGAAGGTTAGAAATCTTTTAAACATGAAGCGACCGACCCGACGGTGTGGTGAAATAGTGAGTATGTGTGTGTGGGGGGGAAGTCCAGATTCAAGAGGTTATTGGGGCGGCATAAATGGCAGGGGGAATTAATAACCAGGGACTACATTTTAAAATGGTGTCCATTCTTTTTCTCTTTTTTTTGGTCAAAATTTGCCGCCCCAGGCACGTGCCTCGTGTGCCTATGCGTTAATACATCCCTGACTGTGGTCACAATTTTCGTGTGCGTAGTATCCTTAATGTGTTTCTAAGTATTTGTTATACACGCACAAACGTATATAATTGATTCGAAAAACTGATATTTCACATTCTGTATTTTATTCCATACAACAACTTTATTTCTTTATTTTAATTTTTACTGCACTTCTTATTCTCACCCCTCAGTGTGGATTCCTGTACGTGGTGAAGGGACCTCCCAGGGAAGGTTCTGTTCTTTCATATTACCTCTTCTGGGATCTAAATATCCACCCATGTGTTTACCGTGTGTGCTAACCCGTGAAAGGGAGGAGAGGGTCCTGTTGGTTGGGGGTCCAACCACAACACACCACTTTGACCTTGAATTCCTATAGACAGGCAGCCTTGGGGTGGACCCTTGGATCAATCAGCTGGTCCACTTAGGCTATGGTCAACCAGGTACCAGTGTTGAAAGTTTTCAACAGGTGTTGTGGACTTTGTGTCTGATGCAGGTGTTTGGGTGTAGTGCCCACGAAACCCTGTCGTTGCTGCAGTGTCTTTGCTTGACATTGTCGTGCGTTTCCTCATAGGGCTCTATGGTGGGTGGGTTCAGAGGGCACCAACATTTTCTTTTCTCTCATGGATCCCCCAAACAAAAATTTAAATAAAATAGTGAAAAAACAGTCAATAGGAAAACAATTACGTCTTGAAGATTCTGATTAGCAATCTTCAAAATCTGTACCACCAGTTGTACCTCATTTTCTTGTCCTACATTCTCTTTCAGAGAAACCTTGAGAGCAAATGTCCTCTTTTTTATTTAGAAGGGACTATAGGGTCTTGCTCGCTCTCCAAAGTCAGAAAAGAAGCTTTGATCTGGAGACATATCAGTGGAAACATCCAACAGTTATTGTTAAAAGGAATTTGAAGAATATCCCCAAGTCAAACATTCCAGCTGGGTTCTCCACTCGAATTTCTGCATTGAGGCATATCTCCACTCACAAAGATGGAGTTACAATACCAAACAATATCTGCATTCTGACACTTACATCACCACGTGCACCTGCCACCATCAAGGCAGGTTATCTTAATTGCAGGGAATGGCCGTACATTTCAAACCCTCTCCGATGTTTCCAGTGTCAGAGGTTCAGTCACTTAAAGACGTCACATCATAGTTGCCTGACATATGCCACTCTACACACCCTTCAAGGCCATTGCCATCCGTGTTTCCTTGGGTCATACTATCACTGATTGTTCTCTCTACCTGTCGACTGGGTCTCTCGAATCAAACTACCTCCTCTCACCCACCCACTGTGGGTTCCGACAACAGAACTCCACCATGGACCATCTGATTCGACTTGAAACGTCAATCAGAGAAGCTTTTTTCAAACAACATCTTGTATCAATACTCTTTGACATTGAAAAGGCTTATGATACAACATGGAGATATGACATTTTGTGAGACCTTCATATATATGGGTGATGTGGTCATTTGCCCATTTTTATTAATACTTTTTTAATAGACAGGAGATTCCAAGTTCCTGTGGGTTCAAAACTTTCCTGTTCTTTTCTACAGGAACTTGGAGGCCCTCTGAGCTGTGTTTTGAGTGTCACACTTTTCAGTGTAAAGATTAATGCCATCAATGAGCAACTCCTCTTATTAAAAGAGTAAGAAAAGGAAAAAACATTTGTCTTAGAAATCTTATATACAACAACATGCACACAATATTTCATCAGGAATGCTATTTAAAATAAGTATAGAAGGTATGAAATTTCTGCTTTTTAGAAACTTAAATGAGGTTCATGTTGAAGGAACTTCAAACAAACCTTCTAAATAACAGATGTTTCACAACCAATAGCAATTCATATTGTCTTGAAATAAGTTTCCACTTTTATACTTGATTACTTATAGTAAGTATAATTATCTTGAAACTAAAGTCCTAAAACCAAATCAAATTCCTAAAAGAATTGTTGAACCCTTTATAAGTGAAATATATTTATCTGTAACTTGGTAATCACATTCAAAATTTATTTTCCTTAAACTTTTGTCCAGAGTAAAACTTAGTTTGCACAAACTACAATGACAAGTAACATTATAATATTTTTAACTTATTCTGGGATAGTTCAACAGTCAAGAGACAGGGTTAAAATCTCCCTTATGTAAAAATATTTTTCATACAGCTACTTATCTCTGAACCACTCAGAGCTATTCACTTACATACAACTACCACATGCCATCAACCTTGAACATGCATTATAACAGCTTATGACAATCACACTGCTGAAGCCCTCCACTTATGGGAAGGTCACACAATCTCTGTATAAGCACAAGTTTTCTCTTGACAAGGCAAAGAAAATTAACTGGAAGACAGAAAGATCAGGAAAGAATTGTCTGTTTTATTTGTTTTGTTATTATAGGAGTTCAGAATTGGCTATGTCAATTATATTCCCAGAAAACGTTCATTTGAACACTGGCCACTTAGAAGGAGATGGGTATAATAACTGTGAGGTAAATACAGCAACTTGGTGTTTTCCCATGGCACCAGGAATGAGAAGTGTAAGATGTTGTTCTTCATGTAACATTGTATCAGATGATTATCACCTTCTTACATTCATTTTCTTATCAATGAGGAATTTTCAATGTGTTGAGATGTGTACATTAATCAAGGTACTATAATACGTATATAAACCACATGAAAATGACTGGAAAATAAAACAAACAAAAGTCATCACATTAGATCTTCTGGGTATATACCGGAGAATAAAACTTGGTAGGAGGCAAAATCCAGAGAAAAAGGAAACTGCATAATTACATAAGTTATGGTAGACAAATGTGTAACTTTTAGTTCAAATACCAGTTTGTGAGATTGCCAAGGAAAAAAACAACAAAAAGAGGAAAGAGGCTGTGCTACGTTGAAACAAACAGGAGATGCAAAAAAGTCTATGGTCAGACTCATTCAAAGAAGAATATGCAAGATGGATCAGTTGGTGACCCTAAACAATTAAAGCAGAAAAAGATACATGCAGAGATTCAGAGATGATAAAGAAATGATAGGATGAGAACCACCCAACTTTATGAGGACAACAAAAAGACTAGAATAAAAATCCAGAGTAGAGTGGGAGACAGATTTTATAATTCCTTCTGTTAATAATGAAGATACAGATGATCACTGAGACGTGGATAGAAAATAGAACAATAAGAAAGGTAAAGTATGAAAAAAGAAGATTGAAATTATGAGATAGGACATACAGGTTGTAAGAGAAAAAAGAAAACTGGAAGATGAAGTGAGAGAGGAAGGCACTGACAGGACAAAAGCCTGGGACTGATTCCAAAGAAGAATAACCTCTGAAGTCTAAACCCTGGATTCCAAAGGGTTGAGAACAATCCCAAAAAATAAAACTATAAAAAAATGGACAAGACAAAGCACCTACATATAAGATGGAGGGATATGAACACCAAACTAAGGAAATACCAAAAACAAATAAATCAGAACAAAGAGAGAAGGGAAAAGTAAAACTAAAGTAATAAACTGATTTTAAACCATCTGTATACCAGGTCCTGTATTCAAGACTCAGCTCTGTGCCAGTTGGTTTGGAGTGAGTAACGTGAAAACAAGCTTTTCCAAATAAAACCCTCTATTAAACTTTGGCCATCTTGCTTCCACAAGGATCAGAAAGAGGAAGTTTTCTTAACTAGACTATGCATTGGTCACAGTTTTTTTAACTAACTGTTTTCTTTTATCTGGCATTGTTGCACTATTGTGTTGTCTCTAACATTCAGGTTGCAACAAGCCACCTTTTATGACTATCAACAACAGCACCAATTTAAACATGTTTTGTCCTATGGTTTATCAGTAACATTACAATTATTTTTAAGTTTTTTAAAGGCTATTCATCTTTTTAATGCCATTTAACTTTTTAATTTACACATTACATCTTTTTTAATGTAATTCTCTTTTAAAAATTAAAATCCATGTACTTTGATTTGAAATTAGAAAACAACCGTTACATCAAATAGCTCGAAACCAGAACTGCTGCTGTTTGAACTACTCATTAGTCAACCTTGTGAGTTATAATTATTAAAATTTTGCTACAAGTCTTTTAAAACTTGTCTTATTTTACTTTCTGAAAACAGCCATTATCCCAAATAACTCTAAACCGAAGCTTCTAGAAATCAAGAGAAAAAATTTATTCCATACATTTAGCAAGAATGTTCACTGCTTTATTGAAACAATATTGTTTTAATACCAATACTATGAGTTGCAGACTGTGATTGAAGAGTGGATATAGTTCACTGATACCTTCAATACAGGTCCAAAATGTGTTGTTCTTCAAAACAGTAACATATATGTATGTTCCTATTAGTCAATCGATTCACTTGAAAAAAACATACAAAACTATCAAAATTGTTGTTAATGAGGTCTAATACAAAGAACATGGCTGGCTATTTTGCGGAAACTTGAAAGTCCTTTGAATGTTGTATTGAACACCCAGTCAGACAAAGTTTTCACATTTTGTGTGTGAAATGGGACATGTCATAATGGTTCTATATGAATGAATATAGTGGTAAAATTTAGGTCATGCATGAAATAAATGTCATGGTACAACATGCAATGTCTCAACTATGTAGAAAGAAGCTGGCATATTGAACCAGTATGTGTTAGAAGGAATAAATTTAAAAGCAATCCACAAATAAATCTTGATAAAAACAGTAATAACACACAATCAGTGATGTCGAGAAACCCACTTGTTGAGAATTTTATATTGAAGTGTTTTCTGAGCCCAAAAGAGCCGTTTTTTGCATATAAAAAAAGTAATAACACACATATGACATTATCATTCCACAACTCACTTAGCTGAGAAATATGCCACTGGAGTTATTCAAAATAATACAATAGTTCCCTCAGAGCCCCATCTCAAATGAGCAGATTTGGAATTTCATAAATCAAAAACTTGAAAAATCAAAAGCTACTTCCAATGAAACTATATGGGAGTGTATCAGAGACATTTTGACTAAACTCCCAGTTTTACCTGTGATTTATCTTCAGATGTTTTTTGAAAGTTGCCTGAAATCTGATTTTTGACTTTGTCCTAACACTTTTGCACAGTACTGTAGGATGGGCCTAAATGAAACTAAACATACTGGTATTGCTTTTTGGTGTATGTTATCAGGATAATAGGTTCAAAGTAATCCAAAATATCTGAGTAAAATAATAGTAATTTATACCATATCTTTATTAAGAGTTCAGAGGCATTGTGGCATTTATTTACGTCCACTTCTAGACACCTGTCTGGAATGTCTTGAAAATCTGTAAGCAGGTTATCTTTATTTTCATTGTTTGGTTTCCATTTGTTAATATTAAATTAAGTACCTGAAAAAGGAGTGTGACTTGATGACTAAATCAATAACTTAACAACACAAAATAATTCTAATAATAAAAATAGACATGTATAAACAATAATAATTATCAGAAATTATAACCAATACTGTTAATGACACTAGCATTACAGAGATAGAATACACCTTACTTACAAAACACAAAAATACTATCTGCTTCATGCACTGTTACCAACTCATGTCACTTGACACCCATGACATCTGAATGTACACATCTTTGGATAATACTCCCTAATACTGTCTAAATATCTCTATAAAATATAACTTTACAGTAGCAAAACACCCTGAGTGAATTGCCTAACATGTTACTATTTATTTATAGGGGTTTAACAAGATGGTTGTGATACCATGCCAGGAAACACAATACTTTAGGAATTTTAAAGATTATTATATCGTTCACTCCACAAGATTCAATAATTAACTGTTTGTAATTGTATATAGTCTTGTTAAATATTCAGTGTTATTGTCATCATTCCACTGTTCATTATTACTTTCATTACATCTACATGTTTGAATTATGTGAACATTCTTGTTTTTGTCCTTATTATATCTATTACCTGTGGTTGGTGAAGACATTCTGGACAAAGGAGACAATTGTATTTTAAAATACAAAAATGTAGCTTTTAAGAATTTTGGTGTCGTGAAACAATGATAATTTTTATTATTAAACTTTACAAGAGAAACATTTGTGTTAAACTAAAGCAAAGCATTAATACACCCAAGTTATTAAAAGATCGTGAAATTATTGTTGAAAGACTAGGTTTATCCACTGGAAGTCCCTCTGAGATTTATGATGTCAGTTTTGAATATGTAATACAACAGTTCTGCTTAGATTATATGCAGAAATTAATCTATTTCAGTAAATGTATGGTTTTAATCCTTACAATATCAATAACACAATGGATTATTTTCATCTCTAAACCTTGTAACCATTACTGTGACCACACTTTGAAAGTTCCTTGGAAATAATATATTTCTGCACTATTATTTTACTCTTCATAATTTGTCATATCTCCCCTTTAAATCAAAATGTACAATTATTTAGTTACACATTTTTAACACTTACTGAGTTATGCAACCACTTTTTCTGGGACTGAAATAATTACAATTGAACATAAACCCTTATTGATGTGAGATGTTTTTGAGTGAATCAAATTACCAACTTGTAACACTACGTTCTTTATCTTTCCTTGGCAGGCCATAAAAGTATTAGATGTTTTTAATGTTCAAAATTACTAAATTTCATAATTTGAATCATATTTTAAAAACTTCAGGAATACCATTCTACAGACTGATTAACCTGCATATTTATTTTTAATCTGCATCACATATTCTGTAAAATTGTTGTGATATTTATAATTTTCTGTACTCAAAATTAACTTCCAATAAGTACTTATCTCCTTTTACACAGGCCTAAAATAACCAGACAGTTAAGACCCTCAACTCACAATTTGATGGTTGCTAGTTCCAATCCCATCACACCAAACATGCTCACCCTTTCAGCTGTAGGGGCCTTCTAATGTGACAATCAATCCTTATATTCATTGGTAGAGAAGTAGCCCAAGAGTTGGAAGTGAGTGGTGATGACTAGCTGTCTTCCTTCCAGTCTTACACTGCTAAATTAGGGATGGCTAGTGGAGACAGACCTCATGTAACTTTCACAAAATTATAAAACAAACAAACAATCCTTTTACATCAATAGATATTCTTATTCAATGCTGCCATCTTTTTGTAGACCTTGTTTACAAGCATGTCACGAGTTTCTGCCTCCTCTTGATTGCAAATTATTCATTAAAATTATCATGTGACAACCCTCCATCATTAATAGTGTAAGGTATTCTCATTTTGCTTATGACTTCATCTGTTCAATTCTACCAGATATCACTGAGTTCTCTTTGAATTTGGAAGCATCAGGTTTTAATGAAGAGGTAAGATGGGAAGTGTGAAATTTGGTAAGAACCTTCCAGAAATACATTTACAGTTTAGGTGAATTACAAATTCCAATACAGTACATTATGTCATATCAACAGACAGCAACAATCTTACATTAAATAGGTGGAAGAAACAGTTTGAGGGAAGGAAAGAAGCATCCTCCAAAGCCATCCAGAGCACACACCTGAAGACAAGAAAGTCAAATTTGGAAAACTGATGTGGGAGACTGAGCCAGATATACATTTTACCCATATAAGAAAGATGTGGTACTTACTGGAAAACTGAAATGTAATAAGGGCTGTAAATCTTCATTAGAAGAAAAGTGAGGGCATAAAACACAATGGAGAGTCTGAAGGAACAACAACACTTGAAACAGTGCAATGGATGACCACAAAGATCTATTTTCAAATGCAGACCATAATGATTCACTTAATACAAGACATGGTAGGGATGAAGAGTATTCTATTCTACCTTAACCATATATGTTTTAGTTTAGAATAATGGCTACTTTGATAACACTTTTACAGTTGACTAGATGCCCCCATTGGTTCTGTCAAGGCTATACAAAATAAACTTTAAACAGATTTATCAGAGATCCATGGTATGAAAAATCAACTTTGTAAGTACTGATGTGATTTATTACTGTTGTTTACAAAAACAGAGGCACTAGTGTAATCCACACCCTGCATACTGACAGACTTGATGATTTATTGAGATGGAAGATTTCTGTGAGAAAATATTACATTACAAAGAACATGGAGTTTACCAAACACAAGTTCTAACTTTTTGATAATCTATAATTAATTCACATGTTTACCACTTTGCAAAATAAAATTGACAAGAGGAATGAAAATTAAAACAAACTCAAAATGAAAAATTATTATTAAAATATGCACTACAAACTCAACACATACCTAGATAAAAATGCTGCACTTTACAGGTCACAATTCTTTCAAAACAGAAACTAATTTCATGATTTATGTTCTCCTTGTAGCTGGCCAATCAACTTAGATGTCAATAATCCAGAAGAACATATTACTTTTGTGTCATCATTAATACAAATTCACACTCAAGTTGATACCGGGTGAACTATCCCATGAAGAAGTAAATACCATCTATGATGACTCATGTTAGGTACAGCAACACCTAGAGGTCAACTAGCACATGCCCTAGTGAGAAGTTCTGAGCTAGAATCATGAACATAACTCAGAATTTTATGTTTCAAATTTATCAAGCTGAGGTACCTGTCCTTTATTTGTGCATGAACTTAAACAAAATCTGGAGATGGAAGATATGATAAATGAGAAAAATCCTGATTTTCATACAATTCATTTATAACATTCCTTTACTAGACTGTATAATGGTCATTATGACCCTGTAGAAAGAGGTAATATCAATTGTAATGTCTGTAGGGGTGCATTCTGTTACCTGCTTTCAACACCCAGCTCATAACATCTTTCTACAGTGTTTCACATGATTATTTAATAGAAAACCAATGGCCACAAATGTGTATTACAGACAGGTCAAAGCAAGAAATTATTATACTCAAACAACAGCTTTTCATACCAGCCTTATGGTGGCTGTTGAAACAGAAACTTCATCTCAGTTTATGCATTATTGTAACAAAGGCAGTCATCTTTGTTTATTTAATTCCTCAAAAGAGAGCCCAGCACAGTCTTCGAGATGTATATATTAAATGTTTGTGTGCTCTGTGCATCTACTGATATTATTAATGTTAACTGAATCAAAGTGTTCAATAAAAGCAATAATGGGGGTGGAGGAGTTAGGAACCCTACATTAACATGACCACTTCCAAATTATCTTTACATTTACCCTCATTAAGAAGGATAGTCATCTATTGAAAGCACTACTGTTTTTTCATTATACACAGTTTGGTTAAGACTGGTCCAGTGGACCTGGATTAGATAGATAATAGAAGAGACAGACACAGATTTTTGTGTTTTTTATAAAAACACAATATAGCAATGAGGTATATGGTACCTGCACACCACCTAATTCTACCTTCAACAAATCAAGACACGATTTAGAAAGTTATTTTCCTTCTTTCTTGGACAACATGTGAAGAGAGAAAAGAGTATTGTTTTTCACCTGCTCTAGACCTCTCAGACCTATGGTGTCCAACATGGTCACCACTTGCCACATGCCAAAAAAGCTATTGACCTGTGGTGAACTGGTTCTTTACTTCTACCACCTATTTTTTTGTATAATTAATTTCATTAATAAATAATTGAAAATATTACTATGTATTTTTTACCCATCTTTAAAAACACAGTAATTTTTTTGGCCTCAATGTGAAAATGTTAACAAATTTTAAACAGTTTGGGTGACTATGAAATACAGTTGGACACTGGTGCATTAGACCTAAAAGCACACCCACTCCTACAGCTTTTTGAAGAACCACAATTATTCCAAAGTTCTGATTTTTTTTCAGTTAAAAACTCACTTTTAAATAGTGTGTATTATAATTTAAATTTGTGTGTTGAACTGAGGATTCTTTAACAGTGGATGTTTGCCACTTTTTGCAGATAAATTCAAAAATAAATGAACAGCATGCATTCCACTTATTTTAAAATATGTTGAAAACAAGTGAAACATGACAAATTCTTCACACAACATGTATCACAACTGGATCTAAATACTGCATGGTTCTCTTCTTGACAAAAATCCATTTTGGTCAAATTCAATTGGTTTAAAATGCAGTTGACAAGCCAAACTATTTTTCTCTATTTTAAATGATTCATTTCACATTTTCTAACTTCTCTCTGACTGAAACTTTTTTCCCTTGGCTTTATTTTTGGCTCACTTCCTACTCTGTGGCCTCTTGTATTTGTTGACACTTTTTATATATTACCTTGAGGTATTCTAAGAATCTCTGTAGCCTTGACATCAATTACACAACTTACAATAACCGTCTGCTTTCAACTTTCTTATTGTGAAACAAAACAGTCATGAAATATTAACTCACAAAATTAACACTACTTACATTAAACAGTGTATTTTATCTTACAACCCAAAACTTATATATTTTAGTCACCACACTACTTGCCATTGAATTTTTTTGTATACAAAAAACTTGTAATATTTACAGAAAGCTAGTCAGATTTTGTGAAGATACACATCATTTTAAAAGTTACAGTGTGGAAACTGATGATTATGAACAAAGTCACACACAGCGAGTCTGTAATGAAACGGTTCATTTCTTTTGTTCCTATCCCCCTCTTACATGACATTTTAAGAAAAGAAATTTAGTTCCTCTATCCAGGAAGTATTTATTACACTGGCTGTTGAACCTTAACCTTCCAAGAAGCCAACAGTTGTTAACTACTATTCACAGCAGTGGATATACTAATTAGACTCCTTACTGAAAACCTGTATGCATCTCTTCAATGCACTTTGTTTCACTGTTACTTTGTGTTGTATCTTACCATTTGTACTTGAATGAAAAGGAAAAGAAAGAGAGTAAGACATTTGGTGTACACTGAAGACAGTTTTGAGACAGCAGAGTTGTTTTATAGTTCCTATAAAAACAAAACAACAACATCCCATACCACTTTAAGCTTTGATGTTCTGCTTATAATGCTAACAAACATCTCATCAGGGTCCTAGCAACATAAGAACTAGTAACTACAGTTTTCTCTCCACATGTAAAATCAAGCTGATTTTCACCCAATCACATAAAGCATTTTGAATTGTATGTAATTATCATTACACAATAATAGTTTTAAACAAACGTGTTCTTTCATTTTATACTGAAAATAATCACTAAAAGTACTCTATTTCTTATTTCACAATAAGGCACAGAGCCTTCTAGAATAAAATTTCAGTCATCACAAGACATTTGATAGTTTGGTTTTTAATAGGAGCT
The DNA here is from genome assembly GCA_011833715.1 of Carcinoscorpius rotundicauda. Lineage (NCBI taxonomy): Eukaryota > Metazoa > Arthropoda > Merostomata > Xiphosura > Limulidae > Carcinoscorpius > Carcinoscorpius rotundicauda. Next base: position 169,652,566 of record CM022391.1, on the reverse strand, counting down.
CAATAACACAAACAATGGGGGTGGATGGGTGAACTAATGTACCTGTCTTTCTCCTCTTATGCTCCAAAAGTGCTCTTTTTCTAAGTGATAAAACATTGTCCATAATTACAAACCTTGTCTGCTGTGAGTTTGGAAATACAAATGTCAGCTTTAAAAATAATTGACACAAATACACATATTAAATGTTGATATACAAAAAACTGCTGTTTTTAAATTTATATTTTAAAATGGTTTGTAAGATTGACTGAAAAGAATAAGATATCTGCATCGATCAACCCATATGGAGTAGAGGAAATATACAGCCTTCTGTGACCACTCCGTCATAAAATGTTTTGCATCAGATTATTTAAAAAGTAAGACCCCATTTTATTGATCCCCTGCCTTTATAATGTCCTCCAGATGTTACTGTAGGAGCTTCACTATGTATGTTTAGCTCACTTCAAGAAATTTAATGTTTGAAAAAAAAAGGAAATGGACAAACATGTACATGCTGTGGAGTGACTGACACCTCTACCCCCATAGTTTCACCTCCACTGTTTATTGGTACTTTTCCTTCTGATGGACAGATTCTTCCTTCACAGGTTTCTTCACATTAATCTTGTTCAGCCTCACTGACATGATGACAAGGAGCTGGAAAGTTGAACTTGTAGGCCATTCACACAGTGAAAAAGGCTTAAAATCTTACAGTTCTGTAAAGAATTTCTAAAAATACAGTTTTGTTCACACTAAATCTTGTTCTGAACATTTTAACTTATTCCTGGACAATCAAGATTCAAGTCACGTAAAATTTGCATAGCTTTTCTTTTCCAGTTAAATGTAGAATTATAAAAAAGTTAACTGTTTAACAAGTTTTACTGCTATTCATTTAATGTTACTTTAAAAACTTTGAGAAAAAACAGAATAGTATTCAGTATAAATCTTTAAAGTTCTTAAATGGAAAACTTGAAGTAGGCACTTCTTCATGTGCAGCAAGCAATATGTTGACTAAATTACAAACTACAATACCCATACAGTAAGACAGAACAAACAATTCATGAGGTAAAAAAACAGCAAACAGCACAATGTGAAATTATTAAAACAATATAAGAGTAATACAAAGAATAGCAAACAAAAACTTAATCACAGGCAACATTTAAAGAAAATATTAAGAAAGTGAGAGATACCAGAACAGCATTATAAGCAAAAGACCCTGGAAACATTAAAAAAAAAATACAGTTGTATTCTTACTGTTTTGTAAGAAAATATTAAAACTCCCACAATCTTAGTAAACAGTATGATTTTGTAAAGTTCATTATAACACACTATTTCTTACATCTAGGATACTGCAATAACCTGTTTTGTTTTTGTACTCAAGTTCAAATTCACCTCTCCACAACAACCAACAGTTAAACACACTCACAAGAAATAACAGAGTTCTAAATATTAATATGGATAATACCCCATACCATTTTTAACAGATGACTTGAAGGTCACCATTTATCAAGCCTGCTCATTCTACATAAAAATATATGGCAAACCAATTTGGTAGAAATATACAATTCTGGTCAAAACAATGCTAAACAGAAGTAAAACTAACTTAAACCTAATGTTAAGAGCTTATGTATGTGCTAAAATTTTAATGTTCATTATAACTTAAATAAGATTTGTTTAGGTCACTTCAAGTTTAAAATATGTCATGTAAGACAATATTACTGTAACTGTACATTTATGTGTGTCAAGTTATTGTTATAACATTGTTGTAAATATCTGCTGAACGTTTTACATACAATTTGTTTGTGTAGAGGTAAATGAAAATAAATAGATAACCATTATACAGTGGATTTTAAACTTTAAACTACATACATGTCTGTCTTGGAAATTCATTTTTAAAGTTATGCAGTCTGAACTACGTAATCACGTGCAAAATACTGTATACAGTAGTGTATGTAGTCATCACAAGTTATGAAAAGGTATGTATGTGGTTGTTATGTATACAGTAAATTTAGAATAACTACACATTGTGTAAACAGTCAAATTAAAACAATTCACTTTGCACTCATCCATATATATTTTAAAACTGTGGAATATTATTTACTGTTGGCTGCAACTAGGTAAGCTACACACTAATCAAATCTACCTAAATGTACACTATAAACTAAGCACATCATAAAAATGATAACATCTTAGCTAACAGACTGTTATCAAATTTAATTTTCTACATGACAAAAAAAATGAATAGAAAATATAGTACAACTATCTTGCTGTTCCGAATTCAAATTTAGAAAAAGGTAAATAACTAATATATGACTCTTAATATTAGTACTACATTACTTAAGACAGATGTGCCAGTACAAATTTATAATGATTCTTGGATGTTTTCCATTGTTCTTTTAACATGAGATTATTTCTCTAAGACACAAATTTATTCTTGCTTGACATGGGCAATATAGCTTACCTTCATCACACTTTAATTTATAAAAATACAACTAAACCACGCTCCAAGTGTGTACAAGTTACACATGCACTGCTGCTAGCTCTTCCTAGCAATCATATAAATCTGACCAGATCCATTCCCTCTCTTTAGTTGATCACTCATCAAATCAGATTACAAGTATTCAGAGAAGTAGCTTCTACATCTTACAACAATAAAGTTTCACATGTACAAAAAAGTGTAAAGTACAACTATTTCATGAAACTATGGATACGACTCTTTGAATGTTAACCCATTCATAGATATCCCTCTTTGTGTGACACTTAGGCAAGAGTCTGATGTATTTCAACTTATGATATGCTATGACTCGTCAATAACATCTTAGTGATCAGCCTTCATTACGCTCTAAATGCCATGTGTGATGTGTAGAAATTTAAATATGCATATTTGGTGAATTAATACAATAGTATTATGATGTTTAACAACTAAGTTACTGCTATAATGAAATTATGTTCCCTTCTTTATTGTTGACATAATTTTGCTTGTATTTAGCAAAACCAAGCTTTGTGTAACTGCAGCATTGTTTCCCTTGCAAAAGATGCTATTAAAAAGCTTTCATGTCCAAAGCATAGCACTCTTTCATGCATGTTTTCCATAAACCATACAGCATATGAAGACAGTGCTTTCACAATCCAATCAACAACAGTGCAATAGCATATATAATCTTTGAGTATTGCTTCTGGTGGCTTGAATGTTATTTATCATTTTATACTTGTCATTGTATTTGTTTCATTCTACACCTTCTTAACCCTATTACTATGTGTAGGGGTCAGGGGATTGTAGATTTACATTCAAAATTTTATTGAACCATTATTTTTATGAATATATGTGGTAGCATGTAATTCAAATGTAATAGTACACAATAATTAATTAATTCAAAAATAAATAATAAAACAAATTCCTAAATATCAAATTTTGTTTGTCATGTACTATACTACATGCTTCTTTATTTAAATTATATTTCTGATGTCCAAAGGCAAAGTTTATACTTTTTCACAAATAGAAATTTAAATCAATAAATTTTGACAAGCTAGAATATAAAATAAAAAAAAACCTCCTTTCTTATCTATTTTCTGAAATATTACTACATTCAGAAAATCAAAAAAGTTAATTCTGTCTATTTCTTTGGTTTTTGGAAATGATTGTTTACACATTCTTACTTTGTTCTATGAAATGTTTATAACCAATTGAAAGCTCAGAATTTTTACCTAAATGGTATTTTAGGTTTTAAAAGTGTCTTCATGGGTAGATCCATTTTTTGTTGTTGTAGACTCACAAGGATGTTTAAAAATATTTGTAGACATAAATACATTTTAATTAATAAGAATTATTAATTACACTAGAAATCTGTGGTACTTAAATATAACCTATGATGTTCTTTATATCAATATGTGTACACAAAACAAGAAAAATATTTTACATACTTCTGTTGTAAAATGTGACAAGACTTAGCAAACTGTGGAAAGTAAGTACACATTCATTGAGAAGGAAACATCATTGTTTTTCTGCATTTCTTCACTCAATGTTCTGTGCTCTATGATAAGTAATTGATATTTCAAGATTTATTTGTGGAAAGTAATAATAATAATATGTATAAATATAAATACACATAAAATGTACTGCATTACAACTGAAATGTGATTGTATTCTACAAAATACTGGTCCTCAACAAAGTTATTTCATCAATGTCATATATATCATTCTCATTTCTGTGTGCTTGTGCATCATGATGATTTAAAGATTTATAAAAAGAATCCAGTTCATGATTAACATTGTAATTGTGTCTGTTAAGGTTCATACAAATAGTGGTTTTTACTGTTTTAGTTACTGATGAAGTCATGATCAGAAAATTATTTTTGGGAGCAGTTTGGTCGTACATAAGTAGTTTAATATTTCACTACATGTAGGAGGTCTGCAGCAGTCATTCCAGATGTATGATAAATTTTAATTGTGTTTTTCATAAATTGGTTTTGATTCATAGTTTTAACACAAAACATTTTTTAATCTTTTTGCTTATTTTATTTAGTATGTTAGATTTTCTGTCTTTAAATGCAGTTTAAGTATCTATGTAAATCAGATGCAAGTCTTATATAAATACTGATCTTTTATTTTAGGCAAACGTTATAAGCTGTATCTATTGTGCTGTAACACTTGTAGTTGTGTTTTTATTGTCATGTCATCCTGAAGTGAGACTATTTTACATCATTACACTAATTAGTTCTTCCTTACTGTGAAATCGACTGTAGTACAGTGCACTAGGTTCAGAGTTAGAATTAACAGTGTGGAATATGTATTAAAGTTATTGATTTAATCTCTATCTACACATCTTCTTGTTCAATTCTTCATGAGTCTGTTGTAGTCCTATATAAGACAGTAGTTGAATGGAGACTTAGTTTTAATGTTTGAGTAATGAATATTTTGGTGATTGCACAATGATATTAGGTGAGATTTCTCATTGTTCATGTTTCAAACAATACTGTGCAAACATTTAGTGATTTGTATTTTGCAGCTACTTATAACTGTGTGATAGGCATTACTCTACTTGAATACCACACATTGAGGCCAATCTGAGGCTTAGTTTAATAAACTGAGTGCTAGCTCAGCTAGTGTGCTTTCTGAAGAGAATAAACCGTGATTACTTGAAAATTCTGATTAGTGATGTGCACGAATGGATTAAGGAGATTCCAACTATCCCTATATCTACTATATAGCAAAACCACAGCCAAGTGAACTGGCTTGGAGAAATCAGCATAACCAGTCAAAAGTTCACAGTTCCTCCTGCACAGAAGAAAGTGGATTAATGATGCAGGTTTGTTTATCATACTTTAAGTAATTTAATATTTATATAGTACATTAGATTAACAGAATATGTACATGTTATGAAGTAGAATATAAGTAAAAATATTTGTAATCATCCAACACTGCAATTTTTTTAACTTTGTAGAACTATTGAATTGCTATTTATATTTTTTTCTCACTGGTACCTAGGAGGCTGGCAAAATAGATCTTTTAATTATGGTATAAGTGGTTGATTTAGACACCAGAAACATAACTTCAAGATTATTGTTGTTAAAAAGCTTTCATGTTATGATAATTAATAGTTGTGATGTAAAGTTGTGTTCTTATAATTTCTGAAAATCAAAGTTTTGTACTGGAATATTCCTTCTGCTTGTGAACCAGAAGATCATTAATGTTACATAATTACATAATTTTAAAACTTAAAAATAATTTGTTAAGATAAAGCAATTTTTTTCATAGACATTTGCATAATTGCACTTTTTATTTAAGTTAAACTTACTGACCTTTAGTTAACCTTTTGAAGGGTGTGAGTGGAATGATGCCTAACTACATTAAGTGTTTAATACTTGCATTAAAACGTGTAATTTAGTGGTTAATTGAGGCAAGTTTAAAATTTTTCATAAATGCATTTAAAAGTACAATTATTATTTGAAATCACATCTTTATAATATTTGTTGCCACCAAGGTCTGACATATTTGACATAAGTGAATCTGAAAGCATTCAAATACCAAACGTAAAAGTTTGTGTTATCACTCTATACATAATGTTAAACTGTTGCAGATAAATGAATAATTTTTTATTCTATACCAAACTTATCCAAACAAATTAGTCATTTTGACAAGTTCTAAGTTTCTATTTATGATCTAGTGCTGTGAAAATCTTGGCCGTGCCCTTATTTTTTCTTTTTTTGATTTCACAACTAACTGTTGTTATGTTTTTGTTGTGATTAATATGCATCTACATAGTGTGTGAGGGTAATGGATCACAAACATGACAAATATGGGTTTTTGTTGTGAACAAACATACTCTGCCAGTTACTAGTGTTTCCATGATTCCTGGTTTCAATTTGAAAATCTGAAAATTGTGTTGAAATCAGCTGAACTAATGTAACTAAACTGTTTGCTAATAACCACTATTGTGCTTTGTACACACTGTTTCATAATTTGTTTTCAGCTACAATTTTAATAAAATATCCTACTTATTTTGTTTACAACAATGAAAATGTTTTGTTATTTTGTTTGGGCTCTAGAATGTTCAGGTTGGCAACATTTTAAGTACAACAAAATGTGACCCAGATCAGGAAAAATAATTCACTTTTGTAAAAGTACATGTGATGTTTTGTGACAAATCTGTGTGTGATGGAGAAAAATGGATATCATTTTTAGATTCAACATACAGGAATTACTATATAGTATGTAAAGCTTTCAAGATCTCAGGACTGAACAATTTTATTGTATTTCAACATCTTGTATAATTTTTTTTAGAAAGTTCAGTAAAATGCTGTGGCACAGTTGATGAATTGGCAAAAAGCTACTTACTATAAACAGGTGTTTCTAGTTATTTTTAAAACATTTTAGGAAATGACACCATTATTTAGCTGACTGGAAAACAAACAGATACTATTGAGATAATGTAATTTTGAATGCTGGGAAGCTATTCTGTTTATTATCTTTTCAGTGGTTATACAGTTGTTAATATTACATGTGGTATTTCCATGTCTGTATGTCAGTTGTGTTTAGAAAAATGAGGTTTTATAACTTTGTGGCTCTTTCTCTTAGTATCTTTGTTTATTCTGTTGTTTAAAAAATTTTAAACTTCATTTTTTTTACATATTTTCCCACTTACATGTATATCTTGGGTTTAGAATTTTTACTATCATCCCCATTAATGTTATATCTCACGTGTTTAGTGTTTTACTGAATATTTTCCATATATCTTACAGTGTGAAGTATGCCTTGCCTGGCAGCATGGTGATTGTTTTGATATTGAGGAAGAGAAACAGGTTCCACAGAAGTATGTTTGTTATGCTTGTTTGGAACCTAAAGGTAAGCTTAAAATTTGACAGTTCTTATTCTCACTAGAATAATTTATAAGAAAAGTAGCAGATTTAATGTAACAACTGTTTGAAATGTTCTGGAAGGACTAGGTTAGAGTGGCTACACTTTGGACGTGAGGCTCCATTGGCTCACATACTGTAGCTACAAAAAAAATACTTTGAACTTTGAGGCCACTGTTGCTTCATGAGAGTGTTGGTCAAATCCCACTATTTGATTAAAGTAGTTCTAGATAGAGTGCTGTTGAGTGGCTGCCCTTCCTTTTATTTACCATTTCAACATTAGAGAAAGGTAGTGCATGTAGCTTTGTGTTAATATTTATTTTAAAAAAAATGTTTTTTTCAATAGATTTTTCATTTTGTAATGGTGAGAATTCCACTTGAAGTAAAAACGTATCTCAAGATGGTTGGTGTGGATATTAAAACGTTTATTAAAATATAGTAGAGAACAACGTTTTGACCTTCTTAGGTCATCTTCAGGTTAACAAAAGTGACCTGAATGGTAACCTGAAAATGACCTAAGAAGGTTGAAATGTTGTACTCTACTATATTTCAATAACAATTTTAATACCCATGCTAGCTGTCTTGAGATATAGCTTTTTCATTTACTAGTATCTGTAGGAGTGATCATAAGAAACTGTTAAATAATTTATTTAAGAATATTTTGCAGCATATAAATATAACTTTCTTATAAGTAATTGTTTTGTTATTAGAATTCTCTTTGTCTTGTAGTATTCAGTGTTCATTGAGATGATGTGAAATGTTTACAGAAGTACTAATTAGTTACAATTTTAACAAAACTTGAAAACATACTTGGAAATGTTCACACTGTCAATTAAAATAACAGGAACTCTTCACATTTGTTGTCTTTGAGGAAATATATATCATGAATTTATTTTTCAGTCTCAGTACTTTGTATGAGTTTTTCAAAGACAGAAAAGATGATATTAAATGCAAATATTTTTCAGGGCAACGGGACAGTTTCAGGTATAAGCACGACCAAGATTGGTTTAAAACTGGGCAGATGACAACATTTTCTTTTCTGAATAAAGATGCTCTGCAGATCAGCCAGCCTGCTGCTATGAAGGCTAGCCATGATCTGACTGCATCTCTGCATGATGTCTTCAAGGTGCTGCACAGTGTTAAATACAAGCTGAGAGTGCTTCAGTAAGTGCATGCTTTTAATATACTTCTAAAGTTTATTAATGTAAAAGGATATTTAACAGTTTCTAAGGGTGTAGTATAGTGAAACTGTAGGACCAGATGATTTATTAGTTTACAATTAATAAATAAGTGATATTTTTAAAGAGCATGAGTTACGTTAAAGATATGGAAACACAGAGGTGAAATGAGAACATGGTGTTTTTAGTCTGGGCACTTTGTGATTTAGGTAACGCATGCAGTCATACTTTGTTAATCAGTCTGTAAAATTATTCTTAAGTAGGTATAATATTATCCATATCAAATTAACAAGTTGATCAGTACAGAGTATTTTGGTGTCTTATTTTTGTGAGTGAAATGTATAAACTTGTGTTAAAATGTATATGAAACATAAATTGTGATTTCTGGAAATTGCCACTAACTTTTCAGGTGTAAAGTGATGTTGTGTTATGCTTTGAGTATCAGTAACATAGTTCAAAGATATTCCAAATTTAGTACCCCTTCAGTAATTATAGTGATACCGATTTTTGTCTGTTAGGGATGAGAATCATCCAGATCTAAGAAAATTCTCTAAACCTTGGCATGAGGTAAATAAAGACAAGGAAGTAATTTCTTCAGAAACACTTCAGCCTCAAAATGTTAAAACAGAAGTGCCTACATCGACTTCACAGCCTCTTTCTATCCAGAGACTGTTTATGGATCTTGACCATTCCTACTTTTCTCCAATTAAACCAGTGACTCCTTTTCCAGCTAAATTGGTTTCTGGTTACAAAAGTGATTTATTAGAGCAAGACAGCAGAGATGGTGAGGGTACTTCAGGGGAACTCGTTCCAGATTTGAATGTTCAATCCAGTAGTCAACAAGGCAGTATCAAGCAATATGGAATATCAAAAATCACTGATGAGAACAATAAAAAACTTGGAACTGCAGAAATTAATCCATCAACTAACTGTGAACAGGAAGTATTTTTGGTCTCATCTGGTTTAGAAGATGTTGTTACAGAAACAGTCCATGATTTAACAGGAACGACAAGTGAAGAGGTTCCTACTGAAGGAGGGTTACAGTTCCCGGAACTTAAGGTTTCATCAGAGGACAATGTTAGTAGCTGTTATGAGATGCATGGGACAGATTCTGTTTCACAGTCGGTAAATTCATCTGGAAGACTGTGGTCAGGGGAATTTGAGAAAGAAGAGGCATCTTGTAATCCTGACCCAGAAAAGTGCAAGCAGAACCTACAAGAGCATATTGTCAAAGTTCAAGAAGAACTGGAACAGAGATTGGACATTATAGAAGAACAGATCAGTGGTAAGATATAGAAGTATTAGTGTGAAGAAGATGTCTATTGATGTACAGTTAAAAGAACTAATAAATTCTGATATGAAGTTTTAAATCATACCTGATATTCCACTTAGCTTTAGACTTATGTCCAAGTTTAAATTTTATTTTAAGCTATGTTAAAGTGATCAAAAAGCCTTTTTTAACTTAATATTACTGCACAAGTTGTTTGTAGTGTGCTCTTTGATATAGCTTTGGATTTTGAAGCTGGCAAGCTGTGTGTTACCTTAGAGTATCCTCGTGTTCTAAGACTGTGGGTGTATTATAGCAGGGTGTGTATGGTGCTGCCAGATTGGTGCCTTTCTTTTCAAAAGTCCAAATTAGGAATTGCTGCAGATGTCATTAGTGTATCGACTATAAATATGTTATGTTTTTCATGTATTTGGTTCTTAGCTTATATAAATATTGATATTCATTGTCAGTTATCAGGACAGTTTGTTGCTTCTTATTAGAATCTGAGTTTGTCGTTATATTTTTGTGATGTTTAACTCTGTGTCTCTTCAGTAGCCTAAATTGTTCTGGTATTTGTTTTGAACACTTAAGAGCTAGCTTTACTAAAACAAATAGCTGTGAATTTTCCTAACTTGTCAGCTGTTTTATTTACAATACTATGATTGTACAGCATGTGTTTTATGTGATGTGGCTTTAATTAATGAAATACTGTAGCTTTTATTTAAAAAGTTACAAATTTTGGAACTTAAAAAACTTGACCTCTTTAGATGTATCAGTGTTTTTCATAATACAGGCAGGAAACTACAGTTCTTATGATGTGTCATGTAATAATACTGTTGTGTTATAGCTTTGGAGGATGAATTGGACTTCCCAGTTGCAAACCAATCAAGCCCAACAGGAGATACAGATAATGCTACCCAGTTGTTGATGTCACTGAGGGGACTGATGAAAGATCTGGATGTTGTGAAGAAATTTACGCTAATTCAGTAAGCTTGTTTTGTGAAGAACAAACTTGTATTCAGTATACAGCAAGAAATAGGAATACGGGTCTTTTATCTCACTTCTAACTTGCTTTGTTTCAAATCTGCAGTAAAAAGATCCACCAGATGTATATAGATCTACCTGAGAGTGGAAGCAGTGTGACAAATCACTTATATATTATATTGACTATCGAGTTTAGATGTTTGTATTGTTATGACGACTGTAATTTAAAAAAAACAAACAGAAATTTTAGATTGTAGTTTTGAAGTGCACAGTTTTTGGTTAATTTAATATGAAATTAATATTATTAACAAAATTATGTAAGAGATATGCTTGTTTCTTAAAAGAATAGATAAATGTTGTTTAAGTAATAGATAAATGATAATTTCACATGCTTGATATTACATAAGAAGCTTGTGAAACTTTAAAATGTGTTTTAAATCTGAAACATTGGTACGATGTATCAGAATAGAAAAACAATAAAGGTACTGTTTTCATGAGACAAATTTTGTGTATTTTTATACTTTTTGTAAAAATTCATAAAAGTGAAATATATGGAACATTATACTATCTTTATGTATAAGAAAAATTATGAATAAAACAATAGTTCTCAAATTTACAGTTGATCACACAAATTGACTTTTGACTGTCAAAATAGTTTTGTTGGTGCTGCATTGTAATGAATGTTTAGTTTATCAGTACTAACAATTCTGCAATAATAAAAGGTCAATGGAGCCAGGTAGTAATGCATGTTATTAGAAGAGTGTCGCGGTGCAATGAGATTTGAGAACATGTGTAATAAAATATTTTGTTTCCAAAATTTGTTCCTGTTCTTACATGAATTAAAACTTGTGTAATCGCTCAATGTATCATTAGAACGTCTTAATTATACTGGCCACTCAGATAGCAGATTTGTGTAAGAGTAAAGTGAATTTTAAGTAAGCAGCTTTGTGTAATGTAGTTTGACAGTTTACTCTTTGTAATTTACAGTACTAATGTGTCTATGTAATGATATATCCAGGGATTTAGCAAAAACGTTTTGTGCAGTTATTCAGAGTGAAGTAAAAGGCCAGGTATAAGTATGGCTTCAAATCTCTTCAGCTCATGAATTATGCTGTCCTGTATTAACTTATTCTTTGACTATTTTGTTTATATGCTTAGCCTAATTAATAACTTGTAAGGTAGTTGCCAGTGATAGTCAAGTGTAGTGTTTCAATAAAACAACAAGTTAGACTTTAGGGTTCTTTGCCAGTAGTTTGAGAGCTTAAAAGTGTTCTGTGGCTGACAAAGTTTGTGAAGTGTTGATTTAGAGAAGAAAACTATGCTTATTATTTGAATACTGGAACTTCATTTCAAATTCAAACTACAGAAAACTGAATGGAAAAACTTGGTGCCAGAGAATTTTAATATATTTACAACTCTAAATGAATAGGTAATCTTGGAAAATATTTGGAAAAAAACAGTTTAGGATTCTGCTTTAAAAATGTTGGAATAACACAGTTTTTCAGGAATTATTTGTATCTATTGTTTTGGGTTAATCCTTTTTCTGAAATAGACTACATGAAACGTTATAATGGTGTTAAATTAAAAGATATATTTTAATGTTTAGTAAAAGCTTAATAAAAAATGAAACTAATGACAGAGAAATCTTGCTGAAATGTAGTTAAATACTAAAGACAGTCGTGGTTAGTAGAATTTAGTGTGTTAAATGAAAGCAAATAATATGTACATAAGCTTTCAACATGGACTATTTTTCCTTTTATTCTCTTGCCCTACCTGTATGATTAAGAATTTTCTCAAATTGTGTAATTAAGTTACATGAAGCATAATATATGTAACTTAAAGACAAATGTAATTCATAAAACGTCTTCACGTTTGTTTCTTAAATAATGATTGGGAGGGGTGCCTTACTTTTTGTGTTTCTATCAAAATAAAATATTGATTGAGTGTTGGCAGCTTAGAAGTAGTCACTATGAATTGGCTAAAATCCAACTGTACCATTTTAAATATTATGTAATATGATAATACAGAGAATCTCCACTTCCACAGTAGTTTAAGGTATTGTAAATGCAAATATCTATTTTCTTTCAGCTCTGATTTCTCCAGAATCAGCCTAAGTATTGTGGCCAAAAATCATCTACAGAAACAATTTTTACAGCATAATAACAATCTTCAGATAGTTCTGTTATTTTTGGAATCGTAAATATTAGCATCTCAATGTGGTTTTATCTCCAAAATTAGCTTAAATGTTGTAAGTACATTTCACCTGGTTACATTCTCTCTGGAATCATCATCTACCTGTATCTGGTTCTGTTCTCTCCAAAGTCAGCTTACACATTGTCTATCTGTTTCAGTTTTCTTAAGAAACAGCTTTCTAATACTGTCTGAACAGTCACAATACAATCCTATAATCAACACTGACATACCCCCATCTTTTATATTCACAAATTATAAAAACATTTATTAGAATTTATGTTTCTTAGACACATTCTGAATGGTTGATGTAAATATAGGTTTTGGTAGAAACAGATGCGAACTATTTTAAGTTATCTATATTTTTCTGTGGACACAAGCTAGAGAATGGTGGTAACTGAAAATTAACATTTACATAATAAAATTACATAGATATAAAACTTTGAACGTATATGACAAATAAATGGATCGAATTACACAAAAAATATATGTTGAATTTCAAGGAAGAAAACTGATTACTTTTAAACTAATATTTACAAAGAAGACAAGAGGCTATAGGATATGTAGCATTTTAAGTCCTTTGATCACCTACTTTCTGTATATCCCAGTCATTTTTAAGTGTCTACACTTATTAGTACACACACTTCACATTTGATGTTGTTTACTTGCATCCACATTAGAGGTTCCTAGGTCAGTGAATATTTTGGAAATTTGATTTTCTCTTACGTTTTCACGAATGATATAGTGAATATATTGAGGTTTAGTGATAACTTTTAAAAGTTGTAAGCATTCATTACATTCTATACCAATGATTCCTAATCTTTTCACCACCAAGGATGCCCTTTTATTACTGTGTTTTCTCCACAAAACCTACGTTTCAGAAAGATTCCTTCTACCAAACAAACTGGTTTTCTTTATTAATAATATATTATTGTGGTGATACATAAAAAAAGTAATTAACAGGAATCAAATTATTAACACTAACTAAAAACTTCAATGACGACACTTACAAATCATATCCTAAGCCAGTTCCGGGTAGGGATTTTGGTTAAATTATCATTTCGTTCTTGGAACGAAAAATAACCAGGGGCGGTCAGAAACTATTGTTTCTCTTCACCCCACACATGGCAAGAATAGATTAGGCAAGTGATTATGGAAATGGTGAAGTAAAATTCCAGTGGCTTGTTAGTTACTTCATCATCTGAATGCGACGGTAATGGATGACCACGAGGCTAATTATTATTAAGTTTCAACGGGAGGAGCGTCGTGGAAAGCTGAGAATCAGTACGGCACACCGCAGAGAGGAGAGGACGAAGGAAGATCCAGCACCACACTCACAGGCTCACGATATGTATTATAATTGACATGGAGAGAGCAGGGAGATGCAAACACAGTGCGTCGACATGATCAGGACTTGTGACTGCAAGGCGTTATGATTATATAAAATTTTGAAGACTAAATGTAGGTAACAAAACTTACGTTTAAATATGATATGCCAAAAGACGAACCTATTCTCAGGGCTGGTATCTATAGATCCTATCAAACGGAACTTTTGCTGTGGGGGGAAACGGGAGTACCCCGAGAAAACCCACTTTCTCGACCAGGGCGCCGAATAATAGGCCCTGGAGGCGCCCGGAAGAAGAGCTGTAAGGAAAGAAATTAGTAGCATGTAACAAACAGTAACAGTTAAAATTGCATATGGACTAAAAACAAAAAGAAATAAGCACAAAAATTGCACATTTTTTCTAACAAAGTTACTTTCAAAGTTTGGTTTGTTTCAGAAGTTTTCATGGATAGCTAATCAAATAAGTTCCTACGCATAGCCGCCAGTACATGTGAAATGATTTTTTATTTTTTATACTTTGTTTTATTTCTGAATTTCGCGCAAAGCCACGCTGAAGGTATTTGCGCTAGCCGTTCATAATTTAACAGTGTAACACGAGAAGGAAGGCAGCTAGTCATCACCACCCACCGCCAACTTTTGGGCTACTCTTTTACCAACGAATAGTGGTATTGATTGAGACTTTATAACACCGCACGGCTGATAGGACGAGCATGTTTGGTGTGACGAGGATTCAAACCCGCGACTCTCGAATTACGAGTCGAACGCTTCAGCCGGGCCGTTTGAAATGATAGTCTACAATTTGTTAATTTAATTTCTTAATTTCGTACAAATCTACGTGAGGACTATTTGCGCTAGCCTTCCCTTTGTGTCAAGTTTTGTGTTGATTGATCAAGAAATGACAAAACGTGGAAGGAAAATTTATTCAATGATAGATATTATTTCACTCGACACTAATATTTGTAAATGTGTTAGTATTATTGACTGTTGTCGCTTATTGATAAAACAATGCATGACGTAACAATAATTAAAAGGTAATGCTTAGATACGGAAAGACAAACACGTTTATGAAATACAGTTACTACGTGACAAGTCAATGAACAACAGCAATTAAAATAAAAGGAATCTGGGAAATAAGAATCTCAAGTGAAATAAGTTGCTATAGCTCGATATTTTGCCATGTTTCCTGAAGGGACAAGAACTATACGTTTGAGTGTTAATGGAATTAGACACAGGATTCCAGTTGAAAAGCTCTCCAAGTGTGAAGTAAACAGTTGTCTCACCACTCCAGCACGTCAACGACTTTGGCATCTGCCTAAAGATAAGAAATATCAGTTTCAAGGAGGTGGGAACATATTCTCTTTCCTTATTCATTATATAAAGTCAAAACATTTCATTGTTCCTGGAGACGATAGGAATATTAACACATTCCTGCAAGAAATTAAATACCAGGAAACGGAACTAACAGAAGTTCTTGTTTCACAAAACCTTGCTCTTCTTCAATTCCAAAAAGAGCGTGAGGATGATTTTATCAGTTGCATTGATGAAACTTTAGTGTTTCAAACGGAATTCACTGACCGTGGATATTTAATGACGATTCACGGATCGAAGAAAAGTTTGATGGAAATTTTACCAAAAGTAAAACCAAAGGCTGACAAACAATTTGTAAATCTTGGATGGAAGGTGTCCATGTCTTTCAAAAAGTATTACAAGTTTGTAAAGACATATAATTGCATTCTGTTTCAGTCTGTGTCAAGACTAAAATACACCATCACGTGTTCTTCTGAGTGGCGCAATAGATCAACGGAAAATCTCACAACCCAACTGTTACTTTACAGACAACGCATCATTTGGGAAGAACAACCAAGGCCAAACACGACTAAAATTAAAAATGGAGTTCACCGTATTTTTAAGAGATTGAAATTTTGGAAAACATAAGTTTTTTTTTTAAATTTGAATTAAACTTAATAGTTACCAATTTCAACTTTACGTGTACTATTATTATTAGAATTAATAGTTTTTGCTGATGTCATTTGAGAACAGTACAATCTCCATGACTGTCTTCTTCAAGTTCATGGCTCTATGTTAAAAATTATTATTGATGTTAAAATTATTAATTGAACAAATGTGTAAAGAAGAAACAAAATAATGAAAAATTTATGTAATTTAAATAAAAACAGTTTCGTAATTCTGCTATTTCTCATTCTATGTAGATGTAAAGTCTTTTTTGTCTGTAGCTTAAATAAAGATTATTTTGAAAAGACGCGCGTTTTCCTTCCAGCAAAGCCACATCGGGCTATCTCCTATGTCCGTCGAGGAGAATCGAGCACTTTTTTTTAGTGTTGTAAATCCGTAGACTTACTACTGTTCTAGCTGGAGAATTACTCTTAAATTTCCGAATAAAAGATTCTTCGAAAGTTTTTCCTGAAGAGCAATAAACACTTCAAAGAACCTACATTAGGATATCTTACACAAGCGATTTATATTAATTCATTTAAATTTTTTGAAAAAAAATGTATATTTTGTACATATTAGAAGATCGAAGGTTCGAGCTACGACATGTCGCTGAACACGATTTGTATCTTCAGCTGTGGGGGTAATTTTAGAGTGAAATCAATCATTTCATTTGATTCAGAGTAGATAGGTGATGACTGATTTCATTCCTTTTGGTTAGTAGCTTAAAATTAGATGTGAATATATCCGAACCTTAATAATCTCTGACACCAGACCTATATATTTCCTATTTTTGTCTGTTACACCAGCAGTGTAGGATAAAATGACTCATTCTCTTGTGTTTAGGCCTGGCATGGCCGAGCGCGTAAGGCGTGTGACTCGTAATCCGAGGGTAGCGGGTTCGCGCTAAACATGCTCGCGCTCCCAGCCGTGGGGGTGTATAAAGTGACGGTCATTCCCACAATTCGTTGGTAAAAGAGTAGCCCAAGAGTTGGCGGTGGGTGGTGATGACTAGCTCCCTTCCCTCTAGTCTTACACTGCTAAATTAGGGACAGCTAGCACAGATAGCCCTCGAGTAGCTTTGTGCGAAATTCCAAAACAAACAAACAAACTCTAGTGTTAAATGCCTAGAAAATTGAAGCAACAGTTAGTGGGTGTAATTTCAACACTTACATACAAATAATATATCTTGTGTGCTTTGGACCGTATAATCAGTGAAGTGATGATTCAGAAAAAAGTTGTTGAATATATTACTTTAAAAAGCCAATATGGACTTTACCGGAACATCTTAGGATTATAAGAAGAAAACATTGGTATTCAGAATTACTTAAAATATTGATGAAATAAAAATTCATATTATTTTCACGAAATGCGTCGAGATAATAGTAACAAGTAGAAATTTACGGAAATGGTTTACCTTCCTTGAGACGAATACTTTGAACGACGTTTGGTTCCATTTCTGTGTATTTTCATCAGGTTGAGATATTTTGTTATTTACCGTTGACATGCTTGATTAACAGTTTAATGTAGCTTTTTAGGATGCAACCGCAGCATTTGATTATCGTTCTTAATTAGAATATTTAGAAAAAAACAAAAGAAAACGTTCACAGCAGATTTTAGTGGGGTGTGGGCTAAGCGACAGGTGTGTATAAATGTTTTGGGCAAACTTGGCATGGGCCGAAAAGTGGTCGAAGGGTTGTTCAACTCATCAGTCGGGTTATTTCAGGGGTTTAGGCTACAACAGCTTTGTTCTGGAACCGAGTTTATGTTCGACAACCGAGACATTTTTTTCTCAATCAATATGTTCGTAAATCGAATAATTCAGGAATGGAGTCATTGAAGAACCGAGATTCCACTGTATTTGACTTCATTTTACATGTCATTATTCCATATTTTAAGTAAATTATGGATTCCACGTGAACAAAATTCCTTTAATTTGGATTAAAAAACAATCTTAAGTCAATTTTGAGTTCCTCGTTTATAATAAACCCTTTTTCATCTTAGTAATGCCGTGAGGATCTTAAAATATGATAATCAGATGGAGCAGTATCTGGTGAATTGGATCGATGTGGTAGAACTTCACATTTCAAGGACTGACGTTTTTCTTAGGTCATTTATGAAGTGTGGAGGATTCAAAACACAATCTTAAGTCGTACAAAATATTGATTCATGGTGGATTCTATATTGATTCATGCAGTTCTTTTCCTTATCAGTCCTTGGTGTTAGCACCTCAACTGATGACAATATCTTTCAGCTGTGATTTGAATAAAAAATTTTGTGATAAAGTGCACTTCCCAGATCTCACCAAACACAAGGCAAAACTTTTATATATATATAAGCCATTCTTCGGTGTTGGTACAGGTGTTTAACAGATTCAACAATTGTCTCTTACGTTCAGTATGCTCATAAAAAAACAACAAAAAAAACACTTCTCGTTGCCACTAACAATTCTTTCCAGAATTGGTTCATGAGCATCTGTTGTTGTCAAAGATTAACAAATAGTGACTCTCTCAGCATGTTAATTATCCGAAAACTTGTGTCTAAGTTTTGAAACTTTTCCAATTTCGTATATGTAGGTAATGATTGTTACATGGAGCTGTTGAGCCATTTCTCACATAGTCAACTTTGGATTGCTTCAAATATTAAAATATTGACATTGAGAAAAGGCATAAATTTGCAAGTTCTTTTCCTCAAACCGAATGACAACTTTTTGAAAAAAACGTTATTTACTTTCCTATCTAATATTCTCTGTGATAATTTATTGTATCATTAAAGTTTTGTGCACTGGTAGTCATCACTATGGTCACAATTTTCGTGTGCGTAGTATCCTTAATGTGTTTCTAAGTATTTGTTATACACGCATCTAATTGATTCGAAAAACTGATATTTCACATTCTGCATTTTATTCCATACAACAACTTTATTTCTTTATTTTAATTTTTACTGCACTTCTTATTCTCACCCCTCAGTGTGGATTCCTGTACGTGGTGAAGGGACCTCCCAGGGAAGGTTCTGTTCTTTCATATTACCTCTTCTGGGATCTAAATATCCACCCACGTGTTTACCGTGTGTGCTAACCCGTGAAGGGGAGGAGAGGGTCCTGTTGGTTGGGGGTCCAACCACAACACACCACTTTGACCTTGAATTCCTATAGACAGGCAGCCTTGGGGTGGACCCTTGAATCAATCAGCTGGTCCACTTAGGCTATGGTCAACCAGGTACCAGTGTTGAAAGTTCTCAACAGGTGTTGTGGACTTTGTGTCTGATGCAGGTGTTTGGGTGTAGTGCCCACGAAACCCTGTCGTTGCTGCAGTGTCTTTGCTTGACATTGTCGTGCGTTTCCTCATAGGGCTCTATGGTGGGTGGGTTCAGAGGGCACCAAAATTTTCTTTTCTCTCATGGATCCTCCAAACAAAAATTTAAATAAAATAGTGAAAAAACAGTCAATAGGAAAACAATTACGTCTTGAAGATTCTGATTAGCAATCTTCAAAATCTGTACCACCAGTTGTACCTCATTTTCTTGTCCTACATTCTCTTTCAGAGAAACCTTGAGGGCAAATGTCCTCCTTTTTTATTTAGAAGGGACTGTAGGGTCTTGCTCGCTCTCCAAAGTCAGAAAAGAAGCTTTGATCTGGAGACATATCAGTGGAAACATCCAACAGTTATTGTTGAGAGGGATTTGAAGAACATCCCCAAGTCAAACATTCCAGCTGGGTTCTCCACTCGAGTTTCTGCATTGAGGCATATCTCCACTCACAAAGATGGAGTTACAATACCAAACAATATCCGCATTCTGACACTTACATCGCCACGTGCACCTGCCACCATCAAGGCAGGTTATCTTAATTGCAGGGAATGGCCGTACATTTCAAACCCTCTCCGATGTTGACAGTGTCAGAGGTTCAGTCACTTAAAGACGTCACGTCATAGTTGCCTGACATATGCCACTCTACACACCCTTCAAGGCCATTGCCATCCGTGTTTCCTTGGGTCATACTATCACTGTTTGTTCTCTCTACCTGTCGACTGAGTCCCTTGAATCAAACTACCTCCTCTCGCCCACCCACTGTGGGTTCTGACAACAGAGCTCCACCATGGACCATCTGATTCGACTTGAAACGTCAATCAGAGAAGCTTTTTTCAAACAACATCTTGTATAAATACTCTTTGACATTAAAAAGGCTTACGATACAACATAGAGATATGACATTTTGTGAGACCTCCATATATATGGGTGATGTGGTCATTTGCCCATTTTTATTAAAACTTTTTTAATAGACAGGAGATTCCAAGTTCCTGTGGGTTCGAAACTTTCCTGTTCTTTTCTACAGGAACTTGGAGTCCCTCCAAGCTGTGTTTTGAGTGTCACACTTTTCAGTGTAAAGATTAATGCCATCAATGAACAACTCCCTCTTACTGAAAGAGTAAGAAAAGTAAAAAACATTTGTCTTAGAAATCTTATATACAACAACATGTACACTATATTTCATCAGGAATACTATTTAAAATAAGTAAAGAACGTATGAAATTTCTGCTTTTTAGAAACTTAAATAAGGTTCATGTTAAAGGAACTTCAAACAAATCTTCTAAATAACAGATGTTTCACAACCAATAGCAATTCATATTGTCTTGAAATAAGTTTCCACTTTTATACTTGATTACTTATAGTGAGTATAATTATCTTGAAACTAAAGTCCTAAAACCAAATCAAATTCCTAAAAGAATTGTTGAACCCTTTATAAGTGAAATATATTTATCTGTAACTTGGTAATCACATTCAAAATTTATTTTCCTTAAACTTTTGTCCAGAGTAAAACTTAGTTTGCGCAAACTACAATGACAAGTAATGTTATAATATTTTTAACTTATTCTGGGTTAGTTCAATAGTTGAGAGACAGGGTTAAAATCTCCCTTATGTAAAAATATTTTTCATACAGCTACTTACCTATGCACCACTCACAGCTATTCACTTACATACCACTACCACATGCCATCAACCTTGAACAAGCTCCCATGTGCATTATGACAATCACACTGCTGTAGCCCTCCACTTATGGGTAGGTCACACAATCTCTGTATAAGCACAAGTTTTCTCTTGACAAGGCAAAGAAAATTAACTGGAAGACAGAAAGATCAGGAAATAATTGTCTGTTTTATTTGTTTTGTTTTATAGGAGTTCAGAATTGGCTATGTCAATTATATTCCCAGAAAACGTTCATTTAAACACTGGCCACTTAGAAGGAGATGGGTTTAATAACTGTGAGGTAAAGACAGCAACTTGGTGGTTTTCCATGGCACCAGGAATGAGAAGTGTAAGATGTTGTTCTTTATGTAACATTGTATCAGATGATCATCACTTTCTTACATTCATTTTCTTATCAATGAGGAATTCTCAATGTGTTGAAATGTGTACATTAATCAAGGTACTATAATACGTATATAAACCACATGAAAATGATTGGAAAATAAAACAAACAAAAGCCATCACAGTAGATCTTCTGGGTATACAGGAGAATAAAACTTGGTAGGAGGCAAAATCCAGAGAAAAAGGAAACTGCATAATTGTATTAGTTATGGTAGACAAATGTGTAACTTTTAGTTCAAATACCAGTCTGTGAGATCGCCAAAGACAAACAATGAAAAGAGGCTGTGCTATGTTGAAACTGGCAAGAGATGCAAAAATGTCTACGGTCAGACTCATTCAAAGAAGAATATGCAAGATGGATCAGTTGGTGACCCTAAACAATTAAAGCAGAAAAAGATACATGCAGAGATTCAGAGATGATAAAGAAATGACAGGATAAGAACCACCCAACTTTATGAGGACAACAAAAAGACTAGAATAAAAATCCAGAGTAGAGTGGGAGACAGATTTTATTATTCCTTCTGTTAATAATGAAGATACAGATGATCAGTGAGACGTGGATAGAAAATAGAACAATAAGAAAGGTAAAGTATGAAAAAAGAAGATTGAAATTATGAGATAGGACATACAGGTTGTAAGAGAAAAAAGAAAACTGGAAGATGAAGTGAGAGAGGAAGGCACTGACAGGACAAAAGCCTGGGACTGATTCCAAAGAAGAATAACCTCTGAAGTCTAAACCCTGGATTCCAAAGGGTTGAGAACAATCCCAAAAAATAAAACTATAAAAAAATGGACAAGACAAAGCACCTACATATAAGATGTAGGGATATGAACACCAAACTAAGGAAATACCAAAAACAAATAAATCAAAACAGAGAGAGAAGGGGAAAAGTAAAACTAAAGTAATAAACTGATTTTAAACCATCTATATACTAGGTCCTGTATTCAAGACTCAGCTCTGTGCCAGTTGGTTTGGAGTAACGTGAAAACAAGCTTTTTCAAATAACACCCTCTATTAAACTTTGGCCATCTTGCTTCCAAAAGGATCAGAAAGAGGAAGTTTCCTTAACTAGACTATGCATTGGTCACAGTTTTTTTAACTCATTGTTTTCTTTTATCAGGCATTGTTGCACTGTTGCGTTGTCTCTAACATTCAGGTCACAACAAGCCACCTTTTATGACTCTCAACAACAGCACCAATTTAAACATGTTTTGTCCTATGGTTTACCAGTAACATTACAATTATTTTTAAGTTTTTTAAAGGCTATTCATCTTTTTAATGCCATTTAACTTTTTAATTTACACATTACATCTTTTTCAATGTAATTCTCTTTTACAAATTAAAATCCATGTACTTTGATTTGAAATTAAAAAACAGCCGTCACATCAAATAGCTCGAAACCAGAACTGCTGCTGTTTGAACTACTCATTAGTCAACCTGGTGAGATATAATTATAAAAATTTTGTTACAAGTCTTTTAAAACTTATTTTACTTTCTGAAAATGGCCATAATGCCAAATAACTCTAAACCGAAGCTTCTAGAAATCAAGAGAAAGAATTTATTCCATACATTTAGCAAGAATGTTCACTGCTTTATTGAAACAATACTGTTGTTTTAATACCAATACTAATGAGTTGCACCATGTGAATGATGAGTGGATATCGTTCACTGATACCTTCAATACAGGTCCAAAATGTGTTGTTCTTCAAAACAGTAACATAAATATATGTTCCCATAAGTCAATTGATTCAATTGAAGGAAACATACAAAACTATCAAAATTGTTGTTAATGAGGTCTAATACAAAAAACATGGCTGGCTATTTTGTGGAAACTTGAAAGTCCTTTGAATGTTGTTGTATTAAACTCCCAGTCAGACAAAGTTTTCACATTTTGTGTGTGAAATGGGACATGTCATAATGGTTCTATTTGAATGAATATAGTTGTAAAATTTAGGGCATGAAATAAATGTCATGGTACAATATGCAATGTCTCAACTATGTAGAAAGAAGCTGGCATATTGAACCAGTATGTGTTAGAAGGAATAAATTTAAAAGCAATCCACAAATAAATCTTGATAAAAACAGTAATAACACACATATGACATTATCATTCCACAACTCACTTAGCTGAGAAATATGCCACTGAAGTTATTCAAAATAATACAATAGTTCCCTCAGAACCCCATCTCAAATGAGCAGATTTGGAATTTCATAAATCAAAAACTTGAAAAATCAAAAGCTACTTCCAATGAAACTATATAGGAGTGTATCAGAGACATTTTGACCAAACTCACAGAGTTTTACCTGTGATTTATCTTCAGATGTTTTTTGGAAGTTGCCTGAAATCTTATTTTCAGCTTTGTCCTAACACTTTTGCACAGTACTGTAGGATGGGCCTAAATGAAACTAAACATACTGGTATTGCTTTTTGGTGTATGTTATCAGGATAATAGGTTCAAAGTAATCCAAAATATCTGAGTAAAATAATAGTAATTTATACCATATCTTTAATAAGAGTTCAGAGGCAATGTAGCATTTATTTACGTCCACTTCTAGACACCTGTCTGGAATGTCTTGAAAATCTGTAAGCAGGTTATCTTTATTTTCATTGTTTGGTTTCCATTTGTTAATATTAAATCAAGTACCTGAAAAAGGAGTGTGACTTGATGACTAAATCAATAACTTAACAACACAAAATAATTCTGATAACAAAAATATACATGTATATATAATGAAAACAATAATATATATCAGAAATTATAACCAATACTGTTAATGACACTAGAATTACAGAGATAGAATATACCTTATTCACAAAACACAAAAATACTATCTGCTTCATGCACCATTACCGACTCATGTCACTTGACACCCATGACATCGGAATGTACAAATCTTTGGATGATACTCCCTAATACTGTCTAAATATCTCTATAAAATATAACTTTATAGTAGCAAAACACCCTGAGTGAATTACCTACATGTTACTATTTATTTATAGGGGTTTAACAAGATGGTAGTGATACCATGCCAGGAAACACAATACTTTAGGAATTTTAAAGATTATTATATCGTTCACTCCACAAGATTTAATAATTAACTGTTTGTAATTGTATACAGTCTTGTTAAATATTCAGTGTTACTGTCATCATTCCACTGTTCATTATTACCTTCATTACATCTACATGTTTGGATTATGTGAAGATTCTTGTTTTTGTTTTTATTATATCTATTTCCTGTGGTTGGTGAAGACATTCTGGACAAAGCAGACAATTGTATTTTAAAATACAAAAATGTAGCTTTTAAGAATTGTGGTTTCTTGAAACAATGATAATTTTTATTATTAAACTTTGTGAGAGAAACATTTGTGTTAAACTAAAGCAAAGCATTAATACACCCAAGTTATTAAAAGATCGTGAAATTATTGTTGAAAGACTAGGTTTATCCACTGGAAGTCCCTCTGAGATTTATGATGTCAGTTTTGAATAAGTAATACAACAGTTCTACTTAGATTATATGCAGAAATTAATCTATTTGAGTAAATGTATGGTTTTAATCCTTACAATATCAATAACAAAATGGATTATTTTCATCTCTAAACCTTGTAACCATTACTGTGAAAGTTCCTTGGAAATAATATATTTCTGCACTATTATTTTACTCTTCATAATTTGTCATATCTCCTCTTCAAATCAAAATGTACAATTATTTAGTTACACATTTTTAACACTTACTGAGTTATGCAACCACTTTTTCTGGGACTGAAATAATTACAATTGAACATAAACCCTCATTCATGTAAGATGTTTTTGAGTGAATCACATTACCAACTTGTAACACTACGTTCTTTATCTTTCCTTGGCAGGCCATAAAAGTATTAGATGATTTTAATGTTCAAAATTACTAAATTTCATAATTTGAATCATATTTTAAAAACTTCAGGAATACCATTCTACAGACTGATTAACCTGCATATTTATTTTTAATCTGCATCACATATTCTGTAAAATTGTTGTGATATTTATAATTTTCTGTACTCAAAATTAACTTCCAATAAGTACTTATCTCCTTTTACACAGGCGTAAAATAACCAGACAGTTAAGACCCTCAACTCACAATTTGATGGTTGCTAGTTCCAATCCCCATCACACCAAACATGCTCACCCTTTCAGCTGTAGGGGCCTTCTAATGTGACAATCAATCCTAATATTCATTGGTAGAGAAGTAGCCCAAGAGTTGGAAGTGAGTGGTGATGACCAGCTGTCTTCCTTCCAGTCTTACACTGCTAAATTAGGGATGGCTAGTGAAGACAGACCTCATGTAACTCTCACAAAATTATAAAACAAACAAACAATCCTTTTACATCAATAGATATTCTTATTCAATGCTGCCATCTTTTTGTAGACCTTGTTTACAAGCATGTCACGAGTTTCTGCCTCCTCTTGATTGCAAATTATTCATTAAAATTATCATGTGACAACCCTCCATCATTAATAGTGTAAGGTATTCTCATTTTGCTTATGACTTCATCTGTTCAATTCTACCAGATATCACTGAGTTCTCTTTGAATTTGAAAGCATCGGGTTTTAATGAAGAGGTAAGATGGGAAGTGTGAAATTTGGTAAGAACCTTCCAGAAATACATTTACAGTTTAGGTGAATTACAAATTCCAATACAGTACATTATGTCATATCAACAGATAGCAACAATCTTACATTAAATAGGTGGAAGAAACAGTTTGAGGGAAGGAAAGAAGCATCCTCCAAAGCCATCCAGAGTACACACCTAAAGACAAGAAAGTCAAATTTGGAAAACTGATGTGGGAGACTGAGCCAGATATACATTTTACCCACACAAGAAAGATGTGGTACTTATTGGAAAACTGAAATGTGATAAAAGCTGTCAATCTTCATTAGAAGAAAAGTGAGGGCATAAAACACAATGGAGAGTCTGAAGGAACACCAACACTTGAAACAGTGCAATGGATGACTACAAATATCTATTTTCAAATGCAGACCATAATGATTCACTCAATACAACACATGGTAGGGATGAAGAGTATTCTATTCTACCTTAACCATATACGTTTTAGTTGAGAATAATGGCTACTTTGATAACACTTTTACAGTTGACTAGATGCCCCCATTGGTTCTGTCAAGGCTATACAAAATAAACTTTAAACAGATTTATCAGAGATCCATAGTATGAAAAATCAACTTTGGAAGTACTGATGTGATTAATTACTGTAGTTTACAAAAACAGAGGCACTCGTGTAATCCACACCCTGCATACTGACAGACTTGATGATTTATTGAGATGGAAGATTTCTGTGAGAAAATATTACATTACAAAGAACATGGAGTTTACCAAACACAAGTTCTAACTTTTTGATAATCTATAATTAATTCACATGTTTACCACTTTGCAAAATAAAATTGACAAGAGGAATGAAAATTAAAACAGACTCAAAAGGAAAAATTATTATTAAAATATGCACTGCAAACTCAACACATACCTAGATAAAAATGCTGCACTTTACAGGTCACAATTCTTTCAAAACAGAAACTAATTTCATGATTTATGTTCTCCTTGTAGCTGGCCAATCAACTTAGATGGCAATAATCCAGAAGAACATATTACTTTTGTGTCATCATTGATACAAATTCACACTCAAGTTGATACCGGGTAAACTATCCCATGAAGAAGTAGATACCATCTATGATGACTCATGTAAGGTACAGCAACACCTAGAGGTCAACTAGCACATACCCTAGTGAGAAGTTCTGAGCTAGAATCATGAACATAACTCAGAATTTTGTGTTTCATACTTATCAAGCTGAGGTACCTGTCCTTTATTTGTGCATGAACTTAAACAAAATCTGGAGGTGGAAGATATGATAAATGAGAAAAATCCTGATTTTCATACAATTCATTTATAACATTCCTTTACTAGACTGTATAATGGTCATTATGACCCTCTAGAAAGAGGTAATATCAATTGTAATGTCTGTAGGGGTGCATTCTGTTACCTGCTTTCAACACCCAGCTCATAACATCTTTCTACAGTGTTTCACATGATTATTTAATAGAAAACCAATGGCCACAAATGTGTCTTACAGATAGGTCAAAGCAAGAAATTATTATACTCAAACAACAGCTTTTCATACCAGCCTTATGGTGGCTGTTGAAACAGAAACTTCATCTCAGTTTATGCATTATTGTAACAAAGGCAGTCATCTTTGTTCATTTAATTCCTCAAAAGAGAGCCCAGCACAGTCTTCAAGATGTATATATTAAATGTTTGTGTGCTCTGTGCATCTACTGATATTATTAATGTTAACTTAATCAAAGTGTTCAATAAAAGCAATAATGGGGGTGGAGGAGTTAGGAACCCTACATTAACATGACCACTTCCAAATTATCTTTACATTTACCCTCATTAAGAAGGATAGTCATCTATTGAAAGCACTACTGTTTTTGCATTATACACAGTTTGGTTAAGACTGGTCCAGTGGACCTGGATTAGATAGATAATAGAAGAGACAGACACAGATTTTTGTGTTTTTTATAAAAACACAATATAGCAATGAGGTATATGGTACCTGTACACCACCTAATTCTACCTTCAACAAATCAAGACAGGATTTAGAAAGTTATTTTCCTTCTTTCTTGGACAACATGTGAAGAGAGAAAAGAGTATTGTTTTTCACCTGCTCTAGATCTCTCAGACCTATGGTGTCCAACATGGTCACCACTTGCCACATGCCAAAAAAGCTATTGACCTGTGGTGAACTGGTGCTTTACTTCTACCACCTATTTTTTGTATAATTAATTTCATTAATAAATAATTGAAAACATTACTATGTATTTTTTACCCATCTGTAAAAACACAGTAAATTTTTTGGCCTCAAAGTGAAAATGTTGACATATTTTAAACAGTTTTGGTGACTATGAAATACAGTTGGACTCTGGTGCATTAGACCTAAAAGCACACCCACTCCTACAGCTTTTTGAAGAACCACAATTATTCCAATGTTCTGATTTTATTCCAGTTAAAAATTTACTTTTAAATAGTGTGAAAATAATTTAAATTTGTGTGTTGAGCTGAGGATTCTTTAACAGTGAATGTTTGCCACTTTTTGGAGATAAATTCAAAAATAAATGAACAGCATGCATTCCACTTATTTTAAAATATGTTCAAAACAAGTGAAACATGACAAATTCTTCACACAACATGTATCACAACTGGATCTAAATACTGCATGGTTCTCTTCTTGACAAAAATCCATTTTGGTCAAATTCAATTGGTTTAAAATGCAGTTGAAAAGCCAAACTATTTTTCTCTATTTTAAATGATTCATTTCACATTTTCTAACTTGTCTCTGACTGAAACTTTTTTTCCTTGGCTTTATTTTTGGCTCACTTCCTACTCTGTGGCCTCTTGTATTTGTTGACACTTTTTATATATTACCTTGAGGTATTCTAAGAATTTCTGTAGCCTTGACATCAATTACACAACTTACAATAACCGTCTGCTTTCAACTTTCTTATTGTGAAACAAAACAGTCACGAAATATTAACTCACAAAATTAACACTTCTTACATTAAAGTGTATTTTATTTTACAACCCAGAACTTATATATTTTAGTCACCACACTACTTGCCATTGAATTTTTTTGTATACAAAAAACTTGTAATATTTACAGAAAGCTAGTCAGATTTTGTGAAGATACACATCATTTTAAAAGTTACAGTGTGGAAACTGATGATTATGAACAAAGTCACACACAGCAAGTCTGTAATGAAACAGTTCATTTCTTTTGTTCCTATCCCCCTCTTACATGACATTTTAAGAAAAGAAATGTAGTTCCTTTATCCAGGAAGTATTTATACACTGGCTATTGAGCCTTAACCTTCCAAGAAGCCAACAGTTGTTAACTACTATTCACAGCAATGGATATACTAATTAGACTCCTTACTGAAAACCTGTATGCATCTGTTCGATGTACTTTGTTTCACTGTTACTTTGTGTTGTATCTTACCATTTGTACTTGAATGAAAAGGAAAAGAAAGAGAGTAAGATATTTGGTGTACACTGAAGACAGTTTTGAGACAGCAGAGTTGTTTTATAGTTCCTATAAAAAACAAAACAACAACATCCCATACCACTTTAAGCTTTGAAGTTCTGCTTATAATGCTAACAAACATCTCATCAGGGTCCTAGCAACATAAGAACTTGTAACTACAATTTTCTCTCCACATGTAAAATCAAGGTGATTTTCACCCAATCACATAAAGCATTTTGAATTGCATGTAATTATCATTACACAGTAACAGTTTTAAACAAACGTGTTCTTTCATTTTATACTGAAAATAATCACTAAAAGTACTCTATTTCTTATCTCACAATAAGGCACAGAGCCTTCTAGAACAAAATTTCAGTCATCACAAGACATTTGATAGTTTGGTTTTTAATAGGAGCTCAATAACACAAACAATGGGGGTGGATGGGTGAACTAATGTACCTGTCTTTCTCCTCTTATGCTCCAAAAGTGCTCTTTTTCTAAGTGATAAAACACTGTCCATAATTAGACCTTGCCTGCTGTGAGCTTGGAAATACAAATGTCAGCTTTAAAAATAATTGACACAAATACACATATTAAATGTTGATATACAAAAAACTGCTGTTTTTAAAGTTACATTTTAAAATGGTTTGTAAGATTGGCTGAAAAGAAAAAAATTGATCTGCATCCATCAACCCATATGGAGTAGAGGAAATATACAGCCTTCTGTAACCACTCCCTCATAAAATGTTTTGCATCAGATTGCTTAAAAAGTAAGACCCCATTTTGTTGAGCCC
Source organism: Carcinoscorpius rotundicauda (assembly GCA_011833715.1). NCBI lineage: Eukaryota > Metazoa > Arthropoda > Merostomata > Xiphosura > Limulidae > Carcinoscorpius > Carcinoscorpius rotundicauda. The sequence goes on along the minus strand of CM022391.1, from coordinate 169,622,098 downwards.
CTGCCTTTATAATGTCCTCTAGATGTTACAGTAGGAGCTTCACTTTGTATGTTTAGCTCACTTCAAGAAATTTAATGTTTGAAAAAAAAAAAAATGGACAAACGTGCACATGCTGTGGAGTGACCGACACCTCTACCCCCATAGTTTCACCTCCACTGTTTATTGGTACTTTTCCTTCTGATGGACAGATTCTTCCTTCACAGGTTTCTTCACATTAATCTTGTTCAGCCTCACTGACATGATGACAAGGAGCTGGAAAGTTGAACTTGTAGGCCATTCACACAGTGAAAAAGGCTTAAAATCCTATAGTTTTGTAAAGAAGAAAAATACAGTTTTGTTCACACTAAATCTTGTTCTGAACACAAAATCTCAATTTTCTCCTAATTTATTTTTAACATTTTAACTAATTCCTAGACAATCAACATTCAAGTCACATAAAATTTGCATAGCTTTTCTTTTCCAGTTAAATTTAGAATTATAAGAAAGTTAACTGTTTAACAAGTTTTACTGCTATTCATTTAATGTTACTTTAAAAACTTTGTGAGAAAACAGAATAGTATTCAGTATAAAACTTTAAAGTTCTTAAATGGATAACTTGAAGTTGGCACTTCTTCGTGTGCAGCAAGCAATATGTAGACTAAATTACTAACTACAATATCCATACAGTAAGACAGTACAAACAATTCATGAGGTAAAAAAACAGCAAACAGCACAATGTGAAATTATTAAAACAATATAAAAGTAATACAAAGAATAGCAAACAAAAACTTAATCACAGGCAACATTTAAAGAAAATATTAAGAAAGTGAGAGATACCAGAACAGCATTATAAGCAAAAGACCCTGGAAACATTTCAAACAAAAATAGAGTTGTATTCTTACTGTTTTGTAAGAAAATATTAAAACTCCCACAATCTTAGTAAACAGTATGATTTTGTAAAGTTCATTATAACACACTATTTCTTACATCTAGGATACTGCAATAACCTGTTTTGTTTTTGTACTCAAGTTCAAATTCACTCCTCCACAACAACCAACAGTTAAACACACTCACAAGAAACAACAGAGTTCTAAATATTAATATGGATAATACCCCATACCATTTTTAACAGATGACTTGAAGGTTACCATTTATCAAGCCTGCTCATTCTACATAACAATATATGGCAAACCAATTTAGTAGAAATATACAATTCTGGTCAAAACAATGCTAAACAGAAGTAAAATTAACTTAAACCTAATGTTAAGAGCTTATGTATGTGCTAAAATTTTAATGTTCATTATAACTTAAATAAGATTTGTTTAGGTCACTTCAAGTTTAAAATATGTCATGTAAGACAATATTACTGTAACTGTACATTTATGTGTGTCAAGTTATTGTTATAACATTGTTGTAAATATCTGCTGAACGTTTTACACACAATTTGTTTGTGTAGAGGTAAATGAAAATAAATAGATAACCATTATACAGTGGATTTTAAACTTTAAACTACATACATGTCTGTCTTGGAAATTTATTTTTAAAGTTATGCAGTCTGAACTACGTAATAACGTGCAAAATACCGTATACAGTAGTGTATGTAGTCATCACAAGTTATGAAAAGGTATGTACGTGGTTGTTATGTATACAGTAAATTTAGAATAACTACACATTGTGTAAACAGTCAAATTAAAACAATTCACTTTGCACTCATCCATATATATTCTAAAACTGTGGGATATTATTTACTGTTGGCTGCAACTATGTTAGCTACACACTAATCAAATCTACCTGAATGTACACTATAAACTAAGCACATCATAAAAATAATAACATCTTAGCCAACAGACTGTTATCAAATTTAATTTTCTACATGACAAAAAAAATGAATAGAAAATATAGTACAACTATCTTGCTGTTCTGAATTCAAATTTAGAAAAAGGTAAATAACTAATATACGACTCTTAATATTAGTACTACATAACTTAAGACAGATGTGCCGGTACAAATTTATAATGATTCTTGGATGTTTTCCATTGTTCTTTTAACCTGAGATTATTTCTCTAAGACACAAATTTATTCTTGCTTGACATGGGCAATATAGCTTACCTTCATCACACTTTAATTTATAAAAATACAACTAAACCACGCTCCAAGTGTGTACAAGTTACACATGCACTGCTGCTAGCTCTACCTAGCAATCATATAAATCTGACCATATCGATTCCCTCTCTTTAGTTGATCACTCATCAAATCAGATTACAAGTATTCAGAGAAGTAGCTTCTACATCTTACAACAATAAAGTTTCACATATAGAAGGAAGTGTAAAGTACAATACAACTATTTCATGAAACTATGGATACGACTCTTTGAATGTTAACCCATTCATAGATATCCCTCTTTGTGTGATACTTAGGCAAGAGTCTGATATATTTCAACTTATGATATGCTATGACTCGTCAATAACATCTTTGTGATCAGTCTTCATTGTGCTCTAAATGCCATGTGTGATGTGTCGAAATTTACACACACATATTTGGTAAATTAATACAATAGTATTATTATGTTTAACAACTAAGTTACTGCTATAATGAAATTATGTACCCTTTTTTATTGTTGACATAATTTTGCTTGTATTTAGCAAAACCAAGCTTTGTGTATCTGCAGCATTGTTGCCCTTGCAAAAGATGCTATTAAAAGCTTTCATGTCCAAAGCATAGCACTCTTTCATGCATGTTTTCCATAAACCATACAGCATATGAAGACAGTGCTTTCACAATCCAATCAACAACAGTGCAATAGCATATATAATCTTTGAGTATTGCTTCTGGTGGCTGGAATGTTATTTATCATTTTATACTTGTAATTGTATTTGTTTCATTCTACACCTTCTTAACCCTATTACTATGTGTAGGGGTCAGGGGATTGTAGATTTACATTCAAAATTTTATTGAACCATTATTTTATGAAAATATGTGGTAGCATGTAATTCAAATGTAATAGTACACAATAATTAATTAATTCAAAAATAAATAATAAAACAAATTCCTAAATATCAAATTTTGTTTGTCATGTACTATACTACATGCTTCTTTATTTAAATTATATTTCTGATGTCCAAAGGCAAAGTTTATACTTTTTCACAAATAGAAATTTAAATCAATAAATTTTGACAAGCTAGAATATAAAATAAAAAAAACCTCCTTTCTTATCTATTTTCTGAAATATTACTATATTTAGAAAATCAAAAAAGTTAATTCTGTCTATTTCTTTGGTTTTTGGAAATGATTGTTTACACATTCTTACTTTGTTCTATGAAATGTTTATAACCAATTGAAAGCTCAGAATTTTTACCTACCTGGTATTTTAGGTTTTAAAAGTGTCTTCATGGGTAGATCCATTTTTTGTTGTTGTAGACTCACAAGGATGTTTAAAAATATTTTTAGACATAAATACATTTTAATTAATAAGAATTATTAATTACACTAAAAATCTGTGGTACTTAAATATAACCTATGATGTTCTTTATATCAATATGTGTACACAAAACAAGAAAAATATTTTACATACTTCTGTTGTAAAATGTGACAAGACTTAGCAAACTGTGGAAAGTAAGTACACATTCATTGAGAAGGAAACATCATTGTTTTTCTGCATTTCTTCACTTAATGTTCTGTGCTCTATGATAAGTAATTGATATTTCAAGATTTATTTGTGGAAAGTAATAACAATAATATGTATAAATATAAATACACATAAAATGTACTGCATTACAACTGAAATGTGATTGTATTCTACAAAATACTGGTCCTCAACAAAGTTATTTCATCAATGTCATATACATCATTCTCATTTTTGTGTGCTTGTGCATCATGATGATTTAAAGATTTATAAAAAGAATCCAGTTCATGATTAACATTGTAATTGTGTCTGTTAAGGTTCATACAAATAGTGGTTTTTACTGTTTTAGTTACTGATGAAGTCATGATCAGAAAATTATTTTGGGACCAGTTTGGTCGTACATAAGTAGTTTAATATTTCACTGCATGTAGTAGGTCTGCAGCAGCCATTCCAGATGTGTGATAAATTTTAATTGTGTTTTTCATAAATTGGTTTTGATTCATAGTTTTGACACAAAATATTTTTTAATCTTTTTGCTAATTTTATTTAGTATGTTAGATTTTCTGTCTTTAAATGCAGTTTAAGTATCTATGTAAATCAGATGCAAGTCTTATATAAATACTGATCTTTTATTCTAGGCAAACGTTACAAGCTGTATCTATTGTGCTGTAACACTTGTAGTTGTGCTTTTATTGTCATGCCATCCTGAAACAAGGCTATTTTACATCATTACAATAAGTAATACTTCCTTACTGTGAAATGGACTGTAGTACACTGCACTAGGTTCAGAGTTAGAATTAACAGTGTGGAATATGTATTAAAGTTATTGATTTCATCTCTATCTGCACATCTTGTTCAATTCTCCATGAGCTTGTTGTAGTCCTAAGAAACCTATAAGACAGAACTTGGATGGAGACTAAGTTTTAATGTTTGAGTAATGATTATTTTGGTGATTGCACAATGATATTAGGTGGGATTTCTCATTGTTCATGTTTGAAACAATACTGTGCAAAACATTTAGGGATTTGTATTTTGCAGCTACTTACAACTGTGTGACAGGCATTACTGTACTTGAATACCACACATTAAGGTCAATCTGAGGCTCAGCTAGTGTGCTTTCTGAAGAGAATAAACCATGGTTACTTGAAAATTTAATTTCAATGATCAGCCAAATCTCATTATCTGATTAGTGACGTGCATGAATGGATCAAGGAGATTCCAACTATCCCTATATCTACTACCTAGCAAAACCAAAGCCAAGTGAACTGGCTTGGAGAAATCAGCATAACCAGTCAAAAGTTCACAGTTCCTCCTGCACAATTTCTCAGGCTTTGCAAAGTGTATTCACAAGTAAACTTGTCTTTTTGTTGTTGTTGTTATAGGTTATGAAGAAAGGGTGATGTTCAAAAGCTTTTGTTTTCAGACCATACACAGTTTACTTGATAAAAATGATTAATTACAATGGAATTTTACTGTATGGATAAAATAACTTGTGATTTTGTATTATTTAAAAATGGTTACATAAAAAAAACATACTTTACATACTCCTTCTGGAAGTTTGAAATTGAAGTGGTAAAAATACACATTCTGATACCACATGTCTACTGAATGGTATAATATCATAACATTCATTTCAATTTCTATGAATCAATGATGAAAGCTGGATAAGGAAAATTTATTTACTAAAAAATTTTTCATTAAACATTTTCTTCAAAACACTAATTTCAAATCAGGTGGTTAAGGCACTCAACTCATAACCCGTGGGTTAAGGGATTGAATCCTCATCACAACAAACATGCTGGCACTTTGAACTGTGGGGGTGTTAAATGTGATGGTCAATTCCACCATTTACTGGTGAAAGAGAAGCCCAAGAGTTGGTAGCAGGTGGTGATCACTAACGGCCTTCCACATTGCAAAATTAGGGAAGTCTAGCACAGATTGCCCTCATAAAGCTTTGCTGGAAATTCAAAACAAATGAGTTTGGTTTTAAATTGGAAATTATAATTCAAATTTTAGTGTTATATATTGGTTAAATTTTTAATTTATAAGTAAATATTGAAAAAAAATATTCAAAATATCAGTTTTAATGCATTTTATGATGTGCTCAAATTGGAGTTTGTGATGTCCAAATACCAAGACTATAGTTTTTTATTAGTTAGGAGCTCAAATTACTGATTTTGAGAAGTTATAATATGGAAAATTGAATCTCCCATCTTTTCTGCTTGCTGCATTTACTGAATTAGTCTCAGTGCTCCTACCTACCTCTTTCCATTTTTGGAAGCATTTGATCATGTACACTTACTTTTGAATACGACTCAAACAGAGCTAAGTTACAGAGTTTTATAAATTATAGTGCAATTCTAAGGTACTGATACAGTAATTTATGACCTTTTGTTATTCTGAAATGTACACATGCTAAATCTAAAAGATTATTATTTTGTTTCACATCTTACTGTAAAATTTTGTGAGACTTGATATTCAGTACTGAGTCAAGCCCCAAATGAGTAAAAAAGTTCAAAACTAGAAAATATTATTGTTTACTCTACTTCTTTATTTACTGTTCTGTATTTTATGATAAATTAAATTTACGAACTTTTTATAACTTATAACTCAGTTGTGACTATTTTACAAAATACTAGTTTACACAAATACAGCCAATACAGATCACTTTGTACAGACTGTAAACTGTGACTATAAACATTTACTATAACTGCTGGGTTGAGTAATTACTGTAACGTTGCCCATCAGACTGCTGTAATTTTATATTTCACAACTTTGATATGATGATCTCTTTATCACATCAACAAAGTCCTCAGGAAGTCCTCAGGCTATGTTTTATATTTTATACTTGTGAAGAATATCCAAGTTTTAACTACAGAAAATACTTCATAACGTTAATCATTAAGTTTACCATAGATAGTAACAAAAATGACTGGTCCACTGCCTATAACTTTTATTTATAAAGACAGCAAATATTTTAAAGTAAAAATTAAAGATCAAAATAAAATGGCTTGTTTCACATGAAAAATCAATGTAAGTATTAGCATGATAAAGAGTAATATTATAACCTGGAATCATACAACTGATGAATGCAAGCAACTAAAAATAAATTTGTCGAGTGTAAAACCAGTTCTAAAACATGGATCAATAGTTTTTCATGTTTAATTTTCATTTTCAGTGTTAATACAGAATTTAGTAAGTTTTGCAGACTGACTAATAAAGATGCCACCAAAATTATCAGTTTGTAGACACAAGAATGTTAATCAATTTGTTTGTTACAAAAGAAGTTATCTGAGCTGAAATATAGATAGAAACAAGTTTCTTCCAGCAAACTGTTTTAAACTGATCACTCTCTTGGCATAAGAAAGACACTTCATTATTATGTCACTGAAGACCCAATCCAGGAATTTCAAACTAATTTTTCTAGCAAATTACAACTAGTTATATTGTGATATCACTTTCCTTACACTTCTATGAAAAAGATTCTCATTTAACATTTAGATGTGAAGACATAACAAAGAAATAAAACTCTGGACTAGCACTTCCTGAAGTCTTGTTATCCACATTTCCCCTTTAATAAATGTGTTTTTTTCCACACACACCCTTTTTCAAATGAAAAAATACAATACACACAGATTAAAATGTTATATGTGTTGTTGCAATTACTTATAACCTCATTAATAAAAAAATACATTAAAATGCTTAATGTAATATATCACACAATCGACTGCATCCTAACTGCTATTGTCCCCTCCACCTACACTTTTGGAAATGTTTATCAAAACCATATTAATTGTTCCCCTGTAATTATTACGTACCTTAACTGCTTCATTCATAATATAAGGAATACAAGCTATTGTAAATCACTTCAGCTTCTTGTGGCCTTTCTAAGCAAATCCTTATGGCAGAAGAATAAAACTTTTATTGGTGCTCATGACAGCAAATAACGTAATGAAGACAAAGAGCAAATCATTCTTTCTATTTCTTCTGCTACTGCTTTGGTTTGTGTGAAGTGTATGTGTTTTCTTAAAGCAAAGCCACATTGGGCTATCTGTTGTATCAAATGAGATGAATCAAACCCCTGATTTTAGTGTTGTAAAGACGAAGGTTTACTGCTGTCCGAACTAGGGGCACTGCCTCAGTTAATGGATGCTTTACCATCAAAACTAATAAATATGCCTCTGAAACAACATCATGTGATGTGTTTTTCCAGAAATGTCGAAAACTTTACATTTTTTTGTTATTTTCATGTCACATATGTAAATTTTATACACACAACAGATTATAAAAAGCACTAATATATTTTTATATTACCTGAACTGTGGTATGTGAAAAATGGATGCATCATAGTAAACTTATATCTCTCTAGAGTAATCACAATTAATCAGATACGTACTTGTACGATGGTCGACTCCTGTCATACGAGCTTGATACACTATTTCTCACAGAACACGGTAAACCTACATAACAATGGACATAGTTCAGTTCAACTGGACAGACCATCATTTATCGTTAGAACGGATAAATTGATGTTTACGTTTTATGGACTGGCGACCAGAGTAACAAACGTGTTATAATTGTAAGACATGTACTGTTGACTATCACATAAGAATTAGGAGATCCTGTCGATTACAGTTCACTTCCAGGTTACGTTAACAACGTCTGACTTAGTTTATCACAGTATTGAGATGTGAACACCACACAGAGTTAATTAACTAAAATGTTTATCAACATTCAGGAACTCACATTCCTTAGACTGATCTTTATTCGATTCGATCGCTCTACCTGGTATTAACACTTGTTTGTTTTTTGGAATTTCGCACAAAGCTACTCGAGGGCTATCTGTGCTAGCCGTCCCTAATTTAGCAGTGTAAGACTAGAGGGAAGGCAGCTAGTCATCACCACCCACCGCCAACTCTTGGGCTACCCTTCCTAAGTCAAGGAAGAAAAATATGAAGACAAGCATGGTGGTAGTGGGGAGGGAAGTGTAATATCAATTTGTTAACAAAATTGTGTGTTAATACCTAGGCCTGGCATGGCCTAGCGCGTAAGGCGTGTGACTCGTAATCCGAGGGTCGCGGGTTCGCGCCCGCGTCGCGCTAAACATGCCCGCCCTCCCAGCCGTGGGGGTGTATAATGTGACGGTCAATCCCACTATTCGTTGGTAAAAGAGTAGCCCAAGAGTTGGCGGTAGGTGGTGATGACTAGCTGCCTTCCCTCTAGTCTTACACTGCTAAATTAGGGACGGCTAGCACAGATAGCCCTCGAGTAGCTTTGTGCGAAATTCCAAAACAAACAAACAAATCCTTGACTTAAGCGCCACGTAGTGACTGACCGATTTATGGTTTGGGTTTCTATTATATTTATTTAACATAAAATGGTGTATTTGCGAACAACAAAATCACAACTAATTGTGCAAAGTATCTGTTGTCGTTGTTTTTTTTAATTTCGCACAAAGCTACTCTAGAGCTATCTGTGCTAGCCGTCCCACATTTAGGAGTGTAAGACCAGAGGGAAGGCAGCTAGTCATCACCGCCAACTCCTGGGCTACTCTTTGCCAACGAATAATGGGATTGACCGTCACATTAAAACGCCCCCACGGCTGGGAGAGCGAGCAGTTTGGTGCGACCGGGATTCGAACTTTTCCCTAAGATTACTAGTCGAACGCCTTAACACGCTTGGCCATGCCAGGCCGCCCCTGGCTGGGCTCAACAGTATCCTGATGTGGCTCTGCTACAAGAAAAACTGTATGTGTTTGTGTGATTTTCGTATAGCAAAGCCACAAAGGGCTATCTGCTCAGCCCACCGATGGGAATCGAATCCCTGATTTTAATGTTCTAATTCCGAAGACATGTCGCCGTACTAGCGGGGTGAAAGAAAAACACAAACGCGTGTGTCTTTTCAAAAGAATCTTTATTTGGGTTACAGATACAAAAAAGAGTTTACATCAACGTAAAATTAAAAATAGCAGAATTACATAAATATTTTTATTTAAATTATATAAATATTAAATAACTTTATTTATTCTTTAAACTTTTATTCAATTGGTGATTTTAACATCTATATCAATTTTTCAGCAAAAACTATAAATTCGATTAACATAAGTGCACGTAAATTTGAAAGTAGTAACTATTAAGTTTAATTAAGATTAAAAATAGACTTATTTTTTCCAAAATTTCAATCCCTTTATAATACGATGAAACGAATTTTTAATTTTAGTTGTGTTTGGCCTTGGTTGTTCTTCCCGGATGATGCGTTGTCTATGAAGTAACCATTGTGTTGTGAGGTTTTCAGTTGATTTATTGCACCATTCTGAAGAGCACGTGATGGGGTATCCATGTGTTGACACAGATTGAAACATAATGCAATTATATAAGGCTTTTACAAACTTATAATACTTTTTAAAACACATGGACACCTTCCATCCAAGATTTATAAATTGTTTGTCAGCCTTTGGTTTCGCTTTAGGTAAAATGTTCATCAAGCTTTTCTTTAAGCCGTGAATCGTCATCAAATATCCATGATCGGTAAATTCCGTCTGAAACACTAACGTTTCATCAGTGCAGGTGATAAAATCATCCTCACGCTCTTTTTTATTATGAAGAAGAGTGAGGTTTTGTGAAATAAGAACTTCTGCAAGTTCAGGTTCATAGTATTTAATTCCTTGTAGGAATGTAGAAATACTCTGACTGTCTTCAGGAATAACGAAATGTTTTGTCTTCAGATAGTGAATGAAGAAAGGGAATATGGCCCCACCTCCTTGAAGTTGATATTTCTCATCTTTAGGAAAATACCAACGTCGTTGACGTGCTTGAGTGGTAAGGGAACTGCCTACTTCACATATGGAGAGCGTTTCGACTGGAATTCTGTGTCTGATTCCATCGATACTCAAACGTATAGTTTTTGTCCCTTCAGGAAACATTGGCCTGGCATGGCCGAGCGCGTTAAGGCGTGCACTCGTAATCCGAGGGTCGCGGGTTCGCGCCCGCGTCGCGCTAAATATGCTCGCCCTCCCAGCCGTGGGGGTGTATAATGTGACGGTCAATCCCACTATTCGTTTGTAAAAGAGTAGCCCAAGAGTTGGCGGTGGGTGGTGATGACTAGCTGCCTTCCCTCTAGTCTTACACTGCAAAATTAGGGACGGCTAGCACAGATAGCCCTCGAGTAGCTTTGTGCGAAATTCCAAAACAAACAAACAAACAAACAATTCAGGAAACATTGCAAAATATCAAACTATAGTTACGTATTTTACTTGAGATTCTTATTTCCCAAAATCGTATTATTTTATTTGCTATCGCTCATTAACTTCTCTTGTAGTAACTGTATTTCATATTGTGCGTGTTTTATCCGTATCTAAGCATTACTTTTTAATTATTGTTACATAATGCATTGTTTTCTCAAAAAACGACAACAGCCAATAATACTTAAGCATTTGCAAATATTATTGTCGAGTGAAACAATAACTATCATTGAATAAATTTTCCTTTCACGTTTCCTCATTTCTTGACCAATTATCACAAAACTTGACACAAAGGGAATGCTAGCGCAAATAGTCCTCATGTAGCTTTGGATGAAATTCAGAAATGAAACAAACAAACAAACAAACTATGGCGTATAATGTGACTGTCAATCCCACTATTCATTTGTAAAAGAGTATTCCAAGAGTTAGCGTTGAGCGGTGATGACAAACTGCCTTCCCTTTGTAGCTTTGTGCAAAATTGAAAAACAAAACAAACAAAATGCCAAAAATAAGAAATAATTTCACAATTATGGGCGGTTATGCGTAGAAGCTTATTTGATTAGCTTTGCGTGAAACTTCTAAAGAAAACCAAAAAAAATGAAATTTTATGTGAATTTACGTGCATGTATCAGTTTGAAAATGAAAAAAAACATTCTGTAATTATTAACTGTTTTCAAATTACATAATGTTTACAAATAGATTTATTCAAAAGTAACACATTTATTTTTTTATGCTTTTTTGGAATGTAATCTTTGTGGAATCGTCAGAAACGCTACTTGACAGATCAAATCGATTGATAGATGGAAGGTGTGAAGCGGCATGCTTGAGTAAGAATATAATTTGTGAGAGAAGTTATTGGTTGACGAAAAGGAGCACGAGGAGACGTGCTTCTCTTCTTGCTAACGAACAATTTGATTTAAACGTAACCTTATAACGACCCCATAGCTGAACGGGTGAGCATGTTTGGTGCGACGGGTATTCGAACCCGCGATCTTCAGATTACGAGTCAAACTCCTTAACCCACCTGGCCATGCTGGGCCATTGAATAAGAGTTGGACTTAATATAATTTGAATTAAGTGGGTTGAGAAACCCAGTGGTAGTGATAGTATATCAACAATAAATTGAGTAAATAAATAACTAATACGTAATATTAATAGTTATAAAGTGGTATGCTGATTTGAGCTGTGAAGTGTGATAGATACAAATATAATTAATTGGGTATTTTATCATAATAGTAGTTTCATACTTTTGACTCAGAAGTTCCAAATTTATAAAAATGCAAATATGCAAAGTACAGTAACATCTTTCATTATAACAGCCATTTAATATTGTGGAATTGTTTGGTAACCTAATAACTGTAAATATCAAGCAAAGTAGTTTAATTGTGTGGTACTGATAAGAGTGTCTCACAAATAATCAGTTAATCATAAATTCACCAAAAACGATTTGTGAGATAAATATGCTTTTCAAGCCCAACATATATTGGCTATGATATTCACAGAGCCGTTTTACTAAGTTTTATTATTTAAATTTTGTTAGTTTAGGACAAATAATTAAACCATAAATTATGACGTTCTTACTTCATGCCTGAGGTCTAACAAATAGTTTGACTGTTACTGTTAAATATCTGTACTGACTGTACAATAATGTTTGATACTTAGAAGTTTTTATAATATTAATAAAATGTTTATTTTCTTCTAACTTATAATAATGTGTGTCAGGTTTATGCAATTTTTAAAGGTGTTTTCAGTTGATGTTAATCATTTTAATATTTTTGTATCATCCTGTATGAAAGGTAATTATTGTATTAGTTTTTGTAGTATTAGTTGGAAGGGTTTCAGAAGTGAATAAAAATTTAATTGTGAAGTAAGAAGAGTGTGATATGAAGTGTACATTATTTAAATAGAATAACCATTGTAATTTATTTTAAGTTTATCAGTGTTTTATTTTGGGACCTTTGGTATTTATATATATCAAAAGCTTGTTTTGTATACTTTCGGGGAAACCTTGACACTTGTGCAAATAATACCCTTTTCTTTCATTAATGATGCATTAGTAAAAGCAGAAATGGAATGCCAGTAATCACAGAAATCACATATGTGTTAGTTTGTAATAACTCAAAAACAAATTAAATAAAAAATGTTGCATTGACTGAAAATATCCCAGGGTACAAGCTATAAAGTGTGGGATCATAATATGTACCTTAGTGTTTTGGAGGTGACTGAAGAAATTGGACCCACATTGCATTGGAGTTACACCATTCATCAGTCTTAATCTCTTTTTTCCATTCTCGCATAAGAAATAAAGAGAAGCAATAGATATAGAATTAGAAATTAGAAGAGAGAGGTGTGGGTGTTCAAATCCACAACTTCCCACATGTTTTTGAGTTGTAACAAACCAGTATAATTAGTTAGAGGTTTAGGTTTGCTGTCTTTAATGCAGTCCTTCCTCCTGATTTTACACATTTCACTATTTAACTTCATTTAAATGCATTATTTTCACTAATACATATTAATGATTGTGATAAAAATACTAACGGAAACATTGTACATTCATGTTGCATAACTAAAGTTATTAGTGTAAAATTTTATAAGATGCAAAAAAATGAAAATCAAACAAATTCAAGTAATTGGAAAGACTTGAGACCAACTGAAGCAATTACTCTGATGATAAGATGATGCTTTTGAGAAAATCTCTAATTTAACAGGTCTAATGAGTGAACATGACTTTGGAAAATGTTTTCCACTGATAAGATCAACAGGAGTTTTTTGGAGAATTAGACACTTGTTCTGCAAATATTAAGGCTAATTTGTGACACCTTTGCTATTCTTTTTATAAGAGCAAAGAAAATTAATTAGCTTATTAAAATACACTCTGTGCTTTCAAAAATTCAAGAATAGGTTTATCATTTTGAAACATACTATCTTAGGACATCCATTATAAGTATGGTCTTTTACTGTTTTTTCATTCTTACTTTCAGACATGGGATGATAGCAGAATTTTGGGAGCTAGTCAACTTGTCAACTAAAATTAATCAGATTTGGTCTTTGTTGGTATGAAGGTTTGTAGTCAGTGAACAAATTTTTAATATTTTGTACACATGTGAACAATTATTTCTGTCCTTATCATGAAGCTAGAAACAATTAAGGAATGTTATGGAGAAAAAGTATTTAAATGTGATTGTTTGGAAAGTTTTGAAACATTCTGTTGTGTATTTGATTTGGGAATCAAACTTTAAATAGGAATGGAAAAAAATCTATGTTACATCATATGTATAAAAAAATTGCATTATCAGGGTATTTGTCTCACTTTATGATGACAGTATTGTTTGTTTATTAAATGTAACCTTCCAGTGTCTACAAATAATTTGTGGTCTAAGTGGAATTGAGTTTAAGTTCCCATCTTCACGTTATTGTAGCATATATTGTAGTTCCACTTGCATGCTAAACAACTGAGACAACTGTTTGGAACTGGAAAATGTAATTGGTTACCATAGTGTTTACATTGTTTAGTTTTATGCAGTCTAATCAAAACTATGACTAAACCAATTGCCACAATAACAATAAATTAATTGCAAATAGATATAACAATTTTTTTCTATTTTTAGTATTTCTATTTATCCAAGTAATCAAAATGTTACTTTGTTTGCTACTGAGCATTAAGCTGCATACCAGACAAATTAAATCATGAACATCAGAAAGTATAAACCTTTTAATTATAAATATACTTTAATTTCTAGTTTATTGACATGCATGGAAAATAAAGTTCATTAATCTTTTTAATGCCATTTAAGTTTTTTTAACATATACATTACACATTTTTAATGTGGCTCCCTTTTGAAAATCACAGTTCATCTAATTTGATTTGAAATTAGAAACTGGCTGTAAAAATTAAATTACTTAACTAGGACTGGAAAGGCCAACTTCAGGTGACTTACAGTGGATTTTGTACTTACCAGTTGGTCTTCCTGGCGAGTTATGATAATTACAGTTACACAACAGAAAGTCCTTTACAACTTGAATTACTGTAGTTGTTCTCTTAATGTTGTAAACTAGATGTAAACTTGTTTTTTGTTATTTATCTTTTGTTTTTTTAAAGTTTGTTTTATTTTACCTTAATTTCCTTTTATGAATTTTACTTAATTTGCTTTTAACTTTTTACTGGATGTTTGGCACAGATAGCCTATAGCTGCTTTGTGGTATAAAACACCAAATCAACCATTCAACCAACTAACCAATCTCCCACAAATACTGACAAAACTCTCTTGCAATTTCTGATAGATTGTCCATATCAGCAAACATGTTACCACTTTGGATATTTTTTTGTGTAATATTTCTTTTCTTTGGTATGGTACCTTCAAAAGTATACAAATGTCCAGATTTTCTCTTAGAAGCACCTTGCATCATGGAATCTTGCTCAGATGTTAGCTTCAAAACTGGTACTTGCACTATGAGTATCAACAGAATTTTGCTACCAAGTGATTCTCTTGTGCTGCTACTAACCTTATTAGTCGTTTTTTAGTTGCTTGTTTCTTGTGTATCTGTTGCCATGAAACTTCCTGGTGTCTGATTTGTGAGGACCATGCTTCATGTCCAAATTAAAATATTCAGGAATTACAAGGGTAACAAACATTTTTGTTAGACTACATGAATAAGTAAAAGTATTTTCTTTGTTTAACACATAGAGCTTAACATTTTTGATTGACTTATCAATAAAAGGTTGTTGATACATTGAAAGGAAGTAGTAATAAGAAAATCTGCATTTTGATAATGAGAAGGAATTTCAGATAAACTGGGTAAAATTATTAACAAAAATGGATAAAAAAAATTGTGGATCACACTGCCATGAAAATGGAATGTAAATAGGGAATTTAAATAGAAAATCTTTTAGCTTTCATACTTTTTAAGGGTTTACTGTGATTCTCATCGTTTTTCATAAGACATTGAAAATATAGGGGCTAAGGATTCACAATATGGAACATATTATTTGTTATATTTTTTGATATTTTAAGGGAACATGCTACTGTAAAATTAAGAACAGGGAATGCTAGGTGTGATTGATCTGTTCATTTACTGATTCAGCCCCTAAGGTGCCTTTCAAGATGAAAATTTCAGTTAGAGTTATTCTGGTAGAAATTATTTTTACTGTACTTAATCTTTCCAAACTGTAATTGATTATTAGAAAGTACCAAAATATTTAGAGTTGTATCACTTCACTTTCATTTCTTATACAACCACAAAAAGCAAATATTTGGCTGCTAATATAAATAGTTTTTCTAAAAGTTCTTTAAACACATTTTAAGGGTGTTGAGTGTTGATATAATTACTGGAACCTTCTTTATCATAAAAACTTGTTTTTGAGAATGATTGCATGAGAGATTGAAATGTTGAATTTGTTTTTAAAGTATTCTTACTATAAAAGGTGTAACTTCCAATAATTTTACAGCAGAGTTGGTATTATGAGTACTTATCACATTTTCAAACAGTTATCCCTTTTTATGTACTTGTTAACAGCAGAATGACTTTATAACACCCCTATGTCAAAAGTTTGAATTAGTTATTCATGTTTTGCACTTATTAACAGAGTTCTTAGAATTCTTGCACTATTACCAGCAGCACAGTGTGTGGACTTTTAATGCTAGAAACTTGGTTCTGATACACATGGTGGGTAAAGCAAAGATAGCCTATTGTGTATATTTGTGCTTAATTACAAACACATAAATACTTGGAATTCAACAAAACATTTAGTTTCTGAACAGAATAAAAAAAAAATTATACAACAGACATAATTGAAACACAAATTCAACTTTTATTTTCTTATTCATATTTGTATGCAGTGGACAGACATCTATATTCACAAATATTATCCTACCAGTAAAATGTGTAAAAAATTGAAATATATAGAGTTGACATTTCAAGTCATAGTCTTAAACTGATGACATTTGAATTCATGTTTGAAAAATTCCATGTAAACAAATTTTTCAATATCTGTGTATAGTAAGAGATATGATATCAGCTTGGTGAATAAGTATGACTTGTATAGAGATTTCTAAAGCTAACTGTGATAGAAAATTGGCTTAGCTAAGTGCAAATTTAACTGACAGCTGTCTGTTGTTTTCAAGTAATGTTATTATGAGGTTGTTAGTGTTGTTACATTTATTAAACAACAACAAAATAATATCAAACTTCTTTAAAGCCTCTGTTTGTATGTAATTTTCCTTTAAGTATTGTATAATAAAGATTTAAAACCAAACTTAAAATACTGAGTAAAGATGTGTGCTTGTGAACAAATTCTATTCTGTGTCTTTTTGTGTAAGTATTAAAATTGATGTGTGGGTTAAAGATAAAAAAAAAGTAGTTATATTTTAGTGTCTTTATTTTTCTTTCAGGTAAATAAAAAGTATTACATTTGTTCAGAAAGTGAGATAGAAAAATAACACTTTCATTTAATATATATTAATTAGAGCATAACCTACTATTTTATAATTTTCATCTTCATCTAAATGTTCAGAGTAAATCAATGGATCATTGTGATATAATTTTTGAGCAACAAAATCTTTGAAAATGCAGAATAAGTTTTTCATAAACAAGTATTTGTGTTGAACTGTACCTCATGTTTAATGCTGTGTTTTTATCACCCAGATAAATCATGATTCTAGACCATTTTAATGTAACTTTAAAAAGTTCACACATTTCTTGTAACTTGTCATTCAGTTTGTTGAAAAAATGTTTGTTACCATTCAGCAGTTTAATTTAACCTACATTTATTTATTATCATGTTAAGGTAATTAAAAAGCAACACTAATCAAAATGAATAGTGATACATATATAAACAGACCAAAATTTCTATGTTAGTCACATACCACACTCAGTTATTTCTTGAGTCTTGGAATTTAAGATGTCTTTATTAATAATTAAGTAATTTGCTTAAGTTTAAATTATCAAAGATTTGAATGAGGCTTAACAGAAACTGAGAATGTGTTTCTATATGTATATTTGTTTCTGTTGATATGCATTGTTTAAGTAACCACTCAATTATAAAAATTAAACACATTTCAAGGGTGTTGAATGTTGATGTAATTAGTAGAACCTTCTTTACCATTACCCCTTGGTGTGGATTCCCGTACGTGATGAGGGGACCTCGCAGTGAAGGTTCTGTTCTTTCAGTTTACCTCCTCTGGGATCTAAACATCCACTCAGATGTTTGCTGTGCGTGGCAACTCGTGAACAGGGGGGAGAGAATCCTGGTAGTTGATGGGTTCAACCCCAACACACCACTTTGGCATTGAATTCCTGTAGTGTCTGGAATCCCCTTCAAACAGCAAAGACCCACTTTATCGATTGAGGGCAGGATCTGTAGAGGTAGATTGATCTCCCTCAAATAAGGATAGTAAGGGAAAAAGACTTTGTCATGAACAGAAGGGTTCTCTACCCAATTCGCCAACACAGAAATAAAAATGGTCACCCTGATGCAGTGGAACTGTCAAGATTTACGTTCTAGTCTGGATGACATCAAAACACTGATTGCTTTCTGTTTGTTTTTCATCATAGAAAACATTTCTGAAATCTGCCGATTCAGACACCTTTCAGCAGTTTTCTTGACATAGAAATGACAGGCTGTGTGACAGATGAGTACATGGAGGGGTGGCACTGTTGGTTGATCAGCATATGCCCACCCTCTCTTTGCCACTCGATACACCCTTGGAAGCCATAGTCATCAGTGTTTCCTTGGGTCATACCATCACTGTTTGTTCTCTCAACCTGTCACCTGAGAGACAAATGATCAATCAGTCAGTCCTTCACTGATGTTTGATCTCTTAATTTGCTCCCCTTCATAATTTTCCCATTTTTCATGGAGGGTTGACAATAATCCATGAGGCAGTGATCATTTCCTCATAATGTTGAGAGAGAGTGGCCATGGTTGATGCCACCTGACCTGCATGCCCCAGTGGAAGATAGATCAGACAAACTGACCCTCTTTCACTGCTGTCAAAGAACTTTATCATGCCCTTGTCTATAAGCCATTCATAGATGACTTTGCAGCACCAGTAACTGACTGTGTTATAAAAACAACTGCTCAATGTAGGCTCAAAAATGAGCCTGGGGTACTTTACGTTGATGCTCCATACTCTCAAACCACATTTCTTTCCAGTGGGCCCGTGCACGTGTTCGATTGGTAAGACGTGAAAGCCAGAAGGAATTTTGGATTAAGTTCACACCAAGCATCTCTTCTACCACCAGATCCAGAGCCATATGGGACAAAATTCAAAAGGTCAGCGGGCAATACAATTCTGTTCCCCTCTCAATCTTACTCTCTGATGGCCAGAAAGTGGCTGATACCCAAAGCATTGCTGATACTCTTGGTGAAAGCTTTTGCTGTGTATCTGGCACTTCTGTTTCTTCCTCCACCTTCTTAGTCATCAAGACTTGGGCATAGCAATCATCTCTTTCCTTTCAAGCTGATTGCCTTTGTGACTATAATCGTTCACTTACACTGGAAGAACTCACTGTCCCTTCATTGGTCTTGCAGTACATTGGTTGCACCTGTTGATATTCACAGTGAGATGCTGTACCATCTCTCTCCTGCTTCCCTTGCTATTCTTCTGATTTTAATTAACTGTGTCTGGCAAGAGAAAGTTTTTCCTGGTGCTTGATGCCAGGCTATTGTCTGACCTTTCTCCAAGCCTGGGAAGGATCCCAAGATTCCTTCAAACTACTGTCCAATTACAGCTGTCTCTGTTAGACCTTAGGGAGTATGGTTATTGCTCATCTTGTTTGGTTACTCTTGCCCATGCAGTGTGGGTTCTGACAACAGCACTTCACAATTGAGCACCTGATTCGACTTGAAACATCCATCAGAAAAGCCTTTCCCAAATGACAATTTCTTGTTTCAATATTTTTTTACATTGAGAAGGCTTATGATACAACATGGAAGTTTGGAATTTTGCAAGACCTCCTCCACAGGAACTTGGAGTCCCTCAGGGCTGTGTTGTGAGTGTCACACTTTTCAGTACAAAAATTAATGTCATCACTGAACAACTCCCTCTCACTGTTGGAAATGGACTCTATGTTGACGAT
Organism: Carcinoscorpius rotundicauda; assembly: GCA_011833715.1. Lineage (NCBI taxonomy): Eukaryota > Metazoa > Arthropoda > Merostomata > Xiphosura > Limulidae > Carcinoscorpius > Carcinoscorpius rotundicauda. The sequence continues at coordinate 169,602,179 of CM022391.1, read as the reverse complement.
TTTCACATCTCATGTCAGTTATCAAACATAAGGTGTATTGAGCAGCAGCTACAGACTGCCCTCAATTGTGTATTGAAGTAGACTACAGCAAATGGCTTCACATTCTTTCTCTCTAAAACCATTTGCATGCACTTTTGCTGCCATGATCTTGAACTCTGTATTGGTGAAGTTGTGCTGCCTTTGGTCTCCGAGACTAAGTTCTTGGGGCTTATCTTTGACTGTAAACTGACCTTTATTCCACACATCAAGCAGCTATGAGTCAAATGTACAAGAGCACTGAACATCCTCCATGTCCTCTCTTCCACCACATTGGGAGCAGATTGTTATTCTATGCTAAAGATATATGGTGCTCTTATTCAATCGAAACTTGACTATGGATCACTGGTCTGCCAGACCATCGACCTTACTGGGGCTTTTTGTACTTTCCCAGTTCAGGGAATATACATGGAATCTCATGAATCTTCTTTGCACCTTCGCCATTTGTAACTGTCTTTACTATATGCTTCGAAACTTCGTTTCTTACCAAAGCATCCCACCTGGGGTTGAGTCTTCCTTCCTCGATGGGCCATGCTTTTTCAGACCAGACGGTCTGCCATTGCTCTTTTTGAGAATGATTGTATGAGTGATTGAAATGTTGTACTTGTTTTTAAAATATTATTTCGTACTGTAAAAGGTGTAAGTTGTAATAATATTCTTACAGAACTGTTGGTGTTATGAGTACTTATCACATTTTCAAACAGTTATCCCTTTTTATGCACTTGTTCAGAGCAGAATGACTTTATAACACCCCAATGTCAAAAGTTTGAATTAGTTATCTACATTTTTGCACTTATTAACAGATTTCTTAGAATTCTTGCACCACTACCAGCAGCACAGTGTGTGGATTTTTAATGCTAGAAACTTGGTTCTGTGTTCTGATGTGCATGGTGGGTAAAGCAGAGATAGCTTATTGTGTAGATTTGTTTAATTACAAACACATAAATTTTTAAAAATTATAAGACAGACATAATTGAAACTCAGATAGAAACAACAAATGTTCAGGTGCAGTTAATTCATATGTTTTGTTTCTTTAATAATGAAAATGTGTCTTCAGCCTAAAATAACACACTTGGCTTTTTAAAAATTATTTTAATGCTACAAATTTAGATGAAAATTGAAAAATTAAAAGGTTTGGCCGAAAAAAGATTTTTTATTAATTTTTAACAACATAATATTTGGTGAATAACTATGACTTATGTAGAGCTTTCTGAAGCTTACTGGGATAGGAAATTGGCTCAGCTAAGTGCAAACCTAACTGTCAGCTGTCTGTTTTTATCAAGTAATGTTATTGTGAGGTTTATAGTGTTGTTACATTCAATAAACACAATTAAATAAAAATCAAACTTCTTCAAAGCCTCTGTTTGTATGTAATTATTATTTAAGTATTGTATAAGAAAGAATTAACACCGCAACTTAAAAAACTGAGGAACGGTATGTGCTAGTGAACAAATTGTATGGTGTGTCTTTTTGTGAAAGTATAATAATTCATGTGTGGATTAAAGGTAAAAAAAGTAGTTATATATCAGTGTCTTTATTTTTCTTTAAGATAAACAGAAAGTATTGTGTTTTTTCAGAAAAGGAGACAGATAAATAACACTTTCCATTTCATATATATTAATTTGTGCACAACCGATTATTTTATAACTTTGATCTTCCTACACAGTATTCATCTACATATTCAGAGTAAGTGAAAGGATCATTGAGAGAAAACTTTTGAGCAAAAAATTCTTTGAAAATGTAGAATAACTTTTTATAAACAAGTACTTGTATTGAACTGTACCTCATGTTTAAATATTGTGTTTTTATCACTCAGATAAATTATGATTGTAGTCTGTCTAAAAGTTCATGTTGGATTATACACTCATTTCTTACATGTGATAAAGCAGAATTTTGTATCATTTCAGTGGTGTTGTGCCATGACTATCTGCACAAACAGAAACAAGCTTCAACAAGCTGGGCACTGTCTGTGTGAATTGAACCATCTGCCAAGATTCTATGATTTTGAATGTAAGCTTGGACTCTTTTGAAAGTGGAACGTAAGTTTATTTTCTATAGTTTTTAGTATCTGCTTAGATTCATTTAATTTTAAAAAGTTTAAACATTTCAAGTTCCTTGTCATTCACTTTGTTGAAAAATTAATAAGTACCATTTAACAGTTTTATTTAACCAGCATTTATTTATTAGCATGTTAAGGTAATTAAAAAGGAATTCTCGCCAAAATGAATAGTGATATATATATATATATAAACAGACCAAAATTTCAATGTTAGTCATATACCACACTCTGACTTATTTATTGAGTCTTGGAATTTAAATTGTATTTATTAATAATTAAGTAAAGCAGGTGAGTGTAATTTGCTTCAGTTTAAATTATCTAAGTTTTGAATAAGGCTTAATAGGAACTGAGAATGTCTTTCTATATGTATATTTTAATTTATAATACATTTTCATATTCCTATCTTTTTATAATAAGTGAATATTATTTTTGACTTTTTTCATCTTCAGTTTAACATGTGTGAAGAATAGATGTAGATGACTTAATACAGAGAAAAGTGATGGAATGTAGAAATAAACATAATATATTGAATAGTTATATGGTTTAACATTTAGGATGGCTAAAAGCTATGAAATGGGTAACTTATCAAATAGTTTATTAAAAGCATAAAATAAGTAAAATGAGGTGAAATGTGTTCATACAATGTTGTCCTTAAATATCCTTTTCTGGGAAAGTAGAGATTTTATTCAAAAAGCAAACATTAAATCCTCTTTTAAGTTCTCTGTAAGTACTGACCTCCACAAGTGCTAACAATAACTAATTTCATAAACCAATCACACTGATATAAAAATAAATCTTGCTGGTACCTTGCCATTGTTTTTTTAAATTTTAATGTTGTGCCTTTTTGTCCTGTTGTGTTTACAATATATCAAAAATTAATTCTTTATCTCACTGATCCCTTGGATAATTTTACATACTTCAATAAACTAACAGTGTATTCAGCACATAATAATAGAATTAACATGTTAACTAGTAGTTTAGGCATATGCACTCAGTCTCTAATATATAGGTTGCAGGTTTGCATCCCTGTTACCAAACATGGTGATCCTTTATTTGCTTTAGGGACGAGATATCTAAATATAAACCTTCCTGCCTAATACAAAATACCTGAACATGAAACCTGAAATTTTGATGGGATTAAGATTGATTGAAGAAGTGAAATTAAAACTAGGATTCTCTTCAGACATAGTCATTGTGAACAGAATATGTGAATTGGGGCTGGTCTTTGAAGGATCAGGGAAAAGTTACTTTCAATAAGTTTGATATTGCTAAACTTTGAAACAATGTTTTTATCAAGGATAGTGTTTGGCAAATGTTTTAATCTTGAAAAATTGTAATGAATAGCGTAGAAGTGTTTGATGTAGATGGTAATATATGATTTAAAAAAATAATGGGGTACAAACATTGTTTAATGAAATTTAGTCAACTTATTCTAACTTTGGTGGTGAGGAAAGCTGAAGAATACTAGTAAATAAAAGGCTGTTACTGCTGGAAATTTGGCAAACTGTAGTTTGTTGTATACAAAGTTCAAACTGAAAGAAACTTAAAATTTAGAATGAAGAAACATAAGTAAAATGTTGGGGGAAAAAAAGGTAAAATTCCTACTTTATGTGAACATGCAGTGAACAGTCTTATCATTTATTGGAAAAGAACTGTTATTTTGGATCAACTGAGTGAAATAACAGCTGGAAACATGAGATGATCTATGAAAGAAATGAAAATGAAAGGAATTATAAATAAAGATAAAGGTTTGGTACGTCAACCAGTATATGAATGACATGTTTTTCTGAAAGTTCATAGAAAATATGTTTTCTCAATCCAAACGAGCCGTTTTTGCATACAGTAAATTTCACTGTTAAATTACAATGAAGTTGGTATTAGTTGCACATACAACGAAGTTTCACTCTCAAGAACTTCCAATTAAATCAACCGTAAATATAATCGTCAAAGGTGATATGACTAATTGCACACATTCTTATTGATATGCAGTTCAACCTCTCTCACAGCTACTAGTTTATGGTTATTGGAAATGCACATAATCACATGTACGTAATGAGAACTGCTTATCCTGAAAATAGCAAATTTCCTTTTTTGTATAAGTGTCATTGTTGTGTATCTTAATTTTTGGAGAACTTGTACAAAAAAGCTAATGCAACCATTGCAACAAAGTTCTAATAACAATTACTTGTGTTTTTGTTGTATTCTAAAACTGTTAATTTAAAATTTTCATTAATTGAAAGTAATTTGTGTAACAAATACTTGCATTTAAGATTGATGTTTTAATGTTGCATTTTATATCTGAATTAATAATGAAAATATTGTACTTCAACAGAAAAAAGAAGATATTAGCTGATGCATTGAATAGAGAAAGATAGTCTTGAATAATATATGTTGTACTCCATTCTTCACCAGATAAATTTAATATTTTTATTACTAAACTTTCTGGTAGGTTAAACACTCACCTGAAAATGACGTATTTGCCTCATACACATGTGGAGGAATTAATAAACATGGCAGTGATAGATCTATAATTCAGTTAGAAGAAGGAAGTAAATTTTGTTTTGTTTTCTTGGGGAGGGGGGTCTGAATGGATTTTATTTAGCTTGAAAGTAGCAGATGTTTATTAAATTTTAACTGAACAAGTGTTAGCATTGAAGGTTAGATTGTGAAAACGTTTTTAAAGAAAAACAATGACACAGTTGACTTAGATTTGAATATTTCTAGAAATATTCACTACCGTTAAAAATAATTTCAACTATAAGTTCTTCAGTTTGCACATTGCCTGGTTCATTGTTTTTGTTTATAGTGTAATCTGTAAATATTGCAGAAGAGCAGCTATGGTAGTAAGAAAAGTAGTGAAATGTTGAATCATTATTCAAAAATATTTAGACAGTTTGGATTTTTAGTTATAAATATTAAAACTTTAATTCTCTTGGAATTGAATGAAGTCACAAGCTCTATAATCAGAAAGATCTGTAACTTCAAACTTGGTGGGCATAATCAGCCTTGGCTTTTCATGTATAATTTCCAAGTTAATTTTTAAAGTTACTTTTTAAAACAATTTTATATAGATTCATCCAATTAGAGTTTTTAAATGTTTGAACACACACACACAAAACTACAAAAACTCTCCTTGCTACAGTTTCAAGTGTATGTGTATTTTTTCTATACTCAAAATTCCCAGTTAATATTTATGCATTAGAAATTGCCTCATTGAGAGGCTGTCTCTGAGACCTATGTGGTACAACACATTTTCATTCAGTAACTCATAGGTAAGCTTCTCCTAACTGCTCAACTCTTGGAGAAATTTTCTAAATCATTTTAAACCATCACACCAAATACTGGTAGTTTTACCTGTTTTATGTCAATATCATTCTTACATGATTGTGAATGCAGCTGTCTGTTGTTAACTTTTCTGCTATTTAGCTGTTAGAACTATGCAAGCTTCGTGGAGGGACTCCTGTCTTTCAGTAGTCCAGACACATGCAATATCCTTGTGAATGTGGGATCATTGAGTATATCTTGTGCAGAATGAACTAATTCATTCAGTGCACATCATAATTGTGATCTACAGGGATCTGCCTTTATCATATTCCATGTTCAGGTTTTGAACACATTCTTATGTCACCTTCACCTGGCTGGCCTGAATGGCTTCTGAGTAACTTCCAGGTCTACTATATTTAACAGTAAGACACCAGGATTCTGTCTGTCTATTGTGTTTTCAAACCAGTTCCTTGGGATATTAGGTGTGCCTGTTGAGCATCAAGGTCTCTCACTAACTCTTGAGACATCAGATTACATTTCTCTTCTCATACTGCAGACTAGAAAGTAAGCATTAGAGGTTGCACCCAGGCTGTTGTTATGTATACTAATAATCTTTGTCTAGAGAATGTAGGATAACATTGATATAGCTCTTCCATTATTGGCAAAAGCTGTCAGAGAAGACTGCTTCTCCTAGTCCTTGTATTTTTAGTTTTTGCCTGAACCGTGCCTTTCTGGTCTTTACAGTAAGAGGTTTTGGAAAGTTCCAGTATGTGATTATGAGTATCAAATACATATTAGTAATAGAAGTTGAATGTAAAAAGCACATTGAAAATATACTGTAAAATAAAATATTCCTTTGCAATGAGAAAAAACAAGAAATCAAACTTCTTCAAAGCCTCTGTTTGTATGTAATTATTATTTAAGTATTGTATAAGAAAGAATTAACACCGCAACTTAAAAAACTGAGGAACGGTATGTGCTAGTGAACAAATTGTATGGTGTGTCTTTTTGTGAAAGTATAATAATTCATGTGTGGATTAAAGGTAAAAAAAAGTAGTTATATATCAGTGTCTTTATTTTTCTTTAAGATAAACAGAAAGTATTGTGTTTTTTCAGAAAAGGAGACAGATAAATAACACTTTCCATTTCATATATATTAATTTGTGCACAACCGATTATTTTATAACTTTGATCTTCCTACACAGTATTCATCTACATATTCAGAGTAAGTGAAAGGATCATTGAGAGAAAACTTTTGAGCAAAAAAATCTTTGAAAATGTAGAATAACTTTTTATAAACAAGTACTTGTATTGAACTGTACCTCATGTTTAAATGCTGTGTTTTTATCACCCAGATAAATTATGATTGTAGTCTGTCTAAAAGTTCATGTTGGATTATACACTCATTTCTTACATGTGATAAAGCAGAATTTTGTATCATTTTAGAAGTGTTGTGCCATGACTATCTGCACAAACAGAAACAAGCTTCAACAAGCTGGACACTGTCTGTGTGAATTGAACCATCTGCCAAGATTCTATGATTTTGAATGTAAGCTTGGACTCTTTTGAAAGTGGAACATAAGTTTATTTTCTATAGTTTTTAGTATCTGCTTAGATTCATTTAATTTTAAAAAGTTTAAACATGTTAAGTTCCTTGTCATTCAGTTTGTTGAAAACTTAATAAGTACCATTCAACAGTTTCATTTAACCAGCATTTATTTATTAGCATGTTAAGGTAATTAAAAAGCAATGCTCGCCAAAATGAGTAGTGATATTTATATATATAAACAGACCAAAATTTCAATGTTAGTCACATACCACACTCTGACTTATTTATTGAGTCTTGGAATTTAAATTGTATTTATTAATAATTAAGTAAAGCAGGTGAGTGTGATTTGTTTCAATTTAAATTATCTAAGTTTTGAATAAGGCTTAATAGGAACTGAGAGTGTCTTTCTATGTGTATATTTTAATTTATAATACATTTTCATATTCCTATCTTTTTATAATAAGTGAATATTATTTTTGACTTTTTCATCTTCAGTTTAACATGTGTGAAGAATAGATGTAGATGACTTAATACAGAGAAAAGTGATGGAATGTAGAAATAAACAAAATACATTAAATAGTTATATAGTTTAACATTTAGGATGGCTTAAAGCTATGAAATGGGTAACTTATCAAATAGTTTATTAAAAGCATAAAATAAGTACAATGAGGTGAAATGTGTTCATACAAGGCTGTCCTTAAATATCCTTTTCTGGGAAAGTAGAGATTTTATTCAAAAAGCAAACATTAAATCCTCTTTTAAGTTCTCTGTAAGTACTGACCTCCACAAGTGCTAGCAATAACTAATTTCATAAACCAATCACACTGATATAAAAATAAATCTTGCTGGTACCTTGCCATTGTTTTTTTAAATTTTAACGTTGTGCCTTTTTGTCCTATTGTGTTCACAATATATCAAAGAAATTAAGTCTTTATCTCACTGATCCCTTGGATAATTTTACATACTTCAATAAACTAACAGTGTATTTGGCACATAATAATAGAATTAACATGTTAACTAGTGGTTTAGGCATGTGCACTCAGTTTCTAATATATAGGTTGCAGGTTTGCATCCCTGTTACCAAACATGGTGATCCTTTATTTGCTTTAGGGATGAGATATCTTAATATAAACCTTCCTGCCTAATACAAAATACCTGAACATGAAACCTGAAATTTTGATGGGATTAAGGTTGACTGAAGAAGTAAAATTAACACTAGGATTCTCTTCAGACATAACACTAGGATTCTCTTCAGACATAGTCATTGTGAACAGAATATGTGAATTGGGGCTGGTCTTTGAAGGATCAGGGAAAAGTTACTTTCAATAAGTTTGATATTGCTAAACTTTGAAACAATGTTTTTATCAAGGATAGTGTTTGGCAAATGTTTTAATCTTGAAAAATTGTAATGAATAGTGTAGAAGTGTTTGATGTAGATGGTAATGTATGATTTAAAAAAATAATGGGGTACAAACATTGTTTAATGAAATTTAGTCAACTTATTCTAACTTTGGTGGTAAGGAAAGCTGAAGAACACTACTAAATAAAAAGCTGTTACTGCTGGAATTTTGGCAAGCTGTAGTTTGTTGTATACAAAGTTCAAACTGAAAGAAACTTAAAATTTAGAATGAATAAACATAAGTAAAATGTTGGGGAAAAAAAGGTAAAATTCCTACTTTATGTGAACAATCTTATCATTTATTGGAAAAGAACTGTTATTTTGGATCAACTGAATGAAATAACAGCTGGAAACATGAGATGATCTATGAAAGAAATGAAAATGAAAGGAATTATAAATAAAGATAAAGGTTTGGTAAGTCAAACAGTATATGAATGACATGTTTTTCTGAAAGTTCATAGAAAATATGTTTTCTCAATCCAAACGAGCCGTTTTTGCATACAGTAAATTTCACTGTTAAATTACAATGAAGTTGGTATTAGTTGCACACACAATGAAGTTTCACTCTCAAAAACTTCCGATTAAATCAACCATAAATATAATCGTCAAAGGTGATTTGACTAATTGCACACATTCTTATTGATATGATATGACTAATTGCACACATTTTCATTGATATGCAGTTCAACCTCTCTCACAGCTATTAGTTTATGGTTATTGGAATTGCACATAATCACATGTACGTAATGAGAACTGCTTATCCTGAAAATAGCAAATTTCCTTTTTTGCATAAGTGGTCCAATACACTTATAAATTTACATTACTATTAAGTAAGTGTATAACATTTGGTAAGCCACAGCCATGATTACACAGTGGTAAGTTGTGGAAGAAGAAAATGAGAAGGACAGTGGAAATAAATACACCAATATGTGCACAACTATAGTCAATGTGCAAATAGCATGGAGATTACATGATATGTAATCATGTCAAATTTTGATAAGAGATATCTTCATGGATAGACCAGGAAAGATAGGCCTTGTGCAACACAACAACATTGCATCCAGCTAAAGTGAAGCCCTTTCAGATGTTTTATGCAATGAAATACCTTACAAAGCAGGAAGCTGAGGCAATGTTGGAAGCTGGAATTGTTAAGCCTTCAAATTCAGCCTACAATTTACCAGTTTTAATCACAAAAATTAGAGATAGGTTAACTGTTTCTAAATAAATTTCCAAAAGCTGAATCTTGTGATGAAGTTAAACTCTGAACCTACAGACAACCTAGAAACTATCAGATCAGGTTCTCTTCAGAGATCAACCTCAGTAAAGGTTATTGCCAAATCCTAATGAAGACAGGATTTATAGAGAAGACAGCATTTTTAATACCAGATGGATGTTACCAATTTCAGCAGGTGCCAAGTCAACTCTGCAGAAACATTCAACTGCATGATAAGGAGGATGCTGTGCAACACAACCAATATCAAGCACTATGCAGATGCCATCCTGACACACACTGTGAAATGGGAAGACTAGATGAAGAAATGTAGAAAGCTGTTACAACATATGATAGCAGCAGGTCTCACCATCAGACCATCCAAGTGCTACACCTCATATTATGTGCTGGGACTGAAAGACAGTCATGGAAAAGAAGGTATTCCAAGTACAAGATACACTAGCTCTGACTAAAAAGCAACAAGTCAGATCCTTTCTGGATTTATTTTGATATTATAGGAAATTCATCCCAAACTATGTTGAAATTGGTGCACCATTGACTAACCTGACAAAGAAAGGCTTATGGAACAAAGTAAAGTGGAAATGACGACACGTGGTTGCATTCCATTTCAGTGGGGGAAAAAAAAGTAGTCCATTTTATATTTTTTTACAATTACAAACTTATATGACACGTTTTTCTGAGATTGTGCGCATTCATTTTACTAAAGTTAAAAATTTCATTTTTTTCTTCATGTCCTTCAAATCAATCTGTATTCAAAAGATATTCAGTTTTCATGATATCTTACGAAACAATTCCTCTCGAGTTAAACAATGCGGTTTCTTTCATGCCCTTGGAAACAATATCTGAATTTAAACTACACGCAGTTTGTCGAATCGTACAAACGAAATAATCTCAGTATGCTTAAAAATATAATCAACTTAATTCGTACTAGCGCGAGCCTGTACGAACTTCGCACCTGCTTTGTTTGTTTTGGAATTTCGCACAAAGCTACTCGAGGGCTATCTGTGCTAGCCGTCCCTAATTTAGCAGTGTAAGACTAGAGGGAAAGCAGCTAGTCATCACCACCCACCGCCAACTCTTGGGCTACTCTTTTACCAACGAAAAATGGGATTGATTGTAACATTATAACGCCCCCACGGCTGGGAGGGCGAGCATGTTTGGCGCGACCCTCGGATTACGAGTCGCGCGCGTTACACGCTTACCCATTCCGGGCCGTTTGTTTTTTAATTTCGCGCAAAGCTACACGAGCTGGTATCTGCGCTAGCCGTCCCTAATTTAGCAGTGTAAGACTAGAGGGAAGGCAGCTAGTCATCACCACCCACCGGCAATTGTTGGGCTACTCTTTAACAACGAATAGTGGGATTGACCGTAAAATTATAATGTCCCCACGGCTGAAAAGGCGAGCACGTTTGGTGCGAAAGGGATTCGAACCCACAACCCTCAGATAACGAGTTGAACGCCTTAACCTGCCGGGCCCTTCGCATCTCCTCGCAAAAATACGAGCTTCGTTAAATGCGTGCAAATACGCGAATTTCCATAAATGCGCATGCAGGTACGAATTTTAATATTTGTCTTACTGATTCGAATAACGCAAGCGTGGAGATACTTTACGATTATATTTTTATACATTTAATTTAATGTATTTTTTATTGTTATTTTAGTGATTTTTGTGCGGCTCCTGCTGTTCTGGATCAAATTTATTTTTTGACGAATTAAGAAACGTACAGTTACCATCATTACAATTAAGAAACGTACAGTTACCATCATTACCATTAAGAAACGTACAGTTACCATCATTACAGTTACCATTTATAAAATTGTTGTTGACATAAACTGACTCAGTAGGCCATTTAAAGTAACATAATGTGGAAGGCTCAATGTTAACGTTGCTATTTTAATTAGCGTTTCTAATAAATGAACCTATGTACAAACGGGCAGACCCCAACTTCAGCAAATGTGAACTAAAATAAAAGTACATCAGTTTGTTTACTTTTTTATTCGTCTTTTTATAGATCATAAACTTTGACCTTTGTTTTGAATGACGTATATTACATTGTGTAATTCAGTGTGAAGAGCTCTGAACATGACAAATACAGTGTAGTTGGAATACAATTATTGGTTTGGTTTGTTTTGAATTTCGCGCAAAGCTACACGAGGGCTATCTGCGCTAGCCGTCCCTACACAATATATTTTGTGTAGTCATCACCACCCACCGCCAACTCTTTGACTACTCTTTTTACCAACGAATAGTGAGATTGACCGTAAAATTATAACGTCCCCACGGCTGAAAGGGCGAGCATGTTTGGTGTGACTGGGAAATACCCTTGTTACTCACTTTTCTAATTCTTGAGAATATCTAAATGTTCATATGAAGAATGTGGTGTTTACGATCTGTTTTGTACTGGGTCTATAACTCAGCTAAAACTGAGAGATACAATAGTTCACTTTTTATATTTGAGATAAAACTGAAAAAAAAAATTTAGAGTGAAATTTAGAGTTGTATTTTTGAAACAATTGTTTGTTTTGTAATTTCGCACAAAGCTACTCGAGGGCTATCTGTGCTAGCCGTCCCTAATTTAGCAGTGTAAGACTAGAGGGAAAGCAGCTAGTCATCACCACCCACCGCCAACTCTTGGGCTACTCTTTTACCAACGAATAGTGGGATTGACCGTCACATTATACACCCCCACGGCTGGAAGGGCGAGCATGTTTAGCGCGACGCGGGCGCGAACCCGCGACCCTCGGATTACGAGTGCACGCTTTAACGCGCTCGGCCATGCCAATAAGAAACGATTTAAAAGAGAATTTAAGGTAGTTTTTTTGAGCAAAATGTTCATCAGGTGGCAGCGTGACCCTCGCCTCCTTGCTGACAAGAATTAACGTTCGGCATAATATTTCTAAACAAATAAATAAATTTTTTATATTCTATAATTCTCTGTTCAACTTCGATTATTATTCTTTGAGTCTAGACGGAGGGCGAAGCAAATTAAAACCGTCCTACGATACATGTATCTACAATAAAATAAAAAAGAGACTTGTCCATTTGAGTTTGGAAATTTGTTCAACTTATACAATGGTTGATTCACCTCGTAGAAAGTACGTTCAGGCTCGTCTGAACTAAAACAAAACAATGATTAGTTTCAGTTTGGTTATTTGCGTTTGTATGAAAGAAGAGATAATTTTGAAAGTTTACACATTTCTGTCCGCATTATTCAGTACGAGAAGTCCACTGAGTTTCTTATTTTTCGATGAGATTCAACTCCGAATCGACACGGAAAGTGTCTGTTTCGTTATGAATTTTGCCCAAAAGCTACTGGTTTCGTTTGAGAAATTTCTGATGTCTATGTCACTGGGATTTTGTTTATTTTCTGACAAGTAGCTATTAGCTTTGCGTGTCTATAACCGCTCAGGTTATATAGTTTTTATTCATTTTTATCAAGGCTTCTCGAACGTACATTTTTTTTTCTGACATAATAAGACTCAGAGATTTGCAAAGCAAAAAAATGTATACATTATATAAAGTTTTGGTAAATATGTTTAAAGTAAAAAAAATCTTAAAAGTCTATAACTAGTTGCTATATGCTCACTCTTTAACTTTTTGACACCGTATTTTACAAAAAATTAAATCTTTTAAAGGTCTTAGTTTAATTTGCCATTGGCGCTGACTACTTAGAGAGGCCGATAAGAGAAACAACTAAATTTTTGAGTTTTTATCAATTACATAAGTGCGCTTACAAGCATTTTAAATTTGTTATAATACGAAATAAAATTGATTTGGCACAGAAGAATATGTGAACTGTTAATATTTGGAAAAGTGAGTTAACTAGACTTTAATTTTTTTTATTGGTTTGTTTCAAACCTTTTGCTCAATAAATACCATGGATAAACTTTCATACATTTTAAAAGATACAATAGAAAATAGCTAGTCAACAGTGTTTGTTGTCAGCTCTAAAGCTAATCTTAGCTGAGTGGGTAATGGAATTTGACCATCACTTTTATATCACATCCACTGCCTCAAAAGTGCAGAGTTCGTGTGTACAGTTAGTTGCAAGGTACTAACCATAAATAATTCTCCTATCATGCCTGCTTTTCTTTCTTAAGGATGGAATACGATTCAGAAAATATAAACTCCAATGTAAATATAATGTGAAAGTTTCTACGCATTTTGTCTTAATAATGACGAAAGGAGAGCTCACTGTACTTGTTATTTATCAAAAGAACTCAACTGAAACTGTGCGATGACTAATTTCAGATTTCTTGTACTCCAAGATGGTAAATCTTGCGTTATAATATACTACGATTATTTCGGGTGTACGTTTTAGAATAAATAAAACAATCAGTATTGTTTCTGAGTTAAGTTAATTCTGGTAACGTATATTATTAAAGCATATAGTTTTCCAGTATCTACCTTCATACATCAATCCAGGAACACGAAGGCAGTCAAATAACTGGAACAAACAACGAAATCGAAGATTAATCTTTGTCTTTTCTAAAAGCGGCTCCACTGTGAGACAGCTGTAAGTTAAGGCTTATAGCTCTAAAATCCAAGATTTATTTCTCCCTGGTGGATTTGCTTTAAAGGAACCAAATAACATAGGGTTGGAAATTAAAAATATTTTACTGTTCTTTTGTAGTTAAATACAAAACTATACAATGGTTATCTGCACTGTGTTTATTGCGAGTGTCAAAACTCGGCGTTTTAAGCCTTTAGACTTACCGCGTCTAGATACTTCCTGACCAAGAAAATCAAAACGAGAAACAGGTTATGACAAAAATGATTTTACGAAAAAATGTTTGTTCGATTGAGTAATAACATTAGCAGTTGAGAAAGCTTATAAGATGTTAAATACTCAGTTTAAGAGCAATTAACGAAGAAAATATCTCTTTAGTAAAATGTTTTTATTACATGTGTTTGGTCCTAAGTTAAGTATAATTACAGTTTTTTGTTCTAAAATAAAATATTAAATGTTTTGCTCGAACTTAAATGAAATGCGTCTTGCTTGTAACTATTGCAAATAAAATTGAAAGTAACGGTAAGATTAGTGTAAACAACAAATATTTTGTAAAACGGAATAATTTTTTCACAATTATCAAAAAAAAACTTCAAAAGTTGGTTGACGGTTCTTATATTTTACAGTGACATACTTTGAATATGTGGTGGCAGAGAATCTTCTTTGGTCTCAATGTTTGAGATTTGTGATATTTTAAACGTAATACGCCAAAGGCCGCCAGCGTTGTCCCTGTGTAGAGGTGGGATAAAATGAATTTAGGAAGAAACAAAACATAGTGATATACACGCGCACATGTATTTATGCGAACCCAGGATTAAATACAATATATTGTTATATTTGTTACCCGGTGAGATAACAACAAAAGTTAGGGTTTGAATCCACACGGTAAATATCCACAAGTGGATTTGTTCCAAACCGACAAAAAGTATTGTGTTTCTATCAAACTTTCAAATATAGTATAAAAAAAAACAACTTTAAATTGATAGGTTTTCAATTTAATATGTAAAAGGTCTCACTTTATTAGAAAGTAATTACAAGTTAATTTCTGAACATATTCATAAAGAGTTTACTTTTGTCTTGATTTAAAGGAGACAAAAAGTTTTACTGTTTTACGTGAAAAATCTTTAGTGATATTCGATTGGTATAATTTGGTCTCAGAAGAACAACATTACACATAATCCTTCGTTTTTTATTAAAAACTGGTTCTTTTTATCAGTCACTGCATTGGTAAAGCATCAAATAGCTCTTCATTTTTCATTCTGTTATTTTTATAATTAAAATATTCTTTCTTTTTTCAGGTTAAGTTCACTTTTTTCTTGTTTTGCTCTTAACGTGCTTTTGTATTAGGAAATACAATAGTTTTTAAATAAATATAACATATATAAACCTTCATTCCGATTTCTCACGCCCACTTTACAGCACAATTGTAACAACAACACGGACTGACCATTGTGTAGCCTTTTGATTAACAACATAAAAACAAACCAAGCAAAACGCAAACTTTGAATGTTTTTAAAGTGTTTTATTAACGATTAAGGCCATTCTTCTTGTAATAAGAAAATCCCGATATTTTGCATTTTGTATTCGAATTTATACATCAGTATAATTATTTAGTAATACAACACTGTTTTGTAACACGAACTTTTTATTTTGTTTCAATGTATTGTCAATGTGATTTTAAGTTTTTTAATGGCTTTCAGTAAGATTTAAAATTTCATAACGGTTTAAACAGTAGGATAGCTAGCCTGGGTGGCGATACCACACTGATTGTTCTTGTTTCTGGTCATCTTGATGTATCCTTTTTCACCCCAGCTTATGCCCCAGCTGTGAAAAAAGATATAACTTAATTATAAAATTCTACATTATATTTTTTCATTAAGTTGAAAAAGTAAGTTAATAATTACTTTTACATAGCAGTAAAAATTATCTTTTCATTTCATTTTTTACCGATACTAATTCTAATAATGTAGAATTTTTAGTGTATTATGAACAATCTAGATAATTATTGAGTTGTGCATTGAATAAATTTAATTTTGTAAGTTATCGCCCAAACTATTTTTTGACTATAATCGTTTATCAGTTCTTCTAATAATTGCACTATTTTTTAAAAGTCGTAGTTCTACATTTAAAATGAAGTAAAACAATCTGGTGAGTTCATGAAAATCTTATGAACTAAGTGGAAAAATGGATGTTGTTGGAAAAGGACATCAAACACAAAACAATTGTCAGAAAATGATGTCAAATAATGAACAATTGTTGGAAAACGATATCAAGTACAGAACATTGTTTTAAGTTTTAAAATATGAGCAGAAGCGCGTTAAGTATACTTCTTGCAATTAATTCGAGATAAATTGTTATTTTCATTTTTTTACAATTTTATAGGAACATTTTTTATTTTTAACTTAGAAAAATTCTGAAAAATAATTTAAATATAAGGGTAATAGGCACCTAAAAACATCTAGTGTATATTAGATAAAACGTTAAACTATGAAATATAAAATGAAAGTTTGCAGGCTTATATGTTATAGGAGGCAGAAACAATTGTGAGGGATTCTTAATGTGTTGGATCGTTGGATATATGACAAGGAAAACCACGCCATTGTAAAATATAAACTTTCTAAACACTTTGGTAACAAAAGTGCTTAAAGAATGGAGAAATAATAAACGTAATAAATCGAAATTAAATCTAGCTCTTTAGGCGAAGAACGTGTTTTAGTCTAGTACTATTTCTTACAATTATCAGTGCTTCCACGAGCCAGGCGCCAAAGATTTTGCAGAATCTAATTGTTCAAGTCTCTTCGGATCGTTTGTTTATTTACTAATACTTGTACCAAAACCTAACTAGACAAAAAGCAGGTAATATCCGAACCATTTGTGAAAACCGGATGCACAGCTGACCACAGATATCGACATAGTATCAACATTCAGTAAGTGTACTGATCTTGTATTGATAAAGCAATGTTAATACAGGAAAAGAGGAAAATGGCTTGTACGTGTAAAGTGCGAATGTCCGGTACTTGTGGGAAATGTTCTCAACGTCAATGTGGAGGCAACAGTTTAGAATAAGAGATCAAAATGGCACTAAAAGCAGGTTGGAAACAGCCATAGAACAAAAATGTTTTCTCATGACTGCCGGTATGGGTATTAAAACTTTAATTAAAATAAAGTACAGGTTAACCTGAAGATGACCTAAGAAGGTCAAAACGTTGTTCTGTACTTTATTTTAATTAGAGTTTTAATACCTATCCCAGCCGTCTTGAGAATAAATTTCTTACTTCAAGTGGGTTTTTCGTCACCACGAGCCACAAGGCAAATTAAAGGAACGAAGAAAGAAAAAGGAAAAGATTTATTACACTATTGAATCGGATAGTGAAGACGATAGAATGTCTAGCGATACTTTTGAGAATCTCATGGATTTCGTGTCACAGAATAAAGAACACAGATCATCCAAGAACTGAAGTGTGAAAGCAAGACGTTGTAGTACTCTACCAGGGCGCGTAAACTGTCTATTCAATTCGTCAATTATTTGGTATCGAATCCACGTGACATCGAACTTTCCAAGTGAAGAAGCTCAATGAAAGACATCAAGCTTCAGTGCTCATGACAAGAACAATCAATTGTATTCTGCATGACTGTATTAAGGATTCTAGTCACCATGTTACTTCTAGATGACCTCGTGAACGTGGCTGAAGTGACATTTGTAAGAAACCTTATGAAACAAAACTGTTCTCATCTGCCACTGATGTATAACAAACTCCGTCACAGAAATGTATTCAGAGAAAAGTAAGTTATACTTGCACTGCTATGTTAGTCACTGACATTCAAAGAACTGAAAGAGAGACTGAAGATTGGAGTACAAGCTTTTGAAACAGTTAGGTGGCATTTTCATCAAGTGAAGTCTAGGTTTTAATTAGAATCTACAGCACAACCTGTCTAGCATTACTGTAAGCAAGCTGCGTCGAAATCAAGGCAATGAGAATAATCCCACTGACACCAAAATCAAAGTCGTCTACTTTGAAAACAAAGACAGGAACAAATAGCCAAGAACAAAACCAAATTATATTTTATCTTAGACAAGAGACCAAGAGGGTAAATTCAGCAACACAACACCACATAAACATCTTCTAAGTTTACTAATGAGAACTACGGAAGTCAAAATGTTACAATAGCTACATAAAATGTGCGAATTTCTTCATAACTTTTGTATGGGATTTTAATTGAACCTAAAATCGTTAAAAATAGAGTTTTAGTTTATTTCGGAATGATGTAATATATTCAAACCTGCTATACAATCCAAATTATGGGTGCCTGTTCCGTGGAGTCACTGGTAAAAAACTATGTTATTACTAAATGTCTGCTTTCTAGACCCTTTCTTGATAAAAATGGTTAAAAAATGGGGAAATAATAAAGATAATATGTCGAAATTAAATCCAGCTCTTTAAACAAACAGGTTTGTTTCCCCTCGGTGGATTCAGCAGACAGTCCAATGTGGCTTTGCTCTAAGATAAAAACACACACGCTTAAACAAATAATGTGTTTTAATCGAGTACTATTTCTAATATTTATGTAAGCACTGTATTCGTGCAGGAAGGTATCAACATGAAATTTCCACAAGCACTGTATTCGTGTAGGATATATCAAGGTGACGTTTTCATAACCACTGTACACGTGTAGGAAGGTGTTAACACATTTTCACAAGCACTGTATTCGTGTAGGATATATCAAGGTGACGTTTTCATAACCACTGTACACGTGTAGGAAGGTGTTAACACATTTTCACAAGCACTGTATTCATGTAGGAAGGTTTGTTTGTTTGTTTTTTTTAAATTTCGCACAAAGCTACTCGAGCGCTATCTATGCTAGCCGTCCCTAATTTAGCATAAGACTAGAGGGAAGGCAGCTAGTCATCACCACCCATCGCCAACTCTTGGGCTACTCTTTTACCAATGAATGGTGGGATTGACCGTAACATTATAACGCCCCCACGACTGGGAGGGTGAGCATGTTTGGCGCGACGCGGATGCGAACACGCAACCCTCAGATTACGAGTCGCACGCCTTAACGCGCTTGGCCATGCCGGGCCCATGTAGGAAGGTGTTAACATGACAATTATAAAAACCACGGAACAACCGAGACGTCTGATCAGTACGCTCCCGAAAATGCTGAGAAGAGAAATGTTGAATGTTCAATTAAAGTAAATAACAGATTTGTTGTTATAATGTACTGTATCACTTGTATTAAAATATTTTTATACATGACTTTGCACTAAATAAATGAAGTAATAACTTCATTATGTTAAACATCAAGTGCGACACTTTGTTTCAGTCTATTGAGTGTTCAAACTTATTCGTTTAATTCTATTTATAATTCGCTACTTTAGTCTCTAGGTTTTTAAATAAGTGATTACACAGATAATAATATAAACTTACCTGTTTTTTACCAGCCAATAGTCTTTGCCGTTATCTGTGCCGTAACCAACAGCTAACACACCGTGGTCCAGTAAGGATCTGCTGCAAGATGGCTCGTTATAGATTCCACCGCTAGGAGAGAAACCTCAGTTTTAATATGTATATATAATAGAAACGAGCGAATAGTGGCTTTTATATTGAAATCGAAATATTTATTAATTAGTGCAATTGGATGTTCAATTTATATATATTTTACCTCCGATATTTTATTTTCGTAATTAAATATAGTTATTGAAATATACACGCGATTAATTAGACGTTACAGACTGCTATCTTACTCACTTTTTAGATTCATTTAGATTTCAAAATTAACGTTATAAGGATATAATTGGCGGTTGATTTAAGTTAAATTTTGTATTATATAATGCTATAAGCTGAATTAGACATAAAAACAGTCTTAACATAGCAGTAGGAGTGAATGAAAATTTATGTTCAGTTTCAAAGTAACCTTGTGATGTCTCAGTGGTTTTGTTTTTTATTACAAGTGAAGTATTTGAACAATGATTAAAATGATCTGGAACACGTCTACACAAAATATGTTTCAGAATATGGAAGTAAAACTGATATTTTATAAAAGTAAAATTATTTATGCGCAGCATGTTGTCACTTACGAATACAGTTGGAAACTCATGTGTCCCGCATCGATGGCCACAGAGATAGGACCCACAGTAGCCACAGCATTCTTCAGGGATTGCTCATCACCCGAAGGAATATCCTTATATCCAGTTATGGTAGCTCCTATACAGTCGGGCTTGAACTTACACTTTTCATCCTGAAAAAAATTGTGTTTAAGTCTCATACATAAGAGTTGGAGTATTTAGGGTGTCAATGCACTTTTTGTCTAATAAATTTAATAAATCATTAATTTTTTATATATAAATAACGATACAGAAAGATATATATTTTTGCATCAATTATAAATAAGTAGTTATATCTGAAATAAAATATATTCTATTACAAAAAATTAAATATTTTTAACAAGGATGTGACGAAATCATTAGAGATGACCAACCCCTATCCATGAAGTTCGAGCCTTCACAATTCATTAAATATGGCGTTTTGAAGTAAATTTTTACAGTATTAATTTGCCTCTGTTCTAGACGAGAGTAATCGACTCAATATCGGTATTAAAACACAGATAAATAAGTATTTGTGATAACAAACAACGATATTTTAGAGATTAGCTTTTGGTCCAGAATTCTAACTGCCAAAGATGGCTGACGAAATAGTTATTGCAACATCGAATCAACCTTTTCTAAATATATACACTTTTACAATACCAATTTACCTCTGTTCTTGACACCAGTAATCCATTCAATGTCGGTATTTAAACACAGATTGGTAAGTATTTGTGATAACAAACAACGACATTTTAGAGATCAGCTTTTGGTCCAGAATTCTAACTGCCAAAGATGGCTGACGAAATAGTTATTGTAAAATTAAATCAACTTTTTCTAAATAGAAACAGCAAATTATGTTTTTTTCTGTATGACTAAACGAAATCCTTAGTAAGACTGGTACTATGATTAATATTAAAAGATCGTAAGAACAATATTTTGTGTAAACTTACAATTGCCTTATACTTGTAACAGTCTTCTCTGTCGATTCCTTTGTTGTCTATGATGTACTGAAATCCATAATCCATCAAGCCTCCATTACATCCCATATTACCTACGTTATGATTAAATTTGCTGGATTAATATCTTCATATTTCATTACTTGCTCTCTCTACTTATAGAAAATAACTGCATTGAATACATACAACCTTTCAGTACATTTCACCTAATTATTATTTATTCTCTCACGTCTATCGAGCTATAACAATTCATCCTTTAATAAAATATATCTCAAGTAATGATTTTAATTATCCACGTACGACTTACAGACTTTTTTTAAGATAATTTCATCAAATAGATTTCTAACATTACATTAATTATTTAAGATAGTTATTTTCTTCCACTGTAGTCCGATGACTATACAATGAAGTTTCAAGTTTTCCAGCACTGGTAACAGTTATGGAAACAAATATAGGTTGAAGAAATGAGAAGGAAGCAAAAGGCAGATTATTGTATCAAGGTTAAGTTACCCATGTCTTTTCCTGAATCAGCTGTAGATGAAAGGCTGTCATTTGTGACATTTTATTTAAATTGTAATAACTTTTTGTTTTCTCTTTACGCTGTTATTGAATCTTTTGATTTAAACATTGATGATATGTGGAACATACAGAATGATTTTTGAAACTCTATACCTTCTTTGCCAGAGCAATCCACCAGGTTTTGTTCACTCAAGGACACAAGTTTTCCTGTCTTCAAGGCGTGTTGTCCTTCAACCGATCCAGTAGTAGAGAAGGCCCAGCAGGACCCACATTGTTTCTGATATAAAAATATTCATACAAACCCATCTGTCTATAGAGCAATGTAAAAGAAAACCTTCTTTATAATTACTGAATATATTTTTTTTATTTTCTAGTTTCGTTATGAATAATTGTAATTTCTAACAACAAAAATTTACTGCTAATAATTTTGTTATTAATCCTTAAGAAATAGTGATTATTAAATATATTATCCAAATATCTTCATCTTAGAAACTTTAAAGTATCCATCGAGGTAAAGTAGAAATATAAAAGGCAATATGGCTGAATCAACTGAAGTTAATAAGGTGTTTGCACAGTAACAGTAAAAAACACTTTGTAATACACTTTAGTTACCTGGTCCTTAACTCCAGTCACCACATTTTTGTCTCTCCAATCAACTTCATCAGGAATCATGACGTTTCGGGGAGGAATGAAGACATCCCTGAACGTGGTTTGGTTGGACATCCTGAATCCGTTCATCTGTTTCACAAACTCCTCGCTAGTCTTAAATAGTGCAAAGTGAAAATAAGTAAACATGAAAACAAGACTGCCCAATGAATCTACATCTTACATTATTGCTTTGAATTTCATTTGAATGAATGAGCTGCTCTTACACAGAAAGTAATTAAAATAACATATATCATAGTTACATTCTGCAATGTAAGAAAATAAAAGTAGAATATTATGCTTTAATGTCTTTAAACTAGAACACTCATACATTAACTTTAGAGTAGAGACATCTTTAAATCCTTCAACGCTGATGGGAAAACAATTCATGTATGATGTTAAGGTTTTCAAAACAACATTTTTTGACACTGACTGTTTTGATTTGGTTATCTTCGCTTAGCGCTAAGACAGAGAGCTTGACAATAATAACGACGGCACTTAACATATCTTTCTCTTCGCGTCTTCTCTCATAAATTTTACGTTAGTCATAATCTTTTACTTATAACTTTAGTGTGACTAGTCTTACCAGATCAGCATAAGCGTTCAGTCCCAGTCTGTAAGTGTGCATTTCCAGATCAGCTTCAAGGTTGTGTTTTACAATACGAGCCACGTTCTGTTCGAAGATGAGACGTCGAACGCTCTCTTCTTTTTCATTGTAGTTCTTGTTGAAAACAGTCTAAAAGAGAAAGTGATTTGTTATTAGCGATTCCAGTGCCTATACTGGTAGATATAAATTGTCAAACATTAATTCCTACTGTGAGACAGCGGTAGGTGGACATAGTAGATAGTCCAGTGTTCAAACTAACTAGAACATTAAAATAATAGAATATTAAGCTGATCTTTCAACACGATGTTATTCGATTAATGTGATATGCCGATGATACTGATATTAGAATTTATCAAAACAATCTAAGAGCCTGCTAAACTGTTTGTATTTATTAAGTAACGGAATTTTTGACAACTCCAACCACTTTACTCGTCGTATTTCAGGATACAGTGTTCCCTCGTGTATCGCGGTAGATGCGTTCCAAAACCCCCCGCGAAAGGAGATTTTCCGCGAAGTGGGATCGCCGATTTTTAAGTATATATTTATGTGCATTTAGACTTTTAAAACCCTCCCTGTACAACAATTTAACCCTCCCATTACAATACTGTTCATTATTGCTGAAATAATAAGAACAATTATTAAGATATTAAACCTTAAAATTAAAAATTACATATCTTCAGCAGGTGGTGTCTTTTCGGGGGACACCACTTCCTCTTCTGTGGAAGGTGAATCGGCAATTTCTTCGTCGGTCGTTACAACTTCAGGAACAGTACTTGCCACCGGTACCCTTTCTTTCTTGCTCGGCTGGAAAAAACATTGTTATTGGCAGTTGTTTTCTCTGCCTCTTTAGCCTATCGAAAATCGTTTGATAAGGAGTCATCAGTTCTTCTATTTTATTGCAAAATTGTACTGATCGAACCATATCGTTGTCCCATTCCTGTGAGCACTCCTTCACTTCGTTAATTAGTTTCATTAGTTTACCCAACCGCTCTAACGACCATCCACTTTGCTCGATTGTTTCCTCGGCTTCTTTCGGTGTTTCCTCTTCGTCGTCTTCCTCGGCAGCAGACTTCGTCAGTGCTTCTAAGTCTTGGTCGGCGAGTGGTTCGGATTCTAAGTCAATCAGTTCATCTACGTCTTCCTTCGTCATATCGGCAAATCCTTCACCTTTGATTAACGAAGCTAACAGCCGAGTGTTGGATTTCTTCAGGCGTGAATCCCTTGTCGTCGTGCACAACCTCAGGCCACAACTTCTTCCAGCTTGCATTAACGGTGCAGGGCTTCATCTCTTGCAATGCCTTATGAACATTTTGAAGACATGTAGCAATGGTGAAAGACTTCCAGTACTCCTTCAGGGTGAACGTGTCGTTTTCGGCTTCGGTTTCGGTGGCATTATCAAGGCTACGTACAAGGTTGGACATGGTATTCCTTATGTATAAGGCCTTGAA
Source organism: Carcinoscorpius rotundicauda (assembly GCA_011833715.1). Classification (NCBI taxonomy): domain Eukaryota; kingdom Metazoa; phylum Arthropoda; class Merostomata; order Xiphosura; family Limulidae; genus Carcinoscorpius; species Carcinoscorpius rotundicauda. The sequence continues at coordinate 169,577,867 of CM022391.1, read as the reverse complement.
AGCCCTGATAACTCCCTGGTCTATCGGTTGTATAAGGGACGTAGTGCTGGCTGGCAGGAATTCAACCCTAACGCATTCATACGAAAGATTTCTTGCGTGGCCACCGGCGTTATCCAAAAGAAGAAGGACATTGAATGGCAAGCCCTTCTCTAATAAATAAAGCTTAACTTGAGGAATGAAACTCTGATGGAACCAATCAGAGCTCAGAGGCTTCGTTATCCAGGCAGTAGGAGTGAGCATCCAATGGACCGGTAGCAAGTTCATGTTCTTATTCTTTAAAGCTCTCGGGTTTTTAGACTTGTAAATTAATGTCGGCTTCAACATAAAACCAGCAGCATTACCAGTCATTAAGAAGGTGAACCGGTCTTTATGAGCTTTAAAACCAGGGGCTTTTTTCTCATCTTTAAACAGGAATGTTCGGGAAGGCATCCTCTTCCAAAACAGGCCAATCTCGTCCATGTTGAATATCTGTTCAGTCCTATATTCCCCTTCAGCGATTATTTCTTTAAAAGTGTCCCTCCTTGTTAGCCGAAGCAGCCTCTCCATGTAACGATACGTTTTTCAGGCCGTATCGTTGCTGAAATTTCTGAAATCAGCCTTTGCTTGCAGAAAACGGTTTCTTAGGCTGGGAATCACTGGACGTTTCTGGCTGTGGGTTGTCTACGTCTTCTTCATCTTCATCCTTTTCCGCGAAATTATCATACAACATCTTAGCCTTCGTTGTGATAATGTTAGTATCCAAGGAAACACCTTTCTTACGGCAATCAGCTATCCATGTGGCCAAAGCAGCTTCCATCCGAACGATACTCTTATTACGAGATGTTACAACCCTCTTAGCCGTTGTATTAAAATTAATAGCAGCAGTTTTCCTAATATTAACTTCGTCCTTCTTGGTGTAGCGAATGGTGGATTCGTTCACTCCGTAATAGCGGGCTATGGACGCATAAGAGTTTCCTTCTTTTACCATATCTAATATCTTCACCCTTTCGGCGATGGTCATCATTTTCTGTGACCGTTTAGGCGTAGAAGCATCCTTAGAAGTATTAGCACATTTGGGAGCCATTGCAGGGGCTTTAAACACACACAAAAGTTCAAAGATGCAGCCGTGGATGAAATCACCAATCACAGGCCAGACATGAATATTGACAGCACCAATCACAAGGAATCAAAATGGGTAGCTGTCATTGGCCGTCATTCATTTCTGCACCAATCATAGCCCGTCTTGCATATCGCTACGCCATGAAGCTGATCTCGCGTAGCCTTCGCAGACGCACAATGCGTACATCTATAGCCTTTCCAGTTGGTTCTGTTTCCATTTTTACGCTGTTATAAACTCAAATATATGTTTATATCTCAAAATATACTTTTTTTTTTCTTTACACTATTAATTATATTTATTTTTAATATTTTAATGATATTTAATGCTATATTTTAGATTTAATGTTTATTATTTTATATATTTGTTGTTCTTGTTTAGAGTTAAGCACAAAGCTGCACAATGGGCTATCTATGCTCTGCCCAACACAGGTATCGAAACCCGGATTTTAGCGTGTAAGTCCGCAGACATACCGCTGAGCCACTGGGGGGCTATTTTATAGATACATGTATGTATATATATGTGGGGGGGGTCGGCCGAGCCCGCGAAGTGGCGAGGGAACACTGTACTACATTCACTTGAATGTAAAAAGCGCAGGCATTAATTAATGACTTTCATTAATTTTGTGCGAAACTAAAATAGCTGTTTATTTTCAATTTTCGAAATAAGAGATGAGTAAAGAAACCCTTACTCTTGAGTAGGTATGTGTTCGGTTTTGTTTGAATTTTGCGCAAAGTTACACGAGGGCTATCTGCGCTATCTGTCCCTAATTTAACAGTGTAAGACTAGAGGGAAGGCAGCTAGTCGTCACTTCCTACCGCCAAATCTTGGGCTACTCTTTTACCAACAAAGAGCGTGATTAACCGTCACATTAGAACGCCCTCACGGCTGAAATGGCGAGCATGTTTGGTGCGACCGAGATTCGAATCTGCGATCCTCGGATTACGAGTCGAGTACCATCTGGGCATGCCGAGCCTGTATGTGTTCGTATTATGTACGAATACTACTGACAGTTAGGTAGGCACATGTGAAATTCTGTGGCTGTTTATTTCGTGAGTAACTTCATCATAACACCTGATTGTATTTATTAAACTTTGTTTATTTTAAAATCGATTCTGTTAAAAAAAAAGAAACGTGCAAAGTTAATGGAATCTTTATTCAGTTGATATGCAGATAGGTAATGTTAATAATATATATTTTCATTTTATTCTGTAAAATAAATGAACCAAATCGTGTCATTAAAATTTTCACTATACCTTAAAGTTCTTCCAGTGTTGTTCCAAATTCTTATGATATGGAACAGCGAGAGCAACGGTTACAAAGACGGCGAGAACTACGAAACGAAGCATCTAGAAATTCAACAAAAAATTAGTTGGAAATTAAAGGTGTGAACAAAAATTTTAAAATACACCTCTAAAAAAGTAGATATTCGGAAAAGTATGTTTTCATTTACTAATATTCGTAGATTTTTCATTAATTACTTGTCTATTAAACTGTTCTTTCCTATTTCTAAATTTCTAGAAAGTTTTTTATTGTAGTGTTTCATGTGAGTGAATTCGCTGTAACCTCCTTTCGTCACAAAAGGGTAATTCTAAGAACCTATACATAATCATGGGTGTGATAAAGTAGCTATGGCTTCTCATATGAGTGAAGTCGATCGCTGTAACCGCCTCTCATCATAGAAAGGTAATTCTGTGTGTTTGTGTGTGGTTTCTTATAACAAAGCCACATTGAGCTATCTGCTAAGCCCCCACCGAGGGGAATCGAATCCATACTTTTAGCGTTATAAATCCCGAGGCATACCGCTGTACTAACGGGAGGCAAAGGTAATTCTACCAACCTACACTTGATCACGGGTGGAATGAAGTAGTGATATACGATGGATCTAACAACAGAATGTCTAACACTGAAAGCTTGTTTCTGTTACAGAAGAAATATTATAGCATGCTAGAATAATTAAAAATTTCGAAACATAATCATCCCTGAAATTCGTGAACTTTCCTGGCTCGTGGTTTGCGCCTTCTACGTTATATCTTTTTATGAATTGTAAAATATCATAATCAAGAGAGATTTCTAGCATATTTAAAATAGAGTGATATACACTTTCTCAACAAAGCTATTTTTTCTCCATAATAATAAAAATGTAAAGTAGTCACTTATGTTAGAGCTTCGTAAGAAAGTGTCATTTAAAAATATTACACAAAGATGTTACCTTTTTGCGAATTCTCTTTATGGTTTGTTTGATGGTTTTGAATTTCGCATAAGGCTACATGAGGGTTATCTGCGCTAATTTAGCAGTGTAAGACTAAAGGGAAAGCAGCTAGTCATCACTAACCACCGCCAACTCTTGGGCTACTCTTTTATCAAGAAATAGCGTGATTAACCGTCACATTATAACGTCCCCACGGCTGAAAGGGTATGTTCGGCGTGAGAAGGATTCCATCTTTCAGATTACGAGTCGAACCCTAATCACGTGGCCATACCGGACCTCTCTTTATGAAGTGATTGTACATATCTTAACATTTACTGTTTAAAGCTGTTAAAGAAAGTACGAAAATTGTCACAAAGAAATAAAAGGAGGAATTTTTCATTTCGACCTACATATTAAAAAACATCACTTACCTTGCTGTAACAAAGCTGATAAAAGCAAAGTTACGTATAACAATGAGTTATTAGCTTTTATACCTTGAAGTTTAACAACTTTTTATCAATTAGTTGTCACGTGAAGATGAAGAAACAAAGAATTGTGTTCTGATCTGACCTATGCTATCATTAGGTAAGGTCACATGGCGTAACAGATTGACGATAAAAGGCGGTTTTGTTATCAAGAAATACGAAATCGTTCTGTTGATTGCTATTCACAAAAAAATGCCTTGACAAAATTTACCATGCACCCCTTTCAAGTGAATTTTTCTCTGTCAGGCTAACTCGACCTCGTGAGTTCTTTTATCAATGATATTGTCCTGATAGTACGACAATGGTACCTGAACAGAAACTACTTAAACCTAGCCTAATGACACATAGTAACTGATATTCGTATCTCCGCTTTATTTAATACTAGTGTATTTTATAAAACAGCGAGCACTTGAGACATGATCAGTTGTTTTTTGAAGAACGTAAATTTAAAATGTGCACCGATTTCGTTTGAAATAACTAGCTCAAATAACGCCAAAAGTGTTATGCAAAGTCGTTTTAGTTTTTCGTTGTTTAAAACACAACAATAAGTAAATTACACACAATAGTCATTTTATACGTAACCGGATAGTATAATGTAACATGTTAGGAGTCGACTGTCGTCAACGTAAAGGAGGACTGGTAAATTCAGCGAACAAAATAATCAGTAAACAAATAATGTCTTATTGAAATACATAAACAAAAACGCAGTTTTTACATCAATATCAGGTCAACAGAAACAAAATGGTTGACGTTTATAATCCGTCTAGAGAGGGTGCTAAGTAAAGAAGATGTCATGTGGTTATTGTTTTGAATTAAGCACAGAGCTACACAATGGACTATCTGTGTTCTGCCCACCACGGGTATCGAAACCCGGATTTTAGCGTGTAAGTCCGCAGACATACCGCTGATCCACTGGGGGGCCAATGCCATCTGGAAAGGATATTGTTGTGTACAATAAATAGGTTTACATATTCGTATATGATCATAAAAATAATTTTACCATGTCTGCTCACTGTACCTATAAGAAAAATTCGTGTACCTTATTATTCCGTTTTAACATGCTGAATATTTTCATATTGTTATTTCTGAAAACAAATGGAATGTACTATTGAAAAAAGAAAGAATAAAAGAAACCGTAGTTCATTGTTATTTATCATAGTGCTAAATCCACAGTTTTGAGCATTCAAACTTTTATCAGACACATCAAAATATTTAACACGGAAGCTAAATATAAACAAAGAAGAGACAAACGTGAACTTAATGAGGAAAACGATATGGTTTTATGAACATGGCATGAAATGAATATGGACTCTTTAAGAAGCATTTTCATGTATATATAGCTTATTTTGATTCTTATGACATCTTTCATAACAGTTTCTAAAAGTGGGAGCCCTTGGTGACTAAAAGAATGGGCTGAAAATAGAGATGTTGAGTTAATTTTAATAATATATATAAGCCGATAAAAATTATGTTGAATGAATGAAATGATATGGCGTGTTTGAAGATGTCATTGTTTTTACTACGACGTTGGTTTTAATCATCATGCTAAAGTTGTGAGGAAAAAACAAAGAAAGAAACGAAGCTAGAGACACTGTAGACATAAGTAACTCAAACTACAAATCATTATTTTGACAGCACCAAATGTAACAGTACGGAATCAAAATAAGTATTTACAGTTTGAGTAAATAATATCTGCAGTGTCTTTCATCTTGTTTCCTTATTTTTTACCATCCTCATTTGTAGGTTTTAAATTCTGTTTTTTTATTTATCTTCTATATCTAAGATCGAATTATGTTACAATATGAGAATACTTATTTCAGGTTTTGAAATACATTTGTTGATTGCTTCAGTATTTTCATAGCTGTTTTATATTTTACAGATTGTTTTTAATAGGTATTGTTACGAACACGACTACTAGTTATATCTATGTTGTTATTCTATTTTCATGAATCTTATGTTTCACACGTTGTTTTTAATAGGCACTGTTAGGAACAGTGTAGTACGTCATTGTCTGTCGTAACAAACAGAGGGAATAAAACAGGACAGCATAACGTAGCTTTCACTGTCTACACTTAATAAAGTGTAAAATTTGGTAATTAAGAGGAGATTTAAAATTATCTTAATAACATGATAAAACTATTTTTTTTCTCATCCTTCGTTCTTATTTGTCAACTGTTTCTTTCACGAACTTCTTATCCGATTTCTTGATAATTTTCACGCTTATCCTCAGTTCGATTACTTTAGTGAGTAATCGACAAAAAGAAAAACTTCTTTGAACTTTACAAATTCCTGTATTAAAGTTTACTATAATATATATATTTATACAAGGTAGAGATTCGGAAAGTTATGCCTCAACTTTTCAGGCCCGGCATGCCAGATGGTTAAGGCACTCCACTCGTAATCTGAGGGTTGCAGGTTCGAATCCCCGTCATATCAAACGTACTCGCTCTTTTAGCCATGGTGGAAGTTATAATGGGACGGTCAATCTTACTATTCTTTGGTAAAAGAGCAACTCAAGAGTTGGTGGTGATGACTCGCTGTCTTCCCTCTAGTCTTACACTGCTAAATTAGGGACGACTAGCGCAGATAGCCCTAGAGTAGCTTTGCGGAAAATTAAAAACAAACAAAAACCAAATTTTTCGAAGTAGACAAAATCATTTTGTGTAACATTAATTGAATAGTACCCTAATAAACATAATAATGACGTAAAAGAAACTATGGATATTGAAGTAAATCATTAAAGGTTGTTGATATCTGGTTGACAGTTATCCAAGTTAATACAAGAAATATCAACGTTAATTTCCTTTAAGATCACCATCATTTTTGTGTTGATAATTCGTCCATTTAATTGGTTAGAATGATTAGTTAAGCTCACAGTAATGGATATTGTTCTGATAAGTTCAATTTCAAATTTTCGAATACCAACCATCTTCGGCTCGGGTTAGGGCGCTTGATTCGTAACCTGAGGACAGCGGGGTCAAATTCCTGTCCCATAAAACATGCTCGCCCTTTCAGCCATGGGGCAATTATATCGCTCAGTCAATACCACTATTCGTTGATAAAAAAGTATTCCAAGAGTTGATAGTGAACGACTAGTTGCCTTCCCTCTAGTATTTCACTCCTAAATTAGGGTCGGCTAGCGCAGATAGCTCTTGTGTAGCTTTTCGCAAAATAGAAAAAAAACAACAACAACAAAAACAAAACAATCAACCAATCAAGCATCTTTGAACTACTTACAATCATTAGGGTGACTAAAGGGATGCTCGTCTCGCAAGTTGCGGGTTTGGAACTTTTCACCGTTGGGGTGTTATAATACAAAGGTAAATCCGCCAATTTATTGGTGGAATTTATCCTACAGTTGGAGGTGGGTGCTGCCGACCAGTTTCCTTCCCTGTGGTTGACAGTTCAAAGTTATCGAGGACAGCACACAACCTTACTACCTTTCCTATAAATAAAATCAACAAAACCATGCCATGAAGACAAATATTAATAAATTTATAACTTAAGTTCTAAAGAGTAGATTTATGAACTCGACAAAAAGTGAAGTCTTTAGGGCACGAAAAGAGACGGTTGGCGACTGAAATAAAAGTTTAATAACTGAAAGAGAGGTCCTCCGTTGGTACAGCGGTAAGTCTAAGGATCTACAACGCTAAAATCAGAGGTTCGATTCTCCTCAGTAGACTCAGCAGATAGCCCTATGTGTCTTTGTAATAAGAATTGGTTTGATTTGTTTTGAATTCCGTGCAAAATTACACAAGGGCTATCTGTGCGAGCCGTCCCTAATTTTGCAGTGTAAGACAGCTGGTCATCACCATCTGCCACCAACTCTTGGGCTACTCTTTTACCCACGAATAAGTGGATTAACTGTAACATTATAACACTCTCACGACTTAAAGAGCGAGCATGTTTTGGTAGGACGGGTATTCAAACCCAAGGCCCTCAGATTACGAGGTGAGCGTCCTAACCACCTAGCCAGTAAAGTTGGATTAATCTTACAAACGAAGATGAAACCTCATTAGGTAACGTGTTTTCTCGCAGTTTATTATAATATGGTTATCAAGGTTAAAATAGTTTATTTTATCACAAAATAGCCCAACAAACTATTCCTATCTTTATTATATGACTAACGGTATTGTAGCTAACATATAATAATGATAATAATCGAAAGTTCTCTAAGTGTTTTTGTTGTAAAAATACAAGTTATATTATAGGTTCAGAAAAAGTTAAATCTTTTGGTATAAGTGATATTTGTAGATTATGTTGTCACTTAAGTACCCACAGATACCAGCAAACCATTGTGTTATCGTTGTTCTTCAAACCTTTGAAACCTTTACGCTTTTCTCTGCCGATATCTTACCGACGGCTTCTACAAGCAGAACATTTTTACTTCGTTACTAAAGCATAACCCCGTACCCACCCCACAAAAAAACTCCAACAAGACTCGTATTGATCAGGTGGTTAAAGGCGCTCGACTCGTAATCTGAGGATCCAATGCTACTCATAAAACAATTTTAAACCAAAGATATAGAAGTTAAGATAACGTCACTGAACATATTCGTTCTTTCAGTCGTGTGATGTTATAATGTGATGGTCAACCCCATAATTCGTTGCTAAATAAAGTAATTTAAGAGTTGGAGGTGGATGGTATTGACCAGCTGCCTTTTTTTTAGTCTTCACTGCTACGTTAAGGACGACTAGTACAGATATTACTCGTGTAGCTTTGCGCGAAATTCAAAATAAACGAAACTGAAATAAATGTTTAAATTGGAAAAATTAGTAAATATGAACGGTTAAAATGCTTTGTATGATATTAAACTATAGGGAAAACATGAGCACATAAATATTTTTTCTTACAAGGAAAACTGTAAGTAAAACCAAATAACAATATTAGACAGCAAAAAACTTTACTGATTAAAATAAAAGATACCTAAAGTTCACCAGATTAAATGAGCTTTAATCTCGAGCGCCTCACGCACACACGAAAAATGACTATCTCTGCCTATTTGTTTGTTTTGAATTTCACATAAAGGCTATCTGCGTTAGTTATCTCTAATTTAGCAGTGTAAAATTAGGGTGAAGGCAATTAGTCATTACTACCTACCACCAACGGTTGGGCTACTCTTTTACCAATAAATAGTGGGATTGACCTACATGTTGTAACGTCACCACAACTGAAAGAGCGGGTTTGTTCGTTATCTCAACTCCCATCACTTGGTTTGAAAAAGCTTTTCAGAGTAGCATTGGATTTTATTTTTACAGTCACCGTATTTGCAGTGAACATATCGATGTTTTTTTTTTAATTTTGTATTTGAAAAAAAATATGGGCAAATTAAAATATCTCAAACGAGGATGTGCTTTATTATTTATTAAACAATCTAGTACAGCTAATATAAATGAGATTATCTTATAATATTCAGATATAAACATTCTACTTAAAAGTTTGGTTTAATTTTTAATTAATAGTAGGCTCAGTGTTTTTGTTATGTCGTAGTCTCATATAGAATCTATTTAATATTAAAAGTAGACAATGGATCTTTGTGATATTTTTGGAGTGACCTTTGATTTTATTTACATATAAACGTGATTGCCATTATAGTTTGTTACGGTATCTACAAAAAACAACACAAAACTATTCACGAACTTATATCATAATCATACACTACGTCACTAACTTCAATATCAAATACATCTGATCCATAATCATAATATTTCTCTACGCAGTTGTAGTTAATTTCAGTCTGAGAGATAAGTTGAACGTTTCATTCGAGTTGTGTAACCCTAAGTTTTTAACGTAAATGGTTTAATAACGATATATTTTAACTGATCTCTAATTTTAATATTTTTTCTTTCACAACGGTGACGATTTTCCAAATTATTTTATAAGATCCATTTCGATATCATTGACAAGACTTAGTTTTTAAACACTAGTATTCCTTAAGAAATAATTTTAAGCTAAAAACAGTGCATTTTGATTGCGAATGTGTATATGACATTTCTTTCAAGTAGTTCATGATAACAACACTTCAGATTTATCTTTACTGATTGAACAATAATACCGTCGTTTATCTACTGGCAATTTTATTAACATGTATTAACAACAGTAGAAAATAAGAAGAAAAAAAGGCCTAAAACGCCTCAGCTGGCCAAATAAAGTGCATAGGCCTAAAAATTACTACTAGTTTATTGTTGTAATTTTAGTCTCAGTCTTATTGTTGAGTTTGCCAGCCAGAAAATAAGCGAGTATTTATCTGCTCTTTTTTTCGTGTTACAGTCACTTAAGAAAGCCTTTAATTGCATCGTATTTTTGTGTTTTTTTTAACAATATGAATTCTAAAGTGTCTCACGGATGATATGTATCGCTGAAAAACCTTTTGGGTTTTCCACACACACACAAACTAATTAGGATTAAGTTATGATAATTGTATAATAGGTTTATACAATAAAATACTACCACAGAAGTTTAACAAGATATTTTATTTTACTTCACCATTACTGAAGTCACAATATTTGTAATTTAAATGAGAATTATCTTTAAAAATAAGCACAACAGAAACAAAAGTACATCTCTGCACCCACGATTTGCTAGCACTCACAAATATCGCGCAGCTCGAATACTCTTATGTTGAAGGTCTGTCTGTTGGTTCACACTTCCTGGACTTAACAACTACACGAGATAGAAAACCAGGTAAATTTTGTTTAAATTTAAAGCGATTAATCAGCCACTTAAAAGGATAATTAATATCTTCTCTTTACATCAATATTAACTTTTTTACGCAAAAGCCCATGAAATTTCGTGACAGAAATTTAACGAAAGCGTATGTTTTCCATCTCGCTGCAAAACCAATCTTATTTTCATATGTACTGCCTAGATTTATTCTGGAGTTCGTAATTATATCAAATGTTTTTAAAACATTGACTTCCAATGTCACATTTGACGAGTTCTTAGGACTAAGGTTTTTCTTCGTCTTGTCCACTGCAGGAATCGAACTCCGGACTTTAATTTAACGTTTAGTACTATTCATACACGTGAATGAAACCATGCTAGACGTCTATGAAATTGCTTTTTTTTTCCTTGAAAAGTTTCACCTAACTTAAAACGTACCCGCAAGAAAACATTATACAAAGCTCACGAGGTCATTCACTAATCTGACCAAATACAAAATACACACACCAATACGCACAATACCAATCGATATCTAACTATATCTCATAATGGACATACATACATTTGTAATTATGGCACACGAATATATACAAATAGTACGTATAAACAGAAAGACAAATCAAGGAACTTTTCACAAAATGAAAAGTTTAGGCCTAACAAGTTGAGGGTAAAATAGTTCTCATACTGTGACATATTTTGGCACAGATATTCTTCGCATTACAAACTAAATGTTGATGAGTAGATAGAGGGTAAAATACAACTTTCTAGCAGTATTGAAGAACGCCATCTCAAGCTTACAAAAAAGTTATCGATCAAAGTATTTTGTAAACTTGGGGTTTCACTGTAACTTTGCAACAGTAGAACTGTACATACATCAAGGTTATTCTATTTTACTAAGTAGCACAAAACTTGGATATTTTTATCACCAAACTCTATATTTAGTGACGTACAGAAAGTTTTATTTTTTGTTGTTCTTAAGCGCAAAGAGAAACAATAGCAGGTTTCTATAGCATTATAACCCCTCAGACTTATCGTTGAGCCCCGGGGTGGGTGGGGCTAAACAGAAAAAGTAAATTGAATATGGGAGTGAGAATGAAATTACTTTTGGTTCACTCTGTATTTAAACAAGACGAATTTATGAGAACGTGCATCCATATTTCTTTTATGAGCAATTTTCGTTCCTTCATGAACAGACATCACCAAGACTAATAATAGAGACGCACTGTTTACAAATAAACTTTCCTCAATATTGTAATGTGCAAGAAAATATGTGCCTAATTTAATCATATTGTGCATTTGTGTGTTACACTTGTTTGACTTTTAATGTGCAATAGCAGTAGTTTACGTTATTCAGCTGCAGAATCAACTTCTAACTATATCAAATGAAGGGTAATTACATCAAATGAAGGGTAATTGTATATAAACGACTGAAATACCTGTAAATGTAGATGGTGCTCTACTTTTTCATATGCTTAAACAATGATGTTCAGATCTGGTGAAATTCTCTTCCACTTTATTGTGAATTTGCAAGAATGATGAATAATAAATCAGTGTTACAGTGGTATACAAATTATCATAGTACCACAAGGTTAATAATAAATTAAGTTTATAGTGGTATATATATAAATTTTCATAGCACCAAGACGATTATTTGTCAATTTTTAGTGCACACAATGGGCTTCATGCACTCTATACATCATGGGGAATTGAACCCCAGATATTAGAGTTGCAAGTCTATAAGGTTACCACTAACCCACTAAATGGTAAACAGGATAAGAGGAGGCACTAGAAGAGGTTATTTTATATGGGAGATCTAATGGCTAAAAGAACACTGGGACTAAAGTCCTTCATGATTTCCTCTAAATACAGTTCTCCAGATCTACTAGTAGATGGGTCTCCTGATCAACAAGTTCACCCAACACATTTCACAACAGAGTTAAAATCACAATAGAAACAAGTCAGTATTTAGACACATTTCCGATAACTAAATAATTCAATTTTAACTGGCGACAATACAGGCAGTTAAAATGTTTCAATTTCAATAAATGTGCAAGAGATCACTAGTCAACAATGTTTCTTATTTTGTCAATACTAAAGTAAAAACAATGACAACAAAGTAATACATATTAAATTAATCCTTCACCATCTACAAGAGTAGTCTCACACATTTGCATGTTTTAAAATCTGTTTTGGTTTTTACATACATAAAATGTCAATTTTCAAGAGCTGATAGTAAACATTCATCTACACAAAAACATTACACGTGGCATTTCCATTACAAATGTAAGCATTCAAATATTTCCTACAGTATGACTGTGTACAGACAGCTAGTCTTAGGTGATTGAATACAAATGCAACACAGCTTCAGAGTGGTAATGTAAACAACTGTTTATGCTAGCAAGTTTGGACATTTCTATCAGCAACTGTGAGTTGCATCTCTACCTGAATAACTGTTAAATGTACTTTAACTTGTTAATGTGTGGAAAGCTGTGAACAACCCACACACATACATGGGTACTCAAGTGTAAATTCCTGATTGCACTGTTAAAGCGCAAGTTTATTTCTTAAAAGTGTGTTAGGTATTTATGTGTTTTATTCAGAGATGAGTATCATGATGCTAATAAACTCTGAGCAGTCATATTACTTTTCTAAATACAGTGGTACCTTGGTTCTTGAATGACTCCCTTCTTGAACAATTCGGTTTTTGAACATATTGTTTGAGAAAAAAAAGTCTTCATTGTCGAATATAAACTCAATTCCCAAAACCCCAAAATAATCTGACTGATGACCCAAACAACCCTTCGACCATTTTTGGCCCACATGAAGCTCGACCAAATCATTTTACCCATACTTGTCACTCACTCCATGTTCTAATTTTTTCATTTTGTTCTTTTTTATTCTTTTTTTAAATATTCTGATCAAATAATTATCAAAGAAGGATAATGAAAGCAGCAAACCAAAAAAAAAGTTATAGCCATAATAGAGGCGAAAAAGATCTCATAGCAAAGTATGAGAGTGGTGTTCACGTGTCTGACCTTGCTGCACAGTTTGGTGTGGCAAAGTCTAGAGTCTGCACCATACTGAAAAATAAAGAGGTCATCAAAGAAGCTAATGTTACAAAAGGAGTGACAGTGCTTAAGAAACAAAGATCACAAACAATGGAAGAGGTAGAAAAACTGTTGTTGATTTGGATAAACGCAAAAACAGTTAGCTGGTGATAGCATTTCTGAGACCACCATTTGTGAGAAAGCAAAATAGTTGCATGCTGATCTCCTGAAAAACACCCCTGGAATGAGTGCTGATACAAGTAATGCCTTTAAGGCTAGTATGGGGTGGTTTGAAAAATTTAGGAAGAGAACTGGCATACATAGTGTGGTGAGATATGGGGAAGGTGCCAGTTCCAACAAAATGCTGCTGATAAATTTGTTAGAGAATTTAAGAACTATGTAGAAGCTGAGGGATTTATTCCCCAACAAGTGTTCAACTGTGAAGAGACAGGCCTCTTTTGGAAGAAAATGCCAAAGAGGACCTACATCACCAAGGAGGAGAAGCCACTGCTAGGACACAAGCCAATGATGGACTGGCTAACTCTATTGTTATGTAGTAATGCAAGTGGGGGCTTGAAACTTAAGCCTTTGCTTGTGTACCATTCTGGGAACCTGAGGGTTTTTGAGAAAAATAATGTCCTGAAAATCAGTGATGTCGAGAAACCCACTTGTTGAGAATTTTATAAGCAAAAACAGCTCGTTTTTGCATATAAAATGTCCTGAAAAGTAAGTTTAATGTCATGTGGAGGGCTAATAGTAAAGCATAGAAAACCAGGCAATTTTTTATTGAGTGGGTCAATGAAGTGTTTGCCCCAAATGTAAAGAATTACCTCACAGGAAAACAGTTGCCACTCAAGGCCCTTCTTGTGATGGACATTGCACCTGCTCACCCACCAGGCTTGGAGGATGGGTTGTTGGAGGAGTACAGTTTCATTATGGTGAAGCTCTTGCCCCCTAACACGACTCCTCTCATTCAGCCCATGGACCAGCAGGTCATATCAAACTTTAAGAAACTCTACAACAAAGCACTGTTTCAAAGGTGCTTTGAAGTGATCTCTGACACAGATTTAACCATCAGAGAGTTCTGAAAAAAGCACTTTAATATCCTCCATTACTTGAGGATCATAGACAAAGCCTGGAGGGAAGTGTCTTCGAGGACAATGAACTGAGCCTGGAAGAAATTGTGGCCAGATTCAGTAGAAGATAGAGACTTTGAAGGCTTTGAGGCTGAGCCTGTTGTCGAGGATATTGTCTCACTAGACAAGTGTATGGGCTTGAATGTGAGTGGTGATGATGTGGAGGAGTTGGTGGAAGACAACAACACTGAGCTCATTAAGGAAGAACTTCAAGACCTTTAGAAGGAGCAACAACAGAAGGCAACTGAGGAAGTATCTTCAGATGAGGAGGAGGGAAAGGAGGATGTTCCTAGTTCACTAATCAAGGGAATGTGTGGAAAATGGGGAGAAGTACAAAGTTTTGTGGAAAAATTTTGCCATAACAAAGCTGTAGCAAACTGAAGCATAAACCTTTTCAATGACAATGCCATGTCTTACTTCAGAAACAAACCTCATTAGACAAGTTTTTATTGAGAAATAGGTCCAGTAAGTCTCAAGCAGGTTGTAGCAGTGCAAAGAGACAGAAAAGAAAAATAACCCCAGAAGGAGAGTTACCTGACGTTTTTACTTAAAATGTTTCATAATGCATAATTTTTTGAGGTCTGTAATGGATTAATTTAATTTACAGTATTTCTTATGGGAAAAACTGATTTGGTTTTCGAACAAATCAGTTTTTCAAATCCTTCTGGAACGGATTAAGTTCGAAGACCAAGGTACCACTGTATTAAGAATGTTGATGTGCAGGTGTGAAGTTAACAGTTTAAAAGCATTAGTGTATAATATGTACCAGCAATACAGTATTTAAAGTTTGAGTCAGTAATCAAGTATTGAATACGGATTTTGTAGAAAGAAAAATTATTATTCTGTACATGCAAACACCAAGAAATATTTTATCCTTTTAAAAATGACTATACCTGAATAGGGTTTCACTAATAGCACGTCAAGAAAAACACAAAGCTAATCTGAGAAACAAGTTAAAGAAATGTGGGACAGACTCTAAGAAAAATAGCAAACTATTGAGTTACATTTCATCAGGGTGGATGGTTATTAACAAATATCTAGCAATCAATGATGCATTCACCTTAGAGTTCAGTTGTTTTTTTTTATAAATTTACATTCAGTACACATGTCAACATCTCTTAGCACCAAAACGACTTATAGAAACCCTCCCAGTAAAATCTGGAACATTTGCATCAGTGAGATGTAATTCACAAGGTTTCTGTTGTAAGTGATCAACCTGAATAGTTAACCTTACAAACCCTGCTCTTCTACCCCTGAATAAGGGAAAGTAGGGGGGTTTGATAAAAAACTGGGAGAATGGTAATATAGGAAATTAAAGTAAAGGAATATAGCTAGCATGCATGTCTAACATGCACGTAGGTTAAGATAAACTGACTGCAATTTTTATTTATTGATAAAGTGCAATGTTTGAATAAGCTACTTTATTGTAAAGTGTCTTTTCTTAAGTGTTTTAACATATAAATTCCTGCTTTGTTCTCATCCATGATAAACTCTAATAGAAATTTAAAAAAATTCAAGTGTTCTAATATCTTATCTTCTTCCAAAACATTTTCAGGAAAGACTTCTGTAGATGTCAGTTGAGTAACCAAACCATTGATTAAAGTGGCCGAAAAGATACTATACAATTAGATAACTGAAACATAAATAAGGTATACAAAATGATATCTCTGTCTATGTTAAAGTCCTGTTCAGGATGTATCATGCAACAGATTCAAATGAAATAATGTCACGATATATTGTGACCGTAATGTCACGATATATTGTGACCGTAATATAATACAAGGTTTAAGAAAGTCTTCTTGGCTCAATATAACGAACAACAGTTATTATCTTATCTTTATATTTTCAATGATAACTCATGTCTTGAATAACAACATGATCAGAATACAAATAAACTGAATAATACAAAAATCCATTAAAAAGCTGCAACTGATAACACACACATTCACAAATTTGAAATATAACTTAAAAATTTACAACTTATAAAACCACTATATAACCTTATTTAGCAATTGAAAGTATGATTCAATACATATATCAGTTTCCTAATAAACCATGCCATACAGCATAACTATACAGTGCTAATTTTACATACATCATTAAGTACAGAATTCATACTGTATGCTCATAGTTTTCACAAGTCAGAGGAACTCAGTAACATATAACATAAAAAGTTATGAAATTGTACTTTTGTATTATTACAAACATAAAAACTTAAATTAAGTAGTACACGTGTTAAAAACACATAATAATATATAAAACCAAATGTGTTTTGAGTTAAAAGTTTTTTATAAGTATTGGTACGAACCAATTGTCTCAACGATCCCAAAAATTACACTTTTTTCTTAATACTTCTGAGCAACATTGTGAATTACTTTTAACTTCAATGAAAAAGCTTTGTTATGATATTATGATAATCTTTTAAAGTATTTGGATTTTAAGACTTTGAAAACAAAAGGATCTTTATATACTTATGGCAATCATATATATGGTGTATTGGGATAAACCTTTCAACTGTTTTATCTTCCCATTAACTTACAAGTTATAGAAAGTACACCTAGTCCTGAGTTTGAGAGTTGGTAAGTCCAGTAACTTGCCAATGCCGGAAAGCTACAGCCATTTTTTTTTTATTTAACACAAGAGGTGGTAGACATTCTTATAGATCTCTTGAACATTTATATATGTAACTAGAACATGTCCCTGTTTCCCTTTTTATCACAAAATAGCACAGTACACAAAGATTACTGTTGACACTGTAAGAAAATTGGAATAGGCCATTTTTGGAGCTATTGATAATGTTTTTGGTGGAGTATTAGTGAAATCTGCTGGCCACCTTGGGGCTGCAGGAGTTCTAGTAGTGGAATAACTGAAGTAGATGTCACGAGAATCATCGTCTGCAGTGTCGTCAGGCATCCATCCACTTCCACTACCACTACCATCATCCACTAAGGAAGATTAGATAAACAGTATCAGTAAGAAGTACTGGACAAACAGTTAAAACGTATCATGCATTTTAAGCACTTCACCTGTTTGAGAGAAGTTCATAAATGCTGATAAACCTCTGTCATTGAAACAATCAACATGAAGCACATGAGTATGACTGTGATGTAATCAAGGTTAACTACTATTATATGAATATATGGTTTTCTAACAACTAGGCTTGTTACACCGGTTGATGAAAAGTTGAAGACAGTTTAAATAGTATATTATAAGAAAAAAACCAGCTTTGTTAAACTGGTTGATGAAAAATCTAAAAAAGCTTAGATAATACGTTTAAAAAATAGTCTTGTTAAAATGAAAACTCAAAGAAAGTTAAGTAATACATCATGAAAATAAATGAAACTTGATACTGAAACAGTAGGATAAACCACATAAAAAGAGAGTAAAAATATATGTTTAATTGTTAAATGCATAAATCGAATAACCAAAAGTTCAACCAAAGCCTTGTTAAATTTACCTCTTACAGTAATAGCAAGGATATATGTGGCAGAATTTTTAGACATTTGGAAACTTGTGATCATACACACTTGATGTTATTTTGATATCACCTAATCAAACACACTAAGCTTTTGAAGCTTTGATCTCCAGAAAAATATTTCTCAATTTAAATAAATAACCATTTTGTACAAGTTATGTTACTGCAGGGTCAATTTTTAAGTATGTTTTAGTTGATTAGGTAGGATGATACAAAAACATTCACAACATGAAAATATGTAAAAAATATTGAACTCTGTCAAATTTAATAATAAAATAAATACACATATTCCACATATTTTCAATAAACAAGATGTTATTTATATTTAGATACAAATGTTACTAAACCTTAAAAGTTTACATTTCTTGGGTTGTACACTGCTTATTCACAAAAAGAATCCATTTCTGAAAATTGATTTTCTTTGTCAAACCTATAAAATCAGCTTAAAAAGGCAACAATTTCACACTGACTTCAATAATAAATCAACGAAAATTTAAAATATGCTGATAATTATCCTTCAAAAAATTCTCAATTTTATATGTTGTTTGCTTAGACCATAATTTAGTGCTATCTAGTAGCTAAATTTGCACAACTTGAAAATATTTGTACATATGCTCATTTTGAGAATAAGCACTTTATAAAATATTGAGACATTATACTGTTAAACTGAATTTGATTTTGAAAGTAACATATGCAAAACTCTGAAGCATTGTATTTGTAAAAACCTGAAAATAAATTTAGTCTTAAGTTAATTGTTATAATACAAACATATTTCAGCTTACGTTTCAGTTTTTTGTTAAGTATCATTACAAACTGTATCTAGGATAAAAAAAACTGAGTAATAATTAAACAACAGTAAAAACAAACCACTGAAAACATATATCTTACGAATCACAAATAAACCAAACTTTATATCTAGTTCATATGATTAATTAAATACTCATAACTATTTCATGCACTCTTGCAGAGTAAAAATAGTAATTTATATTTTAAAAATACAAGACTAACGATTGATTAGCATGGAATGCTTTGTTTCTTTGTTGTTAAAAGCAAAGCTACACAACAGGGTGTCTATACTGTCTCCACCACAAGAATGAAAACTTGGTTTATTAGTGTCATAAATCTTCATATTTGCTGTTGAGCCACTGTGGGGGGAGGAGAGAAGCAACATGGACACATACATTTACCAGATTCAAGTGAGGAAAACCTCAAGAGAGTTAAACAGTCCAATAGAGGGCATATTCTGTCCACAATAAAAGTATATAATATAAATTCACACACTTGATGGCTTTCAGCTCCTAGCCTGAACTAAAATCTGAATACTCTTAGGTGCATTGAAAAGGTGGAGAAGAAATATCATTGTTAACAGTTAATTTAACTTGTTGTGGTCATTCAAAAAAGTTACACATGTTTAACAAATTAAACTCACTTAGAAATTCCCATTCTACATCTGTTCCTCTAACACAGTCATGGTGAGCCTATGGCTCACAAAAAACTTTTGTTGGCACATTTCAAGCAGTGTTGCCTCTTAATTCTTTAAATTCTAATGCTAACCCATAATAAATAAATTTATAATGATTATCATTATTGCCAAATACAGCAGCAAATGCTTTTCCCAACCTGGGAGCAGTGAAAAATGGTCAAGGAAAAGTCTCGTGCCCTCTTGGTGCCAGCTTTGTGATTATGAAAACGTTACATCAGATGACACATTTTGAATTCCTTGCAAACCCAGTGCTCATATAAGTATTTGAGTAAAAATAGAAATAAACTGTTAGTTTTTTTCTTCTGTTGTTTGTGAGTGAATACTGGATATTTAGTGACAATAATAGTAAATATTCATTTACTTTTTTACAGTAAATATACGAATTATGTTGTTAAGATTATGTCATTTGGTGTGGCATGTATATATTTTTGATCAGTTAGTTAATTATAGATTTATTTTTATATCAGTGACAAAAATTTTCACCTGCTGCTATGTTACAGTAAGTTATATTATCGTATTTAAGTTCATTGGTGAGATGTGTTTAAATTATATTTACCCTTTTGAGATTGTCCAACCAGCAAAGAAACAAAAATGTTCAAATTGAAGAAGCAACAGCAGCAAATGTTTAAGAATCATGAACTGAAACATTTGGAAAGATCAGAAAGGGCGATAAAGCATTATGTACCTTATATTCCAAAACAGTGGTGTGTAGGACTTCATCTGTAAAGTGACATTATGAAATTGCTCATAAATGGTTTTGTGATAAGGATAAGCAAGAACAAAAAGAACACATTTCTCAAGAAGTCAGCAACAACAACGTGCAGTTAAATGTTTTGATGAAATTTGTTGTTGCTAGTTTTGAGATTTCAAAGATTATTGCTCAACATAGAAAACCACTTAGTGATGGGGAGTATATTAAATAATTGTGGCTAGAATGTGCTCATTTCCTTTTTTACAGTTTTTCATAAAAATAAAAAATTATACAGTGCATTAAGAAATTGCCAGTGAGTAGAAACACAATAAAAGAGGAAAAAAATATCAGAACAGCTAACAAAAGATATTGGTTTATGTAAATTCCTTTCCATTTGTCTTGATGAAAGCATTGATGTTACATCATCAGCTATACTACCCATTATCTCTCAATTTTGTAATGATGAACCAGTCGGCACAGAACTGGTTAACAGAGTAACATTACTTGAACATACAACAGGAACTGAAATATGTAAGGCAGTAGTAAATGAATTATCCAATCAACAGGTTGACCTTTCAACAATACTTTCTACAACAACTGATGGTGCACCCAGCATGACTGGTAATGAAGCAACTTTTGTAAATCTGTTTTCAAAATATGTTGGACATCCACTGGTAGACTTTCATTTTATTATACACGAAGAGGTTTTCTGTGTAAAGATTGGCCTTAAGGAGCTTGAAAAAATTATGGAAATTGTAACCAAGGTAGCTAATTTTATTTGTGTGCATGCTTGGAAAATAAGACAATTGCACAATTTACTGAGAGAAGTGAAGTCAACTACTTATGTACAACAGTGTTTGTTGGCTAAGTGGAGGTTCTATCCTTAAATGATCTGTTGAGTATTCAGATGAAATTTGTCTGTTTTTAACAAATGACAAATTTTCTTGTCTAGAATTATCTGATGTTATATGGATTTTTAGATTGATGATTCTTACAGATTTCACCTCACATTTAATTGACTTGAACACCAAACTGCAGGGATTTGGCAAAACACTTGAGGTTATGTTTGAAAACACAAAAGCTTTTGAAATCAAACTGAAATTTTTTGAATGTGATGTTTACAATGGCATTTTTATATAATTCCAAAACTTAAAAGAACACAAGAGATTTCAAAATTCACGAGAAAACATACATTCTGAGCTTGCAAATGCAACTTTCAAGCATCATTAATTCAAGTTTTGAACAATTTTCTTTGAGATTTAATACATTCAGGTTATTTGAAGAAACTGCAAGATTCATTAAGTATGCAAACAGTGTAATGTTAAACAAACTGAATTTGAAAATGCTGCAGTAGATTGACTTGGATAATGGTGAGATGCAAATGACCGATTCACAAAGCAGATCAATTTGGAGGCAAAAATTTGTCAATTTAGCTGAACTAGAAAATATTGAAATAGAATAGTTATTGACTGGAATAATGCAGAAAATCAAGTTCTGAAACCCTGAAATTTTTTACTGTCTGAAAAATGTCACAAGACAGTATTTTCATCAACATGTTTATGAGAGTCATTATTTTCAGTGATGAAATTTGTAAAGTATAATTATAGGAATAAACTTGCTGCTGAAACTAGTACTGCAAACATAGCTCTTAAAACAACCAGATACGAGCCTGATATAAAACATCTGTCATCTTTTAGTGAGACTTTTGCTCCTGCACTAGAGTATAATACGGTTATTTTTCCTTTCTTTGTTTTTTTTACATAATAAGAACCAAAGCTTATTATTTTCTGTTAATAGAAAAACAATGAATAAATATAAATAGGTAAGATGACTCTTTCTTTCTCCTTAAAAAAAGTCAATTATTATTATTAGTAATTCATTTATTTTATTTGTTGTGAATTACTATAGTTAATAATAAAATGTAACTCTTAAAGCTGTTTTATTTAAAATAATTCAGAATAATAATAATAAATGATAATCTGTTGCTAAAAACTACCATGGTAATACAAGATAATTTTTAGAAGATAATCCCCAGTTTGGGCAAATTCTTTCAAACACTCACTTGGAAATTCCCATTCCACATCCAATCCTCTGTATGCATTATTTAACTTGACAGTTATCAGCTGAAGCACCAAGTTTTGTTTCGTTATCACAATATTCTGTTTTGTAACATCTAAGCTGACTTCTGGGTTGTCTTTCTGGTTCATAAGGCCATTACCCACCAATGCAGCTTTGTACCTGTGTGTAAAAGACAGAATACAATTAAGAATTTTTAGTTATTCTAAAAAACTGTGCAATCTATCATTTAGAATTAATCATTAATTACCTACACCAGTTCTGTTCTACTGGTTGAGGAAAAGTTAAGAAAATACGAACAATGCATCACAAGAAAAAGAATTAAACACCATACGAGTAAGTGATGTTACTTACTCTACTTTTGTTTCATTAGTCGATAAAGAATCTAAGAAAATTTGAATAATACATCATTAAAAATAGAACTAGAGGTCATAAATAACGTTACCTACACTAGTTTTGTTTCATTGTTTGGTTAAAAAATGCAAGAAGAAAAAGAAGTAGAGTTTATAAAAATAATCTAAGAAAACTTGAATAATGCATCATAAAAATAGAACTAAACTTCATAAATAATGAAACATAAGAATACCATCAAAAGACATCTATCATTCTTTTTTTCCTTCAACTTATACTTAACCAAACCCAAAAATATCTAAGTACAAAACAGATTAATGTGGTTTCATTATTACATAAAAACAAAAGTAAAAATGTCTTGATGAAAGAAAAAAATATCTGATTTTATATTGATGTGAAATAGAAAGTTAAATTCTAAATAGACAAGATAAATATTAAGATTTTTGACAAAACGTTGACACGTTCATATTTTTTTACTCATGATATAAAACATAAAACACAACTTTAACACTTTGATTTAACAGTTTTTAACACTTGACTGATTCTTCTTGAAATTTTCACTAATGGAATGTTTTCCAGGACTGCAAGAAACGATAATTCCAAGTGGAAAAACATTTGATGTATTGAGGATGAATTTTTACTATAAAGAGCTTTTGGAAAGATTAATTGATTAGAAATATGAATTGCCACTAATAATAGTTCAGTTTTGTTCCTACACTATAATTTCAGAATTATGATTATTTTTTTATATGCATAATAATCAATATTCAGCAGTGTGTGTTTGTTTTGAATGTCCTGCAAAGCTATCCCTAATTTAGCAGTGTAAGTTTAGAGGGAAGGCAGCTAGTCATGACCACCCACTGCCAACTCTTGGGCTGCTCTTAAAACAACGAACAGTGTGGTTGACTGTCACCTTCACCTTATAACGCCCCCACGGCTGAAAGAGCGAGCACGTTTGGCGTGACAGGGATTTGAACCTGCGACCCTTGGATTACTAGTCGAGCAACCTAACCACCTGGCCATGCCAGGGGCCTTCAGTAGCAAGTTTAACAAATCTTTTACATAGTTTATATTATCATTGTTTTTATTAAGCACAAAAGTTACACAATGAGTTATATTTTCTTTTCTCTACCAACCACGGGTATGAAAAATCGAGTTTTAGCGTTGTAAATGTGAGGCTTACTACTGAACTACCGTATTATCGCACGATAAAGTACAAGTCCCTGAGTATCACTAAGTACTACCAATTTAAGATTTCAAATCATTGTTATCATACATCAATTTTAAACTCGCATCAGCCAGATTTTCATAACTTATAGTACACTGCAATGTATATAAAATATACTTTCATTAGAACGCCATTTTAATAGACATATGTATATAAACGAGCACACCACCACCTACAGTTTTATTTGTGTCACCAGATGGCAGCACATTCTTCTCTCAAACTTACTTTGCTTTCGTTAGCCCATTCCAGCAACTTCCTTCACTGTTCCTCGTTGTTCTATCGCCTGTAACTTTCGGATTATCGCAAAGTTCATTCGGTAAGTTTGCCCAAAAATTATTAGTCCGTCTGAGCTTCTTTTTTATTTTCCCTAAAAGCTGATTCAGGACGCTTTTGGTGGCTTTGTTGTCGTCATGTCTTGGACTAAATTTGAATGTCTTGAATTCCAACTCTTTTCTGGTATCTCGTTTTCCTAGACGAGGCCGTCCGCATTTTTGAAACAACTGTAATATACACGGGGCATTGACAAAAGCACGAAAAAAAACAACAAAAGTGTTAATAAACGTTGTATTGTGCTAATACGTGTGTGCTTATCGCACTGGACAAATTCGTAACTCAAATCGTACAAAACAAAGTTCGAATAAAGAACAGCCGAAAACTTAAGTTAATTTTAATGTCCTACGTTTTACTGAACAATTCCAAACAAATACAAGTTTAATAACAAAGAAATTAACCACTAGCAAAATGTTAAAACTAATAACTATTTTTAACTAAATACTATACAATTTGGATAACTGCAGTAAAATAGTGTTATTTTATTACAAGTTACAGCTTTAACAATAATGAAGTTTATTCTTTAGAACAAACAAGACGTTTCTTATCCGTTATAAAAAAAACAACTCTTCTTCACTGTAAAAAGCTATAACTTGTAACAAAATAACACTTAATCAGTCAGTAAATACAAAAAAACAACAACAAATAGTTTATCTATTTTAGTTTTCACAATTCAAAAATATCAGCTCAATAACAATTTTCCAAAGGGAACAAAACATTACAAGTCTTTACAGCATAGAAAATGGTTTTAAACTAAATTATTTCAATATTCACAGCAATTCATACCATCTTAATTAAAAATTCAAACTTTAGAGCTCTTAAAAATACTTTTTTCCCCGGAAATGCTTTTTATAGCCAATAAGTGCACGGAATGTTTTTTCTTCTCCAATTCACAGTTTAAAGGATTAAATATGAGGTTAATACTGTCATTGTAGCATTTCAAATTATTTGTCTCTTTCAACTGTAGTTTACTATAACAATTTGTACTGTTGTTAATTAGAAACTATTACAAATGCTTCACATATTCGTCTTTTACCGTAGTTACTTGAGCTAGTATCAAATTTTTACCACAGACACAACAACAGTTACTTACACTAGAACCAAATTAACTTCAGTGTATATTCTATCTATAAGCATTGCAAAGTTATCAAATCAGAAATATTTATACACTTACTAAGCATAAAGCACAACTTGTTGAATAACGAATCCACATTCCAAACTTTCTCTTCCACTCTACCTGATCTACAATAGGCTATAATGAAACATCGGCCATTTATCATGGAGACATATCTACCCAACAGATCGCACTGTTGGCCAATTCCCGGTGATGCCCCACTGGGCTTTTCCTGTTGCCGCCAGCGCATTCTATCCATAGCTAACAAGGTCAAACTTCTTCGGTCATACTAGTTCGCACAGACTGTGAGGCAGAGAGATTCTACTATGTCACTAAACTCGAATAAATTGACCAAAAGAAACGTTCTCAGACGCTACGCCCTAATTGTTGAAATGGGCGAATGTCAATGAATGTTCCTGACAACAGTGATGGACGACAACAGTTGAAGCTTATCGTTTTCATCTTTCTGATGAAGCACGAAAATAAGAGGCCCACGTGCAATTTCGCACGCACACTCTCGTTACTTTACATACCATCTTCACAAGTACCGTAGGGTACAGCAAAACAAATTTTGCTTACTGACCATGATAATAAAAAATATTTTACTTTAGTTACATATGTATGTGTTTAAGTTTTGTAAGAAAGACATTTAACGTAGAGCTTGTTCTATAAAATAAGTTGTTCAAACGAAGCTGTTTCTGCGACATCATGAATCCACAGCCGCTCAAGGGCATGAAGGTAAAACAAATACGAAAAAATACAGTTTGTAAACGATACAAAGTCGCCATCTGTCGAGCCATAAAAATAATTAATAAAGTGCAAGAAAAAGAGTCAAGAAAGAACATTATGCATCCATTCTCTCTTTTTGCTTAACTTTCGTCAAGCTTAAAACTTCCTTATATATATATATATATATATAACAGGTTACTGTGGTTTAATTCTTAGAAGACTAAAAGGGTAAAAATGGATTAATGTCCTTTTACCACAACTCGGACTTGAACAGAAGCTATTTCATAAACACTTATTTTAGGGTGTTTTATTTTTTTTAAAACACTTGGCTATACTAACCAAAAACACAGAATATGAAGCAGAATTTAGACTGAAGTTAACATTAGAAGTGCACCAGAAGAAAGAGTAGCCCGTTTTTGTTCTGTCAGATTAATAATATATTTATAAATTAACGAGATACTCGACAAGCATTGTGAGTAGCCTCACTTCACCGCAGGGTAGATATGTTACTTCACAATTAACATAATTCGACTAAGCAAGAAATAAATATGAAAACCACGTTCCATCAGCAATCGATATCCGAACAGAAAATTCCTATATCACGGTATATTTACCCTATCAAAAGTTGCCCGATTGTTCTCCAGAAAGCTATGCGTCATGGTATTACTCACCCTATCCGAAACGGCCTGACTGTTCTCCTGGAAGTTCATGACAGCTTCAGAGATTCGGATCTCAATGGGATCGACAACAGCTTCGATGTTAAAGGAACTTTCTAGTCGGACAGCCAACATCAAAAGAGCCTCTGGTCACAAAAGAAAAGGAAACAAACAAAACGATTAATACTAAACACTAAAATTAATACTAAACACTAAAATTAATACTAAACACTAAAAATGATTGCGTCACGAGAACCGGATCACCGGACCAAACGAAACATGACAACAGTTATCACCTGAAGGTTCAGCTTCATCATAACAGTTTCGCTTGTTTGGTTGTTTTACATTCTGCACTGACAGAATGGAGAGAAGGCCAACATTACACAAAACTCCAACCAAAAGTGGGATTTGTATATCACTATTATTACGTACTGAAGTATCAAAATTACAAGAATGATTTTTGCAGCAACGGGACGCAAACCGTCAACTTTTGGATTCACAGTCCAACTAGCGCAGATAGCCCTTATGAAGCTTTGAGCGAAATTCAAAACTGACAGATTACGTCAACAAGCGGTGAAGATCACTGGTTTGATCGGTTCAGATAAAACATGACATTAGTATTCTACAATTTTTCAAAGTAGTATCTACAAGCCCCCCCCAGTGGCTCAGCGGTATGTCTGCGGACTTACACGCTAAAATCCGGGTTTCGATACCCGTGGTGAGCAGAAAACAGACAGCCCATTGTGTAGCTTTGTGCTTAATTAAAAAAAACAAAAAACAAGTATCTACAATTTCTTATACTCTCATAAGAGAAAAAAAAGTAATAGTGAATTATGTGGTAAGTAATCTAAGACGCTGATTTTTCAAAATAAGAAGAAAAAAAAGGTACAATACAACTTTAAAACAAATACATACCCTAGTGCAACTCATACGAATCTTAAGGTCCAAATACTCTATCTTATAATGTGGATTCAGGACTAGCTTAAATCTCCTGAGCTATTCGAATCTTTTTTGCAGATTGGGATTATTTTTCGTTTGTTTTAAAGCAAAGTCACATTGGGTTATCTGCTGCGACCACTGAGGGGAATCGAAATCCGTTTTTTTTTTTGCATTGTAAGTCCGCGTTGTTACCGCTGCCACCCGGAGACTATTGGGATTATGGCTGAAAATATCGTTAATGAAGGCAGTACGAAACTAAATAACAAATGAATTCTAATTATTATGAGGATTGGTTTGTTTTGAATTCTGTACAAAGCTACTCGAGGGCTATCTTCGCTAACCATCCCTACTTTAGCAGTGTAAGACTAGAGGGAAGGCAGCTAGTCATCACCACCCATCGCCATCTCTTTTACCAAAGAATAGTAGGATTAACCGTATCATTATAATCCACCCACAGCTGAAAGGGCGAGTACGTTTGGTGTTACGGGGATTCGAACTTGCGACTCTTGAATTGCGAGTGGAGTGCCTTTACCATCTTACCATGCCGGTCTATTATAAGGATGAACAGTCACAACCTTGAACAGATGTAAAGTGACTTAGCAATTACGTCACATCTCATAAACATCTTTGATATCATTGTGACTCTGTTCCTAAGTTAAACGATATTTAACCCGTCATCACATTAATATGAAGTATTTCTAGTGTCATCGTGAGTGTTTTTAGAAGTTACAAGGAACATTTTATTAGTAAAATTTTTTATTTCGATAACACTTGGTGCTGATTTGACCTACGTTGAATGAAATACGTGATATGCTGCACTTTTGAAACGGAAGACAATTTGTTATAAAGGTTGAAAAGTGCGATACACTGGATGATTTCAATGATGTCTGGAAAAGTCTGGTGATAAATAGCTTCATTTCTTCTTGACATATTTGACAGTATGACAGATGTGAGGACGGAAAAAAAAGATGGTGGAAGAAAGCTTGTTAACCGTATGATACTCATTTCAACTTAACACTATCGTTACAGTATGAAATATCAATATATTATACAAAGAAGATTCGAGAAACATCTTTCGTGGGTATAACTTCGATTGTAAAAAAATACTAAATTATAATAGAAAACAAATTATAACTGCGTGGCTGGTTTTGAAAATTTTGTGACTTGAAAAAAAAACACGATAATAAAGTCAATAATGAAACAAACTTGATAAAAAAAGTTGTGATTTTAAAGTTTATTAGGCTAAACCATACAGATTTAAAGACGAAAACTATATAAGAGGAAGTGGTTTTTCACTGTCGATCTTTTAACTGAAGCTTTACGATAAAATATTATATTATTGAGACGTAAAAGGACGAAAGAAATTTGAGAATCCTAAAATCAGACTAAAAATATAAAAACACATGATAATATATCTTTCACAATCATTCAAATGTGGTCCACACTATGGACAGTGCTCAGTACGAAGAAATAAAGAAGCAAAGACACCATAAATAAAAACAAAGTAACAGACCAGTTTTTTTACAAATAACTCGTGAAAATATGATGAAGTTAAGACAGTTCAGTTTAGCGACCTGTTATAGGAGTAAAAACAATTAAATTGATTTTGTTTCACCTCAAGACTGATTGATTCCAAACCTTTATCCCTTTCTGCACGCGGAGAAGTTTGAAAAGCCGTGTTTCAACCGACTTTTATGTACATGAAGAACCGGTTTATAAAGTACTCATTGACTCATAATATCGTTTTAATTTATGATAGGCTAATAAAACAAGTACTTTTGGTTTAAAAAATCAATTAAGGGCATGTTCTTATGGGGATGAAGCGTTTCGGGAAACGTTTGTCCGAACAAAGGATATTTGTTTTAGAGACAAAGTTGCATTGGGTTATTTGCTGTGCCCACTGTACGGAATCGAAATCAGAATTTCTGGATTGCAAGTCCGTATCCTTACCGTTGCCACTGGGAGACTATTAGGATTATGGTAAAAAATATCGCTAATGAAGGAGGTACGAAACTAAGTAATAAATTAGTTCTAGTTTTTATAAGGAAGAATAATATATTAACTTGGGTAGAAAAGTGATAAAAAACCTATAACCTGAGCGCTTTAACAAAAATGGGCTTTTCTTCTTCAGGAGCAAACTGGAAATTCAGTACTATTTATATTTCTAGTTTCTAATTTATGTGGCCGCAGTTTAAGACTGCAGTCTTAAACCCCAGCAGACGTTAAGTGACTTAGCAATTACGTCACATCTCATGAATATTTGTGATGTCACTGTGACCGTGTTTCCAAGTTAACGATATTTAACCTGTAACCACATTAATATGAAGTATTTCTAGTGTCATCGTGAGTGTTTTTAGAAGTTACAGGGAGCATTTTATCGGCAAAGTTTTTTTTATTTCGATTACACTTGGTGCTTATTCGACCTACGTTGAATGAAATATGTGCAACAGTTAATATGATATGCTGCACTTTTGAAAACGAGGTCAATTTGTCAAAAAGGTCGAAATCTGCGATACCTTGGATGATTTCAATGAAAGGTATGATATTTGTCTGAAAAAGTCTGGTGATAAATAGCTTCTTCATTTCCTCTCGACATATTTGGCAGTATAACAGATGTGAGGACGGAAAAAAGATGGTCGAAGAGAGCTCGTTAATATTAATGATGACCATTTGCAATGAAGTTATTGACTTTATCTACATTTTAAAAACACTTTATGATTATTAATATTACACTTCTACAGAAGACTAATAATTTGATGGACGTGGAAAATCCAAGTCATTATCGAGCAGAATATTTTACTACTGTCTTGTTGTCAAATCTTCTTGTAACAAAAGTGTTCAAATCCCACATTACCAAAAACCACATAAAAAAAAGTCACTGGCTTGTATAAGGGACTCGTTTTAAGGGTGAGTATTTAATATGTTGACCAATAAGTCAACATAGAGGGTACAAAGTGCAGCCAACATGGTATCATGAAAGTGTCCTACGTGTAGACCATTAAGACACCATAAAACGTGCACCTTGTTAAAAGACGCTGTTTAACATAAGATTTCTGATGACCTTTTCTAGGTAAACGAATATTCTTTGGTCGTGAAAATATATTTCATTTAAAGTAACCGATAGTTAAGTGGGATGTAACGGTCATTGTTGGTTTTTTTGAGTACTTTAAAGTTACACAATGGACTACATGTACTTTGTTTATAGCGCTGAATCGAACCTTGGAGTTTAGCATTATAAGTCTGGTAACTTAAAACTTACCCGCTGGAAGATCGGATGTTAGAACAGAATAAACATTGAAAAAAAAAATCATTAACATGTGTTAATGATATAACTAATTGTCGACGCATTTAACTCCTCACTCTTCCTACGTCGTTAAAAATTAACAACAAAACTACCATTGACGGACGCCTCTGTAGATTAGTTACTACGAGACATTCCAGAGACCCACATCGCATCTAAGCAGAAAAGATGAAAGAGGCCGTCAGAAGGAGCCTGACAGGTTTAGTCTGTGGCAAGACGTGAGCTGCATAGCTGTTTGTT
The DNA here is from genome assembly GCA_011833715.1 of Carcinoscorpius rotundicauda. Classification (NCBI taxonomy): domain Eukaryota; kingdom Metazoa; phylum Arthropoda; class Merostomata; order Xiphosura; family Limulidae; genus Carcinoscorpius; species Carcinoscorpius rotundicauda. Next base: position 169,546,635 of record CM022391.1, on the reverse strand, counting down.
GCCCGTCGCATGGTGAGGATGTATTTATTATCTCTTTCGTGCGAGTAAAATTCAAGGTAAAGTGTCCTGTAGCACAGGATGTTTCGTCCTTTTCCTCTAAGGTTGTACTTTGTATTCAGGAAACACGTTTAACGTCTTTTTGTTACCTAAACGGTGCGAGGAATTTACGCCGTTGAACCGGTCAAATGACTAATGATTACCCGGCGCTAGTCCTTACCGTGGATTTTTTTTAAAAGAAAATGTCTGATAAGCTAACAGTTTCATAATTAATCATGTGACACTAACAGTTGCACATCATCAGATCGCGCATTTCCTTGTGGCCTGATCAGAGCATGCGAAGGAATCCAACGGGAGTTTGCTCAGGTCAAGTTCTGAGCGTAATCTAAGTATATAAACAGAATACAACTACCAACTATCGCCAACAGCATAGGTGTTATATCACTGACATGATATCGGTTTCCATGGGCACCACTGGGCCTGATAACATACCAAAATTATCTTTAGGCTTTGGTGATTTCCTTATGAAAGATAAGTAATATTTATTTATACGAACTAATTAAATATAGTAAAAAATCATAAATAACATATAAAGTAGTAACAGTATCAATATATCCAGATGAGAAAACAGTCTTTATTTGTAGATGTTTAGAACCTTCGACAGCAATGACAATGTGACACGCAACGCCCCCATGTGTGTGTTTCTTGATACGTTGTTCGAGCAGATCCGGGGAGGCTCGGATCATTCTCTGAACAGCACGAAGAAGCAGGTCAGAGGTAAAACACAGTGCTGGTTACACGCACATCACATTAAACATTCTTCTGATTTCAAACATGATGAAAATAGGTTACCACACCAGGGCTGAAATTTATTTTCCTTTTAGTTTTGATACCGGGTGCTAAAACTAAAGAATTGCAAAGCAAATTGAAATTTTCAACTATTCCTAATTTTCGTCTAGTGAACCCACGGAGAAAAAAAAAAGCATCAACAACTGCCGCTAATAGGGCTGTGTTAGACTCTTCGAATCGAATAATATGATTGACTCTCACTTTTATAACGCGCCCACGGCTGAATGTGCGGATAATCTTATGCGACATCATTTTTCTAACCTTAAACGGTTCGATAAGCAGCCTAGAACGCTAACTCAGCCTTTCTGTAAAGAAATATTATAAGATAGAAAAAATTATAGAAGATTTGTCGAAGCTTATGGATAAAAGGAGCACATGTAGAGAAAAACTACCAACTGTTATTTTAGTGAAGGTTTAGCCAAATATTACCAGGCTTTATGGAAAATATAGATTACCCTAACACAATACAGTAAGAATAACTTCAAAAACAGTTTTTTTATCAGAACAACAGTCTTTCGAACCATTTAGAGTTAGGTTTGCAATAATAAATCCCACGTGTCAAACCTGTAAATTCGTAATGTTAATACAAACACATACGTTAAAAATAAAACAAACACAACGACAATTAGACAAAAACACCCAGCCCTGTAACTCGAGCACCTTTAAAATGTGAACATTTTTTCATCAGGGGTGAATCCTAGTTTACCCCTGATGATGTCTACTTTTCGTAAACACTCGGGTTATAAGGTTTCTTGTTCTTGTCTCAAATTGTATATAAGAAAAATTCAAGGAGGTAATTTGTTTTTAATTGAGAAAAAAATAAAAATACGTGGATTTATTGCAAGAGTGTTTGATATCTCTATGTACACGCCAAACTGAGCGAAATATGACCACAAAATAATATTTCAAGATACTAGCATTATTACTAAGTAAAATATTGCATATAAAACCGGGTTTCTAGAAAAGTTTTTTTTTTCCGTTTCACAAATCATAAAATAAAACAAATTCCATTACAGTGACTTAGATCATATTTATGCGAAACAAAAACAAACAAACTCGTGTGTTACAGTAAATCTTCTCACAATATTCATTACATTTATAATAATTATATATAACAAAGACGAACATTCGTAGTGGCAAAAAACAAAACAAAAAACACCATAAGTGACCGACTTCTACCAATCCTTTCCATGATATATGGCCCGGCATGGCCAGGTGGGTTAAGGCATTCGACTCGTAATCTGAGGGTCGCGGGTTCGAATTTCCTTCGCACCAAACATGCTCGCCCTTTCAGACATGAGAGCGTTATAATGTGACAGTCAATCCCACTATTTGTTGGTAAAAGAGTAGCCCAAGAGTTAGCGGTGGGTGGTGATGACTAGCTGTTTTCCACTGCTAAAGTAGGAACAGCTACCGCAGATAGCGCTCGTGTAGCTTTGCGCGAAATTCAAAAACAAACAAACCATGATATGTTATACCTTTAACACCAGCGCGTGGAACGAAATATGCAAAGATTCGACGCAGCAGTAAAGTAGTTTTTATGTGCCAAGTGAATAATTTTCCCTGAGCTCCAACATTGTCAGGGACTCAGCAGAACTGAACAAACAAAAGCAACTATTCTAGATTTGTACGTAGACTAACGATCCTAGATGAATGGGTGCACTGCTTTCCATTTGATTGTATACAACTCCCCAGTGAAAATAGTAGCCTGCACGAATATTATGGACAGCTACAGAATTACCACAGGCCATAACTGAAGCAAGCGAATTTCACAATTCGGAATGGTCCGTGAAAACAGGTTAGAATAGAAATATATAGCGCGACTTATTTATCTATTAATGGATCAATATTTCTCATCAACGCACCGGACTTCTTAAGCCGATTCGGCGACAAACAGCAGGAAAGATAAATAATACAATAGCAGGAAATACTAACCAGCAGGAACCGACAACAACGTCAAAAGACAGTCCATTCACCCTCAACATGGCCTGAATGCGTAGCAGACCCTCTATTCATTTTATATAAGACACTGTCCACTCACGCACACCACATCATACCATAAGGAATGCTGTGATAAGATGTATAGCTTTAGTTACATATTGTCAGAACTGTGGAAACCTCCAAATAGCATCAGCGACTCTTATTATTATACTGTTTATGCTTTGTAGCTATAATTTCACTTTGTAAGTACAAACCTCTGATTTTTCTGTTTATATACTTGTGTAATTTTTTAAAGCTATTTGTAATACAAAGTGCGCATCACTATCATAGAAGAATTCTTTTTTTTTTTTTGAAGGGGTCGAGCGTAGTTTAGTGATTACCTATAGAACTGGAGATTCGAGAATCAGGGGTTCGAGACTTGGCTCCACCAAACTTACATTAAACTTTGAGTAGTGGGTGTATAATACGAACGACAGTCAATTCCGCTGTTCGGTTATGAGTAGCTACCAGGCACCAGGTGCTGTCAACTGTTTGCTTTCCACCCTGCCCAAAGCTCAAAACTAGCGACGTCTCTGTTTGCACTACAGTACCTCTGATCCAGCCGTTTAGTTCACTGTGTACATGTGGTGTCCTTCACGTGAACGAACCTGTCGACGTAAAAGTAACAACAGAAGAGCCTCGTATGGAAAAGACAAAATTTCAATTTACGAGACACATGCTAATCTTCATAAGGTCGAACATTAAAGCGTTAAATATTGCGAGTATATTTGTTCCACTGTTCACTCTATACGTCACGACATATTAGATATCTCGGTTATTTATATGTAAGACAATAACATTTTTTGTAACAAAAATATAGGTCAAACATTTCAACGAGAGCCACTTGGTTCTATGATAGTCAATTAACATCCTTCAATATACTGTTATGACACCACATATTCAAACAACTCAGGATAGCAAAGAAAGGACGGAGCACGTGCGACAGACTAAGTAAAAATATCTCCTCCCATTTTATTCATTTTAGGAACGTGCAATTTCCAAATCTTTATTTATGGTCTGAGTTCAAATTCCAGATGACAGAGAGACTAGGATCCAAGGCCGGAACGGTTCTGATAGAAACCGGACGATGGGGGTTGAACACTTTTAGCATCATACAACATTAACAAAAAACAAACAAACTGAGAAGTTAAACGTTTGCGACAAGTTTGTAAACGTTTGTTCCAAAACTTGGCAGCTTGTTTAGCTTCAAATCATTCATGTCATTAGAAATTTAATTCACCAAACATTATGCACGATTTATGCTAGGACTACCTCGACCCAAACGACCAATACTTAAAGCGTTCCATTTTTCATACGCAATTTTTCCTTGAATATACGTCGTCATGCTTGGATCATTTCTTAACTGATTAAAATGGTTTGACTATGAACTTTAAGAACCGCTGATGTCACGTTCAGAAGCTTACACAAATTACAGGATTCATGAAACATACATTTTTCTCTGTGTTTAATTGTCTTTGGTTATCCATCAGAAGAATTATTAAATCAGCTGTCTACGCCAGAACAAAATACACGAAACAGTTCTGACAAATAGATGTATTCAGATTATCGTCTGGTATGTTTAGTACCAGACAGAATGTTAAATCCTCGCGCATGTTCTGTCTGTGTATTTGGGTTTGTGCTGTAATGCATCTCATGTTTTAAATTTTCATACTCATCATTTGTTTTCCTAGTCCTCGTGGTTACGGTGCTTGATTCACGATCTGTGGGTCGCGAGATGAAATCCCGTCATTTAACGTGTTCGCTCCTTCAGTCGTGGAGGCGTTATGATGCCTCTGTCAATCCCACTCTACCTTGGTTAAAACAAAAGAAATTTGCTGCCGCACGTGGTATGTCCGAGCAGCAAACTTTAACTGCAAACAAATTTTGACTCACGACACGTGTGGCGGAACAGATTAAACAGTAAATCGCGTCTTCGAGTGAAATGTTAATACATTTTTGTTAACTGGATAAAGTTTGAAATCATGTCATAACTGGTAATCCTGATATTGGGTTTATCATAACCATTTTTCTGGAATAAATGAAGATTTGTAAGCTTCACGCCCTAACGAAGGTTTTCATGATAAGTAGGTTTCAAAAACATTCTGTATGGATTACATATATTTGTTTCTATACCAAACATTTCACTGTGAGAACTACACAATCTTCATGTGCCCTCAGACAAAGTTAAAAGAATATGTCTGGATAAGAACAACAAATTTATAAGGGCCGTAGCAAGGAATTAAGCTCCAAAAATATTTGTTTGTTTTGAATTTCGCGCAAAGCTAAACGAGAACTATCTGCGCTAGCCATCCCTAATTTAGCAGTGTAAGACTAGAAGGAAAGCAGCTAGTCATCACCACTCGCCGTCAACTCTTGGGCTACTCTTTTACCAACGAATAGTGAGATTGATCGTCACAATACAAACGCCCCCACGGCTGAAAGGACGAGCATGTTTGTGCGATGGGGATTCGAGCCTGCGACCCTCAGATAACAAGTCGAACGCCTTAACCCACCTGGTCATGCCGGGCCTTCCAAAAATATATCGTCTGAAGAGAGTAAAGCCGAAACTAAACAATGTAACCTATCGTGATAAAAACATAAAATAAAATGACATCTTAAAGAACCTGTGAAAGTCCACACTGCCTTAACACCCTATATTAGACCACTTACAGCTATAAAATATACAAATATAGTAAAAAAAAAAGGTCAGAATTACCATTAGTAACTAAATAAATTTTAACAACTTTGAAAATTATAATGAAATATATCGTATTTGTTTGAAATCAGTACATACCATTTAAACACGTTTTGAATTAGACCAGAAACTAATATCTACGTTTAACAGACTACAGTATACAAATTAAAGAGGTTTGCTTGTTTCTAGTTAAGCACAAAGCTGCACGATAGGCTATCTGTGCTCCAGCGTTGGAAGTCTGCAGAAATTAAAGAGACACATACATATATACATATAGTTCACGTGCGATTTAATAACAAGTTGTTTTTTGTTTTGTTTACTAAACTGTGTAAAACGGGTTAATTTACTCACAGACGTGTCTTTTAAATTTTGAACCGGTAGCGAAGCCCTCCTTTTGAATGGGAAATAGACTTACGTACAATTATCAGGAAACGACGCTCTTTCAACTTTCAAATCACGGGTCACGGTTAACAATAGCAAATACTGTGCCCCCAGATATGGGTACCCCTCCCCAGTTCTCATTTGTTCCGCTGCCTATGAATTTACCAGTGAAACACGATGGGCCAGGGAAACATGTGGAAGTGAATAATGGGACATAAAATACATAATTTACTGATAATTATTGGATTTTCTCTTTCAACCTTTCTACTGTGCAATATTTTACCTTAATATACGGGTAGTTTGTGATAAACAGCGCATACGTTCCAAAATTTATTCACAATTATAAGGCAATAATAACCTAAAACAGCAAACGGTTATATGAATAACAAATACATAATTTTATTTCATATAATACGACTGAAGAAACAGATTATAACACATTTTTTCACACTTTAAAAACGCTCAACAGAAAAGTTTATTCGCGTTTTGCATGCTTGCTAGAAGATATTGTTTATAAAATAAATTATCTTAAAATGAAAGAAAACGGACAATTTGTTCCCTTTTACCTATATAACTATTCCAGGTATTATTCAGCTCAGAATGGTGGGCTAAACAGCCCTTCATGACGTTCAAGCAGTAGGTGGTACATGGCTTGAGATCCGGAAATCCCTTGCAGTGAGGACAATAAGACATTTTCATCAGGGCGCGGCTACATTCTTGACTAGGTCCAACCTACGGTGAAATGAAAGAGATCTGCTTTAAAACTATTATTTACCTACACTGTGACAGCCTTCTTAAATGACGAGGTTTACAGCGCAAAGCTACGCAATGGGTTATCTGCGATCTATCCATCGCAGGGGGGGATCTAACGCCAGATTTTAACGATTTTAATATGGTTGTTGTTTGTTATTAAGCACAAAGCTTCGCAGTGGACTATCTTTGCTCTACCCATCATGGGTATCGAAACCTAGTTTATACCAGTGTAAGTCCGCAGACATTACGCTGTGCCACTGGGGGATTTGTTTGTTTGTTTGTTTTGGAATTTCGCACAAAGCTACTAGAGGGCTATCTGTGCTAGCCGTCCCTAATTTAGCAGTGTAAGACTAGAGGGAAGGCAACTACTCATCACCACTCACCGCCAACTCTTGGGCTACTCTTTTACCAACGAATAGTGGGATTGACCGTAAAATTATACACCCCCACGGCTGGGCGGGCGAGCATGTTTGGCGCGACCCTCGAATTACGAGTCGCACGCCTTACGCGCTCGGCCATGCCAGGCCGCCACTGGGGGAGGGGACAGCGTTTAAAGACAGCAAACGTAACGCTTACCCACCCTGGGACTTGATAAACTTCCTACAAAAACACAACAACAAAACCTTCCACGACTGGTGAGATGACCAAGTAAAATAACAATGATAAACATCTTAGGAAGAAACATGGAATAGTGGGGTTTAATTCACAAAATGAAGAGAGAATCATCAAAAAAGATCCCCATGCTGAAAAACCTAACATCCTGAAGGGTGTACTGCAAAAATATTTACTCAGCCGATTAATATATCGTTTCTACAATGGTCTTTTTAAAATAAATAATGTTGTTGGACATCAAGAGGTTTAGAAATCCAATTTGTTCATAATCTTCTTAGAAATATTAGTTAATATTTTTTCCCCTAAAAATAAATGTTATTTTTAATTTATCTTAAACTTCTAACAGTCAGCTGGCAAAAAAGTTGTAGATATATTGTATTATTTTAAAACTATAAACATGTGTCACACGAAATGTAAAAATAAAATCATATTTTATGTAGGTGCTTTTGCTCTTAATATAAAGCGCTTAGCAACACGATCCTCTCGCCATCTACCGGTAGCGGGTTCGAATCCTCTCTTCCCACCAAACATGCTTGCCCTTTCGGCCATGGGGATGTTTTAACGTTACACTCAAACCAACTATTCGTTGGCAAAATAGTAGCCCAAAAGTTGAATATCAGTGACGATGACTAGCTGCCTTCTCTCTAATCTTATACTGTTAAATTAGGGACGACTAGCGCAGATAGCCTTGGTGTAACATTGCAAGAAATTAAAAACAAACCACAATGTACTTACGTACGCTCAGCCTGTCCTGAGTATTCAGACCCCAACTTTTATATTGTTACAAGGTCTCAGATCCAGCATCGCTCAGCTGCCGACGAGGGAATGGTATAAATATGCAAATATAAGTGACGAAATTTCTTTACTCTTGTTCAAATTATTGTCCATACACTTTAGGCTACCAACAAAATGGAACATTATAGAGCTTTAACATTTGTTCCTCTCGTAATTTACACTTCAAAGAAACTTTAACAACAACACTGCTTCTCAAATTAATGATGATTTAAAAATTAAAATTCTTAAATTTTACATTTTTAATTTATGCACGAATGGTAACATAAACGAGTTCACTTTATCGCTGTAAAGTTTTGACTTATTTGTTTACGTCTTTTTCAATGAAATTGTGAATTACGCAATTTTCTACGTAGTACTTAAGGGCATATGTTTATATCGAAGCTTCAAATAATATAATACGTTCACACTAACTACAGAAATGTTAAGTAAAAGATAACTACTGATGAAATTGACTTTATGAGACTTCAAATCATGTAATACGTTAAAATGTATCGAGAAAATTTTAAAAAGGCGTAACCTATGATGTAATTTAGTTTACGATTTCTTTCCCATATGTCGGCACCTTTAGAAAAACTAATGAACGTTAGAATTCGTAAAATAATTCACGTCAGCACGTGCTGAAGAACACTTCTACTTGAATGTAGAAAAGATTATTTTAAACCTTCATAGTGTCAGTGTTCGGCAACGTAACAGTCTTGTCGATCACTTTAGGAAGCTCCCCAGTGGCTCAGCGGTATGTCTGCGGACTTACACGCTAAAATCCGGGTTTCGATACCCGTGGTGGGCAGAGCACAGATAGCCCATTGTGTAGCTTTGAGCTTAATTCAAAACAACAACAACACTTCAGGAAAACGTGCACAGCGAGTTCCCATGTTTCACTTATCAAGGAGGAAAATTAAAACAGACGGAAAACCTTTTGTTTTTTCTTTTCCAAATTATGACTGTGATCAAACTCAGAAAAGTTCGTGGTTTAATTCAAAAGTTAAACGTATTCGAATGACAGTGATACGAATGGGACGCAAGAAATATAGATTTATACTAAAACCTAAAACACAATATAAACAAAATGCACGCTTCTGCGATAGTATATAACCAAAGTTAAGAAGATCTTTTGTTCTAAGAACTAAACACAAAGCAACACGATGGACTATCTGTGCTCTGCCCACCACGGTTATCGAAACCCGGTTTCTAGCAGTGTGAGTCCGCAGACATACTGCTGAGCCACTCTTGTCAAGTTAGGAATACCGAAGCCAAATGTATACATATGTATATTTAACACACTAATATATCTGTTATTATCATTTCATGAAAATGTTCTGAAAAACATAATAATTCTGTTGAAATATTTCCAATTTTGATCACTGCAGATAAGTTACTTTTGCTTTCCAAAGTACAGTTACCATAACAACTCTAATAAGACTGAGTTTGTCTTTAATTTCACGCAAAGCTACATGATAACTCCTTACACTAGCCGTTCCTAATTTGGCAGTGAAAGAGGGAAGCGAACAAATCATCACCAACCCCTTCCAACTCTCGAGCTACTCTTTTACCAACGAATAGTGGGATTGATCGTCACATTATAACGTCTCCACGACTGAAATAGCGAGCATGTTTGGTGCGATGGGGATTCAAACCCGTGACTCTCAGATTTCGCCTTAACCCACCTGGCCATGCCGGGCGGCCAGGCATTTGTAACATAATTATAACAAGCGATACATCTAAATGGAATTATAAACCATAAATATTATATACATGTGAATGTTTGTCTCTTTCCTTCTAGAAATATAAATTATTATAGTTTGCTTGAGAATAAACAACGGAAAAGGAACCTAAACAAATGATAGCGTTGATGGTGGTGGTGTGTAAAATTCATGTACTTGTCACACATTTCGGTTTTTAAATCTTTCTCTCTTTTGAAATGTTCACTTTCCAAATGGAATTACACATATATATACTCGTATTTTTCAAGTACGTACGTTAACTATGGGAAATTAAAGTTGGCTCACAAAGACACAGAAAGCGAGCTCTGAAGGTGAAAATAATATTTTTTTTCAGGGCAACCATGCCTCCTGGTATCTGCGAGTAAATTTCACATCAGTGGGACTCCGCCAAACCGTCTCTGGTCAACTGGTTAAGAACATCCTTATTTGAAATCACACACTGAGCTTTGTTAACATCTGAGTTTCGAAACGAGTAAAATGTAGGCAGGATGAGCAATCTCTGACAGTGATGAAAATTAAAGGAAGTTTATGAGAACCTTCTGTTAATAATAAGAACAGCGTTCAGAATAACTGTTACTCCTACCGTCACATAATAGAATTGTTCATTCTTCTACAAGAAGCACCCTACACCCTAATGCTCTGGACTCATAAAATGCGATGAAATCTACGGTAAACTACTAAAATAAAACTTTTAAACATAAATGCAAGTTTTGTATTATATCAAACTAGTAAACAACTAATGTTTATTATCTTAAAAAGTTACTGTTCACGTTTTATCACATCAAATAAGCAACAAGAAATTACACACGGTGTTACATGTAAACCACAATAAAACTGGTTATAACAAACATAATTCGAAGTTTCAATCCGAATGTCACTCTGTATGCACATGAACTGCACAACCGGGTCAGAGGACGTCAGAATTCACGTGTAGACTTTCCTAATTATGAAACGCTAATAAAATTGGTGGTGATGGGGAGCCAACCAACACAGAATCTGTTACCGTTAACGCTTTCACAAACTTTTTAAAATCGAATACCATTACAGACTGTCACTCTCATAACGCATCTACTGCTGAAATTGTGGGACGTGTTCAACAGCCTTACGTCTAAGATATAATTGGCCAGATTATAAAAACCAAATATGCCTGACGATTTGAGGACAAATATATTAATTACACGTTTGGATTTGTTTGCTTCAAAAAGATAAAGGAAAAGCAATGTACCATAACAACGATAACCACAAGAAACAACAAAACTGAGATAAAATAAAATGAATGTTGTAGAACATGGGCGAATTAATAGGTTCCTGTTGAAAACATTCTAAAGGTGGTTTTCCTCAGTGATAAATAAATATAAAATGTACAGTCAACTCAAGCTCTTGGATCAGAGGATATATGAAATACGATTGTTTAGTGAGCTTTTTACAACCGTTTTTTGTAATACCATGTATTATTTAAATAATGAAAACTGGCTTGCATTTGTTTATAAGCAAAGGAAAATGAATGTTATGCATAGTTAATAAAATGTTTGGGTTTCGATGCAACAAATGCATCTAGCACAGTAAAATGCTAAGCATCTCTAAGTAACCAATAAGATTTTTGTTCCTTCTTATTTTACTGAGCGCAAGAAAACACTGCTAAAGAAGTGAGTGCTTTTGGACAGTTGTCATTTCTGTAAGAAGGAAGAGATATTTAATTCATTTCAAACAAGTTTATTCCACGTGCTACAATAAAATCACGAATGTATGTAATAATGACATAAATGCTACACACACACACACGTATACAAACCGAACAACAATGAGTATATACTAAAATATGTTCCTCTTTTTGTCTTTCTTCCGTTTAGGCTCTTATCTTCGAAACATGTCTTTTAATCATTCAAAAGTGAATGTCCATTTTTTTTTTTGTAATTCATTAACAAAAAGAAACATTTTTTGCTCTTAACAAGTATTTCTCAGACTGAACGTTCATCACATACGGAAACTGACAGATCGATGTTGAAATTGATTGTTTGTTTGTTTTGAAATTTCGCACAAAGCTATTCGAGGGTTATCTGTGCTAGCCGTCTCTAATTTAGCAGTATAAAAATAGAGGGAAGGCAGCTAGTCATCACCACCCACCGCCAACTCTTAAGCTACTCTTTTATCAACGAATAGTGGGACTGACCGTCACATTATACGCCCCCACGGCTAGGAGGGCGAGCATGTTTAGCGCGAACCCGCGACCCTCGTATTACGAGTCGCACACCTTACGCGCTTGGCCATGCCAGGCCTGTTGATACTGAAAGGAAATTTAAAGACGCGCAAAAAGAGGGAGTAATCCTTCTGTAATGTACTCTTAAAATACGAGTTTTGACAAATACGTTTTTATATTATACTCTTAACCGTTCGGACAGATAGACAGACATTCGATTAATAGATTAGTTTGCAATTAAGCATACAGCTACACAATGAATAGGCTATTTGTTTTCTGTCCACCACGGATATCGAAACCCGGTTTTTAGCGTTAAAAGTTCGCAGATATACCGCAGTGCTACTGGAAGGCTTAATTATTAGAGTTATACATATATTTTATTATATTTATATGGAAGTTTTAATGGACTTAAAGACTACTGAATGTAGTCAGGGTTAAAACTATCTCCTCTCATAAAAAATATATTACTTTTGTTGTTTTTACACATAATCCAGAATGATTAAATGCTGCAAATCAGACTGGTAATTTTAAATTAATATGTTGAAGGGTTCAATATTAATTTAGTGTTTACTAAGAAAACAGTAGAAGGTACACCCTCAGTGGAAAGTACACCCTTCTTTACTAAAAAGCCGTCTATTCGTTGTTTCTTCTTAATTAAATAAAAAATTAAAACAGTTTACTTTAAATGGTTCACGTGAGATAAAATGGGGAAAATGCTAGACTGCTGAAAGGGGACTTGATCTAAGAGCTTAAACTAATTGAAATAATGTTAGGAATGAGGTGATGGAAGGGAGATACACCATAACCATAATTACTTCTGGTACTGAAGCTAGTTATCTAAACAGAAAGCTAGCAATTATTGTTACAGACGTTATATTGCTTATTCAGAAACCGAAAAAGTTTTTTTCAATCTAAATGCAATTATGAAATGGCCCCTTGACGAATAAATTAGGTTACTTGATGAAGTGACGTGGAAGGAGTTTGGTTTCCTAAACTCCATAAACTTACGTGACGGTCTAGTTTCATCCGAGCGAATCAAATATCACGTATTATTTAATTCTGTCAACAGCTTCAGAAATTTGCTTTAAGAAGTCTCATAGATCCGTTAGAGAGAAAGTTCTCTGTGCTACTGCTATGTAGCCATCTTATTAGTCAAGGAATCAAATAAGTTTCAGTTGAATTGATACTTAAAGCTACGTTTGTAACAGCAAGATGCAGTTAACATATTAGGTCTCAGCACAGCAACAACTTTATGTTATTTAAAAATACAGAACGTATAAAATAAAATTTTAATTTCATTTTTTCTTCCAATTTCCTCAGGAACGAAATAAATACTATTGTTATTTTTAAATAAACTAAATTAAAAATGAAACATACTAACTTCAAAATTCTGTTATCTACACATTAGTAACTAAATATTCGTATTACTTCACAGTTATGGATCTTCCACCAGGTTATATTTCAGTTGAGAAATAATAGTTCGAAAAACGATCATTTCAACTCTTGCTTACTGAACTTGTAAACTGGGTTCTTCAAACAAAATAAAGACGTCTTTATCAATTCTTCTATGCGAAGAAAATATTAGTACAGACTGCAAAAACCAATAAATCTGAATCAACACACACACACAAAAACACACCTTACCTTTAATATTTCGTTGACGACATCTCTGCCCACAGTAAGAGCTTGCACAAAGGTACGCGTTGCAATAAAAGAACGTTTCAGTTCTAATGTCAGTTTCCGGGGAACATCACCGAAAGGCTTCAGTTCTTCCATATGTTTACTGATACATGACAAATAGCTCTCGCTGAAAGTGTACTGATTATTCAGAACCTATAAAAATTGAACAGTTAAGATAAATCCTTTAGAATCCTAACGTTTAGTAATATGACAGTCTGTAGAGTTACTGCATTGACGTCAAAAAGTCACGTGTTCTATAATTCACTCTACCATATTGGACGTCCACTACAAATTACTTATCTAATGTGATTTTATGTAACGCTGTAAATAATCTAATAGTCTAATATAGGTATAACCAAATACTAAATAGTTTTCAGTCTTTTTTTTCACCGATGATTACTTACAGAACTTCAAAACATGCAAGTCTTGTACTGATACATATATCTATTGGTCACTACAGGGTGTTCGGAAAGTCACTGCGCAGTTTTGTAATCATATAAGTGCACAGTGCTTTCCGAACACTCTGTAGAAGGGAATGTTTGACAACCAACCAGTATGATGGCAATAAATGCAAAATAAAGATCAGTAACGTCACGAATAAGACCCCTATGATGAATATCATGTTGGAATATGAACCTTTTGCACAACCTTTTCATAAGAAAAATTGGGATGACGTCACGAAATTTCAACATTTAAATTACATCAAATAGAAATATACTTTATACAACAAGGTTAACAAGTACACCCACGACAAAGTTAACAAGTACACCCACAAACAAAGTTAATAAGTACACCCACAACAAAGTTAATAAGTACACCCACAACAAAGTTAACAAGTACACCTAAGACAAAGTGACTTAATTATTCTAACAGTATTTCTAAGAATTTAAGAGTAAAAGCAAAACATAACGTAATAATGTTTTATAACATTTCGTTCATTTAAATTAGTTTAAATAGACAATATTAAATACAATAACAGCCATACTTCGAACATTTTTCTGTATAGCGTGTCAAAAAAGGTGCCAAGAGCTTCTGACAACTGGATTCCTCCGGAATTATAGTAACTTCTCAGTACTTTAAACATATCTTCAAAGATGTAGGAGTTTCGATCGTACAACATGCCATAAGTACGTAAGAACATATGATGGAAATCTTTTTGAGATTGGTCCAGCAGATCTTGGAAAACTTCTGAAAGGTAAAATATCAGTGTGAAACACCTCAACACTTTAGACATTAAAAACGTTTCAATAAAACTAAAATGGCAAAACAAACGTTTCGACAGGTTATGTAATTTATTTATGTAAAGTTAGAAGTAAACTATATTACATACAAGTTAAAAACTAAATGTTTCAACTGAAAATGATCCATCATTTTTCAATACATTACGTGTAGAGTTTGCATCATTTACAAAATCGATTACACTGCACGACAAAGTTTTTGCTTCCTGAACACTGTTGGGTGTTCTTTATAGATTTTTGGATGCTGGTCACGAAAACCACATCCAAATTTACGCATCATCTACTGTTTCATTGAAATCTTCAGTTTCACCAGGACATTACTGCAATGGAAAAACGATATCAGGGCAACTGGAATTATCCATGCTTGCTGACTACTGTTGGACACTGCAACGTGATGCACCAGATATTTCATACAAACGAAAATCAGGAGCAAAATACTTTTAATTATGTTGAACTTAATAGTGTATTAGAAACATAAATGCAATTAAATACGTTATTACCGGTAAAGAGTTAACTGTGTATTTCTCAGAGTTACTACGTGATGAAGCAAAACCAAAACTATATTTGTGCATACCCACCAGGTACCTGTCACAATCACCAAAAACGTTTCAGGAAGCAAAACCTTTCAAAAAATTGTCGTGCAATGTTACCAAGATGCTTACTTCTGTGGCATGGTCCAGAAATTTGAAATTTATTGTAACAGTGTTAGTAGAACCTACCTATGGTATCATATTGATACCCTTCTCTGTCAATAGCTGCATACCATTGCATCTTCATTGTATGATAAGACATTAACTCCCTTGCATAAAACACGTAAATAGAGACATTACCTGTGACAATGGGCGACACGATCTTGCATTTACTCTGTACGTAAAGAAACCTTATGTCTTATTTGTCATTTGAAGATAAGGGAACATGCACTAACGGAAACATGTAGATCTTATCAGCGTGTATTATTTTGATTTTCAACTTTATAAAGATACAATATGGTACATGTTGAAACGCTGATAGGGAACAACTCAGTTCATGACGTTCTATATTTTCAAGTACTTACTTTGAGAAACTTTCATTTCTCAAAAACATGTTATTCTTTACTCAATTTCGCGTATAGCTACTCCATGTCTCTAACCGTCCCTAGTTTTTGGACAACAATTGAAACACCCTTTACCTGCCAATAGTAGTATTGGCTATCAAGTTATAATGCCCTCATGCCTGAAAGGGTAAGCATATTCAGTTGTACGATTCGAACCCGTGACCCCCAACTTGCGAGTCGAGAGTCTTTGGATTATATATATATAAATCGACCTAGTGTGACAAACAGTCATACAAGATTTCACAACAGTTTCGTCGCAGAAACTACTAAGACCGTATACAGTTAAAACAACAACAAATATAATACTTTCCCTAACGTATTTTCCTTATTGTACTTTACTTATACGGTGTCAACTATATACTGTAAGTAGCTTCGTATAATCATCTAACCTATACAAAATCCAGTGTGTGTTACGTCACGCTTAATTTCTCTTCATTTTTTCGAAATACAAAGAGTTATAAAAATCAATCGAAATGCGTTTATCCAGCTAGAACAGTTCGATTTCTGTCTGCCCAATACAATGTTAGTGACAAGAGTGCAAGAGGGCTGGAAGAGAGATGGGTGCCGTAAAACCTTGCAAGTGTAGCGAGTGTCGGTATAATAAGCCTAATGTAAAGACGTAATGAGGGAAATTCTTGCCTAGAACCAAGTGTATAAAATTTATCATAAAATAAAAATATCAACGCAATTTTAAACTTAAATTTCTGATATGTCACCAACGTTTTTAATAACAAATACAAACCTCTTTAATCAACGGATATTCTAAATTAAGAAATCAAATATTTTATTCTAGTTTTGTTGTCTATGAAAATTGCATTTTATAGTTTCATTACACTGAGTAAGAACAATATCAAGTTATGCTGAGTAATAGAAAATAAAAGCCACTGTTGGAACGTTGTAGTGATGCCAAAATATACTGGTTTTTCTATATATTAAAAGTTGTTAATCTGATTTTTTAACAGTAATTATTTTATGAATATGCCACAAATACAATACATGAATAATAATACTGACTGGCTCACAAAGGAACTTATAAACGTTTCACCTCCTCAACTACACGTCTCGGTCTCTACGGTAGTCAAGCTTGATTTCGCAATATTTATTTACTTCATTTAGCAATGAAATGTGAGGTTATGAGAAACTATAGGGAGGGGTGGTAGTACTCGCCCTACCATTTTTCGTGAAACGTTATACGCTATACGTTAGTGTCAAATATAGAGCAGTGCAAACTATGTAACTCCTGCGTGCAAAATACTTACTATTATGTCAAGTACAAAACAATACAAACGATCTAAGCTCTATGACTACGATATTTATTGTAATATCAAATATAAATCAGTGTAAACCATATAAACTGCGACTAAGATATTTACATAAATTCTGACTATGATACACACTATTACGATAAATATATGTATATTTTGTGACTTCGATGCTTACTGTATTAGTGAATATAAAAGCTATGCTAATTGCACTACACTAAATTACCTCGATACTTTATGTATTATTGAAATTATAAGTTGCTATTACACAGAGTGAGGCTCTCCATCGTTATAAATATGGATATACATAGTTGTATAAATGTATATATATTATGTACTGTATATAAAGGGCGGTCTCTCTAATATACCTCATTTATTTTCCCACTATCTGTACGCATCTAGAAGTATTGATATCTGTATTGCTGAAACAAGTAGTCGATTCTGTCATGGTTTCTTCTCTTAGATTTCTTTGGTTTGTTTTGAACTGCACGCAAAGCTACACGAGGACTATCTGCGCTAGCCGTCCTTAACTTATCAGTGTAAAACTAGAGAGAAGGCAACTAAACATCACCACTCACCGCCAACTATTGGGCTATTCTTTTACCAACGAATAGTGGGATTGACCGTAAATTATAACGTCCCTACGGCTGAAAGGGCGAGCATGTTTGGTGCGACGGAGATTCGAACCTGTGACCCTTGACCAATAAAAAAACTCTTCTGTACACTTTTGTTGTCCTGAGCAAGGTGTTGGAAAGACAAGTGTAAAATGCCATCAGCTCAAACGTGATGAACTGACTATGGACTTTAGGCCATTCAGATGACCTGGTCAATCATGGAATGCACCACGTATCTCAATTGAACTTTTGTCAAAATCGTCAAAAACAAGCAGCAGAGATGAGTCAGTATATTATGTATTGACCAATAACCAATTTGTTGGTGAATATCACTCATTTCAGTCATGTTGCGAAGCGGAACCAGCATGCATGTAAATACCAATACTGTAATATTACCAAAGGATAGGTTTATCACTTGATATTTTAACATTGGAATTATACCCAACCAAAGAACCCAACCGTTGGTGCATGCATACTTTGAAATGATAAAGATTAATGCCCAGTGTCATACTGACAGATTAATCTGAAAAAGAAACCACAAAGTCATGGATGAACCAGCAAAAAGTCCTGATCGAAATCCTACCCATGGGACTTTCTTTGGACGCCGCGTTTGTCAGTTCTTTAACGAACCATATGATGTCAGAAAGCTTAGCGTTGGATTGAATAAGAAAGGATAAAAAAATCTCTCAATAATTTTGTTCGCCTAGTGATTGTAGGTATATCCAGCAGAAGTAGTAATGGGTGTTTCGTTGTATATTTGCTAAATATGGCTCTTTCAGACAAGTTGAGCTAATTAGACCTTAGTTCAGGTCGTTATGGTTTTCCAAGCATTCATACAACAGGTACTACATAACTTATTTAACTGCTTCACTAGCTGGTTCCAATAGATCACGCCCGGCATGGCCAGATCAAGGTACTCGACTCGTAACCCGAGAACTGCGGGTTCGAATCTCCGTCACACCAAACATGCTCGCTCTTTCAGCCGTAGGGGCGTTATAATGTGACGGTCAATTCCACTATTCGTTGATAAAAGTGTAGCCCAAGAGTTGGCGGTGGGTGGTGATGACTATCTGCCTTCCCTCTAGTCTTATACTGCTAAATTATGGACGGCTAGCACAGATAGCACTGGTGTAGCTTTGCGCAAAATTCAAAACAAACCAAATCCAATAGATAAACTACATACACATCTAAAACATTCTAAACTTCAACAATGTTGTTCATTTTTCTAAAGAATACTTTAACCACACTGGATTCCACTTAAATCTCTTTTTAGGAATATGATGATCTTATGATGACAAAGTTCCGACAGTTGTTTCACCAAATTAAACTTTCTTTTACCAATGAAGAAAAAATAGAAAGACAATAGCAGTGAGGCTGAATGATTCTATCTTCCACACGATTGTATTAGTAAACCAGGCGAACTCACACGCGTAAACGCGAGCAACAGGCACATTCAGAATATTGCAAGTTTTTCATTCGTATCGCTGTCCCTGTACGTTTATTTTCCAAAGAGCTCACATATGGACGAAGTCCATGCTTTACTTACCATTACAGGGAAGTAACCCAATATACTTACAAAAAATGAAATGACTTTTGTCTCAAGGGAAATTATTCTACGGTACTGAAAGGCTCCAAAAATAGTGCGTGCTTTATGGTTGATTTAATTTAAAAGGAGACTTCCATCTATATGTAATTGATGGAACCACTACTTCACTAAAGAACTAAACTTATATAATTCATGAGACTTTTAATAAAACACAATTCAAAAAAAAATCGAGATTTTCAAGATAGAATACCTTAATAAAGTTTTTTTTTTACCTTGAAAATGTTATCTATAATCATTTCCAGTGTAAGTAAAAAACAACACTGGTTCTCAGTCAATAAAGCATGAGGAGAAGTAACTGGCCAAACCAATAAATTAATAAAGTGTTTTGTTTCTGAATTTCGCGCAAAGCTACAAGAGGGTTATCTGCGCTAGCGGTCCCTAATCTTACACTATCATCACCACCCAATGAATTGTTTTTGTGTTTGAATTTCGCACAAAGCTACTCGAGGGCTATCTGTGCTAGCCGTCCCTAATTTTGCAGTGTAAGACTACAGGAAAGGCAGCTAGTCATCATCACCCACAGCCAACTCTTGGGCTACTCTTTTACTAACGAATAATGAGATTGACCGTCACATTATAACGTCCCCACGGCTGAAAGGGTGAGCATGTTTGGTGTGACTAAGATAAGAACCCGCGACCATCGAATTACAAGTCGAACGCCTTAATCAACCTGGCCATACCAGGCCCTGAAAAGAATATAAGATTCCCTGCCATAAAGAAATCCGAGGTATGGAATCTGTGTTATGATTTCCAGGAGAAATGTAACGAAATGCATCTTAAGTTGAAAAAAAAAAGAAAGCAATAACTCCGGAATCAACTTTATTTAATACTTATTTTTAAACGGCCCCTTAACAATGAAATACGTTTTGATTTGCGTACATTAAAATTCAGACTTTTGAAATAGATTTGTGTCTGGCAACAATAAAATGCAAATTATAAATATGGATTGACAAATCGCAGAACAAGATGCAACTTTAAAAACACGTTCGAAACACAAAAGAACACAACGTGCTGAGAAACTCTAATCTTAAAAACATTGAAAACTTAAATATGAAACACATTCACGACGCAAATTCGTCAATCTTGTTCAACAGACAAAATAAAATACAAAATAATATTTGAAACAGAAGCTGAATAAACTAAATTATGGTTGTGTTTTTTCTAGGTTTGTGTGTGGTTCGTTTATTTACTTTTTCAAACGCTCAATCTGATACGATTTTGAAAATAAACAGAAGACGAGATTGAAGTTCGTACATGAAGTACCGAAATCCGAGGAATTAACGGATGTGGATGTTAAGATGACAAGACAACACGTACAGAGCAGGCAACGCAACAAAACAGCAGCTGTCCCATTTAACCCACCTACTGGGAGCTATGACATAATCAGATTCAATTCATCCTCATTTCTTTCAGTTTTTCAAGTTTCTAGAGACAGTGTAAACTTTCCTGAAGGGAAGCGACTGCAGATAAGTCTGATGTAACAATGAAACATAAGACAACTGCATCACTTTGATTAAGTCAGTTCCTAATACACCTTTCAACAAATGTCCAACTGTGCTTTCAGTAAAGAATTACATGAGACTCATATTAAATGTGTATTTATGTAGAAAGTTCAGTTTTTAAAGAAAACTGTACGTAGCGTTATAATAAATAACATTTACTGAATTTCGAACAAAAGATACTAGAGGGACTATTTGTCCTTAAGTTAGAAGTGATATACTAGAGGGACCGTCTAGTGACACAGAGGTATTTGCTGTTTCAATACCCAAAGTGGGCAGAGCACAGACAGCCCATAGCGTAGCTTTGTGCTTAATTATAAAACAACAAATAAGACTAGAGGGAAGGCAGATAGTTACGCTACCTACCGCCAATTCTTGAGCTACTCTTTAACAACAAAAATTAGTACTGACCATCACATTGTAACACCCAATAACTGAAAAAGTGAACTCGTCACGTGATGAGATTAGAACTCGTGATCCACAAATGACAAGTCGGAAACCCGGGCACAAAATAATGGGTCCGAACGCCTAATTATGAAATAAAATAGCATGTACAATTCGCGTAAACTTACACGTAATAAACTCATCATAATATTTTTTTTTTAAAAATCCCGTACAGAAACCCCGTGCGCTCAGAATAGGAACTAGTAGCCTTATAACAGTTTATTACTCGAGTAGCTTGTAATGGCTGTTTCAGACACTACAACGAACAACACTTGTATAAGTTGAGACACGCGACACAATTAGAAAAAGTGGTACAAACGAGGTTATATATATATATGACGTCATCAATTTTGTCAATTATGGTACTCATGTTAGCGTGTACTGACTGAGAAATGTTCACATCTCATTATTCCGTCACACAAGACAGGCTAGCCAGTAGGTCCCTTTCACAATCTGTTTCCCTTGTTCAACTGACTAATGGGAAGAAAGGTTGACATCCTACAGCGCTCACCGTCAATTATTGGGTTACTTACTATTCTCGTAGCGCATGCACGGCCCCAAAGTGAAAAGCACATATATTTGTGGCAACAACTCGGGTTTCAGAATCTGGGTACGTTAACCATTAGGCTATGCACGCCCATCTTAAAAAGAGAAAAAAAGAGACAAAAACCGTTTAAGTAAAAAAACCCACAATTTTTACAGTATACATATGTGCACACACACAGTGGTTAAAAATATCCTGCAATGTGTAGACTTTTATTACAGTTTATTAGTTTAACAATGAAAGAAAGGGCTATTATATTTTTGTAACAATATAATATTTTCAGATTTCTTTCATACTTGTGTTCCGTATAGTTTTACAGCTTTGTGTCTACCCTTATCCGCCTGTGTTTTTTATATGATTCTCAGAACATGTGTATTTTATATAAATTTGATAAGTAAAAAGATGTTTCTTTTTTCATTCAAAAGGCTATCGGTATACCTTATTACACGGTTATGTGTATATTTCTCTCCATTCAAGGCCCAGCATGGTGAGGTAGCGCTTCACTCGCAATCTACGAGTTCGACTTCCCAAACCACCAAACATTCTCGCCCTTTCAACTGTGGGGGCGTTATAATGTGATGGTCAATCCCACAATTCTTCGATGAAAGAATAGCTCAGGCGTTAGAGGTGAGTGGTGACGACTAGTTGCCTTTCCTCTAGTATTTCACTGTTGAATGAGGAACGGCTAGCGCATATTTCACTGTTTAATGAGGAACAGCTAGCGCATATTTCACTGTTGAATGAGGAACAGCCAGCGCAGATA
Organism: Carcinoscorpius rotundicauda; assembly: GCA_011833715.1. Classification (NCBI taxonomy): domain Eukaryota; kingdom Metazoa; phylum Arthropoda; class Merostomata; order Xiphosura; family Limulidae; genus Carcinoscorpius; species Carcinoscorpius rotundicauda. Next base: position 169,523,912 of record CM022391.1, on the reverse strand, counting down.
GTCCTCGTGTGGCTGTGCGCGAAATTCATCAAGCGAAGCTGTTCCTGCATAGATTTAGTAAAACAAAAATAATCTACTTGATGTTTAAGAATTACTTAAAGCAAAAAATAAAACACAAGTTATGATTACACCTGTAACAAAGTTAGCGTAACTATCAAACTTCACAACTGTAGCTTTTCGGAGCCTCGTTGCTGAAATTCGTTTGGGTAATGCTTGTTTCCTAGTCAGTTAATATAAATTTCCCTTTCGAAACAATAACAACCACTCACAATGAACATACACGCAGTCTTGGATTTCTGTTGGCCACAGTATATATGAAGGGTATGCTGTGTATATTTTATAATGACATATAATGTTTCCAGTCTTCTACAGAAGCAATCTTAACCTTGTATGTTTTCTACAAATATCGCCGGATACGAAAAGAGTTAATCCGTCATGGCCAGGTGGTTAAGGCACTCAACTCATAATCCGAGGGTCGCGGGTTCGAATTCCCGTCACACCAAACATGGTCGCCCTTTCAGCCGTGGGGGCGTTATTATGTTACGATCACTCCCTCTATTCGTTGGTAAAAGAGTAGTTCAAGAGTTGGCGGTGTGTGGTGATGACTAACTGCCTTCCCTCTAGCAGATAGCCCACATGTAGCTTTGGACGAAATTCAAAAGCACACATACAAACGAAAAAAAATGCCTAACACTGCCTTTCCAGTGCGTAATGTATTATGTGTTCCAATCGAAACTGCTTAAATCGGCTTCTTTAAATGGCACGTTGCTGTGTTAACGATTTACATTCTGTTTTCGGTGTTTAATTTTTACTGCGTTGTCTTAAAAGATTTCACATGCTTGTTAAAAGACAAATTTATTCAAGAAGAACCTTGAATGCGTAACTAAAAATGACGTGCTCATATAAACCTCGGGAGAAGATTGGGCGTTTTAATCGGCAAAACAGGTTATTAATTAGAGTGTTGGCGGACATGGCCCTACAGTAAAATTTCAATATAGTACTTTTTCTTTTTTTTTACAACTCACGTGAGATAAAAAAGGGCAGCACTGATTAAGTTTCTTAGTGATGACATGGTCTTACCAAATGTAAATCCTAACTTTGAAATCTACAAAATTTGATAAGACCGTTATTTTCAAGTGAGACTCGTTAGAGGTGTGCACAAGGTAACATTTCAACATTTATCTTTTTCTTTACGAATTACACTAAAATTGTTATTACAAAATGACATAATATAAATTCTACAATGTTTGAGTTAAGATATAACTGAAATGTAATTATACTCGTTATTTTGTGCTTAAGTGTTTAAAACTTAAATGTGAACACTTGAAAGGAGCTTGCTTATCGTGATAGGGTTAATAACATAGAATAATCCATTATTATCAACAGATAATAATCCATCTGTGTCCTTTCAGAGTCTTAGATGATATTGTGACACCTATAACTCATAAACTCTGAAGATGTATTTCTTTATTTATGGAACAAAACGTTCAATGCTATTATACTAAGACAACCAAACAGTACAGCTTCTTAAAAACATGAAATAAAAATGACAGAAGCTAAACAACATTCACATTAATGGAGGTTTAGTCATTCAATGGTCATAACTTTGTGTTTATTCACCAATCTTACTATAATGGACAAAGCATGTATAACATCATCTATCTATGCGACCGAAATAGTAAATACAATGTGGCACCACAATCGAAAAGCCATAAGATTTTCACACTTTGGGTATTTAAGATTCAGAAAATTTGAAAAATATCTGTGGTACATGAAATAACAGAAGATGGCGAAATTTTCCAAATATAGTGCGATTCTTTTGGTTTCATCATTTACGTTCACTGGATGACCTGTCCGTGAGTTACGTTTTTGTATATGTTTAATTAAATCGTATTGTTATATTGTAGTGTTATATTAAAGATATCCAAAACATGCGAGCACTGGTTATTCCTGTCCATAAATATAATAACACACTTCTCATTCCTACTGTTCTAAACCAGTTCTAAACTTCTTAAATTTCTTCGTTCTCATATCACTTCTGTGGGGGAAGAGACTCCACGACCCATCTACCATCTTCCCCACCTGTTATGTTTCTCTTATTATCCCGGCATCAGTAACTTTCATTCTGCATCAAGAACAACTAGAAGACCATCTCGAATCATTAGTGGGCCACAGACTGCACTTTGACAAGCACAAGCTGTAATTTACTGGACTAAGACGATTCGTTTGGTAAAATTTAGAAGTCGTTGTGATAAAAAATTTAAGAGGTTTGATTTTGGTTGAAATTTCGAGCAAAGCTATTCGTTCGAGGGCTATCCGTTCCTAATTTAGCAGTGTTAGACTAGAGAAAAGGCAGCTAGTCATCACCACCCACCGCCAACTCTTGGGCAACTCTTTTACCAACGAATAGTGGGATTGACTGTGACATTATAATGCCCCCACGGCTGAAAAGACGAACATGTTTGGTGTGACAGGGATTCGAACCCGCGACTCCCAGATCACGAGTCAAGTGCCTTAACCACCTGGCCATGCCGTGCCGGTTTAGAAGTTACGTGACATACACACACACAGAGTGAATCTTACTTTGCATTATTTAAACTGTCCATTTTGCATCAACTACATCCGATCGACGGTGAGAACACAGTTAACATTTCAGTTTTACTTCCTCTAGATTCTGGGCTTGTTTTGCTAAGGTTCAAAATCTTCGAGTTTTGTGTATAGTATGTTAGATCCCATATATTTAGAGTCATCTCTAAATGTGCTTGACAACTAAACGTAGGAGCGATTGTCAAGAAACAACAATCACAACAACATTTTAGACAATTCGACACGGTCAAAGTTCACCGAGTCGTATACTGGATGTTTGATAACATGGTCATTAAGAATCCACCACTCATGCTAGTACGGTATAAACGGTTAAGGAAAGTCTTTGAAAATGAACACTCAAAAAGTAAATGAACGTTTTAATACAAACGTAACCACTTATATTTTGGCATACGTTCACGTTGAGCGAATGAACCTGCATGGTCGTAAGGGTTAAAGATTCAAAATTATTCTGACGAATAAATTCAATAAATAATACAATACAGCCTTGTTTACTGTTAATCACAATACGTTTCTTCTGGTTAAAAATACAAAACAGTAGTTTATTTTTATTTTATTTATAAACTAAATACGAGCCTGACATAGCCGGTGATTTGCATGTTGGGATAAGGAACGAAAGGTTCCAGGTTCGAGTCTCAACATACCACTGAACAAGCCAGCGTTTTAAACTGAGGATCACAACCGTTCCATTTAATTCTGCGATGTGATTCAGTTCTACCGACGCACCTGTTGCCCTCCCTCTGGTGAATACTTATGAACCAAAGATGACCATGCCTGAACCTTGGAAACTTTTCGGCGAGTCTTACTTTATGACGAAGGGGAGTAGAAGGTAGAAGAACGTTAATTAAACACCGAAGATTTATTACTTATTTCCTGAGTTATTGGTACATATATATAACAATAATATCAATTCCGAATTCGTTTCCAGTTCGTGTTATTTCATAACATACCCAAAACATGTGAAGTAAAATTACATAACGTGCAAAAAATTAATTGTTTTCTTTGTTTCATCTACACAAAAGTCTATCTGCGCATACTCACCCGTTTTAATGTTTAACAATTAAACCATAGAAAGGAAAAGTGGCTGATAAGTATTAACCGTTAACTCCTGGGCTACACCTGTCTGACCCAGCAGTGGAATTTGACCTCGAGCCTCACAGTGAGTGAACCCGCGGCCTCAAGCATCGGAGAGCGTTTTTGCAAACTATGGGACACGAACCTTAAATTCGCGGATTAACATTCCGGGCACGCTAACCACTAGGCCAATAATAAATATGAGTCTTAAAAATAACGTAATTGTAGTCTGGAACGTATAAAACGATTCAGGTACTACGGTTGGAACGTGCTTAAACTTTATATATAACGGTAAACGAGCAAACAAAAAATAGAGAACGTGTTTATTCGTTTTGAATTTTACGCAAAGCTACACGAGGGTTTTTTGCGCTATCCGCCCCTAATTTGGAAGTGGAAAGGCAGCTAGTCATCACCAGCCACAGCCAACTGTCGTGTTACTCTTTCACCAACAAGCAGTGGGAATGAAAGACATATTATAACATCCCCAAGGCTGAAAGGGAATGTTTGGTGGGAGAGGGATTCGAACCCGTGATCCCCATATTGCGAGTGGAACGCCCATGCCAGGCTTAAATACAAAAATAAATAGCAGGGAATGTTATAAAAATGCTTAATAACATGAAAGAGCAAAAGTTAAAGTATTACAAAATGAAAATATAAAAAGAACAATTTTTAACAAAATAAAACAGTAAAAAAATGTTTAAAGAGCTTTAGAGATTACATATAAAAGTTAATAAGATAGCCTAACATCACCAGGACAACATTATAACGTTGATGTACAACGTTATAACAATGTTAAGTAGTTGATGTACAACGTTAAGTAATTGATGCACAACGTTATAACAACGTTAAGTAGTTGATGTACAACGCTATAACAATGTTAAGTAGTTGATGTACAAACGTTATAACAATGTTAAGTAGTTGATGTACAACGCTATAACAATGTTAAGTAGTTGATGTACAACGTTATAACAATGTTAAGTAGTTGATGTACAGCGCTATAACAACGTTAAGTAGTTGATGTACAACGTTATAACAGCGTTAAGTAGTTGATGTTACACCAACATTTTTTCATCCTTCTTTATTATTGATACTTTTACTCATTAAAACACAAATATCAGTTACTTACTATCAAATTTCGCTGTCTTGGATGCGAAAAGATTTTTCAAGGAACCAATACCATCCCTAAGAAGTTTGTCGAACTCCACGCGACTGTGTGTGCTCAATTTGTGTTCCATTTCTTCCGTGCAACACGTGTGACTGCGATCACAGATACGGAGATGGTCACCTGTAACAGAAAACCACATTTTTATCTAAATAAAACGAAGGTCAAGTCATTTCCCAAATAAAAACTTCAGAGTAACGTCTAAATGTATTTACTTTTATGAACTGTTTCGATCTAATGCCGCAATAATATTCATAAATGAACAACGACTCTTCTGACATCAGTAAGTACATCCATAACTTTACATCATGTCTACCCAGGATCACATCAACTCTTAACTACGTTACTATATAAACTCATATCTGAAGACATCATTATTACAAGCCCTCCGCTGGTACAGTGGCAAATCTTCGGATTTACAACGCTAAAGTCAGAGGTTCGATTCCCTTCGATGGACTCAGCAGGTAGCCCATTGTGGCTTTGCTAGAAGCAGACACACACACTCATTATTACAATGCTTTTTATGGCAAAATAATTTATTCCATTAATGATTAATATACACTCGACAGCAAAACCTAGATCACTCGATACAACTAGTTTCGTACCCAGCTTTAATCATAAATGTTTTTCTTACGAAGGTTTTATAATTTTAAGTAAGGGAGGGAAAGATGTTTTGGTATTTTTCTTTGTGTGTTCAAATACTACTTGGAGAACTAAACAATCCGATCCACTCATTCAGAACGTAAGAGTAAAAAATGTGGTTTGTACACATTCTTAAACCATAAACATTAGTACATAATCCACAGTTATTTATTTACTTTCACATAATTATAAACTCGGGTAAAGAGTGGGAATTTGTAAGATCAGAGGAAGCACAAGAGATCAGTTTGGTCATGCAGCGAAGAAAAACTAGGTGAGAAGAGCATTGGATGGAGAATACGATGAAAAGACGTGGTGAACAGGGATATGAGGAAGGAAGAACTAGAAATGATGCACCTAATATATGGAGGAGGAAGTCCCAAGTGGCTGACCACATGCCAAAAATGGAATAATGCATAAATATAAGCAAGGATTAGGATGCAGATGGACAAGCCATCACGCTTTACAATGGTCTACATACTAGATTATACATTGTACTTGTTTTTTTGTAACAACACTACACAGTCTTGCACTATTCACTCTCTCTGCAGAAATGTATGCGATCGGCTGTATTGTGTATTTACATACATTCCATGTGACGTTACATATATATATGTATATATACACATACACACTTTGTAAGTGTAAGCTATAATTTATCGATATCTAACTCACTATTGCAGCTTATGATTGTTATCTTTATAAAGCGACATTCAATCATATACTGATTTCTTAAGTGCTACGAAAGTAAGTGCTTCAGTGCAAGCTTTTTATGCTTGTATTACGCTCGAGGGTACAAATATTTTTAAACAGTTTAATGTGAACTGTCGAAACAGCTTCTAAAAGGAAATAATAAATTACGTTATTAAACAAGCGTCACCATTATCACTCCTGCAAGAGGTTCTTCATTTTCAAATCAAAGCCTTGGGGGTGCATTAAATAATCATCTTGTTTATATTTTACGAGGGGTTGGAATGCAAATTCAACATGACAAGCGTGCTCAGCCCCACTTTAAGCAACTGGTACTGTAAATCATTTTCACTATTTGGAGATCTTGACACATGCGCACAAAGCGATGCCTTAGAGGTTGCCATTCATTCCTGATACTGTACGCTATTCTATATATATTTTTTGGGCTCGGCATGGCCAAGCGTATTAAGGCGTTCGACTCGTAATCTGAGGGTCACGTGTTCAAATTCCGGTTGCATCAAACATCCTCACCTTTTTAGCTGTGGGGGCGTTATAAAGTTGCAATCAATCCCACTATTCGTTGTTAAAAGAGTATCCCAAGAGTTGGCGGTGGGTGGTGATGACTAGCCGCCTTCCGTCTAGTCTTACACTGCTAAATTAGGGGCAGCTAGTGCAGACAGCCCTCGAGTAGCTTTGCGCGAAATACAAAACAACCAACATATACTTCTTGACGCATTTCTAAACACTTTAACGAATGTGAAAATCAATTAAATAAAAGTACTGGAAGCTGAAGAGACAGAAACAATACAATATGTTGACTTGTCCTGTTGTGTATAAACGAAAATCAGATATGAAATAGTTTGAACAGACTTTCTAATAACTCTATAATGTATACAGAGCCTAAAATTGTGGTATAAATTATGTACAAACTGGATAAATAGGTTGTTTTACAATAATATTTGAGCAATGAAAACAATATAAAACAATAAAAGTTTACAATATACAGTATTTACATTTCATAGACAAGTTTTGGGGAGTATTCCAGATTGCTGAGTACAGAAATATGTGAATAATCTCATGCATGAGTCAAATAACGAAGAAGTTTGTGTTTGTACGGAAACATAACTGGTAAGATAACTCGAGAGTTTTCCCTCTAAGTCCGACTCTATATGTTTATTTTAAAACTACGTTTATTAATGAATCCACACGGTAAGAGTTCAAGTAATTTAGTTTCAAATCAGACGATTTATAAAATGTTAGAAGTCTCATTAATTGGTTCATTACTGATATAGGCAAACAGAGAGATGGAACAGAGATACGAACAGAAACAGTTAGGCAAACAAATAAAGCTGGAAGGTTAAAAACTAAAATCATTTATCAAACATTTTGGGTTTTATTACTTTAATTCTGTTTCTGCTGCAAAGATAATAAAGTTAACTTTACAGAGAGTCGGCGAGTTGAAGTTTAGTTTCTGGTAAAATACATTCCATTCACTAGCTGATTCGTTGTTTATGTTAATAAATGTGTGTCTGTAATCGTAATATTTTCATTTTTTTGCCACCCAGTGGCTTAGCGGTATGTCTGCCGACTTACAACGCTAAAAACCGGGTTTCGATACCCGTGGTGGGCAGAGCACAAATAGCCCGTGGTGTAGCTGTGTGCTTAATTCAAAACAACAACAACATTCATTTCATACTACGTAACTATAAAAGTTTGAGTATTTGTTCCGATTTTTTATTATCAAATAATTGTAAATAAAACTCCACACTTAAAATGGTTTTATCTTCAAAATTCCTCCTCCTGGAAAAACCTTGTGTGAAAAAAGTTGCTGTTAAAAAACGCTATATTTCTCTTCACATCTGATAACTGTACTGGGCACGTTTTCTTCTTTATCATCAAATCCTCTCTAACATTTTCAAACTTTCATTTTACATTACCATATTTTTCAAATAAAACTTTCTTCCCTTTGAACTTGGTTAATCTCTATAATATAAACATTAGCAGTAGCAACTCTTACCATCAATCTGATAGAACTGTTGTTGGTTAGAATGTAAATTATTTTCTCATTGCTAGTTCTAGTGCAGCTGGACGTTACTACTTTTTAAACAAATGCCACAGAACGATGTATCTTCCTTCTCTGTAGCGTATGAAATCGAACACCGGAATTTAGCGTTTTAACTCCGTAAAATGACCTATCGGGAAATGCAGCTAAATGACAGTTATACAAAAAAATATATAAAGGGATTTTATTTTGAAAGAATGTCTTTTTTTTTAAATAAAAAACGATGAGATTTTTGCTTTTTTGCAAGTTGAATAATAATTAAACGTACTCAAATTAAAGTTCAGTGGAATGGGGTATTTCAAGTAAAAGAAACATACCTATTCGTATACAGAAGTCAAGTGACCATACTTAAAGATGTGTACTATTCATTCTGAAAAATAAGCCTCAACATTTAAGAAACCATCATTTTGAAACAACAACAACGATGGGAAACACCAAGATAAGAATTTTTCGACCCTTAACCAGATTTAGCACCTGAAGATAAGTAGCTGATCTTTCAAAACTAGTCTATTAAGATGACATGTTGTATTCAGAACAAAGGGTATGGACGAAACAAGGACAATCCACAACTAAGCCATCCACACAAAGAGGGAATAAATAGGGTGCGTGTGACTCATGAAAACCTAGCAGAGACAAAGAACGATTGATGGTAGAAAATTACTTTGTAACGAGTTTGAAATTGTTGTTAATGTCTGAGGTCAACGGTTAATTCAACGCATCTTCACGAGCAATGTAGCAAATGTAAAATAAACACGGTTGTTGAGGAAATAGAACGTACAAAAACATATAACTTGACTGATGTAACAGTCCACTGGATATATTCATAACGTTTTCTCCAGTTCTTTTACGTAGAGCTACAACAAAGGGTTCATTTCATCCAACTACTGTTTTGGAGAAAAGTTCGATCCTTCGGTAGTAATTATTTGCACAATGACGTCACGGCAGGGTTATGTTTGTATACGAACTCTTATTCTACACATAATCCGTGAAATAAAATATGTATAGTTGTAAAATATGTTATGCATAACAGTAATTATGTTGTTATATTTCAGATTAAGTTAAAAATGCGTGCTACTTATACACATATATGTGATGCTTGGTTTTGTTTTGAATTTCGCGCAAAGCTACACGAGGGCTATCTGCGCCAACCGAGACTAATTTTTCAATGTAACGTTAGAGGGAAGGCAGCTAGTCATCACCACCCACCGCCAAATCTTAAGCTACTCTTTTACCTACGAATAGTGGGATTGGCCGTAACATTTTAACGCCCCCATGGCTGAAAGGGCAAGCATGTTTGGTGTGACGGAGATTCGAACCACCAACCTCCCCAGATTACGAGTCGAACGACCTAACCACTTGGCCATGCTGAGAGAATAAGTGTTGTTACACACAATAGCGCATAAAAAAACTTTATATTAACAACACGTTACTGCAGCCAATTAATTATAAGAATTGAAGTTGTCTCAGACAAACCAGTGGCACAGCGTGTGTCTGCGGACTTACAACGCTGGAAACCAAGATTCGATATCAATGTTAGCCTATAGTGTAGTTTTCCACTTAATTACAAACAAACAAACCAAAACTAATACAGGTACCTCTCGATTTACGAAGGTCATACGTTCTTGGAAAACGTAATCTATAAAGATAAAAATGTGAATCGAAAACACTTTTCCATTATTTTAAAAGATGTGTTCCTGATCCAAATGTTTTATCCATACTAACGTAACGTTTTCTTCCACAATAACATCAGAAAAATGTTGTTACAATTAACATAAACAAATATCTGAAATAGAAAAAAAAAGGAATTTTCAATAAGAAAGTAAAAATTTTAGGGTACTGTACTTTAGTAATTGTTTTGTTTGTCGTGGTGGCGGGAGGAATGAGTGTTGTTTCCAGATTCGTCCACAGAGTTTGGTTTGTTTTTAATTTCGCGCAAAGCTACATCCCTAATTTAGTAGTGTAAGACAAAACGGAAGGCGGCTGGTCATCATCAGCCACCGCCAACTCTTTTACCAGCGAACAGTGGCATTGATCATCAAATTAAACGCCCCACAGCTGAAAGAGCGAGCATGTTTGGCGTGACAGCGATTCCAACCCGCGACCCTCAGATTATGAGTCGAGTACCTTAACCACCTGGCTACACCGGGCCTTGAATTACGTAGTAATGAAAAATAGTTTAGTAGCTTCAGTGATTTCAACATTACAAGAGAGATAAATAGGCGTGTAGCTGTTAGAATTTCATAATGGTGAAAGTGTTTCGTAACATTTTCTTTACTGCGGAAAATATAAACGCAACTCGAAAAAAATGCACATAAAATTTAATTACGTTACAAGGAAAAAACTTAAACCGAACGTTCATAAATCCAGGGATTACTATATCAATTTGAAATTAAAAGTTGCTTAATAAATAAACGTCAAAACAGAATAGGAATAACAGCAGTTAGGCTACAAAACCTTTAACTATGACATGGGTCACCAAACTACGGCCCGCGGGCCGGAAACGACCCTCGAGGTCACTTTGTCCGGCCGACCAGCAGCTAGTCGCTTGGAAATAAAATGTAACATTTCATCAAATTTCCGACTGTCATAACAAAATAAATTACACCGATGGTCGCTTTAAGATGGCAAACACAAGACGTTATAATAAAAAGAAACAAGGCTGTCACGCGCAATTTTAACCAATAGGAAAATTCTTCTTTCGTCCTTACTGCCCGTTTATTCATATCGAGGCACGTATCTATGAAAGCATTAGGATTTCGAAAACAAGTGAAGACTTAACCCTCGTCCTATCGACCCGTCTTGTAAATTCAGCGGCCCATGGTTACATCTTCAGCAAGCTCATTTCTCTTAGTATTCGGGTTATGCGCTATTCGTAACTCGTTCTCAGGTAAGTGTCGTGGCAAACGTACGTTTTAATATATTTTGTTTCTGCGTTCTTGGACCAATACGATACTTTTCTCACAGCGTTCTGTGTTTATCATTTTCAGATCCTGTTTTGTTTTTTTTCACCCATCGTTATGACTACTTTTAAAAGAAGAAAAGTTGACTCTGAGTGTCGGGTTTTCAAAGAAGAATGGGGAGAAAAGTACTTCTTTGTGGATACAAAAAACCAGAAAGCTACTTGTGTGATGTGAACCGAAAGTGTTGCCGTTTTGAAAGAGTATAATCTTCGGCGTCACTCTGAAACAAAACATCTGTCAACATATTTGAAATTTTCAGGAAAGTTCCGTTCTGAGAAATTTGAATTCATGAAACGTGTTTTTGAATCTCAAAACAATCTCTTCAAGAGAAAGTTTTCTGAAAATGAATCTGTCACTCGTACAAGTTACAAAATAGTGCATAGGATGGCAGAGCAAGGAAAACCTTTTACTGACGGCAACTTTATCAAGGAGTGTATGATAGAAGCAGCAAATAAGCTGTGTCCTGAAAAAGTAAATTTCTTTGAAAATATCAGCCTTTCAGCAACTTCAGTTGTACGGAGAGCAGAAAAACTTGGAGAGAACATCGCATTACTGATACAACAAAAAGCTAAAACTTCCTATTGTATTCTCTGGCACTGGATGAGTCTACTGATCTCTCGAGTACGTCACAACTTCTCGTGTTCATTCGTGGAGTTAATTTGGACTTTCAGATCACGGAAGAGTTGGTATCAGTTTGCAGCATGCACGGAAGAACAACTCGAGAAGACATTTTCATGGAAGTGCATAAAACTTTCCTAGACTATAACCTTCAGTGGAATAAACTTAGAGCTGTAACAGTTGATGAAGAAAAATACATTGCTGGAGTAAAGAAGGGTCCGATCAGAAAACAGTTGGAAGATCTTCAACTCCCAAGTTCTCTGTTCATACACTGCATCATACATCAGCAAGCACTCTGTGGAAACAGTTAGATATTTCTTGCGTACTGAAACCAGTCATTTCTGCAGTGAACTTCATTCAGGGTCATGCACTTAATCATCGCCAGTTCAAGGCGTTTCTTGAAGAAATTGATTCGGATTTCTGTGACTTACCTTATCACACGACAGTGAGGCGGCTCAGCTGCGGTAAAGTCTTGTCTCGTTTTTATAAGCTGAGAAGAGAAATAGATGTATTTCTTATCGAGAAATATAGAGCAGATTCACTTCTGTCGGATCCAACCAGGTTGTCAAAGTTGTAATTTTTGGTTGACATCACATCGCACATGAATGAATTGAACTTGAAACTTCAGGGGAAGAATAACCTTGTCTGTGATCTACATAGAATCACTAAAGAATTTCGGAGAAAGCTGTCATTGTTTGAAGCACATTTGGAATGTGCATGCTAAGAATCACATAATACCAAGAGTGAATGCTAACTATCACATAATACCAAGAGTGAATGCTAACTATCACATAATACCAAGAGTGAATGCTAACTATCACATAATACCAAGAGTGAATGCTAACTATCACATAATACCAAGAGTGCATGCTAAGAATCACAAAATACCAACAACCGCTTGACGGTACTGCCTGAACTAACTGCCTTTGGTCCCGTATGAGACCAAAATACTTGGTGCCGCAATTAAAGTTGTAGTCGTCATGGTGACCTGGCGCCCGGGATTTGAAATAAAACACCGTGCACATCATATCTATGACCTGTAACCGTAAGTTATTGTTAAGCAATAGCATTTAATGTAAATATTGCCTTTCGATAATTTGAAAATACTATGTTGTTTTTTAAAAAAAATGATACTTACTGAAACTCCTGTATGGTGCCTTATGAATCACGTGGCTCAAACATACGACCTCACAAAGATGATGACATAATGTACAGCTCGTAACTGAAGAGTAGACAACTAGACAGCATTATTCACCACCTATAGTGAGATCCTTAATCGGATAGTGAGCCTCTGTCTCGGTTTTAAGGATCCCAGAGATGAGAAAGCGCTAATCAGAAAGCCATACACAGCCCTGAATTTATCTCTTTGAAAAGCCAAGGTAAAGATTAAAAAAGTATCACAATAATCTCAACACAGGCAGAAGTGTTACTTGTTTGTTTTTGAATTTCCCACAAAACTACTCGAGGGCTATCTGTGCTAGCCGTCCATAAGTGTAAGACAAGAGGGAAGGCAGCTAGTCATCACCACCCAACGCCCACTTTTGGGCTACTCTTTTATCAACGAATAGTGGTATTGACCGTTACAGTATAAGGCCCCCACGGCTGGGAGGGCGAGCATATTTGGCGCGACGGGGATGTGAACCTGCGACCCTCAAAATACGAGTCGCACGCCTTAACACGCTTAGCCATGCCAAGTCTAGAAATGTTACTTTTAGAATGTCTAGAAGAGTTTAAATTAAAAATTAGATGATTTTCATGTTAAAAGAGTAGAAACGTCCTCAAGCAATGTGACATATTTCTATTTTCACGTTCAGTTTCCCTCAATCCTTAAACACGTGACAAATCCGAATAATGTACAAAAAATGCAACTTAATTTATATAAATTTATTTATATAAATAACAGAGTTATTTCGCATCGTTAAGTCAATATGTATCACACCACAGGGGCCATAATGATTGATTCAACGTGTTTCCAAAGAAGCCAATGATATGAAAGTTTTCAATTACATAATTTCTCGACAACGTATTGTGGTTCTGTAAATCAATCAGTAGCTCACATGATGACAAGATATTGACTCAAAACATTGTTGAAATAGCAGTAAGACTGTTGTGATTCTCGATAGGTGTCCTATTTTAAGAGCATTATTCTTTGAAACCAATTATTCAGTGAAGTAAGAACAGCGAAGAAAAACCTCATGGTAAACCATATAGCCCAAAGTCAAAGACATAATGGGCACAGTGGGACTCATTATACCCACAGAATGACTTGTTGTGTTGGAAATAGGAAGATACCAGTTAAAAGAAACAACTACACTTGGTACTTCCGCAACCTCTTCATTACAAAGCACTTCATCCTTTCAAAACCCACTTAGATGTTACGAAGATTTTGAAGTTAATTATGTTCTGCAGAGAATTGGGGTAACTGATGTAGACTATGTTATGACTAAGAAAGATCCACTTGAAAGGGGTGTTGTCAGTGTGCTTGTCGGTCCTCTACTGGAGAGTAACAGTGGGAATAAATGGTTGTAATAGGCTATGTTGAGTAACAGTCAGAAGCATATGTTGTTTCAAACAAGGAAGTAAAACCAGAGCAAAGAAACCTACCAGCGAATTCATTTCCAGACTCGGAACATCTAAGGAACATGAGTCAGATCTAAAGTAAAACTTAGTGCCAGCTTTGTTTGTAAAAATGTATTAGATCCTTCTGGATGAAAAATACCACGATAACAAATATTCGGCTATCATCTGGCAGAGAAATACAACCATAAACTTTTAAAATAATTAGCCATTTATGTAGATAAACATTAGATAACGTGGAATCGAGATTTTTCACTGTTACTTATGAGTTATGGGACAACAATATTGATGTTTGGTAGAAAACGCGTAAGCTGTCATTGGACATTATTCACTCTTACCCAGAGGACAGTTACGCAGCAAACTCTTCCATAGAATATACACAGAGACTAAGGAATATTATTGACATCATATACAACTTTATTAGGGAAAGTCATAAATCAAACGGCGATAAAATAAAAAGTCATTGTGATGTTAATGCTCAATTGCATTACAATGATATAATATGACTATACAATCCCTGCTATAAGACCAGCTAAACTCCACAGTTAAGCTGGTGTTGATAGGGGTCATACCTCCTAAAAGAATAAATGATATGATTTTACAGAATCTAGAAGATGGTCCATGTCAAAGGTCATCCATGGTGACTGTCGTTAAAAGTATATAAGTGGAAAGACAGCCTGCTTAAGAGCCCATTGTTCTTATCGAAATCACTTCCAGAAGATAATCAATAATAAAGCTACCAAAGGATTTACTAGACATCTGTCTGGGAGATACTAGCCCCTCCCTAGTGATAGGACAGAATCTGGCGACAACGAAAAAAAGGTAATCCCATTTGCATGCCATAACCCTCAGGTAATTAAAATACCCAAAAAAATTAGAGAATGAAGTGTTTAGTTTTGTTGTTTTATTTGTGTATTAGGATTGTTCAAGGGATGGCAAATCCAGGAAGGAGCAGTGTTGTAATCTATATTTCCAATATTTCAAACTACAGGGTGGTCGCTAGAAAAGCGGAAAATTTGTCAAACAGCTATTTATTTTTACAAATAATAACTTTTACAAAGTTTTTTAAAGGCATATGTTATATTACACTCATAGATGCTCAAAATGCATTTTATGATATTAAAATCATGCATTTTATTCATGATGTAAAAAATCAAAATAGAAATGAGTAAGCACGCATTTTATTCATGATCTCAATTTATTGTCGTTACGATAGAACACGTTATAACAATATCCTTATGAAAAAACCTATATGTATGTTAGACGGAAATCGGCATTTCACTGACGTTATGATTTAAAATTTAGTGCGATGTATAGAAAATAATAATCAGAGAGTTGAAAAGTTAATTCAATGTTAATAGTGAGTGATACCGCGTTCATTCTACACTGCAGTTATTCAGCGAGTTATATAGTGTTTTTTACCGATCACAGCTAATAAAGTTAAGCTTATATTAGTATCAAAAATTATGTTAAATAGTATATCTGTGAAATTAGGACTACATGTGAACACAGCTGTAACGAACATAATTTATTGTCGTTACGATAGAACACGTTATAACAATATCCTAATGAAAAAAACCTAACATACCGGGCAAAAGCTATCACAAGCGGCTTTTTGTTTCTTATTTGAGACACAAAATACTAATTTGCAAGTTCTTCTAGGAGTTATCCTAGTTCTTACAGAATTACAAAAGCAATGCATTCATATATATAATTTTAATCAGAAGGTTACGAAAAACTATTTTTTTATTTGTCCATATTGAAACAAGTGGCAACTGATAATCATAAAGCATAAAAAACAAAAACTTTATCATTTCATTCTTCATACACAAGTAACACAAAATAAAAATCGTTTCCAGTTAATTAAGAGCTAGTCTGAACCACCTAGACTTGTTCTGAATACAATTTCTCCTCAAATTCTCTTGGGCACGCCTCCTGCAATCAGTATAATTAGAAAGTCGTCACCAGGGAGAGTACAAAATAGGCAAATAAATTAAATTTTGCATTTAGTGAAATTCCATGCAATAGGTAAAAGTAACTGTGAAACCAATTTCTAAACTAATTATGATTAATTGATACATTAAGTAATAGTTAACTGACAGTGAAGATATAATTGCGACATATATCTATACAACTTTTTAGATTACTTTATTTGAAAAGTTTTTGCTGATTGTGACAGGTACCTGTTGGGTATGTACAAATATAGTTTTGGTTTTGCTTCATCACGTAGAAACTCTGAGAAATAGACAGTTAACTGTTTACTGGCAATAATGTGTTTATGTTTCCAATACACTATTAAGCTCAACATAATTAAAAGTGTTTTGCTCCTGATTTTTGTTTGTATTCAATGTCCGGTGCATCACGTTGCAGTGTCCATCAGTGGTCAGCAAGCATGGATGGATTCCAGTTGCCCTGATATCGTTTTTCCATTGTAGTAAAACTGAAGATTTCGATGAAACGGTACGTGATGGGCAAATTTGGATGTGATATTCGTGATCAGCAGCCAAAAATCTATAAGGAACACCAAACAGTGTGCAACAAGCAAAAACTTTGTTATGCAGTGTTAACAATACGTACTTTTAAATGTACACGTTTCTTATACAGCGTGTTCGGAAAGTCACTGTGCAGTTTTGTAATCATATTTTATTCAGTCTATTTCAAGCCAGCAACTGATAGCGGGATTTAGAAACAAAATAAGAAGGATTTCAACATTGTATATAATTGTCATTCATATTTACCTCCTGTATTCTATATTGAAACATGTCTGTTGAAAAATATATAAGTGCACAGTGACTTTCCAAACTCCCTTTATAAAGGAAGAAATGTGTATAGCAAAACCTCAGTCACGTTATAACTAGTAAAACTAGTTTTCAGAATATCAAGGAATCAATGCTTTAGTGACTTATCATCATAGTACTGGTTAAGAGCACGTGTTAAAACTAGATAACTCTCAACTGGGAAGGTAAAATAAATATTTGTATCACAAGTGATAGGGTAAGTAAAAATGACCCATATGTAATAAAATTCAAAACGATTATTTTTATAATACTGTTAGCTCACAATGACCCGGAAACAACTGACAAACGATTACAACAATAAACAACATGCAGAACTGACTGAAGACAGAGTACAGAAAATACTGAGCAAAAAGGTAGCACTAGCCGAGTTATAACACTGACTTGGGTCAGTTTTGGGCTGAAACTGGTTAGTATGCTGGATTATGGAGTTAAGGATCCTTGGTTCGCATCTTATTACCGGTTTTCTTAAATTTAATAATAACAACAACAACAGCTCAAGGTTGGGGAAGCTAATGTAACGATTTGCATGAAATAAAACAAACAATGAGAGGAGATCATAGTGTCAGCAGTCAAAGAGTCATTTATGGGTTGTTATAAAGTCGCTTCTTGGAGCACTTAACGAAGACACGTATAAAACATGGTGTGAGAGTCAAGTGGTAACCCTGCAAGGTGAATCTGAAAAATTAAATAGCGACGATTATTTTAGTCGCCCAACAAGAATGGTCTGAAGTGACAGTATGAATTAAGTGTTTTTATTGTAGCAAACCTGGTGAGAACACCGAGGGGTGAATTAAGTGAACAGCTGAAGAATGTAGAATGTGTAAGGTGATAAAATGTATCCTTTCATAGGAAGCACAGAAACAAAGTCTAAAATGAAAAATACAAGTAAAACCGACTACTAACATATAAAAGAAAGATCAGCTACTAATACATAAAAGTAAAGCCGGCTACCAACACATAAAAGTAAGTTATTACCAACATATGAATGTCATTCATACCTGTAAAGGTGTCTCTTTAAAAACATGTAACCGTGAACTGTAAGAGAACTAAGACCTTGCATAATAACACAGAGTTTCTGTATGAAAGAAAAATATCAGTAAGTGAATGGCTGGATTCAAATACCATGAAGCTTATTTACATGGCTGATCAGATAAAGATGTCACAAAGATTACTTATACATCTAGTAAGAATCAAATGTCATGAATATTACTTACACTCCCGGTCACATTCAAATGTCATGAATATTACTTACACTCCTGGTCACATTCAAATGTCATAAATATTACTTACACTCCTGGTCACATTCAAACGTAATGAATATTACTTACACTCCTGGTCACATTCAAACGTCATGAATATTACTTACACTTCTGGTCACATTCAAACGTCATGAATATTACTTACACTTCTGGTCACATTCAAACGTCATGAATATTACTTACACTTCTAGTCACATTCAAACGTCATGAATATTACTTACATTTCTGGTAAGATTAAAATTTCGTGAAGATTACTTATACGTCAGATTTAAATACATTTTTACTTGATGTAGCTGTTGTTAACGTTCAAAACTACATCCACAAAAACCCGAAATGCGGATTTTGGCATCGCAAGTCCGTAAATTTACCAGTGACTCACCGAGGGACATCTTTCTTATTGATGAAAACTACAGAATTGTCAACTTTTAATCTCAGTTAAGTCAAATAGCGTTGTTACATATAGTAACAGTAAGTAAATAAAATCTGAGAACTTATGGATGAAAGCACAGACAAATATGTTAAAATACGTTAACCAGACCATGCCTGTCACATCCAATGACGACGAAGCCTTTCCCAAAAAACACATCTTGTGGGCGGGGATACGACACATATAATAGTGGTCTACGTGCTGTATATAAATCATCAATTTTCAGGAACGAATGTTACGGTGTGAACGAGATTAATCATGTAAACTGTATTTATTATTAATTTTATTTAATAAACTGATTTTCATAATTATAATTATACATACTCTTGAAATCGATCATTTACCAATATCTATCATTATTATTTAATTATCTTGACAATCCTTCACAAAACTAGGGAGCCAGCAAGTATTATAACTGAATTATTTTAATTTATAAAAAAATTCACTCCCTCATTCGTATCCATTTGCCCAGTATTTACTGTGTTATCAGTTAAGAATCCTGCTTGAAATACACTCTAAATACATCACATTTCGTACACTGATTGTGAAACATGATACTTTCGTAGAGCTGGGCTAGAAAAGCATTCTTTATTAGTATTTGTTTGTTAGGAGTTAAACACAAAGCTACTCAGTTCGCTCTGCCCATCAGGGGTATTAAAAACCGGTTTCTATTATTGGTTAATTTAAACTACACGTATCTGTGCGAGTAACTAACTTGTACTAAATACGGTATTCTACACGAAAAATAACCAAATTATTATATTAACCAATATGCCTTATGAGAATAAACGTTGCGCTTTCAAATAAGAAATATGGATAAATCTCATTATGGGTTAAAATCAATTTTAGAAACTTAAAAGTTTGACAGTAAAAAGAGACGCCTTTTACTTATTACTAAGCGCAAAGCAAAAGTAAACCACTTATGATCTGCCCATTGCAAATATCGAACTCCGAATTTTTGCGCTACTAATCACCACGGTCCAGTGGTTAGCGGGAAGCACTGAGTGGCTGACTCCCGTTTGAAACTATAAAAAACACCTACAGGTTTTATTTATTATATCAAAGTACGTAAAAAATCAGAAACGGAACTTTGTTTTCAAGACTCTTTTGGTTTATTCTTTCAAAATGCAACAGTTACAGTCATAATTAGTGTTGTTTTCTGCATAAAACACTTGCGTGACTTCGACCGGAACTGATCAGTTACACCGGTCATTGCCGTGATTTAGATATCTAATTATAAACCTGAGCACCTGTAACGTTTGAAATTGTCACTACAGAGCGCAAATATCTAAATTATAATCAAACTAAATGCTAACAAACACGTGAAGCAAAGTATTTTTATTATTAACAATAAAGCAACCAGCACGCGAAGTTTCTTTAAGCGCAAAAGCTACACATCGGGCTACCTGTCACCAGAAGACTGCTAGGAATCGAACCCCGGATTTAAAACTGTAAGTCCTTTTATTTATGTATTAATAATTAATGACTAGCATATCAAGTGAAAATAAGTACATTATTAACATCAAAGCAATGCAGTTTTTGAAGAGCAAATGCCATAAAAATATTTTATAGTCCATTCAGCCTAGAAACAAAATAAAATACAATTACTGATACTGTTTGTTTGTTTGAGGTTAAGCACAAAGCTACACAACGTAATATCTGTGCTCTGCCAACCACGGGTATCGAAACCAAGTTTCTAACGTTGTAAATCCCTAGACATACCGCTGTGTCATTCCGGAGCGATTTAACATGAAATGACACGTAGGTACGGTTTTAAACACTATGTTTTAATCTGGTCCTTATGGAATTGTTCCCCAGTGGATCAGTTGGATATCTGCGGACTTACAACGCTAAAAACCGGGATTCGATACCCGTGGTGGGCAGAGCACAGATAGCCCATTGTGTAGCTTTGTGCTTAATTCACAACAACAACAACCTTACGAAATTTGCAAAGAGTAAAAGAGTGTATTGCGTAACATTTCAACCACACTATACTAATTTGTCACATCCATTAAAGACGACGCCTTTTGCTCAATTCAGAGCTCTTTGGGCTGATTAGGATACAACAGTTGTGAGAACACCATTTATATAAACCATTTGACAAAACAGAAACCGATAAGGTTATTTTGTAAGTAGAAACGCCTACATCAAATAGTGAAATTAAATAGTTCGAAGACATACAGATACATTATTTATCTAGTTGACCATAAGAACATTTTTCCCACTTCAGTCAAGTCGTTTCCTATTACAACTACATTACATTAAGTTTGATGCAAATACAAAGAACATTAGTACTTAATAAAAATCTCCAAAGGGTGTTTAAAATTATTATATAATTTGTATGAATGACTACAATGACTCTTAGCATACAGCAATTGAAAGGATTTTTCATATATTCTAGAAACAAATTCAAACGGATTCTCTTAGACAATATACAATAAAGAAATTCTTAAATATGATATGTCTATTACATTAAACGAATATCAAACCTACTAAATCAAGTGCAAAAGATCACTACAGCAACACGTGCTCGCTATGAATGTGTAATATACGAAATTAAATCCTGTGATTATCCAAATGTTTTACGGCTGAGTTTCATGTGTAAGACTACTTACTACAATGATTATCCAAATGTTTTACAACCTGGTTTCGTGTATAAGAGTACTTACTACAATGATCATCCAAGTGTTTTACAACTGGGTTCAATGTCTTAAGACTACTTACTACAATGATTATCCAAGTGTTTTACAACTGGGTTCAATGTTTTAAGACTACTTACTACAATGATCATCCAAGTGTTTTACAACTGGGTTCAATGTTTTAAGACTACTTACTACAATGATTATCCAAGTGTTTTACAACTGGGTTCAATGTTTTAAGACTACTTACTACAATGATTGTCCAAGTGTTTTACAACTGGGTTCAATGTCTTAAGACTACTTACTACAATGATTATCCAAGTGTTTTACAACTGGGTTCAATGTCTTAAGAGTACTTACTACAATGATTATCCAAGTGTTTTACAACTGGGTTCAATGTCTTAAGACTACTTACTACAATGATTGTCCAAGTGTTTTACATCTGAGTTTCATGGATAGAAGTACTTAATACGCATAAATGTATTTAGAATTATTTTAAACGCTCTACAAACAGTCTTTAACAATTGAAAGATGTGTCACGACCTCAATTGCACATTCTCTCGACAACACTTTCATTTAACTTGTGAAAACGGGAATGATCTTCCCTCATGAGATAGCTATATTATATATAGAATAGATGAGAGACCCGTGTCTGTCACAGTGGATTTCTCTCATTATATCTTCATCTGTAAATACTGGCGATACCTAATAGATCTATAGCGAAATAAAACGAACACTATTGATCGTACAGTTAACGTATGAACACTTTTGGTTTTTCTCTAGTTCTTTGGAAAGATTTACAGTGAAAATGCGTACGCCCGATATATTAATACGCCATAAAACTCAATATTGTCTTGAGCAGTATTGCTGCCTCGTACACTCAGCCACCACGTGTACAGTTGCTACTCTTTACGTGATTCTAAGCACGCCAACCGGATCAGAGCTCTGTAATGAGAACCTGAATGTATCATATACTACATACAAAACTGATCGATACGCTCTCCACGACACAATAGTCAGAATTATTTCGCAAACAATATACCAAAGCTTATTAATAACAATCTTTTAAAGGGAACAATCAATGTCCCTTAAAAAAGATACATATATGTACATTCTACAAATTATCAGTGATTAATTAGACGTTTATTAACATTTTTTTTTGTAATGAATTCAAATGTTCTCAACCTGAACACCATCTCATACATATGTGGATTAAACAGTTATGTCAAGGAGAATATGGGGTTCAGATACTACCATTTGTAACTTCGTATCACTGGTTATACAGAGGAAATGCAGCTAGCCAAACATGGGAACCACTAGCCTTTAAGGTTTTGTCTGGGTCTTAAAACTGCATAATGAAATTCACTGTCACTTTAATAACGCGCCCAAAGATGGGCACATGCAACTTGTTCAACGGCATGTTGGGTCGAACCTTTGACCTTCTAATCCAGAGCCCAATAAGTTAATCATTACGTCACGCCCGACAAGGGTTTAAAAAAGTACTGAATAGTACATTTTATATTGTAAAATAAATAAACGAAAACGAAGCTACTTAAACATTTAAACATCTTTATTATTATTATTATTAATGTTGTTACTGTGAACATTAAGTAAACTTCA
The DNA here is from genome assembly GCA_011833715.1 of Carcinoscorpius rotundicauda. Taxonomy (NCBI): domain Eukaryota; kingdom Metazoa; phylum Arthropoda; class Merostomata; order Xiphosura; family Limulidae; genus Carcinoscorpius; species Carcinoscorpius rotundicauda. Next base: position 169,500,783 of record CM022391.1, on the reverse strand, counting down.
CCAATTGCATCACAACAATAAAATATTGTTGCAAGATATGCAGTAATCCATTTCATGTAACTAAGAAAATAATATTAAGTTTATAAGTTTCTCTCCTTGTAAGTTATAAATGGTTTGAACAATTGCAATGACTGAATGTTAAAAAATATCTAAATATAAAGCGGCTAAATAAAAGTTACTCGCAACTAAAGACTCAAGGCTTGGAAATTTGTAAGTATCAAGTAATGGCTATTGGTAATACGAGTCTGTGATAGGTATACTAATTGATTTGTTGTATAATGACGAAAATGCGTGGTTGTTTTTCCTGGTGCAATGAACAACGATAAGTATGATTGGTTGGTAAGGGTAAAGGCGGAGCTAGGGTCGATGTCAGAAGATCACAAGGTAACCAAGTCTGGATCGACAAGGCCTAGTTGAGACCATCAGTTAGTATATAAAATCTTACTTTCTCATAAGAAGAAAGAGTTGTTGCTTTGTTTGATTGAGTACCGCGTGAAAGAACGGTTGAAAATCTCATACGATAAACTTCAGAACAAATGCTGCGGTAAAAAATTAAACTAAATACTTTGCAGGACCAACAACTTAAATAATAAGAAACCAAAAACACACGATGTGTGTCGAACATACTCTTCCCCCATTCGTTACGCGAGAGTTTAAATAGTCGTTCTAGAACCCACAAGAAACATACCACTAGTATATAAACCTTTAACAGACCACATGACGTGTCTCAACAGTATTTGTTTGTGCGTGCACATTGATATTATTTTTCTTATTTTAAATAATATTTATTCGTCGCTATGGCAACAAGAGGTAGTGCAAATGACTCAAATATATTTTTCTCTATTTATGGCAACTTTCATTTGAGTAAGAGTTTTTTTATTCTTGATCGGTAAAAATTCTTATATATATGTTAATATATTATTATTATTTTCGAAATATGGTTAGCTGAATTATGGAAAATCTGTTTTAAAACCGAAACTAATTTTGAGAAGTTTAAATTCGCAGGCGTGTAGGCATGCAAGTAAACCATGGTCACCAAACTACGGCCCAAGGGTCAGATACGGCCCCGAGGTCAATTTATCCGGCCCGCCAGCAGCTAGCCGCTTGGAAACAAAAAGTGACATTTCATCAAATGTTCGACTGTCATAACAAAATAAATTACACCGATGGTCGCTTTAAGCTGGCAAACACAATACATTATGATAAAAAGAAACAAGGCTGTCACGCGCAATTTTAACCAATAGGAAAATTCTTCTTTCGTCCTTGCTGCCGTTTATTCATATCGAGGCACGTGTCTATGAAAGCATAAGGATATCGAAAACAAGTACACACTTAACCCTCGTCCTATCGACTCGTCTTGTAAATTTAGCGGCCTAGGGTTACCGCTTCAGCAAGCTCATTTCTATCAGAAGTCAGATTATGCGCTTTTCGTAACTTACTCTTAGGTAAGTATCGTGGCAAACGTACGTTTTAATATATTTTGTTTGTGCGTTCTTGGACCAATACGATACTTTTCTCACAGCGTTCTGTGTTGTTCATTTTCAGATCCTGTTTTGTTTTTTTTCACCCATCGTTATGACTACATTTAAAAGAAGAAAAGTGGACTCTGAGTGTCGTGCTTTCAATGATGAATTTGTTTTTGAATTTCGCACAAAGCTACTCGAGAGCTATCTGTGCTAGCTGTCCCTAATTTAGCAGTGTAAGACTAGAGGGAGGGCAGCTAGTCATCACCACCCACCGCCAACTCATGAACTACTCTTTTACCAACAAATAGGGAAATTGACCGTCACATTATAAGACCCCCACGGTTGGAAGGGAGAGCATGTTTGGCGCGACCGGGATGCGAACCCGCGACCCTCAAATTACGAGTCGCAAGTCTTAACATGCTTGGCCTCGCCGGGCCGTTCAATGAAGAATGGGGAGAAAAGTACTTCTTTGTGGAAACAAAAAAAACAACAGAAAGCTATTTGTGTGATGTGAACCGAAAGTGTTACTATGAAACAAAACATCTATCAACATATTTGAAAATTTCAGGATAATTTCGTTCTGAGAAATTTGAATCCATGAAACGTGTTTTTGAATCTCAAAAGAATCTCTTCAAGAGAAAGTTTACTGAAAATGAATCTGTCACTCGCACGAGTTGCAAAATAGTGCGTAGGATGGCAGAGCGAGGAAAACCTTTCACTGACGGCAACTACATCAAAGAGTGTATGATGGAAGCACCAAATGAGCTGCATCCTAAAAAACCCAATTTTTTGAAGTTTTCAGCCTTTCAGCAACTTTAGTATTACGAAGAGAAGAAGAACTTGGAGAGAACATCGCATTACAGATACACCAAAAAGATAGAAACTTCCTATTGTATTATCTGGCACTGGGTGAGTCTACTGATCTCTCTAGTACGTCACAACTTCTCGTGTTCATTCGTGGAGTTAATTTGGACTTTCAGATCACGGAAGAGTTCGCATCAGTTTGCAGCATAGACGGAAGAACAACTGGAGAAGACATTTTCATGGAAGTGCATAAAACTTTCCTAGACTATAACCTTCAGTGGAATAAACTTAGAGCTGTAACAGTTGATGAAGAAAAATACATGGCTGGAGTAAAGAAGGGTCTGGTGGGGCTGATCAGGAAACAGTTGGAAGATCTTCAACTGCCAAGTTCTCTGTTCATAAACTGCATCATACATCACCAAGCACTCTGTGGAAAACAGTTAGATATTTCTTGCGTATTGAAACCAGTCATTTCTGCAGTAAACTTCGTTCGGGGTCATGCACTTAATCATCGACAGTTCAAGGTGTTTCTTGAAGAAATTGATTCGGATTTCTGTGACTTGCCTTATCACACGACGGTGATGCGGCTCAGCTGCGGTAAAGTCTTGTCTCGTTTTTATAAGCTGAGAAGAGAAATAGATGTATTTCTTATCGAGAAATATAGAGCAGATTCACTTCTGTCGGATCCAACCAGGTTGTCAAAGTTGTCATTTTTGGTTGACATCACATCCCACATGAATGAATTGAACTTGAAACTTCAGGGGAAGAATAACCTTGTTTGTGATCTCTATAGAATCATTAAAGAATTTCGGAGAAAGCTGTCATTGTTTGAAGCACATTTGGAATGAGGAAACCTCTCTCGTTTTCAGTGTTTCAATGAGTTTCATGCTGGAATCACAGAAGATGTCAACCTCGAGTTTCAGAAAAGGATTAATGGTGATTTAAATAAGCATTTTTAGAGAGATTTTCGGATCTCGACAGAATCGAAAGTGACATTTTCCTTTTTCAGAATCCTTTTGATTGTTGCATTGATGACGTGACAGTGGAACTTCAGCTAGGGGTCATCGATTTGCAAGGAAATGACTTGTTGAAAGCAAAACACAGAGAGTGGCAACTTATTGAATTTTACAGCTGCATACCTGTAGATGATTTTCCAAAGCTGAAGCAGTTCGCATCTGGTATGTCATCAGTGTTTGGAACAACTTAAGTCTGTGAACAAGCAGTTTCAAAAATGAAGTATGTGAAATCGGTACATCGATCAAGGTTGACTGATGGACATTTGAAAGCAATACTAATGATTGAATGCAGCAATTCAAAACCGAACATTGAAGATATTTTGAAAGCCAAACGTCAATTTCATTATTCTCACTAACTTTTGTGCGGTTTAATGAAATTCAGATATGTACTCACTATATGCGATGTGACAACTGTTTTTGCTAATATCACCTTCTTTGATAACCTTTGGTGAATAAAAATGTTGGTTGTATTTCTGTTTGTTTTTATTATACGTGTGTATTACATGCTACTTCCCACATGTGGCATCCTAAACTTAGTGTTAAACCTTTACAGAGAACTTTCGTTCTACCTTATTGGTACTGAACATAATGATCATGCGGCTCGCGCTTCACATTCCTCGTGTAATCTGGCCCCCTGTTTGGTGACCCCCAAGGTCGACCATCAATGATGATAATTTTAATAAATTATAGTTTACCAAGTAATCATTTTCGGTAGCAAATACCACTGACTATAAAAGCGTGATGTGAATGAAATTTTACAGCATTCTGTAATTAAGAAACCCTCCCTCCAGAGGACAAAAAAAAACGGTTTATTGTGGTAGCAACTTAACACATATTATCATGCTGTTCTAACTTCCCTCTGTTTGGTTGTTCAATAAAAGGAAAGAATAAATAAGTTGCATAATCCAAAAGCTCTGACAATAAATGAGGTTCCATGATTCTTTAGCCTGTTTGTAAATCTTTGTTTGTCACTTTGTGCTAATAGGGTATATTCTTTCAGAAGGTTTATCAGTTAGGTAACTTAGCAGATGTTGCTGTTTAAAGGCCTACAAAGAAAGAGAACGAAAAAAAAACAAAAACCCGATGCGAACGCTTGAGGATTAACGAGCGAAATTATCAGAAGTCTCCCGTCCTTATGAATTTGTTCGTGTATTTTAGAGTTTCGATCAATGTATGACAAGCAAGGACTATTTATGCGGAGCTATCCCTGATTTAGTACTGATAGACTAAAGGAAAGACAGCTATAACCAATAACACCTACTGCCAGCATTTGGGCTTCTCTTGTCTAATCAAATAGTGGGATGTAACAGTTACTATTATAGCGTTCCCACGGCCCCAAAATTAAGCGATGCGTTTTTGCTAACACCACACCGCGCCCAGCTTCAGCTGCAGAAAAAAACAAAACAGAAACCTGATGGGCATTTTTTAAGGCAATGTTTTGCAACTGGAAAGTTTGTCGATATAAACTAATTCAGTTGTGCATTCTTTTCTACATGTACCTTATACTCTTATCTAAAGTAAATGCATACTTATCTACGCAATTAATTTTAGCAGCCGCAACAAGCAAGATGAATCAATACATCATAACAACAGAGTAATGTTAAATCACACAAACTGCTAACTATGAAACAACGAATTATAAACACAGTTCAACAACAGGCTTCGTACAGTAATGTTTTGTTTTGTTTTTTCATGATCCCACATACTAACACAGATGAAATTAGATTTTGTTTCTCTACTCTTTGGCCGATAACATGTTGCACGGCAATTACTACCCTAGCTGTTGCAAAATCACAAACTTGTCAATATAAATAAAAAACTGCGAAACTACAGTACTCGACCTCCAGTATACACACTGACATGAATCCAAAACTTATTGTACTCACTTTCTCGATCTTGACTGGATGGCCAAAAATTCAATTCAACAAAAATAAATTGTTTGTTTTGGATTTCGCGCAAAGCTACTCTAGGGCTAACTGCGCTAGCCGTTCCTAATTTAGCAGTGTAAGAGTAGGGAGAAGGCAGCTAGTCATCACCACTCACCGCTAACTCTTGGGTTACTCTTTTACCAACGAATAGTGGGATTGAGCGTCACATTATAACGCCCCTACGGCTGAAAGGGCGAGCATGTTTGGTGCGACCAGGATTCGAACCCGCGACTCTCGGATTACGAGTTGAACGCCTTAACACGCTTGGCCACGTCGGGCCTAAATAAATAAAACGGCCGCTAGCTTTTCTATAAACGCTTCTTTAAGACGTTTCTCAAATGGAGTTTTGGTGGTTAATACTTACGAGTTTGTTTTACTTGCCTTATTTACTTTTGCATTAAAAAAAACGACAAGTGATATCTTAATAAACATTCACGGGACCAAATGATCAACAACCTGTTTATCAAGTACACTGAACGTTAAACAGCAGAGGTTTAAAAATTGGCAAGTATCACATGACTTTCTCAAACTTAACCTCTTTAACTTACGTGCTCTGGCAAGAGCGACATAAGCACGTGTCTTGTTCAAAAACCGTATCTATTACACCTCAAGCACCCGATCGTGCGCATTTATTATTATTATTATTCTATCAACATTCGACTTGGCAAACTGGACAGTTTGTTAAACAATGCAGATTTTGCATTCGTAAATAATTATTTTTCTGTTCCTTAACCGACAAAACTTTCTGGTTCTAAAAACAGGATGCTTTATAACAACCTTTGGATCAGTCAGTGTCACCTTCACAGATCTTATCTTCTTTGCCCTCAAACAAACTGATCGATATTAAGTCTAGCGACATATGCCTCACTGACAGTGAGAATACATTTACGCTCGTGGATAATTTTTTTCATTAAAAAAACTGATGAATTTAGAGGACATCTGTTGAAGCAGTTGGTTACCAGGCGAGAGTTCAACTTCAGATGATGGCGACTGGATGTCAGAAGTAGAAGCCATCCAAGACGTCTCACTCTTTAAAAAAAATGTCAGATTAGGAAAACATAGCGACGAAAGTTACGGTAAATAAAGATCTATATATCCACTCATTTGCTTACATAATTTTCAATAAAATAGATACATTCGTCTGGCTACCTACATTTTCCTTTCATAAAATAAGACATCGCTTATTGGAAAGGTTGAGTGTATACCTTGAACCAATGTAACACGCCATGATTGTGCGTGAATGTATGTGAAAGGCCAGGTTAAATGAGAATTTATATTTCACATTTGAATTATAAAACGTCATTTTAGTGTCGACTGAGTGACAATTCACTACTGTAACCAATGTAACACGCAATGAATGTACGTGAACGTGTGTGAAAAGCCAGGTTACGTGTATATATTGAACCAGCGTAACATCACATGAGAATGTTTGTTTGAAAGACAACGTTACATGCATACATTGAACTAATGTAACGTCACGTGAATGTGTGTGAAAAGCCAGGTTACGTGCAAACATTGAACCAATGTAACGTCACGTGAGAATGTGTGTTTGAAAAACCAGGTTACATGCATACATTAAACCAGTGTAAAGTCACGTGAATGTGTGTAAAAGACCATTGTGTTGAAGCTTCTCTAAATATAGAAGACATACGTGTTCACCAAAAAGGTTGCAGAAACCTTTAATGTAAAATCATGGACACAATTTACATAAATAGTGGGCATGTTTATGGATCTAGTGAATATCATAACACACAGAACCAAAATGTGTGTTCTGAAAAAGTGTCCCTTCCCCATTAGTTAGGTAAAAGGTTATAAAGAGTTACTAAACCATGATAACTTTTAAACGATTCGACTGATTGTTTTCAAATTAAACACAAAGCTACACAAAGGGTTATCTGTGCTCTGCCCACCACGGGTATCGAAACCCGGTTTCTAGCGCCGCGAGTCCGTATACATAACGCTGTGACACTGGAGGCAGGGGATTCGATTGAAAATTTACTTCCTTGGTGGTGGTTTTCATCCTAAAATTATCACACACTGTCATAATACATCGATATAATAATCACTTCAGTTTCTACTATGCAACATTTCAGCTGTAAATAGATAGAATATTGATCCATAGTGTGAAGCACGCTCTATCCTACACTTAGCAGATGTCTACTAAAAGATAATCCAACATAGCTACAGGAAATCCAATATTTACAGCAGCACACGCTTTGAAATAACTCAGCAATGGATTGTACTTACAACCATAACATTATGTAACACAAATTTTGTTCCTAGATAGCATGCGTTATTTCTTAACTGTTCATTTTGTAAAAGTACAGAAAATGGCCAATATTCTCTTCAAACTTTGCTCTGTGGTCTGGATAATGAAATTTAAAAATTAGCCTATTTTCTATGTAAAAACGGGCAATTATGCACATTTTCATTCACATAAGGTCTGAATAAAACAACATATGAATCAAGATTCACATGTATTTATACTAAAGTTACACAAAAATGAACAAAAATGTTTAGAAGTGAGAAGTTTTTCGAGATTTGCGACTGTAATGTAAATCACATTCATGTATCAGCCCCCAAATATAGACTCCCACCATGTTTTCGTTATACACTCCCAGGTTATAAAAGCTAAGTTTGAAGATAAAAATAGGGCTTTTCAATTTACTTTAGGCATAAGCAAATGAGAAATAACACTTTTCTACCCAGGAACAAGAAAAGGTAAACATTTTGTTACATAGTGTAATTTGCAGACTTTGCTGGTTTACTTGAAAGCTAAACAAGAGATATCTGCGTATCGCTCGCTCTCCCGAAACTTCAAAACTAAACAAGAGATATCTGCGTATAGCCGTTCCTATACTTCAAAACTAAACAAGAGATATCTGCGTATAGCCGTTCCTATACTTTAAATGACAGGCCAAAAGGAGATCGGCTACCTCAACAGCACCTACCGCTAACTCTGGAACCATTCATTCCCTTTGAATAGTAGGATTTGAACACCACTCGTATAACGTACCATTGGCATAAATGCAATTTTACGTGACACGAACCACAGGCCCTCAAATTTCAAGTCCGACACACTAATTACTAGGCCACGTCCTGTCCATTTTGCAAACGTTGGTTGAACATGGTTCATGTTAGGGTCGTATGACCTGTACAATTGTTACGTCACTATCATATTAAGCTGTCGGAGTAACTTACTTACATACATGTTAAGGGCATACGTGTCATGTAATGTAAGGAACTCAAAATCTGACATCCAGACCCATATTGACGAGGAAACAATACACTCTCCAGTACAATGCAAATGGAGCTGACACCTGGAAATGTTTAACTGAAAAGCAGTCGGGAAGTGTGAGAACAATGTAAAACCCTATGACACAACGAAACCCTTGGGAAGAGAGTTTTTCTTACAACTTCTTTGTACTAATGTACCTTTCAGTCTTTGTTTGGCATTATTTACGTTCTTATTACCATTTTAGTTTGTCATTCAATGACAAGAGAGAGAAAGAAAAACAGCCGGTAGGTTTTATGAAGAAAGAAAAGAGGACTCAGGAACTCCATGACATCTGATACTACATGCAGGACTCAGGAACTCCATGACATCTGATACTACATGCAGGACTCAGGAACTCCATGACATCTGATACTACATGCAGGACTCAGGAATATTATAACTGCGGCGTTTCTTTTATTGTCAAATCACATATTCGAACGCAATACGCATTCAAGATTTTAAGTTCTATAATGTTTCTATTACAGTTATATTTCTATTGTTTTAATACAATTTCTACTATTTTGACGTTTTACGACGAGAAAGTTGTTACATCATTTAACCAGAAACAAGATGTAGTAATACTAACCGATTAATACAACCAGGTGAGGGTATCGAACTAGATGTACTCCTGTGAAGGTTCTCTGAAATGTCTTGTTTAAAGATTAAATAAAACCAGAATTAAGAGTGACATGTGTTTATATTTCTTCCTTTTGAAGCTTATACGCCATGGTGTACTGCAGCTTACAAACGTGAGTCGTTGTGTGCATACGTTTCATTGATGTCACGACAGTATAGACTAAAACGTAAAGAGTCAATTATGTGACATTATTTTAGTGTCTAATGAGTGGGTGGTGGGCGACACACTATTGTATATCGGATTATGTGACATTATTTTAGTGTCTACTGAGTGAGTGGTGGGGAACACACTATTGTATATCGGATTATGTGACATTATTTTAGTGTCTATTGAGTAAGTGGTGCGCAACACACTATTGTATACCGGATTGTGTGACATTATTTTAGTGTCTACTGAGTGAGTGGTGGGCAACACACTATTGTATATCGGATTATGTGACATTATTTTAGTGTCTACTGAGTGAGTGGTGGGCAACACACTATTGTATATCGGATTATGTGATATTATTTTAGTGTCTACTGAGTGAGTGGTGGGCAACACACTATTGTATATCGGATTATGTGATATTATTTTAGTGTCTACTGAGTGGGTGGTGGGCTACACACTATTGTATATCAGTGCGAGAGGGTGAAACAGGTGATGCCTCCGTTTGTTTGCTTCTGCTGAATTTCGCGCAAAGCTACACGAGGGCTATCTGCGTTAGCCGTCCCTAATTTAGCAGTGTAAAACTAGAAGGAAGACAGCTAGTCATCACCACCCACCGCCAACTCTTAGGCTACTCTTATGCCAACGAATAGTGGGATTAACTATCACATTATAACGCTCCCACGGCTGAAAGAGCGAGCATGTTTGGTGCGACGGGGATTCGAACCCGCGACCCTCAGATTACGAGTCGAACACCTTAACCCACCTGGCCATGCCGGACTGTGATGCCACCAGGTGACGTTTTGTCCCTTTTGTAAGTATAATAAATTCGAAAATGTTCATGATTTCTACAAAGCACAGATAGCCCATTGTGTAGCTTTGTGCTTAATTCAAAACAAACAAACAAACAAAGATTTCTACAAATAACAATACTTTGACCAACAAAACCGTTTTGTTCGACTTAACTGTACGCAGTTTTATTTCAGTTGTACAAGCTGTAACACTTAAAAACAGAACTCTAGTTTTTAACTGGTAATGATAATTTGTTTTAATGGACACATATCGGAATATTTCAGTATATCTTTATCACTTTCTTCTAACTTTAAGGACGTTTTGCACTAAACAAAAACGGTCATCATTGCTAAAAAATGAACGTTTTCGTTTCCATGTGAGCTAAATAACCATTTCATAACATGTGGGATTTTAACCCCTCACACAGCATTCAATCATCCACGGAGTTAATCACTTCTTTCACAATAATATACTCCCCCAGTGGCACAGCGGACTCACACTGCTAGAAATCTGGATTTGATTGTTACCCATGGTGGACAGACCACAGATATTCCATTGTGTAGCTTTGTGCTTAATTCAAAACAAATACAATGACAACAATATAAAAAGTTACACAAGTCAATACGTAACGACAGAAAGGTTTTTCCGATATAAATTATTTTTTTTTAATACCTTACAACCTTTTGAGCTATTTAATTGGATAATAACTTGTAAAATAACACTCGAGTGTCCAATTGGACAATAGCTTGTAAAATAGCACTCGAGTGTCCAATTGGATAATAACTTGTAAAATAGCACTCGAGTGTCCAATTGGATAATAACTTGTAAATTAACACTCGAGTGTCCAATTGGATAATAACTTGTAAAATAGCACTCGAGTGTCCAATTGGATAATAACTTGTAAAATAACACTCGAGTGTCCAATTGGATAATAACTTGTAAAATAGCACTCGAGTGTCCAATTGGATAATAACTTGTAAAATAACACTCGAGTGTCCAACTGGATAATAACTTGTAAAATAACACTCGAGTGTCCAATTGGATAATAACTTGTAAAATAGCACTCGAGTGTCCAATTGGATAATAACTTGTAAAATAACACTCGAGTGTCCAACTGGATAATAACTTGTAAAATAACACTCGAGTGTCCAATTGGATAAATTATTGCACAGCAGGAGAAAGTTACAAAAATAAAAATAATAATGGTTTTCTTTATTTCTTTTCTTGTCTTCTGGAACAATTAAAATGACTGGCAATTATCACGCAACATCCTCTGAAGATGCTTGGTGAATGTCCAGGATAAAAATAACGTGACAATACTATTACGATACATGTGGACTTACAACGCTAGAAACCGGGTTTCACTACCCATGTCGAGCAAAACATAGATTGCCCACCGTGTCGTGCTTACCTCGAAACAAACGTTTCCGCAGTAGTTAAGCTAAAAAACAAAACCACTGATTTTGTAACTAATTAAAATTATTATCTCTAAATTTTTGCTTGTTATTAGTCATCTTTAATAACGATTTGTATCTTTATTGTATTCGTTTTAATTTCTATATTTCTTGTCTTGTGTGTTCTCAATAGTCCGGACACTCTCATTAGCTTACCAAGAAATCTGAAACTCTCAGAAAATTGTCCACTGATTGCTCTGCTTTGACGAGATAATTCTCTATTCTTCATCGTCTCATTGTTATTGCACAACAACGTTGCCGAAACTGCGTTCAGTATCCAGAAGATAACATCTCTTCATGTCTTAACATTTACCGCACTTAGACACGTGTAGGATTTCCCCAGAATTAATATACGCATTCTGCAAGAGCTTGAGTAGCGTGTCCACTTTATCTGTATATAATTTTACACGTAAATGTGATCTGTGATGGAGGTTTTCACTCTTCCTTTAAACATAAATAATTGATAGCATTTATTAACTGTGGATACTAGAAAGAGGAAGACAAAGTTTTGTCAACTGTCTCTAATGAGCTTTTGTTAACACTGAGGGTTTAAAAATAAATGCACTATAAAAAATATTCAGAGGCCTTATTTTTACAAAAACACAAAATAATTTAGAGTTGTATAACCCGGTTAACACGAAAGGAGAAAAATAACAAAAGCAAGAGTCAAAACACAGAGAATAACGAGGGACAAAAAGAAAAACAGGGATACAAACACACAGAGAATAAAGATAAATTGTTTGAATTTCGTGCAGAACTACAAGAAGACTATCTGCTCTAGCCGTCCCTAATTTAGCAGTGTAAGACTAGAGGGAAGGTAGCTAGTTATAATCACCAACCACAAACTCTTGGGCTACTATTTTACCAATGAAAAGTGGGATTCATCGTTACATCAGTAATGCCCACACGGCTGACAGGGCGAGCATGTATGGTGTAGCTGGGATTCGAACCCGCAACCCTCAGATTACGAGCTGAGTGCCTTAACCATCCGGCCATGCCAGGCCAATTGAAGTAAATATCATCCTTACATGGTAATAGGCTAGGAAGATAAAAGAAAATCTGTAGAGTCACGTGATAAGAAGGTCGAAGAGATAAAAAATAATAATGGATCCACGAACTTAACTAAGACTTAACAATAAGTGGAGAATCGTTGGTGAAGTGCAGTTGGTTGTCAAGCACTGAAAGTAAACGGTGTATAAATATGTTGAAAATGTTCAACATAATATAAAATTATACAGATAAATAAAACTGGATAGAGAGATCCGTGTTGGTGCCTTTGAAAGATTTTCTGAAATGGGAGCTTGAATTATGAAACTATAAGTTTACTGATGTTTAACTGAAATACCACCCACAAGACAAGACTAAACTACATACCAGAGTGGCACGTGAAATAAGAACAAACTACGTGCCTTTTAAAATTCGTTATTACACGATGATTTCATGCGAGACACTATTAAGAAATATAATTCAGAATAAGCAAAGTCGATTGAAGCCAGCTAGTCCAATAAAAAAACCGTAAGGTTCACAGCACAAAGTGTGACGTCAGACACTAGATGCATAAATTAAAAACTAATAGAAAGTTAAGCAATACGAAAATTTATTTATCCCAAGTTAGATCACTTAAGATTTCAGACATGGTCGTCCTTAATTTTGAAATACTGATGAGACAGAAAATTTGACTATCACTTTTATAACGTACGCACTGTTATAAAAACGATGTACGTTCAGCGTCATTACGTCTCGAGCCTCGGACCCTTGTTATTTCCTATCAACTGTTTCAGAAGATTATTCTTCCAACAAACCTTACAGACTTAAACGCCCATTTTGTGTTTGTTTTTTTGAGAAAAACAACAACAAAACGTATTCGTGTTGTCAATGTCCCGCCATTTCATTCTGTCTATCATTCACTAATAAGTATTCGCATTACGACACAAAGAGGTCAGTCATCTAAAAGGAAACTATTTTTAGAAATTGACAAAAAGAACTTCCACTGGTATTGGATTATAATAAGTTTTCTTCACACAGCTGTCAGTGGCATAACCTATTCAACTATATCGTTTTGTTACTAAAAAAAGGCGCATTCTATAGAAAGTGAACGACAAGCTCTCTGCTACGAAACACTATTACCTCAACAAGCTCACGATTTTTAACAAGAATTTTACACTCGTCTACCTTGTATTCGGCTGTTCAAAGAAAATGAGAGGCTGGAAAACTTACAGATCGACCCTGACCTACCTGTAGCATTGCCGGTCTATAATCAAGTCAAGCGCCTGGTTACAATATAGAACAATTTAACCAAAGCAGTAGAATTAGTACTTATGAGAAGTTTGTTTTTTTAATTCGGTATATGCACGCATGAAGTCTTGTATTATATTATACGAATTCAAACATGCATACCGTGACTAAACTGGTTGTTTGATTGTTTATTTGGCCCAGCATGGCCAGGTAGGTTAAGGCGTTCGACTCGTAATCTGAGGGTCGCGGGTTCGAATCCCCCATCACACCAAACATGCTCGCCCTTTCAGCCGTGGGGGCGTTACATATAATTTGACGGTCAATCCCACTAGTCGTTAGTAAAAGAGTAGCCCAAGAGTTGGCGGTGAGTGGTATGACTAGCTGCCTTCTTACATTGATAAATTAGGGACGGCTAGCGCAGATAGCACTGGTGTAGCTTTGCGCGAAATTCGACACAAACAAACAATGTTTATTTCTTACTGCAAATCGTTATTGGATTACATTCCTCGTTCTACTTATAAAAGCAACATCCCCCACGCCTCATTACTCGTTATGTTTATAAAGGTATCAGAGGTTCATGTCCAACATTTAAAACGTGTTAATTTCTGATATTATACACATATTGAAAAAAGAAACGAATTCTACAGCTACTGCGCATGCACAAATAACCAACAAAGTTGTGTTCTTTTGTACGAAAGAATGTAAAAGACCACGGCTTGAGTTTTCCTTCCTTTAGAGAAACGTCACCTGACACGCTACACAGACGTAATTCCAAGAAAAGAAAATCTGTAACATGCTGATGTTTGAGTATAATTATTTTCGTATGTTATTTCATTATTTATATTTACTGTTTTCACTTTTAACGCGCTGGTGGTAGCGGGAAATCGAGCCCCGATTTCTAGTGTTATAAATTCGCAGTAAATATTAATTATGTAGACCTTTCTAACTTTTTACACAGAACTGACAGTTTTGGTTGTTTTGAATTTGGCGCAAAGCTACACGACGGCTATCTCCGTTAGCTGTTCCTAATTTAGCAGTGAAAGACTAGAAAGACCATCCACCGCTAACTCTTTTGCCAACGAATGGTGGGATTGACCGTTACATTATAACGTCTCTAAGGCTGAAAGGGTAAGTATGTTTGGTGAGTGAGAAGAGAACTCGAACCCTGACCCTCAGTGCCCTAACCCACCTGGTTATACTAGGCCTCAATCAACAGATAAGAGAAGAAAAGCAGCTGAAAAATGCAAAGATGTTTCATTCCATAAAACAGCAAATTTCTTTGAATCACATACAAAATTGTAGCACAAGTACAACAACTAAAAAACTCATTGGCCACTTACCACTGACCAATTAAATTACATGCTTTTGTTTGTTTTTCATAAACTCTGAATTGCCTCTTATCCTTGTAAGTTATGCGTGATAATGTTTTTGAAAGGACAATTATCTTCCTTGGCTACGGATTCTAGGTGTGGATCACTGTGCACCTGGTATGCTCACTGTCATTACAGTAATTTATCGAAGAAGGCCGGGTTCGTGAGGGTAGAGGTCCTGCCCAAGTATACTCCATCTTAGCTTACTATTCCACGGCTATATTCTGTGTACACAGCCTCAGGGTAGTAGGCTGCAGATAATTTGTAGCTTTCGTAAATGGCTAGACGAAATCCGGAATCACAGCCACCGAACGAAACATTTATTTATTTTTTTCAGTACAAAACGGGAATGTTAGAAACATTTTAATGAACACGAATTTCACTATCCACCACTTAGCGACGAGCCGGACATGTTGAAATCATGAGGTGCGCCTATCTTCGTTGTGTCTATGGATCTACGTTATCGATAACCGTCTCAGACATCAAAGAGATATCGTTATGCCAGGGTATAATATTTAAGGATACACATAAAAAAAACAAACCACATACAAAGTCGTTCATAAACGTTTCATGAAAACTATACACTCTGTGTGTTTTTTGAAGGCTGGTTTGGTTCGAATTAAGCGCAAAGCCACACGATTGTTACCTGTTCTACTTATACGTAACTTAGCAGTGAAAGCCTAGAGGAAAGGGAGTTAATCATCATTGCCCACCGCCAACTCTTGAGCTACTCTTTTTACCAAGAAATACTTTCCACACGAGAAAATGAAGTGCATCCTTGAATGTGCCAAACTGCTTATTAACTTCTGTGAATAAGTATGTTCAACATCAGTTGTTTTAACCTAATAAAGGGAATGCCAAAGATTAAAATATAAAACATGGTGCCCTCAACTTAGATGTATTTAAAGGTTAGAGAGTTATAATATTAATTATTCAGTTCTTTATTGGTAATGTGTCCAGAAGAATGAGAACTCCAAAGTGGTGTCATCAGTTCTGACACTGTATTGAATATCAGAAAATTGTAAATGGTGTTCAAAGTTCCAAAAGAGGATTCAGAGTCAGTGAATTCTAAAGTGGTGTCATCAGTTCTGATTCTCAAAATATCCTACTTAAAGGGAAATAAAAAAAATCCCCAAATGTTCGGCAGCACATGTATCGATCAGTTAAACAAAATAAAATATGAAATGATTGGCTATTTTACAGGATTACACAACAAATACACGAACACGCCTTTAAAGCAATATGTGTTTCCATGAGAGAAATTGACAATGCTTCTCATGTGTCAAACACTGCTTAAACCTTGAAAATACCTAATGCTATCAATATCACAATTAGTATGAAAGACAATAGGTAAGAGCAAGGAAAACACAAACTTTCGCTGCAGGATGACAGTCAACAACCCTCTAACATAAATTTCTTTTTCTCCTGCCTGACTCGCTGTTTAAAAACACCTATATCACAATATATCAGCAATGACATTTAAAGAGGTAAAACGTTTATCAACAGAGTTCGAACGAAGCCTAAAACACGGAAGAAGTGTGTCCCAATAAACCGGTTTTCAAACACAGATAAGTTTAACATGCTCAAAGTGTACTATGAGAATGTATTTAAAAACAGCCATACTCTGAAAACAGCTAATGTTGGATACAAATAAGAAGGCGTGGCTTCGATGATACCTCGAATACAAACTATACAGAATTAATGCCCGAAAGTATGTGATGTGATTTGATGAATCATGTGTCGTCACCTTTCTGTACCAATACAATACGGTAAAACGTACGAGCTTCTGTTGTTTCAACAGCGCAAATTATTGGATACAAGACATAATGGCCAGGAGCGTTTTCATTATAAGGATGAGGTCTTTTGTTTTCTATTAAAAGAGTAAATAACATCTAAAATATACTCTGAACGTTTTTTTCTGATCCAGATTTCCCACCCAATCCATGTCATGCTGAATTTTCATCCTGATACACACAATTTCTCCCAGGTGATAAAGAAACAACCCAATATGCTTGTATTGTGAGTATTTGTTGGAGAAAGATGCGATATCTTTGGACACCTTTCGTTGCCTGCACAGACACTAAGCCTAAACCTCATCACCCATATTTGGGATGAAATTCAACGTCGCATTCAATAACATAATTTTCTGTAAAAGTGCGTGAATCGATCGCAAACCGTAGTTCTTGACGATAAATTCGAAGAGGACACATTCGGGCATTTCGTGGTTTGGTTTGGTTTGAATTTTGCGCAAAGCCACAAGAGAGCTATCTGCACTAGCTGTCCCTAATTTAGTAATGTAAGACTAGAAGAAAGGCAGCTAGTCATCACCACCCACCACCAACTCTTAGGCTATTCCTTTACCGACGAATAGTGGGACTGACCGTAACAGTATAATACTCCACGGCTGAAAGGACGAACATGTTTAATGTGGCGGGGATTTAAACCCGCGATCCTCGGATTACGAGTCGAGTACCTTAACCCCATGGCCATGCCGGGCCCAAGCATTTTGTGAACTCATGCAGAATCCAGAATATGATCTTGATGAAAGGTGAACCAATCTGATATTAGATAGGGATTTCTAATACGTTAGCTATTCAGAGAACGAATCACGTTTCTTTTATAGTAAATTAATATTTTAATATAATACGTTTTCTTCTTAATTTAAAAAAATCCCCGTTATTATTTAAGTTCACCTCTGAGATAGCTTTTGCATTGATTCAGTACTGCTATGGAAAATTACTTGAAGTTAAACAAATTTTCCTCGTAAAGCAAGTAGAACGAGCCCTGCCTAATAGTATGCAATGTTAATTCTTTGGCTGCTCCATGGCTAGATTGTTAGGACGTTTGACTTGTAATCAGAGAGTCGCGGGTTCGAATCCCCGTCACACCAAAAATGCTCGCCCTTTCAGTCGTGAGAGCGTTATAATTGTAAGGTTAATCCCACAACAATTATTTGTTGGTAAAAGAGTAGCCCAAAAGTTGGCTGTGGATGGTGATGACTAGCTGCCTTCCCTCTAGTCTTACACTGCTAAATTAGCGACGACTTGTTCAGATGGCCCTCGTGCAGCTTTGAGATAAATTCAGAACAACTTAGGCTTCTCTTAGCTGACCTAAATGCCGATAAGTAGACTCTGATTGGCTAACCAAACAAAGGAATTTAACCAATCATTACAGTTATAGCAAATCCACAGCCCCAAAGTGCGAGCACATGACTGCGGCAATAAGCTTTAATAAAGTAAATGACCAATAATCTGCTACAATACAACACGTACATCAGCAGGGTTCCCGGAAGTGTTCCGTTTAAAGAGCAATTAAAATCAAAATTAATAATTCTTTTATTTATTGTTTTTCAAGTTCATATGCCTTGCTGTGTTGTAGCCTACAGAGTGCATAATTCTTCTACAGAGTACATGACTGATGGCATGCGCACGTTCTACTGACGTCACAACAGTACAAACTGCAGTGTTATGCGTCCCTTATGTGACGTCATTCGTGTTTACTGACTGACTGACAACACAGGAGGCATGATAATTCTAATATATGCTTATATATTAATAAAAAAACAATTTTTCAAAACTAAACGATTCAATAAATAATCCAAGTGACAATTGCAATCTGAACGCAGGAAACCTACTATAAAATTAAACACAAGAAACATCACTAATGAAACTGATTTAAATTTTGTACATATATTTTATTTCAAGTAAACTTGTTCGTATTTATTAATGGCGGGTTTTTCTTGTTTCATAGAAACGCACCAACTATTTCACGGAATTAACATGACATTTCGCTTTGACATCAAGCGGTTTCACATAATTAACCTGACATCTTGTTCCCATACCGAGGACACACTCTTGAAAGCCAGCAGTTTCATATGATTGACATGGTATTTCATTCTCACGCCAAGTACAAGCACAGTTTGTAGTAGCCGGTTTCATATGGGTCCAATCCACGTGGGTACACACTATATATTGCATTTCCTTCAGTCTTCGATCTATAGTTATCAGGAAAGTCTATCCATCAAGGAAAATAAATAAATAAAAATGGAATTTTGCGGTATAATAGGATCTATATACTGATATCATCAATAATACATGAGCCAAACGTCGCCGTTTCCAACCGGTACTGCAGTGAATTATCAACACAAGAGTCAACCACAAACGTTTCATTGTACCGTTTTATTGCTCCGTACAACCAGTGCTTTACGTAAAAGTAACAGAATATTAAACTGTTAATAAGAACATTTTATACAATACTGTGTAAATATCACTTTATGAGGCAACTGATTATGAAAACACTGTGATAGTGTTAAACAACGATTACTATATAAAGCAGTAGATAATACACATACATTTCACATAGTGCGTGAGAGTTTTAGGTGTGAAATAACAATTACTTAATAAAGCAACGGGTAATAAATAAACTGTTCATAGTTCGTGTTAATATTACTGCGATATATAACGATTACTTTTTAAAGCACCGGATATTATAAACGGAGCCAAAATATTGACTCAATACATTCATGTTCCTATCCAGATTACTGACTCAGTACATACATGTTGCCTTCTAAAACATTGTCTGGATACGAATATGTTTCCTTTCACAAAACCGTCATGGACACATATATGCCTTCCTCTAAGACGCTGAAATGCAAGTTGGGATTTCATTGCAGTAAGAAAAAAATGTATTCCCCTTCTTGATTTCCCAAAGTTTACCACTTTCATATACATAACACAATATAAAAAATTTTGTCTGTTGGTGTTTGTTTCTATCGTATATCTACATTTTGAATATACTTTGCACTTATAGATTCTCTTATCTACATACACGTGATGAATTAGAAAAATACATATTTGTTCTCATTCCACAGCAACAAAGGTAACGTTAATTACAGGACAGAGTCTAAAAACAACTGTTGTTACACATTCAGGTCTGCAGTTACTAAAGCGAAACAGGCGTAACGTATACTGCTATTAAAAAGTACGCAAGGACAAAACATACTAGTTATCCATTTAACTAGATACTTTATCTTACGGGTAACACGCAAAAGCATGTGTCACTAGTTTAATACATGTAAATAAGTTTACACGTCCTTGGAAGAGTTAGTTACGAAGTTGTGATTGTTTCTTAATGAACGATCATTATCAGACATGGGCATTCTGTTCTCGGCAGATTTGTGTTGCATACTAATTGTATGGCAAATAGTGTGACAGGGTTGATTAGACAGAGCTTCAAAGAAACTGTTATTTCTTATGAAATTTTAAATATGGCCTTACGTTTATCTGCTAGATGGCGCTGGACTCCGTTTAGACATACAAAATAGATAATTAAAATAGAAAAAACTTACTATCTTGATGGTTCAATCATCTAGAATTCTGAACATATAAAGCAAAATAAAAAAGGAGTTACAATATTATCTGCATATCTCAAGTAAATGTACTGAAATCATACACAAACAGGAACACAATTATTATCATGGTCTTACCTGCAAGTTCTCGGCAGTTATTGAATTTATACAGGAACACATCTGTTACTATGATGCTACCTTGTAACCCCAAGTAGTTACTGCTATTTTACACATACAAGGGAACGTCTTATTATAATATTATCTTAAAACCCGACGTAGTTACTGGAATTATACACACTGTAGTACGTGTGTTGCTATGACATCAACACGAAATTCTTAGTCCGATACTGTCTATCATTTCTGGGTGCAGTTGTACCTTTTAACATAATCATTCCTCAGTTTATTTATACTGGTTACAAAGTATCAATTGAGCAATCAAAAACAACGCCATGACTACAAAGACATCACAGGTAACGTAGTTAGATAGTTGTGAAAACCAGACATGGGTAGCCGCCGTTTGTTTTGCAAGTTGTACTTGTGGGTTATGTTAAAAAAAAGAAAACGTGAAACAAATTACAGTAAAGATTGTTTTGGTTTGGTTTGAATTCCGCGCAAACCTACACGAGGGCTGTCTACGTTATTACAGTAAAGATTGTTTTGGTTTGTTTTGAATTTCGCGCAAACCTACACGAGGGCTGTCTACGTTATTACAGTAAAGATTGTTTTGGTTTGTTTTGAATTTCGCGCAAAGCTACACGAGGGCTGTCTACGTTATTACAGTAAAGATTGTTTTGGTTTGTTTTGAATTTCGCGCAAAGCTACACGAGGGCTGTCTACGTTATTATAGTAAAGAAAATACAAAATAAAGATTATCAACAGTCAAAGTTTAAAGGTAGATAATTCATCCTAAGAAAAAAGTTTTTAACTTCCGACTCGTCAAGTTCGAGCTAATGTTCGCTATGCATGATTATAAGAAACGATCTTCACTTTAAATGCAATTCAATTGACATCGAATACGCCCAGACCTGATTATGAACAATGTCATGAAGGCAAAACTTTCAACTGGCCCTTTAGAGGAAGAACGAAATAAGGCCACGTGAAAAATTATTAACATTAAACCTACTAGGCAGCACATTAATATATTATTGTGCCTTAGGTTACCCGTAATCAGACTGTGATCTGGAGTTTCACCGTTCTTAAGCTGGAATCACTAAAACTGTGTGATTTAAGTTAAAGTAAAATAACTATTTACAATAAAAAATGTAAGCATATTAGACGAATTACGATTACATACTGTTGAGATAGACTTAACCATGTTTTACCAATCAGTTTACCACTTCTGATTTTTTTATTAAAATTTGCTTTTCGAAAAAATATATATATTTCGCAATGATTAATAATTTCACGGTGACTACATGAATACGATTTAATAATTTGTTAAATAATTTGTTTATTTTGATAACATGCACAATTCACACTTGTCAGCACAATACAAGTGTGTGAACGCATATAATTTTCCACAAATTTAGCGAGTTGCGTGTTTTGTTTGTTTCTTTGTTGAATATCGTCAAAGTTGTCCCTAATTTATCAGTGGTAGCATTAGAGAGAAAACAACCAACTCTTGTAACACTTTTTATCAACGATAGTGAAACTGACCTTAACTTTATAACGTCCCCATGGCTGAAAGAGCTAGTATGCTCGGCTCGGAGACGGGATTCGAACTCACGACTCACAGATTAAGAGTCAAGTACCTTAACCACCAGGTCATGTCAGGTTATTTCACCTTAGTAAGAGAGTATAACGCCTTGGTTTCGAATTTCCCAAAAAGCTACACGAGGGCTATATGCGCTAGCCGTCCCTAATTTAGCAGTATGAGACAAGAGGGAAGGCTACTAGTATTCACCACCAACCGCCAACTCTTGGGCTACTCTTTTACCAACGAATGACTGTCACATTATAATGCCCTCACGGCTGAAAGGACGAGCATGTTTGATGTGACGGGGATTCGAACTCACGACTCCCGGACTACGAGTTGAGTGCCCTAACCACCTGGCCATGTCAGGCCGATACAACGGCTGTAAATACAAATATCTGTAGTTATTCATGTCTTTACATGATACAGCTTATTATCTTTACATCAATGTCACGTAACAGATCTGATTCACATAACTGTATTAGAAGGAACTTTTCATCTTACGTCAAGTGAGACAAGGATTATGTTTTACAGACAATGATAAGTGTAATTTGGAATGCAAATCTTACAGCAAGTAGTCAATCAACTGTAGTATTTTAACGATAACGCATTAAACATTTATATATTGGCTAACTGTGCATAAAGTAATGTTTTGCAGCAAAATTTGCATTTGGTTAAGCTAATAGATGTACTGAACTAAAATATTGCTTGAAGTTAGACAAGTTACACTCTTAAAGTGACGAAGAACACGTTCTGGGGCTCTTACCAAGATAACTAATAATTTAAAATAGACGTGTTTCTACGGGTTCCCCTTCCCCTGGTACAGTTGTAAACCAACAGATTTACATCGCTAAAATCAGGAGTTCGATTCCACTCGGTGGACTCAGCAGATAGCCAGACGTGGTTTTGTTGTAAGAAAAACACACACAAACACACGGGTTCCCTGAAAGTGTTCTTTCCAGAGTAAATAAAACCAAAATTAAGAGCAAAATTATTATCATTTATTATTTTTGAAGTTCGTATATCAAGCTGTGTCGTAGCTTACACAATGCACATTTATTCTCGTTATTCATGGTGTGTGAGCGTTGTGCTGACGTCACAACAGTACAAACTGCACCGTTAAGCATTCCTTATGTGACATCATTTTAGTGTTTATTGACTGACTGACAGACAGACAATATCGTAATATATTGTGGTGATATATGTTAAACAGGTGGCCTCTCCAGGCGGCATTCAGCGCCTATCGGATAATCAGAGATTGCAAGCTCAAGATGATAAAGGAACTTCATATCGCACGTGACGTTTAGCCAGTGTTAATCTTGCATCATTAGGTGTTCGTTCTTAATTTTCTGTGTCCTAATAATGCCAGGTTAACACCAGCGAAACATCGTATATTATTAACTTTGTTTGTACGATGTAGTATTGCCGATTTTTCATTTATGCTACTTTTTTATTACTAGGTCTTCATTTCAAGCAACCACAAATTTGTTCTTAAGCCTATCAAATATTTTCTGTTAGCCAAATAAAGTAATTTTACACTTGTGTGATAAAGGTTTGTCTTGTTTTTGTTAAGCGTACAGCTGATTTACCTGCGTCGCGCTCACTGCAAAGATCCAAACCCCAAATTGTGTCGTTATAATTCCTCGAGCGTACCGCTGAGCCACCAGGGGTCGCGTGAAGCAGAAAACGCGCTTTAATTTACGTCTAACGATAAAAGTATATTCGAAGGCCACTCAACATGTGAATATTTTATATAGCACCTAGTATTAACAAACTACTGATGAAACAAATTTTAAATGTTCCTGCCACGTAAAAAATAAGTGCGCGAGTATTCCTGCAACTGTAAACTTCTTTTATAAACTATTGTGATTGTTTGAAATAATTCATTGTTTGTAAAGATAAAATTACTATATATATATATATATATATATGAACGATGTATGAACATAGCATGTGACAGATATGTCAGAAGTTCCCTTCACTGAGGATAGCTCCATACACGTTACTATAATTAGAACTCCATTAAATGGCCCTTTGATATATACGTGTACAAGTAACGACAAACGCCAAAAGAAATAGTACGTTCCAGTCGCCTTACTTGTTCCCACCCATACAATGTTTTTCGACGTAAGAAAATTAATGAAATGCTTTTCTAATCCATCACAAGTCATAGCGATATACACGTTACGTCACGGTGATTGTGATGCGCGCACCACACACAAAAATAAATCAAAATACTAAAAACAGATTAATGATGACGTATTGAGTTCTTCGGCGTTTCTCCAGTTTTTGTTTTTTTCAGGTTACACCCATTTTCTTCTTCATAACACACTTCATCCCCCTCTAAAAGGCAAATTAACAAAAAAAAGGTTTGATTAATTAAACCAATATTATATATATATATATATATATAGATATATATTAAACTTTTAGAATGATGGTGGGTTAAAAAAACAACAAAAACGCAGCCTAGTTAACCAATGAACGAAATATTTGCCGTAAAATGCTTATAAATGTAGCTACCAGTTTGACCGCCAATTTTGTTAAAACACACCAACTAAAAACTGCAAGTAAGAAACTGACTCCCGATAACAATCAACACGCCCCCCAGTGGCTCAGCGGTATGTCTGCGGATTTACACGCTAAAATCCTGGTTTCGATACCTGTGGTGGGCAGAGCACAGATAGCCCATTGTGTAGCTTTGTGCTTAATTCAAAACAACAGCAATCAACACTGGTTTCATTATCGCAATCAGGTTGTCATCTCCAAAAAACTGTTAATAACTTCCGTTAAAGTAACGCCATGCAACTTATATAATTAGTGCTTTGTCATCACCAGCATACAATCGATACAACCGTATCAAACATCAATATTTATCCTAATTGCTTAAGCTAATATCACGTGACGCTAAACTATCTTTAATTCGGAGAATTTCATAAAATTTAGTAAATTTGTACTTAAAAGTTGAATAATAACTATCTACTCCAATGATTATTTTGAAAAAAAAACACACGATCGGGACACTAATAATTTAGTCTGTTTCGCCTAACAAATACTTCTGTATCTGCATGCCGTTCCAGATCAGCCGTCTTTCATTTGAAAGACAACAATTGAAAAAATATTCTAACAGGTTGTTTAGGTTCCCTGCTGGTACAGCAGTAAGCCTACGGACTTACAACTCTAAAAAATCAGGGGTTCGATTCTCCTCAGTGGACTCAGCAGATAGCCCGACGTAGCTTTGCCATAACAAAACACACATAGGTTGTTTTGGCCGTACGACACACTACGGTGTGTCTTTATGTGCAACATACATGACCAATGATAAAAACCGCTATATAAATCGACTTGAAACATTCCCTGAAGCTCGTCATGCCTTCACTAGGCAGAAAGTTGAAGAAAAGATGCACGCAACACAGTTTGATAACCACAAGAGTACAATGTTTCCATGTTATATAGCGGTACCGTTGTTCCGGAAAACAGTCCCAGTGCCAACTGGAATACAAACACTTCAGTATGGCGAACTATTATTCAACAGCTTATGTTAAAGCTGCAGTAAATGTTACTTAAAATAAATATATATATCCCACTTTTCCAAAAAGTGTCAGACGAATATCTACATAATAAAAAAAAATGACGTACGTAATGTGAAACACCATTCGGTCACACACACTGTTTCCACTAAGGAAAGGGGCCACTACCTCAATAATTAAGTTTAAACATACAGCAACTTCTATTGCCCCCAAGTGACTGAGCGGTATGTCTGCGGACTTACAACGCTAATAATCGAGTTTCGATACCCGTGGTGGGCAGAGCACAGATAGCCCATTGTGTAGCTGTGTGCTTAATTCAAAACAACAACTACTTCTATTCGCCATGTAAAAATGTTTATTCTTTACGTCCACATTTTATTGTAAACTCAAAAAAATTCGTCGCACATTCTTTCACCCAGGTTAATTATTGAGAGAATACAACCCAGGATATAAACTGGACAAAAATTAAAGTATAGAATTATGATGTCATAGTCGTCTAAAAAAAAACAAACACTTTCCAATGTAGAGTTTAATTTTGTGGAAATAAAACATTTTGGAAACATCTTTATTATCATATGCAGAAAACATATCTAGACCAGAAAGCCGCTAATCATAACACACGCAGAATGTTCTTATTAGGCCAAACGCGCTACAGCATCTGAACGTGCTCCTCGTGAAGCATGAGCTTCCCGTTCGAATAACCGGCTTCTTCTGGTTTATTGTCCGTAACAAAAGCTCACGGGAATCACAGAAATATTAAACCAAAGGAAATAATTACAAATTGTCCAATATATACATTCGTGACATTCAAATCATTTAGGGATCTGTAGAAACTTTCAACAAACTTCAAGTTGAATACAACTTTCCAGTATTACTTGAGATGCCATGAATTGTTTGATTTGTCAAACTGGCCCTCACAATTCAACCTTCATTATAAGGCACAGCCTTCATGAATATTTATATTCATATTTCTTATATTCATTAACCACACGTCTCCATGTGCAATGACGACCAAATAACAGACATTCGACAGCCTCAAGAGCGAAGATAGCTGTACATTTGATCCAGAACTGGGTAGCTTACCAGGGTCTGTATGCCATGAACGAAAGGAAATTTATTAGCTATTGATTTTCTGTATTATTCTCTTAGTATTTATGCTGCTATATCGTATTTTGCGAATGACGGCATTGCACCAATGCAACCACACTTTTACATATGCATTTGTTTGTATCAAAATAAAGCGATTATTTACCTCTTCAGTCTTCTTCCGAATATTCAGATATAACCGGTCATAATTTGAAATTAATGGATTGGAGAAGAGAAGCCAGAAGAGAAAACAAACCGCCATAGAACAACTTCCTCGAGTTATTTTAACCGAAAACAACAACAAATAAACAAAGAAAAACACCCAACTGAATGCAACTTTTATAATGAAACATATGCACCACGTCAGGTCTCAAACCGTAGACTCTTTGATTGGCGGCCCAACGTGTTAATCACTAAGTCGTCCCAGACTATGTACATACGCACACAAAGCTTAATCAAGTATGGATTTATCAAATAAAAAGTACAATACTCCTCGATCACATGCATTTTCACATCTCCCACGTTTTCCCGAATTAAAGAGAACTGAAATACTTCGATTTTCAAAGCACATCCGTATTTAGAGGCGTAAGAATTGTGTGTTGTGGCATGCTCAATTTTACGGAATTGACTTATACAGCAACTCTAAATCATACTACTGTAATAATAATACCCCTATACTCCCCCTCTCCCTAGATTGAGCTGTTTTTAGCAGCTAATTATACATTCAATCTCTCATTATAATATCTGCATGTCCAGCCAAGCACCGACACTTTGAAACTCCTTCCTACATCACTAATATCAAGAGCCAAATAATCTTAAGATATTGTATCTTTCTCCTTCAAAACAAACAAAAAAAGACAATGATACTTTCTTTACAGACATTATTATATTTTTTTTGTTGAAAATAAATAAATACGTTATTATTTGACGTTGCTAAATAGCTATATCTAAAAGTGATTT
Organism: Carcinoscorpius rotundicauda; assembly: GCA_011833715.1. Classification (NCBI taxonomy): domain Eukaryota; kingdom Metazoa; phylum Arthropoda; class Merostomata; order Xiphosura; family Limulidae; genus Carcinoscorpius; species Carcinoscorpius rotundicauda. The sequence continues at coordinate 169,473,044 of CM022391.1, read as the reverse complement.
GAAAAACATCCAGCTATTCTTAAACCACTGGAAATAAAGTACAGTGAGTCTTATTTCAATATCCAATCTGTGAGTCAGGGAGACATATCTGATGGATTCATTCCCAAAACAAGCTTTCCAATACACCTGTTTTGTAAACCTGAATAAATATCTGAAGTACTTGTAATATATCCGAAATCTGCAATAGTTTTCAAACTAAGGAGAGGGAAGAGGTAAAGCCTAGACCCAAATTTAAACTCCCACGTAAAACAGGGCTGTGGCTGTACTCGTTGGGCGGTGCAATACGTGATTCTTCGATCCTATAAAGCCATTTCTACCGCGGTTTTCGCGATATCTATCAGTATAGATGTTCGAAGCTTACTTGCTATTTTAATGTGACCCAGTGCGGACACCTGCCAGAATACGAAAACTTCTACAATAAATTCATCGACTGCGTGGTCGAACACTATTAGTAGCGAACATTTTTAGCAAAAAAGTGTATTTTGTATTCATTAATAGGGCACACTTTGTTTCGTCTTACTCTCAAACCAGAAACTGTGACATCCCCCTGTAACCCCCCATTTCCCCCAAATTTGGTCTCATCAACTCGCAGACTGGGCGTTAAAACAATAAAACAAAAAAACGCACAAAACGACACATATACTTCAGGTAGCCGCAACTACTTGACACAATATGTTTAGATGTGCGTCATCGTCACTAAACTGACGATCCAATTGGGTCATTATTTTTATGTTTCCGTATGTACAAATACGTTGAATACATTTTTAAAAATATTCAAAGTGAAAATAATAGGTTAAAAATCAAGGTCTTATGTTAACATTTTGAAATTAACTCGAATGACAGTTTTTTAATGTGTTAAAGATGGTTTTGGTTGCTTGATAGTTTTCACGAAATGCCCGCATATATCTGTTATCACAAGTACTCTGAAAAACCTGATAAGGTTTTATATTAAAGTGGACCTCACACGTTGTTATTAAACGTAAAATTAGTAGTTTTAAAAAGACTGATAATATATCGTAGACTACAAACCTACACTGTAGCTAATTAAACCTAGCATTGTTTTTAGTACAATAAAGTTACAGTGATAAAGTTACACGTTTTTGCATTAAATAACTGGACCATAAGTTAAGAAATAGAATGAGCAACAAACACAGTTAAAATGTACAGATCTTCCATAAAACTTCTAATAAATTTCTAAACTGCATATTGTTTATACGCTGAATAAATATACATTAATATTTTTCAATGTTTATACTTATTGAGCTGTTGAATTAAACCTACTCTAACAGTTACAGTTCGAAATTAATGTAAGACTGGGTACTATTATGCATCTTTGTCGTTAACATAAACATTTAGCAATTTGTGCAAAGCGCCCTTTAACAGCATATTTGTGACTAAACAGATCACGTTTCGTTTGAAACCTGTTAACACAAAGTGCAGTTGTTTGTGCAGAAATAAACATTATCGTATTTTCTATTCTAAAGATTTTGAGACTTGAACACAGTTGTATTGAGTACAGTACTAGAGTAAAACGTTTGTTAACCCTATCTAATCACTCCTTCTCTAATTGATATATAGCTACATAAAAATATCCGACTCGTTCTTTTGACAGATCTCACAGTATATTATATATTTTCTACCATAATACATTTCTAACGTTTTAATAAAACGATGTCAAAATCTGTAGTATTTTGGTCCTCTCCGAAAGAAGTGAAATAAATCGGGATTCACAAAATGAGACAACTATGAAATATACAAGTGTCGATAAATACGTTACAAGGCTAACAAATTAACGTCATTACAATACAACAGCCCCCCACTCCTGGTGACTCAAACATGAGCTTGGGATCAAACGACTCTTAATATAATTTCAGATTCGACTTCACTGTGTAGCTTTGTGCTCTTTACAACAAACAAACTTTAATCAAAATAATAATGTAAACAAACTTTCACAGAAAATACATCGTTCTGAAGTGCAATAATATAAAAAGTTTAAGCTGTTACACTTATTTTACAGATATATAATGTTACACGTAAACTTCTAAACTTTCCAAGAGACAAAAGAAAAGCTTTATAAAGTGACTGTGTTCTAGAGTGTAAATAACCTATCACATAGAAAACGTTTCCACCAGGTATAAAACAATTGGACATTCAAAACAGTAATTTTCAAATTTTACAAATACCATAAACACGGTAGTAGGTATGGAAACAATAAAATCAACCTAATAAAAAACACAAACATTACAACATCTTCCTATGTAGGTAAAATATATAGTATAAGGCCTACAAGTCAAAATCATCCGATAGATTTCTGCTTGTTTTTTTAACACATTATTTATTACTGGTGTTTTACGCTTTACAGAGAACACAAGTATCTTTCTCGCCTTAAGTTACACTACATTTCTCTTATCATATACTGAAACCTATACTGATAATACAGTGTGAATATGATAGACGTCTGTGCAACGTCAGCTACGTAATTAAAGGTGTGTGAAATGTTGTAATCGGTTTCAATGCACAACGCAACCGACAATATAACAGTATTGTTATATATATATAAATATATATTTATATACCCATACATATATAGCAATAACTTCAAACATATATCTCATTTGTTCACCCAGGTTTACGTTTAACTTTAAACTAGCAGTAGTTCAGTAACAAAACTATCGATGTGTTTTAGCATGATTACATTTATTTTGTTAGCATAGCTGGTGTCACACGCTGTTTTTTTAAAACCAGTAAAATTATCTATTCACTTCTTTCAAAATGGTTTGGTTATTTATATTTGGAAAAAGAATTAATAAATAAAAACATCATGGCTTTACAAGCTTAAACGCACAATAAGCCACATTGTGTTGTTACGTTAAAAACCAAGTTCAAAAAGTAAACTTACCAGGAATTCCTTTTGTTGGTACGTCTCTGTCATTAAAGCCTTTTTCAGAGTACGCATATTTGACGTACAAGCACGACTCCAGATCGTTTGTTATAGCTGATGATTTACACCAAAACAGACAGACGGTTAATGTGGTTAGAACACAGCTCAAACAGCCCCCAAACTGTACCCCAAACTTTGCCATAATGGTTACTTCAGAGTTAAAAGTTGCTGCAAGTCGAACACTTCAATATTCCTTACGGCAGTCTATCGGCCTATTAAGGCAAGCCTAACACACGTACGAAACGTCAATAACTTAAAAGTGAGACTAAACCACCACAGTCACCAATTTATTTTTCATGGACGTTACTATTGTCTTTGGTCTTATTAACAGATTTCTTTTTCTCTTTACCTGCTATAGTATGCTCGTTCTTTTACAATATACTTCGTTCCCCATTCAGCTTCAATTTCTATCTTTTCAACAATAACATCTCCCTTTCTCAACGCTAGCAAATCTTTACCCCATCTCCACATCCCAACTCGAGCGTCGACCGTCCTTCAGCCATTCTCGAACGCTGTTCTATCAATTGTGTCCCTCCCTTTAAACACAACACCACTTGCAGAATTAATCGTATCTAAAAATTCGTTTGTTATTTTTATTGATTTATTCTTTGAGCCAAAAGTCAATAATTTTAAAATATTCCAATATTAAAAGAAGAACTAATTTTAATCATTGAATAAAAGTGAGTAAAAAATTTACTGAAAGCAAAACTCGATTGGTCGCTTTCTGATTTTTCTTACCTATTCACCAGATGGCAGGAAGATCTGTTCACAAGCAGAAATAAGTTTGGAACAATTATAATATCAAGCTCTTTCTAAACATCAGTTTCGAGCACTGCATCAAAAGCTGTTGACATACTACAAGTAAATAAAGATGATTTATATGGTTGATTGTTGTTGTTTTCTGTGGTAAAACAAGTGGCATGGTAGAAAATTTGTGAAATGCTCCTTTGGATGTACAGTAGTAATAACATTTTACACTGACATAAGTTTATAAATTAGTTTAAGATGTTTAATTCGCAGTTTCTACCAATATGTTATTTAAAGCCCCCCAGTGGCTCAGCGGTATGTCTGCCGACTTACACGCTAAAATCCGGGTTCCGATACCCGTGGTGGGCAGAGCACAGATAGCCCATTGTGTAGCTTTGTGCTTAATTCAAAACAACAACAAAAAAGTGTTATTTAAAAATAATAATGTACTTCTGATACTGGCAAGTTTGATACATGTACATATATAACAAACTAAGTAAAAGATACAACAATTTCGTCCCATGCTGGCACAGCGGCAAGTCTTCGGATTTATAACATTAAAATCAGGGGTTCGATTCCTCTCGGTGGACGGCCCTACATGGCCAAGTGATTAAGACACGCGACTAGTAAGCCGAGGATTGTGGGTTCGAATCCTCGTCACACCAAACATGCTCGTTCTTTCAGCCGTGAGGGCGTTATAATTTCACGATCAATCCCACTATTCGTTGATAAAAGAGTAGCCCAAGAGTTGGTGGTGGGTGGTGATGACTAGTTACCTCCCCTCTTGTCTTACACTGCTATAATTAGAGACGGCTAGCGAAGATAGCCTTCAAGTAATTTTGCGCGAAATTCAAAAACTGAACAAAACCATCTCATAAATACTCCTTACCGTAGAATTCCTTCACTAGTACAGCGATATATCTGCGGATTTACAACGCTAAAATCAGACGTTCGACTCCCCTCGGTGGGTTCCGCGGATAGCCGCATATGATTTTCCTATAAGAAAAACACACTCCTTAATGTAGTTTTTTTTTGTAAATTAAGACAATTGTTTTGGGTTGGATTTAATTATTTGTATTGTAAGAACTATAATGCTTTTGATTGAATTTTTATGCTCGTCTTAAATGGTACTTTTTATTATATTTCAAGACATTATTTAAATAATATCATTTTTCTACGTGTAGCATGTCAACATTTAATACTGTTGTAATTGGAGTTAAAACAATGATGTCGATAAGGCGTAGTTACACTTGGGCATGAGGCCTGGCATGGCCGAGCGCGTTAGGGCGTGCACTCGTAATCCGAAGGTCGCGCTAAACATGCTCGCCCTCCCAGCCGTGGGGGTGTATAATGTGACGGTCAATCCCACTATTCGTTGGTAAGAGTAGCCCAAGAGTTGGCGGTGGGTGGTGGTGACTAGCTGCCTTCCCTCTAGTCTTACACTGCTAAATTAGGGACGGCTAGCACAGATAGCCCTCGAGTAGCTTTGTGCGAAATTCCAAAAAAAACAACAACAAAAAACACTTGGGCATACGTGCATTCGTAGGTCGCGTTCGTACCAATTGGTTTCAAGCGAATTATTTTTTACGGCGCCATCTTTAACGTTCCACTACATTGTTTTTCTCTCTCTAGTAAAGCAGTGAAGCCCTGTATAATACTTACGATAATATACAATATATTTGTCATATTTATTTATTTACCATAAAGGCTTGGTCTAAAAGACTTTGGTAATTTTGGGTTAGTTTAGGATAATTATAGTTTTAAAATCCCTCAGTGTTTATGTTTAATGAGAAATTATGTTTATTTTAGGTTTTCATTGTTATCTCGTTTAAAGTTATGATTTAAACATTGCATACTATCTTCCAAACTTATCTAAAATCGTTGCTTTCAACAAAAGCGACATTACACTTGTAAAAAAAGTTGTTTACCTGCATCACTTCTTTCGAAACTTACTAATATTGTTGTTTTCAACCAGGTGAACATTATATTATTGTCATAAAAATTCATACACTGAGCTAAGTTTTCGATACTTTCTTATATTGTTGATTTTTATCCACTGAAACATTATATTATTGTTAAAAAAATTATAAATTGAGCTAATTTTCCCAAAACTTTCTTATATTCTCGTTTTAATCCACTATGACATAATATTAGTGTTATAAAAATTCATATAGTGAGCTACTTTTCTTCACAAATGTCTTTTGTTGTTCTTGTTGTTAACCAAGGTATTATTATAAACCTTAAAAATAAAATTGATTGAACTCATTTTACTGGAAACAAAGCCTACTACGATCAACTTCCCATCAGGTCTTCCCTCAAGTCATGTCCGATTTTAGGCTCAGAAAAAGAGAAAAGGTGTCAAATTCTTTTAATGTTATTTAATCAATAATGTATGTTCCATTATTATTAATCATATCCTGTCAATGATTCACAAGCTTCTGAATGCCTCTTCAATAAAATTATTGGGGTTTTAAGGAAAAGAATGTAGAAAGGATAGTTTTGACATCTTCATGAGTTCCAAGCTGTTCTTCATCAAGATAGTTCTGTAAACTTCGGAATAGATGATAATCAGATAGGGCAAGGTCTGGAGAATAAGGAGAATTTAGAAATTTTTCCCAGTCTAACTCTTCAGTCTTTGCAGATGTGATCCTTGTTGTATGGGACCGTCCATTATCTTGGTGAAACACAACACCTTTACAATTGATCAAAGCAGGTCTCTTTTTCTTTCAGTGCAAAATTCAAGCGCTCTAACTGTTAACAATAGAAGTCAGATGTAATCGTTACATTGAGTGGCAAAAACACAAAGTGGGGCACATCAACAATATCTCACCGAACGCTTAACAAGACTTTCCTAGGGTGGAGGACCATCTTGGGCTGTGCTTTAGCCAGTTTACCTGCATTGAACCATTATCTGCAATGCTTAACATAATTATAAGATATCCATTTTTTCATCTCCAGTCACTAACCCGTCAAAAAAGGTGAGTAATGTTCACGAGAGTGCAGAGGAGCGAAATATTTGCTCTTGCCCTAAGATTGGCTTCTATCAGACCATGGGAGATCCATTTTCCAAGTTTTAATACCTTTCAAAACTGTTGCAGATGGCGGTGAACTGTTGAATGAGTTCAATTAAGGTTTTGTGGTGGTTTTTCAACTGTTACAACACAATATTTATCAAGGACAACCAGCAGCAAGTCATCATTAAACTCAACAGGACAACCTGAAGGTAGCGCATAACTTAAGCTGTAGTCACCTGATCTGAATTTCTGAAAGCACCTTCGACATTTTCTTTCATAGAAAAACTCGGCACCAATGCAACCACACTTTTACACATGCATTTGTTTGTATCAAATAAAGCCATTATTTACCTCTCCGGTTCTCTTCCGAATATTCAGGTATAACCGGTCATAATTTGGAATTAATGGATTGGAGGAGAGAAGCCAGAAGTGAAAACAAACCGCCATAGAACAACTTCCTCGAGTTATTTTAACCGAAAACAATAACCAACAAAGAAAAACACCTGATTGATTGCAACTTTTACAATGAAACATATGCATCACGTCAGGTCTCAAACCGTGGACTCTTTGATTGGCGGCCCAACGTGTTAACCACTAGGCTATGCCTCGTCCAGGGCAAATTTAATCGAATTAAGGTGTTATGACTAAAATCAGCACAGGTTTAAAATATCTCTAGTTTATTTACAATACGACTATGTATATACGCACACAAAGAATCAAGTATGGATTTATCAAATAAAAGGTACAATACTCCTTGATCACATGCATTTTCACATCTCCCACGTTTTTCCGAATTAAAGAGAACTGAAATACTTCGATTTTCAAAGCACATCCGTATTTAGAGGCGTAAGAATTGTGTGTTCTGGCATGCTCAATTTTACGGAATTGACTTATATAGCAACTGTAAATTACACTACTGTAATAATAATACCCATATACTCCCCTCTTCCTAGATTGAGCTGTTTCTAGCAGCTACTTATATTTCAATCTCTCATTATAAAATCTGCATGTCCAGCCAAGCACCGACACTTTGAAACTCCTTCCTACATCACAAAACAAGGTAGTGACTACACTCGTTGGAAAAGGTGCAATGGAGAGACATATCTGATGGATTAATTCCCAAAGAAGCTTTCTAGTACACTTTTTTGTAAACATGAATAGACATCTGAATTACTTGTAATATAAACTTCGCTTCATCTTTGTGGGTATGTTTAATTTTTGAATACCCAAGAGGGACAGAGGTACAAGACCTCTTCCTCAATCCCAAAATTTCATGACAACTACAAGTAGAAAATTTTTGTGGTGATAGATTTTGATCCAGAATATTCTACAGTACTTATGCCCTTTTCAGGGCAAAAAACAATTTTTTCTCGTACATCGAACGATATTTTACATCAATAAAGCTGATTTGAAAAACCGGTTAAATACACAGGTAAGAATCAAACTCGTGATCTCCTGTTTGCAATACAAGTTCTTTAACCAACTAAGCCACGACGCCGTCGTGTAATATATTTGCACAATGTCTCTTTCTGCATCCCTATCTTTGTTGTCGACTACTTGTAGGAATTTCTTCTTCTTGTAGATTTTAGGCAACAGTATTTTACAGTACACCGGCCGTTTTCAAGAAGAAAATGGATTTCTTGTACTTTAAGAGATATCTTTTACAAATGAAGATAATTCGAAAAACTGTTTAATGGCATCGACGAGAATCAAACTCGCGATCTCCTGTTTACTTGACAGACACTTTAACGAACCAAGCCACGGCGCCGTCGTGTAATATATTTGCACAATGTCTCTTTCTGCATCCCTATCTTTGTTGTCGACTACTTATAGGAATTTCTTCTTCTTGTAGATTTTAGGCAACAGTATTCTACAGTACACCGGCCCTTTTCAAGAAGAAAATGGATTTCTTGTACTTTAAGAGATATCTTTTACAAATGAAGATAATTCGAAAAACTGTTTAATGGCATCGACGAGAATCAAACTCGCGATCTCCTGTTTACTTGACAGACACTTTAACGAACCAAGCCACGGCGCCGTCGTGTAATATACGAGGAACCTGCAATAGGTTTCAAATTAAGGAGAGGGAAGAGGTAAAACCTAGATCCAAATTTATACTCATACACAAAACGGGGCTGTGGCTTAACTCGTTGGGCGGTGCATTAGGGAGACGTAATTAATGGATTCATTCCCAAAACAAGCTTTCCAGTACATTTTTTTGTAAACATGAATAGAAATGTGAAGTACTTGTTATATATCCGAAATAGTTTTCAAACTAAGGAGGGGTAAGAGGAAATCACAGACTCAAATTTATACGCCTACACAAAGCACGGTTTAGGCTACACTCGTGGGGAGTTGCAACAGAGAGACGTATTTGATGGATTCATTCCGAAAACAAGCTTTTTAGTTCACTTTTTGTAAACGTGAATAGATATCTGAAGTACTTGTGATATAAACTTCGCTTCATCTTTGTGGGTAAGTTTAATATTTGAATAACCGGGTGGTTCAGTTGCAAAAGACCTCTTTCTCCGTCCCTATCTTTGTTGTCGACTGCTAGTAAGAATTTCTTCTTGTTGTAGATTTTAAGCAACAGTATTCCACAGTTCTCCGGCCCTTTTCAGGCCAAAAATAGATTTATTGTCGTACTTTAAGAGATATCTTTTATAAATGAAGTTAATTTGATAAACCGTTCAAAGGCACCGGCGAGAATTGTACTCGCGATCTCCTTTTTTTTTAAACATGCGCTTTAACCAACTAAGCCACAGTACCCTATGTAACATTTTCGGAATCTGCAATAGTTGTCAAAGTAAAGAGAGGGAAGAGGTAAAATCTACACCCGAATTTATACTCACACACAAAACAGGGCTGTGGCTGAAATCGTTAGGCGGTGCAATAGAGAGACATAATTGATGGATTCATTTCCAAAATAAGCCGTCCAGCATACTTTTTTGTAAACATGAAGATATATTTGAAGTATTTGTAACATATGCAAAATCTGCAATAGTTTTCAAACTTAGGAGGTAAAATCTACACTCAAATTTAAACGCCTACATAAAACACGGTTCTGGTTACATTCGTGGGCAGGTGCAATAGAGAGACATATTTGATGGATTCATTCCCAAAATGAGGTTCTCAGTATACTTTTTTGTGAACATGAAGTACTTGTAATATAATCTTTACTTCTTCTTCGTGGGTAAGTTTAATGTTTGAAAACCCAGACTTCTTCTTCGTGGGTAAGTTTAATGTTTGAAAACCCAGGTGGTTCATTTGCACCAGACCTCTTCCTCCATCCTATCTTTGATGTCGACTACTAGTAAGAATATCTTGTTGTTGTAGATTTTGGACCAGTGTATCCTTCAGTTCTCCGGCCCTTTTCAGGGCAAAATACAAATTCTTGTCGTATTTCGAAAGATACCTTTTATAAATGAAGATAATTCGAAAAACTGTTTTATGGCATCGGCGAGAATCAAACTCGCGATCTCCTGTTTACTTGCCAGGCACTTTAACGAACCAAGCCACGGCGTCGTCGTGTAATATATCTGGAACCTGCAATAGGTTTCAAATTAAGGAGAGGGAAGAGGTAAAGCCTTAGAACCAAATTTAAACTCCCACGTAAAACAGGGCTGTGGCTGTACTCGTTGGGCGGTGCAATACGTGATTCTTCGATCCTATAAAGCCATTTCAACCGCGGTTTTCGCGATATTTATCAGTATAAATGTTCGAAGCTCACTTTGCTATTTTAATGTGACCCAGTGTGGGTACCTGCCAGAATACGAGAACTTCTACAATAAATTCATCGACTGCGTGGTCGAACACTATTAGTAGCGAACATTTTTAGCAATAAAGTGTATTTTGTATTCATTAATAGGGCACACTTTGTTTCGTCTTACTCTCAAACCAGAAACTGTGACATCCCCCTGTAACCCCCCATTTCCCCCAAATTTGGTCTCATCAACTCGCAGACTGGGCGTTAAAACAACAACGGTTATGTTAACGCATGCAAGACTCTCCTCATGTTTCGACATTTGCGTCAAAATTGTTCGGGTATCTTTAATCGATCTGAAAGAAAATCCCTGATATGTGAATAGGATTCTGCTAAATGTCAAAGGTAATCGCGTTACTGTATACCTGTACAAAACGTTATATTCTTGGATCCCAACTATTCAGAGCACACTTAACTGTATTTGTAAAAAAAACAACAACAACAAAACGCGCAAAACGACACATATACTTCAGGTAGCCGCAACTACTTGACACAATATGTTCAGATGTGCGTCATCGTCACTAAACTAACGATCTAATTAGGTCATTATTTTTATGTTTCCGTATATAGAAATACGTTGAATAAATTTTAAAAAATATTCAAAGTGGAAATAATAGGTTAAAAGTCAAGTTCTTTCGTTAACATTTTAAAATTTACTCGAATGACAATTTTTTAATGTGTTAAAGATGGTTTTGGTTGCTTGATAGTTTTCACAAAATGCCCGCATATATTTGTTGTCATAAGTACTCTGAAAAACGTGATAAGGTTTTATATTAAAGTGGACCTCACGTGTCGTTATAAAACGTAAAATTAGTATTTTTAAATAGAGTGTTGTGGCACAATCTTCATCAAGTGCAGTCAGCAGCAAATCATCATTCAACACAACAGGACAACCTGAACGTGACGCATCACTTAAGCTGCAGTCATCTGGTCTGAACTTCTGAAATCACTTTTGACATTTTCTTTCTTGAGAGACTCCGCACCATAAACACCTTGAATGTTTCGTGTAGTTTCTACTTCACTATTGCATTTTTAAATTCGTAAAGTATTATATGTCTAATGTGCTCCTCAGACACATTCATCTTCATAAGGGTTTATTTGATTAATGATATGAAATAGTAGAGTTGGGTTAGTTTCTTTTATTTATCTGAACATTTTTATACATGTTCTACTACATATTTTAGTCATTAAAGCCTTTTACAAAGACAGAAATGATGATACACTTTCTGTATTAAATTCTACTAAAAGGATCACCTGATACTTTGTGATTTTTTTATTTGTAAGAAATTTGTTACAAGAAAATGAACAACAAGCGGTGTTTATACAATAAGCAGGATCTATTGAGTCACCAGTATGACATATCTCCGTGTTTTTATTCATATTCAATCTAAATGGATTATTAAAAATAAAGAAGTTTGTTTTGGAATTTGCACAAAGCTACACGAGGGCTATCTGCGCTAGCCGTCCCTAATTTAGCAGTGTAAGACTACAGGGAAGACAGGGATACTCTTTTACCAACGAATAGTGGGATTGACCTTCGCATTATAACGCCCCCACGGCTGGGAGAGAGAGCATGTTTGGCACGACTCGGGTGCGAACCCGCGACTCTTATATTACGAAGCATACGCCTTAACGCGTTAGGCCATGCCGGGCCTAAATGCAAAAAAGAGATATTTGAAGTAATCTTTTCTCATGCGAGTTGGTTCATATACTAAGATGGTGTTTAAAAATAATGTCCGTGTTAGTAAATTCAATAATAACATAAAGTTGATGATAATATTTATTATAGTAATGTGATTTACTGTCCTTAATATATTAGTACAAATGTGTTTTTTTTTTTTGACGAATCAACACACTATATCTTAAATTCGTGTAAACTTAGCATGCCCAGGTGGTTAGGGCGCACGACTCGTAATCTTATCGTCTGGAGTTCAAATCCCCGTCACACCGAACACACTCGTCCTTTCAGCCATCGGCGCATTATAATGTTATGGTCAATTCAACTATTCGTTAGTAAAAGAGTAGCCCAAGTGTTAGTGGTAGGCTGCCATCCCTGTAGTCTCACACTGCTAAATTAGGGACGGCTAGCGCAGATAGACCGCGTGTAGCTTTGCGCGAAAAAAAATTTCTTTTTTTTATGTCGTTTTCTTTCAATTTTTTAAAAGCGTGAATGAAGATTCGAACTCTCTAATTTCGTAGTTAAAACTCCTAACTGAATGTAAGTTTCGAACATGTATGCATTTTACAATTCATATTTATTTTATAAAATGCATTTGACTCTTTGTCTCCAAGTTTATGTACCAGAGGTCAAAATCGATTTGCCCCAGATCAGCGGTATGTTTAAAATATTTTGAAGATAAAATCCGCATTTCGGTTTCCCACACTGGATGGATTACAAACAGCACGTTGTGTAGTTCTGGTCTTCAAAACAACAAATAACTGACGGTAATTTCACATTGTTGCTTTACAAATGATAAAAGTTTAACTTTATTGTTTGCGTTCTCTCAAAAACAAATATAACCGTTTCTAAAAAAAATAAAAAGCAAATAGATTTATTCAAATTCTCCTTATGACTAAAACAATAAAATTTAAATTTCTTGAAGAAGTAACAAATTATTATTATGTCCTGAAAAAACAACAACAACCAATAATCACACTTAAGATAAAAACACCATAAACCCATCAAGGGTGGATCTGTAGAAAGTCATTTGTGACTGTGTCCTCTCTTCTAGGTACTCCATATATGTTAAACATGAATAAAATACATAATATCTAATCAAGCATAACCCTCTAACAATATTCTATTGTGCAACATAGGGCTAAAATTTACCAAACGTGATAGTTTTATGTCTGTTAGAGCAAAATCTCTCTGAAAGAGAGAGTGCGAGAAAAGCTTGAAGACATTTCAAGACATCTTTAGAACCACTTCTTTATTAATCCTATTTTATAACCATTGCTTTATTGATCCTATTTTAATTCTACTGCTTTGTTGATCCAATTTTAATACTACTGCTTTGTTGATCATATTTTATAACCACTGCTTTGTTGATCCTATTTTAATTCTACTGCTTTGCTGATCCTATATTAGAACCACTACTTTATTGATCCTATTTTAACACTACGGCCTTGTTGATACTATTTTAATACTACTGCTTTGTTGATCCTATTTTAGAAATGCTGCTTTTTTTATCCTATTTTAATACTACTGCTTTGTTGATCATATTTTATAACCAATGCTTTGTTGATCCTATTTTAATTCTACTGCTTTGCTGATCCTACATTAGAACCACTGCTTTATTGATCCTATTTTAACACTACGGCCTTGTTGATACTATTTTAATACTACTGCTTTGTTGATCCTATTTTATAACCACTGCTTTGTTGATCCTATTTTAATTCTACTGCTTTGTTGATCCTATTTTAATTCTACTGCTTTGCTGATCCTATATTAGAACCACTGCTTTATTGATCCTATTTTAACACTACGGCCTTGTTGATACTATTTTAATACTACTGCTTTTTTTATCCTATTTTAGAACCACTGCTTTGTTGATATTATTTTAATACTACTGCTTTGTTGATCTTATTTTAAAAATACTGCTTTGTTGATCTTATTTTAATACTACTGCTTTAATGATCCTATTTTAATTCTACTGCTTTGTTGATCCAATTTTAATACTACTCCTTTGTTGATCATATTTTATAACCACTGCTTTGTTGATCCTATTTTAATTCTACTGCTTTGCTGATCCTATAATAGAACCACTGCTTTATTGATCCTATTTTAACACTACGGCCTTGTTGATACTATTTTAATACTACTGCTTTGTTGATCCTATTTTATAACCACTGCTTTGTTGATCCTATTTTAATTCTACTGCTTTGTTGATCCTATTTTAATTCTACTGCTTTGCTGATCCTATATTAGAACCACTGCTTTATTGATCCTATTTTAACACTACGGCCTTGTTGATACTATTTTAATACTACTGCTTTGTTGATCCTATTTTAATACTACTGCTTTGTTGATCATATTTTATAACCAATGCTTTGTTGATCCTATTTTAATTCTACTGCTTTGCTGATCCTATATTAGAACCACTGCTTTATTGATCCTATTTTAACACTACGGCCTTGTTGATACTATTTTAATTCTACTGCTTTGTTGATCCTATTTTATAACCACTGCTTTGTTGATCCTATTTTAATTCTACTGCTTTGTTGATCCTATTTTAATTCTACTGCTTTGCTGATCCTATAATAGAACCACTGCTTTATTGATCCTATTTTAACACTACGGCCTTGTTGATACTATTTTAATACTACTGCTTTGTTGATCCTATTTTAGAAATGCTGCTTTTTTTATCCTATTTTAGAACCACTGCTTTGTTGATATTATTTTAATACTACTGCTTTGTTGATCTTATTTTAATACTACTGCTTTGTTGATCATATTTTATAACCACTGCTTTGTTGATCCTATTTTATAACCACTGCTTTGTTGATCCTATTTTAACACTACGGCCTTGTTGATCCTATTTTAATTCTACTGCTTTGTTGATCCTATTTTAATACTACTGCTTTGTTGATCCTATTTTAGAAATGCTGCTTTTTTTATCCTATTTTAGAACCACTGCTTTGTTGATATTATTTTAATACTACTGCTTTGTTGATCTTATTTTAAAAATACTGCTTTGTTGATCTTATTTTAATACTACTGCTTTGTTGATCCTATTTTAATACTACTGCTTTGTTGATCATATTTTATAACCACTGCTTTGTTGATCCTATTTTAACACTACGGCCTTGTTGATCCTATTTTAATTCTACTGCTTTGTTGATCCTATTTTAATACTACTGCTTTGTTGATCCTATTTTAGAAATGCTGCTTTTTTTATCCTATTTTAGAACCACTGCTTTGTTGATATTATTTTAATACTACTGCTTTGTTGATATTATTTTAATACTACTGCTTTGTTGATCTTATTTTAAAAATACTTCTTTATTGATCGTGTTTTAGAAATACTGTTTTGTTGATCCTATTTTTAAGAAATTCTGGATCTCGCTTCCTGAACTGCTACTGTCCATGATTATAAACTTTGAACTCTACTATAAAGAGACAATTAGTAAGTGATGTAACATCGTTATTGTTTTAATGCTTTGTTATCGACAGCAGTGAATGGAGCAAAATTCTGCCAATTTCTGTTTTCATTTGTTCTGCTAAGCAGTTGCTACTGACTACTGGAAACACAAAAGTTATTGTCACGGGTTTTTTTTATGCCTGGGAAGTAAATGTTTCTCGTATGTGGATTGTTTCATTTCATTTCAATTCATGGCCACTAGATGGCCCGTCACATCATTCCAGTTTAGTTGCATTTAGACGAGATAACCAATCCGTTGTTTCGTTACGTTCTCGATAAATCTTTTTGATAAGTGTGGCATCTGATGTATAAAAGATTACTGGTAATCGTAGTTGATGAGCGAAAACGTGAGCTTCAAACAAAAGACTAACAGAAGTTGAAAGTTCAACGTGTAAATATTTACAAATGGAGATTTCTTTGCGATAAAACAACAAGCCTAACTTCATTTTAGGCGTTGAAAAATGCACACGGAGTTAGCTAAGGAAAACCAGTATTATACTGATGAGAAACAAGCAATACAAATTCAATGGTTTCGGTTTTAACAGCAGACATTCAAGTACACCAATACGTATATAAAATGCTGATCTAAAGAAATGTTACCAAATTCAATTAACGCTTACGTTCTAACACTTGTATATATACAGTAAAAGCGTCAAGCGTCTCCCTATATAGGCGAAAATTGCATGTTAATGTTTTAACATACAGTATTTCTGCACCATCTACAACGACACCAGTTTTAAACAATAACAAAAATTATTAAAAACCTTAAGTTATATAAAAGGACTGATTCCTTGCGAGGCTTAGAAGTCATGACTTCAAAAATGTATAAAACAAGCAGTTATTAGATTAAAAAGAAATTGTTATGGTACATAACAGTTCACGCTAGCGAAGTGTGATTTATTACTGACTAGTTTGTGTAACTTGCATTAAAATAAGACTCATAACAAAGCTGCAAATTTAGACTTCATAAAAGTTGTTTTCGTTTTAACAACGGATTTTTCATAATCCAGCTACGCAGATTTCAAAAATAATACTCATGTTTTTTTCAATCAAATGAGGATTTTTTACAAATTGAGAAGAAGAAAACATCCCTTACTTAGATTAAATTATTTTACCCTCAATGAACATTTGTTTTTATTTTTATTATTATATTTGGGACTGGTATGACAAGGTGGATATTGTGCTCGACTCGCAACCTGTTCTAGGCTTACATTAGGTAAGAGTAGATGTTGACATTTTTATCCAATATTTAGCTTATGAGGTAAAATTAATTCAGTAAATTCGTTAATTTTAATTAGTTTCTTAAGTTGCGACCTGCCTCTTGGATTAACAACACTAAAAAAAACACTTTAAAACTCATACTATTGCGTGTTAGGTACCGGAATGAATATTTTATCGACCTAAATGCAAGAAATTAGGTTATATATAACGATGTTCTGCCAGTTGAACTACGTCATATGATAAAAGTTTAGGAAATCAACGGTATATAACGAACACAGAATAGTTAAAACACTCTTACTTAGTGCTGCCATCTGTACACGATAAAGTAAGCAAAGTTGTAAACTTGTAGTCCATATTTCTGATGTAAGTTATGTTTGTAAAAATCTTTATCGATTAAAACTTGTTTGTAAATTTTAAATTTTATCCACATCTTAGAAAACTCTTGGATTACCACAGGTGATTAATTACAATATTTAGTTTATTTATGCTATGTAGAATTCTTCTGAAAGAAAAATGTCTGATGGTCAGAATGGTCGGCACACAATCGTTAAGTCGTGAAAATGAGAAGGCTCGCCATTTCATAGTTGGTGTTATAATGGTACGGTAAATTCTACTTCACGTTGGTAAGGAATAACCAAAGAATTGGTAGTGGATGATGTTAACTATATGCCTCCATCTATTCCATGTGTTTGCGGATTCACACCGTTAGAAACCGGGCAGAGCAAAGATAGCCCATTGTGTAGCTTTGTGCTTTATTCTTAAGAAACTATTCTAATCCCTCGAAAAGTGACAGTTATCGAAGAATGATCTAGAGTAGCTTTGCGCGAAATTCAACAAAGCGACAACAAAAGAACCGCATATAAACACATTATAATGGTTATATTTATTGTTGATAATGAACAAGATAGCGAGATTCAAGTTTTAATTTATGACAAGACCCAATGTAATAAACTTCAACTTCTTAAATAACAGTTCAGAAGTGAAGAGGGCCTGGCATGGCCATGTGGGTTAAGACACTCGACTCGAAATCTGAAAGTCGCGGGTTCGAATCCTCGTCGCACCAAACATGCTCGCCCTTTCAGCCGTGAAGGCGTTATAATGTGAAGGTCAACCCCACTATATTGGTAAAAAAGTAGCCCAAGAGTTGGCAGTGGGTGGTGATGTCTAGCTGTCGTCCATCTATTCTTACACTGCTAAATTCGGGACGTCTAGCACAGATATCTTTCGTGTAGCTTTGCTACAAACAAACAGAAGTGAATATGCGAGAAATGTCTCAACTGTTTAATTATTAGATAACTTAAAATGTTATTCATTAAATACCGTCGATCCATCTCAATAAAATTATTTTATTTCACATCTGTTGTTGATATATCTATCTTAGTGTATGAATACATAACTTTATACCCTTCTGTTTGTTGATCTTTGTTTGTTTGAAGTAAAGCACAAAGCCACACAATGGGTTATGTGTACTCTGTTAGTCACGGGTATCGAAATCTGGTTTATAGAGTTGTAAGTCCAGAGACATGTCACTGTGCTACTGGGGGCTTATCGATCATTATTGGTTTTGTTTGTTTTGAATTTCGCGCAAAGCTACGCAAGGGCTATCTGCGCTAGCTGTCCATAATTTAGTAGTGTAAGACTAGAAGGAAGGCAACTAGTCATTACTACCCACCGCCAACTCTTGGGCTACTCTTTTACCAACGAATAGTAAGATTGACAGTATCATTATAACGCCCTTATGGCTGAAAGGGTGAGCATGTTTGGTGTGACGGGGATTAGAACCCGCGACCCTCAGATTACCAGTCGAACGCCTTAACCCACCTGGCCATGCCGGGCCAAAATCATATGAATAACGAAGGATTCTGAAATATTCTGAACAATATTTCTACTTAAATAACAAAAGTTATGTTTGTAGTTTATCTTCCGGGATGGAGGAAGCAATTTTTGATTGGTCAGACAAATCAGAATAGTGTACAAAGTACGTCAGTACTGGGAAGATGGAGGAGTCTGAGGACACACCCTCAGAAAAAGTTAGGAAAATAAGTGTCCCGAAATGTGTGCTAATTATCATTTTTAATAAATTATAATAATAATTCCTCTCTACGAATCACAAAAATAGGAGCTCACTGACACACACTCATCATAGTTATCAGCAAGGAGCTCACTGACACACACTCATCATAGTTATCAGCAAGGTGCTCACTGACACACACTCATCACAGTTATCAGCAAGGTGCTCACTGACACACACTCATCACAGTTATCAGCAAGGTGCTCACTGACACACACTCATCACAGTTATCAGCAAGGTGCTCACTGACACACACTCATCACAGTTATCAGCAAGCAGAACCTTATACACTTACAGATTAGACGAGTAATTGTCTCACAGCGGCATGTCTGGGGAGTTATACAGCTAAATTCGGGTTTTGATACCCGTAGTAGGCAGAACACAGATAGCCCTTTATGTAGCTTTGTGCTTAGTAACAAACAAACATATCATTTATTTTGCATTGTTATGCTGTTATTGTATCTATCAACCTAGAAACAATTTCTAAAGTTAAAGTTTAAAGAGCCCTACAGTTGAAAAAAATTCAGTTTATGTGGTTGAAAACAGAAATTAACAACTTTAGCGAAGGGGTGAAGGCTTGATTTTGTTTTCGTTTGTTTTGAATTTCGCGCAAAGCTATCGAGAGCCATCTGTGCTAGCCGTCCCCAACGTAGCAGTGTAAGAAAGACTAAAGGGAAGGCAGCTAGTCATCACCACTTACCGTCAACTCTTGGACTACTCTTTTACCAGCAAATAGTGAAATTGACCGTCACATTATATCGCCCCCACGGCTGGGAGGGCGAGCATGTTTAGTTTTGACGGTGATTCGAATCTGCAATCCTCAGATTATGAGTCGAGTGCCTTAAATACCTGGACATGCTGGGCCAGGGGTGAAGGCACATTTATTATTTAGTGTGGCATTACTGAGGTTACCCGATTGTTAATCTAAGCAATCTAACACTAAGTACAAATGTTGGTTTGGCTGCTGCTCTGTCTACCATATTTGCTCCGACGCATGTGATCGAGTGATTACGTTTCTAAATTAAAAATAAAAATTTGCGTTTGGTTATTTTGCACAAGCGGCATTTTTAATCGTAATTTAGGACTATTTGTTTTCCAACAATTATTTTATGGATATTCTTTTTACTTGAAACATAAATTAAAAGTACAAAGACAATACCAAATAAATATTTTAAATCCCATTCAAATAGCAACCAGCAATCTTTTTTTTTACTTTAATGACGTTTACTCCTAAGAGATGGCAGCACTAATGTCACTGAAATTGTTTAATGGTTGTACCTAACTTCGTTGACACTAAAGGTCAAACTGTGAATGAACCACTACACTGTGACATTTTCTCTACAGATAGAAAATGGCAGTGGAGTAGTTAGGGATAAGGAGTACTAGCCCTCATTGAAAAGCTGTGATTGTGAAAAACAAAACGGATTTAAATATCTTTGTAAAACATTGCCCCTTAAAACGCTAAAATTTACACGAATAAACAAAGTTTCTGGAGCTATCAGCTATTATTTTCGAGTAATGAGTTGGCGTTTCAGATGATGTTAAAAACCATGTGAGGAAAAGGTCTGATTTTGTTTTCTGAAGAAAGATGACCCTCTCCTCTTAAACATTTTACGATGTGTTGTAAATATAAGTTTTCGTAGCAGATGGATTTAAATACGTATAATGTTCTCCCATCTCTCCTCTCCGAAACGCCGCAAAAATTATGAGTGATTTTTATTACATCGTGTAAGTTGTTTCATTCCTACAATAAGAAGCAGCGTCACACACCATTCTGTGTTTTAACACAAAAACATCTACAAATCATTGATATTTTATAAAGTTATCAAACCTTGTAAACATGTACACGTATTCAGTTAAACCTTTTTTGTTGGAAGCAGACCGACAGCTATTAAAATGAAACATCGAAAAAATTACGCGTTAGCTTGAACGAATGTTTTGACCCTTGAAAAAGTTATCAATTCTATGTACATTCTGTTATGAAATATTAGTTTGATGGGATTTAAGTGACTGTTAGACTCGCAAAAAACAGTGAAATGAATAGTTTTGAAATCCATCTAGGGTGAGCACAAAATCCCTGAAACTTTCGTGATAATCACGGACGCGAAATGGGAACATTTTTGACATTCAGAAACAAAAGTCGTTTCATTGTATAGAACACTAACGTTAGTGATTAACAGAATATTTTTTTAAATGTGTATATTCAACTTTTAATATAAATGAGGGCTTTTTTCGTATTACCGTCAGTTTTACTACTTAAATATGCGTCTTCTTTTTGTAATATAACCTGTTATTGCGAGACACTATGTTGAGCAGCGTTAGAGTGAGGTACGGAAACAAATAGGCCAAGACATACTATTAATGCTAGGTAAATCAAACAAAATTATGGATATAAGATACAAGAGTGGACGAACAGAACATATTTTACTATACGTGCGAAGGCACGCAATATAAACAATAACATCAAATGGTGAAAAGCATCTTATGCACATGTAGGCTGAATATCCAGGTCAGAGACCTTTCCTAGGACTTGGGCGTAGCCGTCCCTAATTTCGAGCTATTTTCTAACAGTATTTGCCGATTAATGGACCATGTCCAGTTCTTAAATGAATAACGAGGTTGACTGTCAACTTTACAAAGTATCCAAAGCTAAAAATGACGTGTTGCGAAGAATCATGCCTTGAGCTCCATATTCTCCGATCCGCAGCCCGACACATTAACCACTGGAACTAACTGACATTATCCCGATTGCTAAAAATAAATCTTTACATGAACTATGGGTTAAGACATAACCATGAATGTAAAGTAAAAACTGGTGAAAATAGGATTCCGTTATAACCACCACAGATAAACAGCCTGATTTTAGGACCTAAACATGTGCAAAGTTTTACTCTTAACATTAAAAACGAAACAAAAGATATTTCAATAAAATCTGCACGAGCTGGTTATATATTTGGCTAGATAATGATATACTTATGTTAGTTTATAACTAAGAACGAAGCCACACAATAAGCTATCTATCCTCTTCCCACCATTGGTATCGAGACCCGGTTTCTAGCATTATAAGTTCGCTGACATACCGCTATGCCACCTGGGGAGAAAAAATACGTATGACAAAACCAAAACTTTTATTTGGATAAAGATTGAAAGTAGTAAAGTCCAATATTGTGACACATGTGTATTAGTTCGTTATAACTCAAAACACATGCCGAAACAAAAACAAATTAAACAAATAACGCTGCATTAACTAAAAAGATCCCAGGGTACAAGTTATAATGTGCGATTATAAAATACATCCTAGTTGGTGGAGGTGACTACGGAAGTAGGGCCCACACTGCGGTGGGGATACGCATGTCTCACATTAGAAATAAAGAATAGCAATAAACATAGAAATTATAAGAGAGTGATGTGGGTACTCAAGCCCACAACGTCCCACATCTATACCACCCTTCACTGCCTGCACCCACATCTCGCTCTAATAAATTCTATTTCAAATTCTATATCTATTGCTACTCTTTATTTCTTATGTGAAACTGGTGAATAGAGATTAAGATTGGTAGACGAGTGCATCCCCACCGTAATGTGGGTCCTATTTCCACAATCACCTCCAAAACCTAGGGTAAATTTTACAATCTCACACTCTAGCTTTTACCCTGGGATCTTTTCAGTTGATGCATCGTTCTTTCTTTATTTACTTTGTTTATGTTTCGACTTGTTTTTGAGTTAAAATTATATAATTAGTCAGAGGTTTGAAGTTGCTGTTTTTAACGTAGTCCTTCCTTATGATGTTACTTATTTTGCTATTTTACTTTATTAAAATGTAATTATTTTAACTAAATACATTACACTGTAAATTACACTTTAGTAACGGAAATTTGTAAACCTACAAAAGGAAACTAAAACTGGAATGATTTAAATAATTTTTGGATTTCTGTTTTGTATAGTGCTTGTTCGTGATTTCAGTCACAAAAAATAATTTATTAAACACAATCCAGTAACGTATACTTTTATTTTCAGCACTGTGCTAAACAATTACACACATAATCGACAAAAATCTGTAAGTCTAGGGTAACTCTTCAACTCATTATAAAAGAAAGGAGTACAAGAAATAACAAAAGATAGGCTTAGCTACAAGTTCCGCGTCATGTACTTTTTCAAAGTTAACCATGATTACCTTAAACTCCTCGTGTACGTAAAGGGAAAAGCAACTTCTAGAATATGAACTGACAAGTTCAGTTGCCACACTGGCGTTTTAACTCCATTCTTCACATTTGGAAGTAAGAAAGATGAAAAATCCACGCACAAAGAAAATAAAATAAAAATGGACTAGCAATTTTAGTGAACGTACATAGGTAATCGGACATCGAGTACACGAATTGGAATAAATCTTCCCCTCTACAGATACTAGGTTGTGCACAAACAGACACTTTATGTACACTGTTAGATCCCTGTTCACATTATGTGTGTGCAGGACTGCAAGAATCACAGGACACAACACTCTGCTCTACAACATAACGCTGTACGCCCTACACAACACGTTGTTATATACATTAGTGATTCTGTAATAAACGGAATGGTTAGGTTAAAAAGCGAATGCTAATAAACAATATAAAAATAAAGAGCTGCTATATAAAAGCTCTACACAAGTTAATTCATAATAGCAACCAGTAAATACCATTTTAAAACTTCGAAAAATTCCAATAACTATTAGTATTAAATATATTATTGTCCCTCAAAAAACTTTTTTTCTTTCTGAAGTCGCCGTCTAAAACCGTACCTATAAATATCACATGTTCCCTAACAAATCGGTTTGCTTTCCACAAACTCATTCTTTCTTTACTTTTCACATTATTCATTCTTTCTCTCATCACAAAACACTCTTCACTATTATCACAGGTCAAGTAACATATTTTAAACTCGAAACTTAACCACAGTTTCTTAAGAAAAACAAACTTAAAAAAACAAACAGTTGATACCAAAAGTATGATAGATAAACTGTGAACTGTTTTTTTTATTCACTTAGCTTTTCCAAAGGCAACTTTTACGGCACAAAACACTTGAAAAAAATGTCTGTATAAGTTGACTGGTTGGAATTCAACCCAGAGATAAACGATGGATTATTTGTGCTCTGCCCACCACAAGTATCGAAACCCGATTTTAGCACTACTGTATAGATATTGATTAACCAACTTACTTCTAATAGCGAAAAGTGTGAAATGGTGGTAGACGAGGGAACCGTTGAACCGGATAAAAATATAACAATAGGGGAATAACGGATTTTCTATTACTATCCAAACGTCCCGGATAACCTGTAAAACTACAAGGAAACATAGTTTAAAGGGCAACATTTAAGTTGATATTTTAACAATACATAAAAATAACAACTGAACTAAATATGCATTAAACATCTACGCAACGTAATTTCAACAACATAAATCGTACATAAAACAAGACGCAAAGTACGAAATCAAATTTCTGAATGTAAAGAAAATCTCTTTGTAAAGTACGACACGCTGTGGGATATTTGAACGAGCAAAGATAAGAAACGCGTATTTTTTTCCTATTCTTTACTATTTGTATTGATTTCATATTGTTTTTAACCGCGTTTCTGATTTTGTGATATAAAAAACAACAACAACTATAACCAATAGACTATCAATGCACCATCCGGAAAATAAATGTACATAAAATGTCACAAAATACGGCAATTACGTCGTAAAAACATTTGTCGTAACCATATTATTAAATCTTTCTTACAACCATAGTTAATATGACTATATTCGTACGACAAAATCCTCATCTAAAGAAACATATGGTGCACCTGGTGGATGGTGTTTAAGAAACAAAAAAAAATCTTAAAAAAGAGAACGTGAACAATTTCTACAACTATATCGACAAAACGGTTTCATAAAAAAACTACCCCAGAACCAGAATTATCTTCCTTCTAAGAAAGACTTTCAGTTTTATTTATAAAAGCGGTAAAAAAGCATTTTTAGAAACTTCATATTTTTGACAAATACACATAAAATATGCGATAAACTGAACGAAGGTAGATTTTAACAATATGTTACTTTCTATAACACACATATAGAATAGTTGTATTAATTCGGTTATATTCGACCAGTCATACTTTAAACGTTGCCAAACAATAATCACGAAAAAAACTCATCTTTTAATATTTATTTTTGAGTTTACCTAGAGATAAAGTACATTTTATCACAATTTACAGCTTTTACAGTAAGAACCTGTTGTAAACATTAATCATAATTAGTGTGAAAGCTGTAAATTGTAATCACTAATATTTTAAGATATTGTAAGCATATGAAAGACACAAGTGATTAATTGAGACTTGTTACTAAGAAACAACAACAACTGCGATTTTTTGAATAAGGAACAATAGTAACCAAGTGCAACAGGTACCACAAGTATTTCGTTACTATAGAAACTACAGTGGCCTATGGAAATTTGTTATAAAGGAAGTTTTAGTAACTAAGAAACAACAGGTACCACAAGTGTTTCGTTACTATAGAAACTACAGTGGCCTATGGAAATTTGTTATAAAGGAAGTTTTAGTAACTAAGAAACAACAGGTACCACAAGTGTTTCGTTACTAGAGAAACTACAGTGGTCTATGGAAATTTGTTATAAAGGAAGTTTTAGTAACTAAGAAACAACAGGTACCACAAGTGTTTCGTTACTAGAGAAACTACAGTGGTCTATGGAAATTTGTTATAAAGGAAGTTTTAGTAACTAAGAAACAACAGGTACCACAAGTGTTTCGTTACTAGAGAAACTACAGTGGTCTATGGAAATTTGTTATAAAGGAAGTTTTAGTAACTAAGAAACAACAGGTACCACAAGTGTTTCGTTACTAGAGAAACTACAGTGGTCTATGGAAATTTGTTATAAAGGAAGTTTTAGTAACTAAGATAATATTGTAACTAAGAAATATCTTCGAGTTATTGTGTTTATTTATCCCTATTAAGGGCGAAGGTATATACATGTTGTTTCACATTGTAGAACGAGTTTGTTCAACACTTAACAAAATAATCGACCAAACAGCCACACTATATCTGAGTTAATTTTGAAGTTAATCGACGAAATCATAACCATTTATTATCTGTCCACCTTACGACGTAATTTAGTCTCGTCAATAACTGGTCCAACTGTTTTACCATGGTATACAGTGAAACCGCTTGAGCGTGGCCTGAAGAAAAGTTGGTCAAGTCATACATATGGACGTCGGTAGAAACCTATAAATGAAGGTTGCGACTTCTTACTTCCGGAGACAAATGAATGTCAAAGTCATACTGAAGGGGGGAAGGGGGGAGGTCTGAGTCATGTCTCCTCAGATATTTTGTTTAAAAAACTTTCACCGAAAAGTGATCCATTTGCATGGTATACAAAGTTGTATTTTTTCAAATGTTTTATACATATATGGTGTAATTTAGGGAGTTAATCTCCTACACCCCCCCCTACGCGTCTGATACCTAGATCCTTTCTTCCTGTTCTGAACATATGAAACTCTAAGTTTTTACACTTTCATTTTTTTTTACGGATTACTTCCGTTATTCAGTCCTACGGATACACATATCCGGAGGATCACGATTTAAAACCGATAGCAGTGGAACCACAATCTTAAAGTGTTCTGACATTTAACTCGTGTAATAAATTTCAGAGTCAATTAGGAGTGACTTCAAGAACACAATAAAACTTTACACAAAGATAAGAAACTTAAGAAAAACATTTAACTGAAGTCCTGAGACTTATTTCAAAGCAAATATGATTAAGTCATCATACGAAGTAGGTTAGATGTTTTGGTTATGATTATTTTATTGAAAATAAATGTTGCAGATGAAATCTAAACTCGTCAAGAATAACCTAAATATTTGTAACAAAAACTTAGCTATTTCACTAAAAGAAGAAAATTAAAAAAAAATAATAATAAAATATAGGAGAACTGAAAGCCGTGACGTATTTTAATAAGTAATATACCCATTGCAGTTTTGATTCAAAATCATTCAAACATCACACAAAATCACTAATTTTTTTCAACAATTCGTATAATATTTAAATTGATAATAAACGAGCGGTTAAAATTTAAATATGTGCTTTAATTTACAGTTTTCATTACTTAAAAGTACTAGTTGCAACATGTCACCCTGCTACAGCGACATCGGAATGCACGTGAGGTGGAAATATAAAGTACACGTGTGCAGAAGTTCGCGTGCACCCGTTGGTATTCGATATATTCGCACCTCGAAATGTTAACGACATTGCATTGATTGCCATCTGGTGACATAACGGATAAGAAAACGCATCAGGTTTTGTCATCGAAATACTTGGCGAATTCGAATTTATAATATCGATTTCCATACGAATTTCAATTCTAACCACTTTTCTTTCACACACAAAAATATTTAAACATGAAAGTTATTATTTATAAACTTAATTTTTAAAAAATTATTTCTGTTTGTATACATGTATGTAATGCTATATTATACACAATCTTGTATGAATCCGTCTCTCACAAGCGTTTGTGTGGTTCTTCACAGAGTTATATTCACCATTTATTTCATCAATATTAATATTTATACTCACACAACACGGATATATTCCAATACTTCTTAAAGAGTCTAATTATTTCTCTATATAAGGAGCCGAAGGTGTCGTACTTGAAGTATACTAGTTAGGTAGGAAAATTATCTTTACACGTTTACGGAGAAACTTTCGTTCTATTTAATCATTTCGTTCAAAATCACTAGCATACTCTTTTTATTTTAGAAAACAATTAATCTGAAATATTTTAAAACATCTGGGTGAATAGATGGCGTGGCTAGAAAAACAAACATAAAGGCAGTATACGATTTATTTTTGATTTCTTTTAAACTCGCTTACATTTGTAACATATTATAATATGAGGTTAATAAAAGTTTCGATATGTTGTACACAGTATTATAAATGGGCTACGAGCTTTAGTAGTCCGGTGTTGGATATCAATCGTTATATTGCTTGAAATGTATGTGTTCGTTTGTCAGTTACGGCGACGATGTTACTTGTAGGCATAAGCTATTAATATGATTTATATTTGCATTTTCATAACTGTTTGACACAGAACCATCATAGGAATTTAAATTCAGAAAACAAAATATCGGACAAGTTTACTTTACATGGCTTATTTGAAATAAAAAAAGACTTCAGTTATCAACAACGTTATAAAATAGTTTTCAGTTATTGTATAAAAATACAAGTCTCCAAATAGAAAGTCAAACAGCCCGTTAATCCTAATACTTTACAATAAAAAGGGGACACTTGCACCCTAAATAAAAGAAAATGATCCCATATGGGTGATAATAGAAACGCGACACTTTTTAATATTTACAAGTGTAAGCCTAACGTGACTTAAGCCTTTTTTTACGATCTGTCAAACGGAGCTGTCATCCGGTTTTATCAAAATAGCAGTATTCGACGAAACAACCTTACAGATTACAAACAAACATTTCACTCACATTTTTTGCTAGTTTTAACTTTTATATAGCAAACATTTGTTTTTGCAAACAAAGTAAATACCCAAACTATGGATTTTAATTAATTAATATTCACCACTCAACATGTTTATCACAAGCCAATAACAACAGCAGCCTTGTCAAGCATGCGTCCTGGCTTCCTTTCAGTTGGCATTTATCCAAAGCTTTGACCTTGACAGCCATACTTACAATAATTTTGAATTAATATTATCTAATAAGAAATACAAGATAAAGTATCACAACATGAAAACTATTCTCTTGCCATTTGTGGCTTTACTCAAGTTATTATAGTTTATTCTTTTATATGCTACAAACATTTTATAGCTTATTCTTCTATAACTTACAGGCACCAAGGTATTAAAGGCTATTCTACTATACTTCATTAGTTAAATCACAAGGCCAGAACTCATGCCTTTAAATCTAAGATGCAAGTTTTTTTTAAAGCAATATCATAATAAATTCTATTAATTTTAATAAGACATTCACTGGTTACTAATGTGCCAACTGACGGCAATTCTAAATGTGAAATGCATAGGTGTAGATGATGAGTACCAAAAAAAAAGGAAAAAAGAATTAAATGGCACTTAAGAAAATCAACAACAACAACAAAAGCAAAATATGAGAAGTCACACGAAAACAGAAAACGTGATTGTGTCTTCTCTTTGTATAAACATAAAAAAGCGAAAAAAACAAGCAGAACACAACAATCAATATTTTTGTTGAGTCTGTTTTTTCTGGAAGGCTGTTGATTTACGAATTAATACACAAAACTTTATTTTAGATGCGAGGCAAGTCACATTTTGTTCAATGTAAATTAATCAGAATGAGACTATATATATATAACCGTTGACCTTTCCAGTACATCTTGTGCTAATGGTCATTTACATACAAATAAGAACGCAATATAACACAGCTCTTGACTTCCCTCACTTTAAATGGCACGAATACTGGTGATCTTTGACCTCAGTGGGGTCGCAGAAATTGCAAAGTAACCATGAAGACGAAGATAGAGATAACAGTGGTTGTGTCAGTGACGAGATTTCCAGATGATCTGTCGTTAGTTTTTGTTTTCGTAGCTTCCGTTGTACTACGTCCTTCGTCAGGGAAATGAATGTCTGTTTCTTTTTCAGTTCCTACACAGTAAGAAAAATCACACAAAATAATTTGTGGTTCATTAATCTTTTAAAACATATACAGTATACTTAACACTCAACAACATATACAGTATATTTAACACTCAACAACATATACAGTATACTTAACATTCAACAACATATACAGTATACTTAACACTCAACAACATATACAGTATACTTAACACTCAACAACATATACAGTATACTTAACACTCAACAACTGAGCAATGTGGTATCTTCATGTTAAATAAGATTTTCAAATAACCATATAATGTAATACCAGTTTCTACTCGATATTGGAAGTTCCATAAAATGACATTACAACAGAAAGTATAACTTTAAATACGTACAACACATACGGAAGTAATATCGATACACTTACGCAAGCAGCAACAAAATTTTGCAGCTGTATTTCATAGGTTTTCATTTAGAAATATGTACATAACAACGCGTAGAACATTCAAAGATCAAGTGGCATAAAAAGTTCAGGCAAGCTTTCGACTTAGTTTAAACTTCTCTACAACAGATGGCACAGCAAGCAGCTCTGAACACAGGCTCGCGCCGTCACAACGGCAACGAAGGAACAGACTCGAATTATATTAGCAGCTCAGCAACTGAAATCTAGACATAGCATTTATAATAGAAATCCTGTTGGACTATACTAGTTAAATACAGTCTTTATGATTCGTTTAATTTTAAGATGGGTAGCGAAACATTTTGATTTATAAATTGGGTTTATTTATACAGCTAAATATTCATTCTGCACAATACAAAACAACAATACTTGACAATTGCACCCATTAAATATTTTCTTTAATAAAATGATAGAACGTCGAAGTATGACTTTTTTTTCTCTCCAGTTACACCACAAAACAACACAACGTTACGATTTGAAGCTTTAACGAGGAATGAAAACGATCGTGTTAACTTGGTCATATTTATAAATATCTGTGTGTTAAATGCAATAAAAAATTATGTTTGTATGGTATAGTTCTGAAACTCTCTCTTGTACAAATATCATTTATTACTAACTTATGAGTATTAGTGAATTATATTGGAAATTAAAGGTCTGACAATATTAAAACTTGTACAAATATAAGGAATTTCAAACCACAGACAGCAAAATGAACTAAAAGTAAGCCTTAACTATTCAGAGCTACGAACATACTAAAGTAGTGTTTAACACATGAAAACCGTTAAACCGCTGTTCTCAATTATTATGAAAACAAAACAATATCATCTATTTACAAGCTTAAATTCTTTATTCTCTATTTTTTCTGCATGCTATTTATGTTATATGCATTAAACACAGCATAAAATGGAACTTCTATAGCAACGTGTGGTTTCCATTACGATTTGGTACGATATGGTTTGTTTGTTTTTGGATTTCGGGCAAAGGTGGACGAGGGCTATCTACGCTAACCGTCCATAATTTAGCAGTGTAGGTTGTACAGGGAAGCAGGTTGTCATCACCATCCACCACCACGACTGAAAGGGCGAGTATGTTTGGTGTGACGGGGATACAAACCCGCGATCTTCGATACAATATGGGTACAAACTATAAAAACAACAACATGGAAGTGGTGTTACTGGACACCTGGTTAATATAATTTCTTAACTTGTAAATCTAAATTTTAATATAGAATAGTCTAAACGTTTAAGTCAGCTTAAGGCTATATGTTACAAGTGATAACGAAGAGTTATTGTTTCTGAATCAAAACATTTTCACGCACAAAAATATAAATAGACCAGTAGTGACCCGCAAAAGACCCGTGATCAAATTATATCTTTATTGCAACAGTACTTATTTAAATAGAGGATGTATAGAACAGTATAAAACAATTATAACCGATTGAGGCCTAGCGATAGTTAAGCCTTTTTTAAGTAGGGCCCATATTCGATAAAATAAATTAACACTTTAACTTGGGTACGTTTTTTTGCTCTAGTTTAGTTAGCTTTGTTTGTTTTTGAATTTCGCGCAAGGCTACGCGAGGGCTATTTGAGCTAGCCGTTTTAATTTAGCAGTGTAAGACTAGGAGGAAGGTAGCTAATCATCACCACCCACCGCTAACTCTTGGGCTACTCTTTTCCAACTAACAGTAAGACTGACCGTACATTATAACGCCCCCACGGCTAAAAGAGCGAGCATGTTTAATGCGAAGGGGATTCGAATCCGCGTCTCTCATATTACGAGTAAAACGCTTTAACTCATACCGGGCAGTTTAGTTAGGACTAAATTTCACTGTACTTATGCTTTCAATAAATAAACTTATGATGTAATTCTACGACCTAAGTTTTCATCAGCTTTTTATATGTTGTTACATAAAATGCATACTAAAGGATATTTACATCCGTTGAAATAAAGTGCGCGCGCACGCGCATTTTCAGGGCAGACAGAAATCAAGTATTGTTGTAATAAAAACTTCAGTGGTTATAACTTCCAGCTGTGATTCTTGTTTTACAGAGTAAATAACATTACACAAACAACTGAACATAGCAGTAAGTGAATTCCTTCCTACTTTAAAAGAAATGAAAACTTGTTTACTTAGTTTTTCTCGGGTTGTAGAAACAATATTTATTGACTTGGTTTATTATTTTAAGTCAACGATTTCTCATGTCTTACTACACGGAAAATCTAAAATAACACGGGTGTCAAAGGTTTTTTAAACCGTACGTAAAGGCCAAAGGTTTATGGAGCACAATATATTCTCAGCTAATGTTTGCAGTAGAAAATAACACTGAATGTCCAATGTTCTCTAAATGGAAGAGATACCGAGCATATGGTGGAACAAGAGGGTGTTATTCTACATCTGGAAGACCCATCCTTTACAGTGAAAGTTAAGTAAATTCATAATTAAGGAAAGGATATGTTTGGGTATGTAAAGCTGTTTTCCTTATAGATAGTTGTGAAAAAAGCAAAAATGTCCACAACAACTGTAAAACATATAATGAAAAACTTAAAATCTGTTTGTGTCTCGCCACAGACCGAATGAATCTCCATACCAAAACTTGATGAATATCTATCTAAAGGACATGAAGTAGTCGCAAAAACCGCAAAACTGAAAATTTGCTGGTTTATATCCCCATGAAACGAATGCACCCCCATATCAAAGTGGTGAAGCTCCATCAACAGTTGAGCAAAGTATTGGCAAAATATTTAAAAATGTCCATAAAAACCGCAAGGCGCAAAACTAAAAATTTGTATGCAAGTCGCATAGACCTAATGAATCTTCATACTAAATTTGGTGAAGATCCCATCTACACCATAGAAACAGTTGCACGGACATACAATAGACAGTACTATTATATTTGTATAGACCTATATGTTTAAGACGTGAACAAATTGTCCATATTATAAGATATGTTTTCTTATGTGTTCTTAGTGCATACGTAAGAGAGAGGGTCTAATATAGTTTCGTTATGTTTGCGTGATATTTGTATGCGTTGAACATATTGTGAATAATTTAATGTGTACCTTTTTCATATCATTGTGGTATTTGTTGTAAATTAATATCACAAGCGAGTGTGGTTTTATTTTAAGCGTATAATGAACGAAAAAATAATGAAGTTAAAGCTGTGTAACAGACAAGCAGGTTGTACTGTGTAAAATAACTAGAGAAATAATCCGACAGTAAAAACCAGTGACTTTCAAGGTAGACCCAACCTGGAGTTAATGGTAAGAGAACCTGATATTCCAGTAAAACCACATTCCACGCAAAAGAATCTATGAGAAATATTTTCCAACTGATCAGACCGGGCAATAAAAACATGTATTATCGAATGGTATAAACACACTGTTGTTTTTTTAGGTTCAAGAGACTAACTTCATACTATAGCTGCCTACAAGTTTTAATAGACTAACATTGCCAGATGCGAGTACCAGGAGGCTAAATTAATAATAATAACAAAAAAGGTGAGAGACAAAAGCGAAAGTGCAGAAAAATCTCACCATTTCTTCCATCAAACAAAGAACAAAACATACCTTCGGTATATTCTTCTATAGTAGTGACAGCTGTTGTGAGTAATTCATCACCACTACCAGATGAATAATCAAACACATTCCATATATCACCACTTCCGGAGCCATAGTAGTTGTAAAAATTGTAATCTTCGTCGTCGATGATGGTATTGTAGTACAAACCGCTACCACTCCCATATTCTAGGGTGAACAGAGAATTGGGGTCAGGAACAGAGTCCACCTTGCTGTCCAACAGCTAGAAGTAGGAAATAAAAACAAGTTAACGTTTGAACTATTCTTGGGTTTCTGAAATATCGTGTTGTGATAAACGTTAGTGAAGATCAAGTCCATGTGTGTGTGCGTGTAATTTAAAACGTTACTATAACTTTCTATGAAAACACTAAGGCTGTATTGTAAAGCCTAAAGCAAAATCGAATCATAAAAACACAAAAATGATGGTCCAAAAGCGACTTTAATTTCAAATAGCTAAAGTGATTCTTCTCTCTCTCTCTCTCTATATATATATATATATAATGAAGTGATTTGAATGTACCGAAAGGAAAAAAAAATACTTGCGCAGATAATTCTTTCGGATATTCGCTCAAAGCTACACGAGGACTAAATAAGAAATGCCTCCATGACCACGATCTAACATCTAGACACACAAGTTCTTAAACTTTACTTTCCAAGATATCGGTTTCCGTTTTTCACGATGTAAAACTTCTTACTGTCAAAAGTCCACTCAAACGTATTTGCAAAAATTACGTATAAAACAATTAAACATAGAATTTCCTCTCTAACATCGAGCAAGTTGTAAAGAACATATTACACTATGTGACACAAATTTTGTTCCTGGATAGTATGTGTTATTTCTTAATTGCTTATGTTGTAAAAGTAAGGAAATGGCCATTATTCCCTTCAAACTTTGCTTTTGAGACCTGGATAACGAAATTCAGAAATTAACCTATTTTCTATGTAAAAACGGGCAAATTTGCATATTTTCATTTACATAACGTCTGAATAAAACAATATATGAATCAAGACTTCATGTATTTATGCTAAAGTTGTACAAAAATGAACAAAATGTTTAGAAATGAGTAGCTTTCAAGATTTTCGACTGTAATGTAAATCATTTTCACTTATCAGCACCCAGATATAGTCTCGGTATTCGACTTTGTTAGATCAAGATCTCTGATCTTGTCATTGAGGTATCTTTGGTTGCTCCTCTGAGTTTGCTCCCATGTCCTCCTTGAATTTATCAAGATGAACGTAAGGTATGGACTGTCAGGGACATCCTGCAGCCCATTCTGCCGTAGTTCTTCACCAGAGCTTCAACCACTTTCACATAATTTTCAGCCTTGTGATTCCCCAAGAAACCCCGAATTACTGCGACAAAGCTTCCCTAAGCTTTTTCCCTTTCTACTGAGCTTCTTAGGGGATTCTGTGCACTCCAAAATTTTCTTTATTTGTGGTCCAACGAAGACCCCAGCTTTGAACTTTGTCTCAGACAGCTTAAGGAAAAAGCCTCGAAGGTAATTAAAGGCTACGGACTCCTTACCAATATCTGTGACAAATTGCTTCATAAGACCCTATTTTATGTGCAATGGTGGGAACAACACCTTCTGGAGGTTTACTAGTGGCTCAAACGTGACATTGTGCCTCCCTTCAGAGAATTCGGTCGGTTATGATGAAGGTTTCCTGTTGTAGTGTACTACGATGTCATTGCTGTCCCAAAGGCAAAGATAACACAAAAACTTAGTAAAGACTCCTTGGAGACCCATCAAAAATGCCACCATTTTGAAGTCTCCGATAACATCCCAGCCATACGCCATACTCATCATACTTCAAGGCTTCTAGCAAGGTCTTGACACTATTGTATTCCTCTTTGAGGTGCACTGAATGAGCCAGAGGAAGAGACGGATACTTATTCCCGTTATGGAGCAGCACAGATTTGAGGCTTTTGGATGAACTATCAGTGAAGAGGCGACACTCCTTCGGGTCACAGGGAATTCCAATTGCTTCGCAGACCAGATACATTGTGGCAGAAGCAAAGTGAAGAAGCTTGAGAAATGTCGGTGACGCTTCCTCCGACTTGCACACTTTCATCTAACAAATCCCATTCCTTAAGCTGCACACTTTCATCTAACAAATCCCATTCCTTGAGCCTAGAAATCAAAAGCTCGGCATCAGCTACTCAGCACTGAATCTACCTGGAATGTTCTAGAAAATGGGCAAATTTGAAAATTTCATTATCCAGGTCACAAAAGCAAAGTTTGAAGAGAAAAATAGGTCTTTTTTCATTTAATTTAGACATAAGCAACTGGGAAATAACACTTTCTGACAAGGAACAAGAAAAAGTAAAAATTTTGTTACATAATGTTATAACTGAGTATGTTATATATACGAACATTATCTCTCCTATACGTCTTACCTTTGTCATATGCAACAATTTATCTATCAGCGTAGTAATAACCAACTCCTCTGTTTTGGATGGAAGTACTTCTGGGTTGAGTTTCTGGGCAGTTGCACCTATCCCTGATATAGTCTTCTTATACCTGTAGACATATTAACCCGATATCAGTCTTACGTAAAATTATCAGATTTCAAAATATCCATAAACTCGAGAGCTTTCGAGCACTTGACTAATCTTCTTCAGAAAAGAGGGAAGGATCTTTACTCTTTGTGCTTCTGAAAAACAATAATAAACTACTGGTTTCTGAGTCTTCTGAAGTCTACTTGATTTTGTGCCTGTGTGATCTTCGGTGGTAAAAGTTTCACCATCTAACCTATATAAAAGCCAATGTGTGTTACGACACGTCACGCTTAATTTCTCAACATGGCAGGAGTCATAAAAGCCAAAATGAATTAATCCACACAAAATAGTTCGATTATTGTCTGCTCATTACGAGTTTATTAACGATAGTGCAAAGGGACCGTGAGGATAGGTGATGCCGTGAAACCTTATAAGTGTAGTGAATGTTGGTATAATAATTTTAAGAACGAAGTGTGAGGTCACCTAGCCTAAAGTCAAGTGTATGAAATGTATCATGAAACGAAAAATTACGGTTCAATTTTAATCTTAAATTGTTTCTGAATCAAGCTGAATCAAATCAGGTAATTTAATTACCAGGTTTTCTAATTACCAAATGTTCAGGTTATTTAATATATCTAGTTTTCAACCTGCTAAGTTCCTAATTAGGTTTTTACTCTTTTGTTTATCAATTCATCTAAGCTTTAAAACAAACTATCTTTACTTTGCCCTTTGTTTTGAACCCATTGCATAATTGGTCAGCTCACTTAACTCGAGCCATCCAACCTACTGACCTTTTGCTACATTATTTAATCTGAAGTTTTTTCCTATTGCCTGTTTTGTCAGTTATCTTACGTATTACATAGAGCCCACCCTACCAAGTCTTTTGTCAGTTATCTTACGTATTACATAGAGCCCACCCTACCAAGTCTTTTGTCAGTTATCTTACTTAGTCCATATAGTCTGCCATGCTGAGTCTTTTGTCAGCTATCTTACTTAACCCTAGAGTCCATCCTACAGAATCTTTTGTCAGTTATCTTACTTAATCTCTTAAGTCCGCCATGCTGAGTCTTTTGTAAGTTATCTTACTTAACCCTAGAGTCCACCCTACAGAGTCTTTTGTCAGTTATCTTATTAACCCCTAGAGTCCACACTACAAAATCTTTTGTCAGTTATCTTATTAACCCGTAGAGTCCACCCTACAGAATCTTTTGTCAGTTATCTTATTAACCCGTAGAGTCCACCCTACAGAATCTTTTGTCAGTTATCTTATTAACCCCTAGAGTCCACCCTACAGAATCTTTTGTCAGTTATCTTATTAACCCCTAGAGTCCACCCTACAGAATCTTTTGTCAGTTATCTTATTAACCCCTAGAGTCCACCCTACCGAGTCTTTTGTCGTTATAGTTTATTTAATATCTAATTTTCAGACTAGAGTCCCTTATTAGCTTATCTTCTTTCTTATGTTAAGCCTCCAGTCTTTTGTCAGTTACTTCACTTCGTTCCTAGTTTTACAATTCATGCACTGTCTTTATTTGAACCAGAAATGTAACCCAAATATAGTTACATACAAAACTGAAGAAATTTCATAATGAGAAGCTTCTTTCGTAAGTTAAAAACATTCAGAAAAACCCCCACAAAGTATGATACAAGTGTTTTTTCAATACTCAGGAACCTATGAATCTTCATCTATATATACTTTTAATTCATAGAAAATTGCACAATTTCAGATTAATTGAACAATGCACAGGAAACGCATCCTGTTAGACCAAACAGGAAGTTTTACTCACACTAGTACTCCAAACTAATAATGATGCAGAAAAATATCATTCAACAGGAACCACGTGGAACCCTTATCTAAAAATTCGTTCTAAAAAGACCGAAAAAAAGAATATACCAATAATATTAACTACCGTAAAATTAACTCGTCATGCGCAAATTTTGTTTATGGCTTCAAATTAAGTACGTAATCCACAAAACTACTACATAGCACTGTTCTACAACATCAACGTTTAAATGTAATTATATGGGTAAATCTGAAAGAAATATTTATAATATAAGAAACTAGTTATTAACTATATCCTACCCGTCAGTTTTATTTCTTCACAAATAAACACAATTACGAAATTGCAACAATGACAAAGTTCCCTGCGTCAGGTGAATTTACAGCTTTCGTATTCCTGATATAATACGTTGTTTTTAAGCGGTTGAACATTAGTTTTTCTTTGACATTTTGTAAATAATTAATTTCCAATAATTTCTCAAATGCGTTGAGTTTTTCAAATATTACACCAATCTCTGGATATAAATTTGTCTGTTTCTGAATTTCGCGCAAAGCTACACGAGGGTTATCTGCGCTAGCTGTTGTTGTTGTTGTTGTTTTGGATTAAGCACAAAGCTACACAATGGGCTATCAGTGCTCTGCCCACCACGGGTATCGAAACCCGGTTTTTAGCGTGTAAGTCCGCAGACATACCGCTGAGCCACTGGGGGGCTGTCCCTAATTTAGCAGTGTAAGACTAGAGGGACGGCAGCTAGTCATCACCACCCACCACCAACTCTTGGGCTACTCTTTTACCAACGAATTGTGGAACTGACCTTAACATTATAACGCTCCCACGGTTGAAAGGACGAGGGTGTTTGGTGCGACCGGGATTCGAACCCACGACCTTCAGATTACGAATCGTGCGCCCTAGTTGTTGAAAAAGCAAAAACTGTGTAAGGTACATCGTTAAATAATGTTTCCTTCCTTATTTCGTACGTTATTAAATCCATAATGACCTCATTATATGCTAATTACATACAAAGCTTTATAGTAGGTAATCATTGACTTAAAGTGATTAAGTTCGTATGTTTTCAAATTCAAATTCAAGTGGAAATGTGCCCAGTGTCTGGTATTAAAACTTTAATTAAAATAAAGTACATAATAATATTTAGACATTTTCTGGTCATCTTCAGGTTAACTTGTACTTTATTTTAATTAAAGTTTTAGTACCCATATCAGCCGTCTTGAGAATACGTGAGACAATTTCGTGTTACCATGCCAAAACTTACGATATTCGAAACAGCCAACTCTGGGTGATGGTTGTTAACACGCACACAATACATCAAATCTATTGCAAGAAGGTTTCGCTCATAAAGGTCCTTGCAAGCTTAAGCACTAATGCAGTGATGTATTAAATATTTGTGAAATGGATCATATTTGTTTTCCCCAATTCTATAAAAAATATCTACGTGTGTGTGTATGTACAAGACATATCAATCATTACAGAAAGATTTCTTAATGGTGCCAACATTTGGTGTTCCAATTATGTCATCTCACGTTTCACAGTTTGTTCCCTTTTCGAATGTTCTTTTACCGACTTGAGTGTCTGACTTAAGGTGATGTCTAACCGTTATTGTGAGAGTCAAATGTCTTTCACGAGTTAACTTGAATCCACACTTTAAAACCCGTTATGCAGGAAAACCGCCATCGTTTGTAGCTGTTACGCAAAGTTATTGACTATGACATTTAAGATTGATATCTAAGATTAACACAAAAGCCATAAAACAAGAGCTAATGGGTTCATAAATGGTATCTCGGATTAGAGCTAACACACATCGTTATGTACATTATAAAGTCACCTACGTTTATTATAATATTAGCATAGATTTACACATGAACACGAACACGCTTTTCAAAGTTGATGGAATATTTTCAAGATTAAAGAAACACAGTAAATAGACTTAGTATTAAGTCATTCCTGCAATTTCAAGAGAAACCTCTGAAAAATGTTTACAAAACAACACAGGTTACACTTTCATGGCCAAATGTTCAAGTATAATTCTGTCTATGGTCTACCATTATATTAAACATTCTCCTGTACAGAAGCCGTACTTGTGTAGAACATTCTCACAAAGCCTTTGGTTGTTTTCTAATGTTTGTCTTCTCTCACTCTTCAAGTGAGGAAGCTGTAATTAGTTTGACCTGTTTGTTTGTTTTTTAAATTTCGCTTAAAGCCACACGAGGCCTATCTGCGCTAGTCGTCCCTAATTTATCAGTGTAAGATTTGAGGGAAGACAGCTAGTCATTATCACCCACCGCAAACTCTTTTAGACTACTCTTTTACCAACGGACAATGGGACTGACCGTCACATTATAACGTCCCCAAGGCTGAAATGGCGAGCATGTTTGGTGTGACCCTCGGATTACGAGTTGATCGCCTTAACCACCTGGCCACGCCGGGCTTAGTTTAATCTGCAACTGTTCCTTGCACATCTACAACTAGTTACAACATTTAAGTTTTTTTCGTGTCTTTTAAGAAAGACTTCAGTCGGAAATAACAATAAAAAATACTAATAGCAAGTACAGCGATTTCACTGTTCACCTGAATACCGCATATCAACTTTTGTGTTTGGACAAACAATTCGGTTAATGTTGCAACAATTTTTTTTTGTTCTGGCGGAAAAGAAAAAAGAAACCAAGCACAAGACTAATAAATTACCAAATAATATATATATATGTATAGGTAAACAAATGTCCTTGAAAAATCACGCGCTCTGATCACTTTAGTTAGGTCAATATTATTCGTTTTTTTTTGTAACGTGAAGAATTAGAGCTTCGGTAAAGTAAACAAGTCACACCTTCCTTTGGAACATGTCACATGCGCGACCTCAAAGTCTGCCACTAATTCCAAATGCACGTGAATAATCTACTTTTATTAAAACTTTCGTAACTAAACTTACAATTATATTTCTGTAGATTGGAATACAAAAGTAAGTGACCAACAAACACAGTCCTGGTGGGACAAATGTTTAAAAAATACATTTAGAAATGAATAAACAAAACCTGAACCATAGGACTGCAGTAACACAAAACAATTAACTATTTATAATTTATAACACTGGGGAACACTTTTTCAGTAACTTTAAATTGTATTGGATATTTTAACTGATTCTGAAGGTGTTTTAGGCGCTGATTTCAAATCTGAAATTAGTTTTTCTCTACAAGCTCTAGTTTGTATGCAATTTGAGGTTAATGAAATTGTACAAATGTGAACTTGCGTAAACCATGTATAAGCATTTTCACGTCCATATATATAGATAGTTTCTAATATTTTGATCATTCTTCTTTTGTTTCAGATCAAACATGGCTTCCAAAAATAAATATCATTGCAGAAACAAGCATGATGCCTTCTGCTACATATGTGGATGCTACACACTCAATCGTCAGAGACGTAACATATCCTCATTCGTCAAGCGTGCCTACAAGGCATATTTTGAAGTTCATCTCGGTGATCAAGACAAGCAATGGGCTCCTCATGTTGTGTGCCACAATTGTGAGGAAATGCTTTGAGACTGGACCAAAGGAAAATGCAATGGTCTGCCTTTTGGTGTTCCAATGATTTGGCGCGAACCCACCAACTATGTAACTGACTGTTATTTCTGCCTGGTAAACACAACGGGTGTTGGGAAGAAAAACCGACATAAGATTACGTATCCGAACATTCCCTCAGCTATTCGGCCTGCTCCGCACTCTGAAGAAGTTCCTGTTCCAGTTTTCAAAGGCTTGCCTTCATTGGACGATAAAGACATTGGACATGATACAAGCGAGCAAGACAGTTGTGACAGTGAATTGTCAGAAAAGTATACACAATCCGAGAACTGTTCTTCAAACACTGAACCTTTCCCCGTCCCCAAGGCTCCTCCCCAGGCTGAACTGAATGACTTAGTGCGAGATTTAGGTCTTTCAAAGAAAGCAGCAGAGCTTTTGGCATCAAGATTACAAGGCAGAAATCTTGTTGATCACTCTGTTAAAGTATCATATTTCAGAAAGCGTCACCAGCTTTTGTGACCTTCTTTTCAGAAGACAGACAGTTTGTTTACTACCATGACATCCAAGGGCTTATCAAAGAACTGGGTGTACCTTACTATAGTCCTACTGAATGGAGACTCTTTTTAGACAGTTCAAAACGCAGTCTAAAGTATGTTCTTTTACATAATGAGAATGTTTATGGAGTAGTACCTGTCGGTCACTCAGTGCATTTGCGGGAAGACTATGATGATATGAGAATGGTCATGGACTTATTAAAATATCATGAGCACAATTGGATCATTTGTGTAGACTTAAAGATGGTCAACTTTCTTCTTGGACAACAGAAAAATTTCACCAAGTTTCCATGTTTCCTCTGTATGTGGGACAGCCGAGCACGAGACAGACATTGGGTCCAGAAGGACTGGGCTATTCGTGACACCCTTGAAGCAGGTATGCCAAATATGATAAAAGACCCAATTGTAAGCAGAGATAAGATCATCTTTCCTCCTCTTCACATCAAATTAGGTTTTATGAAGCAATTTGTCAAGGCACTGGAAACCGAAGGTGAATGTTTCCAACACGTCATCACAGCTTTAACAGGGTTATCATTTGAGAAGATCAAAGCAGGCGTGTTTGATGGCCCACAGATTCAAACCCTAATTCGTGATGATCAGTTTGTTGCTAAAATGACCGCTTTAGAAAAGGCACCATGGTTATCCTTTGTGGCAGTCGTTCAGAACTTCCTTGGAAACAATAAGGCGGAGAACTACAGTGAACTTGTGAACAGAATGCTCCTCGCTTTTCGTGATCTCGGGTGCAACATGAGCATCAAGCTTCATTTTTTGAACAGCCACCTTGATAAGTTCCCTGACAACCTGGGGGCTGTGAGTGACGAACAAGGAGAACGATTCCACCAAGACCTAAAGGTCATGGAAGAACGCTACCAAGGGCGCTGAGACAAAAGTATGATGGCTGACTACTGCTGGAGCATTAAACGAGATTGTCCAGATGAAGTGTACAAACGCAAATTCCTACCTGAATAAAATACACAAACAAATTGATAAGCTATTCCTATAATTTCCTATAATAACGAAAAATTAAAAAATAAATAAAAATGTCAAATTGCATAAAATCTGTAGCTTGCAGACAAAAACCGACTTCAGATTTGAAATCAATACACTCAAACTGACTATAGAAAGGTATTTTTTTAAATGCAACAAAATGAGTGTTCCCCAGTGTTAT
Source organism: Carcinoscorpius rotundicauda (assembly GCA_011833715.1). NCBI lineage: Eukaryota > Metazoa > Arthropoda > Merostomata > Xiphosura > Limulidae > Carcinoscorpius > Carcinoscorpius rotundicauda. Next base: position 169,429,959 of record CM022391.1, on the reverse strand, counting down.
CTTACGTAAAGAGCAGCAGTGTTTCCTATAGCGTCAAGTTGCTTGTTTATTTATAAATGAAATGGCGGGTAATTACCATGTCAGATAATAACAAACTAGTGCATAAAAAACTTTTGCTTAAAATTTGCGTTGAAAATAAATAAAACAAAAGCTGACTGGATAATTTTGCTGTATTGGAACTGGTTTTTCGTCAGTGATTTTTGTGCACGTTCGGGTTTGTAAAATATTACTGCATGTAATGACAACTGCTCATAATAATAACGCAAAAACATATTCAAACTTTTAACAAAGAAGCTAAACCCTCTTTTGTATTACCCACTTTGTATTTTAAATCCGTTTCTCCATTTTTTGTTGTTATTTTAGTAGTTGAGGAACCAAAACAGCAGATAACATATAACAAACACATCGATTCCTCTCAAACAATTCTGACAACTTAAACAAATTAATGTTGCTTTCCCTGTTGTTGTTCGTGTCAGCTTAAAGTTATACAACGGGATGTCTGCACTTCGCCAATGCGGGGAATCGAACATTGAATTTTGGCGTTCCTAATCTTCCCGCTGAGACTCACACGGGTACTTGTTCGTGTTTTTAAAATTCCTACAGTTTTGTTTCGCTAACTATAGAACAGTATTCACGATGTCTCTCAAATTCCAAGTGGGATTCGAATGTTATCTACCAAGTATTAAGTAATGAATTTTCATTAAAATTTATATGCGGGTTGGATAAAAAAAATAGCAGAAAATGAATGTAGAGCAACAAATATTTGTGTTTGTTAACTCACGATAAACTAAAACTTCAATAAAAGTACAAGGAAATCTCATGGTTGGACGACAATGTGCAATTTTAGTTGATACAAAACAAAGATAAGTTCAATCTACAGAAACTCGTAAAATATTGGAAAACCAGGAAGTGTACAAACTGTTATAGAAACAAATTAATTGCTGATGCTTTGTTTTTGATATTCCTTACAATTTGTCATTCGCAGATTGAAATCAGGGATGTGTAAAAACCGCTTCCGTCTTCCCCTTAGTCACTGCCTAGTGAGCTTTTCTGTCCATAACCAGAATTTACCAGTTGCACTAAACAATGGGGGGTGGGGGTGGGGTGGGCCCAGAATTGTCAAGTGTGTTAAGGCGTTCGGTTCGTAATTCGAGGGTTGCGGGTTCGAATCCCGGTTGCACCAAATATGCTCGCCCTTTCAGCCGTGAGGGCTTTATAATATGACGGTCAATCTCACTATTCGTTGGTAAAAGAGTAGCCCAAGAGTTGGTGGTGGGTGGTAATGACTAGCTGTCTTCCCTCTAGTTTTACACTACTAAATTAGGGTCAGTTAGTGCAAATAGCCCTCGAGTTGCTTTGCGCGAAATTTAAAAACAAACAAACAAACAATGAGGGTCAGAAGATTCTATGAAACGCTATTTGTACATGCAATTTAATAACTTAAAGATAACATTCGCCTTCGTAATCACTTTTGTATCTACTTAATAAAATCCCATTGTGATACAAATGCCATTTTGTTCTTCAAAATCCCCATGGTAAAACCTGCGGCAGCAAACCCAAAGGACCACGACTGGGGGCGCCATTAAACAAGTAAATGTACCTTAAGGCACGTCTGGGATTTATCATACATGTTCTTATGAGAAAAAACAACACATATTTTCCTTAATACTTAATTGTAATGTCACATACGTGACTGTCAGTTCTTGTATTTCCTGTTTATGGTCATGCTAAGGTCATTGTTCGTGTCGTCAGTACACGCTAATATGAAACAATATAATACCATCCACACTCCCAAAAACATTCATTGAAAGAGATTTTGGGTAAATAAAATAACCAGAAGGTTACAGGACAACGTACATACATACACGCACTTTATTTTCATCTTTATATATGTTTATATTTTTTTAACTTGGGTGAGCAGTCACGTTCCCACAACCTTCTGCAAGCAGTGAAGGGTGATATAGATGCGATATGTCGTGGGCTTGAGCATCCATATCTCGTTTTCCTAATTTTCTTATGTGAGACTAGCGAATTGGAGGTTAAGACTGATAGACGATGTATCCCCATTGCAATATGGGTCCTACTTCCGCAGTCACCTCCAAAACCTAGGATACATTTTATAATTCCACGTTGTAGCTTATACCCTAAGATCCCCTTTTTAAAAAAAAATATGTAGCGTATTTCGTTTCATGTTAATGTGTTTTGTTTATAGCTTAAAAATTTGTAGTTATAATATGTATATAACTGTAGCTAACTTAAGTAATAACATTCAAAAGAAGCTTAATGAATGAACAAAATCACTAGGAAGGCATGCATTAAACACAGCAAATCCCAACCTCTGATTAATTATATTATAACCATAAATTTGTAAGCCATAAACAAAAAGCACATTAACATGAATCAAAATATGCAACGTATTTTGTTCCATGTTAATGTGTTTTCTGTTTATGGCTTAAAAATTTATGGTTATTTCTATATATCGAAGTAAAGACCATGGACCCTGTTCATTCCAAAGATGGTATCTAATTTTATGTTTTATATAAATATGTTTTTTTAAAAACTAGACTTTTTTTTTTAATTACGCACAAAGCTACACAATGGGCTATCTGTGCTCTGCCCACCACGGGTATCGAAACCCGGATTTTAAAAAACTAGACATCAGCCAACATACAGTCGTGTTATGTAACTTAATACTAAAGTCTATCAGCTTTCCTAACTGCAGCCTTCTTGACATCTCTTGGTAAACCACGCAGAAACCGTCAATTGATCGTTGACGAACACTCGACTTTTTTACCAAAATTCACAAGTGCCAGATAGTGCGGTCATTAACAGGTTAGGGTACCTTTTACATTTATTAAGAAATCAGAACGACACACGTGACTTTCTACATAACTAACTCGTCTGCTCTATTTTCAGGCAACATAAACGTATTTTCACATAAGAAAAATCGTCAAACGTTATTTTATAAATATCTTCCTCCTGTAGACGACCTACAATTATTTCATTTGCCTCAAATTTTGTTCGATGAACGCACTGAATGCTAATACAGGGTGGTCGCTAGAAAAGCGGAAAATTTGAGGGTCAGATGAGATCATGAATAAAATGCGTGCTTACTCATTTCTATTTTGATTTCTTTACATCATGAATAAAATGCATGATTTTAATCATTTTGAGCACCTATGAGTGTAATATGACATACCTTTAAAAAAACTTTGTAAAAGTTATTCTTTGTAAAAATAAATAGCTGTTTGACACATTTTCCGCTTTTCTAGCGACCATCCTGTATATTGATTCATATTAGAATGTGTTTATGAGAAACGTGGTTATGTGTGTGTATGTTTTTTGCATGGGAATAAACCTAAAATACAGAAACCGACAACCACATGTGATATCACAGTTAAACATAAAAAGAAAAATCAGTGCATTACTGACTGTATAGACTTTTCAGTGTATAACACGTTTAGTTTATGACGTTTGCTGATATATCAAGATGCAATTTGATTTATTTTGGTTAACCGAAATGCATTTTTATTTCAGTGAAAATTAGCGTTCCAACCACTGCTGTGTATTAGATTCCAGCCGCCATGGCGAGTTCTGACATGAAGCGAAAGGCCTCATCGGTACTGGATATAGCAGATATAATGTTTGTTTGTTTCTTTTGAATTAAGCACAAAGCTACACAAAGGGTCTGTCTGTGCTACTGGTCGACATTGTTATGTACGTTTCTGATCAATTTTTGTTTTACCTTCACTTATAAGCTGTTACAATATATACACAAGGTTACTTAAATTGTAACATTTGCTAAAGAGCGCACAAATCATTTGCTACTTAGGATAGAACACAACTAAATAAACGCTGAATCGCACTAAATTCAGTTACCACAGGAACAAAGAACATTTTGTGTTTCTTACGAGGCACTAAGCCACACCGTGAAATATCTGTGCTGTACTCACCACGAATATTTAAATTTACCACTGAGCTACAGCGAAAAATGCACAGATAGAACACGACCATTAAAGCACTGAATTGCATTTCATAAACTTACCACAGCGGGACAGACCACAACTACGCAGGACCACGAGCTGCACTTAATTCAGTTGTCACGGAAAGGTGGGACACAACTAAACAGACACCGAGTTGTACTTAAGTCAGCGACCACAGGAGGATAAATCTCGTAATCTGGTTGAGATATTACAACCGGGAGTATCACTAATGACAACCAATCAACGAAACACTGCATTATAATATTTACAAGAAATATAACAGAAGTTCTTTCAGTTCACTATGGTGTCTGATTTTAGTTTCACTTTAAGTACACGGTTTGCTTTATTTGAAAGTTGGTATTAATTGATTAATTAAAGGAGAAATATTAAACTTGTTATTAGTCAGAATGTTTCGCAAAATTACCAAGAAAAGTTTTTCTTCGATAGATTTTTTGTAAAGTTATTTTAATCTGTGCGAAACCGGAATTTTCAATATTAATTAAATCTTACACCTCTAAGGGTGGAAAGCCAGTTCATAGACCTCTAGTTATCAGGCATCTCTAATATTCAACTACTGACCCTAAGGAAAGCAGGCAGCTTTTACAACGTGCTCACAGTTGAAACCACAAAGCATGTTTATTGGCATCACGTCTCGAACCTCCGACCCTTAGTATCAGTACCAAGTTACGGGACTGGTACGTTTAATTCTGCAGGTCAGTGCGTTTTTCTCAACCCTTCACAATTTCATTCACCCATATAAGTTGTTCACAGTAGCTCACTCTACTGTTTAGTTTAGGTTCTAAATTAAAATGCAGATATCTATATTATGACTTAAATATACATCAAACTAGAACAACATTAAATAAAGAAAACTCTGGGGCGCACCAATCACTCAGTTTGGAAGCTGTGTAGACGATAAATGCGTTGCGAGCACATCGCTTATACAAACAAGCCTGTGATTCACCTGATGTAAATCAACATATTTTTAACAAACTGCCTTATTCTAATTCTTATTCTTATTCCAATTCGTATATTGGAGATGGGACTCTATTGAGAGGACCGAGACTTGATACCTTCCTATTGTTCCTTTCTGAGAGATAAACTGGTGCAAATAATAAAAACTAAATAGGATTATCTTAATAGTAAGAAACTTGACTGAAAAATATTCAATAAGATATTTTTACTTTTTTTTAAAGATTACAAGAAATCAACTTATAAAGTTACTGAGAAAAATAACAGCTTTGAACTTGTAGCGAAACGTAGCGGGAAAAGTATAAACTAACGAAAACATGATGATGATAAAACAAATTTTGTAGTACGAGTTTTAAATTACTAGGAAATTAAAACTGAACAGGAAAAATGTTCACGTACAACTACTATTTTTTTTTATCACAAACGTTGTTGTTTTTATGAAACTTCTTTTCCCTCTATGTAATGTGACGCTTAGAATCTCCCGTATCTTTAAAGCTCAATCCGCCCGGCATGGTTGGGTGAAGGCAGTCGACTCGTAATCTGAAGGTCGTGGGTTCGAATCCCAGTCACACCAAACATGCTCGCCCTTTCAGTCATGGGGCGTCATAATATTACGGTCAATCCCACTATTCGTTGGTAAAAGAGTAGCCCAAGAGTTGGCGATGGGTGGTGATGATTAGTTGCCTTCACTCTAATCTTACACTTCTAAATTAGGTACGGCTAGCGCAGATAACCCTCGAGTAGCTATGCGCGAAATTCAAAAAACAAAAAATGTTCGATCAATCTCCATCTACTTATGTTTGTTTAATCGATTCAGTGAGTCTATATATCACGAAATTACACCAAAATTTGAATATTTTTCAAATACGAGATTTTTTAAATTTTATACATCTAAACTGTTTAATCGTTTAAAGCATTGTAGTTGACTAAATTGTTTCACAGTTATTAAAAAAAAGATTATTAAATTATAAAGATTTCATAAAACGTTTTTGAAGACAACTTTGAGAGATGTAGCTGACTACCAGAGTCACAATGATTTCAAATACCAGATGGCTGCATAATTAGTATTTAATTAATGTCAAATATTAAAGAAGAAAGCTTTTGAGGAAGTACTTCCATATATATTGTTTATTGCCTATTCTTCTCGACTGAGTTTCTTCGGTGACATCACAAAATAAATTAATATTTCCTCCTATAGCACGTGACAAAAAATACATATAATCTTCGATCAAATTCCCGGTTGGAAAGGAATGCGCGTAGATAAAAACCGCGCTCTTTGAAGAACTCCAGTTTAGCTAACAAATGTACTACCAATTTCTCATCAGTTCCCGCTTCTACGAATTTCTGTTGACTCAAATTATGGGCTGGGGTTTGATGGTGTTGATCCGGAATGTGGTGCTATTTACATCTCTCTCTCCCTCAAATTGTTGTTGGATCTGGTTTGTGATTAGGTCGCGTCATTTGTGCGCAACCTGGGAGAATCATGTACTTTTCAGACTTCGCCTCCCTCGTGCATTGTTGTTGATTTTTGTGCTGTTGTTGTTTTGAACTAAGCACAAAGCTACACAATGGGCTATCTGTGTTCTGTCCACCACGGGTATCGAAACAAGGATTTTAGCGTTGTAAGTTCGCAGACATACTGCTGAGCCACTGGGGGGCGTTTTTCATGCAACCTATAAAAAAATCTGTATTTCATATTTATGTAATTAGCTTACATAAAAATATAAAATGATTCTACATATTTTATAGTATATCATTTAGTCCTAATTTGTCATATCACTTCATTTAATCGTTTAAGATAAAACAACAACTAGCAAACAGTTCCATGAAAAGGTAAGCATTTTATCCATCAAGCATGTTACAAAGTGCGCACTTGACACATAATAAACCTTCTTAAATACACATGATAATGTTATTGCCTAGCGCAGGTGGACTTTCTTAGTGCACATATTAAGTGGTGGGAGATACCAAGTACTATCACCATCACCACGTATAAATATCTATAGAAGTTGGTAAACCATTGCCACACACAGTTTTATCACGAAATAACGATTTAGGAGCCTGTCACAGATTGGTTATATATTTGCACATTTACACATTAAAATATTATTTCAAATTTCGAAACTCTATCGTCAATTTAAGTGTTTCGTAAAGCGTCACCTTCTGAATAACTTTACAGATCAACATTATTTACCTGGTGTGGCCGAACTAAAGGCGAGGTCGATACATGCAGTGTTGGGCAGTATACCAGTCAGTATATGCAGCGTTGGGCAGTATACCAGTCAGTATGTGCAGCGTTGGGCAGTATACCAGTCAGTATGTGCAGTGTTGGACAGTATACCAGTCAGTATGTGCAGTGTTGGGCAGTGTACCAGTCAGTATGTGCAGCGTTGGGCAGTGTACCAGTCAGTATATGCAGCGTTGGGCAGTGTACCAGTCAGTATATGCAGCGTTGGGCAGTGTACCAGTCAGTATATGCAGCGTTGGGCAGTGTACCAGTCAGTATATGCAGCGTTGGGCAGTGTACCAGTCAGTATATGCAGTGTTGGGCAGTGTACCAGTCAGTATATGCAGTGTTGGGCAGTGTACCAGTCAGGCGCTTCCGAAAAAATAAAAGAGTTCCTCTACTACGTTGCTGAAAACACCGGATGAGAAACTAGAAACTTTCTATCCGCTTTTGTGTGCGACATACCGTACACAAGTTATACCGTATTTACGTATCAATGTAATTCTGGTTTATAAACTGCCAGAAGTTAAAATAAGTGAATAGCTTCTGAATATTAAACACAAAGTAATCACCCGACCAGTTTAAACACGACCTTTGATTGTGTATAGAATAGCAGTAGGAGTTTCCTCAGTTCAGGCATATTGTTTGCAACTCTTATAATTCACCTATAGCTCTAACGCAGCGTATATTTGATGGGTTTTTTTTCTTCACTAACGGAACGCTGACAATTGATCAGTAGTGTCAAAACCTAACAGCAATGTACACATCGAAGCACAAACCAGCTTTATCTTCGTATTTTTGTATGCGCTTCCAAGCGAAACGTTGGAATGTGCAAGTTATTTTGTGTTTAAATTAACAGCTGATATCCACCGTATTTAACAGCAGTCCTCTTTATTTCACTCACAGCACTTAACAACGTTAAAAAACACGTTCAGATACGTGTGATGAGCACGACGCAGATAGCCCATTGTTCAGCTTTGTGACGACAGACAACCTCATCGACGTTCTTCTCCAATATGGGATACGTTCTCACAGACTCAAATTTCCGAAATAGCAAATATGACGTGTAACCGTGTGTCAGGTTTTATGGGAACTACCATTCTTTACAGCAGGTGACTTCGACACTACACACGCACACACATTGAATTTATTTTTATAGATATCTATAAGAAATTAATATTATCAATATTTTTTAAAGTACAATGAAAACAAAGTATACAAAGGTTTAGATCAAAAGCATAAGCTTACTCACTTATCAGTATAAACATACATAGTTTAAGAGTTAAATATTTTGCTGAGTAGTAAGTGGGTATAATAATATCTCAGTTTTCCAAACGTTAATGTCTTAACAGTTAACATATGATATATCACTGCTAGATTACTATAAAACGTATATACTTGATACGACAGCAAAAAGGCAAACAAATATAAGTTTTATTTGTTATGAATAATATAAAACTGCAGAAACTACATAAATAATGTATCTATAAAACAGCGCCCTCAGTGACATAGCAGTGAGTCATTAGACTCATATTGCTAGAAATCGAGTTTCAATATCCGTAGCGGGCACAGCACAGTTGTTGTTGTTTTTTAAATTAAGCACCAAGCTACACAATAGGCTATCTGTGCTCTGCCCACCACGGGTATCGAAACCCGGATTTTAGCGTTGTAGCTCCTCAGACATACCGCTGAGCCACTGAGGGGAACACAGCACACATAATTATGTAGTTTTGTGCTTAAAAATTAATAAATTTTATTGTGGATTGGGTGTCTATTTACTTATGAATGGTATGGCGGTAGTGATTTAAACAGAAATATAATTTTGTCTGGATTTTATCAGTTTATCTGCCATCAAGAAGTGAACGTAAAATTAGTGACAGCAGAGCAATTTCGCTTCGACTGGTTAAAACAAAATGTAAATCTGTTATACTACAATTGATAAACATCAATAAAAGGCTTAATTTGTTTACTTAAGGAAGATTAACTTTCAGTTCAGATTTTACTGTTCTTTAATTTCGTCTCGATTTAAGTTGTTTAATTACATATTTCAAGTTTATGACTTATTATCTTTAGTACATAAAGATTTTTAATGTTAAAATAAACGATTATTTACAACAAAATTATTTGACGCTACTGACAAATTAAAACAAACCTAAAACAATTATATGAACTCCACGATTTTCTGGTCCAAACGAGTCATCCTGCTGGTCACGTCCACACTTCTCAAGTAATTTTATCCGATCTTCAACACGAATTATTTTATAATAAAAAAAATAGAATCAATATCATATAATTTAATTGGTGTTCAATTTTGTATTAGGATGAAATAAAAACCTAGCCCACGGGTGTTTTCATCGTTCGCCATGTGGCCCTTCAATGGTTTTACCTTTTAACCATTGAAGACATATATACACACTGCAGGGTTACCATCTTGCTCGACAACTGCAATGATACTATTTTTTGCCAGTAGCTTCTATATGTTATGTATACTTAAACACAAGCAAAACTTCAAAAGTATCATTTTCAAAACACATGCATATATAGGATTTCATCTTCGCAATTAACTTGCAACTCTCTTAATATTAAAGGTTTTTTTCTTCCTATTCTCATGACCTTCATATAAATATCAGCGTCAACGTATTTATATGGATTGCAAGTTTTACGCTTTACGATAAGAAAAGAAACTGGACTTAAACATATTTAGAACTAAATTACTTGACAGTCATTCCATGTAAATGCAATGGATATATTACAAAGCAGTTTGAAAGGATATGTTGATTTAAGTTTTTTAACTATCTATTATTCAGTTTAGTTTTAACTTCTTTCCAAACACACACATAGCCTGCAGATTCAAATTAGTTTGTTTTGAATTTCGCGCAAAGTTACTAAAGGGCTATCTGCGCTAGCCGTCCCTAATTTAGCAGTGTTAGACTAGAGGAAAGGCAGCTAGTCATCACCACCCACTGCCAACTCTTGGGCTACCTTTCTACCAACGAATAGTGGGATTAATCGTAACATTATAACGCCTCCACGGCCGAAAGGGCTTGCATGTTTGGTGCGACGGGGTTTCGAACCGCGACCCTCAGGTTACGAGTCGAGCGCCTTAACCCACCTGGCCATCCCGAGACATTCAGATTAATACAAATGTTTACTAAGTCAATGCTCAATCGATATTCATTAAGAGTGAGAAAGAAGGAAAGACTTATTCTGAGAGTATGGCTCATAGAATCGTTGTGTTTCTTAGTGCAGATGGACATTCTGCAGTCTGTTCAATGCAAGGAATCGAACCACGAATCTTAGCATTGTACGTCCGTAAACTCACCGTCAGGATTCACTGGATGGTATTTTGGTTTTGAATTTCGCGAAAATTTACTCGAATTCACTATCCGTCCATAATTCAGCCATATAAGACTAGAGGGAAGGCAACTAGCCGTCAGCATCCACAGCCAAGTCTTGGGCTACTCTTCTACCAGCGAATAGTGGCATTGACCGTCACATTATAAAGCCTCCAGGGCTCAAAGGGTGAATATGTTTGGTGTGACGAGGATTCGAATTCGCGACCTCAGCTTACGAGTCGAGTGTCTTAACCACCTGGCCATGCCTGGTCACGAACGATAGAATAATTAGCGATATCAATATAACTTAGATAAATTTAAAGTCAGATAAAACAGCCACTATTTAAGCAGATATCGGCATAACTGAGAAACGTACTTCATTTTGAAAGTACAATGCCTTGAATTGTATATGAACTTTTGGATGAATTATAATTATGTTACAAATTACATTATTTTACTTTTTCACAAAGTCTTGGGATCTCGATTCTTGCGCATCAGTCAATATTTAACCATACTGTTTGTCTCAACACAGGCGTCAAGTCAATATTTAACCATACTGTTTGTCTCAACACAGGCGTCAAGTCAATATTTAACGAAGGATGCTGTTAAAAAAAAATCCAGTCATTTGTGCGTGCATAGGAAGTTGTTTGGTTTAATTATTTCATATTAAATTTCGAGGGAGGGCAACTTATAAGAGATCATATTTTAGATTGCCACCGATTTCTGTGATTCAATGCACAAATCCATTTCGGAAAGCGTTACAGATGGCCTTGCAATTCAACTTACAAATAGCAAAAGAAACAGTAAATGAATGTTTCTTTATATATTTGTAGCGAAATTAAATAATTACTTCCAAATGAAGCTGAGTGAATAAAAAATAACGAGAAAGGACTGCGTTAAAAACAGGAAATCACAGCGTCTGATTGATTAAATTATAACCATAAATATATATTATGGTTATAATATATTGAGCTACAGAGAGTCACATTTATTTTCAAAATAAAATGTAGAAAGCTGCAGTTTTCGAAGCTCAAACGTCAAGAAAAGCCTAACAGATATTGTTAAACAACCGTGCACCGACCAGAGAACAAAATAAACTTTTTTTCTTTTAAAAAAATAGAAATTATTTTATTTATTTAACAACAAACGTAAATGACACAAGTGTTTGTTATTATTATTAGATCGAAGAAATAGACTTAACAGCTAGCGTTATATCTGATGTACAGTACGTTTTTATTATTGTTTAAAAATATGATTTGTTTCCAGTGGTTTTCAGATGTTAAAAAATCCGATTTAATGTAGTTCATTACAAAATTAGCCATTACCTATACCTCTTTCATTTTCATACTGTTGTCAGCAATAGTACTGTATTGAAATGGCAGTCCTCTGTATACCCATGGAATTTATTATGTGTTAACTGAGTTGACAAAAAGGTTGGTTGGTTTTTTTAGCTAGACGCAGCAACCACTGCTAACTCCTCCAAGTGAAAAGTGGGATGTAACCGTCACTCTTATAATACACACAAAAGGCCCCAAAGAGCGGAGTGCAATTTTACGGAAAAATAAATATCAATCAGGACACGCTAGCCCCCAGCTACGCCCTCATGAGACGGTGCTGACACACCTATATCCGTTACTTGTGAAAATATCGTGACGCCCTCGTGTGTCGAGGGTCCCAAATACTTTGACATTTTTATGTTAAAACGGAAATTTAATATAGAATACGTTTTGCCGTTCTGTATTCATTTAACGAACTAGCAATGACAAAAATTACGATAGAAAACTGTGACACCATTATGTGAATTAAACAATAATTGTTTAATCGATATTTTAATAACTTAAAATTATGTTTCTTTAAACTTTTAGTTTAGAGTTTTTTTTATTAAATCTTTCATTTAAAAATGTTCTCTGTATATTCACATGCATCTGCCACTTCGCCTGGTGGGTCAGAGAGACGTTAACAAGCTTTCAATAATAAAATCCGGAGTTTGATTCCTCGCGGTGGATTGATCATAGATGGTCCTTGCGAGACTTACTATCAAAACTTAGAAATTCCCCTGTAACACAAAAGTTTACTTCAAATGTTTTGATTTATACTAACTTTTTATTACAAAATTTCAGTGGACACATTCACACACGTAAACATAAATATTGAAAACGGCTGTATCCGTTTCGTTTGGAATTAAGCACAAGCTAAACCATGGACTATCTGTGCTCTGCCCACCACGGGTATCGAAAGCTGGTTTCTAGTGGTGCGAGTCCGTAGACATACTACTGTGCTACTAGTGGTGGGGGTCCTGAAAATAACTCAAAATCATTCTTAAATTGAAACAAAAATGTTTCTTACAAACTTGTCTTGGTTGTTTCAGCCAGAAATAGTTTAATGTAAAAACGCGTATTGTTTTTAAGGCAATATTAGTTGTTATATCAATGATATTTAGATAAGATGACGTAAACGTTTTTATTTTATGCAGCTGCTACTGTATTTTGTAAATTTTTCGTAGTTTTTAGTGTAATAGTTCCTAACTTGGGGAGAAGCGACCCTTAGAGAGAGTGCTCAAAGCATGACAGGTTAGATGATGTTCGTCATTGCACATTTCTGGTCCGAACCACGTGGGTGTACGAATAAATATTATGCTGGGGTAGAAGGTATATTATATACAGTGTGCCAGAAATTAATGGGAACATTTAATGCTTTGTTTCTTTTTTAAATTTTACGCAAAACTACCAGAGAACTAACTGTGATAACTTGGAAGTTACAGACTAGATTGAAAGCTAGTTAACACCACACTTGTTGGGCCATTCTTATCACCAACAAGAACTGGGACAGACCATCAAATTAAACGCCACCACAGCTGAAAGGACGAGCAAGTTTGGTGACGGAACTCCGAATCGTGACCCACTGCGAGAGAGTTGAACGCCTTAACCACCAGACTATACCAGGGCCATTTGGAAATAAGAAAATAGAATCATAAGCTTTAATCAGTATTTGGAGAAAAAGCACGAGCAAAAATAATGATACATGAAGATAAACCAGTTTTATGGGACAAACAAAAGAGTGCTTCTGAGTGGAGAAAAACAAACAAAAACAAATACGAAATCAGTATCTGATGACTTAATTTAGCAGTGAAAGACTGGAGAAAAAACAGCAAGTCTTCATCACTCATCGCCAACTCTTGGGCTACTATTTTACCAACGAATAGTTGGATTGACCGTCACATTATAACGATCCCACGGCTGAAAGAGTAAACATGTTTTGTGTGATGGGAATTCGAATCCGCGACCCTCATATTGCTAGTCAGGCTTGTACTAAATTAAGTACGAATAGCGCATATAGCCCTCGTGTTTCTTTGCGCGAAATTCAAAACGAATCCACTGTTTTTGCAGTAAATGTAATTATTTTATCTGCACCATGATGCAAGGAATTCTGAACAACTCTGTGTTGACAACACGAGAAATGTTCCGATTTATCCATGACAGATATACAGTAGGTATATGCTGGTCTGTAAAGAAAAAAAAGTTCGGTCGAGGTCTGAGTTATTGTAACACCAGCGCGAAATATTAAATACGAAAACAAAACAACAAACTGCACTTTAAAGATGAATCAATGTACTTAAGTAAAACATAAGATAGCAGATTTCAATTTTTTTATTAATTTTTTTCTATCTTCAACCATGTAAAATAATGTATAGAAAACACATGTCCGAGTTTCAACATGTAAAATAGTGTATAGAAAACATATTTCCAAGTTTTAACATGTAAAATAGTGCATAGAAAACATATGTCCGAGATTGAACATGTAAAATAGTGTATAGAAAACATATGTCCGAGATTGAACATGTAAAATAGTGTATAGAAAATATATGTCCGAGTTTCAACATGTAAAATAGTGTATAGAAAACGTATGTCCGAGTTTCAACATGTAAAATAGTGTATAGAAAACGTATGTCCGAGTTTCAACATGTAAAATAGTGTATAGAAAACGTATGTCCGAGTTTCAACATGTAAAATAGTGTATAGAAAACATATGTCCGAGCACAAACAATTGAGACGTTGTCTTTCAAACGAGCATTATTGCTGTCTGTTTGTTTGTTTGTTTTGGAATTTCGCACAAAGCTACTCGAGGGCTATCTGTGCTAGCCATCCCTAATTTAGCAGTGTAAGATTAGAGGGAAGGCAGCTAGTCATCACCACCCACCGCCAACTCTTGGGCTACTCTTTTACCAACGAATAGTGGGATTGACCGTAACATTATACACCCCCACGACTGGGAGGGCGAGCATGTTTAGCGCGACGCGGGCGCAAACCCGCGACCCTCGGATTACGAGTCGCACGCCTTACGCGCTCGGCCATGCCAGGCCTTTATTGCTGTGACACAGGACTTATCAAAGATACATTTTTGTCCTTCTTCCAATTGGAATGGGCCAAAATCTTCGCGTGTTCGTTCACTGCTTACTGTGGTACAGCTATTGCGAGAAACAGAAACAAGAATAGCAGCGTTCTGAAGAGTCGGACGTAGCTACCCAGGGATTTTTTGAGGTAAGAAGTGTTTCCGATTAGTACTGAGAACGCGATTTCGAAATATTGGTTAACGAGCAGGGTGGTGCGTGAAAAGCGAATTGTTAACTCAAACAATAATAGACCATCTTATCAGCCATTTCTATTTTCCTCCTGTTATGTCGGTCGTAACGAGGCTATTATTATATGACGTTACAAAATAACAACAAAAAAGTTACGGAGGGAGGAGTGATGCTTTTAGAGGAAAAAGGAAACAAGTGTTGAAGTCATCCTGGTGATAAGGCATCTCCATTGAAAAGTAGTTTAATTGTTTGTTTATATAATAAATATTCTCGCATAACTGCTCGAGGTCTATCTGTGCTAGTCGTCCCTCATTTTGAATTGAGAACCGAGAGGGAAGTGCAGCATTAGCAGTGGCCTATTCCTGGGCTACTCTTATCATCTAATAGCAAGACTCTTTCCTCATTCTTTTAACACACCAGTGGCCTCAAAGTACACAGCGCGATTTTTTTGTCTCTGTGGTAAAAGGAAGAGAACACAGAACCCACAGTTTGGCGGAGTAGTCATTGGGTCATATCCCGGACGAAGAGAAGAAAGAAACTTAAGATGTGATTTGGAGGTAACGACTCTATCAGCCAAAAATTTATTTAGCCATTTTATGCTTGTCGCTGCTTTTTGACAATTTTCACTCTGAGAGAATAATCACAAGAGGTGATCGAACTATGAAATAACGCTGTGTGATATGCTGGTTCAAATGTCAAAACATTCCGCAACCCGTTCCGCCAAACAACAGATAAAGTTCCAGCTAAGAATTGTTGATTTTTATATTTAAATTAACCAAGCATTGTTTCATAAAATGGCATTAAAACAGTCTCTGATTGGGAAAACCCTCGTGCATTGTTGTTGATTTTTATGCTGATGTTGTTATTGTTGTTTTGAATTAAGCACAAAGCTACACAATGGGCTATCTGTGCTCTGCCCACCAGGGGTATCGAAACCCTGATTTTAGCGTGTAAGTCCGCAGACATACCGCTAAGCCACTGGAGGGCATATAGAAAGAAATCTATAATCAGGGGCTGTTTTTGGAGGAAAAAGGAGATGAGTAGCAAAGTCATGCTGAGGGGGGTTGGGGGCATGTCTCATTGGAAATGTTTTAATTTTCTCTAAAAATCATATATTTAGATGATATCCGAGGCTGTTTTTACAACTTTTAAGTACGTTTTATAAATCTATGTTTATATGTTTATAAGTTTTGGTCGAACGATTATCAATTTATCATTCTTTTACATATCTCGATTATAAACCTCCCATATCAGCTGAAGTGGTAAACATGACAGTCCAGATGAACAACGATACTAACATCTATATCATACTACTCGTAAAACAAATTAAAGTCCATATCCTTATAGTGTGAACTTGAAGGGTCATAAATAACATAAACCATTACAAACAATAATGTAGTCATACATCACAACACAATACGCTTACAAATTACATTTGAAATCCAAATGAAAATTAATCATTAATATATCCCCTAGGGTAACGGGAAGCGATAAGGCATGTTCAGTTACGAATTATGTATTAAAACTTGTTTTTTCTAATTAAATACATTACGTTGTGCGTATATACTATTTGTTGTTCAATTAACACAAGATTCAATCTCATAGCTTTATCTTTTCAAAAATATTCTGAGATCACGTCTCCAGACTTCCCTGGAAATGGCAATGTGGCAGTGGCCTGACAACTCCAAAACTGTTTCCTACGATACGCCCCCTGTTTTCTTTTAAAAGCAAGTGCTTAAGCTCAATGCAGTTAATTTATTTTAGGATTTTTTTTTATCAGTAAAAATGATAAATATTACAAAAATTGTGTGATAATTAGCCTACAAATTAACGTATAAAACGCGGAAAATTAGAATTTCTTCTCAGATGTTTATCACAAGTATCTTTTATTAATGTAAAGGGATTTCAGCACAACAGGTTTATCCACCAATCATGTTCATGTGACTTCATGTATACATTTTCTAATAACTTTGTAAAAACGTAGAATCGATCATCATAAAATAAACAACTATTTGTAAAGTATAAAAACTATAGGACATTTTGCGGTACAGAATAGGTGTTGTGCACCTAGTTAAGGTGTTTGTGTGGGTGGATAGACAGAGAGAGAGAGAGAGAAACAGGTAGACAGATAGGTTTGGGAGTTAAAGTGTAATTAATTAAATACAATGTGTTAACGCAGTGTCTTGCGTGATGTATAATCATCGAATAACGTAAAGATAACAGCCTAAAACACAGATGTTAGTGGATGTTTACCAAAATATGAAGGCCCAAAATTTTATTACCTGTTCGAGTCTAAAGGAAAAATATGTTTTCTTTATTGAGTTGAAAGCTGTAAAATGACTTATGAAAATCAAAGAGCAAATTAAATTCCCTTTCAATACAAAAACAAATTCAATTGGATAAATGTTTGTCATTTTTTTCTTAACTTGTAAACTTAAGAAATTCCTATAAACCTTTTATCACTAACCTTAAGGAGTGCAGAATAACATCCACGCTGGCATTTACTCCTTAAAAAAAAGATAATTCTCCAGTACAGTTAAAAAACAATCTTAACACACTGACCCTGGTCAAACGGGTTTCCGTCTGTATCAGTAAATACACGCGTAACACTGGCGCCCCCTTGTGATCATTATTCGGTCGGTTTGCGTGTGTGTTTTTTATAGTAAAACCACATCGGTTTATCTGCTGTGTCCACCGAAAGGAATCAAACTCCTAATTTTAGCGCTGTTAATCCGTAAATTTACCGCTGTACTAGTGGGTGGCCGGTCGTTCTATTTATAGCTATATTAGCTATATATGTTTATAGATCTGTGGTGTGATCGGGAAATAAATATATCACTTGACGATCAGCCGCCTCTGTTACCTGAGCGACTGCCCCACCCTTTGAACATTACTCTGAACACTTAACACCTTGTGAAGATGATTGTTTTGTTTTTGTTTGTTTTTTGAATTTCGCACAAAGCTATACGAGGGCCATATGTGCGAGCCGTCCCTAATTTAGTAGTGTAAGACTAGAGGGAAGGCAGCTTGTCATCACCACCCCCCGCCAACTCTTGGGCTACTCTTTTACCAACGAATAGTGGGATTGACCGGACATTATAACGCCCACACAGCTGAAAGGGCGAGCATGTTTGGCGTGACGGGGATAAAAACCTGCGACCCTCAGATGACGAGTCGCACGCCTTAACACGCTTGGCCATACCGGGCCATTGTGAGGATGATCTCGTGGAAAAAATTAGCGAGATATTCGTACGTCATACTTAAGCAACGCCTCTTTTATACAAATCACCAATAATATTATGTCAAATCTTTACTACAGCACATTATTGTTGTCTTAAAAATTTTATGTGATTGTAAAAACCTTGTTTTTGAAACTAATTCATACAATACAAAAACTTAAATATGATAACACAAAATACACTTCAAGCTCATATTCAAAATCCTGTACATATAAATATAATTATACAACTTCTCAGACAGCAAGCCAAAAATAAAAGGCGTTGCATATGAAAGACAGATAAAAATATGTTGTTAAAGTTCAAACGACATCGTAGGGAGAGTAAAATGCATAACAAACTAAAAGTGAGTCAAAGTGTTATTATAAATTTCAGACACAGAGCAGTTTAACATATATAGCCTTCGTTCGCAAGCATCAGATGTAAAAAAACAAATAAACTAAGAGTATATAAGCCTCACAAGGTCTAAAACGTTCCATATTTAATATAACTCACTGTAAGCAACATCTTCTCTCTCTCTCTCTCTCTGGTGTTTGGGTATATTTATGTGTAAACCCGGGAGGGTCAGGTACAATAGACCTCTTCCTCCTTCCATAACTTTGTTGAAGTGGCCAGATTAATATATATTTCGATTTAAATACAGAATGGCTGGAGTGATATCATAAGTTTAGTCTGGTCCTTTTCAGGACAATGTCCATTTATATTGTTCTTGATTTTTTTTTTTATTATCACTATTATTTAATAAGTCTAGAACGTAGGTGGACTGTTTTATTTTATCTCTATTCTAAAACTACTATTATTATTATTATTTTAAATAATTTTATCTTAATGATCTAATGTATAGATTTAACGGGTAGAGGTGTTTTGGTCTCTCTTCATCATATATGCAATACCTGTCTAGGTCGCATAACAACTCATTTTTTCGCCAATTTTTATCAAAATATTTTATTGTACTATGTAGAAGTCTATCTGCTATTGTTTGTGTGTTTGAGTAATTATGCATGAACTTTGATATAGTGGCTTTATATACTCTGTATGCTGATGTAATTAGTATATTCTGTAAAGCAACTACTTGTGGGTTAGCTTTGTTTGTTTTTAAATTTAGCGCAAAGATACTCGAGGGCTATCTGTGTAGCCGTCCCTAATTCAGCAGTGTAAGACTAGGGGGAAAACAGCTAGTCATCACCACTCACCTTCAGATCTTGGGCTACTATTCTACCAATGAATAGTAGGATTAACCGTGACATTATAATGCTTCCACGGCTAAAAGGGCAAAATTTGTGGGAAATAACTGCTCTTTGCTCATATACATGACTATTACATGGGCTGGAGTGCCAGGTGTTAATCACCGCATAGTCCAGATGCGGTAAAATGTTGTTTGTTTGTGTGTTTTTGATATGCGATCAGTTTACGCTTACTTTTTTATCTCTGAGTAATAAAATCTTGAAAAGATAAATATTTCTAGACAAAAATGAAGATGCAACAGTAGTAGCTGACAAATTATACGGATACTTTGAACATTCTAGAAAATTGAGGTTTTACAAAAGTATCCATTTAAATGAATGTTAAACGAAAAGTTGCTATTTACCAATTTCTCGATTCTCAAAAGCTTGATCAGTAAAAATTATACATCTAAACTTTATTAAGATGTGATATACACACACACAAAATCGAATTAGAGCTCCACAGTTAAAGAAATGCAATTATACGTTACCATCTTGTTAATACTGGTTGTCATATAAGTCAGCATATGACATGGTTACTTAATTATTCAAAGCTTTGAATGCCCGACATGGCTAAATGAGTTAAGGCGTTCGAATCGTAATCTCAGAGTCGCGGGTTCGAATCCCTGTCACACCAAACATGCTCGCCCTTTCAGCTATGGGAGCGTTATAATGTGACTGCTAGCGCAGATAGCCCTTGTGTAGCTTTGCGGGAAATTCAAACCAAACCTAACGTCTGGAGCTTGCAGTGATGTAAAACTAAACCAAAAGAAAACAGGGACGTCTGAAATCCAAAAGAATACAGAACACGCGTTCAGTTTAACGTGTTTATTTGAAAACACCACCTACAGTACATATTGCAAACTATTTTATTTAATTAGTCCAATTGCAAAACATATAAATATGTTTACAAAACAAGCTGTTGATACAAAATTATCAACAGCTTTTGTCTAACGTTTGACAAATAGTGTCAACTGGTAACAGGTTTACCCTGGGAGAGTAAATTTCAAAAACATACTACAATAAGTTAAGTGCCTTCTTCTAGCAAGTAGTGCTTACTCGGAGAAAAAGAGTTAGAAAGTTGGTGATTAAAACGACGCCATATAGAAAAATTGAAGATACAACTGTTAGAAAAATGCCTTTTCAAGAGAAACGACAGCTAAGTTACGAAAGAATGACATTTTTTTTATCAGGTTAGCTGACATGCGCACTTCTTTAGAGGAACATTGTTGAAAACAGTGCAAGTCTGTAAACTGACGAGCTTTCAGAAATGTTACTTTATATTACAAAAGAAGCTCGTAAATTGTGTTTTTATTCCTTCTTGTCATACCCAAGTCATGAAATGATAAATAAAGATTATTTTTATCGTTCTAATTCGTCGTTAAATGAAACGTGCAAAAAAAGAAATAAATAAAATTCAGTTAAATTTGGACCGTAATAAGACACGCGACAAATAAGAAGAAATGTTTTTCCATACTTATCGAGGCAGTCGCTTCTCTCTTTGTTTTAATCCTAACAGTTGTTAAAAATTAGGTGCAGTTTAAGCCATACGAAATTAAAATATTAACCAAAAAATACACTTCTTTTTTCATTGCATTTCAGGACGTAGCACTTTTGGCGTATTACAATATGTTATCTCATGCCTTTACAGAGAATCAATTTTCTTTAGTTGCTTTTGACAGATAGCTTTCCAAGATTAGCTCCGAGGCCGGAAATGACTAAACTGGAACTTCTATCGTCCTCATCACGCATTGCGACCTGCTTCGAACGACAGAAAAGGCACTAATGTAACACAGATACTACATTCAGATACTGAATCTTTATACTTTCCTATCTCATCTACGACGATCAGCTCAACTGGCATTAGGGTTAAGTGGGTTAACAGAGACGGAAATAAATTCCGTTTATTAAAATATTTCATCGTTCACAGATCATTACACTAATGCGAATAAATACAACTCCTTTACGTCATCACATACAAACCACAAGGGGTTAAATGAGCTGCACGTGAAGTCGGCATTAGTGGGCAGTTAAGCATGAAAACTGAAAAATATATGAACAACAACAAAGATTTTACTTTAAACGTTTACGTTACTCTATGAATAACATGTAACCTATATCCCCTCTTTTGATAATCGAATAAAAAACAGTGTTCTATGGATCAGTACAAATGAGAGGCCCGGCATGGCCAGGTGGATTAAGGAGTTTGACTCTTAATCTGAGGGTCGCGGGTTCTAATCCCTGTCGCACCAAACATGCTCGCTTTTTAAGCCATGGGGCCGTTATAACGTGACGTCAATCCCACTATTCGTTGTTAAAAGAGTAGCCCAAGAGTTGGCGGGAAGTGGTGATGAGTAGTTGCCTTCCTTTTTGCACTGCTAAATTGGGGACGGCTAGCGCAGATAGCCTTCATGTAGCTTTACGCGAAATTCAAAAAACAAACAGTATGTATGAGAGGAAATTATGAGGCAGTTTCAAAGATAAAATAAAAAAATAAGAGACGACGCTCAGTTTCGTGTTTGATTTGTCTTCGAACTTTTTAGTTAATGTTATAAAGTAACACTTGTTTGAATGGATGTTTGGTGCTGTTAAAACTATCACCACCACAGTTTTAATAATTCGCTAAAACATGATTTATTCCTAAGTTATCTATCCACTTTTTAGTTCAACAACTAACAATTTAATACAAAAGAATGCCTCATATTTAGGTTATAATTGTGCAAATTTTCATTGTCAGAACTTATTTAACTTCCCTTATAGTTGTGCCAGAAACGTTATTTGATGGTATTTTGCACTTATTGGATTCAAAGCGTTATTTCTAATAACTGGCGCCAATTGCAAATAAACGAAAGATACAACGGGTGGTGGTGATGATGGTATCTGTGTAGACCGTCAACCAGTGGTTCCCAATCAGGGGTGCGAGATAACATTTTTTTCTTTTCCAAATGTTTCGTTTTTGTTTATATATCATTAAAACCTAATTATAAAAATTTGTTTTGTCCACTTTCACCTTTATTCTTAAATAAATAATTACTGTGAGGGGTGCGAGAACATATTAAAATATTTTAGGGGTGCGGGGCATAAAAAAGGTTGGGAACCACTGCCGTAAACTATAGCGTGGATTGAAGATTGCACTCTGTAGTAACACCGGATGCTGTATCATGAAGGGAAGATAGGAGTAGCAGTGGATCTTTTAAGTTTTACATGACTGTTTTATTTTTAAAAAAACGTGTTTAAACAATTGAACTTTTGAAGAAAGCTATTCAGCTTATTACGAAGTTACGTTTACTGCACTTGTCAGTCTTTAGAGCTGTGAGGTTTATTAGACGTATAACCCGTACAACAGATACTGATTAAAACGTTGTTTTTAAATTTAATCCTACGCTAAAACACTCGAGGGCTACCTGCGACAGCACTTTTAATTTTGAAGTGATAACTGTAATTCAACACTACCCAATGCCAACGCTTGGGCTATTATCTATCAAACAGCAGCTGGATTGACCGTGACATTTTAACGCCCACACTATGGAACGAGCGAGCATGTTTGGTGGAAGAATTTCATCCCTCGATCTGAGCCCCCCAGTGGCTCAGCGGTATGTCTGCAGACTTACACGCTAAAATCCGGGTTTCGATACCCGTGGTGGGCAGAGCACAGATAACCCATTGTGTGGCTTTGTGCTTAATTCAAAACAACAAAAACAACCCTCGATCTGAAGATGGCGAGTGAAACGCCTTAACCACCAGACTATACTCGGCTTAATTAAAACGGATAACAATAAACCACAAATATAATTAGTCATTTTGACTGTCAAAGTTTATCGTACTTACAGCATTTCTACAGCTACAGCTCACCGTCCCTAACCTGTCGATGTAACGACGTTCCGACAACAATTAATCTTTGGCTTAAACGTTGCTTTGGAATCTTTTGCTAAAACACACCTTCCCTAGTTTGTCCATGTAGAGACATCCCGACACTTATTAACCTTTAGCCTGGCTCTCGTTTCGGAATTTTTTTTTAACTTTTTTTCGAAATAAAACTATATTTTTATGCAAGTTTAATTAACCAAACAATTATTGTAAAACAAAAAAACAATTACAGGAATTGTTGCCGAAAGCAGTGCTTTAATATTTTTACATTCATAACGAATCACAAAATAAATTACATATAGTTTTATTTGTTCTTCATATGCTATTACGTTTCTTACAATACTAGCTTTGATATTCTAGTCGGAATACCACAGTTCTTGTTGTTTTTGGCCACACCTACATTTAGAATCGTACCTCAAGGTAATAAATTGCCTTGTTTTACAAGCAAACATGTATCCTGAATGTGACAACTTTTTTCTTTCTATATTTTGCCCTCGAAATGAAAACTACACTCCTTAGAAAATAGTCACGTACAAAAAAAAAACTAAGTTTATTTCCCCACACACCAGTTATCATACGAATATCGCCAGCCTCGTGTTCTTGACCTTTACTCTTGGATATAAAAATTAAAGTTAAGAAAGCAAAAGAACTATAACACGATAATGCTCGGGTTTCCCCGGTGTTCTCTTTCGTAATCTTAGGATTAGGGACATGACTAAAAAAAAGGGAATATTTCTATTATTTTATAGAAGCTCGTCTGATGAAACATTTGATATGTCATTTAAGTTAGACTTAATCATTTATCACAGTTATAATTGACACCACAGAATATTTCTGATGTTAATATACACGTATACACACATATTGCCAAATCACTTTACTGTTGTTCTTGCCCTATTTAAAATTTATATTTATTTCATGCAAACTAGATCGCAGATAAATATTTTAAACAGATATACCGGCTCTACTTGAAAGTTAAGATATGAATTTAAAATATTGGTTCGATTTTTTGGAAGTATTTTTTTTTTTATTCGCTTCAAGGGATAGCGTTTTACAGTCTTCGGCTGACAGGTCGAGATTTCTGTAAAATTATTTGTGTTATTTAGTTGACAAGTGATGCTTTTATACATTAATGGTACCATTTGGTCGATAGGCGGCGCTTTTACAGATATACTGCCATAAATTATTTGAAAGTTTTAGTCCTCACTGTTGCATTTGACAATCAACTGTTGTCTTATTTATGTCTAACTCGCAGTTTATTTAATTTACAGAAAAAATAACAATGAAGAGTTGAACGTTAACGGAAATTTAACATTTGCGCTGGAAATATTTATTTTATTGAATAGCATCTTTCGTATATGCACATAGACTTGCGTGAAAAACAAAGCTCGAAAATAGTGACAAATTGACACAAACTTAAGACTACGATTGGTTTAGCCCAGAGCAAAATTAAATAGATAATAGTTTGTTTATCTTTGTCTTACAGAAAAACCTGCGTGTTTTTTGTTTATTTCAAACTTGATGTTTTATTGTTTGTTTCACCTATATACAGTATGTTTTACTTACAATAGGTTTACTAAGATTGTATAATATTCGTTTAAGTAAAGCACGAAGCAACACAATGGGCTATCTGTGCTCTGCCCACCGCAAATATCGAAATCTGAATTCTAGCGTTGTAAATTCGCAGACATACCACTGAGCCACTATTGGCACGAGTGGAAATTCTCGTTACTTTCGCCTGGTAGATATTGAAATTTTACGAATGCAAAGAGAAAGCAACATACAAATATTATTTATAAACTGATATTAACTTAACGCGATAAGCATTTTAAACAATGTGTGAATATTTTTAACTGTTGTTCTTCATTCTTTAGAATTTCCATAAATTTAAACCATGTCTCAGCCACGAATTCAGGTCACTGTTTTGTTACCTCTCACTGTTAAAATTCATTTGTAAAAAATCCAAAGCGTGAATAACGGAGTTAGATGATAATCAGACGTAGAATTCATGAAAAGTGCTTCAAAAACTGTCATACTGATCTTGTGAACTGTCGTAATGAGAACCAGTTCAAGACTACCATATAAGCTGATTTCTTAAAAGTGTTTCCATGGATATCGTACACGTGCTCAATAGAAAGGGTTTTGTGTTCGACCTGTTCCTTTATTTTATATACATATTTAAGTACTAACTTCTATCTCTTAATATTAGACGTTCACATTTTATTGAACCATACTTAGATATGTAAACACAAGCTTGTTAAATAACACACTTTTACTTAATATCGCGTGGTTACTTACAGGTGTTAACGGAGACGGATTGTATTTAAACTGCGTCTTTGCGTTAAAATGAAGAATTAATTTATCAACACTGAGAAGATATCGAGTTGGTCAAAATCTTCCTCTAGAAAAATAGAGTTTCTCAAATCATGGTTCATACTAAAAACAAGTTGCCTTCCTTCCAGTCAACAGTTCAAAATTAGTGAACTTGGCAGATAGCCTTAGTAACTATGCCGTTACAAAAACAGTACTATCGAATTACATTACGCTAATCCTTGTAACTTCTGTTGATTCGGAAAGCAAGATAGTTTCTGATTCTATTGCGCATTCTAAATGGTTAAATGTTCAGTTAAGGGAACTGGAAAATCTCCAAAGCTGTGTAATTAACTGGGATTGACAGTATCAGCTGTCTTTAGAAAGAGTGAAAAAGAAATAAAATTGTTATTCATTGCTTGATTTGAATAGGCCGCTCCTAAAAGGTTTATTATTGTGTATTTGACAAAGCCAAAAATGTACTTAATGTACGTTTCAAGATGTGGTAATTTTTGTTTTCCTCTTTTAACAAGCTGAATTCGTCTCCAACAGTATCGTTCTTTCTATACCTTTGTTTTGAATTTTTGCGCAAAACTACAAGAGGGTTATCTGCGCTAGCTGTCCCTAATTTAACAGTGCAAGACTAGAAGGAAGACAGTTAGTTATCATCCCCCACCGCAAACTCTTTGGCTACTCTTTTACCAAGGAACAGTGGAATTGACTGTCACATTATAATGCCCCCACGGCTGAAAGGGCATGCATGCTTGGTGCAACGGAGATTCGATTCCGCGACCCTTATATTACGATTCGAACGCCTTAACCCACCTGGCCATGCCGGGCCATAAACCTTTGTTAAAAAAATTAGTTTTCTTTTTCACCAAAGGTGGAATTAAAAAGAAAATCTGTGACGTACAAGCCTAATACATTCCTTGATTGGCCCCATCCTCTGCTGTTGTGAAGAACCGACGAGACTCGCAAAATGTATTTTGCACGATGAACAATCTAAACCGTGTCTAACTAGAGATCGAAGCCGTAATTTAGCGAGTTAAATTCTCAAGGTGGCTCAAAATGTAAACTTGCTCCTTATGTAACTTAACTTCAAACAAACGAACGTTTTGTAATCACCTTATATAATGGGCCAGCTATGCTCTACCCCCACCATGGATATGAAAACCTGGTATGTCAAATTGCGCGAAACACATCAACCCGAAATGTTAACTTCTAAGATTTTCTTATTGTCGTTCAAACACTGAAAGAGATGTCCATGTTCATAAAATTCATACAAGAGTTCACAAAGTTATACTAAGAGAATCACACACAAATATGACCGAAAAGGGTTATAAAAGCGCTGACGTTAAAGAACACTAGATTACATCATTTTACATTCTTTGATTAAAGTGTGGTTACATAGTTGTTGTTAATTACTTCTTAACAAATATTTTGAATATCTTATCAAATCATGAACTCTTCTCCGTATCAGATGAAGAATGTTCGAGAAAAAGCAACCTGATTTAATACGCACATATTTTCTACTTTCCCTTCTGCAGCTCGACAAGAAATATCTTCCACATCGATACATAATAAAAAAAAGTTTAAAATATTGATATGACGAATCAGAAACAGTCTTCAATACAGTTTTATGATGAGATATAATACAGATTAAAGTGAAATGGTAGAGCGAGAAAGTCCTTGAAAACTTTTTATTCTGGACTTAGATAAAGAAACATACACTAACTGTACTAACCTCACAAATTTTCAAATCGGGACTAGTATAATTCACTGATCATTAATTGAAATTCAAAACTCAAGATTTAAAATTCTGCAGATTTTGAATGGTCCAACTGTTCGACTTGACGGGTGTAAAAGCTTGGACATTATCAGAGATATTTCTTATTTATATTCATTCTGTTAAACCTAAATCTCATACTCATGTTTCAAACGTCAGACAAATGATCCAACTTCGAAACATGAGGCCAGTTATAGCCAGTTGGTTAAGGCACTCGACTCGTAATCTGAAAGTTATAAGTTCGAATCCCCGTCACACCCACCAAAACATGCTCGCCTTTTCAGCCGTGGGGACGTTATAATGTTACGATCAATCCCACTATTTGTTAGTAAAAGAGTAGTCCAAGAGTTGGCGGTATGTGGTAATGACTAGCTGCCTTCCCTATAGTCTTTCACTGCTAAATTAGGGACGGCTAGCGCAGATATTTCTCGTGTGGTTTTGCGCGAAAATTCAAAACAATTTTCTAAATATTATTAAAATCTGAATTTTTATCTTAATTTTAATTATTTTTGACGGTTTTTGTTTTCACTAATTCTATCTTTGTTTTTTGTCACATTATAACGCCCCACGGCTAAAAGGGCAAACATGTTTGGCGCGACGGAGATTCGAACCCGCGACCCTCAGATTACGAGTTGCACGCCTTAACACGCTTATTTATTTTGAGGGTTGGGGCACAAAATTTTACATTTATCCGAAGTTATCTTGTGGTTCATTCTACATTCAAGTTTACGTTGATTCAAATCTCAACTGATATTCACGCTTGTCTATCTCTGCAAATTCCTCATTGCATTCACATGTAAGTCAACCAAAATGTAATATTAATTTCACATCTGTTTTTGAATTTTCAGAAAAATGTACGGTTTTAAATTTTACGTTTTCTAAGTTTTGCCATACGTTTTTATTTTTCGCTTTGTCAATTACGATAATTATGTTTATAAGTCGTGTGGAAACGTATAGATAGCGCACATTCTGTTCGCAAAATATTCCGACAACAACGTGCAAGACTCTGGAATGATGGTGTCACGTATAAATAGTATGTATTTCAGGATATTTGGACTACATCAAGTCAGGTCGAGCTTATGCGACTAATGCACAAGAAATTCCTCTTGGGAGCTGACTAGCGGCGAACGAAATATAGGTCTGTAATGTTATTTTTAGGAATTTTTAGTTAAAAATCGTTTTCAAACTAAGCGTGATGCGATAAAAACGCATGAAGCATGATATTTCATCACGTGTATTAGGCTTAAATAACTGGCAGTAAACAAATCTTTAAAGACTGAAAGATACAGGACGAAAAATTTAAAAAAGGGAGAAATACGAGATTAAGAGATGAAAACAAGCGAAGATTTAGAACATAAAAGAAACAAACACATGAAAATAAAACAGAAATTTATTAATCTAAAGGGTGAAAATAAATACGAGTATTATAGTAGCACGCAGTGTTTTGAGAATGAAAGTAAAGTGAATTTTTTAACATTGTATTGCCGACAGTATTCCATAGATTGAAGACAAACACAAATTTATTTATGAAAAAAATAGATCTAAACGTCAACAAATAAAAACACTAATTTTGTACTGTTTTCTATAAACACTAAAACAAGGTTTAAAACAAATAAAAGTTATTTTGTGTGATATTGATATCCTAAACTTTCATAGCTTATATCTCCATATCAACATTCGAATCTGGAAATGAACAGCCTAAATGATATATCAGCACTCGAATACAGAAGTGCATAACCTAAATACCAACATTAGCACTTAAATCAGGAAAACAGAAGTGCATAACCTAAATACCAACATTAGCACTTAAATCAGGAATACAGAAGTGCACAACCTAAATACCAACATTAGCACTTAAATCAGGAATACAGAAGTGCACAACCTAAATACCAACATTAGCACTTAAATCAGGAATACAGAAGTGCATAACCTAAATACCAACATTAGCACTTAAATCACGAATACAGAAGTGCACAACCTAAATACCAACATTAGCACTTAAATCAGAAAGTTCATGGTCACAATACTGACAAAAGCACCCATTTTTTATCAAAACAAATGTAATTTTTCTCATCGTTATAACTCAAAGGTTAAGTGTATATGTGAAATGTATAACAGGTAGACAAATACATAACGAGACCAAATCGTACCAAACTCTTACATATAACACGTAAAATCTATAAATTTTGAGCCACATAGAAAAACAAAGAAAAAAAACTTGACTAGTTCAAAGAAAACGTAAAATTCA
Source organism: Carcinoscorpius rotundicauda (assembly GCA_011833715.1). Classification (NCBI taxonomy): domain Eukaryota; kingdom Metazoa; phylum Arthropoda; class Merostomata; order Xiphosura; family Limulidae; genus Carcinoscorpius; species Carcinoscorpius rotundicauda. The sequence goes on along the minus strand of CM022391.1, from coordinate 169,400,193 downwards.
TCTGTCGCGAATTAGTTGAAATTCAATATGGCGCAAATACTGGGAATTACAGTTAGGCCAATGAACGAACGTTTACGTAACGACTTTTTTCACACTTAAACATGTTACAAGTGGGAAAACGCCGGTCAGACAAAATTTACAGGAGTGATATTTTACACTGAAACGAGTCGGTATGAGATTAGTTTTACTTCTGAACTCATTTTTTTAAATGACTTAACAGAAAAAAATCAACTTATAACATCGGATTTCGCTCGATTTGAAATCATTCACCGAGTCTCTTATAAAATCCCTAGAGCGAGAGTAAAGTGACTCATTCAAAACAGTTACATACAGACATGTATGTAATATCTACATATATCTTTGTATGCTGAGTGTATAACGTGTGAACACACCATATACAATTTCCGATTTCCTGGCCAATGAAAGTAAACATAAACCTCTGTCTGACATTCTGCTGTGCCCTTACATTATTAAGCAGACGATGACGAAAAGAAAAACTTTTACTCAGACGAAAATAAATCTTTTAAATCATTTTCAAATTCGAGAAAGCGAATAGATGACTGGCGCAACTCTTGTTCAGGCTAAAGTCTGCTTAATGAGGTTTATCTCAGGTTGTTATAAACGTTAATATTTTCATACGCTAAATTTGTGAACACAGTAAAAATTATACTTGAAAGTTCAGTTACTTTTCTGTTTCTCTTTGAAAACAACAGAGACTGACAGTACAAAAATATCGTTTGTTTGTTTGTTTTTTGAACTTGGCGCAAAACTACACGACGGCTAACTGCGCTAGCTGTCTCTAATTTAGCAGTGCAAGACTAAAGGGAAGGAAGCCAGTCATCATCACCCACCGCCAACTCTTGGAATGCTCTTTTGCTAACGAATAGTGGGATTGACCTTAACATTTTAACGTCCCAAGGCTGGAAGAACGACAATGTTTGGTGTGACGGGGATTCGAACCCGCGATCCTAAAATTGCGAGTCGATCGCTCTAACACCACCTGGCCATGCCTCGCCACCTAGCGTTTATGCTTGCAAATGTGGTGTTAGTTAAACAGTCTTCAGAATTTTACTTTTATTTTCTGAGGCAACTATAAATAAGTACAAATCTGATTATTACTTTAATTTTTTAAACTCCTTTATTTTTATAATTACAATTGGAATGTAGAGCAAGAAAACAAGCCAACACAATTAAAATGTTTTATTCCATAAAATGACCTTTCTTTAATTCGAATTTATTTGTTTTTAGTTATCCTTAGTTTTACCCAATTATGTGATACAGTTTTAAAATTTTATAAAGTTCTACAATAGAAAGGAACTGTTAGATCAGCTATGAAATAAAAGAAGGTATTCCTCTGCTTGTTTTACTCTTTTTGTTACAACAAATTTTATTTTACAAAAAAATCATTCCAAACTTTTTATTTCAGAAATACAATATGTGTTTATTTGTGCGTATGCGTATTTCTTATAGAAAATCCATATCGATTTATCAGCTATGTTCACTGAGGGGAATCGAACTCGTTATTTTAGCGTTGTAAATCTGGAGACTTACCGCTGTCCTAGAGGTGGAAAAATACGATATGTAAAAATTTAAGCCAACGTACTGAGACATCCCACTACACTTATTTTTGTGGAGAATTTCGTGGACAGAATTTGAATACGTAGAAAAATAAGATAACATATAATTAGCAGTTTTAACCGTTTTAACTATTTTTCATCTTTATCGTGGTCCATCTGACAAGGTCAACAGCGTGATGTTAAGTCTGAGGGAAAGTCAAAGACGAACTGATGAATATATTAATCGGTTACAGAACTAAAAAGCTGTGTCTAACTTTATAGACAGAGATAATTAAATAAGACCAGTAAATGTGTTATAAAAATAACAGAATCAGATCTTCTTACGCGGTTATAATCCTCAAGCCATCTACTCTAACTTGATGAATTCGTAGAAATCTTTTTGTTGTGACTATTAAAACGCTCATAAACAGCTCGTATAACTGACTGTCTCATAATGGCGTCATTCTTGATTAAGCTTTGGATTTCTCAGAATAGCTTCCGCTGAAAAAGTTTCCATGAATTATTCGGGTCCTACCAACCTATAAGTCTGACTTGCATCTTACTGATATCCATCTATCTCAGTACTAAGCGGATCAAATCCTCAAATTCAACAGTTAATAATGGAGTCAGTAAATCCAACAGAGTCAATAATTTACACACAGTCTAGTCTTCCCCTCCCCCGAAGAAAACAACAAATAATTGACTTCTGCGTGGGTGTATGGGTGATAAAGTTCAGTGTCCTCTTATCATTATAACTTATATACATTATGTAAATATTGTGAGAGAAATGAATTAAGTGTCGTTTATTCCTTCTTGGAGAAATTAAAAGTAATAAAGTTAATTAGTCTCATTATGAGAATGATTTTCAATAAATTTCCTCAGAACTGATAAATTAATTTTAACTCACCTTTTTTCTAAAAGTTTGGAATAAGTAAGGAGTAATTCAAACAGTTTTGGTGAAAGAATGTCGAAGGTTAATGTTACTGAAAAAGCCAATAGTTTTTTTTGTAGTAACAGAAGTGTGATACGGTCTCGATCTCTAATTCATAAAAAAGTAACGAGTTTTTTGTTTTCTTTTAGGAAGAGTAAGGGAAGAAATATACAGATAGTTTCATTCATAAGTTCTTGTGGGACGGTTTCATTGACAGTTACCGGGTACTTATGCGTTGTACTAAATTAGCTATTTTAAAGGAATTACATGGTATAAACATATCACTGCAATATTTCACGTGCATAAGATCTTTTACATAGAAAGAACCACAAGAAATCCACAGATAATCACTTAACAGAAACAATTCAGATAATATGAAAAACCGAAACTAATATAATACAAACTAAGAAAACCTACGCGATGTTTGGGTTTTTCAAAAACAATGTTCATTTATAAATACTTTTCTAAACCGATTTTGGAAAATAGAAACTATAAATAAGATAGGCGTGTTTACTGGTGTAAATGAGCACATAAGGTAAATAATCAGAAAGCCAAGCCACAAAAGAGAGAATACATGGGTTGGTCTAAAGAACCCACGCAGATTTCTTGGAAAACGCTCTCCGCCCTCACAAACTCAAGAGTGGGCGACGGATTGAGGCTGAAAACAAAGCAGAAAAACGCTACTTAGGAACAGGGCATTACTTCTAGTAATGGCGTATCTTTAGCTTTCCCATGGTAAATATAGGAACTAAGAATCTAGCTAACATTAAATGCATATCTTTACCTGTGAAGTTGAAGACATGATATGGCACAATCACACTCTGTGAATGTAATGCATCAAATAAGCTGCACTCGCTCATACAGTTGCGTAAGATAAAAAATGCGAGTGACAGTTCACAACAAAATTCGATAGTCCAATATTGACACGGGTAAACTTATGGTTAAAGAATATCTTGCATTTTCTGAGCAGATGATCAACATGTAATAATCAAATATGACCTTAATCCTGAGCTATTACCAGCTTCAATGTAATGTCTGACAGCTGCACGAAGCCTAAGGTCGAAGTAAGTTTTTGGCTCTGAATAACTGCCAACTTTAACTTAATATCTGACAGCTACACGATGCAGAAGATAAGAAAGAGTCCTGAGCTACTGTTTGATGACCGGAATACTAAAGCATTACCTTGAATTACTGACAACTTCTAAAGTATATTAACATGTAAATATATAAAAAAGTCAAAATATGAACAGGTGTAAGACGCTAAAGCATGTCAAGCAACTATCACTTCGTAAGTTTAGTTAACTGTGTCAAATATAAACTTCTAAGACAAAAATATTGGTTCATAGGGCGTGGATCTCAGCGCTCTACTATCTTAAGAAAAGGATTATTATAAAACATGTTATCCGTTAGAACTGCATAAACAACTAGATGACAGTTTTGTTTTTTAAATTATGTTACTAAGCGTATCCAATTATTATTCGAAGGATTTATTAACCCTAAATATATCGATGCCGTGCTAAACGGTAACAAATTACAGTTCTTTGTATCCATAATGTTTCAAAACAATAGGGATACAAGTAAGATAAAGAAGGGATACATAAGATAAGTTATGCAATAGCTTCTACCAAAGAGTTGCTAAAAGATTAACTACAAATTACAACTGACAATAATTAATATTAACTACAAGGGACAAGAAATCATAAAAATGCTTCTACGACCACTGAGCTTCAAGTCATAAATAAGGTATTCTCTCTATTGGTAGTGTTTTCGAACTTTATCCTCAGAAAAACCACACTTTATTGCTAAAATAATTCATCTTAAAAATGTTGAGCAAAAAAGATGTGGAGTTTAGTGGGTTTATCGGACAGTGCTTCTCTTGCAAAATAGAAATGTTCATGTTTGTATACCACGATACGATAAATAAAACGTGCTTATGGATACTAATTAGATTCTGAGTGATCTGAAACAGAGATAACACCAACGACTAGTCTGTAATCCCTTATAAGCTGCGTCGTTCATAGTACACACGTGAAACTGAAACTACAACTGCTGTTACTTCTACTGTGTATTACTATGTCATTCTTCACAACACACACGATGGGATCCTGCAACTATTTTAGTGACTATTCAACTATGATTCAAAGAAAAATCCATCACAACAAATACAACGATGACCAGACGTGCCACAATACCACTTTTGCTCATGTTGGTGGTGATGCATTGTTGTGATAGGGAATTATGACCTTTGTAAATATCAAAACCGCTCTACGTTTTAGCGAAAGCTCCTAAAAAAGCTATAGAGCGAAACGTTGAGTGCCTAATTAAATAAAAAACATTTTGATGTTATGAGGTCATTTATTTCTAGTACTATAGTTTGCTGCAGTAAAATAACTTTCAGATTGTTTAGAAGTAAGTTTACTTTATAACCTCATCCACTGTATTTAAAATCAATTCAAAGTTTTTAGTTCGAACATCATTTAACCATTCTTTGTGAATTTTCATTTTTAGTCAAATTATAGGAAACAAAATAAGGGCTTAGGGTAAACAGCCACTTCTGAAAACAATCTTTCTTTTAAACTTATCGAGCAAAACAATTTGTCGAATTATAATATAATAAAACAATGAAACAAACCATTAATCATAACTACTCACTCTCCGATTTCTTTCCCATTCCAACAGTTGACTTCCCCTTGTACTGAGAAAGTTTCATTGTTACATAAACTGTCTGCCAGCTTTGTGTAAAACCATTTGTTTTCCTTCAGTGTCTTCACGAAGTCCTGAAGTTCGGATTGCCAAGTGGAAACCACTGTTCTCGATGTCACGATGCTTCCGTTTGTTTCTTGTTGAGAGTCTGTAACTTCTGACGACGATCTCGTTGACCTTTGGAGATGTCCACACAGGCTTTTAACCTTGACGCAGACAACATAAAGGTTAAATGAGCTGAGAGTCGGAAATTAGCACGCATTTTTAACTCCAAATATAAAATCAGTTAAAAATTAGGCATAAATTTTATACCATAAATAATGGTATTAGCTTTATTCCCATGTAGATTTCACCACTGTCATTCCTCATTAAATAAGGTTCATTTTATTCAGTAAGCATTGAACTCGCAGTAAAATTATTCGGAAAATTTGTTTTCTTCAAGTTCGAAAGAATTAGGAGTAAATATACTTAAAATTCAAACTCGAACTATTTGTGAAAAAAACAACCGAAACTATAACCGCTTGGAAGTTGAATTAAAGTAAGAATAATTACATAAAATCAACAGTACATGGTGTTCGGAAAATCACTGTGCAGTTTTGTAATTATATTTTATTCAGTCTGTTTCAAGCCAGCGGTGTTTAGAAACAAAATAAGAAGGATCCAGGCCTGTATTGATATCAACGGGGATCACTTTCAACATTGTTTACAATTGTCATTCATATTTACCTCCTGTACTCCATATTGAAACATGCCTGTTAATAAATATATAAAAGTGCACAGTGAATTTTCGAACATCCTGTATTTCGCCAAGTTATTACACTTCCTATGCACATATTTTAGTTTTAAACATTTCTTATTTGCTCCATTACAAAATGTGATTATATGGAGTTGTAGAGGTTCCGAGAATTACTACACTCTTAAACATAACAGAAACTCCTTTCTACCGCTTTCTAACAGCTTTAAGAACCTTTTGGTATAGACGTATCCACACTATTCAGTTGAGTTTTGCTTTCAAAATATCAGTTTCTAACATTCTTATGCACCTGAGCTTTTGTAAATGCAAGTCGAAGCTTTAATTATACTCTCTATTTGTGTGAAATATAGAATTCCAATATGCTACACCAGTTTGAACTGCAGCCTAGAATAAAATAAGCTATTATATTTTGTAAGAAATAACTGACAGTTAGCTAAAAAAGCAAACATCTTAAACATGGAGATGAGCTACTTAATTCGATATTTTCTTCAAGGTTATATATATAACTAACATATATATCAATGTTTAAAATAACAGGAAACATCTATTTATAAGAACAATAAAGTGATTTATTTTTAGTGGGAAGATAGATACTATATAGTATGACATAACACTGGTATGTTTTCTTCAAACCAATGTTCTGTCGATTGTTTTTTGTTTGTTTGTTTTTTTTAAATTCGCGCAAAGCTACTCGAGAGCTATCTGCACTAGCCGTCCCTAATTTATCAGTGTAAGACTAGAGCGAAGGTAGCTAGTCATCACCACTCCCCGCCAACTCTTGGGCCACTCTGTTCCCAACTAATAGTGAGATTGACAGTCACATTATAACGCTCCCACGGTTGAAAGGGTGAGCATGTTTAGTGCGACGGTTATTCTAACTCGCGACCCTCAGATTACGAGTCGAACGCCGTAACCCACCTGGCCATGCCGGGCCTATGTTCTGTCAAAACGTATAGTACGTCACCTTAAGAATGAATACAAAAGTCACTTTATTACGCTTATAAAGTTTTGTTTGCCAATTTATTACTATCCCAGCGTAATATGCTTAGTTAACCATTAATACACTAACAATGGTATAAAAAACACGTTTCAACATTTCCCTCCTCTTTTTGTGTACTGTAATCATAAATAAGAACGAACATATACCAGTATTGTAATGCACTTAGCGTACGTGTATGAATACTATGCTTTATACAGTTCATAAAAAATAATAATTCAGCTTAATGCCTATCTTTGGAACTACTTTTTTATCTATATTTTACTCGGTCTGGTAATCATGACTACTTACTACTAGCTGACACTACGATTTCCATAGTAACAAGCTTCTATGAAGAACAGCAAGACCACACGTATTCTGACAGACTTCACCATACGTAGACGTCAGCAGGTAAAGGCACATAAATCCATTTGAGTGGATTTATCGCATGTCTCTCAAGAAAGCAGCAACTGATTCCAAGATGAGACAGGCAACTCATAAGTTAAGCTTTCCTTGACTTCAAATCATTTTTATTATCTTGTTAACGTACCAGAAGACATTTCGAACTGAACTGTATTTTTTTTCTTTTTAAGTCGGAGGATTCTCTTTCGTAGTCAGGCTTAATTTTGCTGATACGTGTGTTGCTGCGGATTAATTTGGAGTGTATTTTTTGAGGCCGCAACTATTCTAAGCATACGTGTTTCTCTGGTTTCTTGGACAACATTGAGAACATCTTCATCCTCTAAATATTGCGCGTATACAAAATTTGAAACTTCTGCTGTACAAATATGCTTCCCGAGTGATTTCAGTTATGCCTTAAATTTCGAAAAAACGAAGTAGACGCTAAAAGTGTCGTCCGTTGAGATACGACTGTGATGTCATGCCATCGTATTAACACAGACGTTGTTAATATAAAGTATAATCTAGGCACATAACACTGTCCTTAGCTTCCAGATCAGATGGTGGGCAATTATAACATCAACACAAGTAACACACATTTTATTGTTATGTATTACTTGTTTACATCTACATCCACGTAAATGCGAGGGTTAAAGAAATTTATTTATTTTTCATGTTAAATAATCTTTCTCACTACATTTAAATGGTAATTCAACAATAAGCTCGTCTTTGTTGTTGTTTATAATCAAACACAAAATTACACAAAGCTCTATCTGTGATCAGCCCAACACAGGTATCGAAACCCAGTTTTTAGTGTTGTAAGTCCGCAGACATACCGTTGTGCCACTGGTGGGCAGCTCGTCTCTGAATACCCACAACGTACACGCTTTAAACAAAAAAAAAAAAGAAAAATACAATAATTTAACGCAGTTCACACACTGTCCAGAAACTCGCGATATTATCATACCTGTTTAAATAATATTAATTTCTACATATATTTAAATAACACATGCATAATATTCAGTTTAATAATTAGTATTTCATTAACACATAACCACAGGTTTCTTTGTTACGTAGTCTATTCAACGTCTGTAAACAGGGTTACATATGGAATTACATGTCTAATGTCTGAGATTGGTTGTGTAAGGACCTTACTACCACGAGCCTGTCATGAAAAGAAGCGTTTCTTTATCACAATAACGTCAATCAATATCCAGTCATAAAGACTTCCAAGACTTTGTTCAGCTACATTGGAAGCTTGTGAGAGCTCTCGTCAAATTCGAATTATTGTTTATTATTTTGTTAGATATGAACAACTCCATCGCATGGTATTTGGATCAGGGGTTTCTTGGATCATATACTCTCCAAATACATCCGTCTTTGTTTAAACACTATTATAATACAACATAATTACATGAAAATGTGCTTTAACGGGTACATCACAAGAAGAAAAATCGTTTGACGTATTATTTAAATAACTATATGAACTATATAAAAAAAATAAGGCATTTACAAAAAAAAAAAATAAAAAAAAATCTATAATAATGATGAGACATAAGCCTGTAATAAAATACTTCGAAACAAACTACTGTTTGGAAGAATTTAGGCTTAAAACAAAAACGTTGTACTCAAGTAGTCAATGATCGATTCTGATATTTCAAAATACCACGAGCCACAGGAATTCCATTTCACGACAGCCTCAACCAAACAATGAAGTTTTATGGTCTGATATGACGAAACTTACATTCTCAGAAATGTCATTGTTATTGTTTGAGATAAAGTACGCGTTCTCCAAAAACCGGAAACAAAGACAATAAGAACTTTATTATTCAGATCCAACGATGAAACACAAAGTTAATTTATCCTTTCATATTCTCACTATTTGAACTCATCGTCACTGACAGTTTCTTTTCGTAGGAAACTCTTTTCTTGACATAATCAAGTTAGGAAATTTTCAAATTTGAAAATATATTGAGCGGCTTTAAATACGCAACAAGCTATAAAATAATTTGTTTCATATAAAACGTATGTTTAACCCAGCGTATTAAAATTGTTTAACTGTGTGTACCTTGTTGTCTTTTTAACGCCTTTCAGTAAACGAAAAATTTCACTTTAAATTGCAAAGTCAACTAAATATAATGGAAGTTCTAACTCAAAACTAAGCTTTTAAATAAACACATTTTCTAGTTATCCCACATATAAGGTGAACGAGTTTTGTTTGTTTTCAATTTCGCACAAAGCTACTCGAGAGCTATCTGCGCTTGCCGTCCCTAATTTAGCAGTGTAAGACTGGAGGGAAAACAGCTAGTCATCATTACTCACCGCCAACTCTTGAGCTACGCTTTTACCAACAAATAGTGAGACTGACCGTCACATTATAAAGCCCTCACAGCTAAAAAGGCGAGCATGTTTGGTGTGATGGGAATTCGAACGCGCGAACCTCAGATTACTAGTCGAGTGCCTTAACCACCTGCCCAAGCCGGGCCTAACGAAGAGCAATAATACTATAAGAATTCAACAAAGAAGCTTTAACTCTAGTTGAAACGGGTATGTTATCTTGGTTATGCCCGCAGGGGAGAAGAGACGGTTCAAGAATAATAAAATAATACACGGTTATAAAAAGTTTGAATTTTTATCATGAAGGTAGCCCTGATGTCTCGTAATTATCTATTTTCCATAATAATCGATATATTATTATGTTTTACAGCTTCGCTAAATAAATGTTTCTAGGAGGTTACCCACTTTCGTTTGCAAGTTTCTAAATTTCTTTAACGAAGTCAGAACGAATGAACACGACATAAGCTCGTGTCCCTGGTAATCGGGCAGGCACTCTTAACTGAATGAACTCCATTCGATGAAACTAGAACTGATGGAATTTGGTCCCGATCATCTCTGACAACTGGATTAATGACAATCGAGACCTGATCATCTGACAACTGGATTAATAACAGTCGAGACTATCATCTGACTATGGAATTAATGACAATCGAGATCTGATCATCTCTGACAATTGGATTAATGACAGTCGAGACTTTACCATCTGACAACTGGATTAATGACAATCGAGACCTGATCATCTGACAACTGGATTAACGACAATCGAGACTTTACCATCTGACAACTGGATTAACGACAATCGAGACTTGATCACCTGACCACTGGATTAACGACAATCGAGACTTTACCATCTGACAACTGGATTAACGACAATCGAGACCTGATCACCTGACCACTGGATTAATGACAATCCAGACTTGATCATTCACTTGATGATGTTACCTACTTGTTTAGTAAAATCTTGATTTGTTGTCAAAGAAGAGAAAAAAAATCAAACATAATTTAAAATGATCTTTAACACAAAGTTTGCTACGATAAAGAACCAAGTATCCACTATTATTTTTTAAATTGCGTTCGTTTTAAACTTGAATTAATATTCGGCTATATCGTGTGTAATTATATTAGCATAAAATTGTTTAAAATGTGTTACAGGCAATACAACTACTTACAAAATGTGTCCTGGTATAAGGGAATGTTTAAAACACGTTTTGTTAATATATGCCGTTTATGAAAAAGTCGAAGCAAAAATTTTAAACATGGCAGTGAAAGAGTTAGTTTTATATCTTCTGTTGAGACATGTTTGTCATTATGGTTTCCAAGCTGCCGTGCTAATCGAGTAGGTTAATAAGCTAATAGTGCAACAAACAGTTATACAACCTGTCAGTGATGTATAAAACAGTTATACAACCTATAAATCACTTTTAGTTTTTAGTCGCTAGAGGATCGCATTTATTCAAGTAAAAAGCGAAAGTAACAATTTTTTTCTTAAAAAATAACCGTTGAACTATGGGCGGCAAGTCTCACTGAAAGTTCTGGGTACTGTACGAGTAGTTTACCACATGCCATAAACTGAAAATGTTCAACCGAGGCTGACCAAGCAGTGTATACACGCGCACACATACGAGAGAACAGCAGTGATATGAAACAATTCTTCATTCAACATTATAAACACATCAATTATTCAATATAACAACTCTTTTTATGGACCAATTAAAACTAGTGTTGAAGGATAACGTGTTTATGAATGTATCTCCAGAAATACTATAATGCGTGTATTGTTACTTGGAGAAGTGTTGTTTTAAGTGAAACAGTAGATGTAGGTAGAATAATATATTCAGGTCAAGTGTTAGCATCAGCGCCTAATTACCACTTTTAATATACTGCCTTACAAAAAAAATAAACATTGAATTCGATACGAAATAATTCTTCCTCTGGAGATGGGAGGCCATGTGTGACTGAATGAAGTATGCATCTAGAAACAGAGTTTCTTTCCAGTAAAGTTAGCACAAAAATTATAATAACGCTAAGAGTCTCCCTTCTATTTGCCACACGTGAATAGAACAACAATAGACTGTTACATAAATCATAGAAATTAGGTTCAGTTCACAAACCTAACGTCACGAAAAAGCTAATTTTTACTTCATGAAGACATACAGATTTGGCAACACAACTGCTGTGATTGAAAGATCCTACGAATATTAAATTTTGTTAATCATTTATAGCGACAAGTTTTGCTCAACGACCAGCTTCACAAACTTAACCCCTTCATATTATGTTATCATCGTAGAGTAGACAAATTATTTAAAGTAAATTCACCTCACAAAACATGTGAACTGGCTTTATGTATTTTAATACTTACATTTTTAAAATCTGTTTTGTTCATTTTATTCACTTAAAACAAGTTGTGGTTTCAGCAGACTTGAGGCTCTCTGAGTGAAGTCACTACTATTCAATAATGTTATGAACTGAGCAGATTCCTGCATAAAATTGTTTTTAGCCACGGCACAGCGGGTCACAGAATGGTTCTGAGGTTTTAATGTACAAACGTTTAGCGCATAGCTCCGTCATCTCTCGCCCGATTTGAAATCTAATTACAGTTTCGGATTAAGGAGGTCAAATCCTTTTTCTTCACGAATTTGACTACGCCAAAGGTCTCGGAGATTAATGTACTCTAATAGTGGTTAAAATAATATCAACTTAAGGGTAAGCTGGTAGAGATTCTGGTGAGTAATAGAATCGAATGGGGTATACCCGTGTCTCACACTTGGTATTGCTGGCACACAAAACTAGCTGATAAAGAGGGTAAAATAAAAGTTTCATAGATTAATTTAGCCTAATCCTACCAACATGGATTTCAATTGCCGCGGATACTGATGGTTCCCTCTTGTTTTTAATTTTGTCAGAATAGGCACGTGTGCTAGTAGACTATTCATATGCTAGATGGTGAAAGCAGAGGGTTTTTTCCCCTATATAAAATTAGTGGTAGGAAAAAATGACAAAAACACCTTTTATTGTGCTCCTACCGTTTGCTCTTTACATCTTAAATTAAATTCATCACGATTTAAGCATCAAATCTTCCTTATAAGATAAAGAATGTAAACATTGTATATATTGTTGATTTACAGCGTATCCACTGAAGAAAATCATGATACAATACATATTTTGATTCAATACATTAATTGAAAATCTCACCAATATCTCATTTTATACAATTAGAAAGATTACTATATTGCCCTCATATATATATATAATTGAATGGCCAGGTGGTTAAGGAACTCGACTCGTAATCCGAGGGTCACGGGTTCGAATCCCGAGCAAACCAAACATTCTTGCTCTTTCAGACGTGGGGGCGTTATAATGTTACAGTGAATCCCACTATTCATTGGTAAAAGAGTAGCCCAACAATTGACTGTGGGTAGTGATGACTAGCTGCATTCCCTCCAGTCTTACACTGCTAAAGTAGGAACGACTAGAACAGATAGCCCTCGTGTAGCTTTGCGCGAAATTCAAACCAAACCGACGTTTTGGTAATTGTGAAAATCAGAATTTTTAGCTTTTTCTTTTGCAATAAACATGAAAAAGTTAGGTTTATTTCCTATTTATTTTCAGCATAGTATAGAAAAATCAATAGTATTTATTTCTAGTGGAAAACTCTTCAATTTCATTTTGGTAAGTCAAATTTCTATTTTTTCACAAAAATAAAAAAAAATTTAATTAGAAAGAAAAACTCAATATTTAACTGTAATAAGATCTACTGGGAAGCACACATCTGAAGGAAATGGATTACATGGTACAGTTTTACTCAAGATAACGGGTTTTCTTGTAAGTAATTACAGAGAGAATTATCAGACGCCACAGGAACTCAGCAGTCACAATATTGAAAACAGGAGCCGGGTTGGCCCCATGATACATTGCAATATCACAAAATAAATCCGCAGATTAAGCTGCGAGTACATTATAAGAGTAACAATCAATTCATCATCATAATTGGTAGAGTATTGCCGAATGGCTGCCTAACCTTTGGTCGGTAATTAAAAACTGAGGCCGGTAACAGGATTCCTTAATAGCTTTACCGCAAATACAAAAATGTAATACAATACCAAAAGTGCATAACACACAGAGTTTAAATGTCAAAAGCTGGCGAAGCACTAGAAACCAGTGGTGGTGAAAAAATATGGTAAAATCCAAGAAAACAGCACGTTTTTTGTTCCTTTTTTTAAGTTTACTTGATTTTTGTCACAGCTCTTACCATTAATTATTGGTATATAAAGGTACCGATTTCTTCATTTTCTGATATTTACCGCATCACAGTATCATCTGATATCAAATGTATTATACGCACTCCCTTCAATGGAAACCCCTGACGGATGTTTTCTGCTCTATGTCATTTACTGAGTTTATTTATTTTTCATTCCGTAGCACAAAAGTTTTTGATGATTTTTTTCGTTTATTTGTTTTGGAATTTCGCACAAAGCTACTCGAGGGCTTTCTGTGTTAACCGTCCCTAATTTAGCAGTGTAAGATTAGAGGGAAGGCAGCTCGTCATCACCACCTACCACCAACTCTTGGGCTACTCTTTTACCAACGAATAGTGTGATTGACCGTCACATTATAACGCCCCCCACGGCTGAAAGAGCTAGCATGTTCAACGCGACGGGGATGCGAACCCGCGACCCTCAGATTACGAGTCGCACGCTTTAACACACTTGGCCATGCCGGACCACACTGTCGTTTAGGAGATCATCTCGACCATCAATGTATCAAAATAAAGTTATGGAATAGACAAGTCGGGCAACAACGTTGAGGCATATGACCAGTCCAGAACAGTATTAAATATGTAATTTCAATCATTTACATCCTCTGGTGGGACATTGGTAAGTCTAAGTCTGAGCTTAGGGGTTCGACTCTCCTCAGTGGATACAGGAGATACAAATCACAACATAATTAAAATCACACAGCTTGCTATTGACAAAATGTACGAATCGGTAGAATGTAGTCAGTTTCTTTGTGTTGAATTTCACGCAAAGCTACTCGAGGGCTATCTGCGCTAGCTGTCCCGAATTAAACAGTGCAAGACTAGAGGGAAGGTAACTAGTCATCACCACCCACTGCCAACTCTTGGGTTGCTCTTTTACCAACGAATAGTGCGACTGACTGAACATTATAACGCCCCCACGTTTGAAAGGGCGAGCATGTGTGGTGTGACGGGGATTCAAACCCGCGACCTTCAGATTACGAATTGAGTGCCTTAACCACCTGGCCATGCCGGGCCAAGTGTAGTAAGACTTGCGATTTTGTACATTTTCAAAGCGAAAAAAATGTCACATTTAAAAACAAAGTATTTGTTGTAACACTGAAGTCACTCAGTACACAAAAATCAAAAAAGTTTTGAAATTTCTACTGAATCTTGATAGCCAAAAGACAGCTAAGTGGTTATATTTACACATACATATATATTTTATTGAAACTAACCAGCCGTGATAGAAGAACACGCAAAGCAATTTTTGATGTTTCTAATTCAAGTTATTGTTTATTTTAATTTAAAAATAAAAATTCAGACCACGTACGGTTCGAGTATATATTATTAGGATATTTTGGATGAGTAGACAGACATACATTCTTCTTAACGTTGTAATATTTTTAACAACTTACACCTCGTTTTTTGTCCAAAATAAAAATCAATTGCTTCTGATTCAAACTGTTAGATTATGCTTGTATTTCTCTACTGAAAGTGATAAGCCAATGGCCCTAAAGCAGTGATTCCCAACCATTTTTATGCCTCGTACCCCTAAAAAAATTTAATATGCAAGAGTCACATAACAATATATATTAGATGTACTTCTGGTTAAACCACGGAAAATTAGAAAGGGTATCAAAAAGGGTGCTTAGTTTAAATTCAAGACGACAAAAATATAAAAAATTGCTTAATTTTGTAATAGTAACCTTGTGTTCAAGCTAAATTAATAAATAGTGGCGTTGTTTAGAATATTCGAACAAACGGTGAACACAAAAAAATACGATCAAATATCAATAACCAATTGAAATAATTCTATATTTTACATCTAATTTTCCAAGTTTCTAAATCACGCTGTTTCCTATGTAACTACTGAAATACACATCTCAAACCTGGGAGGCGCTTCCTCGGCTATGGTGTATTTTTTAGATTATTTTAGATCTAAAATACTCCTAAATACGTGGTACTTTCACCTTCTATCGTCAAGAAACGTCAGCTAATAACACCTCGAGCTTCAGTAATCCCACCCACGTAATGTTTGGTTTCGAGTATTAATCTTTACAAGTGCTCTGGTTGCTTTCCGCACAATACAGCTCCAAGGATCACTTTCCCGTCCTGTCGAAGTTTTTTCTTCAAGATGACGTGAACAGGTCACGTAATGGCAGATGAAATCTCAGTAGGGTGCGCTGCTGCATCGTGGGAACAACAAATAAAAATAGAAGGCAAATTTTGAATTGGAAATCTAGCTCTGACATCATTTCTGTTAGATTTGGTCGTAACGAGTAAGCGAAATATAAATACTGATATTACTTTACGTAAGGCTTTTGAGAAGTCGACAAACAACTTTACTGATTTACTACGCAAATCATGTATGATGTTTTGTACAATAGAGACGAATCACATTGCAGAAAGACTAGAAAATACTTTACGTATAGAAAATCCAACAAGTGAATACATCGTCCAATAAAGCAAATCATTTCATAATACGATGTAATTAATACCTGTAACAACATCAATTATCAAATTAAGCCGTGGATGAAAAACAAATACTAAAAAAACGATGTGGAGTTTTATGAATGTCTAGAAGGAAACAGTTACAAACAAACGTCGTAAAAGCAAGCATGACCTTCAACAGTTTTATAAACATACTATTAATACACTTGTTGTTGTTTTGAACTAAGCACAAAGCTAAACAATGGGCTATCTGTGTTCTGCCCACCGCGGGTATCGAAACCCGTATTTTAGCGTGTAAGTCCGGAGACATACCGCTGAGCCACTGGGGGGCCTATTAATACACACAGGTAGCTAAGAAAACTGTATGTTGTTGTTTTTTCACTGTAAAGTTAAATCTGGACAGTGAAGTAAAAGACATAACTTGATTAACTTGCGTTAAAGTCACTATTCCAGATTAAATTAATTAATATTTGTAGAGACAGAATTAGAAATTAAAGTTTGTATTCATGTTGTTGTTTGTTTCCTTCATTAGAGAAAAAATATCGAAGTATTGTTTTGCAAACGTCTTGTGTTTATTAATCATGCGTGATGTTCGTTGTAAAACGCTTTCCGATGTTAAAGTTTCATCATTTCGTAACGAAATGGAGTTGAATCTATTAAGTTTCTACTGCAGATGGAGATCTTAATAAATAACGTATTGCTTTTCGAGTTGATTCGAAAACAACTCTGCCTTATTACCTGTACACACGTGTGTATATGAGAGAGAGAAAGAACATCTGATGAGATTTAAAAGTAGTTTATACAAAGTTTGTTTGACGGAACCGGTTTTATAGCATAAGAGGTACTATTTAGTTTGAAACTATTATCCTTGTACATCAACGCTCGTTGTTTCTAATACCAGCACTTATTATCTTTATAAGTTTCAGAGTTCTCTCCGTTTCAAGCTACATATGTACAGAAGCTGAATGTTCATAATGACAGGAAATATTGGTTAATTTTTTTTCTCTTCAAAATTATGGTTTTGTGCGTTTGCAACACCAAGCATGGGAAGCACGTATGACCGATTCAATTTTTATACTTACCAGCATCTCTCTACAGATGTCCCCCGTTAGTACATCGGTAAATCTCCGGATTTACAACGCTAAAATCGGGGGTTCGATTCCCCTTGGTGAGATCAGTAGATAACCCAATGTGGCTTTGCTATAAGAAAACACACACACAGCTACCCCACAAATACTATTAATTACATTAACTGTTAAAAAGCGATTAAAATCAGCACAATAAAACAATGATGACATTTTAAGGGTAACTGCCTTTCCACAACAGCATACAGTGAACAGCAGTAAAAGTTGAAACTTTGTGGATGTAAGGACTCAACCCCACATCTTTAACTGATTTTCCCCTAATTTGTACAGTTCAACATCAGCGTTTAGAATTTATTTTATAGATGGAATATTCCCAACGCATTTGGAAACTATTACCATAGGCACTCTTTCCTATGACTTTAAAGTGACAACTTGGACTAACAACGGGAATGCTGTATTATGCGTGGCTTGAATAATTTCAAAAAGACAAACTTGCTTGTCGCAGTATGAAGGTGCTGTCGTTTCGTGCAAGTTGTGGGGGCGATCAGTACCGCAACGGCTCAGATAGGCAGACTAATTTTCGTCATTATATAATACATTTAATAGTTTCGAGTTGCAGTTCGTAGCACAACTGGACAAAGAAAGTGAACCAGTAGTAGTTTCCAGGATTCTAATACTCGCCCAACAGGTAATGAAAGACAATTTCTTTCACAAAAAGTGACCACATGTCTTACACCCAAGCTAATGTTAGTCAGTCATCCCTTATTTTTAGTTAAACAAACTAAACTAACACAAAAGTCGTTAAAAATTCATCTTCTCCTAACCAAGGTTCGTCCCTAAGCACAAAGTGAAAAGTATGTTTTATTATTTTCTTATCAGCTGAATTTCAATTTTTAATATCGCAAGAAATTCCAAATTTCGTCTTCCAGTCGTGAAAATAACTGACGACTGAACCAATACTCACTGTATGCTGTTTCATTTTCCTATGACATATCATATTTGTCAGTACTTACAATTATTAACAGCAAATAACCATAAATACACCTGTTTCTTGCACAATCAGTGCCAAATCACTTTTAAAGCTCTATGAACTCGCACCTAAACAGTTCAGGGTTATGTTTATACTCAGTTGTGGGTTTGTTACTCATAGGTGAAAGTAACGGATTGTGTATCTTATGCTGATTGCTTTCCATTTAAACTTAAACTTTAGATTTAGGGCTTACATCTCTTAAGCCGACTAAAACTTACAGCGCACAAACAGGAGTGTATTGGGGTATGAACTCATGATGAATGAACCCTTTACGCAAACAATATTCTGAGAATTTCTACAATAGCAAATCTTAATAAAACGTACACGATAGTACAGATTACTTCTTCCCTCTTCTCTGCTAAGTACAAGACTTCAGCATTCACTCTGGTTGCAAACCGCTACGACCTCGATAAGTATCACCCAACAACTAAGTTGTTAGACTAGAAACCGTATGCCTTTTGCATCCAACGACAGACCAGTTAACATTCCAAGTCGGACGTATTATCCATGATAACTGGTTACGAGATATCTGTGGAGATGTTAGAGTTGATCAGGCAGTAAAAAAGAACGACCGTGCCAATTCTTTTCTGCTACCGTACAGGTAGGTGTCTCTCTCGTCGAGTCAGTGGCAAGGCCAGATAGCAGATATTCACATTCCTGAGACGTTATCAACACTGATTGACCTCGGGATTTCATTCCGACCCGTCCCTTCTCCAGTTTTGTATCTTTAAAAAAGAATGTATACAGGCAGAGATTCCACAAGACAAGATTTCACAAACAAACGTGGGATGATCGGAACACAGCCCACATTTATCGGTGTAACAAAAAAAATCGTTAATGCAAGATTTTAACTTCTTACAATCCTCTTAACGGCTAGAAAGCTAGAAAAGTTTTAAGATATAAATATAAGCGTGATAAATAATCAAAGACATTTCTCATTTTACAGTATTATTAAGTATCTTGCTTAGAAATAATGTAATCTATGTAATTTAACGAGTAACGTGTGAGCATGCATGCGTAGAAAGCTTTTTGCATCCAGTAAACTACGCAAATATGAAATTAGGAGCAAGGAATTACGAACGTTACCATATGCATAACGGAGGGGTAGACGTAGATGAAATGCAAAGCGAATGTTAGTTGGGGAATAAACCTATAATCCCTCAAAGCCACATCTTCGACCGCATTGTTTACATGCTAAGATAATGGATGCAGGTTTTTTATTTATTTTTAGAGAATCGAAACTCCATCGAGTTTTAAGACTTGTTCCAGATTTTCAAAATGTCGTTAAATCTGGTGTCTCTTACTAGATAGGTAGAGTGGACATTAATTTTCCATCACAACATTCAGCTTAGTGTCTTCTGTAGTAAAAGTGTTTGGTGAATTTTACATATCGCAGAACAGGTTTCACCTCGTAGTCATTAAGACGCCTCGCACGGCCTTTATACTCGTTCAGAATTACATGTACCTCATACGTGAGTAGTTTTGGTAGTTCATTTAACTGTTGTAATTGCTTTGAAAACATGGCACTGCCTTTACATTTTACATACTTTGTGCATTCTAGAGCAAAATACCACATCCAAAAAAATAGTTTCGAACACGAAGTACAAGTTTACCCTCTAGTACCATTATCATAGTCCCTTAAGCTACCAACGACTATTCTCAGTCACTTGGTTTGGCTAAATACCAATGACCTGAGGGTTCAGAGGTAAATCTGAGGACTTTTATAATGCTCAACGTCGGGATGACACACCCGTAATAGACAAAGTACAGATGGCCCATTGCGTAGCTTTGCACTTAACAACGAATACCACTCGATAAAAGATACATTAGTTGTGTACAATTTGATTTAAAAAAACATTCTCTTTATCATAGCACGAAGTATTTAATGGAATGTTAATTATCTTCGGCTATTGTTTGTTTGTTTAGAATTTTGCTCAAAGGCTTCACAAGGGCTATCTGCGATAGCCATCCCTAATTTTGCAGCGTAAGCCTAGAAGGAAGACAACAAGTCACCACCAACAACCTCTAACTCTTTGGCTACTATTTTATCAAAGAATAGTAGGATTGACCGTAATAATATAGCGTCCTCACAGCTGAAAGGAGAAGCATGTTTGATATAACGAAGATTTAAACCCGCGACCCTCGAATTTCGAGTCTGGCGCTCTAACCACCTGGCCATGATGGGACCGCATCTACTTTTCACATTTTAAATTGATAAATTAAATAGCAATAATTATTAACATATGCCCAGTGTGGTAAAAAAAAATGTATATTATCATTAATGTGTTTGCCCTTTATGAAACATTCTACTTTTTTAAATATATATACACACTTTTTGTTTTAACTGTATTCTCAATACGGCTGGTATGGATATTTTAATTAAAGATTGAATAAAGTACAGACAACGTTCCGACCTTCTTAGGTCATCTTCAAGTTAGTCTGTACTTTATTTTAATTAAAGTTTTAATACCCATACCAGCCGTCTTTAGAATATATTTTTTCTTTAAATAGGTTTTTCATCATCACGAACTTCATTTTAATTGATGGCTCACTGATGAAGGCTTACAACGCCATACATTTAATTTTCATACCTACAGTTGCGGACTTAGGCAGTCCATTGTATATCTTTGTGCTTTAAAACATTTTAAACTTTCAAACAATGATATAATTCTTACCCTAGAATATCATCACTATAATTATCCCAAAATATTATTAATTTTATTTTCCAACTTTTCTAACGATGATATAATTTCGTCCTCACAATATCATAACTATAATTCTCCCCAAACCTCCAGAGATAATATTTTACAACAGTTACAATAATAAAAAGTTACTTTATACGAGTAGCTACATATTCCAGCTTTTGAATAGGTTCCAACACTGTTAACGCTACCACAGAACAATTCATCCATTTTGCTACTCAAGAGGAAAAGTCTGTCTTACAAGAATATTGAAGTTACTTATTTAGTGTCATTTACCTCCAAACTTCTTTTTCCCACTAATAATTTCAGGGTTGTATCTTTTCATTCCCACTAATAACTTCATGGTTGTATCTTTTCATTCCAACTAATAACTTCATGGTTGTATCTTTTCATTCCCACTAATAACTTCATGGTTGTATCTTTTCATTCCCACTAATAACTTCAGGGTTGTATCTTTTCATTCCCACTAATAACTTCATGGTTGTATCTTTTCATTCCCACTAATAACTTCAGGGTTGTATCTTTTCATTCCAACTAATAACTTCATGGTTGTATCTTTTCATCTCCTACTGTTTTAACCAATAATTCTGTTTCCGCATTCAACTTCTTTCAGTTACTTAACAATAGTACAAACATTGTTGTAATTAAACCTTTAAAAATCTTCTGCTTCCTACAGCTTCGTCAATATTTCTCTTCTTATTCCAAACTTTATGTTGCAATAATTTATTCACTAATAGTCTACTTATCTGGCCAAATACATTCTTCCATTTGAATAACATTATCAAATATGTTATTATTCCTATTAACTCCTTTTTACTGCTATTTGTCATCCACCTGAAGTTTTTAATTAAAAAACAAACCTCTGATCAGGTTGTTTTGATATGTACGTCAAAACTAAAAATAACAACAACAAAACGATTCATTCAAGTGACTATATCTTTGCAAAATCATCAGTTACTGACCGTCATTTGACCTTTAATGTCAACATTATTGTACCTGTCCTTTCTCACCTTCAGATTTAAAACATTACCAGATATGTCGACAACTCCATATCCCCTTCAAACATTACATTAAGAGCACTGTCTATTTGTTTAGACACTCTTGGGCTTTCAGTTTACAGTGTCTGTACTGTCCTTTATTTAACAAAAGTTATCTAGATGTGGGAAACTTGCTGTTTTTCAATTATTAAAACGCCCAATTTCATGACGGCAAAAAATACAAAGTTTTCAGATGTTTGAAAGTTTACATCATTATCATTACTGTCAGTTTTCCCATCAGTAAGAATCAAGAAGAAAGACATACAAGTAGGCTAAAAATAACTAAACAGTTATTTAAATATTTCTTTTTTTTTTTTCGCCAGCACGAAGAAAATACTTTATTATTTCAAATTTGAAGAACATTCTAAAGGCAACAAGATAACAAAAATCATATTATTCCATTATTTTACCTCTCCTGTGCCAAAAATATAAATTCGTGCTTTGCAATTATGGACCGTGTGGGTGTGTCATAAGAATAACAGTGAAATCCCACATCCGGTTAAACAAGAGTATCCCCTGCTAGTACAGAGGTTAGTTTCCGGATTTAAAACGCTAAAACCAGGGATTCGATTCCCCTCGGTGGAGTCAGCAGATAGCAAAATGTGGCTTTACTATAAGAAAACACACACAAACAAGAGTACGCCAAAAGTTAGTGGAGGGCGATGTCAAGAAGCTAGCCACATTCCTTCTAGCTTATCACTTCAAAATTAGCGCAAACAGAACTAATTCAACTTTGCACGAAACCCAAACAAACTCTACCAACACCATTTAATAATAATAAGTTCTCTACAATACAGTTCTACAGCTGAGTAAAAATTGGGTATTAAAAACTTAGAGATTATTCTAAAACATCAATTTATATGTACGATAAAATAACATATAATTATTATTGAATGGTGTTGGTAGAGTTTGTCTGGATTTCGTGCAAAGTTGGATGAGTTCTGTTTGCGCTAATTTTGAAGTGATAAGCTAGAAGGAATGTGGCTAGCTTCTTGACATCGCCCTCCACTAACTTTTGGCGTACTCTTGTTTGTGTGTGTTTTCTTATAGTAAAGCCACATTTTGCTATCTGCTGAGTCCACCGAGGAGAATCGAACTCCTGATTTTAGCGTTTTAAATCCAAAGACTTACCGCTGTACTAGAGGGGACACTCTTGTTTGACCGGATTTGGGGTCCCACTGTCATTCTTATAACACACCCACAGGGTCCATAAAGGAATTTTGAACATGTACCCATTTTAAATTAATTGGAACTATTGTTTATGTTAATATTCCTGTGGAAAACAAGATAAACATGTACTTGTGTACACTCAAGTAAGAAAAACGAGTGTTATGAACAGAATTACCAAGTAATTGATTTGATAGTCATTTAGTATAAAGACTGAAACATCTATAAATGTTATTGAAATTTATCGAAATATTGTAAATTGAACATAATCAACTCGAAAGTATCCGATTCTGCTTGTTCTTAAGCACAAAGCCACGCCATGGTTTTTGTGCTTTGCTCACAACGGGTATCAAAGTCCGTATTTAATGCCATTAATACAGAAACTCACTGCTGAACCTTTGCTATAAGATATACATATATATCATAAAATTCACCATAAATACATATACAAGCAGAAATACAAATACAAAGCAGAAAAGTCATCCATTATTAAGATCGTTAACAGAAGTAATCAAAACACAGCATTTCCAGGAAGAAAACCCTCAGTGCTTTCAACCTAAATGGAAAATTTTGGGTAAGAACCACAATCAAAACCAATACTAAGCAGTACACTCATTCACAAAAGGACGTTTGTGGTTAGAAAGGAGAATTATCGGACTCAAAATGAGTTAAAGCTAGGTTCATCTCATGGTACTGTTAGTCAAAACGAGTTAAAGCTAGGTTCATCTCATGGTACTGTTAGTCAAAATGACTTAAAGCTAGGTTCATCTCATGGTACTGTTAGCAGCACAAACAAATAACAGAAGCTGACGAAAGTTCACAAACATTCAGCCGTGTCTCAAGATCAATGACTGTTTTCTTGAGAACAATGGCTCAAAAACTGGAATAACAAAAAATATTTTCGTCTATGTATTTGTTTAGTCCAAAGATGTAGGTCCGACGGACTTTTGGGCCTTTGGTTTGACTAAACACAGTCTTGAAAACCGATGTTCACGAACATTTAAGTCTCTGATGAGATTTCAGATTTAAAACTGGTCACGTTATTCTTCTGAGAATGAAGCTTGAGATGTTAGGTGACAGAGTCGGTCAGATTAAGCACGACCGACAACACAGGAAGAAGACATTCTTTTTATAAATTGAATTTAACACCTATTAAATATGCACTTGTCTGAGATGTACGTTTAGTCAAGCGTAAATTTCTTAGATTCGTAAAGCCACTTTACAGCTGACAAATCGAAGAAATCAATACATCAGTAATGGTCAACTCCCTGGATGATTCCAATAACAGGTGAAATGGTTTATATATAGAGAGAGAGATATACGGGAAACGTGCATTTATAACAGGCAAACAATTTTAATTTGTATTTTATTGGAAATAATTGCAATAAAAGAGTTAAGTAATTACTGAACATGTATTTATAAATATATTTTTTCAAATTAATAAGAAAAAAAAAGGATTTATTCATCATTCTAATCACTTCCCTCTTTTATTTTTACTATTACAGTCACTAGAAGTCACCTTTATTTTTGGACCCACAAGTCTCTGACCTAATTTGGTGAAGTACTTCATCACTGCGTTAAACAGGGTCTCCCAAAACTCCCACCAACACGAGACTGGATTCAGTCACGCTTCCTTTAAATAATTAGTAGTACGGAGCAAGAACCGGACAGTTTGAAAATACCATCCAGCAGACATGCCAGGCCCTCCAGGTGGTATGTCAAAAATTGGGTTTCACCAGCTAGCAATGGCAAGAAATTCTTACCTGGCTAATGCTAAACAAATGATAAAAAAAAATCTCTCGTAACGTGCAGGGGGGGGAGTTGGACACTGGCAAAGAACTGTTCACAGATGACGCTTCGTGTTTTTACTAAATAACAATTATACGCTTCTTCGTCGATTTCATTCCTCAAAGCGATAAACTGAGTCCGCCTTACAGCGATATAACGCAAACAAAATTGTGTTTAATGTGCGTGAAACTTGTATTTTTTTTTAAGCAACCCACTGATTAGCACATTTTTTTTCACTATCCCTTAATTACTATATCTTCGGTTGAACGTTAAAAACAACGTGTTTCAAATACTTGACTATCATTATCGTAACCTTACCACCTCTCCCAAGCGTCTTTATATGTTAGGCTTAGAAATATTATTTTTGAGAAAATATTGTTCCCTCTATCGAAAAAAAATGTTGACACTTGGTCTAAACACAGTATTTTGTATATGTACAAACAAATTTTTAGAGGCAAGTAATCAAAATAAATAAACTAAGTGTGAATGCTATTCATTGAAATATTCAATGAGTTTGTTAATGAGTTTTTTTATATGTACATAAATTAGAAGAAAGAAAATTTCCCACAGGCATTAGAACGTTAATTTTGACAATGCTAAGTCAATTTATTGGTTTATACGTACAGAGTTTGAAAGAAGGAAAAAATCAGACATGTTAGAATGCAGATTCTGATAACGGTAAGTCAGTGTATCTTGTTAATCACCAAGTTCTTAAGTTAAAGTCCCCGCGTCGCGCTAAACATGCTCACCCTCCCAGCCGTGGGGGTGTATAATGTGACGGTCAATCCCACTTTTCGTTGGTATAAGAGTAGCCCAAGAGTTGGCGGTGGGTGGTGATGACTAGCTGCCTTCCCTCTAGTCTTACACTGCTAAATTAGGGACGGCTAGCACAGATAGCCCTCGAGTAGCTTTGTGCGAAATTCCAAAACAAACAAACAAACTTAAGTTAAAGTCACAAATATACACCATACGCTAAGGACAAATTTATGTTTTTACGCTGTAACATTATATCTGCTCTGGTTGCCAGACAGCTATCTAATTTGCAAAATATTTTCAATGTAGTCTATTCAACCGCCTGTACGAAATGATAGTAATTATTTCATATATTTTTTTTTAATTTCTCTTAGTTTCAAAAATTACGTAGCATAGAATCTTATAAATAGTAATACATTGTAATTCTTTCTTTAAAGAACAAAACAACAAATTTAGTCAAGAAACATACCACGAATCACTTCATTATAAACAGGCAAAAAAACTTAAATTGGAATAATAAAACAAAGCAGATAAATCAATATATACACATAATTTAAGGCATTAATGACTGATACTAAACGTTTGCAAAAAAGTCATACGTAGACACGTTTTATTTTAACTATTCAATAGGTTATCTGCGTTGCTTCCATCTCAGGGATCGAACCCTAATCTTAGTATCATATGTCTTCCCACTTACCGTTAAGCTCTTAAAAAAGGAAGTCAAGTACAAATTGTTGAATTATTTAAACTTACAAATGCCAAGAGATTATTTTTAGGGTTAACCATCACACCATGATATGTCGGCGAGCATGAGTAAAGAAACCTATCACGTATTATTTCTTAAGAAAATATACGGACAAATTGAGAATATTTAGAGAAAAGTACGTTTGTGTTTGGAAGAAAAAAATGAGACGACTTTTAGGATAACGTAGTTTAATGAACAGAAGTTTAACATAATCGACTGTTTCTAACCCACATGTTCTACATACTGCGTGTAATAAATCATATAGTTTTAGTTTGTTTTGAATTTTGTGCAAAGCTACACGAGGTTATATGAATCAGCCGTCCTTAATTTAACAGTCATAAACTAGAGGAAAGATAGCTTGTCCACAATGTTACCTACCGCCAACTCTTGGGATACTTTTTTTTTTTAAAGAGAAAATACATTTTGATATATTAAGATAAATTCGATGACGAATCGGGAAAAAGACAAATGGGGATAAAATACGCGTCTGTTAGTCACTAAGTTCACGAGTTCAGTTTTTGCGTACGCTAATTTGTGTGTCGGCTTACGTGTTTGTCTGATTTTCAGTTTGATTTATTCAACTGTCGCCACGCAGAGAAAATAGCAAGTGGTTGATTCTAAGAAGGAAGAAGTTGAAATAGAAACGAAAATGGGTTATATCTATTAATCCATCTTTAATTTCTTTAACACGTTGAGTAATCGGCCACATCCATTAAGCTTGTTTGTGACTGGGGAACTTAATACTTCATTCCTGACGAGCAGATGGCGTAACCGCTGACATCGAGACTAACACAAAGAAAAACATTAATTTGTAGTTTGAATTATCAAGAAAAGTCGCTAGATTTTCACCACATTTATTCCAACGACATTTCAAAACACGTTCATGTGCAAACTTGTAATTTTAGAAACACGAAAACATTTTTTTTAGGAAAACGTTAATTTCGTATAATACTAATCTAATTAAGCTTTAAACTCTCCATGATTTATTATTAAAATGTGCAAGATAATCGCATAATGAACGAGTACTTTGGGAGTAAAAATTATTTTCTTTATAAGCTTTTGAGTTTTCAGCTCGAAGTTAAAAAAAAAGTCCAAACCATCACTTGACACGTCTTCAAAAATTTGTATTAACCAACATTATTTTGGAATTTTGTAAATTATAACAGGAGTGTTTCAATAATAATAACTGATAATTATTATTTTTATCTTCTGACACTTTATTATGCAACCGAGGGGTTATTTTTAAGGAAATAGGATAACAGACCAAATTCCGCAACATATCAGATAAAAAACTCCATAAAATCAAAAACTTATTGTGTGTTATGATAAACTGATGTCTAGATTCTCCCGACGTCACATTTTTGCAATAGGACAACTGGAACGAGTGATTTATGAATAAATCGTGTCTATTTGAAAGTTTAACAAAAGGAGTAAGTTTAATGAGTCAGAGATAACTTGCCTTTAATTGTATAGTAGAGATGGCTGATAAGGGTATTAAGACCATTGATTTAAAACACGAAACAGCAACGTTTAACAATTTCTCACGTGGCCATTAGGCTAAAAATGGCTTTTGTTAGCTACTACATAACAAAATAAACATATATAGCGCTCGCTACAATCTTGTATAAATATATAGATACTGTCGTCTCCACAACACATAATCAATGAGTTACTTTTTCAGTCATTCTTAGCCTAAGGAGGTGGAAACGTTGTTACTTGTTTACTTGTGTTTGAAACAAAGTTTTTAATATTAAAATCAAATCGCTCTACTACAGGGGGTTTGGAAAGTCACTGTACACTTCTATATTTATTAACAGACATGTTTCAATATAGAATACAGGAGGTAAATATGAATGACAATCATAAAAAATGTTGAAAGTGACTCCCGTTGGCATCAATACAGGCCTGGATCCTTCTTATTTTGTTTCTAAACACTGCTATCAGTAGCTGGCTTGAAATAGACTGAATAGACATATAATTACAAAACTGCACAGTGACTTTCCGAGCAGCCTGTATGTAATAAATGTTTCAACTGAGTTCCTTGTCATCTTAAACCGCCTTTATTTAGTTTGTGTGCTATCGTATAAATACGCAAAAAATACGAGATAAATTTCGTTTTTTTAAAGATTGCCTGGAGTTTATAAAGCTTTTCTAAACTGCCATCTCGAGAAATTCCAAAGGTTTAAGAATAGCCACCCTAGCTTGGAACAGTTGAGTAGAGGAAAAATAACTAACAAGCAGCAATTACGCGGTTATCCTGAACTAAATGACACGTTCATTGTAATAATTATAATGCCTCTACGGCTGACAGTACAGAGAATTTTCAATAGCATATTGGAGCTTAAGCTTTGGATCATCTGATCAGCCAACAATCTGCCCCGAAAATAAAGGGAAAATGAAACAGATGTTAACAATTTTAAAATTTCGCCTACTTCATGAATATTTTGAACTGGTGCAATTTTGATAGCATGTCTAATTAGACACATTGCAACATAGCAAAGAATTAAAAGAACAGCACAGATACGAATTTTTATTGTACAGTTCAACAAGTAATTTCTTATTTAGCGGCAGCAGAAATGGTAAGACACCTTGCAGGAACCATGCCCAGCATTTATAATTTTCTTGTTTCTGAAAACCTACAGAAATATGCATTATTTTATGAGAGCTCCAGAACTGTGCGCCAATCCATAATTGGATAACTTTTAAAGTTAGTTAGTTTTTGTCTGAATTAAGATAAAAAATAAAACACCCTAATTAAGACAGCGATTATGGCATTATTGTAATACATTATCTGTGAAATATTCACAATTTCTGAGCTTTTTGTGAAACGTGAGAGGAGCTGCTAAGACAATGAACTAGTATCTACGGGTTTTTATTCTTGTCCAGATTGAAATGCGGTTGGATTCAAAGCTAACCTGTCGAAATGCTATAAGAGTAGCACACAAGTTGCTCATAAAGTTAACAAAGAAGAAGCTGAAAATATATCAAAGATAAGTATATCTGTGTAAAGAATAGGTAAACTTTCAGCGTATTTGACGACTTGCCTTCTAAAGGGGATGAAACCGGATGACTGATTCAGAATCGTGTAAGAATGTAGAATAAGAGGGCGTTTTCTGAGTGAAGTGCTATAATATAATTACACGAATAAAGGGAGAGAGGAATTCTAAATAATGACGGAGTAGCATGGCCATAGCGTCCACTCTGATAACATAGATACACCTTGACGAATGTGTGTTTTCTTATAGCAAAGATACAGTGGGCTATCTGCTGAGTCCACAGAAGAGAATCGAACCCCTGATTTTAGCGCTGTAAATCTGAAGACTTACCACTGTGCCAACACGGCAAAAATCATTCCTGGGCCATGCTCTACGTACCTCACTCTTGAGAGTTCCGAATTCCCGGATGTGAAGGAACGCCGCACTATCTACTAAAATAGTTTTATATTTTATGCTGGTTAATAAAGAAACCGACTTTAATAATTTGAGATAAACTCTCGGAAATAACAGCAGACATACTTAATTTTTATTATTTTGTGGTAAGTTAGGCTTAATAGTTTAAAGTAAAAAGATTGGTTTATGACTTTAAGGGCATTCTCATTAATTTTCCTTTTCCGTCCATCTTCCTATTTTTGAGTAAAACCCTGTGGACTATCTATCGTATTCACCAGGGAGAATCGAACACCGGATTTTAGCTGTAGAAGTCCGTAAACTTACGGATATTCCTCCAGGGCGCTATTATTAATTTCTAATTACTTGGTTTTAGGAAACTAAATTTGAAAGTATCGGCCTTATACATCATTATAGATAGTAATGGTTGATATAATACACAATAAAGAAAAATACGGAATAACAATTTAAGTATTTATCTATCTAGAGAAGCAATTTCCAGCTTCATTTTCATTATTTAACGATTTCTTTGTAATTGTATAAATGAAATTTAAAACATATGCTTAAAACTCGATGAAATAAAATTCAAAGAGCCCTTTCAGCCGTGGGGACGTTATAATGTGACGTCAATCCCACTATTCGTTGGTAAAAGAGTAGCCCAAGAGTTGGCGGTGGGTGGTAATGACTAGCTGCCTTCGCTCTCGTCTTACACTGCTAAATTAGAGACAACTCACGCATATAGCCTTCGAGTAGCTCTGCGCAAAATTCAAAGAATCAATGACTTTCATCAGAAGTTAACTTCATGAGAGAAGAATCAATTGAATTAGAATAATCTACTCTCTAAAAATATACTTTCTCTTGGTGACAGAAGTTTATTTTAATTCGAGCCAGTAAAATAATCCATTAAGTACTTGAAACAAAAATATTAGGCACAATGTTTTTGTTAACCCTGGTCAGTGACCCCGTTAGGATATTCTGAAATAGACTGAATTATTTCGCCCTTTATTTAATTACTTATTTTTGTTTGTTGCAATAGATACAAAATTTTATACGCTGTTGTTTTTTTTCTTACCGATCCGAGAAGCAAGTTGATTATGGACATTTTGTAAGAACACATTTCTTAATCAGTATCTAGTTTCATATTACAGCCAGCTTTTTTAAATTCTAAAGATTCTTACTTGAAAAACGTGCCACCGACTCTGACTTCCTATTATTAAAAAACACAAAGTAATGGAGATACTTGAGCTCACCATGTCCTCTTGTATTTGCTCCGACAGTCAAAGATGATGGATTATAAACAAATATTTAACGTTCATCCTTTGTACTTCATCTGTGGACATCGGCTTCTTGTCACAAATTACTAAATTTGTTTTCAATTAGAGTTTACGTGACTTGGTTTGCGTAGTGAAATAAAGCGATTTTTTTCTGTACTTGTTTCTAAAAATGTTGTTAAATGTTCATCGTATTAGCAGCGTAGTGCATTTTACTATATAATACCCATGTACCCTTAAAACAATAATATGGTATACAATGACTGCACTGTCCAGAATACCTAGAGTACCCTTGAAACAATGTAGTGTCCACTATGTCTCAACTGTTTGTATACTAACGTATTATGCTGATATTCTTTCTATTTATTTGGGATATGTTATTTTTCAGGAAAAGCCTTAGCCCCCATATATGTATATGTCATTAGAGACGCTTTTTCCCAGAGTGCCAGTAAGAAACTGATTTATGCTTAACAAAAGTTGGAACGTTCCGGAAGGTTTTATCACTTAAAAAATTATAAAACATTAAAACAAACAGAGTAATTTTTTTTCGAAAAAAATCATTTGTCGTAAATTTTCAGTTTTTTTCTTTAGAAAAAGTCGCATCGTTTTTTGTAAATTTGCTATTACCTTAATAAAAACATTAATTCATGTTCTCTTTATTTCTTTTAAATGCGAAAATTTGAGCTCTCATTATGTTACAGTTCAAATATATTCCCCCCTAGCTTTAACCTTTTTTTTATTCCTACATGATTTGTTTCAAATTATCTATAAATCATCTCACCTTTTTGGTTACTTCTGATCCATCTTCCATCGCATGCATAATGGCTTCCGATATCTTCGTATCTAGGAGATTCATAACTTTTTCGATATTAGAGGAGTCGGCCATTCCAGTTGTCACACGATTCAATGCACTCACATATTTGTTCCATGGTCTGTCGAGTTCGGTTACTTGAGCTAAACATCCATGGACCACGTTCAGACAAAACCCACCACAAGGTTTGGCTAAAATTAGTCTCTGACAGTGTGCACAATACGTTAACCTCACAAGAGCGTTATAGCAGCCTGGACCAAAGTCCATGTGTTCGGTGGTGTTAATTACTTCTACACCGAGATTCAAGGCCTGCAGAAGAGAACGAGCAACATCAAATGACCGAACAATCTGAAGAGAAATCAACATCGCTTTGTCACCAAAGGGTTTAATTTCTGGAGTTTTCTCTTTCAAACATTTTTTGTAGTCGTTGCTGACGTCCTTCATGTCTGGGTTGATGATGTGACGATACACGACTGGGAAGAGTGATTTGAAGAAGGAGTCGACACGTGCCTCCAAATTAATGTCCTCACCTTTAAGGTAAGCCAAAAGGTAATGAAACAGCTGTTCAGTCGGTAAGCGAGCCACAGACTCCATCTTCTGGTAAGTCTGGGAAAACAGGGTATGCGTGTTATTTTCTGCAAGCTTCACCATATCTTGAAATCTTTCTGTAATGGGAGAAAAATCTGTTATATTTAAAAGTATTTTGACCTGTAATAATCTCAACGTCACAAATTATTTAGAAATACAAGAGGTATTTATTTGTTTATAAAATAATGCATTACAGTTTAAACAATTCAGTTTTGATAAACTGTTAAGAGCTTCATTAATTCCATATATTTTTTTTTTCCTGAGGCAAATGTCACATTGTATTTGGTTGACTGTATTACTGTAGAAGATACATTTATTATACATTCTAACAAAGAAGAAAGAAGGATATGAGAATTACTTGCAGTGGCTGTCTATGTTAAACTCCATATTAATGTAAAAAACAGTGTTAAGATAACAACTATCCCCAAGGCTGCATCAATTAACAAACCTCAATTGAAATATACAGGGTGGCCCGCAAGTCCCTACCCATCCATATATGTTATGTATCCAGTGTATCTGTGTGCCGTCCCCCATTTTCGCTGCATAATATTATGCGACGCCATGTTCTGCGAGACATTTTCCTCAACATAGCAGGGATTATTGTTCCAAATTAATATTATAACGTTGTTTATACACAACATATGGATAGGTAGGGGCTTACGGGTCACCCTTTATGTACAATAATTTGTTCTTTGTAGCCGACTTTTCATTACGGATAACCTAGTTCAGGGTTTGTCAACGTGTGAAACATGCATTCCCCCCAATCCAGGGAGGCACGAGCGATTATAAAGTACAATAATGCAAAACCAGCGTCCTCCTCTTAACAAGATAAGGTTATTTTGTGGTGACCTTGATCCTCCATAAACTAACCACTTCTAAGTTCAGTCATTAGTTTAAATGTATATAATAATTTCATCAAAATCCATTCTTCGTTTATGGGAAATCTTGCTGACAGACACACAACCTCCGTAACCTTCGATGTCGGACATAATACGTTGTTACATTGTACACGTTTCTTTATATCAATTCCTCTCAGAGTTGGTCTAAAAACAGAATGTCAAATCTAATTCCACAAGTCACTGTGCAAAATACATTTTTTTGAATGTCATGAGATATATTACTGATACAAATAAATAACATTTCAAATGTGTATCTCGAAAAAGGAAGTTATTCTTAAATATTTGAAGTAATAAAACTGGAAGTATTCATGCGTAAAGACATAATAAAACATCACATTAGATCATAATGTCACATTACATTTTTTGAATATTCCTCGTATCCTTTGCTTCCAGACCTTAGATATCAAATATCCAAATATTCCATTAAACAAAGGGAAGTTGAGACTTTTCGAGAACGTCACAACCTATCTGTTACGTTTCCTGGACGTTTAACCGATATCACCCAACTGAAATATGTTTAACAATGATACAAACTATAATATATCAAGATAATCTAACAATAATCAGATATCTAAAGAATACAGCAGTTCAGTGTTTTTCAACAAACAAAAGATATCTAAGCATTATAACAACAAATAAACCAGGAGTACTGAAAACAAAAGCCAACATTTGTGTTGGAGAGTATTGAAGCTTACTGGTGGTTTTATTTTCGTAAATAATCGGTTCAGATTTTGCGATTATTTACATCTAGAGATCACCAACTAATGATACATCTCTGGTGAAACGTGTCTACTTTCATCTGAAAACATTTCCAAGTGCAGCGAGTTTTTATATCCTGTTCCGTTTCTCAGTTGACAGTTGAAAACGTTCTGTGACAGTTTATGTGGGTTTAGATCACAGCTCTGTGGTGGCACAGACACATTTTGAATTTTGTTTGTCTTAAGCTATTACTGGACATGACGCATTACTGTACGGAAAGCAAGCACAGATTTTCCCCATAGATTTCTTTCAACGCAGACAACCACACTGCCCAGAAGTAATCTTAATTTCGATACTTGAGACGCCGTGACAGAGATATTTACAACCGTAATGAGCAGCTCATGGTTTGTAGGTGTCCGTGGAATCTAGTAACAGCACACGGTGGAATGCGATGAATTTAAAACGATTTATGTGGTTTTGTTTCACTCAGACTGAGAAGTTAGTTTTTTGGGTCGGGTGTTGCTTCAC
Organism: Carcinoscorpius rotundicauda; assembly: GCA_011833715.1. Taxonomy (NCBI): domain Eukaryota; kingdom Metazoa; phylum Arthropoda; class Merostomata; order Xiphosura; family Limulidae; genus Carcinoscorpius; species Carcinoscorpius rotundicauda. Next base: position 169,365,360 of record CM022391.1, on the reverse strand, counting down.
GTAGGTAAAGAAGTTAGTTTGCTGGGTTGGGTGCTACTTCACGTAGGTAAGTGGTTCCCAACTCTTTTCATGCTCTGCACTCCTAAAAAAAATTAATATGTTCTCGCACCCCTCACAGTAATTATTTATTTAAGAATAAAGGTGAAAGTGGCCAAAACAAATGTTATCTCGCACCCCTGGTTGGGAACTACTGACGTAGGTAAAGAAGTTAGTTTGTTGGGTCGGGTGCTGTATAAGAAGGCAAATAAATTAGTTTGGTGGGCCGGGTACTGTTTAAGATAGACAAAGAAGTTAGTTTTGTGGGTCGTTTCACATGCTGGCACATCCATTAGGCCACAGCTCACTCGAACAGGCAGTATGACATATCTCTGACACTCGTATCACCAATAATGCATCAGACAGCTTATATCTTTTGAATATTCATGCCCGTCATGTTTTTGTGTTGTTTTTTTGGCATCTTAACTAAACAAGCTCTCACAATTCGCCAGAAGATTCACGTGCAAGTTCAGTGGATTCGGTGTGTTGGGGGTGGGGCATCTTTTAAAGTATTTACGTCACTGCTCCCCGGGAATACTTTAAATAAACTCGCACTCAGTCAATAATAAAAAAAGAAAATCACATAAAAGGATTTGTAACGTCACTTACTTTATGTCAAAGTGACGACAAATCCTGAATACATTTACTAATTTTAAGATACTGTTCATTACTCTGGGAAGTTATAAGTATTGAGTAACTAATTTTAATACGTGGTGTCAAACACGTTTGAATGGCGTCTACCAAACATCTGAAGAATCTTAATGGATTCAACAGCGAACAACAAGGAGTTAAAAGTCTACTCATTATTTACCCCTATTATACCCCTACTGTGACAACGATGACGTTCGTATTAAATAGTCTTGTAGTCGTTCACTCGTCATCTGGACAGGTACTTTTACTAATTACACCTTTCTATACATACACATAGTAAGCACACCCACACGCGGGTGTGTTGTCTTTAAAAGAACACAGGGTGCCATCAGATCCTGTTCTCCGAATAAAGTATAATTCTCTCTGGAAAGCCCGCTACCACAAATCGAGAGGCCCACTTGAAATGTATTCAAGGACCAGCTACACAACTAAAGGGTTACCATTAGGTTAAACACTGCTAATTTATGTGTACATATATACAGTTATGTATATACATATACGCATATTTGTACACACACATTTATGTGGATATAGAGGTTATGAATAAACGAAAAAAATAGTTTGCACAAAAAAAGTATTAGTGTTGAGAATAGCGCGCGAAAGGCAAAGCTCGTACTTTACCAATCAAATAAAAACTAGCAAACCTAAATTTCTGTCTCTCGGGTCAGTTCTTAAAATAAATATGTAATGGTATTTAAAATTAAATAAATACGATTAAATTAGAAATTCGAGTTATTTTGTGTGTACGGGTGTTTTAATCTTTCGACACATACGACCAGAACAACGACACCGGTAATACTATTTCTATATTTTCTCTGACAACATTGAATTTTTGTCCCCAAGCTGGGCAACACAACGTACTAGAAGACGCACGAAGAAAAAAAGGAACAAATTCCCAGTTAAATTTAAGATTCACATGAATCCAGTTTATTGAACTACAAAAATGTTCGGACACTATATGGTTAATGATCATTCAATGTCCAAGTGGTGGTTTGCTTTGCATGACTAAGAAAACAAAGAAAACGCGTTTTCTGTAATGACATTATTCACTACCTCTTACTCCACAAGTCTTAGAATCTTAAAACACTGAATGAAACAATGGAAGTGACAAGTGATACTTGTGCCTTTCACACGAGATCCGATAACGTACGAAAGAAACGATAATTTTAAAGAGTTGCTACACTTTCACCTAATAATGTAGGAACGACCATCAACTAGCGCCATGTAATATTTGTATTTATTTGTTTCTGTTTCAATTATTACCGTATCCTCACACCGTTCGATCTTGTGATAGTAATTTCTTTCATCGTAGTTGACTGATGTCACTTTATAACAACAATACATTAAAATGATGAAAACTCGAATAACAGCACAAAAATAACTGGTGACAATCTATCAAGACGACTACCAACACAAAACTCTGATACTTTACAAACTGGAGCGAGCACGTGTCACTTCACACTAGCGAGAAGACTACGTTGTTAAACTGTTCCAGTAGAATCCAAATGCTTGGATCTCGTGAAAATGACGTACTATTTTTTCTTATTTATTACGAAAATGTTAATGCCAGCCAGAATAAATATGAAACTTCGTAAATACCATCGAAATACAAATAATATAAGCAGAAGTTAAATATACAAGTAATCAAAAGGGGGAGACGCACACAAAATGGAATACAGAAGTTGAGAACGTTGTATTAAAACGATTTGGGAGCTTCACAACAGCGTTACGATCCATCTGGCGATCGGTTACCTTGACAGCAGTGCTATTATGTTACTTTCATGCAAAATATTCCCTCGTAAGGCTTAACATCACTCCTGTCTGGAAGTTTTCTAGAATTGATGTGACGTATGGACTCCCAGTAAGAGTCCGATGATACAGAAATTGCTGAGACCGTTGGACAGGGTGACTTTCTGTTGCATGCACGTGAACGGGTTTTGCCTGTGACCCATGTCTTCATGGTTTCTCACCTGTTACAGATGCTATACTCTTCTTATTACGGTAAGGATAACCCTTTTTGTAGGTCTTTTCCTCAATTGTGAAAAAAAGGGCAAACAATAGATATGACAAAACAAAGAGATACATATGTGGCAAAAGAAGATAGATTATTAAACAAAAACAAACTTCGTGATACAGAAAAGAGCGGACAAAACCATGTGCCTGACACATAGAACTGATCACTGATACTTGTTAGAATAAAACGGAGAAAGAAATGCACAAAGATCATACTGTAATGATGAACAAAATAGTAGGATTAAGATTCAGAATACACAATAAAACATACGTTTTAATACAGGATAGGATAAAACAGAAGCATCACAGATGACAGTACAACAGGTCACAGTAAGAAGACATGAGACGTATCACAAACGACAACAACAGTACAACAGGTCACAGTAAGAAAACATGAGACGTATCACAAACGACAACCACAGTGCAACAGGTCACAGTAAGAAGACGTGAGACGTATCACAAACGACAACAACAGTGCAACAGGTCACAGTAAGAAGACGTGAGACGTATCACAAACGACAACAACAGTGCAACAGGTCACAGTAAGAAGACGTGAGACGTATCACAAACGACAACAACAGTGCAACAGGTCACAGTAAGAAGACGTGAGACGTATCACAAACGACAACAACAATACAACAGGTCACAGTAAGAAAACAGGAGACGTATTACAAACAACAACAGTACAACAGGTCACAGTAAGAAAACACGAGACGTATCACAAACGACAACAACAGTACAACAGGTCACAGTAAGAAAACACGAGACGTATCACAAACGACAACAACAGTACAACAGGTCACAGTAAGAAAACACGAGACGTATCACAAACAACAACAACAGTACAACAGGTCACAATAAGAAAACATGAGACAACAAAATCAAATTAAAAAGTGATGGATAAACAGCGAACGACGTAAAGATGTGAAATATTCCATGACGGATAACAAATAAACAAGTCTTACACGACAATGTCCAAAATCATATGAAGTACTTCAAAACAGATGAAACAAAGACCCGAGAAATGTTACAAAAAAAAAGAAAGTACTAGATAGCAATTGGAGGAACAATAAAATGATATGATTGTTATTAAACACAAAGCTATACAATGGGCTATCTGTGCTCTTCTCGCCGCGGGTATCGAAAGCCGATTCCTAGCGTTGTAAGTTCGCAGACATGCTGCTGTGTCCCGGGGAGGGGTGAAATATGGACAAGGTAAGATATGTCACATATCAAAAAGGATAACAAGACATATATATGTCACAATGGACAACAGGAATAAGTAGGCCTATTTGATATAGGTTTCAGTTGGCAGTAAACATAACGCATTTCGAATAAACAAACATCCGTCCTGAGACAGTTAAGACTGTGTTGCAATGAAATTAGGCTTAGTTTTTTTGTAACACGGTCTTTACTGCCTGACGAAGGGCGTCCGCTCGAAACGTCTCACAAATATAAACTAGAAAAGGTATAATTCAGGCCTGTCAATTTATTCTCAATTTTAATTTATCCGAGTTATTCTACTCAAATAAATATATTAAATATGCCAAGAGGGTAAGATCTTTCTGATGGATAATAAGACAATGTCTAATTCACTGATAACAACGGAATTAAAAGACTAGAATTATTGATTAAAAAATTACTCCCAAAACATTTTCGCTTTTCCATACACATATACTACTGGCCGAAACGTTATGTAAAAGTCAGACGTTAGAATTACTCAGATGCAAAATAAAACAGAAATTCTGAAAAAAAATACAAGTGGTAACCTCGGAGAAATCTTATCCTTGAAGCATTTATTAGAATAAGATGCGTCAATTAATGCAGTGTTCGTTTTAACAAAAACTTGCTTAACTTTTACACAAGAGCTACTTGGAGGAAACAAGTCTGGTCGGAATTATTTTAGTGATAACATTTATAAATACCCTGATTACCTTGAAAAGTAGTATGATAAATGAATATAAAGAAACATCTGACCCTCACAAAACTCGACATTTGTGTTTGCAGAGCTGCTTAAAAAGGATGTTATATAGAGAAGGTCATTCGAATATGCAGTCGAAGATTATATTCAATAACCTCATCAAAAGAAATAAGATCACCTAAGACGGATATCATGTAACTGGAACAGTATGATTGACCTTTTCTATCAGGACAGATGGTAAAAACACTAGGTTCAGATTATAATGCGTGTTGCTCGACTGACGTGATAAATCCCATCCTTTATCCCTCGGTCTCTCCCTCTAGACAAGAATAAAACGTACGAGCCTTTAAAAAGTAAATTAAAAAGATACAAGTAACGAATGATGCTGATCGAGGTTAATTAATAAATACAGTAAAAAAACTTATCAGGTTGATCGGTGCTTATTTGATTCAAAATTTGATCACAAAGGTTTATCTGTTTGTTTTTTAACTTCGCGCAAAGCTACAAGAGAGCTAACTGTGCTACTCGTCACGTTTTTAACAGTGTAAGACTAGTAAGAAGGCACCTAGTCATCACTACCCACATCCAACTCTTTTACTACTCCTTTACCAACAAATAGTTTGATTGACCGTTGCATTATAACGCTCCCGTGGTTGAAAGGGTGAGCATGTTCGAAGTGATGGAGATTTGAACTCCCGACCCTCAGATTACGAGTCGTGCGCCCTAGCTGTTAAGGACGCAAAAACTGTGTAAGGAACATTGTTAAATAATGTTCCCTTCCTTATTTCGTACGTTATTAAATCCCTGATGACTTCATTATATGCTAATTGAATACCACGCTTTAAAGTAGATAATAAATGACTTGTTTAAGTGTTTAAGTACCTGTGTCTTTAAATTCAAACCCAGAAGTATTTAAAAAACAAAATGCAAACGTGCCCAGTCTCGGGAAGTTTATGTCCACTCTTCTCGGGAAAATTACTAAAATAAAATAGTTTACGTCCATCGTCGGACACTTTCGTGATGACGAGAAACCCACTTAAAGCAAAAATATATTCTCAAGACGGCTACCCTATAATAGCTTTGTGCGAAATTCAAAAACAAACAAACAATATTTACAAATACATACAACTTAAAATGGTCCATTTCGGTAGAATGCGCCAGACTTTTAGTCGATTATGGACGATAAAATTTATTAGATTAGAATAGGATCAGAAGTTTGTCCGACGGACTGCATATCAAAGATCACGATGTCCCAATATAGATAAATAAATAATTTCTTAATAAATTAATAAATAGAATTTCGTTTTAAATTTATCGAACTGATACATTACGATGTACAAAATGATTATCATTTGCAGTCCGTTTATTGGTGGTTATTTTTCATCAATTTACGTGCAGCCAGAGAAATAACAGTCTAGCTTGGCTGATAACTGGTATGTACAAGTTTCTCAAGTATCAACACACGTTATAAAACTCAAGAAAGTTTGAACTTAATCTTATTGCTTTCTTTAGTTTAAGACGCGCACGCTGGTATCAGGGAGGGAGATAATCTTGTTGATAGGTTGATTATGGGATGATAGGGTAACTACGGTTGTAAGGACAGATAAGGGTTAGAAGAATGCCTCCGGGACTTCTTTCCTGACAGAGTGAAGGTCAGGCAGAATATTTAAACTAAATTATTGGAGAGGAAGAGATGAATTAATAGAAACACATTGATGAATATGTTAGTAGTTGTGGTGTTGATAGATGAATGGATGATAGAAACACATTGATGAATATGTTAGTAGTTGTGGTGTTGATAGATGAATGGATGATAGAAACACATTGATGAATATGTGAGTAGTTGTGGTGTTGATAGATAAATGGATGATAGAAACAACATTAAAATTAACAGCTGTACTGATACAAGTTTTGTTGTTTAAAAAACATTAAATTTCTGTTCTTATCCTTTTAACATTAACCCTTTGATAACAAATACAGATATGCACCCACAGTTCCCATTACTTCAACGTTAACCCTTTGATAACAAATACAGATATGCACCCACAGTTCTCATTACTTCAACATTAACCCTTTGATAACAAATACAAATACATTATGTACCCACAGTTCTCATTACTTTAACACTAACCCTTTGGTAACAAATACAGATGCATTATGAACCCACAGTTCTCATTACTTCAACGTTAACCCTTTGATAACAAATACAGATACATTATGCACCCACAGTTCTCATTACTTCAACATTAACCTTTTATAACAAATGCAAATACATTATGTATCCACAGTTCTTATTACTTCAACATTAACCCTTTGATGACAAATACAAATACATTATGTACCCACAGTTCTCATTACTTCAACATTACAGATACATTAGATACCCCTAGTTTTCATGAAATTTGACCCTTTGTTAAGAAACATGGATACGTTAGGCATTTACAATTTTATTTAATTACGCTTGTCGTAAAACATTAGTATTAGGCCTAATAAATTTTTTGAACACTAAGTTCTATATCGATTTTAATTTCCAGCTCACTTGAATACAGCGCCTTATGATAACTGATTAGAATATTAAAATCAAGAAAATTTCGTACGTAACGCTAGCCGTACATCTTTCATTTGGCATATTAGTAAATTTGTTGTTTATCTGCGCTGGTATATCTACAAACCTCCTGTGACCTGTGAGGTAGGTCTACACACGAACCGTTTGTTCACAGTTTCGGTGATGTTGCAAATGTGAGAGTCATCGCGAACAACGACATCAAGGACTTCACGACCTCAAGTAGGTTAATATTTTTCTAGTGAACGTTAACGGGTTTTAATAAAGTCCTTTTTAAAAAGTGATTTATTTGCTAGTCTCAGTTTTAAAGATAAAGGCTCGAGAAAAATTTATGTCGATAAGTTGACACGTTGACAACACCAGTTCTCAGCTGGTGAAGATGTGAGAAGGAAAGTGAAAGAGGGTTATATCGTAGATGGTTATGTATTAATACGTTAAGCACAGTTTATGACTTATTTTTTCATCCGTAGACTACCCATCCACTTGTGTAATTCAATCCTACCAGCTACTGACATATTGCATTATCTCGTGTAGTTTTCTTTAACGGTGGTAGTAGTGTTGGTTTTGGTTTTTTTTCGTTTTTAGTGCAAACCTACAAAATAAAATATTTGCACTTTGTACACTGCGAGGAATTAGAATCTGGATTTTAGCGTTGCAAGTCCGTAAACTTACCGTTGTTCCACCAAGGGAAGGATCCATAGTACTAAACTTTACACCAACTTCATCTCTCAAAATAAGAAACATCTTGTATTCTCTGGGATGAATGGAACATCTTTAAAAGAATAACAACCGCCATGAAACAATTTGAAACCGACTTGTGCCATACTGTTATAAGAATAACTTCGTGAATAAGTTCATAGGGACAAACTCATTAAATAATACATATTTACAAAATAAAAACGTGTGATCCATGTTTTTCGAACAGCTGCGAAACGATACTTTTGTTTCTGCTATTTTTAAACTGACGGACTACATCTTGGTCTGCTCTTCTCTGATTGTTTAGTGGGAATTTGCTGTCACTTATTAGACACGCACAGCCCCAAAACACGTAGCACGATTTATTTATTTTTCACTTTTTGCTGCAGTGGGATTCGAGTTTTGGATTCAAAGCTTCATAGTTCGGCACACTGACAAATATGCCACTCTTGGCCGCGTTCAAATAAGAAACAGTTTGTTTTTCAATTTCGCGCAAAGTTACACGAAGGCTATCTGCGCTAGCCATATCTAATTTAGTAATGTAAGACTAGAGGAGAAGCAGCTAGCCATCACCACTTACCGCCAACTCTTGGGCTACTATTTTACCAACGAATAGTGAAATTGACCGTAACATTATAACGCCTCCACAAATGAAAGGGCTACATGTTTGGTGCGGCGGGGATTTGAACCTGCGACCCTCAGATTACGAGTCGAGTGCTTTAACCACCCGGCCATGCCAGGCCTATGAGAAACAGTATTAGGTAAGCACAGAGTAATGCTATTTGGTAAATCGTGCTAACTTCGAGAATTCTTCACATAGTTTGTTCTCGTTTTTGACAAAATGCCCCTAATGTGTGTAGGTTGATGTTAAGCTAAAACACCTATAGAGATACAATATACCTATGAAATCGTAATCCATAATCCAATCAATATTAGAAACTACCGAAACTTTATTGGTTTATTACACATTTATATTGGTATTGGAAATTAAAATAGAATTGCTTTCAAACTAACTCCAAGTAATAAATAACTACGCCACTTCGTTAATTAATGAGCGAATGATAAATACGGTAATTGTCATGACGATGAATCTTAGAGACACGTATCTCTAAGTGCAGAGTGCACTAACGAATAGCTAATCGCACTCAAACAGCGATCTCCCAACAAACACTCCTGTGTTGAGGCCAGCCAGAGTGTAGTATAATAAAATAAATAGTAGCTAAGGTTTAAAGTCCAGGTGTGAATTTCAAAACATGTTCATTAGTAATGGTAACCAGTTTATTCAGTGTTTAACAACACCGTTAAACAGCGAAGATATCTGTATTTACACTGTGAAATAAACAAATAATTCCAAGCAGGTGTCTACTATTATACGAATAAATAATAAGTTCAGGCTTAATCTATACTAATATCAACAGATATTAATTTAGAATTATTCATTTTTTTTTAAATTCTTTCGCACTCTCCTTTAATTTGTTCTGACTCGATGCTTTGTGTTTTGTTAATCGGTTAATCGGCGTAAGTGAAAAATCAGAATAATATTATAGAAATATGTTCGAAGAAAAACACACAAACATACTTAGCTTGTTTTGGAATTTCGCACAAAGCTACTCGAGGGCTATCTGTGCTAGCCGTCCCTAATTTAGCAGTGTAAGACTAGAGGGAAGGCAGCTAGTCATCACCACCCACCGCCGACTCTTGGGCTACTCTTTTACCAACGAATAGTGGGATTGACCGTCACATTATACGCCCCCACGGCTGGGAGGGCGAGCATGTTTAGCGCGACGCGGGCACGAACCCGCGACCCTCGGATTATGAGTCGCACGCCTTACGCACTTGGCCATGCCGGACCAACATGCGTAGCACATCTGTCATTCTTATTTCAAATTAAGGCCTTTCTTTGTTGTTTTAGTTGTTGTGACAAACACTTGTATATGTTGATTTAAAAGAATGTCGCAAAGCTGTATAAGACATATGTACTCGTAATGCCAGTTTGTTTGGTTTTATAATTTCACGCAAAGCCACTCGAGGGCTATCTGTGCGCTAGTTGACATTAATTTGGAACTGACAGAGCAAAGGGAAAGTGAATAAACAACACCACCTACCGTGAACTACTGAACTACTATTTTCCAAATAAAAGTAAGGTTGACTGTAACACAAATAAAAATTAAAATGTTCTATATTTAAAATTAATTTTATAATTGTTATTAATTTGTGCATAGTCCGTACCCTTGGATAAGGGGTACTCCTGAGCGTTAATAAATAAAATATTTACTGGTGTTAAACAAAAGTTTGCTTTAATTCTGTTTGTGTCTGCAGTGTTTCTGAAGTGTGTTTTAATGACACAACCGCTATTTTGTTTTACATAAGCCATACCATGTTTGCTCATATTCACAGTAATTGCGAATTTATCGCTTTTCGATCGCGAGACTTAAACATCAACCCCCTATCCTGGCCTACCTCGGTCATTGGTATAAACAAGTTTGTGAAGGTCCTAGATACAAGAATATTTTGCTCCCCCCCACAACCCAGTCCTACTCATTTTAAATCAGTAACATACAGTACGTTATAAGTGAAATAAAGCCATGTTCGTTTATTGTTATGCATATTACGACTAAGTTGTGTATGGTTCCTAAGTTTTTTATTCATAAGTGTCTTAAAATTCTTGCACCTACTGCGAGTCTCTTTGTACCAAAAGGGTTAATGTTTTCTATTTTATCAGTGAGTCTCTATGAGGTGGGATTGATTATCATCAGGTGACCCTAGGCTCAAAAGTATGAATTCTGTGTGTCACTTAAGTGGATCTTTTAAAAGATGAAGCTGTGTTAGCTAAGTGGTGGCTCCTTGAAGAGCTGCCACGATTATCCCACCCGTAAGTATCTAGGAAGAGCTGTCACGACCATCCCACCCGTAAGTATCCTGGAAGAGCTGCCACGACCATCCTACCCGTAAGTATTCTGGAAGAGCTGTCACGACCATCCTACCCGTAAGTATTCTGGAAGAGCTGTCACGACCATCCTACCCGTAAGTCATCTGGAAGAGCTGTCACGACCATCCCACCCGTAAGTCATCTGGAAGAGCTGCCACGACCATCCCACCCGTAAGTCATCTGGAAGAGCTGCCACGACCATCCCACCCGTAAGTATCCTGAAAGAGCTGTCACGACCATCCCACCCGTAAGTATCCTGGAAGAGCTGTCACGACCATCCTACCCGTAAGTATCCTGGAAGAGCTGCCACGACCATCCTACCCGAAAATATGACACTTCGGATTCATTTTTTGTACAGTGATTTCACAAGCTGTATGCGTAGCAGTTCATTTAATGGTGTACTTGTGTAGATATATTTTTAATTTAAAAATAAGCGTGGACATTCAACCATTGTATGCCAATTATAATTTTAAGAATATATAATTTTCAACGATTTTTGAGCTACATTATATATTGAAAAAGGAACGTTATAGCAATGGTTTTCTATATATTTACTTTTCAGGCACGTGTTGCTATGTTTGTTTTAATGACTCAAACACTTTAGTTTTATTTTTGCTCGCACTCACGGTTATTACACGTCCTCGGTCCTCACTCAATTGCCTAGCACTATTATGTATGACGCTTTTGTAAAAACTGCACGAGCAAGAATGAATAGCCAATGAGCTCATTCGTTACTACGTCTTCAACCGTACTATACGTGTTTTATATACAAAATACATTTTGTCTTTAGAACACAACATCAAGACTTCCCACAAAAGAAGAACTGAAACTATCAAGTCCCGAATTATCCCAAATTCAGAAAACACCTATTTATATTATATTTAATGTGTATAGAATACACATTTTCAAGCGATAAAGCTTATCTTTCGGTTTGATTGAAGTACGTTAAGATCTAAGTACATCAACAAGATATTACAAGGTTCGTGATCACCCATCCACCCTCACAACTAGATATTACAAGGTTCGTGATCACCCATCCACCCTCACAACTAGGTATTGCAAGGTTCGTGATCACCCATCCACCCTCAAAACTAGGTATTGCAAGGTTCGTGATCACCCATCCACCCTCACAACAATATGTTGCAACTTCAAAATCACCCATCCACCCTCGCAATAAGGTATTGCAAGGTTCGTGATCACCCATCGACCCTCACAACAATATGTTGCAACTTTAAAATCACCCATCCACCCTCGCAATAAGGTATTACAAGGTTCGTGATCACCCATCCACCCTCACAACTAGGTATTGCAAGGTTCGTGATCACCCATCCACCCTCAAAACTAGGTATTGCAAGGTTCGTGATCCTGATGTAGAAGATTTGCTGCATAAATTACTTCTCTTAAGTTACCCTTATTTTAAAGTATAGTTCAAGTCAGCTCGATAATTAAATCGAAGATTTAGGTATAAAATGTGTGATGAAACATGTTGTACAATGTTTCTTTAATTGTCTTAACGTACAAAAGCAATAAGGTAGTCTAAACAATGTTTGAAACACACTGCAGTCTTTGGAATCAAGTCTTAACAAATAACTCAGACCTTGCGTCAGCTAAAATTTTTACGCGGACGAAGAATGACAGAAACAACTTCGCTCGACTTTGTTAGCCACGACACTGCTGGGTCATCATTACGTTTTTGACTTCACAACTATTCCATTTTCAGACAGAATACAGTCAGTATAGACGAAGGTGAATTTCTCTCAATGCATTATTCGTTGTTCTATCATAGAACGGTGGAGTTCGTCACGGCCTACAATATTTGATATTCATTGAAATATATATAGCACTCCGCCTAAACGCACGTAATTTTATCCTATGTTTACGATATCAAAGAGCGGTCTTAGATTACTTTGAACTAAAGTCGCTACTGGGATTCCCGTCGGCGTTTTTGTTTTGTTTTGTTTTTTGTAAAATTCTAAATGGTTTCACTGTTTTGAGAATTTTAGGTTCATAGGTTATGACTTGAAATCTAAGGCGAAGACTGAAGAACCTTTTATGTGCAAATTAAGTAATATTTTTAACAACTCGTCGGTGGTTCAGTAATAAGTTTTAAGGTCTTTAATGTTAAAAATTGGGGTTCAATACATGCGACGAGCAGAAAACTCTTCGACGTTTACAGTACGATGTGCATCTCGAATGAAAAATATCATTTATACTGTATAATCTCAATACCAGAATATAGTAGGCGTGGTTAATTAGTCATTAAGAAAACAATATTAATCAGCGTGTTTTACAAACTAAAATTTCAAGTGTAGCGTCAGTTTATATCAAATACTACCCGACAGACAATATTAAAACCTCAATATTATTAATACAAGTTAACTGATGTATTTAGTTTTTAAAGAGAGTTAAAGCTGACCAAAGTAGGAGAAAAAACAAAAAGATATTTCTTGTATTTCGTAGTAGAATGAATTATTTAAAATTGTTTAAGTTGGATAAAATAACACGGGTTTCATATTAAATTGTGTTTGTTGTAAGAAAACAGCACAGGTTTCACATTAAATTTGTTTATTGTAACAAAATAAAAATGTTGAACTCTGCAAAGTTATACAACGTAAGTACACTAGAACTGTAAATTATGAGCTATTTCTCTCAAAAAGTCCAGTAAGCAGTGGGTTTGAAAATCTTATAGAATGTTTACTAACTTGTTAGTTGATGCAATTGTTTAACCACCCTACCGTAGAAAATCGAATCCACAATTTTTAGCTTTGTAAAGTCCAGAGACTTAAAACTAACCAGCTTGGAGACTACGAAGTCTTACACCAATATTATATCTGCGGCATCACAGCTCGCGAGATAAAACCCTGATAATTGGTGAAAGGTCTTGCCAGCACAATACGAGTGTTTGTATGTTTCATATAGTAAAGCCACACTGAACTATCTGATGTGTCCACCGAGAGGATGGGCACAAGATGGGATAGACATAATGCGGCTGGCATTGTGAGGGCATTCTCCATTTACTTCGCTCATAAGTTCTTAAAATATGCAATAAATTACTACTAGGTAAACAATTGTGAACAAACAGTCCACATCTTTACCAAAATGCAAATACAACATGTATCGAGGACTTAGTAATTATTGTACAGTTAAAAATGAAAGACGAGGACTAGCATCATAGCTCTTGTTAAATAATAACCAGATACTTAAATTGTTACCTTCTGTTATATATAAAAACTACATGTAATTTTATACATAAATATATTTTTGTCTAAGATAAAACTAAAAACATACAATGCGACGAACAGTAACAATTTAACTGGTGCCAAAAGAAATGTAGATATCATACAAACAAATACGTTTGCAGATTGCTTCCAAATCTCTATGAACAGCCAGACAAACGTCAGCAATGGCGTGGATAAACAATGACGTCAATCTACAATTACACTACTCACACAAAACCTCAAGGTATCTATTAATCATTTGGCAATTATAAGATAACGTTTAAGTTGAAAAGTCAAATATTTAATTCTTAAAATAGCAACAAGACACCAAAACCACCAATTCAATTCAGATGTTCTGCAATAGTTCACCCAATACATCACGTTCCATTACAGAGTAAATGGCCACAAGGGTAACACACATGAGACTCAAGCTCTTATTGAATCAAAGATGATTACTGGTAAGCTTATTTCAACTCATCAACACTGTTGTGTTGAACATAATTTTATAACGAGCAATAAAAAAAGTAGACAGGTTACAGATACCGTCCTTTCCATTTGTAAATATGGTTAACAAAATGTGCTTGCTTTTTATCATCATGCTGACTGGATTTATCAAATTAAACACACGGTAAGTCATTATGATGTACCCTGTTGAATGCTGCCCTAATACGACATAATGATTTCTATTAATTTGTCTGAAAAAGTTGTTAATAGAAGAATGGTGACGAAGAATGATTGTCCCTTGTATTGTAAAAGGCCAAGCTCATAGGGAATAAAGTACGGTGCTATAGGGACAGGGTTCACATTTATGATCCATTACGTATTGTAGGAAGCCAGCAATGATTAAAAATGCATCACTTTATTAATACCTTGATGAAAATGCACGTTGTAATCTACACGACAGTTGTGAAGTCTAGTATCTTCTAGTGTGAGAAATATTGCTCGTCATTTGAATAACTGACATTGAATCACGTACTTACTATAAGCTTCTTGCTAACTTTAAAACCGACAGAACTGTACTTAAGCAAAATTTATTTACTTGGAATGAGATTAACAACAAACGCTTATGAACAGGTTTTGTGCATCTGTTCTACAAAACAAGTTTAAAAAAAACATCGATGCTGCCGCATGATTTCCATCAGATAAGTCTAGAAATCATAAATTTTCATAAGAAAATAAAAATCGAACCACATGCTTTATATTCTGTTAACTGACCTTGACTTACTTTAAAACATCCAGACACGTCTCAATGAAAGCATAATGTTATTGCTTATAATTATAAGACACATGCCCGATAACTAGGGCTTCATGAAGTTACTTCACAAGTCATACTAGCCTTCTTTCAGTCTCAAGGTATGGAAAACTCATTAACGCAGAAGGCAAGAGACACGATGCTGTTACTAGCCGCAATCTTACACCAAGCGGTCAAATTTGGTTTTATTTTAACGCTAATCTATCTATATACTAAATAGAAGAACCCATAGAAAATTCGAATCCTCGTTTTCTTAACTTTGTAAAAAAATAAATCAAATAAAAGATGCAATAAACAGATGCTCCACAGACACATCAGACATCACTATACAGAACGAAAACATCTGTATAATCATTCACTAATGTTTGTATCCACACGAACCCTTGCACTAAACATCGTTGAGACTCAATCTTTATTGGATCCACACGAGCTCCTGTACTAAATGTCACTGAAAACTGGTCCAGCCATCTTCTAACATCCAGTGACACCAAACGCGTAACTCTGTGTATATAAGGTCACGATCGAGCGGATTAAGTTCTTCTGTACGTTTTATTATAATTATTTAAATACCTGGATAACATTTATGACATCAGAATCTCTACAACTATAAATACTTCAAGAGTGGTTTGTCGTACTGATCTGTCTGACATAAAACAGAATATCACCACACCTTTAACCAGGAAAAACCGGAAAAGAAAAACAAAGGGATTTGAAGCAATGTGTATTAAAGTAGTTAATAAAAACCACACGACATATTTAAATTTAGAAAACTTTTCATTTACAAATCATTCTTTGTTACACTTTTTTGTCTAATACTTTTGGAAAGATAACATAACAGTCGATTTTTCTCCGTCTTAATTTTTGACTTGGAACTTTCTTATTCGTGTGGTATTCATACCGGGAAAGTAAACGCACAATATATCAGACAACGCTAAATTTCAGAGAAAAACAACACTCCAGTGCCTTGTAGAGCATATTTATTTCGGTATAATTTAAGTAACTGGTGAAGCATGACTCCAAGGTTTAAGAACCTTGAAAGTAACTAAATATTTATAGGTTATAAAGTTGTGATTTTCAAACAAACTGTTAATATAAAAACTTTTACACAGAACTTGGAAGCATATTTGAAAAAGAGAGTAATTCATGTATAAATAACAACTCAGCTATTATTCGAAAAATAACTATCTTTATGATGGTAAACTGCAGGATTATTTTTCTTAGTTTTACTTAAAGGTTATCGATTTGAAGTCTCTTACAAGTCTCGACTTTTTAAATTTCTTGAATTCCGCGTAAAGCTATTCGAGAGCCACCTACCAAATCCAACTCTAATTATGAAGAAATAGGTTACAGAAAAGGCGATTAGTCCATACCATTCGCCACCAACTAAAGGATTACTCTAATCAAATAGTGGAATTTGATTGTTACTCTTATAATGCATACACGGTCTTGAAGTGCAAAACGAGTTGTTGTTTTTCTGGGCGCAACAGGGCGTCAATCTCAGAACTTCGAATCCACTGTCCGGTACTTTTTACAAGTGTGCTTGCGTGTTCGTTTGACAGCAAAACCACATTTGTTTGTCTGCTTTGTTCACCGCTGGGAATCAAACCTCAGATTTTAGCGTTTTAAGTTCGTAGAGTTATCGCTGTCTCACCGGGAGAACCTCATTTTTCACAAGCACAAACTACATAAACTCCAGAAAAAAAAATTTTTCGTCCTTTTTGGGAAAGTTCCTTAGCTAACAGCAGCTAAATTTATTTTCATTTACAAAATAGAAAATAAAAAAGATGTTTTTACTTCAGTATTCAACACATTAAAATCAATGTTAACCTGACAGTTTCATGTTCTGATTTACTTCAGTGAAAATGAAGATTGAAAGCATATTCACGTGCATAAATGGTTATTCACAAATATTACACACTATTCTTTCTAATAAGAATAGAAAATGCATATTTGGTTGCAACAACAGAGTGATTTCTCTTGTTACGAATGAACAAGAACTGAAAGTGAATTTTAAAAACAAACCACTTTGGCAAGCTCGGGTAATAGGGTTAGCGTGTCGGACTATGTAAGGAGCAGGAGGTCTGTGGTTTACAACCACAATAGGTCCATGAATGCATTATGGCAGTGACTATCAAAAGCCACCATTATATTAGCGTCACATGAGGGCCGGCAGAGGGTGTTGTTAATTAGCTTGTCTTCCGTTTAGTTTATCATTTTAATATTAGGATGTCGAAGCGCAGGAAGCTTGTGTAGCTTTGCGTGAATATCCGTGAATATTAACGAGTTTTCCACACGGGAAACGTAAAGCATATTCCTATGACAGAACCCAAAATTAGTTATTTGATTTGTAACTACATCAACGTGTTATTACATCCCAGTTTTCTACTCATCCATTAAATAAAAACGTATTTCAAACATTTGAATGACACCCGGTGTGTCGGCGGAAGAATTGATTGAGGACTTAATAACGCTAAAATTGGGAGTTGAATTCCTGATATGGGGCGACTGCAGAGTCGGGTGTTTAACAGCAAACAAAGACGTTTAAACACTAAATAAGTAATTACGTTATATCTTAAAGAAAGCTCTATAAGAGGCACATAAGTACTTAAAAGCACATGATTTAGAAACATATTTCATTTAGCTTTTACATAATATACTAAGTAGTAATGAAACCCACACTTTTCACGAAGATCTGGATGAAACACATGAGAAGTTATGAGTTGGGGGGGACGAGAAATGGCATACGGGAAACTCGTGTACCCAACAATAAATAAAAGAAAAATTTAATTACGACAGGCCCTGTAAGACCTTCAATAACAGTGGTCACGTGGTTTAATTCTGTTAAGCGACTGCATTCCAAGGAGATAACATATTGAGGATTGCTATTCCAAGAAAAACTATGTCTATACGTGTGTAATAATGTGCTGTCATGAGTGTTTGAACAATTGGAATCCTGGCTCGGCTTGATGCGCTGTAAACAGAAAATATCTCTTTTTCCCTATAAATTGACAAAGATACAATAATTTCTTTAGCGTATCTTGCAAATGACTTCATTATTTTCTAACCGTATCTTACAAATGGCACTATTACTTCTTCAGCGCATTTTGCAAATAACGCAATAATTTACCGCATCTTACTGATAATTTATAAATTATTGTGAATTATCTTGGTTCCAAACATTACTTCAAGTGATTTCTATTCTGAGCACAAAACTGCTGTCGAAGAGGTGTAACTCTTTAAGGCCTCATGTAAAAACTAAACCGTGCATATATTTGCATAGAGTTATTCAAAGCTCTTATGTGCAAATTGTCACACACTAGTATTACAGCATTATTTCATTTTGAATTATTTAAAGTCTATTAGAAACTCCTGATAAAAAGTAACCTATCTAAAAACACACACATATGGGCCATTTTCAACAAAACAAACCAGTAACGGTAAAGACAATGTGTTTTTGTTTTTTTGCTTTTGCCAATAATAGGTTTATCTTACTATTTCCTGCAAGTTGCTAAAATTTGTGAAGCTGCAACACTAGAAAATCATAATTTTTTACAATAAGTTGAAAATTAGGGTTTAAACATCCGTCATTACCGTTACTGTGGTAACGAGAAAGACGTGTCTCTACCGTTACCATGAAATAAAATAAAGTGTTTACATGATGTATGTCTACGAAAGCATTTATACATTATGATGTAATCTGGAGCAGATTGCATGTTAGATTTGATGAACTGATCCCAAGTTTGGAGATGATTTTTAAAAATTTATATCAAGTCCATACAATCCAAGTACCGGAGAAATGCAACTGGAAGCATGAGAAACATTACGAATACTTTTCATTTAAACAAAATATAAAGTTTGATCCCAGAGAAGACGGAAAAAGCATAAATACCATCCAGTCTTCACTGTCACATTACTGCTGAGCCACAGTGGGCCAGAAATTGTGATGTTTACATGAGAAGTAAAATGTTGTTTACTTAACATTTATTCCTTAACCCTTTCTATGCACCATCATGTGCTTAAACTATTATAACTATTACCCTATGCACCGTTCTGCCGTTTACGTTAAAGTTATTCCCGAATACAGATGATTAAACAGAACAAAACTGGAATTTTGTCTAAAGCACTGAGAGCTTAATTATTCACAATATTTAGAAAGCACGTTGAATCACAACGTTCAAATAGAATTAAAGACGTCTGACAGTTTGAATGTTTCCACAAGGTAGATTACGACACAGAAGTCTAACTTAGAAAGACAATAATATCCCTGACATCAAGTAAAAATGATATACAGATGAAGAAACCCGGAAACCTAAACATTCTGAAAAATAAAACTTTCCTTCGTGGTTTCATGTGATAAGAATTACAAACTTGGTGAATAAAATTAGTTTTCCAAGACAAGAATGAAAAATCACTTTACCTAGACAAGAATGATATTTTAACCGATTCACTCTCATAATTATTACTCGTGAAAATTGATTAGGTATAAATTACCCAGACCACAAATGTATCTATTGTATCACAGTAGGCCTGATGAGCCCTGGCATTGGGTGAAGGATTTTGTTGGCACTGGATATAACAGGTATAGTGTTATATATTGTTGTACATTATAGATATATTGTTGTGTATTGTTTTAGAATTTGTTGCCGAGTGTGAATCTTTGGTGATAATTACTTAACTAAATTATGTTTGATATTATTCTCCAAAAAATGTATTAGGACCTCATTCTCGTCACTACATGTAGTATTTGTTGTCTGTTTTAAATATTTACTAAAATGTTTATGTTGATGGTATTCTCCTAACGATGTATTAGAATCACACCCTCGTCACTATCTAGTGCATTTGTGTTGTCTGTTTCAGTCACTTAAGTATTCATTTAGTTTATATGAAATAATACGATTTTTCGTTCAAACTGATGGGTGATTACGCGTTCCTCACTCCTAGGCCTGGCATGGCCAAGCGCGTAAGGCGTGCGACTCGTAATCCGAGGGTCTCGGGTTCGCGCTAAACATGCTCGCACTCCCAGCCGTGGGGGCGTATAATGTGACGGTTAATCCCATTATTCGTTGGTAAAAGAGTAGCCCAAGAGTTGGCGGTGGGTGGTGATGACTAGTTGCCTTCCCTCTAGTCTTACACTGCAAAATTAGGGACGGCTAGCACAGATAGCCCTCGTGTAACTTTGTGCGAAATTCCAAAACAAAAAAACAAAATCCTCACTCCTACCCATCTGCCGTTTCTTACAGAAAATTCACCACTGAAAATAAACAACTAATCAGCTTATTTGATAAACTGTGTCAGTTTGCGTTACTATGTTACGTCCAAAGCAGACATTACAAATTTAAACTTTATTTTTATTTGAAGAATAATCATTGTTTCAAAATGTTTCAATGTACAAAGTTCAAAATTTTCATAAATTTTATAGATATAAATTGCAACATTTTTATATATTAAATTTGACAAAGTTTAAAGAATTTCAGTTTCTCAGTGCCACATTTAAAATTACTTAAAGAAATAATCAAACCCTCAAGTATAGTCCTTGTGAAAGTTGTGTTTCTGTTGTGAGGAGTACTTTTATTTTTGTTCTATTATAAAAAAATGGTTATTCCACTTACCACGGTTACTTTTCTATCTGTCTAAAATTGAATACCCAAAGTATTAATTTTTTTACGGATTTCTGTTTGTGGTACGAATCAATCGATGACGGATGAGTTTTGGTTACATACATAAATACTGACATACACGTTACGACCAATATAGTAACAAGATTCTGGATTCAAGGTCTTTATCCTCATCTCATAAATGTTAATATACAGTATAGTAATATCAAGGAAAGTTAAGATTTAATATTTTAGTCCTAACAAAGAACAGTGAAGCCAAGGATTGTTAACATTCAAAGTCCTAGTCCTAGAATCAAAATTACTTAACCAGCAATATAATGAATAAAGTAGTAGTTACATATTCTACTTTTCTTTTTTTAGCTTTTATTAACAATGTAAAATTTTCAAAATTTCAACTAGGTATCTTTTATATTATAAAAACAAAAAAATTCTTGGAACTTTTAAATTAGCTTTTGAAAAATAAAATGTTGATATGATTGTATTAAATATAAACTTAATGTACTTGTAATGTCTTAAACTCCAATAGGCTTCAATCAGATTTTTAAGACGTGTCAATCAACAGTTTTTTTAACCAGGTAATTACATTTTTTGTATGTAATTAAGCACAAAGCTACACAATGGGCTATCTGTACTCTGCTCACCACGGGTATCGAAACGCGGCTTCTAACAGTGCGAGTCCGCAGACATACCTCTGTGCTATTGGGGGGCCGGGTAATTACTTAGGGTTAAGAAAGAACCTCCTTTAAACAAGTAGCTTATACGTTGTACTAATTTCGGTAGAATCTCTTAGGATTGTTAATAAACTATCATTTTAAGTCTCTTCAATGTATATAATCAATTTGTACAACCACAATTTGAAAATCGTTATATTTCATTTTAACTACATTTTTCGACAGTGTAGTTCTCTCTCTCTCTCTCTCTCTCTCTCTCACACACACACACACACACACACACACACACACACACACACACACACATATATATATAGTGCTTATTACCAACGTGTACATATCTGTGTATTATCCTGTTTTTTTCCGACGAAACAGGAAAATTTACAGAACATAAAAAGAGACATAAGGAAAATGGTTTATCACTTGACAACTACAAGAGTGGTTAAAAACTTTCCAAGAATGGTGGTACCTGAATTTGTAATTAGTTTTAACGCATATTTATTTCATTTTGTTGTAATTTGTTCGTTATACCAGAAAATGTAAAACACGTACAAAGTGACTTATTCTGATTGCTTAATGTAGTCTGTTTTGCTGACCTGATTGGAACGTGTTAAAGTGTCACTAATGGTCGAGAGAGGAATAATTTATCATGAGATGAACGTGTAATGGGATAAATTTTACTTTAGATAAAAAAAACAAAACATTCATCTGAAAAGAAAACAGACCATCCTTCTTCGATTAGCGAACGGACATTTCCAAAAAAGAATAAAACCATAACTGACTTTTATTCGCACATAGAAGAATAGTTTAATACTAATTTATATCAGTGACATCACAAACCATATTCAAATCATTACTCTATTTTTCTCAACTTATTTCACAAAACTTTAGAATAATCAATAACGCGTGTTTAAATTCGTTTATTAAACAGATTAACATAAACAGCGACCAATATTATATCTGCTGCATCTCAGCCGACCTAATGGATCGTGTCATTAAGCGAAAGACCTCGTCGGCAGTGGATACAGTAGGTGTGGTATCGTTGGCATTAACTTTCGTTTTTATTTTCACTCAGAATTTATAGATTAGGCCCATTAAGCGCGTTAAGGCGTGCAACTCGTAATCTTAGGGTTGCGGGTTCGCATCCCCGTCGCGCCAAACATGCTCGCCCTTTCAGCCGTCGGGGCGTTATAAACTTACGGCCAATCCCACTGTTCGTTGATAAAAGAGTAGTCCAAGAGTTGGTGGTGGGTGGTGACGACCAGCTGACTTCCCTTTAGTCTTAAAATGCTAAATTAGGGACGGTTAGCACAGAAAGCCCTCGAGTAGCTTTGTGCGAAATTAAAAAAACAAACAAAAGCAAACAATTTCCAGACTAGGAGAAAAGTTGTACGTCGTCTACGAGACGTTGTAGTGATGGTATCTTGTATTTGAATACACAAAGTTTATAGACTGTAAAGGCAGAGCCGTGTACTTGAAGGAATTAAAACAGTAAGTGACCTTCCTAGACGACTCGTGTAAGAGGTTAGATACAGTTTTGAACAAATCTAATGTCTGTGTGGAAAGCCTCAATGAATGCGAGGTTTAATCTATTTTACAACATATAGTACCTTCCAAACACCAGCAGTGCATAAAATACTCAGCCTAACTGTCTTATTAATGCAGAACTATCGACGCTTTCAAAACCTGGATATGGAAAGGGGTGGTGTGCACGTGTTAAAACTCAAAAGATTGATGGTACCCAAGTGTCCATAAATAAATGAAGATATTTCCACACAAAATCTTAACACACAAACACTGCTGTGTGAGACAGTGCTGAGAAAGATGGCAGATCCATTCCACACACACTTTCCCTTTGTAATGCATAGTACTATTTATACACCCACCCTTTCTTCACAAATATGGTGACGTCATCTTTACCTCCCTACTCGTAATTTAATTTTTGCATAGTTTAATGAAGTTTATAAAGCTTCCAACGCACGCACGTGCACACGTAACTCATTTAATTATATAAATGATCATTGAGGAAAATTTAAATGTTACGCAACTACTCATGTTTTTAAAAAAAAGTCATGGCGAAATCTCTCTTATGGTTAGTAACTTAACTCTATTAAACTTCTCGTGCAATAACTGAAATGCCACGAAAATGCGAGTAACATTAAATCACGACTAAAACTAAGCTTTATAATTTGATTTGTTTAAGCGCAAAAACTTTCACAAATGGACCATTTGCGATCTTTCCAATACAGGGATTCATTCCCGGAACGTGGTGTAAATATTAGCATAGCAATGCTATAAAATCGTAAACACGTGTAAAGGTTTCATTACGCGAATGTAATTAAATATTTTTTGAGTAACTGACAAGTTGCTAATTATATTTCCTGGG
The DNA here is from genome assembly GCA_011833715.1 of Carcinoscorpius rotundicauda. Taxonomy (NCBI): domain Eukaryota; kingdom Metazoa; phylum Arthropoda; class Merostomata; order Xiphosura; family Limulidae; genus Carcinoscorpius; species Carcinoscorpius rotundicauda. The sequence goes on along the minus strand of CM022391.1, from coordinate 169,341,409 downwards.
CCACAGTAGAGCTGTACCCTTAAAAAGTGAAATCTCTTAAAGGTAATATTTACGGAGTTGCATTGTCGTTTGAAAACATTTATATGATAAAATCTAACTTTTAGCAAATTAAACTTTAAAAATTCATTTCGAATGCTGAACCACTGATCGAGAGGAATCTCCCTCACAAAGTATTCAAATATATTTTTTTATGTATTTTAATCAAAGTTTTATTTAGCCAGAATGGAGCAAAAAAGAACATTTCTTTTCCAAAGCAAACATAATTTACTTGTAAATTGAGTCACAGTAATGCAAGACTGATAAAGTCAGCATTACGAACACTAATACACACACTACAGACAATATCCGTTAGGTGTCTCTATACTTCACTGCTTAGCAACTCAGTATACGAAAGAACCCGTAATTCCAAGAATCAAGTCTGATATAATAACAGTAATCTTCTGTTGAAGAACTGACAATAGAAAGCTGGATGTTTTCAAAGTATGCTATGTCGGGATGTTCTGTACATATTTTATTAAATTTGATGTGGTTTGAAAAATGATAATAAAGAAATGGAAAACGAAGAAGTTAAAAACCCTATGTTTATTTAACACGAATAATATTCGAATGGTTTCAAAAGTAGGAAGTCCCTTAGGATGAGTAAGCGGATGATAAAAAAACACAAAAATAATTTATTTATTTTTTATTTATTTAATTCTATCAGGACCTCTTCAAGCTACGTGTTTCACTAATATCAGTAAATGGGTGAATAAACTATAGTATATTTAAACGATGTGGGAGAAATTTGGTCGAATGATAAATTACCATGAACGGTAGAAACGGGAAACAATATTACCATGTAAATATTTGTTACGTGAAACTGGATTGTTATGATTTAAATACACTAACATAATACACCCGCGCTACTTTGAAGGACTTAAAGATGTCTACATAATACAGAGTTCTCAATATACCGATCAAGCCCCTAAATTATTCCCCAATTGCTGTTACTGCTATTCCAAGGGGATTTGTACCCAAAAGGTGTCGTTGGAGCACCTGCCTCATCACTGAAGTGCGTGCACCACGACTGATCCCAGTAGTTTTTATGTATAAACACAATTTGAAATCAGCGCCCCCGCGAGACCAGTAACAAACTTCGATCCAAGATTCGGACACTGGAAATCTTCCAGACCCCCTCTTCCCCTCCCATCAGGCTCGAATAACCTTCTAGTATTGTTGTTTCTCTCCGGGCTACCTCAAGTTCACTTGTTTAGTATTACTAATCCCAGAACTGTAAGTGGAATTGGTGGGTAAACAGACTTGCAGATGATGTAAATATATACGCTTGAGGGCCCGGCATGGGCAGGTGGATTGAGGCGTTCGACTCGTAATTCGAGGGTTGCGAGTTCGAATCCCCATCGCATCAAACATGCTCGCCCTTTCAACCGTGTTACGGTCAATCTCATTATTCGTTGGTAAAAGAATAGCCCAAGAGTTGGCGGTAGGTGGTGATGACTAGCTACCTTCCCTCTAGTCTTACACTACTAAATTAGGGACGTCTAGGGCAGATAGCTCTCGTGTAGCTTTGCGCGGAATTCAAAAATAAACAAATATACATGCTTGTTGTTGTGTTTATTAGAAAGATGACGTTTGTGTGTATGCGTGTTTAGATAGTAGGGTGCACGCGCATTGTTATGAAAGGCAAAAACTGAACATTATTATGCTAGACATTTGCACTCAGGTTAGTGTCTTTATCGCAACAGTACTTCTTTAGATACACAATTTCTAGAATAATACAAAAATTCCAATCGCAGATACCGAAATCATGTCATACTATAATTAATTCTGTTTTCTTTACACCTTATAAACATGCGCAGTGAGAATTTTACCCACAAAAACAGTGCAAGTGCATGCCTGCGCCAGGTAGCTGGAAAGTACAACTAATAACTCACTATAACTACGCTATAAATGAAGATATAACAAAACAAAATGTGGGTAAAGGCATTCCTTACTAACCAGTTAAAAAGTTTTGCGGGTGGGTTCTAAAACAATGAATTTATTTATGGATAGCATTAAGAACAGTATTATTTTAGTCCCAAATAAGATAATGTAAAAAAAAAACACGTGTTATCTCTTTATCGAACTTAGGCCAAAGATTAGTTACGAGTTTATAGAGAACAACCTAAATACAAGTGGGCTTGTACATTTCAGTTTATTACATTACATTTGTATCATTCTACTAATCTTGTACTTAAGAGATACTGTTACAATAAAAATACTGATTTGACAGCAAACTTTTTGCGAATCTTTGCTGATATACATTATCGTTTGATATGATAAATAGAGAATTTATGGAGATATCAATCAATAAATCAAGGTAATTTCCACAAAATCCCACAAATTACCCAATACGTTTAGTCATGACTGTTTAGTAGCAAGCAAGTAATAGTCTATTCGAACTATGGATTCAAAGATGGCAGATTCGCATCCTGTTACAGTAAAAACGCACTCCACACTTTGTAGCTGTAGTTTCACTCTAAAAGTGACGTTCAACTCCCATTGTTTGGTCACATTCAACCGTGGCGACTATCCAACGTAACTTTATCAAAACCTTCTTTACAAGGCTATCAGATCTGATCTTGAAATATTTTTTGCACCAAGGTTTAGCTGTATATTTAATAACGTAACGGCTTAATACTAATAGATCGGTTGTATCATTAATGTTGCCAAGGTGTCAAGATTTATCCGCAGATAAAAGAACCCCCATTCTGTCTTAAGAAAATGCTTACATTAGTTGCAATATCTTATTCAAAAACATACGTATAATTGTATATGTAACAAAATTTTTAGTTATGGACTCGTTAATTTTTAAAAGAATTAATCTGCAGCACTATTGAAAAGTGTTAGAACAAAGTAAAAAGACAATACATTTCAGGCTACTTCCAAAGAACAATAGAATGCAAGTCATAGGTGCAACATCATTATATTATTCTTCAAACTTAGCACATCAGAAACTCAATGGAAGTGCTTAAGTTAAGCAAACAGTTAATATTCTGTGTGACCTTTTTTGCTTTAACACTTAAATACAGTGTCTCAGACACAGAAACAACATATTTAATCAAAGCTAATTTGGGATTTTACCTCAAATGTTTCTAATACACTCCCATAAAATGTCTTTGGAAATGACTTGATTTGTCAAGTCCTGATCAACTGAGTTCAGATTAGGACTCTGTGTGAGGCATTGCTTCATTATAATGACTTCAGCAGATTCGTTCTTAACATAGTAATTTCTCTTTGAGGTCATTACGGTCTTGGTAGTAGATTCCTTTACCAATAATATGAGAAAAGATGGATATACCGTCACAGATCAGTATTTGATGGTACTTGTGCTAGTATATTATTCCATCTATTTTGCCAATATCCTCTAGCACCTCATCAGAAAAATGCTCCCAAACTATCCTACTGCCTTCCCCATGATTCACAGTAGGTGCTATGCATTCAAGTTAATATCTTTTACCTTTCTTCCGCCAGACGTACAACCAACACTTTGAATGAAATATTTCAAACTTGAACTCATCCGTCCACTACATCCTTTTACAAACATCAGTAGTCCATATTTTGTACTTTTTAACTAATTTCAGTCTCTTTGGAGTTTTAGTTAAAGATTTATAACTGCTACACGTTGAGTCTTCTTGATACTGTAGATCTGGACATTTTTTTGTCATGTGGTACATGGTTGTTTATCTCATGTTTCAGATCAGTAACACCTTTCTGTTCCCAAGGCTGATAAACAAAGATATTTAACATCACTATCACTGGGTTAGGTATTCTGACTTTTCCTTTCCTTTTCTCAAATGTATCTTCTCGGTCTCACGATCTATAATGTACATGGCAGTGTTTGGGGAGCATTTTAAGTCTGTAGCAATTTGTTGGAAAGTTCACCCAGCATCACATAAAGCTTTCATATAAACTATCTACTCTACTGACAATTCTCTACGCCGTTTGGTCCGTGGTATGATAAGAAAACTTTGTATATCGTATTAAACATGGTTTTTCTAAAGGTTTATTTGTGGAATGCTATTAAATTGATTTCGTTTACCACATATCGGTACCATATGCTAGCTCATTGCTAACTTTGTATATAGTAAAGACAGTGCATGTGGTACACCACGAATTATTTCAGATATTAAATTTGATCAATTTTTTTTTTCATTTAAGCAGAACCCTTATGACAAACCCCTGGTACAACTATATGAGAATTCTAAAGAATATTAAGTATTCTCATTCCCTCTGACTTATTCAATTGTCAACAGGGACAGTGAAGTATAACCATACTGCTGAAAAGATAAATTCTGTAATGGCGTAGATTATTTGTTTATTGTTTTGCTTTTTTAAATTTCGCACAAAGCTACTCGAGGGCTATCTGTGGTAGCCGTCCCTAATTTAGCAGTGTAAGACTAGAGGGAAGGCAGCTAGTCATTACCACCCACTGCCAACTCTTGGACTACTCTTTTACCAACGAATAGTGGGATTGACCGTCACATTATAATGCTCCCAAGGCTGAAAGGGCGAGCATGTTTGGCGTGACAGGGATGCGAACCCGCTACCCTCAGATTACGAGTCACACACCTTAACACGCTTGGCCATGCCGGGCCCAATGGCGTGGAAAAACTAGCCCCATAAAATGTAAAGATGAAAAAATAATCTCTTGTTCTAACATATTTTCATAGAAGATTCCTAGTCATCGCATAATGAGTAATAAATAAGCTGTTAAGCAAATGTTACCTTATTTCACTTAGATGTAAAGAACAACTCTTAACAGTTGTTAATAAAAGGTTTTAACAGATTTTTCCGAACCATAGACTAGTAAATTATGTAGTTTACGAAAATATATAAGCTTTCATTTAAATATATTTTGTATATCAGTAAATTTTAGTTAATATTTAGAAGACAGCAACACTTCCCAATAATCCGCTATAAAGATGACGTAGTCGCACGAGGAAAACTGTGCTATATATATAATTATAATTGGATGAAAATGTTTGAAAGTAAATATATTTTTCATATAATAAGGTTCTTGGTACTTAAACGTTTAGTTGAACGGTTCCTATCAAACTGCGACTTGTTTTGTGTGTTAAGATTGGAAGCTTTAAAAAACTCATTGGTTAATTTTAATTTTTACTTTCCATTTCTGATTATGAGGTATAATAACCCTAAAACAGCAGTAGCTTCCGAATTAGTTTCTCACTAACTGGCTAAAGCTGTAGAAAAATCGACTTCCTGTATTGATGTATTTGCTTATGTGATTCATTTTAAACATTCAGTGTTGTACCGATTACATGTGTTATTCAACCTTTCCCTCCGTTCTTTACAATCAGAAGCAATGTACAATCAATGTGTGTACTCGCTTTTTAAGATTAAAATATACACATTCAAAGTACAGTGTCATAATTTTCAATATATTAAATTTAAGCCATAAAGTAATTTGTTACTATCTATGATTAGAAAGACAGGTCAACCACATTAAATACATTTATAATTGCTGCATCTTTTATATATTGATACACAGTATAAAATCATTCAGTGTATCTTTATATGCATGTTTGGAGTTTGCGAAAGTATTCCCTCACATGAAAGAAGAAATAATGGGGAATTGTTTTTGTTTAACTCGACTTCAAAACCCTTAGAATTTCATATTCCTACACGTAACAACCAGGATTTTGTAGTTTGTTTGACTTTCACTAAACGACAACTTCTCCGGGCAACATTTCCCACCCTTTGTACGACGACTCATATGTCAAATAAATAAATAAGATATCAGAACTCGAAAACAATGCTCGCAATGTTATCTCTTACCAACAAAAACAGACCCCAACCAAAAGCCCAAACGCATATGTTGTAAACAACTGTGTCCACTCCACTCTTCATCTAAGTCTCAGGTGTTTCAGTATGTGAAAGAGTTGAAAACTCTGGATTTGAACACAATACAGATATGTTAAAATTCGAAAAACATACCAGTTGGTTCACACTTTTTCAAAAACAAATTGCACAGAAATATGAAAAACAATGGGTTTGTTTTGTTTGTTTGTTTGTTTTTGAATTTCGCGCAAACCTACACGAGGGCTATCTGCGTTAGCTGTACCTAATTTAGCAGTGTGTGACTAGAGTGAAGGAAGCCAGTCATTACCACTCACCGGCAACTCTTGAGATACTCTTTTACCAATGAATAGTGGGAGTGACCGTTACTTTATAACGCCCCCACGGCTGAAAGGGCAGGTATGTTTGGTGCGAGGGGGATTCGAACCCGCGGCCCTCAGTCGAGCGCCTTTACTACCTGGCCATGCCAGGCCGTAAAACAATGGAATGAATACAATTATCGATCGGTACACTGTTTTGTTATTACATTCTGAAAATGTTTGTTTAAAATTCAGAACTGTTTATTTCAAAGTTTTAATATCGCAACGAAATTTCAATCTCTTCTGGACAAAGTTTAGTACACGTACCAAAAAGGAAAAATGAAAGGACCTCCACGTTCATCTATTTCATCAATCATCGTTGTTTAGAATTAAGAGCATTTAAAGTTCGTCGCAAATCTAAAATATTGGTATACAAGTTTTCACTCGAAGTGTTTTTCCTGTAAATCGGACTCATGGTTTAATTGTTTGTTTCTTTAATTTCGCGCAAAGCTACACAAAAAGTTGAAAAATAAATAAAGAAAATAAAAAATAAGGTACTGCCATCTGGGGGTAAGTAATATAAAACTTGCCTCTTGAAGTTAGCATTCCTGACCCCAATATGGTTGAAGCACTAGTTAACATGATATCAGCAAAGTGATAATTTATTGTAACTGACGTGCTTTTATATGCGGGTAAAGGTGTACCTATTTATTTTTTCAATTTTTCATATTTATTTTTTTCTTATTTTAACTTAGGAAAGCAGTCACCTTCTCATAACTGTCTGCAAGCAGTGAAGGGTGATATAGATGTGGGACGTTGTGGGCACATCTCGCTCTTCTAATTTCTAATTTTCTTATGTGAAACAAGCGAATTGTAGGTTCAGACTTATAGACGGTGTATCCCCACCGCAATGTGGGTCTCATTCAGCATTCACCTCCAAAACCTAGGATACATTTTAAAATCCCACGTTTTAGCTTGTACCCTAGGATCTTTTTTTTTTAAATTATGCAGCGTATGTTGTTCAACTTTAATGCCTTTTGTTTATACCGTAGAAATTTATGATTATAACACATATTGTGGTCACTTCGTGCTGTTATGTAACTCACTGTTCTAAAAGCGATATTCAAATATGGATTGATGAGATTTCAAACCAATATGGTGTACCATATAAAAAGTATGGTTAGTTGACATCACTTCTGAAACGCTTTTGTTTCGTTTTTTACCTTAGCCGCTACTGTTATTAAGGGTATTAAACATACGTACCCTCTTCAAAGTTTTCATACAGTTCCTACTGAAACATGAAATTTCGACTACATTTAATACATGGAATAACCTTTGCAAAACAAAGCTTAAGTTTCTATTCGTTTATAAGAATTCTGTCTTTAGATCCAGTAGTGCATTGACACACTACTGCTAGGAACAGTACTTTATAAACACACCATACGCGTGGCAGTAGCCGATCGATGAGATACATCTAATCATAGTGAAAGCTATAAACACACCACAGTAATTTGGCGCAGTTAATTCTCTATGCAATAGAGGGAAGATTACTTGTTTTGTTTTTCTGAATTTCGCACAAAGCTACTCGAGGGCTATCTGCGCTAGCCGTTCCTAATTTTGCAGGGTAAGACTAGAGGGAAGGCAGCTAATCATCACCACCCACCGCCAAATCTTGGGCTACTCTTTAACCAACGAGTAGTGGGATTGATCGTCACATTTTAACGCCCCCACGGTTGAAAGGGCGAGCATGTTTGGGACGACGGGGATGCAAACCCGCGACCCTCAGATTACGAGTTGCACGCCTTAACATGTTTGGCCAAGTCACTAGTAGTGGATCTCTATACACGTTTATATAGATGCATAAATACACGCATCAAGGTCAACTCCTCAAGAGATTTACAAACGTGTATTTTTGAAAATTCTGTGCAAATGTTACCGTACGAAACATATGAAGATCCTCGTTATCAGTGTATGTGAAATATTCGTTTATGAGTTTGGATCCCCAGTGGATAAAATACATGAATACCAGCAGCTACTAAATCTCTAAATTGTCGTATATTCATCGTACGAAATAAATCTCTACCCATTAACCACTGTCGTTTATTAATTTTATTTTCGATCTCATTAAGTGACAAGACTCCATTTTTTTATGGCTGTGTGAAACCGCAAGATGTATTTCTTTTCAAGAGATATTGTCCTGGAGAAATACCAATAGATTTCAGGGAAGAATGAACCTGTTGCAATGTCCAGAAGAGAATGAGCTTGGTTGGAACATTAACACGGGATCCGGGACGTCCAGCCCGAGGGAGGTATGCTGCAACTATAAGAGTTGTATATCAACTTTGTCAATGAACTTTAACAAAAACACGACCACTTCATGAAGTCGTCTCTTGCATGGCAATATTTTGTAACAGACCAGCCGCTCCACATACTCGACTTCTTCCAGTTTCCGAGTACAAACAAGTTATTTCATGTCTGTCTGGTTGTTTTAGGCTTAGCTTAGGAATCGCAGTATTTTATGTTCGCAGCTTATACGATACTAAATGTTAAATTTGTGTGTGCACGTATTGTACATTAACGTTTCTTAAGGTATCGTATTTATCGTTCGTCGTCAAACTTGAGTTTTCAAACATTTAAGCCAACAGGAAAACAGAGAGCAACGCGAAATGCTGATGCTTTCACGTTTCGGTAATCAACAAGTATATACTTACAAATATTCACTCAACGAAGCGTTACGGACTCTTGTGCGTCGCGCGTCAAAAACATACACACTACACGTGCTTGTGTAAGACGACACTATAGCTTCCATTGGCGTAGACAGGTTTCAGCCATCGACTGAGTGGGGAGCATGCGCAACAGACCGCAGTGAGCAGGTGACGAGAAGACTAAGTAATTTCTAACGATTTAAACTGAATAAGAAAGTTTGCTACAAATTTGCTTACATGCGATAAAGATGCATTTCTGAAGAACGTGTCGTGAAGAAATAATATGACGAAAAACCTTCAGGCATTTTACGATTTTATCATTTCAGTAGGAATTGTTTAAAATGCAATACCCGATTACCAGATTTTCCCCTCTATAATAATTAATAAAACATTGCACTCTTTAAGTAAAAACAAAGTTACGACAACTACAACTATTAGTTTAGCCTAGAAGTTTCATTCCGGCTAATTTTGCGAAAAAGTTTGCATCTATTTTCTTTTTTTAGAGCAGTCCGATAAATGTAGCTAACTAACCCAATAACTGTTGGGTAGTTTGAAACATTAAGCCAATAAAATTGTTAGACGAATTTCCTTAGATATACTATTTCACGTACTTATTTAACAACATGTGCAAAGCATACTAAAACACACACGAATTTCAGTTTCAGTTGTTTGGAAATTAAAAATTTGTCCAGGAGTGCCTTAATTTCAGTTTAAGGGGAATTAATATATATATACATTGTTGAAGTTGGAACAACCAGTCACTTACTGTTACTGTTGTAGGCAAATTGGTTAAAACACACGTAACAAACCTAAGAACTGGTTGGCATTGGTTGTGATTAGCATCTTTAAGTAAGATCCACTACCCTGAAGTCGTAGTCGGAAGTCCATTTTTGCAGCCATTTTGTAGGTTTCCTCCATCTCTCGAGTGCAACATGACCTGTTGGACGCACATATTTGCAGATGGTCACCTATAAAACGAACAAATGAAAACGTGTCACAGATACACACATCTGCATTAACAAAAACGTGTCACAGATACACACATCTGTCATTAACAATACACAACCAGACGGACATAAACATTATTGTTATCACATATAAAATAATTACAAAAACATTTATATCAACATAAACATTTCTCTTGAAAGTTGTCTTCAGTTTCCAGCTGTTTCTACCGATGGGATTAGAGACGTGTGTGTTTTTACTTATAGCAGAACTCTATCGGACTATCTGCTGAGTCCACCGAGGGGGCGCGAACCCCTGATTTTAGCGTTGTATATCCCTGAACTTACCGCTGTACCAGCGAAGGATCGAGGGGAATAGAACACGGGGTTTTAACGTTGTGTGTCCCTTGATTTACGGGGACTACTTAATAGCAGTAAGAAAAGCAGGTAAGAAAATTAAGAGATTGCCATCATCACATTCTAACAAAACGTGTTAACCAAAAGAAAAAAAAACTGAAACCATAGACTAAAACTGCTGCCATCTACTATGGTACAAAAATGGCTGATCAAATTAAAATTGGGACCAATTGTAATTCAATAGATTATAATAAACAACTTGGTTCAATTTCTCTCTTATACGCCCAGTGATAAGGTACGTAACGCATTATTTCATGTTTCTATTGCCCACTCGCATTACATGAATCGAGGAAACCTTAATTACAATTGATATTGCTAGCCATAAGTTCAAAGCATTTGATTTTACTTTAATATTAGACAGCAGAAAGAAGTTTTATTTTTTAAAATAAGTGCGTTTTTATATATTACTTTTCTTTCTCACTGAGAGAAAAAAAAAATTTAAAAACTGTCGTTTTCTTCTTTGATTGTTTTTACATACCGTTAACGACATCTGTCACAATCACCATAATTCCTGTATGTTAGGAGGCGCTCGTTTACAAATTACAGTCGTATTTAAGACCACAAAAACATTCAATCTCTAACGTGCGAAGAAAAAAACAAACAAAACCATAACGATTAATATTTTACATCACGAAGAGCGAGAACGAAAAATATCTTTTATTTGTTTTTGTATTATAGTCAAACAAAACGAAGTTACGAAGGCAACTCACTTAATTCAGGGTTGAAAACGAATTATTACATTGTAACATAAAGCATGTTACAAAACAGTTGTGAACACCGTTGGATAGTTTTAATGGGGTGACACACAAGGTTAAATATGCGAAGTCCAATAGTGCAAGAAAATTATTCAAAAATAATTATTTCTCTATTTACCTTTAATTTCCCTTTCCGGTACCTGACGGGAGACACCTATATCTTTTTTTTCTAATATTTGCCTCACGTCGGAACACAAGGCCCCACCGTTCACGGGCTCCAGGTCGCCCGAAGCTTCCGCCTTTGCACTGGAGAGACCCGACGAAACAACCACGAACAGCACTGCAGTCAAAAAACAGTTAAGAGAAATTACACTTGGCATATTTAGCATTACCAACAAGCAGTTGAACCAACACGTCCAACAGTTTCAATTACAAGTGAACTTTCGTTGGCTAAGACAGGTAACGTAAATTATCCTACTTCCTCTCCCTCAATTCCCATCACAGATACTAACCGAATTTACCGACCTCTGTAAAAGCGTTTAACTACGTCATAAGACAACCTTCATAGCTATTGGCTGTTAGGAAAGTGCGTCTAATACGTGCTATGAAACGCAAAATGTGTCATTTAAACGATAATTATCACTTATTTCGCTACACCCTATGTTTTAGAACCTAATATGAATTAATATAAATCCTCCAAATGTGTGAAAGTTTACTGTTTAACGTCTTGAACGTAATTATCAAAGTTGTTTTTTTTAACGTTTTTAAATGCTGTTGGGTTATTCTCAATACAGACGCTATTTAATAATAATAAAAAAGAAATGCAAAAAAACTTTATTTATGTTATGTGTTAATAGAGTTAGAAAATATCACAAGACTTTGATGTTGTTTCCGTTGTTGTAATGTTTGGTTTGGTTTGTTTTGAATTTCGCGCAAAGCTACACGAGGGCTATCTGTGCTAGCTGTCCCTAATTTAGCAGTGTAAGACTAGACAGGAGGCAGCTAGTCATCACCACCCACCGCCAACGCTTGGGCTACTCTTTTATCAATCAATCAATCAATAGTGGGTTGACTGTCACGTTATAACGCCCACAAGGCTGAAAAGGCGAGCATGTCTGGTACGACGGGGATTTGAACCCATGACCCTCGGATTACTAGCCGAGTGAAGAACGATTCTATATATTTAATAACAGCCTTTCATAGTAGACAAAGCAACTGTATACTAAAATATATTGGAAATTCACATACATTATATTTTTAGTGTATAGTTTTTAATCTGCTATTTAACAATAATACACTCTGCTAATTAATGTTCGCAGACGTTATTCTAATATACTGCTTAAGTGTTTATTGTACTATATTAAACAACAGAATAAACACTAGTTATCAGATCAGGATTCTGTATACCAATACCTTTACACATCAGATTAAACACTGTACACTAACATTATTTATCACATCAAAATAATGTGTATTAATCTCTTAAACAGTTTATTGAGAAACTACAAATCGAATTCAAGTGTTAAAAAAAGTTTATGTTTATGAGAGTTCTTAAGTGGTAAATTACAAAACTGTATGTTATTGTTAATATGATATCGTCTTCTGACAATATAGTTTTATAATTAACTGTTTTATAAAATAATGCCTTCTTCGTTTGTTACCTTACCTGTAGCTCAACATTAACCTCCTGATATTCCTATATTGGTGGAGCACAACAAGACTGAATTCATGCATTTTATAATTAATTCATTACTATTGGTTGTCCGAATTAGTTTTGTTTCATTTCAAAAGATGCCTGTAAATTATGCTGACAATAACAATTACATTTAGTTTTGAATGAGATAAAACTCTTTTCAGTCCGTGTTACGTTGATAGTCCAGACTTTTCCGAGATATTTTCATATGCGTAATGTAACTTTAGCAGAACTATAGCAAAGGTTTAAGGTTGTTGTTTTTTAAGAAAACGTAAACAGTCTTATTAAGATAATTTCCAGATGCCATGCACTTTAACTTCAACAGTATTTCCGATTTTAAACATAGCACTGTCAAAAATAGACCGGCACGACCATAAAGTTTGTAGATGACGTAAACAAATCATCTGTACTGATTTGGTACACTTATTAAATCGTTGAATCTTCTAAGCAAACACACAAAAGAGGTTGTCCGAATAGGCTTCCATGCGTTAGAATTTTGGGAAACATTTTCGAACTCATTAAATTTTTAAAATCTGTTGCCATAGCACCTTGGAGTTAATAACATTTACTGAGGGCAGACTTGATCTAGCCAAGAACTATCTAAAAACGACCACTTACCAAAGTAAATCAGCGAAAATTAAGAAGAAATTTGGTGAGGATTCCAGTATGGGTATGATATACGTAATTATTTTCTTTAGCGGTCTGTTGTAGTGAATCGACAACAAATTCCTGTAAACACCTGCAGAGGTTATCTTATGTAGATGAAATTATTTTAGTGACGGGAGTGATTAAAGACGACTATTAGTTGTCTTTGCAACAGTCCATGAAATACCTGAGGTGTATGAAGTTGATAAAACTCCAGAGACCAAGCCAGCTGCAAGCTTTGTTCCATTGGGTAAACTAAAACTCAAATCAAGCTCTTAGATATATATTATATCAGGTTTGTAAGTGCAAAAGTTGATAATAGACCATTTGCTGTTTAGCCTGAATAAGCTTGTCCTTAATTATTTTCAGCACTATATGAATAGACTAGCATGGGATATGGTCATCATTCATACGCTTTCACATGCAAATCAGGTCGACGCGAATGTGTGAAGTCTACATTACCAAAAGATACGAAGGACATGCGTGTGGGTACTTGAAGAGTTATCAGATAAAACTTTGAGTCCTGAAGTAGGAGTGAAGGATTTTTCTTGCAGTGACCAATTTACTTATTACCAACGGATGACAGAACTAGATAAAATAACCTGTTATAGTTTCAACTACATCACCTTCCATTCATGGGTCACTTTATAGTCCTAAGCCAAATATAATAAGCTGTGGTCACTGATCGCTATGTATCTGAATTTCTTAACCAGTGGATCTTCTCATGCTTTTGCAGAAATAGTGTATCTTGATAGTGAACAGACTAGCAAAGTGAATTAAATCCTGAGACGTTAAATCTTTCATGCTATACACCTCTGACGTTCAAGGCCCACCAATTTTTGGCTATGTCTGAACAAATGTGTAAGGAGAAAGTTCTTTAGAACGAGGAAAGATAATGATGCAGTCAATGGAAGACCATCATCGGTGAAGTGTCAAGGTAAGTGTAAAATACAGCTGTTACTTCTGGTTGGTGTTATCGTTGTCATGACGTCTCTTGATTTGGCCTTTTACTTGTTTTTCTTCTCTCATCAGTTATGAGTCCAACATGTGGCTCCTTCAGAAGTTTGATGATGTGTTAAGGATAAAGCAAATTTCTGTTTTATTCGAAACTCCTGGAATTGGTGTTTTGTAAAGACACTTGTTACAGAACATCTTACAGTTCTTCTGAAAAAGTAGTTCCAGTGTGGGCGGCAGGAGATTAATTATAACCTGGATGGATATCTCAACGATGATATTAAAATATCTTGTTTCGTGAAACATTATCTTATAGCTTATAATAGCTAGAAAGTAGTCGAAAGCTTTCGACATGAGTGATCGGACTTGTCAATAATTTATAGTTTTATGATGTGCAAGTTTACCAGATAACTACGATGGTGATTTCCTTAGCCCACTAGAAATGTATATCTGGATGAGATTGGTCATCATATGTATGGGGGAACAAATCCTCGATCTGATAAGAATGTATTAATACTTGCTGTTATCATTATGAACATTTCAAAAGTCACAGTTGATTAAATATTATATATACTTGCTGGTATTAGCAGGCAGGCTCAATGAAGGCAGCTAGACAGACAAAATTTGATTGTCAGCTAAAACAAGGACTTATTTAAGTACAGCAAGATGACTTGAAAATTCTGTATTGTGGCAACCATGCTTCAAAGACTAATAGATGTCTTAAATGACTCCAAAAGTGGCATTATCTCATTTATACATTTAGAGCGGAACTGCATTCAGCCATGTCAGCCAAAGAAGTGTGGAGGAGCAGTTGACTTGCTGAAAATGTTTGACTGCTGTATCTTTTAAGTCTTGAAATACAGAATGGAGTATAGAGACTTTTTAAATCTTGAAGTGCAAGATGGAGTGCTGAGACGTTTTAAATATCAAATTACGAGATTCGGTGCAGAATCGTTTTAAATATAGGAGTATGGAATATAGTGCTGAGATTTGTTAAATATGGAAGTACAGAACTGAGTGTAGACACACTTTAAGTCTTGAAGTGTAGGAGAGAGTGCTGACATGCTTTAAGTCTTGAAGTACAGAATTGAGTGCAGACCGCTTTAAGTCTTGATGTATTGGACAGAGTGCAGACATGCTTTAAGTCTTGAAGTACAGAATTGAGTGCAGATATGCTTTAAGTCTTGAAGTACAGAATTGAGTGCAGATATGCTTTAAGTCTTGAAGTATAGGACAGTGTGCAGACATGCTTTAAGTCTTGAAGTACAGAATTGAGTGCAGACACGCTTTAAGTCTTGAAGTATAGGATGGAGTGATAATCATTATCATTTTATGTTTGGTTAAAGAAACACTTTCAACGATAAGTAATCTAGATACCAGTAACTAGGCTTACGCCTGCAAAGTTCCAGTAAACTTCACAACTTCTCAATAGACCGAGTAAGAAACCAGAAATGTATTTAGTCGTAGTGTATAATTATATAATAAGAAACTAATACAATAGCTGTGACTGGTAAATATATTCTCACTAATGCTCTCTTTTTAAGAGTTGAATTACTTTATCTATATTGCAAGCAAATGCTCACACAGTTCTAAGAGCTACGTTTTGAAAATCACCAATTAATTCAAAGAAAGTTTCAAAATTAGTAAACAATATATATGAATTGCAACCTATATCAGGTAATGAAATAATACCGTTATCATGCAATTTTCATGAATTTCTATACTTTTGAGTCGCCCTAATGCTCATTCGGATGTAGCCACATGCGCACGGTTGATTAACTTTAGGATGAGTGTGAAAAAGAAAGATAAACAATAATTTCAGTGCATTACGCAGTTGAAACTGTGCTCCAAAGAACTAATACATAACCAGATCCAACAAGTATAACTCCACTGGTGGTGGAAAATGGAACTGCAAGAACTAATCACTTGTTCTAGCATTGTTGACGACCCGCCATGGCCAGGTGGCTAAGCAACTCGACTCGTAATCTGAGGGTCGCGAGTTCGAATCCCCGAACACATGCTCGTCCTTTCAGCCGTGGGGGCGTTATAATGTTACAGTCAATCCCACTTTTCGTTGGTAAAAGAGTAGCCCAAGATTTGGCAGTGGATAGTGATGACTAACTGCCTTCCCTCTACTCTTAAACTGCTAAATTTGGGACGGCTAGAGCAGATAACTCTCGTGAAACTTTGCGCGAAATTCAAAACAAACCAAACCAAACCTAGTATTGTGATCAAAGATCGTGGACACCGCTTTGAATAAATATTGAACCATTACATTATTAGCTCAGATTCGCCTCTCGTACTTCAGTTAATTTGTACAATTTGTGAGTTTCATGAGTTAACATGCAAACCTCGAAAAATGTTCATAATTTAGCAATATTCAGTTTAACTATTTAACCTCTCTTTATTTTTAAATGCCTCATCACTTATTTATGCGATTTAACAAAGTTGTTTTTTATAGAAACTTCTACAGTTTGAACCGTATATGATAATCTTTCTACAATAGAAAAACTAGAAAAGTCAGTTTATACACTGCATGGACAAAAGTATATGGACACCCTTCTAATTAGTGGGTTCGGTTATTTCAGCCACACCCATTGCTAACAGGTGCATAAAATCAAGCATACAGCCATGTAATCTCCATAGATAAACATTGGCAGCAGAAAGGGTCATACTGAAGAGCTCAGTGACTTTCAGCGTGGCACTGTCATAGGATGCCACCTTTCCAACAAGTCAGTTCGTCAAATTTCTGCTCTGCTAGAGCTGCCCCAGTCAGCTATGAGTGCTATTATTGTGAAGTGGAAAAGTCTAGGAGCAACAACAGCTCAGCCACGAAGCGGTAGGCCACGCAAGCTCTCAGAACTGACCCGCCGAGTGCTAAAAAACGTAGCGTGTAAACATCGTCTGTCCACAGTTGCAACACTCACTACCGAATTCCAAACTGCCTCTGGCAGCAACGTCAGCACAAGAGCTGTTCGTCAGGAGCTTCGTGAAATGGGCTTTCATAGCCACACACAAGCCTAAGATAATCATGCGCAATGCTAAACGTCGGCTAGAGTGGTGTAAAGCACACCACCATTAGACTCTGAAGTAGCGGAAACGCGTTCTCTGGCGTGATGAATTACGCTTCACTACCTGGCAGTTTGACTGAGGAATCTGGGTTTGACGGATGCCAGGAGAATGCTGCCTGTCTGAATGTATAGTACCAACTGTAAAGTTTTGTGAAGGATGAATAATGGTCTGGGACTGTTTTTCATGGTTTGAACTAGGTTCTTTGTTACAGTGAAGGAAAATCTTACTGCTACAGTACACAATGACATTCTTGAGAATTATGTGCTTCCAGCTTTGTGGTAACAGTTTGGGGATGGCCCTTTATTGTTTCAGCATAACAATGCTCTTGTGGCACAAAGCAAGGTCGATAAAGACATGGTTTGCCGAAGTTGGTGGGTAATGACTTGACTGACCTGCAGAGATTCATGACTTCAATCCCAGTAAACACCTTTGGGATGAATTGGAATGCCGACTGCAAGCCAGGCCTTCTGGCCCGACATCAGTACCCGACCTCACTGATGCTCTTGTGGCTGAATAGGAGCGAATCCTCGCAGCCATGTTCCAAAAACCTAGTGAAAGGCCTTCTCAGAAGAATGGAGGCTGTTATGACAGCAAAGAAGGGATCAACTCCACATTAATGCATATTTGTTTGGAATTAGATGTTCAAGAAACATATATGGGTGTGATGGTCGGATGTCAACATACTTTTGGCCATGTAGTATATCTAAGCCCTTCTAACAGATAACTTTTAAAGTATAAGCCTTCACCCTTATGAAACAAGAGCTATTTTGGTTTTTAACCTTTAAGAAATCAGAACTGTTTTGGTTTAATTCCTCGAGCTTTCATCTATTGTCATTTGCTTTCAGATTATAAAACATTTATTTGTTTGTTTTCAAATTTCGTGCAAAGCTAAACGAGGACTATCTGCGCTAGCCGTCCATAATTTAGCAGTGGGAAGGCAGCTAGTCATCACAAACCTCCGCCAATTCTTTGGCTACTTTTTCCTAACGACTAGTGCGATTGACCGTTACATTATAATGCCAACACGGCTGAAAATGCGAGTATGTTTGGTGTGACGGGGATTCGAACCCGCGTTCCTCATATTACGGGTCGAATGCCTTAACCCCCTGGCTGTGCCGGACCCTTTGTCTTTATAATTAAAAAGAAAACATATAAAATGAAATGTTATCCACGAAATATTAACTAATGATAAAAACGTTAGATTTTGTTTTGAATTACCATGTTTTGTTCTATTCATTTACAGTTTTTAAACAGCAGAGCAAATGAATTTTTAACAAATTAATTAACCTAATTAAGAAATATTTGGTTGAATTGTAGAAGTATTATGAATCTTTTCAACTGCATTTCCTGATGAATTATGTAAAGTTTACATTGGTATTAAATATATATTAAAAATTTCATATGAGTGTGTGTTTTCTTATAGCAAAGCCACATCGGACTGTCTGCTGAGCCCACCGAGTGGGATGTAAATCCGTAGACTTACCGCTGCACTAGCAGGGGGTAACTCCCCTATGACTAGTTAAATTTCGTATCACTAAAACGAATTTAATCATATTAAAGGTTGTGGTTTGATTTTAAAGACGTATACTTTTTCGTATTTCATTTTTTTAACCTAGGTGTTTTCCTAACATCACGAAAACATAAAAATATGTACTCTATGTTTTATTTTCCATTAATTTATGCAAATATGAGTTTAAAATACATAAAATAAAATTTATTAAAGATAATTTTCTTTTAAGAATTTAACATTTTTTCCCCCTCTGCAGCAGGGACTCTGACTATACGTGCCGTCAAGCAGCTTCCTTGTTTAGTGCTATTTACATTTTTATAACAAACTAACATGGGATAGTAACTCCTCTAAGTAGGAAGTATTGGTGGGCCACATTCATGACCCTCAGCAGAGAACAAACAAGTCGCGAACCACTGGCCTACAGGGGTTGCATTTGTGAAAGAGACATTGTTTTCAACGGTAATAGAAAAACCTGGTATATATCGCTTTAACCCGTGGCGTTGTTAAACGTAAAGCTACACAAAGGGTTATCTGTACTCTTCTCACTATGAGTATCGAAACCATAATTGGTAGCAAGATAGGTTCGGAGACATACCGCTGTGCAACTTGGAAGCACATGACTACCTACCTCATAACGCTATGTAACAAAATTTTTACTTTTTCTTGTTCCTGGGCAGAAAGTATTATTTCCCAATTGCTCATGCCTAAAGTTGATGAAAAAGACCTATTTTTATCTTCAAACTTTGCTTTTGTAACCTGGGAACGTATAACAAAAGCATGATGGAAGTCTATATTTGGGAGCTGATACGTGAAAGTGATTTACATCTCGAAAAACTGCTCACTTCTAAACATTTTTGTTCGTTTTTGTATGACTTTAGTATGAATACATGTAAATCTTGATTCATATGTTGTTTTATTCAGACCCTATGTAAATTAAAATGTGCAAATATGCTTGTTTTTATATAGAAAATAGGTTAATTTCTAAATTTAATTATTCATGTCATAAAAGCAAAGTTCAAAGGGAATAATGGCCATTTTCTGTACTTTACAACGTAAGCAATTAATAAATAACACATACTATCCAGGAACAAAATTTGTGTTACATAATGTAATATTTATTTTCAAACTTCGAAGCCTGTTTACAATTAATTATCCAAAGAAGAAGAAAAAATCTTATTTTCTGCTTTTGTGTTTTGCAAAACTCACACCTTAGGAAATAATTTCTGGAAATAAAAATATTACTGTGTATCAGTAGAAGTTATTTTAGAGAATTTTTTTTTTGGAATTTCGCACAAAGCTACTTGACGGCTATCTGTGCTAGCCGTCCCTAATTTAGCAGTGTAAGACTAGAAGGAAGGCAGCTAGTCATCACCATCCACCGCCAACTCTTGGGCTACTCTTTTACCAACGAATAGTGGGATTGACCGTAACATTATAACGTCCCTACGGCTGGGAGGGCGAGCATGTTTGGCGCGACGCAGGCGCGGATCCGCGACCTTCGGATTACGAGTCGCACGCCTTACGTGCTTGGCCATGCCAGGCCCATTCAGAGAAATAAATTTCTATTCTATATTACGTATGCAAAGTTCTGAAACGAAAATAACTAAATATATAGCCCGGCATGGCCAAGTGGTTAGGCCGCTCGATTCGTAATTTGAGAGTCGCGGGTTCGAGTGTCCATCACAACAAATATGCCCGCTCTTTCAGCCGTGGGTGCGTTATTATGCTATGTTTAATCTCACTATTCGTTGGTAAAAAAGATTTGGTGGTGGTTGGTGGTGACTAGCGTTCTTCCCTCTAGTCTTACTCTGCAAAACTATGGACGGCTAGCGCAGATAGTCCTCGTGTAGTTTTGCACAAAATTCGTGATAAACAAACTAAGTATATATAAAATTGCGTTTTGGAATAATTTTCAATGTAACAATAATTTGTAATAAATATTTATATATTTATGCACTTTTGTAAAACAAATTAATATGAATTTGTGGTTTCTGCAGTTTCAACTGAGAATTATTGTGATTACGTCATTATGAACATTTTTTAAAGAAGAACAAATATACCGTGAAACAAACTCTAAATTATTGCCAGCGCCACACTGTGAGGGGTGGAGTGGAATATATTAATGACAATTGGATCCCACTGCCCAATCGATTAAGTAAGAACAACCCAAGGGTTGGTGGTAGGTGCTGTTGACTAGCTGCCTCCCGTCTAGTTTATCAGTGCAAAATTATAAGTAGATGTGTGGAAGCTGCACTCTAAAGAGCAACTGAATCGTGTCTCTTAAACTTCAATATTTTGCGAATTTTTTTTTTCTCTAAAGTACAATGAAAAATCTTTAAAATAATGTTAACTCTGTATATTTGAAATATAAGATAATTTGTACTCCAGCTACTGAAGGGACAGTAACCTGATTTTTAGCATTATAAGCCCTTAGTTTTACCGCAGAACTGTCGGAAGATACGGTAAGATAAAATACATTCATGTAAATGCTATACAACATAGATTATATGCAAACGTACGACATGGTTTTCTGATAACTCATCCCCCCAATGGCATAGCGGTATGTCTGTGGACTTACACTGCTATAAACCGAGTTTCGATACCTTTGGTGGGCATAGCACAGATAGCCCATTGTATAGTTTTGTGCTTAACTTCAGTCAAACTAAAAAATTGATGATTTATAGATAAAAGTGTCTAATAAGACCGGCTATCTCTAATTTAAGTTATTTTATTATATCCTTCAAGCACAGCGATAAGTCTTAATGCATACAACGCTAAAAACCGTTATTCGATGTCTGTGCTTACCTTCCAGCAAACAATAATTATCTGTTGTTTAAGGAAATATACTCAGGATTTTAAAACTATTTTATTTGAGATTTTCCAAAAAAATTCCGAGACGGGATTGTTTCTTATCCTTAAAGACTTTGGAAAACCAAGAAACTTGAATCAACTGGAGGACTATTACAATCCAAATAAATATCTGTTATAAGTCCTACCTCGAGGGTTGTAAGTTAAATGCAAGAAGAGAATACATTAACACAAAAGTCTGTGATTAAATCTATTTACGTGCCAAGGCTAGAGAAGGATCGCTCAGTCCAGAAAGTAGACCAACAGGGTGTGGGCTCACCAGCATGAGACTTCCAGTCATACCTCCATTTCAAGCGTCACACGCCGTAAGTATTTCAAGAAACAAATATTTCTACTATTTTATGTGAAAATATTCTGGTCAAGTCGCCTGATGTAGCACTTACAAGGTTTCGTGTAATCAGACTTTTTAAATGGTTTTTTGGAAACCTTCGTCCTCGTACGATTATGGAAAGTTTGCATACAGGAATGGTATGCTTTAAACATGAATCCTTTTTAAAATGGAAACCACAAAAGAAAGCTACTGTCAAAACAACCAGTCGTCAGATAGAGTATGACCGGACCGTGGCGACATGGACTGTAACGACATTATGAAGATCCAGTATCGTTTTAATATAATGTACTCACCTTCTGTGTTTCCTTCCCTCATTTGTTGCGTCGGCCTGGCATTGCCAGGTGGATTAAGGAGTTTGACTCTTAATCTGAGGGTCGCGAGTTCGAATCCCTGTCGCACCAAACATGCTCGCTCTTTCAGCCGTGGGGGCGTTATAATGTGATGGTCAATCCCACTATTCGTTGGTAAAAGAGTAGTCAAAGTGTTGGCGGTGGGTAGAGATGACTAGCTGCCTTCCCTCTAGCCTTACACTGCTAAATTAGGGACGGTTAGAGCAGATAGCCCTCGAGTAGCTTTGTGCGAAATTCAAAAACAAAGCAAAATAAAAAAAAATTATTTGTTGCGCCATCTGAAGATCAGAGTCAATGAATATACGGGAATTTCCATTAAAAATCAAAAGAAACTGAGTGGACCTAGTGGTTCTTTTGTTCGCCAACATAGCATTATTATTATTTTCTAAAATTGGTTTTCACAAGACATGTGATGTTTCTAGTATAAAAAAAGAAATCAAAATTAAAATCTATTCATCACACGTGCCCTTAAACAGAAGTATTTCGTGTTTTTTCATACCTAAAATGGGATGACAACATTTTCCACATGTGATGTTATTTTAAGCTTAAAAGATTTCTCCTGTTTTTATGGCTAGGCACTAGATGTCTCTACTTTCGGATAAATTTAGATTTGTGTATGACATTGACTTTTCCTGCAATTGTTGTCAGTTTAATATATTTGATTAATTATATATTTATATATTATATAATTATATTAATTATTAATTACATATTTTTAAGCACTTTAAAATCACTGATTAAACAACGTAGAAATAAAACTAAGGAAATTTTATTAGTTATCATCAATATTTTTGTTTTGGTTTATTGTTGTTGTTTTGAATTAAGCACAAAGCTACACAATGGGCTATCTGTGCTCTGCCCACCACGGGTATCGAAACCCGGATTTTAGCGTGTAAGTCCGCAGACATACCGCTGAGCCACTGGGGGGCGTTTTGGTTTAAATTATGCTTCATGAATAACAAATTCAACAGTCCTAAAATTTGAAGCCCCGATATGGCCAGCTGGTTATGGCACTCGGCTCGTAATCCGGGGAAGGGTCGCGGGTTCGAATCTCCGTCGCACCAAACATTCTTGCTTTTTTAGCCGTGGGAGCGTTACAATGTATCGGTCAATCCCACTATTCGTTGGTAAAATAGTAGCCCAAGAGTTGGAAGTGAGTGGTGCTGTCTAGCTGCCTTCCCTCTTGTCTCACACTGCTAAATTAGGGACGACTAGTGCAGATAGCCCTTGAGTAGCTTTGTACGAAATTCAAACCAAACCTAAGATTTGGATATAATACGCGGGTAAAATGTTCAATATCATTCAAATTGAGATATGTTATCAATTTGATACTTTTTAAGATTAGTTCATTATGCCCTTTTTTTCTTTTGCTGCTTCTCAGGAAAGACTTATTTCCACATGACCAGAATATTAAGACTTTCGTCATGTCAGGCACAGTCTTATGTTCAAGTTTAATCAACTTCTTCAGGAATTAAAAACATTTGCATAAAGATTAATTGTGGGTTACAAATGTAGATTAGTCTAAATTAAACTAATCAATACTAGTTTTCAAAATCCGACTATCCAGGGCTGAGCGTGTCCAGAAATTTATATACCAGACTCTGAATCCAAAAATCCATGGTTTGCTTCCTTTTACAAAAAACACTTTGCGTATTTAGACTGATAGGAATAATATGAAAATTCACTGTTTGGTCACAGAAAGTTTCAAGATACATAAATATTGATTGATGCAGTAGATTAGAGAGATTCATTTTTTTATTCTGTAGGTCATTTAGTTCTTTATATTTCGAGCTTAACGTGGCTTTTAGTTGTTTTTTTTCTGTAAATTGTGGGTAATGTTTGTACACTGGTTAAAATTCTTTGATAGTTTTATCTTCACAAAATTAGGGATTAATTTTTTTTCTGCACTGTTGGATGAAATAAATGTAATTTCTTCTATTGGTGAGTTTTGACTTAAGTTTCTTGGTTTCATTTGGATTGCACGAGCGTGTACGGTTAACAATGACGTAATGTAGGTAAGTTCAGACATAATGGAGTTTAAACAGATAACACATTACAGAAAGAAACACAAAAGACACACTTTTCGTATAATGACCGTGGTGAAGTAATTCTTGATGACGAGAAACTCAACTTTAAATAAAAATAAATGGCTTAAGGATGGGGAATCCCGTGTCACCAGTTTTACCCGTGTCACCAGTTTAGGCCAACATTTTTATGGCACAGATTGAATCTCAAGCGATCAATTCCGTCTTACATCGTTCACTATACTGGTGCTGGTATGTTGATGATACAATTGCTGGATTCACATATACAGAACACACACTTAGTTTTTCAATCACGTTAACTCGATACACCCCAACATTACGTTTTCCTGTTAACAGGAAAAAAAACTAACTAAATAGCATTTCTCAATCTCGAGATCGCTAAAACTGACACACAATTCAAAAAAGAAATCCACAGAAAAATCACCTATGCTGGATTATACATTCTCTTGGACATGTAATAAAACAAAAACTCAACATATTAAGAAACCAAATAAACACAACCACAAAACTATGTTCACCTGATAAAATCAACAAAATAAAACTTCATCAACATCAACAAATTTCCTCAAAAACCGGAGAAAAAATTATACACACACACCTAGACCAACAACAATAAATCCCAAGATACAACAAACTACAAAACCTTATACTTCTGGATACCATATGCTCCCGGCATCGGCAGAAAAAATAACCAACATTTGAAAAAATCTTGTAACAAAACACATGATTCCAGTGAACATCAAATTTATTCAAAAACCAGGTACAAAAGAATAGTCTATACTATGTAAAAACTACACTGACAAACACAACACCAACATAACTTATAAAATACAATGCATCAACTGCCACGACTTCTATATTGGAGAAACAAGCAGAAACATGTAACTGGATTAAAATAACACAAAAAGCACTTTATCACGTTTTTGAACACTGCAAATCAAATAAACACAACATGACCATATAAAACATCCAGATACTAAGCAGGGAAACAAATATAAACAAACGTAAAATTTAAAAAAGCCCTACTTATACAGCAACTAAAACCAAAATTAAACCAATATAAAGGAACACCGTTATACCTATACTAATTAATAACCTATCATACACCTGCAACGCCCCCTACAATCCCGTACTCGTTTATATTCTTGTCCCTAAGGCATGTGTCCAGCAACGGTCACTTGCAAACTCTCTCTTTCTTAACCTAAAGATGGCCAAGAAAAGTCAAAATGTTGTTCTCTCCTTATCAGTAAAAGTGTTGATACCCAAACAAGCCGTTCTGAAATACAGTTTATTCTAACTGTTGTGATTCTTTCCATGAGCTGGTGACAGTTTACTCTAACTGTTGTGATTCTTTTCATGAGCTGGTATTAGTTTACTCTAACTGTTGTGATTCTTTCCATGAGCTGATATTAGTTTAATTTAACTGTTGTGATTCCTTCTTTAAGCTGGTTGCAGTTTACTCTAATTGTAATATTCTTGAGCTGGTGACATTTCACTATGAAAGCTGTAATTTTCTTGGGTTAATGACAGTTTACCTTGACCTTTGTAATACCCTCGAGTCTTTAACATTTTGAAGTGTTTCTGATATAGATAAGTATGGTTAGTTTTATAAATACTTTCACATTTTACTTTTTTCCTAAACAGCTGTTCAGAGAAAAGAATAAATTTTATTTTCTTCGTAAAATACGAGATCGTATTTCTAAATGAAATATTAAGTTCAGATCCATATGTGGTACAAAACAAGTTGGATCAAAAGGATGCCGGAAATCGTATTTGCCAGCGTGAAAGATCCGGTTGACGATCTGTGTGACTGATTTTTGTGATATAATTCAGAACAGATCCGTGTTAAGCTCATTCTGATCTTTGAAACTTTATTTATTGTTGAGCTGAATGTTCGAATGCCCGCATCTTTCAATTCCGAGACTGCATTAAACTGGCCCTCAGTGGCTCAGCGGTATGTCTGCGGACCCACACCGCTAGAAACAGGGCTTCGATACCCATGTTAGACAGGGCACAAATAGCCCATTGTGCAGATTTGCGCTTACTTCTAAACAAACTAACAAGCATTAGACAGCACCAGTTCCCAAGATTCGTAACCATTATCAATAATTATTATAAAATAAACGAAAGTGAGGTTAAGATGAGAGACAGAGGTTCAAGTGAAAACCGCCCCCCAGTGGCTCAGCGGTATGTCTGCGGACTTACACGCTAAAATCCGGGTTTCGATACCCGTGGTGGGCAGAGCACAGATAGCCCATTGTGTAGCTTTGTGCTTAATTCAAAACAACAACAAGTGAAAACCACCAGTGATATGTGTGTTTTAACACACGTTATGCGTTACTTTTGTTTCGATCCAACACAGTAAATGAAACTAACATATTCTGCTCTGCTTAGACATTTTAATTTGACTTTCATGCTCTATCTGCTAGAACTCAAAATGTAATTAACGTAAGTAGATTTAATTATCTTTGTTGGTGAATTCCATTCTCTATGACCCAATTAGAATTCTGTCTCACGATTTTGTTTAAGCATTTCGCACTTTAGTTTATAAACTGGTGATCATTGAAGTTTCAGTAACAAATAAAGATAAAAGAAAATAAATGATCGGTTCTTATTTGTTTTTAAATTTTGCGCAAAGCTACACGAGGGCTATCTGTGCTATCCGTCCCTAATTTAGCAGTGTAAGACTAGAGAGAAGGCAGCTAGTCATCACCGCATACTCTTGACCGTAACATTATAACGTCCCCACGCCTAAAAGGGATTCAAACCTGTGACCCTCGGATTACAAGGCCAACGCCTTAACACACTTGGCCACGCCGGGCACCCGTGCAACTTAGAATAAGCTAATATGTTGCAACAGTTATACCAAGACAACAGCTAGAGAGAAATATAAGATGTTACATCTAGTACAGCCCCCTAGTGGCTCAGCGGTATGTCTGCGGACTTACACGCTAAAATCCGGGTTTCGATACCCGTGGTGGGCAGAGCACAGATAGCCCATTGTATAGCTTTGTGCTTAATTCAAAAAACAAACATCTAGTACCTTCTCAGAAGTATAAACTTCTAAATAATGTTAAAACTACAGGGTGTTCGGAAAGTCACTGTGCAGTTTTGTTATCATATTTTATTCAGTTTATTTCAAGCCAGCAACTGATAGCGGGATTTAGAAACAAAATAAGAAGGATCCAGGCCTGTATTGATGCCAACGGCGGTCAGTTTCAACATTGTTTATAATTGTCATTCATATTTACCTCCTGTATTCTACATTGAAAAATGTCTGTTGATAAATATATAAGTGCACAGTGACTTTTCGAGTACTTTATAGAAAAATCATACAAAGATAGTTAAGGAAAAAGTAATCGTGTAATAATGGATATTGTGAGTTGTTACTATGTTTCTGTGGTATACATTAAGAATATTGCGAGTTTTTACTATATTTCTGCAGTATACATTAAGGATATTGTGAGTTGTTACAATGTTTCTGTAGTACACATTAAGGATATTGTGAGTTGTTACAATGTTTCTGTATGATACATGAAGGATATTGTGAGTTGTTACAATGTTTCTGTAGTACACATTAAGGATATTGTGAGTTGTTACAATGTTTCTGTAGTACACATTAAGGATATTGTGAGTTGTCACAATGTTTCTGTAGTACACATTAAGGATATTGTGAGTTGTTACAATGTTTCTGTAGTACACATTAAGGATATTGTGAGTTGTTACAATGTATCTGTAGTACACATTAAGGATATTGTGAGTTGTTACAATGTTTCTGTAGTACACATTAAGGATATTGTGAGTTGTTACAATGTTTCTGTAGTACACATTAAGGATATTGTGAGTTGTTACAATGTTTCTGTAGTACACATTAAGGATATTGTGAGTTGTTACAATGTTTCTGTATGATACATGAAGGATATTGTGAGTTGTTACTATGTTTCTGTGGTATACATTAAGAATATTGCGAGTTTTTACTATATTTCTGCAGTATACATTAAGGATATTGTGAGTTGTTACAATGTTTCTGTAGTACACATTAAGGATATTGTGAGTTGTTACAATGTTTCTGTATGATACATGAAGGATATTGTGAGTTGTTACAATGTTTCTGTAGTACACATTAAGGATATTGTGAGTTGTTACAATGTTTCTGTAGTACACATTAAGGATATTGTGAGTTGTCACAATGTTTCTGTAGTACACATTAAGGATATTGTGAGTTGTTACAATGTTTCTGTAGTACACATTAAGGATATTGTGAGTTGTTACAATGTATCTGTAGTACACATTAAGGATATTGTGAGTTGTTACAATGTTTCTGTAGTACACATTAAGGATATTGTGAGTTGTTACAATGTTTCTGTAGTACACATTAAGGATATTGTGAGTTGTTACAATGTTTCTGTAGTACACATTAAGGATATTGTGAGTTGTTACTATGTTTCTGCAGTATATATTAAGCATAAATAAGCAGTTGAAGTTTCTGCGACTGTTTTTGTTATATGTAGTTGAACACATAGCTATACAATGAGCTATCAGTGCTCTGTTCACCACGGGTATCGAAATCCGGTTTCTATTATTATAAGTCCGCAGACATTCCGCTGTGCCACTAGGTGGCTGTGACATTTGTCTTCCGATTTTCGAAAATTAATCTGCCCACAACGTAAAGGCTAATTAAATTCAAAGTTCACACAGCCAACTAAATCAGCAAAGAAATGTTTTAACAAGTTAAATAACAGAGAATTTTACTAGACGTAGAAATTTCATCTGTGGAACGTAATAAATTAGCAGAAGTTATCCGCGTACTAAACTAAGGCTAGTTGATACATGTCGTGCAGCCTCACTGCATTTACTGTAAATTTTATATTTGTCGCTTTCACAGAATATTTTTGGTTTTGGTGGGCTTTTTCCTTCCAAAATTGGTAGATATTGTACATCAGTTATCAGCTGGAGAACAGATAGCCGTTTTGGAACGTACTTGGGCTTGACATGGCCAAGCGCGTAAGGCGTGCGACTCGTAATCCGAGGGTCGCGGGTTCGCGCTAAACATGCTCGCCCTCCCAGCCGTGGGAGCGTATAAAGTGACGGTAAATCCCACTATTCGTTGGTAAAAGAGTAGCCCAAGAGTTGGCGGTGGGTGGTGAAGACTAGCTGCCTTCCCTCTAGTCTTTAACTGCTAAATTAGGGACAGCTGGCACAGATAACCCTCGAATAGATTTGTGCAAAATTCAAAAACAAATACAAAAGGAACGTACTTATTGATGGTTTACCGTCACGATATATAGCACCAAAACCTTATCAGAGAGTTTATATAACCTAGTTTAATATATAATAATTGTAAAGCTTGCATTTGAATACCAGCTGTTGTTAGAAAATATTGTAAAATGAGCACACGTTGCCTGTATCAGGCTCTCTTGGTTGAATTTCTTTTCCAGCTCAAAGACTTTCATCACAATAACAATACTTAGACTTCCCGTTTCTTCTACAACTCAGGTGCCTAATTTTTGTTAAATGTTATGACATATAACAGTTTTATCTTCTGATTTTAAATTTTCCTTTACATATGAATCAAAAAGGGTCACAAATGTCTTTTCTAAAGGTCAGTATTTTTTTTTTATGGCTGTAGCTAGTAATCTATTTCGGTTTAGACATATTTCAAAAATATCTGTTTCGGATATTTCTCAAATGGAACATTCAGTCTTGTTTTTCAAATACAAATTCCGATAATCGATAAGTAGAGAAAGGCTAACGAAATAAAAAAAATCAGTGTTTTCATGTCCACACTGTTTGAACTGTAGCATACCTATAGAAGTAATGTAGACGGTTTCACATGCTCTCTACATCTCTTACTGCTGTTCCACCATATCCACACTGTATGAACTGGAGCATACCTATAGAAGTAATGTAGACGGTTTCACATGCTCTCTACATCTCTTACTGCTGTTCCACCATATCCACACTGTATGAACTGGAGCATACCTATAGAAGTAATGTAGACGGTTTCACATGCTCTCTACATCTCTTACTGCTGTTCCACCATATCCACACTGTATGAACTGGAGCATACCTATAGAAGTAATGTAGACGGTTTCACATGCTCTCTACATCTCTTACTGCTGTTCCACCATATCCACACTGTATGAACTGGAGCATACCTATAGAAGTAATGTAGACGGTTTCACATGCTCTCTACATCTCTTACTGCTGTTCCACCATATCCACACTGTATGAACTGGAGCATACCTATAGAAGTAATGTAGACGGTTTCACATGCTCTCTACATCTCTTACTGCTGTTCCACCATATCCACACTGTATGAACTGGAGCATACCTATAGAAGTACTGTAGACGGTTTCACATGCTCTCTACATCTCTTACTGCTGTTCCATGTAACTTATAAGCGTCTCCATTATCTCTTACTGCTCGAGAAATGTAACTGCTATTTTCAGAAGATCAAATATTTGTATACGCCAGTTCCAGTTCTAATATGCATTTATATAAAAAAAGGTATTTCAATGCCATATAAGGTGTCACAACAACCTTCCAAAAAAGTTGTTTAGCTTGACCACCACGTATTAAATTAGAAACATTTCAAAACACTTGAGTGCAAATAGTTGTACGTACTTGGCTGGTAACGCGTACATAAATAATGGCAGTGGCATATAACAGGAGTTCCTGGAAAGAGCCTTGCCTAATGCTTTGCTACTTTGATTGGAATTACACAGCTTGAATGGTCTAATTCATTATGGATCGTTGCACTTTTGTCCACACTAAATCCCGATAAGACTTCTGATTCAGTGCTACATTTGTGTCAGTGTAACTATATAAAGAAGTATTAGTTATCATCAGTTTTCGAAGCCAAAAGGCGACGTCTGATAACTGGCAGCTCGTCATTAGTTTCTTTTAATTGATTGAAAAATTACCATACAATTAAAGAACACTTTCTATCAATGAAAACATTTTATTAATTATCGTGAAGCGTCCATAGGTCAAAAGAAAATGTATTATTTTCAGTGCACGTTTCTGAAAACCATCTGAAGGAGACTTAATAATTTTCTTAACTTAATAAAGGTCTCTTTGATTATTAATCCTGTTTCGACCGGATATGAACTTTCCTGGTGTCGCTTGCATATCATATTTCACAATTTAAATAAATCAAAAGCAATTCTAATTATATTAAGAAAACAACAACTACTAACTCGAAAATATTCAAGAATTAATAATTTGTAAGTTCTCAAAATGTATTCAGTGTAATTTGTAAAGATTCCGATTAATTCTTTGAACTTTGATTTCTGCGCAACTACAACGCAAAGTTTTTGGCATTTTCCTTCCGATTCCCAAGTATGGGTTTATATTTACCCAAACCACGCCACCTGTTAAATAATAAACCTATTTAAATTTTTTATTACGCAACTTTCCTTTTCTCTCGGTAATTTCACTTCAAGGACCCTGTACTGAAAAGCTTTTATGATGTTAAGTAAGTGTGCTGACATTAACTAAAACTTGTTAAAAAAAAGAAAACTTACTGGCTTAAGTTAACAAAACTTGGGCCATAGGAAAAAAGTTTTTTTTTTTTCATTATGTCATTTCTATTCGAAAGTTAAGTGATATTCTTCTGTAAGATAGGAGAGGAAATTATGTAAGCTTTGTTTTGGAATTTCGCGTAAAGCTACATGATGGCTATCTTCGTTAGCCATTTCTAATTTTGCAGTGTAAGACTAGAGGGAAAGCATGTAGTCATCATCTACCACCGTTAACACTTGGACTACTCTTTTACTAACGAATAGAGGGATTGACCGTCACATTATAACGCCCCCACGATTGAAATGGCGAACATATTTATTTTGACAGGAATTTGAACCCGCGATCCTCAGATTACGAGCCAAACACCTTAACACCTTACCAAGCCGGGCCATGTAAGGTAAGGATATTTAGGGTAAATTAATAGAATAAGTTTGGAGTTCTGCGACGATAAACTATTTCAAATATGTATTATTAATATAAAATATGGTTTCTTAAAAAACTTATGGAAATACACAAAACTTTAGTTATTTGAAAATATACCTCATTAATAGACAAAAAAAATTGCTTGATCATAAATGCAATTTAAAATTTATTGCAGGCTCAGGATGCAACGCATGTTGTGTTTTTATCCGGTCAACACTTTATTTATATTTAGCAAAAGGCTGTATACAATGAACAGCCAAAAGCAGAGAATCGAAACCGTGACTATTTTAGTCTGCTATATTACAGCTGGTACAGTGGAGGCCAGTTTTAATTTTCGTCGGTTTTTGTGCTATTTTCTCGTCGAAATAGCCGTATTGACAGATAAGATTAAATAATAAAACTTAATTAATTATATCAAAAAGTTGAAGCTTATTGGATTTGTAAAATAGAATATTCTCATGAATAGTGTTATGCAAATACAATGTAAATGTTATGTAAACAACCATGTCGAGAATATTATGTAAATGTTATGTAAACGACAACCATGTCATGTCGTGTTTGAATTCCCATATCTATTATATTTCCATATTTATATTATTGTTTCGAGGTTTAAACCAGTGAAATTTAAAATAACATTTTAGAATTAATTAAAATTCATTTAGAATTATTCATGTAGAAATTTCTAGAACTAGGTAAATTGATCACTTGTATTGGCCTGGTGTTTGTACTGTGGAATTCTGGGAAGTTACGCAATTAGTATATAAACAGACGGCGATGCGAGGGAAAAGTCATCCATTTTTTATTCGGGTCAAGAAGTTTGTCTCGTTTGAGAAAGTTTAAACGTTTGCCGTGTGATTATTCAAATTGAATTTGTGAATAGAGCTAGATCAACTAAAGGGGTGAATTTATTTTATTGCGTCAATATTTATAATTCAGTCGAATTACGGATTATACCGAAAGCCAACACGTATTGGACTGTGAATTTTTTCGAAAATACCCATTCAAACTTCGTAAATTTCTCCGTGGGACTAAATTCCCCGCCTAGATTGGAACTTTGGATTTCGGATTTGGACACTCATTCTGGATCATAGTATTAAGCACAGGCCAGTACCTTTTTGTATTATAAGTGGTTTTGAAGGTTGAAACTGGATATCTGTTATTGCTATTGGATAATTTATTTTGTGTCTATCGCATATAAGTAGATCATCGTAATAAAATTATACAAGCTGCTATCTGTGTCTTTCTGTTGCGTTCAGTCCATATAAAAAACGTAACAAATAGTATTACAAAAAACAATTCAGTTTTCTTTCGTGTTTTTATTGTGTGTATGTGTATTTTCTTATAGCATAGCCACATCTGACTATCTGTTGAGTCCACCGAGGGTAATCGAACCGCTGATTTTAGCGTTATAAATCCGTAGACTTACCGCTGTACCAGCAGGGAACTGTTTTTATTGTAAAACCTCGAAAAATACGCTGTTACGGGAACAACATAGACACAAAAATTGTAGTTTTGTTAAAACAAATTAATCTTTTGGCACACTTAAACGATTTTAGGCACACAGTAAGTAACTGTAAGACGAAACATTTTATGTTTGTTATTTTTAAAACTGCGTTTCATAAAACATTTCCTAAAACTCACAACTAAAATATGACACAACTGCTAGATCAAACATGTTCAAACACAAACTACATATTTTGTAGAAAGTTTTATTAAATTTCATGCACTTAGGTTAAGCATTTTAATTGTGGGACCAAAACAAAGACAAGTAACACGACGTCAGTCATCCGGCACATTTCAAAGTCTACAGCTCTCCAGTTGCACAGCGGTATGTCTTTGGACACAAACCGCTAGAAACAAGGATTCGATACCCGTCGTGGGCAGAGCACAGATAGCTCATTGTGTAGCTTTGGGTTTAATTCTAAACAATCAATCAATCAATATCTATTATAAATCCGGGCTTTAAAGTATAGTAGTGTTTAATCATGTATAATAGTATTTGTTATATATATATAAGGAGAGATTACGATAAATATTGGTGTGTTGAACAACTAGAAAGTTTGATGGATATTTGGATTAGATTTATATTTGAGGTAAAGTGTTATTTAGATAATAGTTTGAAATAAAATTATTGTAAATGTTGACAGACAGATGTGCCCCGCTGATTCAGTGGTAAGTCTATGGATTTATAACGCTAAAATCAGGGATTCGATTTTCCTCGGTGGACTCATTAGATAACCCTCTATGGCTTTGCTATAAGAAAACAAAGAAACCCAGCTAGATCATTCGTTTTTGCCGAGTTTTCGTTAAGAATGATATGTTTTTACAATTCTAGTTTGTCCATTAAAACTTCCCAACATTGTATTAATCTTTGTGGACTTAAGTGTGCCTAAATCAGTAAAGATATAAATTACTTCAAGTTTTACTAAAATCCTTAATCTGTTTATTAAGTTTTGCTTTCACTTTAATGACAAATAATACAAATTGATTGTAAAACATTTGTAAAAAGGCTGAACAATAAATAAAGAAAAACGAAAATTGAGTTTTGAAAAAAATTTATAAATAAAACTGACATTTGTACCTTCGCTGTACGCTATGGAGAGCTGGAATATAAAAACAAAACAAGCACACACACACAACGAACCGTTGAATTCTGTGTTATATTATGTTATCCGATTCATTAATAGTTACAGACACCTACACTCTAAGATTAACATGTTTCAAAGAATGCAAAGGTCGATGCGTCACTTGAGGAGGCTAATCATAATTGTTTTCCCTACTGTGTATATTGCTGTACGTGGCCAATAAAAAGTGGGAAGTGGTGGGAGGAACTATTCCCGAGGCACCACAACCTCTGGCATATTAAAGTTTTTGTTGTTTTTCTGAAAACATAAGGCTGTTTGTTTGTTTCTTATCAGTTGTTCGAGTAAAGGTACTCAAAAGCTATTTGCGCTAATTGTCCCTAATTTTAAGCCAAAGGAAATGCAGCTAATCATCTGTTACTATACCTTTGTATGACCTTCATGCTTGCACAGGACCTAAAGTAGAAGTTTCATTTTTTTACAACAAAGGGACGCGAACACTCAAGCAGCACATTTCTGTTAGATCATCACGGTAACCTTTGACCCGCGTTAGGATCGGGTTTTAAGACTCGTTTTCATTTAATTTGCCCAAAAAGAGGAGCGTGGAAAGTATCGAAGCAATTTTTGATTCACCTTTTTATGTTATTGTTATTTAAATAAAAGAAGAACAAAATCTTCATTTTGTGTCAAATTGATCCGTACAGTAATGTTAGCAACATTAAAAGTAGTACTCCACTGGGACGAAATGTAATGTAATTATATTTCGAACTTTCTCCGATACACACTGAAGAACATAGGTAGGTAATTTTAACACACATAATCATATATCTTTTTCACAGTGTTTCGTAATTATGAAGCTATGTCATAAGATCTTGTTGGGAAGCATGACAAAAAATACGGTTGATAGTCTGATATAAAACTATCAAAACAGCTGTACGCATTAGACATTTTGTTTCGATTGTCATTTATTGGATATTAGTTACTTGGGAGAAAAATGAACATCCAGATATCTATGTATATATCTTTATCTGTGGGGCCTTGAGAATCAGGAGTGTCGTTAGATGCCTGAAAGATTCGGGTTTCGAGCCCACGGGCGAAGGAAACTTCAGAGTTTCAGTACGATATACATCATAGTTTTCTATATTCATTTTTCAATACCAAAATGAGGATTCGGGAAATGAGTATTGTGTGCCAGCGCCTATCGACGACTCTGTCGTGGAATAAGTTCTCCAGTTTACGTTTGTTGAGCTACAATTTAGCAACGGCGCTCGCTCCTAATAGTAAAGAAACATGTTTGTACATGTTTACTTATAAAGGAAACTACATCATCGCGCCATCTATCAATATTCAAAAACACTATTCAAAATGATTATCCAAAGGATTTTAGCGGTAAGACGCCGAAAACTGTGTTTAAATATCCGTGGTAGGCACATCTTAAATAACTCATTGTGCAGCTTAGTACTTTAAAATAAATTCCTTGGTAGATAAACGGTAAATTTACGGACTTAGAATACTTAAATCCGGAACTCGATTCCCCGAGGTGGACAGAGAGGATAGGCTTTGCTCTAAAAATATAACTTTTTTTTTGTCGGATAAAGCAAGAGATTAAATAATTTACGTTAAAAGAGATATTATTTAAATTATTAAATTAAATTAAAAGAAACATAGTTTTGAACTTCGACATAAGCTACAGTAAAATTAACAGTTTTTTTGGGGGTGTTTTAGTTTTATATCTGTTGTACGACAAGATGAAACACTCAGTAGTTGCAGTACTTGTATAATACCAAACGTGAGGAGCGGATACACCCAGTTCGATTTTATTATTCATCAAGATCTCTACCAGCCTACTGTGAAACTTAAATTATTTCGGGCAGAATCAGAGTAAATTAATCTATGAGATCTTTGATGTGGTTAAATAGATCAATCGAAAGGTTTGACCTCCTGGGTCCAAAACTGTAATTACATCTTGTATCTGTCATGAGATGACGGATCTATTAAGTGAACATTTGTACTCGAAAAACTCCGAGTCATTCTGTGAGTTGCTATCCCGAAGCTAAAAATCAGTATTGATAAACAGTACAAGACATAATATTTTAAAGATTACAGGTTTGTTTTATTTTTTAGTATGATATTTCCAAAGAGTGGTTAGATATTAAAGCTGTATGAAGATTTTTCAACTAAAATTGAAATTCGTAAATTATTGAAAAGCAGAAAAGAAAGATGCTAAATTTTGCAGGATGTTCGGAAGAATATTATTTTTAAAATAAGTTTTAAGGAATATTTTCGTGTTTCTATAGACACTACTTCACGAACACAGACATGCTTAATTCAAAACAACAACCCTTTGTATAAAATTAAACGAACGGATTTTATGGCTTGTCGTTAACCGAATGAAGACGCAATATTCTGACAAATTAAAATGCCCCTTACAAGAAATCCTGGCCTGGCATGGCCGAGCGCGTTAAGGCGTGCACTCGTAATCCGAGGGTCGCGGGTTCGCGCCCGCGTCGCGCTAAACATGCTCGCCCCCCCAGCCGTGGGGGTGTATAATGTGACGGTCAATCCCACTATTCGTTAATAAGAGTAGCCCAAGAGTTGGCGGTGGGTGGTGATGACTAGCTGCCTCCCCTCTAGTCTTACGCTGCTAAATTAGGGACGGCTAGCACAGATAGCCCTCGAGTAGCTTTGTGCGAAATTCCAAAACAAACAAACAAACAAACAAGAAATCCTGCATAGTGGCAAAATAATGTTTGTTTGTTCTTTTCTCACGACAGATCAAGAAAATATCGCAATGCTATTAGGAGGAAATGAATAAGGTTCGTGCTGTTTGATTTCATTTTGCAGTATCCTGGTTTGAGATTACGACAACCGTTCATGCAATTGGAATTTAAACCACATTTATACCTTATTAGGAGAAAAAAAAAACACTCTTCAGGTTTTAAGTCATCCAGATTGAAAATGTTTTGTTGGAGAGAAAAACAAAAATTGAAATTCTTCCACGACGCTAAACCCAAACATCTTTGACAAAATCACCATTTGAAACACAACAATTATTTCTTGTCAGATAGCATGATATTTAAAAAGATATAGTTAAGTTTCGGACTCTAAGCAGTCCATCTGTTTGAAAATGGGTGAATAGAATGAATGTCGTTCATTTTAAGACTAAATTTGTGGTTGTTAGAAACCTAAACAATCAACATAGAACCCTCGTCCCTTTATGGCCCAGACAATGTAGCTTATGGAGTAAACACATCAACCCAGCTAGTTTCAAAAGTGGTTTCAATGTTTTTAAATGCTGTAAAAGTAACATGGAAAATTATTGGCCAAATATTCCATTATGGTCCATATACGGCAGTAATCATGCTGAATGAATAAAATGTGGTTATTTTGTCTCAAAAACCAGAAAAGTCTAGTTCACGGGTTCGAATCCTCGTCACACTAAACATACTTGGCCTTTCAGCTGTGAGAACATTATAATGTGACGGTCAATCCCACTATTCGTTGGTAAAAGAGTTGGGGGTGTGGTGATGACTAGCTGCCTTCCCTCTGGTCTTACACTGCTGAATTAAGAACGGCTTGCACAGATTACCCTCGTGTAGCTTTGCGCGAAATTCAAAACAGGTCAAACCATTTTAATAATTTTATTTTTCAGGCAGGAATATTCAGGCCAAAGGAATTTTGATTTAAAGAGATACTGGAATGACAATAAGACATTATTAACCCGAAATGTATATTACGAAAAAATTTAATTATAGTAATTTCAATTCTGTTTGTTTTTTTTAATTTTGCGCAAAGCTGTGCGAGGGCTATCTACACTAGCCGCCCCTAATTTTGCAGTTTAAGACTAATGGGAAGGCAACTAGTTATCACCACACACTGCCAAGTCTCAGGATATTTGTTTATTAAAGAATGCGGGAAGTGACCGTCACATTATAATGCCCCTACGGCTTAAAGGGCGAGCATGTTTGGTGCGGTAGAGATTCGAACCCGTGACCCTCAAATTACGAGCCAAGCGTCTTAACCATCTGGCCGTGCCGGGCAATTTCAATTCTACGGAGAAAAATAATAACAATTAAACACGAAAAGTTTGTTTGTTTATTGTTGAGTACAAGGATAAGCAATACGTTATATATGCTATGCCAGTTTCGGGTAAGTCTACGGATTCGCAATACTAAAATCAAGGGTTCGATTCCCTTCGGAGGACTCAGCAGATGGCCCGATGTGGCTGTACCATAACTAAACACACACCAACGGTATCGAAACCCGGTTTTTAACGTTACAAGTTCTAAAGACTTTACTGAGCCAGTGGAGACAAAAATAAAAAACAACAACATAAATTTCTGCAAAAAAATCATAAAACAACATAGTCAGTTGTACCATTACATATTAAATTCAACGAAAACATTTTTAGAATAGAGTTTCCTAATGTAAATTCGATTAAAACGGTTATTATATTTACATATAACCTACACATTTCTAAATACATTTTAATCACATATTGCGAATAAGAATTGTACCCTATTCTCTATCTCAGGACAGCATCTGCTAACATAATGGTATTATAAGAGTTTCTTAAATTATACATCTCTGAAGGCTATTTTACTTTTATTTACATTTACAGAGCGTTAACAAAAGACCAATCTAGTTTAAAATCCGAAACCGAAAATGTGGGTAAAATTATGTGAAGTCGGGTGTGATTTTTATCACGCATGCATTATTTCTAAGATAAATCACCTACTTTTGTTTTTGCTATAGGGTGGTTAAATGTTACCTTTGTTTAACAATCCTGTATTAATTGTTGCACTTAACAAGTTAAATAGTTCCCCAAAATTTACATGAACGACTACGGTTTGCATTTTGTTTATTTATTGTTTATTTCATCAACAATATTAGAATACTAATTACTATTTCGATTATAATTAAGTTTATTTTATACTGAGTTGATTTGTCACTAAACTTTCATTATAAAGGTTGATTTGCATTGTAATCTTATGATTTGTACTTCGGACGAGTGCATGTTTTTTCATAGCAAGACCACCGAGGCGAATAGAAAATCAGATTTTAGCGTTGTAAATCCGTACTCACCTCTGTACTAGCGGGGGACACTTACGACGATACTAAGTTTTATACACTTTTCAAGTTCGAGAGATGTTACTGGGTTTATGGCCGAAAATACGGTTAACAGCAAAGGTATCCAACTGACTGAGCAATGCATTCTAATCTGTATAAGCAGATAAGTTAGAAAAATATACTTAATTAGCGTTACTGATGACCAGATAAATTATTAATTTCGTTCTACTTACACAGTTTTTCCGATAAGAAACTATATTATTCAGTCTTCAAATATTATACCTGTAGTTCTCCGTTTCTTTTTTTTTCAGTTTAGTGAAATTATTTGAATGCCAACGAAATAACACTTTAAGCAAAAAAATTACGTTTTCGTTGAACGACTTTGCTTCCAGAACGAGTCACCTACGTTCTGCTCGTGATGTTATCTCTGTAATTTGGCTTTTCCAAGTCGGTGAAAAAGCGCACGTGTTAGAGCTCTTTACAAGCGAATGGTGGACCGACATGGCCGGGTGGTTAGGGTGCTCGACTCGCAAAATGAGGGACACGGGTTCGAATTCCCCTCACATCAAACATGCTCGCCCTTTCAGCCGTTAGGACGTTATAATGTGACAGTCAGCCCATTTATTTGTTTGTTTTGAATTTCGCGCAAAGCTACTCAAAGGCTATCTGTGCTAACCGTCCCTAATTTAGTAGTGTAAGACTAGAGGGAAAACAGCTATTCATCACCACCCACCGCCAACTCCTGGGCCACTCTTTTACCAACGAATAGTCTGATTGACCGTCATATTATAGCCGTTCCCACGGCTAAAACGGCGAGCATATTGAGTGCGACCAGGATTCGAACCCGCGCCCGTCAGATTAGGAGTCGAACGCCTTAACCTACAAGGCCATGCCGGGCCTACAGAAAAAGATAGTGGTTAAGTTATTTCAATATTAATACGACAATAAAGGTACATTTCTAACTTGTTGTCAGTTTATTACACGCTCGTACTAAAACAAAAAATGCAGTGGTAATATATATGTAAATCTATAAGTTCCAACTTATGTTATCAGCTATTGTTATTATTATTAACAATTGATTTCCAAGTTTACTCATCCGAAATGATAACAAAAGTTAATGATTATCCTATTTTATTTCACTTTGAAATTATGGAAAATATGAATGATTTTTACAACACAGCACAAAACATTCCTAATTATAAATAACTTATTGTTACAAAAATAAATAATGTATAACTTCAACAATGAAATCCTGTTTTACGTGACGTCAAATTTCCAGAGATTCCACTAAAACAATAGACAGTGACCTCACTGTTTCATCAATCTGCAAAAAATAGAAACGAATTATTATTAATTTTACAATTACTTCATATAGTTACGCGATTTAACTATCATTTTAATACTGGATTGTTGAAATACAAACGTTAAAGCAACATAATTAAGACATTTTAAAACATGAGATAAAATTATTTTTTTTTATAATTTAAAAATATATACCTGTATATGTTTGTGGTTTTTTAATTTCACGCAAAGCTATCTGCGCTAGCCGTCCCTAATTTTGCAGTGTAAGACTAAAGGGAAGGCAGCTAGTCATCACCATCCACCGCCAACTCTTTTACCAACGAATAGTGGGATTGATCATAACATTGTAATGTCCCCACGGCTGAAAGGGCAAGCATGTTTGGTGCGACCAAGATTCGAACCCGAGACCCTCGGATTAGGAGTCGAACTCCTTAACACACTTAGCCATGCCTTTTATATATATATATATATATGTATTATATCTATGGTGTTGAGTAAGAAATAAATAAATATTAACAAACTACAAATGAAAATATTACAGTCTAATTTATATATTGCTAACACGAAACTAACTTTAAACTTTCTATTGGATGTTCATCATTTAAGGAGGTACTAATTAATTAATTTGCAACATAAATTATTCATTAAGCACTTAGCTTTCCTGACTATCGCATGAAGTATGTTTTCAATCAGTTCGTCTAATTTACCTAACCCTAGAATTACTGGCTGCATCAACATTTAAAACATTTTTATTTATCAAAATGTTTATTGAGTGATGAATTTTACTCCTACAGGATCCCTTATAATACAATATATATATATATATCATTAGCACCATTTAATTAGGAAATGAATTACTTCAATACATAGTTTTGGTCATGTTTTAAAAGGTATTTTATTAGGCAAAAACATGAATTCACTAAATGTTATGCTACGTCCTGCAGTGACACGGTGATATTTTTGTGGACTTACAACACTAGAAACTTGGTTTTGGTACCTGTTTAAAACACCGATAGCCAGCGCATTGTGTAGCTTTGTGCTTGATTTTAAATGAACGAAACAACATTATGGAATATGCCGTTTTTGTTCGACACGTAAACGAATCCATAATTTGATATTCACGTTTTATAAATAAAAGTTCCCTTTATCCATGTAGTTCTATAAACGGTGTATATTAAAGAATTTATATTAAACAATTTCAATGGCACCTTGAGTCATCAACTTATATGTTAAATTATAATATCGTACAATTAGTTGTCATTTACAAAGGTTCTTCCGCTGGTACAGTGACAAGCCTACGGATTTACAATGCTAAAATCAGGAGTGCGATTCCTCTCGGTAGACTCAGCAGATAGCCTCATGTGGCTTTACTATAAGAAAAAAACAACAACATACACACTCTAACAAAGTCAGATAAAACTGAAAGATAACCAACCTGATCTGAAGAGTTTCACGAAGTTTCGTGTTGTTACGTTAAATCATGCACGGAAGTTGAGTGTAACGCAACGAAAATCCATACTGCGAATGTTTCCGATTGAGGGTCGAGTTTTTATTGCTCACAACACTCAGAAAAAAGGGCTTTGCGTGAGCTGAAAAAGAAAACAAAACGTCACTAAAAACAATAACAATAAGAATTTTCATACTATAGGATATATATGATATATGATATATATGAATATGCAGTTAGTATCACGATATCTTTTGATGAATTATCTTCGTACGCTCTTGATCAGAAAGGTTGTTACGTGTGATATTTTGAGCTTTTTTGTCCCTTATTTGTTGTTTTTTGTGTTTTTTATATGTGCAATATCTTTCCTTTGGTAATTATTGGTAAGTATGTTTATAGCATGAACATTCGTGAAATATTTCATGATTATGTCTTTATTTTAATAGAAATTTCTGTAGACCTTAAGATCTGTACCACCAGAAATGGACTTTTTCTCTCAACTTCTAAATCAAAACGAGACCGTCATTTTGTGAAATTATTTAGTACCAATCTGAAACGTTCAGTAAATGTGCAACAATTATATCCACATCAGAATATTTAACTCAATAACGTGTGTGGCTCCTACGTGCTGCAGTTATGTCCGCTAGACGGCGTGGCATACTCTTATCTAACGTTTACGAATCTTTGATTTGGAATTCTGTTCCACTCTTTAGTCAGTGCTTGGCGTAAGTGCGGTAGGGTTGTAGGGGGATCGTTCCTATTCCTGACAGCACGGCCAAGTTCATCCCAGAGATGCACTATCGAATTGGTATCTGGGCTTACAGGTGGTTGTCCAAGGACCAACACACCACGTTGTTGCAAGAAATCTTACATATTGCGAGCATTATAAGCTGGTGCATTGTCCTGCTGCAGCCGGAAATTGTCCCGGAAAAATTTGTTTGTTTGTTTTGGAATTTCGCACAAAGCTACTCGAGGGCTATCTGTGCTAGCCGTCCCTAATTTAGCAGTGTAAGACTAGAGAGAAGGCAGCTAGTCATCACCACCCACCGCCAACTCTTGGGCTACT
This sequence comes from Carcinoscorpius rotundicauda, assembly GCA_011833715.1. Classification (NCBI taxonomy): domain Eukaryota; kingdom Metazoa; phylum Arthropoda; class Merostomata; order Xiphosura; family Limulidae; genus Carcinoscorpius; species Carcinoscorpius rotundicauda. Next base: position 169,297,608 of record CM022391.1, on the reverse strand, counting down.
CTTTTACCAACGAATAGTGGGATTGGCCGTCACATTATACATCCCCACGGCTGGGAGGGCGAGCATGTTTAGCGCGACCAGGATTCGAACCCGCGACCATCGGATTACGAGTCACACGCCTTACGCGCTCGGCCATGCCAGTCCTGTCCCGGAAAAAAAAAAACATGGACAAGTGACAGTAAGTGGCAATCCAGGATATCCAGATACGCGGCACCAGTGGCGTTTTGATCCAGAATGGCCCCCCAGTGGCTCAGCGGTATGTCTGCGGACTTACACGCTAAAATCCGGGTTTCGATACCCGTGGTGGGCAGAGCACAGATAGCCCATTGTGTAGCTTAATTCAAAACAAAAAAAACAACAATTGATCCAGAATGACCAACCGGCTGACAACTGTAGAACAGAAAGCACCCCAGATGTGCAATGAACCACCACCTCCTGCGACGTCGGTTGAACATTTTCATCATTCAGCTGTTCTCCAGGAAGCCCGCGTGCTCGTATTGATCCATCAGTTGGAGAGAGCAGAAATCTGGATTCGTCAACAAAAACTACATGATTCCAATGTGCGATCGTCAGATTACGGTATCGCTGAGTTCACGGCTGCCTGTTATTGCAATGTATAGCTGTCATTTTGGATTTCTTGACCATACGTCTTGCTCTGTATCCAGCTTGCACCAACCATCGATAAACCGCCTGGCGTGAAATCCAGATCAATTGTTGCACACGTAACTCAAAAGCAATCGACCTGGAGGACATCGTACGTTTTCGACGAGCAATGGTAAGGATCCGGCGATCATCGCGTGCTGTAATGGCACGTGGAAGGCCCGTAGGTCTGCTGAGACAAGCACTTCCTGTTGCTGTTCTGACAACTCTGTTAACGGTCTGCCTGGATACACCCAGTCGTCTTGCAATATCGCCTTGTTTTAATCCAGCATTGTCGTAGACAACCATCTGATTTCTCAAACCTACGTCAGTAGAACTTGGCATAATGTCTAATATATTTACAGAGTTAAAAACGCGTCGCCAACAGGTAGGGTTCAAAATTAACACCAAAATATCTGGTTTTTATACCTCACCCCAGACACTGCGTTTGGGACAAGACTCAGAACACTCCCATGTTCAAGGGGTTAAACCGATTCAAAATGAACCCAGATAATGTAGTAGAGAAATAAAACTTGAAAGGTTTAAGGGCAACACACAAAGTGAATTTAGTTTTACAATTATATAAATGACCCAAAATCACATTTTTCTTACACGTACCAACCTTTTCGAGCAAGAGTGTGTTCTGTGATATTTCACTGTCGCAGCAGAAAAATGGGGTTCTGGAGTAAAGCGGGTGTTTTCACAAAATTTTGAAGTAGCTGAATTTTTCACTTTACTTTCGTTGTCAGATGTTTGTTTCTAGCAACTGAGAAAAAAATATTATAATCTGAACAACAGTAGTTTAGAATGATTAGTTAGGCCTAGTTGATTGCTATGTTGGTAACCACTGCTAACCGAAGTGATGATAATAGTCTGTTGAATATCAAGCGATGCTCTAGTTTTAACAGAATTAAAACCGATGAATAACTAGTTTTTTTTTACTTTGCGCAAAACTACACGAAGGCTATCTGCGCTAGCTATCCCTAATTTAGCAGTGTAAGACTAGAGGGTAGGCAGCTACTCATCACCACCCACCGCCAACTCTTGGGCCACTCTTTTACCAACGAATAGTGGGATTGACCATCACACACTTTCTGGTAAGTGATACAGACAATTTCCCCTTGAAAAGAGAATGTTAAGACATTAGAACAGGAATTCTAATGACGTAGAGCACAACTGCTGGAAGAAAACACCTATTTCTTAAATTTGTTTACGACGGTAGATGGTTGCACTGAAAAAAATAACTAAAACTTGTTATTTTAAAGTAATATGTTAACTTAAATATTATCGAACCATTAGCGTATTCATTTTCTATTCCGTTATTTACTGGAGTTTTATTTTTCTACAATGTTTTGTGATACTCAAAGTAACCACGTGAGATGGTTTATATTCTTGCCAATAAAATGTAAAAAAATAGAAAACGCTCATTGAAAGAAGAATATATTCATATTAGTTCTTTTACTCACATATGATGACGTTGTCCTGAAGAAGTTTCGTTCCACAGAACCTGTCCTCTCCAATGACTAATCCATCAGGTGATCCTTGGGAAATTCCAACAAAGTCGTCGTCGTTGCAGTCTCTTCCTTGGCTGCCACGACTTGCAGGCATGCCCCAGGAGAAAGACTCTGGGGTTTCGGTTGTCCACTTGATGGAACAGAAGTTTTCCTCCATTCGAGTGCAGACTGTGTACCTCAAGTTACTAAGGTAACGGACATGGTTCTCTCTCTTTGGTCCCCAGTTGAAACTACGGACGAACTCACTAGGCTTCCGATGATACTGAAGACAACCAGAGGGCGCTAACGTTCAACAGATCAACGTGTAAGCACAAGATGAAGCTAATATTTAAGAATCTAACATCTCATCCTTAACGACATGTTTAATTATTTTCTTTTTCTGTTCTTACGAGCGTCGTGTTTGTTTGTTTTTTAACGTTCACAGCACTGTCCCTCTGCTTTGTATACAACATCTAACATAGTATCTAGATTTTGAGCTTTATGCGTGTACTTCTGATATTAGAATATATTGGTAGTTTAAAAATCCTGCTTATTATTGTGTGAGCAAAACATAACATGTTGGTCATCAGCTGCTTGTTTGTTTGATAAGTGATCAACTGTCTACGTACATCAAAGCATGGGATTAGTTAGATCAAATTTATGAGATCGAGAAATCGGAACACATACAGAGGATTATGGGAGCGCAATTATTCTGATGTTCTGTCAAGTGAAGTCATATTGAAGTAAAGCAGATTTTATTTTGTATTTTTACATTAGGAGGAACTTTCTTGTACTTTTTGTGTTAAAATTGGCAAATCTACGATAATAACGTATCATATGAAGTTCATATGAAGCATTGGTAGGTTGTTGATACATTAGCATGTAGAATATATACAAACCAGTTATTACCATTTTTCTACAGTGTTGTTGTTTCTGAGGTCCGTGTATTTCATTGCTTATTTGACAAGATATTGCAAACAAACAATCCTAATTTTAAATGTTTGTTTTGGTGTAAAAAAACAAGAACAAAACTGCATTGCATTAACACAACATTTAGTTAATTACACATCAAGTTAAACATTATTTACAATAAGTTTAAAACCAGTATGAACTTACCCATATCTAAACTATTACACTTAACCATGGTGATTTTTATTTGCCATCTACGAGTCGTCTTATAGCTGTTACTAACCACACTGAGCACCACAGGGTTGGTGGAGCTGCTTCCCAAATCGACATACACTGGATGGGAAATAAGAAAAGATCAGAAGAGCCTGGAAATGTACTAACACTGAACATTACTTTATCAGCTCTCTAACAGTAGTCAGTACCTTATCAGCTCTCTAACAGTAGTCAGTACCTTATCAGCTCTCTAACAGTAGTCAGTACCTTATCAGCTCTCTAACAGTAGTCACTACCTTATCAGCTCTCTAACAGTAGTCATTACCTTATCAGCTCTCTAACAATAGTCAGTACCTTATCAGCTCTATAACAGTAGTCATTACCTTATCAGCTTCCTAACAATAGTCAGTACCTTATCAGCTTCCTAACAGTAGTCATTACCTTATCAGCTCTCTAACAATAGGTAACTGGCTCGCATCACATATTAATAGCAATTATTTTTCTCTAGACATGAAAATAGGAACTTAATATTTTTGTAATTTATGGTGCTTGAGCACAGATTGGTTACTTTAGTAGAAATGCACAATTCAGGTTATCAGTGCTCTATCCACCGTAGAAAATAGAGCTCTGGGATTTAGAGTTGTAAGTCTGTAAGCTGATACAGAGGGGACTATGGTTTGTTAACCTTATTCAAAGTATCGAAAATAATGTTTAAACTGTAAACAGATTGATAGGAAGAAACGAAACACTGAACCACTTTCCATTTCTTCCTTTTTAGTCTTCTCTTTCATGTGATTATCGTCTTTTAATTAAGTGGAAAAGATCCATTTTTTTCCTTTTTTTTTAACCTTAGAATATACAACCAATAAGCTACACTAGGGCTACCGGCGCTAGCCTTCCCTAATTTAACAGTGTAAGACTAGAGGGAAGACATCTAGTCTTCGAATAGTAGGATTGACCGTCACATTATAACGCCCCCACGGCTGAAAGGGCGAGCATGTTTGGTGCGACTGGGATTCGAACCCGCGACACTGATTACGAGTCGATCGCCTTAACCCACCTAGCCGTGCCGGGTCTTTTTTTAGTGTTAACGGTTCTTGCTTAATTAATAATTAAATTGAATGTCACGTAGATTAGTAGTAATATTATTCTAGACACCTGTCACCACACAACAAACTACTTACTGTGTTGACCGCCGTTTTCTCCACACAGGATGGGGAGCGTTTCACCCACCATTGACCTCACCATAAACGAGTCACTTGTACACTGACCATTATCATCGGGCTGACCAAGACTAAACTCCAAGAAGTCCAGTCGTAACTGGCAGACACCATTTGGATTTCCTACGGTTACTTGACATGTGTCTGTTCCGTTTTCACTATTAAAAGGATAACTGGGATTTACAAACACGGTTTCATTCTTCGACGTAACGTTTCCACATGTGAATCTCTCTGTAAAATACCAAGGTAAAACAAATTGTCTCAGTCACTGATTCAACTGATAATATATACAAACTTTATGTTGACATTAACACCTCATAATTAATTGGTACTCAGGCCCAAATAACTGCAACATACCGAAGGTACGTACGCTGCCAAAGGAGGCTTTAAGCAACACATAAAGTAACTCAAAAACGTTGTGATCTGTTCACTGCGATATCTTCTTTTAAACAATACCTTGTCGAACAAACTATTTTAAACAAAGTCGAATATGATATACAAACGACACGAAGAATTTGATACCAATAGGCCCGAGGTTTTATGTTTGTTTGTTATTTTTAATTTCGCCCAAAGCTACATGAGGGCTATTTGCGCTAGCCGTTCCTAATTTAGCAGTGGGAAGGCAGCTAGTCATCACCACCCACCTCCATCTCTTGGGCTACTTTTACCAACGAATAGTGAGATCGACCGTCACATTATAACACCCCCACGGCTAAACGGTCGGAAATGTTCGGTGTGACGAACCTGCGACCCTCGGATTACGAGTCGAGTGCTTTAACGACCTAGCTATGCCGGGCCCAACAATAGGCCCAAAATTTGTGACAAAACCAGTTAAAATGAAGAAGTCCTTCAATATTCCTCTTATTTCATGAAAATCAGATATAATTAATTATATTAACGCTCTGTCGGCAAAAGCGTTCGTACTGTGAAAATTGTTACTCTTAGAGCTGGATTACGCAGTTAGCGTTTGGACCACCACTGAGTTTTTTGTATCTCACCGCCCTGAAGAGTTCTGATACTCAGAGAAATACGTCGCTGGCCGTGGATACGGCAGACAGAGTATTGTTTAAATACTGTTTTAAATGAACCTTCCAAGAAACGCTGTAATGGATAGAATAAAGAAAATTTCAAAAAACTACTATAAACTTATCACTGTTGCTCTTTTATAACCAATATAAAAGATATGAAGTTGAAGTTACGGCATTATGTATTAAATACTATTACTCTTAGACACAAATATCGCTTTTGACGTGAACAGTAGCTCTACCTACTGGGCAGACTTGAATGATGCTAGATGTGGCATGAAATGTAAAAACGTCATTAATTCTCTACGTTGGAAACACGATGATTGTTCAGAACACTTAACCCTGGTGGTTATATTCTTCAATCATTTTTCCTTATCTCTCTACACTTGATGAATGACAGTTACATTTTTTACAGTTTTCTCTACAGCTCTGCATGTTATAATGATTATTAAATGTATTACAGTATATCGAAATATCTATAAATTCTGATTTTAACAAAACCAAAAAACACAGCACCACCAAAATCCTCACATTACATAAAATATTACTGGTAATCCGTCAAATAAAATGAACAAAACTGAGATGTAAAACTAACTAACATTTTATGCAAACAGCATAAAACACACAAATATTAATATGTTAACCACGAGCTTTTAATAGAATCGAAATTTGTTTAGGTGAAAGAAATAGCTAGTAATCATATCATAATAATAAGCTATCAAAACTCTGTGGTTAATACTGCCTACAAAAATAACAAAGTAAATGAAATAACTGATGATTATATGATAACAAACTATCAAAACTCTGTGGTTAATACTGCCTTACAAAAATAACAAAGTAAATAGAATAGCTGATGATTATATAATAACAAACTATCAAAACTCTGTGGTTAATACTGCCTTACAAAAATAACAAAGTAAATAGAATAGCTGATGATTATATAATAACAAACTATCAAAACTCTGTGGTTAATACTGTCTTACAAAAATAACAAAGTAAATAGAATAGCTGATGATTATATAATAACAAACTATCAAAACTCTGTGGTTAATACTGTCTTACAAAAATAACAAAGTAAATAGAATAGCTGATGATTATATAATAACAAACTATCAAAACTCTGATTAAGATTTCCTTACCAAGACAACAGACGGCATAACCATTGGCACAGTTACCAATTTTAGCTCCATTTCTTCTGGAGCAGTCACCATCAGTCAGACAAATACCTGTCAATCCATTTTCTGCCAGACAATCCGTGTTTTGATAACGGGCTATGTTCAAGATGCTAACTAACGAAACACAAGTTGTTGAGTTATAGCAAAACAGATATAAACAATTTCAGTCTATCTTACGCTAATAATTCGAATAGATATGTGTACATATTTATTGTTGTTTCATTATCTAATTTTTCAATAGATGAGCGTAGCTTACATCACACATAATCATACTTTGGTATCATTTGAACTTGTTTCCCAAATACTGCGAAACATTTGCGTTGTAAAATAACAAAAGAGCAAATATGTATGTACTTTTCCCATCATTTTAATGAAGCCACAGTTCATCGTAGGACTGAAACTGTAATGTTAAAATTATTCCAGCTATTAAAACAGAATCACAAAATGTCTACAGAATTGACGTTATATCATTTTAGTTTTAAGTGTTGGTAGCTGTGAGGTTAAAGTGCCACTATTATATATTATATATTTAATTTTCTGTATGAGGTTAAAATAAACGATACTGTTCATGGTAGTAAGCCCCCCGCTATTACAGCGGTATATCTACGGATTTACAACGCTAAAATGAGGGGTTCGATTCCCGTCGGTCGGGTCAGCAGATAGCCCGATGTAGCTTTGCTAGAAGGAAACATGCGTATTCATGACAGTAAAAGTATTCATAAATTGAAACTTGTGAGCACTTGTTACGCCAAACCAATTCTACCTTAAAATTACATTATATTCTGTGTATGTGTGTCTTTCTTATAGCGAGGCTACATCGGACTATCTGTTGAGTTCACTGAGAAGAATCGAACCCCTAATTTTAGCATTGTAAATCCGTAAAATTACCGCTGTACCAGCGGAGAACTGATTATATCCTCTTGGTATTATCGTGCTTTACCATTAATTGGGTAATAATCAGATATTTTTCTCACACTTTTTAATTGCAACTAATAATTATTTATAAAAAAATTTTTATTGCATGCTACACAATTCACAAGTGGTTTCTCGGATTAATTTTATGCGATGTCCAATACATATGCGACATTAATCCAGTTTGACAGAACTACATTTACGACAAACCCTGTTTTCATCCATCACTGAGTCAACCTACAGTGATGACGTTTTTGTTACGTTATACCTACCTAAACTTGTTGATTCGCTTTGACTTTCTGCCGATATGAACAGTGCCATAAAATACCCAGCAATTATCAGAAGGGTCTTCATGGTAAATCCTGAAATAAATTATTAACAAACCATTACTTATACCGTAAGGTTATTTAAAGATGATTCATGTCGTTTATTTCGTTGCTTCCAAACTAATCATTTAGTCCACCTTACTGAAATTACATACGAGAACTAATTGAAAAGAATTAGTTCCGGGGAAAAATGCATAGTTTGATTTACGATTGATTGAGCGTTAATTTAATAACTGAGAGTAGAAAGTGTTACCATGTTTATGGAACACTAATAAGTTAATGTTAGGAATCCAAACATCCGGGATTTTAATGGTAATTCTTTAGTAAGTATAATATTGAACTCTAGTTTGTACTTCTCTATACATAAAATTTGTATAACAAACATCTTTATGTACTTTTCCCATCATTTTAATGTAGCCTCAGTTCATCATAGGACTGAAACTGTAATGTTAAAATTAAATAATAATAATGAAAACAGTAATTAATTTTCAAAACCAAAACTTTAAGATGTCAATTCAACTGAAACTAAATATTTAAATCAAACAACTAACGTGAACAATTAGCACATTCTTGTTGCGAGCTTTACTTGGTTAAAAATTTTTAGAATGTTGTCACTGTAACTAGTATTATTTTCGAATGTTGTCACTGTAACTAGTATTATTTTCGAATGTGGTCACTATAACTAGTATTATTTTAGAATGTGGTCTCTATAACTAGTATTATTTTAGAATGTGGTCTCTATAACTAGTATTATTTTAGAGTTTGGTCACCATAACTAGTAGTATTCTAAAAACATTACAGAAATTGATCAATGGCGGTAAATGCACGAAGAATATTAATATCTGGAATTGAAAAGTCTCACCTTGCTGAACGACGACTTGGTTTATACTAACCAAAATTCCTGTTTTTCTGCACTTATGCGTGTTCCAGAAGTAGGACTAGCACAACGACAATCCGGAAGTTATGTGGGTTCGTACTTTTTATAGCGACCTCTCAGTCAGCCTTGAAAGATAACCTTCTCGGCGCACTTACGAGAGCACAAGACTAATCGGTCAACGCTCCTTCATAAGGAAGCGATAGCAAAGTGCCTTGGGGTCTGGGATAACCTCAGACTCTTGTAATCCCCTCCCCTCACTCGTACAGATGTGTGGGTGATTTTTATCTGAGAAAAAGAGGAGGTGGTGGTAGGTAACGTGTTGCTTCTTGTTATTTTTGTGAGGCCTTAAAAATTCGATAAACGAAACCAACCGAATGTTGAAATAATTTGTGTATATGTTCTGAAAACGTTTGCTAATATTTTCAAAATAAAGGAAACACAGTTTGAAACAATTAAAACTGTTCATTGTGTAAAAACAACAAACGTTCAGAGGAAACTTTGGAAACATAAAAAGCCACTAACAGCTTCAGAGCGATGTGGTCTCAGTTCAATAGTCGGACTGTTTTGTTAGCGATCGTGTTTTCTCTATACTATCTTCACATCATACGGTTAAGTTGTTCGCTACAATTCTATTTTGTTTTTTTAAGTTATCAACTCATTAATTTGTTGCCAAAAGATATTCAAACTGAACATTTTTAAATGCTCATAACAGAAGATGTGTGTATTTTAGAACACATCGTTTATTTAATTTATTATTTTCTTCCAATATTTCTAAGTTACCTTCCCATTCCAAGATATCAGAGAAACTAACAGATCAAAATATTGAATGCCATACGAAATACTTGTCCAGACATTGCCATTTTATGAATATATTAAACTATCACTTGGTCAATTACTTCACAAAATAATATATCTTTAACAATTTGTTTCATTTGTTTCGTTTTCAATTTCGCCCAAAGCTACTAGAAGGCTCTCTGGACCAGTCATCCCTAATTTAACGATATATGAGATTAATTTAACTCATCTCTTGTTCATTGTATTCTTCAAACCAATATTCCAAAACCAATTAGTTATGCTGGTAATTTAATATACAGGAATACATCTAATAATATTTAAAGTAAATGCATTTAACTCAATTAAGCGTATTTTTAAATACCTATTTAAATTTCACAACACTATACCGAAAGATAATCCTTCAATAGTTATTTACTTCCATGTTAGGCCTGGCATGGTCAGGTGGTTAAGGTATTCCGAAGGCCGTGGGTTCAGATCCCCTTCACACCAAACAAGCTCGCCTTTTCAGCTGTAGGGGCGTAGTTTTGTGATGATCAATCCCACTATTCGTTGGTAAAAGAGTAGCCCAAGAGTTGGCAGAGGGTGGTGATAACTAGCTGCCTTCTCTTTAGTCTGACTGCTAAATTAGGGACGGCTAGCCCTCGAGAATCTTTGGGCAAAATTGAAAACAAACCGAACCAAAACTTCCGTGTTACAACACGGAAATTGTGGTATAAACCGTTAGGTGTCACTTCATTCGTATAAAACAGTAGACTTAAAATTTGAGAATTATTTATAACAGCTTATAACACTTGATACTTTGTTATTACCAGTATTAGTATCTCAAGATAGCACAGAACTCATCTTAAACATTTGTTCCAACAAGGTTTAATTGTGTAGTTATTAGTATTGTTTGTTTCGGAACAAAAAACACGTATCTACGCTGTGTCTACTGCAGGAGATCGAACGTATTTTGTGGTGAAAGTCTCCACCAGGGGACATCATTTTTATTAATTTTATTATTAATTCTCGATATACTTACTGTCCTCAACACCGGGTCCAAGTTTCTCTAACAGCGCTAATTTAATAATTAAACGATTAAATTAATCGTATATAGTAGAACTCGTTTGATAAATGCTTTATGTTCTTTATTGTGGATACCCATAAAAATAAATAATCGAAAGCACTTTTTTTATTCAGAAAAAAAAATCGAAAGCTGTTTTTTTCGGGTCTCAGAACAGGGTTTTAAGCCGGTTCGTGGTACTGGTTACTGCATGCAGCATGGCAAGATGGTTAGAACACTCGATTCTCAATCTGAGGGTTGCTCATCCATTCAGCCATGAGGGCGTTATAACGTTATGATAAATCCTACTATTCATTGCTAAAAGAGTATCCCAAGAGTTGGCTGTGGGTGATGATAACGAGCTGCTTTCTGTCCACTTTTTCACTGTTAGGTCAGGAACAGTTGGCAGAGATAAATCCTAGCGTAGATTTGCGCGAAATTAAAATCAAAAGCCTCCACGGAGACGATAACGATTGTTCTGGCTTTTGAAAATATTGAAACGACGATTATTTCATACTTTCACTCGTTATAAATAAACTTGGAAGCGATAATGACCAAGCTTAATCTAATTTTCTAGGTTCTTGTTGGTACACACCTGTATGGCGGGTTATGATCGCCAGCTGTGAGTCTTTAAAAGCTTTTACTTTCTCCCGCAATGATTTTGCTATATTGCTTCAATTCAAATTTGTTTCGCCTTCGATTTTAGTAACAAGAAAACGGTTTCAACAATTTTTAATAATACTTATCAAACTTTTACCAGGACACGTACAGTTCCCCTGGGCCTGGCAAGTGCAAGTAGTTATGGCATTTGACTCACAACCTGAGGATCGCGGGTTCGAATCCCTGTCACACTAAAGCAGTACCAGTCATCCCTAATTTAACGCTATAGGAGATGAATTTAACTTATCTCTTGTTCATTGTATTTTGCAAACTAATATGCCAAAACCAATTAGTTATGCTGGTGATTTAATATACAGGAAGACATCTAATAATATTTAATAATAATATCAGTGCAATCAGTTAATTAAATGTATTTTTAAATACCTATTTAAATTTAACACTACTATACCGAAAGATAATCCTTCAATAGTTATTTACTTCCATGTTAGGCCTGGCATGGCCAGATGGTTAAGGCACTCGATTCGTAATCCCAGGGCCGTGGGTTCAGATCCTCGTCACACCAAACATGCTCGGCCTTTCAGCAGTAGGAGCGTTATTTTGTGACGGTCAATCCCACTACTCGTTCGTAAAAGAGCAGCTCAAGAGTTGACGGTGGGTAATAAAGGCTATCTTCCTTCCCTCTAGTTTTTCACTTCTAACTTAAAGATGGCAAGCGTAGATAGCCCTCGTGGAACTTTGCGCAAAATTCAAAACAAAACAAAATAAACCGTTCCCTGTCTGTAAATTTAAAAAATAAGCCCGGCGACAAAATAATGTTTTCCATTTGCTTGTTGTTTTATGACCTCACTAGTGACCTTAGTTTTCGTCCCTTGTTCGATTGCTAAGTTGTTGTTTTTTCCAATAGTGTACCTTTATTAGTCACACTGTTTTCAGTTGCTGCATTCTAAACAAATAAACCGAGTTCATTTCTGATTTGCCTACCACCGACAAATATATTGCAGAAACTGAATATATAATTATAAGTTTTATACTGCCTCACGTGAAACACACTTCTTCCATGAAAGTAAGTTACTTCAGTTCAGTCGATAAACTGAGACTTCAAAATATGTCGAGTTCCTCAAAGTAGTGCTTTAACTTCTATTAGGTTGTCCAGATATAAATGTCGTTTTTGAACTGCGAAGTTTGGGAACGTTTAAATCAGTGTTGTAAAACATGCTTTAATCAAAGTAAGCATCATTTGCTTCAACACACTTTTGCCAACATGTAACGATGCTGTTTATGTCCCTGTTATAGAAATCAGAGTTTCTATGGTCAATGAACTCCCTGAAAACGTCTGCAGCTATCTGGTTTTGAAAGCGTTTATTGTTCCAAAAGTTGTCAAAGTGCTTGAAGAAAGGAAAATGTGTAGAGGAAAGGTCTGGGGAATAAGGTGGATGCGGCAGAACCTCAATTCCCAATTCGTTCAATTTTTGGAGTGTCAACGTTGACAGGTCTCATAACGTTTATTTTGTTGATCTTCAGTCAGCTTTATACGGAAGCTACTTATTCAACTTTTTCGTCTTTCCAGTTACACTCAAGTAGTTGGCAGTGCTTGATTTGCTTGTGTCTATGTTTTTTGCACGCTTAAGTATGGTTTTGCGAGAGTCTGTCTCAGTTGCTACCTTTAATGTGTTTTCATTTAAGGATGGCTTCCTTCCACGACCTTCGTGGTCTTCAAGACTTTCATCTCCACGTCCAAACCTTTGGAGCTAGCGCTGAACTGTATGTTCAGTAAAAGATCCATGGCCGAATATCTGGCTGATGTTTCGTGTAGTTTCGGTAACTTTTTGTCTAAATTTGAAGTCGTAAAGAAAACTCAAACGAAAGTCCTTCTTGTCCATGCTGCCTTGGGGGTTACGAAACTTACTCTGAGTAGAGTTAAGATAGCAGACAATTTAGGCACCTTGTAAGCGACAAACGTTGGATTAAACCAACCAACCAACTAACGATAAGTTACTCAATATTCAGCGTCTAAATGTCATTGTAAGAATTCCGACATTTATTTCTGGACAACCTAATATTAAATTAATACTTGTTTCTTGTCTTTCCTAAAAATGCCAGCACAGCTTACTAACTAAATGCGAATGCACGTTCACTTAATTTCAATGGATGTAAATGTACTTTAGTAAATATTTTGAAACAAATAAAAAATTTTTCAAAGTTATTGAAAAGGTCTAACGTTAGTTCTTAAAGTAACATCATAAGTTGATTTACTGATAGTAGTAAGTACGGTAAAGTTTAACCCTAACTAAACAAAAGCAAAAAATAAAAGGTACACAAATTACGATGTTAATTTATTCCTTTATTAACTATATGTTGTACTTAATAAAGGCTTAACTACTCTTAGGCCTACGACAATTGGATTTAGATTTTATTTACAATTATTATTCTTTTGACTTAATCCAGAAATTCTGTTTAAAGAAGTACAGTCACAATTAAAATAGTAATTTTATCGCAAATGTTTTACGCCTTTCCACCATTATACAATAATAAACTACTTTGATACACATATAAAAAGATGGCATTGTTGCTGTTATACTTGAAAAGGTATCCCCCACAAGAACAGTGTTAAGCCTTCGGATTTACAACGCTAAAATCAGGGGTTCAATTCCCCTCAGTGGACATAGCAGATAGTCCGGTGTGGCTCTGCTACGAGAAAACATACACACTCGAAAAGATGAACAAAAAGCCTTCATAGTGGAACACTAGGTGGAGTTTTACAAGTCACGAGGTTTCAAGGACACCAGCTAAGTTCAACTCGGGTTACGTCTGTCTGATCACAAACAGGTCAACAGTCGAGTTAGTAATCTACTCTCGAGTTGAAATACCCAAATTAAAAATAGCACACAAGAATAAGTCATGCCTTACACATACATCTATTTGACAAACGAAGTATTCTATTTTGGAAATTCTAAAAGTATCTAGCTGTGATGTTATAGTCAGATTATTAAGAAAAAAAGTATTCTCTAGTTAAAGTGTTAATAGATAAAACAAGTTACTATCGTTTTAACAAGATTCACTTTCGTCTTTTAAGTCTCTGACAGGTTTTTTTGTTGTCAAATAACGTCAGGAAAGAACTTTTGAAACGGTCATGAGTTTCGTGACTTGCATAAAGTTAGAAAAGCCATGAATGACTGGTTAAAATGAATACGTTGAAACTGTATTAATATGTTTACGATGCCAATTTATAACTACTTTTTATATATTTATACTCTATTTTGTATTAATCGTAGTGTCTATTATTTGAAGTTTTCTAAATAAGACAGATTTATTCAAAATATTCTTAAAAATCACAATAATAACTTTTTAAAAATTATTTATTCGTTCCAAACTGCATTTAAAAATTTATAATTTGCAAAAAAAAAAAAAAAAAATGCATGCTTTATGTTTCTTTCGTGTTCACAGCAAGAACAACAAGAATCCATGGTTTGGTGTTCCCACAATGCAAAACTAAAATGTCTCCAACCTTGTGGGTGATGTTCAGTACCTAATTCTTCCGTTAGTGTATAAATGAAACAATATTTTTAATTTACCGAGCTACTCAATTTCATTGCTGTAAACGAGAGCCAAGAAGTTCCGCATGTCGTTTTGATAGAGACAAGCCACGAATCACATCATTTAGCTCTCCTTGCATGAGGCAGTTTATGTTAAGATGCCATAAGAATAGAATTACTATACGAAGATGATTCACTCCCTTCTTTACAGGCTAATTCTTCTGTTTCCGAATTAACTGGTGGATGTTGAATTGGAAGACCATGAGGTATTATTTTCATTGCAGATGCAATATTTGAATATTGTTTAGTTATGATAGATTGTCCACAATCATCAGTGTTAGATAATCTTTGGGCTCACATCATATCATAAGAATTGCATGTGAAGCCCAAAGTTTTTGTTGGTCATCAATTTCACACCCACAATAGCGATAGCAAGCTACCTTTAGCTTTTCCACAAATGTAGCAGAAACTGTTTGAGTGAATTTTGTTCTTTCAGATTTCACTTAACTAGAGGAAACCAGCATTTCAAATAATTCTGAAAAGAATATTAAAAACTATGTTTACGGAACTAGAGTTTAAAATATTTTGAAATACAAAGTTTTGCAGAATTTGATTATATCGCGGGTATGATGTGAGGAAAAAACTCAGGCTTTGTTTTGACTGTGTGCAGAATAAAGCTAAGTGAGCAACTGAGTGAGTGAGAGGCAACGTTTGACTGTGGCCCTTTTAGTCCTAGTCTACAGACTTCTCGAATGTGCTAACAAACTGAGAACGTGAGGGTTTTGTGATTCTCAGACGGAGCAAGTGACCATGGGAATGAAACAAAATCGATGAAATTCACTACTATTATAGCGAGATGAAATATCACATATAAACATTTTTGAAATTTCTCACCAATACAATACATTTAGTGCTTAAAGTTATACAAAATGTATGTTTTTTGCCCATTAAACTGTCCAATTAAACCTAATTTTACAACATAAATCTATCGTACTGAGTTTATTCCATAGTATTTCGCATAGTGCTGACTAGGTGTTGAAATATTACAATAACTCAAAGTCTATAGGTATTGTACAAATTCTGACTATATATTAGTAATCAGTAACATCAAATTATCATAACTGTTTGAATTTTCTCTTGTAGCAAATGTTTTGTCGTCTAGTGGTATTAATTAATAAAATGTTCGTGTTTTAAAAATTGAAATACTTCATGATATGGTGACGAAGACAGTTACTGTCATATCCAAATATTTCTGACGAGCGTTGAATAAAACAACAACTAGTATTTATTCAACAGTTAAAGAAAAGAAAGAGGTTACAGAAAGTGTGTTCATAAATGACGATTTACGTAAATATTAATTTTTTTTTCAATTTAATAATATATTCCCCGCTGTCCACCACAGGTAATCGATCCCAATATTTTAGCGTTTTCAATATGTAAGCTTACCGGTTAGCTCGAAAAACAAGAAACACTGACAACAAACACTTCATTCAGAAATAAATAACAAATTAAATAGAATGGGTGACGGATTTACTATTGTACCTTAATATAAATATCGATGATCGTTTAAATTGAATATATATTTTGAAATGCATGTAACTTATACTGTTAAATATGTATTGAAAAACTCCCGCCTATACATTAAATCTATAGAAAATTCTGAAATTTCTAAAATTTCGCTTAACGTTTATAAAAGGTAACAAATGCAATGCGCAGAGAAAATATATATATATTTTAGTTTGCTACAGTTGGTATGCTACAAATCTTCAAAGCATACTTTCAAGTTAATAGCTGTTATTAACGCTTATTAATCGGGAAACTACAGGTATTTGACTAGAAACATTTACAGATTTCAAACATTACAAAGCATTTACCTTCAGCAAATTAACATCGGACAAAGATTGTATATCTTCAACTGAGAAAACTTCACGTATGATCAACGAAGAGCTAGCTAGCTCTCCATTAAAAAAATTGTACCGATACCAACTAGAAATTATTCACTCATCGTGAAGCCTCGTCAGATATCAAGAAAGATCCTGATGAGAGAGAAGACCCAGTATTGTTTGTAAGTTTGTAAAACGTTTGTATATAAATCATTATTTATAATATTTATGATACTGTAAACTACATTCTTGTCTGTTGATTAAAACATATTTGTGTTAAGAAAGAAAATTATGTGTATCAATCCTGTTGGCAAACATCATACATTCGATACATATTAACATTATTTAACTTCTAAATTTAAATTACAATTTAACTTAGATTTAGGCTATTTGAAATCCTAATACGAAACAAATACTTTGCAGTATATACAAAAATCTAATACAAAAGTGAACAATAAGTGACCATTATCTTCTGAGGTGTTTCATTGATGCTCATCCTTTAGTATTATGGTTTCATAAATTTTGTTGTTATAATTACAATTCTTTTTAGAGTTAATATTATAAATACTAAATTTTACTTCATGTTCTAAACATTTAAATATCAGATTTATCCAATAAATAAACCTCTGAGTTTCATACAAAACTAACACAACAACCCACAAATTCTACATGAAGACAAAAAGCACTGATACAAAATTAGTTTGTTCTTTATTTCGTGCAAAACTACAAGAGGGCTATCTGTGCTAGCCCTCTTTTTAATTTAACTGTAAGATTAGAGGGAAGGCAGTTAATCATCATTACCCAGCTCCAACTCTTGGGTTACTCTTTTGCCAACAAAAAATGGGATTGACCGTAACATTGTAACGCTCCCACGGCTTAAAGGGCGAGCATGTTTGGTGTGACAGGGATTCGAACCTATGATCATCAGGTTGCGAATCGAACGCCTTAACCCACCTGGCCATGCCGGGCCGGTAAAATTGAAGAGCAACAATGATGGTAACTTTTGTTAATAAACAATGTTAAGGTTATCACGTACTGCGCAGTTTTGTACAATGGTATGAAACAAACAATGAGCGTATAAAACCGTAAAACAGCACAAGGTTTTTAAAAGATGTCTTTTAGTTTAGGGCTACTAAAATATTAACGTGAAGCGAGTCTGTTTAACTTTATTTATAAAGTAGATACGAGAAGCATTACAAAAAATATGAAACTCTGCTCTATAAAAAAATCATAATTATATAAACGGGCTTCATAAAAAGAAATGGTTTTATACGATTTGGTTTGACTGTCGTTAAGCCCAAAGCTACGCAATGGAATATCTGTGGTTTTACCACCACGGGTATTTAAAGCCGAATTTTAAATTCATAAGCCTGCAAACAGTGTGTGTGTGTGTGTGTGTGTGGAGGGGGGGCACAGGAATAAACATAATAAATTATTGTTGACGCTATATGTATACTTTACTGACAATAACACCAAAAAGATAAATATGTCTTTACTTCTACGCTCCCATTGGTACAGCGGTAAGTTCATGTATTTAGAACGTTATAATCAGGGTATCGATTACCCTCAGTGGACTGAGCAGATGGGAAAACACACACATTTTAATATCAGAAAGTGTTTTACCTATAAACAACTTGTAAGTTCTAAATTTTAAAAAAATATTCAGATTGGCTGTAAATCAGCCAATTAGTATTTTTCTTCACAATAAACAAATAAAACTAAAACGTTAACTGATTTTTCTTTCATATTGGTTTAAACTCAAATTGTGGTACTATCATTAAATTCAACGCTAGGATTAAAGGCTTAAAATACGACACATAAATACAATTTATTATCTATCGTTATACACACAGTGCGAAAACTGTTGCTGATTAAAAATAAATTTATTTTTCATTGAATAATATTAAAACACAATATATATAAATAGGAAAGTCTGCTGACTGACAACTCTAAACCCTATCAATAGGTAGCGCTGCAAGACAAGATGTAATTGACACTGTTACAATTGTACTGCCCCCCAGTGGCTCAGCGGTATGTCTGCGGACTTACACGCTAAAATCCGGGTTTCGATACCCGTGGTGGGCAGAGCACAGATAGCCCATTGTGTAGCTTTGTGCTTAATTCTAAACAACAATCAACAACAATTGTACTATTTCTATCGGTTTTAATTTTTTTATATAGATTTCTAGATACGGCAAGCTTCATTAAAGCGCTCAGCAGTTTATTCCAAACAGTCTACAGGTATCCGAATCTTACATGTATAAACAAGAAATTATGAAATTGGACAAACTGTTATTTAGTGATAATTTTATATATCATCGAAAATATTACTACATATGCACAACTTACGCCTGAGAAATAAGACAGACTCATAATAATATATTTAGTGTAAGTAGACCAAGAAAGAGTTCTTAATTAATATAAAGATCGTGTTATGTTGACAATCCATTAAAATTCTATGTTATGACAATTCTGATTCAAGCTTCGAATGACGTCTTCTTCCATTTGATACCACAATGAAGTGAAGAGTATTTGTATATTAGTATGGTAGAGGTTACATCAATAGATGAAATTTTATTTACGAGACAGTATACTTGAAGTAATAAATTCGTAACTTATAATAAATTTCAACATTGAAAGGTACATGTTAAAAATAAATATATTAGGTTTCCTGATATTTCGGTAAATAGAAAACGAATTTCTTTTAAACTGCAAAATAATATCGTGCCGTGACCAGGATTCGAACCTGGGTTATTGCGGCCACAACGCAATGTCCTAACCACTAGACGATCACGGCCGTGCTTTAAAATGTGTTACTACAACTTAATATACTATTTATTTAATATTTGATATTTTACATAAAATAAGAGAAGAGTTGTTTTAATGGCTAAAAGTTTTTCGCAACAATAATGTTACTAATTTAACGTTTTATAACGATTGAAGTGTTGTATTTATTTTCTAAACAAAAATATCACTGTTACCGTGTTTTGTTGCCTCTCATAGTAAATTGTCCAGTGTCTTCGCAATATAAAAAAACACACATACTGTTGTTTATTTATAAGCACTTTTCTTATTAACTGTTCACTTCACTGACATCTTTAACCAAGTCATACGTTTAACAAACCAACAAGACTGTTAAAACAAACGTGACTGCTGGGGATTCTGCCTCATTTAACTTATTGTTCCAGCTTAAGGCTCATGTATGTTGTACTTATTTGTTAATATGTTCCACTTCACCATGTATTTATTATAAGAGCTCAAGCCCTTACCTTTGTGCATCGCCTCCTAGTAGGAAATTTATAAGACTTTAAATTTCCAACGCTAAAATCAGGGGTTCAGTTTCCCCTCGGCGGACACAGCCCATAAGCCCTATGTGTCTTTAGAATAACAAAGCTCAAAGTGCCAATTTTTCCCCCGGCCATAAAAACTGTTAACAACTATGAAGAGATCACCTTGTTTGCTGTGAGTTACACTGCACAACAATTTTTTTTTTTAAGTTTTACTACCTGAAAACTCTTTACTGATTATGACAAGTACCTGGTTGGTACGCACAAATATAGTTTTGGTTTTGCTTTATCACGAGGAACTCTGAGAAATAGATAGTTAACTGTTTTCTGGCAATAACGTATTTAATTGCGTTTATGTTTCTAATACGCTATTAAGTTCAACATAATTTAAAATGTTCTGCTCCTGATTTTTGTTTGTATTCAATGTCCGGTGCATCACGTTGCAGTGTCCATCAGTGGTCAGCAAGCATTGACGGATACCAGTTACCCTGATATCGTTTTTCCATTGTAGCAAAACTGAAGATTTCGATGAAACGGAACGTGATGGGCAAATTTGGATGTGATTTTCGTGATCAGCAGCCAAAAATGTATAAGTAGCACCTAACAGTGTTGAAGAAGCAAACACTTTGTTGTTCAGTGTTATTAGGCGATAAAAAATCAACTTTAAAATGAATGTAACACAAGGACTTGTAGGATTTTACTGTAAAACATAATAATTGTGATGTACTATTAAGTGTTAATACGTAACAATTCAGTTTAGTTTCAAAACATAAAGAGTGTAGCTTTTTGCTTCTCTGTAAACAAACAAAAGTTATTTTACGTTTATCCCAGGTGTACTGGACTCAAATCGCAATCCTCAAAATCTTATTTAAATCATCCCTCCCTCCACCCTCCGAAAAAAATATACGCTTGCCTTAGGTTACTTGAAAAATGCCCCTCCCCCCAGATTTTTGTCACACAAGTCCTGCTCTTTTAATGTCCTCTGAACGTTATAATGTTCAATTTTAGTTATGGTTACGTCATCGGTAAATCATACAAATTAGTACTACAGAAAGTTCGAACCTTCACTCGAAGATATGTTCCGATCTTTAGGAGGTCAAAATTTGATCTTCGTTACAGCCTTACTGTTATTTCTACAAATACGTGTTACGTCCCAACTGATAACAAAATTTTTGCAAGTTACTGTGAGTATATAATATTAGAGATACTCTAATATTAGAGTGTGTGTTTCTACCAAAAATATTAGGAGGATATACAGACAAGGTAATATATGGGAAAATACCTCTCCCCTGAACTATTCACAGAAACACACAACCGGGTAAATACCAGTAAAAAGTGGATAATTTATTGCTCTGTTTGAGTTTCTTGACGAGAAAAAAGAAAAAACTCCCCAACCACAAAAACCGTGATAGATGTATGCATGCGTTAAATAAAAAATCATAAATATGAGCTTTGAGTGTTGAAATTCACACAGCAGGTAGTAAATTGTGCAAGTTTCATTTACTCTATTTCCCTTAAAAAAAACGCATACAAATATATTTTTTAAAACAAACGACTTAAGTTATGTAATTATCTGGATTAAAAACTGTTATATTTACCACATCGTAATACGCCACTGACAATGTAACAAGTTATGTGGTAAAACTAATGATACGCTATTCTCGTAAAATGTGATAGTAAAACTATTCAAATCTAAGTATGTTATGCACATAGATGATAATAGAAACATTGACCTTGTATTAAACTGGTAAATTACTTTTTGACCCCCGATGAGCTACTTTTGTTAACTGCGCACGCGGGTCGAATTTCGCGCTTCCACAATGATTCTTCTGTTGTAAATCCACACTTCTGGTATTTGGTATCTACTTAAGCCATGACCTTCACAAACGTGAAACTATGACGTAATTACTATTGTGCATGCGCAACTGTGATGCACAATTCCAAAAACTAAGTCTGAACTGGGTCGGTGTTCAGTCGTGTCGTGATGTAGGAAGATCATGTGCCATCTGGGCCTCTTCCGGCCACCTTGACCGTAGTGTGTAATTTTCAATTAACATCACACATCATAAAATCCCCCGGGGGGACAAAGATAAATTTACGGATTTAAAACGTTAAAATCAAGGGTTCGATCCCCATCGATGGGTACAGTAGAAAACCCGATGTAGTTTTGCTATGAAAAAACACACATATTCTGAAGAAAAAAACGTTAAAACTTGGTTTTCTGTGGAGGAGCACTTTTACATTAAACATATCCTGCTATGTCAATCATAAGATTAACAGTTTATAGAACACAAGTCTAATAAAGTTGCTACATGAACACCAGGGTTATAATATTCAATATTTCAGTTATCGTCTATGTTGTACATTCACTTGCGGTGACCAAAGCTACCTTCAAAAACTGATATGTTACACCAACATTACTTAGTTACTTTCCATGTAGAACTGATATGTTACACTAACATTACTTGGTTACTTTCCTTCTAGAACTGATATGTTACACCAACATTACTTGGTTACTTTCCTTCTAGAACTGATATGTTACACCAACATTACTTGGTTACTCTTCCTTTCATCTTGACTGTAGTATTTAATTTTCAGCTAAGAGTTAAATACTATAAAATTAGCTTCACCAGATCGGTGTTCAAACCCCTCGCGAGTGATTTTCATTGATCCTACCCTCCTTCTTCAGGGCTATGTCCATAAAAGGAAACTTTGTTTTTTCTTGCCATGTCTTAGTTTTATTGCTAAATAATTCTACATTTCACAAAGAGTTAACTGGCAAATCTTCACTTTTCACTAAATTATCATATGTGTGATGTTAGTCATAATAATTATCAAAGAGATAATAATGGAAAAGGAAAATGATGCCAGCTTTAATAATCGTCAGTGCTAATCCTGATATCAAAATAGTTGATGACAGCACTACTGAACAGTAGCATTCACCATGTTGATTACTAAACAGAAACTAGTAGCTGTAATAGAGACGCTCACTTATGAAGGTTGGTATTTTTATTATCCTAGCATAAAAACGAATTCATTGTTAGTCTTATATTTTGACCATGATGATACACTTCTAAGTTGTGGTTCAGGTAATACGTTATTAACAAGTAACTTGTAAATCTATCCACTGTTATCCTGACCTGAAACGTTCAAAGTTCTATTTATAAACCCGTCAACAACAAAAAAAAAAAACCCCAATCAGAGCGCTGATAAGAGTCACGTGACTCAGTCAGCTCGAGCGTGAAAAACAGACACACGAGGATGTTTAAACAGAAGTATAAAATAAGTCCAACTCTTCAAGTTTTATGAGAGTTAGTATCAGTGACATACATATTTTATGAGTAATTATATATTCGTCATGTTGATAACACATACATTAAATTAATAAAAAATCAAAGAATCCGTCTACGTATTTATGTATTATTCTTTTACTGTGGAAAATACACGTGCTTGATAAACTGGTTTTTGTAAGTATAATTGTGTTGCTTTTTGGTTTCAAGGCTAACTTTAATAATTCAAATTAAACTTTTATCGTACAGACTCCCCCTGACTTTCAAGAACAGTATCATTTTACAATAAAAGAACTCTACAACAGAAAAAGTTTGGTCCTCACTCGTTCACTCTTCGACCACCAGGTTCGTTGTAATCTTGAGCTATCTGATGTTTCTTTGTTTTGTTTTTAATTTTGCACAAAGCTACTCGAGGGCTATCTGGGTTTGCCGTCCCTAATTTAGCAGTGTAAGACTAGAGAGGAAGGCAGCTAGTCATCACCACCCACCGCCAACTTTTGGGCTACTCTTTTACAAACGAATAGTGTGATTGACCGTGACATTATAATGCCACCGCGGGTGAAAGGGCGACCATGTTTGGTGCTCGGGATTCGAACCCGCGACCCTTAGATTACGAGTCGAACATCTTAACCACCTAGCCCTGTCGGGCCTGTTTGATACACTCATGAAAGTGTTAAAGTAGAATATGATATTTTTCTGGTTGTTGGTAATAAACATGTAAAATGAACAAGAAGTTGAACCAACGTCACATTGTACTGCAAGAAAAGTAGAAACAAAGTAAAATCTGAAAAATAACCATGATATACCAATGGAACAAATTTCTCAGAATAAAAACTTTACACCACGGTCACTTAATACACAATGGCATTATTTAGTTCAGTGAGAGTGATGATAAAATGTTAGGTTCTTCTAAACACGGGGGACGAGGTTAAAAAGATAAATAAGCAGAATGATAATTTAAAAACTTGATCCTGGGTTCGAACTTTTACCAGCTCCAAAGGATTTAAACATTTGTTTGTAGAAGGTACTACATATTTTTATAAAAACAGTGAACAATAAATCATCACATTAAGCTTGATTGCTAGAATATGTTTACGTTTTTATTTACAATTAATTTTGTTAAAAACATGTTTTAGATACTTTATTATTCTTACCTGCTTTCTCATTTTGGTAAAGGCCCGGCATAGCCAAGTGGTTAAAGCACTCGACTCGTAATTTGAGGGACGTGAATTCGCGACAGTCAATCGCGCTATTCGTTGGTAAAAGAGTAGCTTGGCGGCGGTTGGTAATGACTAGCTGCCTTCCCTCTTGTCTCACACTGCTAAATTAGGGACTGCTGGCGCAGATAGCCTTCGTGTAGCTTTGCGCGAAATTAAAAACAAACCAAACCTATTTGGCAAATGATAGTACGATGTGAATATCTGGTGTTTCGTCTTTATGAGCCTTAAGCCGTATGACACTTTCAGATATCAGTAACAAATTCAGTTAATTCGCACCGTCACAAACCTCTTATTACTTATAACCTTAATTGCGTGTAATGAATGGAGTAAATATACAGATATGAGGGTGTATGTAAAAGGTGTTAGAAAATACATTCTCCCCTGCCTTATTCTTGTAATACCGAATAATCTTCAACAATCTGTCAGTTGCACTGCCCTGCAATGTTTTCTATTGAGCAGTGTTAAGTTTAACAAGTTCAAGGTGTCAGGTTGAGATATCCAAGTGAGAAGATATGCATCAAGGGAACTGGGATATCCAAGTGAGAAGATATGCATCAAGGGACCTAGGTAAAAACTATAACAGTCCGAAATATCACTATAACCAAAGGAGTGAATACAGTATATGTATAGAACCAGATGAAACATACAAGTCATAACAAATGTATATCATCAACATAAATAAACATATATAATATCTGCATACCAACAGAGCCAGATGAGATGCACAAGTCCAAACATAGCTACTCTGTACACAAGTTGTTATTATTTCCATTGTTACGTATTTTTTATGTTTTAAGTTCTTCGTAGATTAAACGCAACAGAAAAACACAGATAACAGCTTGTATAATTTATTACACTAAACTATTAACAAATATAACAGATATAACATAAATTATATAATAATAGTGACAGATATTAAGTTACAACATTGGAAATTAATTACAAAACAAAATAATACTAGTTTCAAACTTCAAAATTAATCACAATACAAAATGGTACTGGCCTGTATCTAATATAAAGATCTAAAATGAAAGTCTCAAATTCCAGTCTAGGGTGTGAATTTGGTTCCACGAAGAAATTCCGAA
Organism: Carcinoscorpius rotundicauda; assembly: GCA_011833715.1. Classification (NCBI taxonomy): domain Eukaryota; kingdom Metazoa; phylum Arthropoda; class Merostomata; order Xiphosura; family Limulidae; genus Carcinoscorpius; species Carcinoscorpius rotundicauda. The sequence goes on along the minus strand of CM022391.1, from coordinate 169,272,063 downwards.
GCTTAAATGAAGAAGTTCAGGAACAGTTCACAGTTCAATAAATTCGCCGACTCTCAGCACAAGCAGTAATTCAGATGAATCGTAGAGATTGACGAAATAAAATCACAGCTTCCGTAGATCTAACTTTAGTCACAAATCCAAGTTGAATAATCACAGCAAACACTTAATCTTTCTCAAATAACTGACTCTCTTCTTTTGAAATAAAACTAATGTCTGACTCCTCTTTTTTCTTCGAATAAAAACTGATGTCTGAATCTCTCTCTGTCTCTCACATCTTCGTCTGTTTATATATTGTAGGCCTAAACTCCTCGAAAAACCGCGAAAATTCTACAGGTCTCCAGAGCAATCCACGCATGTCCGTTCTTGCACGAGACTACACGTCTAGACACGAAGTCACCAGCACTTCATTTACAAACATATGATTGGTCTACTTAATTCAAGAAAATTCTAAATGTTACCCTAAATGAATAACAAAATATTAGTTTAAACTTAGAAACAATAATATAAATATGGAAAAATGAATAATAAAAATGAAAATTCAAACACAACACGACATGATGTCGTTTACAAAATATTTACACGACATTTACATAACACCATAACAACTTGCTCTCAGAAAACAGAAAACAACACACAAGAGGAAGTCATCTAAAACGGAAAGTAATGCACAGGAAGAAACTGGTATTTCAGGGTAGTGTCCAAGGCGGAAGTTCACACGAAACAAGTGTACGAAGAATAAATGTCTTACGTTAATAGTAATATACATAAGATAAAAACATGAATTGCAAATAATACTAAAAGTATTATAACATGGTCTTCTTTGCAGCGTTTATATTAATGACGATTCAAGTGGAGCTACAAAAATCAAGGCTATATATTAATTACTCAACCACAAACACATTCAAATTTTATCACAAGATCGTTGCTCTGGTGCATAACTGGCCAGGTTGTTCATGTAAAGGTTATGCTTCCTGTTAAGGAAATGCAGAAACGGAAAACCATCGTACATTAATCTGCCAAGAAGATTAGCACAGACCATTAACTCTTGTTAGTAAGAAGTCTCATAATAAGATAAGTGGTGATAGAGGGTCAAAGAAATGACATTAATGAGCACGTGTTAAGTAAACGTTCTCATTCAAGGTTATCCTTGAACTGCATGAGTCAGTAACCTCCAACCGATGGATCTGTGAGAACAAAGAACTCGTAATCAGGAGATTTCTTTGGGTGTTAACCACGTGCTGCATACTAATAAGCAAAACATCAGAAAATTTTGAATAAAAGGGGTAGAAATAACATTAACTGAGTCTGCATCAGATAGCTTTTACCAGCTGTTCGTTTGCATCAGATGAGCTTACCAAGTGACCATCGAGCCATGCCCTTTGATCCATCTATCCAAGTATCGGCTTCTTACAGTGGATATATTTTCTCTGTAGATAACTAAGATTACGATGATTTGTTGAGTGTATCTCTTTACTTAGATTCTAAGTATTTATTATTATCTTAATGTTAGGTGTTTCTTTAAAACAAAGTTCCGAATATTTCTTATTATCACACAAGTGTCTTTCGAGTTCATGATCTGAGTGAAAACGCTACTCACTGCATCTCTAGTTATTTAAATAACTATTAAAATTTGTAATGAATAACTATCCTCCAATAGCGCCTATTGGCCAGAAAAAAAAGTGAAGGTAATGAAATGGAAGAAGTTGGTATTACAGAGAAACCTCCAAGACAGAAGATAGCACATAGGAAGAAGCTAGTATTACAGAGAACTCTCCAAGACAGAAGATAACACATAGGAAAAAGCTGGTATTACAGAAGACTTTCCAAGACAGAAGATAACACATAGGAAGAAGCTGGTATTACAGAGAACTCTCCAAGACAGAAAATAACACATAGGAAGAAGTTGGTATTACAGAGAACTCTCCAAGACAGAAGATAACACATAGGAAGAAGCTGGTATTACAGAGAACTCTCCAAGATAAAAGGTAACACATAGGAGGAAACTAGTGTTACAAGGTATTGTTCAAGACAATTAGTATTTCTTCTAACACAGCGGCCCGGCATGGCCAGGTGGTTAGGGCATTCGACTCGTAATCTGAGGATCACGGGTTTGAATCTCCGTCACACTATACATGCTCCCCCCTTCAGCCGTGGGGGCGTCATAATGTTACAGTCAATCTAACTCTTCGTTGGTAAAAAAGTAACCCAAAAGTTGACGGTGGGTGGTGATGACTAGCTGCCTTCCCTCTAGTTTTACACTGCTAAATTAGGGACGGCTAGCGCAGATAGCATTGGTGTAGCTTTTCGCGAAATTCAGAACAAACCAACCTAACACGATGGGTGTTTAACAGAAGATAAGGTATAGAAATAAGTAAGCTGATATTACAGTAGAATGTCCAAACTCACCCAAGTCATCTCCTAACAGTGTGACAAAATTTTAATAAATAAATGAAAAAGAAAAAAGAACTCTTGCTTACAAAATGCTATTTGTGCCAAACGTTTCAAGTGCTTAAAGAAAAACAATATAGAAAGCGACACTTTATTTGAGGATAATATGTGGGGCAAAAGTTGTGAAACATAAAATTATACACTGGGAAAGCAGAAAAGTAGCAAATTCAAAAACAACAACCACCACACTTCTAGTTTTACAGATTAAACATTGAGTTGGATGAAAGATTTTGTTTGTTTGTTTAGAATTAAGCACAAAGCTACTCAATGGGCTATCTGTGCTCTGCCCACCACGAGTATCGAAACCCGGTTTTTAGTGTGTAAGTCCGCAGACATACCACTGTGCCACTGGGGGGCTGGATGAAAGAAGACACGGTGAATACGCACAAGTAACTCGCTGGTAGACTCAATTTTTGCACTCAACACAAGCATAACAATGTTTAATTTTGCTTGTTAATTCGTTTGTTATTCTGCTCATTTCTTTTGCATCAATCTATTTTAATATTCTATTTCAATTTTGAGAAATTACGAGTGAGTTTTGTTAAAGTTAAGATCCGTATAACAAAAATTAGTTACTGTCTATAGAAAAAGGAAATTCCATATACAATACAGTACAAATATTATTGTTTTGATGTGTTTATTTATTTTTCCCATCTCCACAAACAATTTATTGTGTCACTGAGTTAACTTTAATATACAATGGTAGATATAACATGTTACAAAAGCGAGACAATAGTTCGTCAGTTTATGTATACTTTACGACAAACCATTCTATAGTTAAAAAGGCATTTGTCTGGGTCCAGTTCATTTTGTAAATGAGATTTCATAAGCCAAGGATTAAATCCAAAGACTTCATCTGGTAGAACGACACTGAGAACTGACTAATTACAAAATTAAAAGGAAAAATGACTGTTGCAAAAGCAGAGAATTATATACTGTTAAGCCTAATTCAATGCACATCTATTCCATGTCTCACCATCACTTACTTTCCCATATGTTCCCATATCCACAAGTAGAAACTTCGAGTCTGCATCAACCAGAGCCATTAAAACAATAAATCGTTTCTTCCCCTTGTAATTATAATAAAGTGATCCACTGTTTTTTGAAGGTTACACAACAGTGTTCCTGCCATTTAATGCACCAATATTCCTTCAAAAGTTCTTGAAATTTCCTGGCAGGATATTTTAATGCTTGTCAATAATAGGCACTTTTCTCCTAAAACTTTTTATATCATTTGACAAAATTCTACCTCAATATTTGAGATGGAAAAATACAGTTATTCTTAAAACCAAAAGTAAGGACAGTGAATTGCTTTCCAATTGTTAAGAGACACAATGAAACTGTCAGGAGTTTAGAAGGACTACTGGACTCTCGCATTGGCAGTTCAGATATTCAGCAGAGCTACTGAAATTTCTTATCACAATATCCCAGTGCTCAGTTCATATTACTGGACTCCCACATCACAGTAGCAATATGGCAGATGTTCAACATGGCTATAGACTCCTGCATTACAATGAATATGTTCAGCAAAACTACTGGACTCCCACATCACAGTAGCAATATGACAGATGTTCAACTTGGCTATAGACTCCTGCATTACAATGAATATGTTGAGCAAAACTACTGGACTCTCACATGACATTATTTTCTTCCAGGATAAGTTGAGTCAACAGTTTAATAAGCTCTTCAAAACATCCATGTGAAATAACGTGAGAATATGAAATTGGAAGAATAACTCATACTGCCATAATAAAGTTATTATGGAGAGACCCCCTTGGTATATACAGGCAACACATTGATAAACTATGTTAAAACTAGCACATTGTGTATTTAAATTTGTTTATCTGTGAACCCCTCAACAGTTTTAAAGCTGTAGAACTAAATATTTTAGATCTCCTAATTATACTGCATAGTACCTACAGGAGATGGTGATTAAAAGGCTTCTGAAAGGTCACCTAGTCATGATAAGGTCTAGGAACGTAGGTTTTTAGGGATTCTGAATTCGAATTTGAACTTGAAATTTTCGTACCCGATCCTTGTCAGGATCCTGGGGAACCATATTTCAAGTTGTGTTCACATTCCCCCTTGTAAGTTTGTGGGACTAAACATGCCATATGCTCAAGTGTCACGAACGAGTGACCTAACGGGTTTATATCCGCTTGAGGACTCCCCTCCCTTAGAGTAACAATAGAAGTATTTGAACCCCAAGGTTCGTAAGTATTTTGTGATAGCGAGACTAAATTACAATAGCCAATACTAAATCTTTTGAATTTTACCAGCATTCCTGCTTCAAAAAATAAAAAAATTGGTTGATCCATCTTATAAGGTCTCGCGTGGATCAGCAGTAAGCTTACAGATTAGAACGCTCAAATCCGGAGTTCGAATCTCATTGGTAAAAAGAGCGAAGATAGTCCAATATGTAGATATGCGTTAAAACAAACATAAAAAAAACTCCTTGGCGAAACAATGAAACATCTGTTACAGAAATATATGAAAGTTTTAATGCAAACAAAACGTTCTTAGAACAGCTGGTATGGGTACTAACACTTTTACTGATAAGTAGAAATAAACATTCTGAGATACATTTTTATTTAAAGTGGGTTTCTCGCCATCAAGAAAACGTTTTTACAGAATGAAAAATCATCCGCTTAGCCTGGATTACTCAGTATATGTGGTGCACTTCATAATTATGCATATTATTGCATAATGTGTTGCTAAATAAATAAACTATTAGAGGTATAATGATATTATCTGCCAAATTAACAGATAATTTGTAAATTTTATTATAAACTGTAAACTGTCAAAACAGCCCTTTTCTCCTCACTGCAAGAGACGTTTTTTTTTAACCCTAATTCGTTTGTGGAGAGCATATTTTTAGTTTCCATCAACAAACCCCCTTTCCTGATATACAAGATAAATAGTCAACAATCAAGTAAAACAAAATCACAAGGAATGACTACGTTAAAAACAGCAAAGCAAGCTTCTGACTAATTATATTTTTTAATAAACAAAACCAAGCTCAAACAAAAACCAAAACGCTGCACAGATCATAAGTATCCTCAAAGTACAAGCTATATATAATGTAGGATGTAAAATGTACCCTAGGTTTTGGAGGTGACTGTGAAAGTAGAACCAACAATGTGGTGGGGATACATCGTATATTAGTCTTAATGTCCTTTCGCCAATCTCACATTAAAAAACTTCAGAAATAATAATAATGAAATAATCAAAATTACATAAAAATATAATCACTTGAAACAGAAAATAGGAAAGCTCAAGCCCACAGCCTCCCACATCTATATCACCCTTTACTACCTGCTGACAGTTCTGGGAAGGTTAATGTTCTTCAAAGCAAAGAAGAAAAGAACGAAAATAATAATAAAGTAGTACCACTTGGGGGAAAGTAAGATAAACTTACCTCCTAAGTTGGTATTTCAGCCTCCATTGTGGTGGTAAGACACTAATTAGTAGTCTGTAAGATAAATTATACCAGTATAGAAGGTCCCAACCAGTTATCTAAACTAGCTTGTATAACTCCCAACCACCACCCATGAAGTCCACTGTAACTACCAATTTTCAGACTCTGAACAAGCCTTTATATGCGTTAAAGTGTTCATCCGCATAAAAGTAGTTCCAAGATGTTTAAATGACCGTATTAACAACTGAAAATGCTTATAAAAATTTTAAAGTATTTTTTAAAAAAATATTTATGTATATTTATTTAATATATCTTTATACTTATCAAAAATATTTAAGTAATTTTATTTAGCATTTCTTTATTAAATCCATTAAATATCAATTTTCGGATCAATATATCAACATTAATAATAATGTAATTTATTGCAAATGGCCCAGCATGACCAGGTGCGACTCAAAATCTGAGGGTCGCCAGTTCGCATCCCTGTCGCGCCAAACATGCTCGCCCTTTCAGCCGTGAGGGCGTTATAATATGATGGTCAATCCCACTATTCGTTGGTAAAATAGTAGCCCAGGAGTTGGCGGTGGGTTTTGATGACTAGTTGCCTTCCTTATAGTTTACACTGCTAAATTAGGGACGGCTAGCGCAGATAGCCCTCGAGTAACTTTGCGCGAAATTCAAAAACAAAACATTATTACAAATTTTACAAAATCTGAATAATTATGCGTATAATTTCGTATATTACATTACAGTTAAATGAGAGTAAGTCATATATTGGGAAAAATATTTTCTTCTATCAAAAATAGTTAGATTGATGTCATTATCAACTATTTTTATGAGAATAGGTTTGTTGAAAAGTACATAAAATCGGATATTTTAGTTTAATTTACATTTGTTTTGAATTAAGCACAGAGCTACACAATGGGCTAACTGTGCTCTGCACATCACGGGTATCGAAACCCGGATTCTAGTGTGCAAGTCCGCAGACATACTGCTGAGCCACTGAGGGGCTTAACTTACAGCTATTCATTTATAATTTAACTAGTATATGTAATTTTGAAGTAAATAATGTATCCAGTAGCATCATAAAGTGAAAATAATCCATTATTTAGATTTATAAATTAAAAATTATTGATAATGATATAAAATTTAAAAAGCTTATATAAAACATATTTTCATAATCCTTATAAATTATGAAAAGTAGTATAAAAGTATTTTCTAGATGGCAGCACAAGACAGTTAAATTATTGTTCTTTCATACAAACCAAAATTTTAGATATATTTATTTATTTGCTAATGTCACAACAATTTCATTATACATTGGTATTTCATAGTTATTCTTAAGTTATTTTTTTTGCATTGTAAAATTTTGAATAAATGTTTTCTTAACTAAATACCGTTAATCCTCTGAATATGATCTGATATTTTTATATAGGTATGACTTAAGCTTAAGATATTCTTTTATTTTATTTGCAGCTTTTGTTAAAATATACTGATTTATATGATGACAAATAATTATAACTGCAAAGAGATATATTTTTCCGAAATACATTTGCAGTTAAATATTGATTATTTTATTATTTATTAATTGCATATCGTTTCTTGACTTTTAAAAAATTTCCAATATTATGTAATGGAAAAAAACACCGTAAAATACGTTAAAATAATGGCATTTTACTTTTACTATAAACATATTTTTTTTCATGGTAGTATTTGTCCAAACAACATTTTCATTTCTTATAACGTATGTATAATTCAGTTCTTAACTTCTTTTTAAATTTAGAGACAAATAGAGCTAATTGCCACAATGTCATAAGCCTCTTTAATGCTTAATACGAAAAAATGCCTTCAGTTTCACATTTTTTCCACAAAATATCTAGATATGTAATTTATTGCAATTTTTGTGAGATTTATTTATTATTGAATTATTTTAAATCAAGCAAAATTGTCACATTTTAACATCTATAGCTTATTTATTTTTAAATTTTTATCTTATATCAAAATAGTGGCAATAATGTTAATTACATGCGATACAAATTTGCCATTATTTTAATCATATTTTCCTGTAAAATAAATTGAATATAAAATCTAACTACATACCTTTAGCAGAATACGAAGAGTGGTAAATAAATCTATTTCTAGATGGCAGCACAGAGCTTTAGATTTGTACAATGTGACAGTAAATCTATCTTTTAAATTGTATTTTTTTCCTATTAATACTCAAAAACAAACAAAAACTGACAGATTATTTACATGTAAATCGTAATGGTTTTCCTTGCTATTGAATTTTAGTGGTCAGCAACAATTTAGGAAAGCAGAGAACCGGACCCTAATAACAAAAAGTATTAAGAAACAAGTCATAGCTTATAATCTTTTCAATGAAGTAAATATTTAGCAGAATGTGTTTCAACTTATTTATCGTTAAGATTAACATTCTAAATTGTAAGATATGAGATAAATTCTTTTATTACAATAAATACTAAACATCGTTGGGAAAGTTCGAACACTCAAAAAAGTACATTTTTTTAAACTAATTATTTTAATATCTTTGTCTTGCTTGACAAATTAAAATTTTTTGTGAATATCTGCTTAACATGTTGGTTGATTAGTGCATATATGCGTCCTTCGTACTTTTTAATAAAATAAATTATATTGACCAGTTTTTCATCTTAATATGCAGAAAAATTGTAAAAACTGTGAAACATATTAAAGGTTTTTGCTAAAGAACTTTTAACATCGACTTCATTCTCGAGATCTGCCACAATCTGTGTTCTGTTGTCGGTTTTAGTTCACGGCCAGGTGCGTTAAGGCGTTAGACTCGTAATCGGAGAGTCGCGGGTTTGAATCCCCGTCGTACCAAACATGCTTGCCCTTTCAGCCGTGGGAGCATTATAATGTGATGAACAATCTCACTATTCGTCGGTAAATGCATATCCCACGAGTTGGTGGTGACAAGTTGCCTTCCCAATGCTTCGACTGCTAAATTAGGGACGAGTAGCGCAGATAGCCCTTGTGTAGCTTTGCGCGAAATTCAAACAAAACGGTTTTAATTTTACCAGATACTATTAATCAGCCATAGAATTTTTTGGTATATTTAAATTATAGTTGCAATAACAGTTACCTTACATCTTATCAAATGTTCATCCCGTTATTTGATTTCAACATATCACTTGTGTTTCGAATCATGAAAGTTTTCAGTTAGATTCCCATTATAAATTTATTTTAATTGAAACACCATTAGTTTTATGCTTCTGAACACTTCGAATTTCCTACGAATCAATTACAACACAGTGGTTGTGTTACCTGAACTTCCATTGTTTAGTTTTTAATGTTCGTACATTCTAATTGTGGAATTTTCTCTTTTGTGGGGCCTGGCATGGCCTAGCGCGTTAAGGCATGCGTTTCGTAATCTGAGGGTCGCGGGTTCGCGCTCGAGTCGCGCTAAACATGCTCGCCCTCCCAGCCGTGGGGGCGTTATAATGTGACGGTCAATCCCACTTTTCGTTGGTAAAAGAGTAGCCCAAGAGTTGGCGGTGGGTGGTGATGACTAGCTGCCTTCCCTCTAGTCTTATACTGCTAAATTGGGAACGGCTAACACAGATAGCCCTTGAGTAGCTTTGTGCGAAATTCCAAAACAAACAATTCTCTTTCGTATTTTTAAGAATGTTTATTGTTGTCATTGATGAAATGAAAGATCCTAAACACCTGTTGTATTCAGACAATTTCTTATTTCAATTGAACCAATATTTTAACATTACATGATAATTTTTAACATAGATTTTATTTTTATAAACATTGGTGAAATATTTTGAAGTGTATTTATTGAACCCAACGAAACAGTGTTTTAGAGTAATTAAAATAACCTTCACAGCTTTGTGTTCTAAAATGGTATCCATTATTTACATTATATACACACGAGTTATATGTAAAAAAATAATAAAAAAATCCCTATTATTTGTGTTATTCAAAACCAAAACCAGTATAAATATATTATGAGTTTATTAATAAGTTTTATTATTTAAAAACAGAGTGTTAATTCCATCCTAGCTCGTAGTATACACTTAGTACTGATTACTGTGTAATCCAAATATTTAGGATTGCTTTGTTTCTGAAATCCGCGAATACGACATTTCTGGAATTTTCAACTACCTCTAAAGGGGTGAAACTATATTGTTTGATACGTTATTTGCACATGATATTTCATAATATAGTTTCATTACAAATGCAAATATGAAGACAAAGAAAGTTCAAAAAAGCATAACTCAAGCAAGAGTTCTTGTACAGAGTGCCGTACCAAGAAATAAAGCTGGAAGACTCCTGGTAGCGATGGTGAGAATCATTCTTTAGTAACGGCGTGTATCAAAATATAATAGAAGGTTGAATAAATTACATTATAATGACACTGAATGTTCAAATCAATAAACCATTGACAGCCACAGCCGATTAAAAAAAACGCGGTGAAACTACAAATTTACATTGTTTAGTATTTCACAGGCAATGTGATGCTAGATAAATGTCATCGGTTTTGTAAAGGGTGTATAAAGCCCTTTACGATGCCAAATAATTATTCACTCAGATCATATAGACATACTCAGGTCGCGGGACTTTGAATTTCCTAGAGAAATGCCTTGTACACAAAAATAGTGAAAAACAATGGAATGTGGATTAACTTGGATTACCAGAACCATTCAGAGATACACTTGTAACAAATAATATCACAACAGTGGTAGGCAAAGTACGGCATCTCGTGATAGGTGAGAATCTACTAACACAAAGGTTAATAACAAAAACAGCGGTATGTCTGCGGACTTACAATGCTAAAAACCGGGTTTCGATACCCGTGGTGGGCAGAGCACAGATAGCCCATTGTGTAGCTTTGTGCTTAATTCAAAAAAACAACAAAAACAGTGTACACATTTCAGGTAAAAAAATAATAAAGAAGGATTTTCGTCTGGAAGAGTAAGAGAAAAGTAACAGAGGTCACCCAAGGTTTCCAGTTCAACCGTCACTAACCTTAAACAGTAAGAATGAAACGGGTATGTTCATTATTACTTACTAAGACACATTATATCAGTGCATTATTTATTACGATTTAAAAAAGCCGGAAGTTTTAGCTTAGAAGTTAATTAAATGTTAGTATGTATTAAATTTATAATATTTGCCAACAAGATTGATACACACAGTTTTCTTTCTTGACACAAATATGTTTTAAAATACAAAGAAAAAAAATGCAATTTATAATAACGGTTATTACAAATAGTTATTATAAATCATTATTTATATACAAAACTTTTATAAATTCTCAAACAATATTCAGTCTTCTATCTGGTATGAAACAATATTTTATCGACGGGCCAAGTCCACAACGAGCGAATTAATTTTATGATGATACACCGATACACCTCACTTAACGGCTAATCTCACACGCGAGATTTTTACAGCCGAAGTTGCATAATGTCTTTGTAGAAACACTAACGTCCGATGTTAATTCGCTGAAGTTAAACGGTTTGTAATGTTTGAAATCTATGAACGTCCTTGTTCAAATATCTGTAGTTTCCAGATTAATAAGCGTTATTTGTATTTTACTTTTATTTTCAGCGATTTTACACATAAATGTATTTTCATCAGTGTTATCCATGTTATAATGAAATTACTTTACTCTCTCGTAAACTATAATTTACTTTTATATCATAAATATATGTATATTCGACAGTTAATTTTCACATTCTTTTCCCATAAATTTAATGTTTTCAAATATTTTTATTGTTTTAAATTAACTTAATCACATTGCCTTTATACATAGTTAATTATAGCCAAAATGTGTTCAGAAAAGATCGACACTTGTAGGCCTGGCATGGCCAGGTGGTTAGGGCGTCCGACTCGTAATCTGAGGGCCGCAGATTCAAAACCCCGTTACACTAAACGTGCTCGCCCTTTCAGCCGAGGGGGCATTATAACGTCACGGACAATCCTACTATTCGTTGGTAAGAGAATAGCCCAAGAATTGGCGGTGGATGGTGATGACCAGCTATCTTCCGTCTTGTCAATAGATAGCCCTTTTAAAGGTCTGCGCGAAATTCAAAAAACAAACAATAAAATCTACAATTGTAAAAAAAGTATTCTCAGTCTAATCACCTAATCTTTATCTTTTGATAAGAATTTGTCAAAGAAAATTCTCAAAATAATTGCATAAAGAAATAATTGATATTTTGCATCTGTATAAAATAGATGACTGACAGAGATTTGTCAACTGTTTATATTCTATGTGTTTAATAAAGTTATACACTTCGTTGTATTCTATCTGTGTTGCAAGACTCATTACGTAGCTCCCCTGGTGATCTGTTTAAAACGGAAAAGTAAGAGATTGCAACTCGTACTCAACTCACATTTGACAACAAGAGTTCATCATGCAGTTAGGTTTCCAAGACAACAGTGACAGGAAATGTGGCACCTTGCTGCCCCACAACTTAGTTTGTCTTCTTTTGTTTGTTTATTGTGTTGTTTGAAAATCGACCAATCACGTTGGCTTCTTTGGCTGATCATGATGTGTAGTTCTAGTGTTTGATTATTGCCTGACCAACAACCATCTCTCGAACTAATAACTTTGCCGACACAGTTTAAGCCACAACTCTGCATGCGACTGAGTAAAACCAATCAATTTCATTAACTGAATATAGTCCATTGGCGTTGTGGGAAAATACAAAGTATACATATCTGTAAACAACATTGTAAAATCAAACAAAAGCAAGTAATTTAATGTTGCTTGTTATTAAGCATAAAGCTACACAAAGGGTTATCTGTGCTCTTTCCACCACATGTGTCGAAATCCGGTTTCCAGCAGTAAAAATCCGCAGACAAACCACTGTGCCGCACTAATTTAATGAAGATATAACCCACACCAGAACTTCTTTCAGTCATAATTATAAGATATAAGCAATAATATTAACATTTTGAATGTGGCCAGTGGGTCCGCCCGCAGACGTGTGTGTGAAAATCATAGGTATCTTTGGAACATTTTGCACCAGAATCCAAATTCACATTGCAAAAGACCCCCTTACACACACACACATATACAGAAACAGCACAACTTATTGTTTACTAAATACTGTAGGAAAAAAAACAGAAAAACGTGTCAGAATAAGCGTCGGTTATGAATCATATAAGATAGGTTTGTTTTGAATTTCGCGCAAAGGTACACGAGGGTTATCTGCGCTAACCTAATTTAGCAGTAAAACACTTGAGAAACGGCGGCTAGTCATCACCACCCACCGCCAACTCTTAAGCTACTTGTTTTTACCGACGAATAGTGGTACTGATTGTCACATTATAACATTCCCACGGCTGAAAGGGCGAGTAATTTTGGTGTGACAAAGATTTGAACGCGCACCTGCGGATTATGAGTCGAGAGCTTTAACAACCTGGCCATGCCGGGTTTAATATAAGATAGGATCTCTAAAATATCAAATATATTTCTTAAAACTCTCTCGACGAGAGGCATTTCATAATGTCCAGGAGTTTCAGCTTGACTTTTATACACATTTTTTTTCTATTTATGTGAACAATCACAATTGTAATTTGTTTGGAACTTCTGACACTCAACGTTTCGCTTTATGTTGAATGTATATTGTCAGCCCATGCGCTTATTTAGTGTGCACAGTAGATGTTTATTCTTGGTATCCGGTCTTATTTGGTACACAGCAGATGTTTTGTTGGTCCTTGGTCTTGTTTGCTACACAGTATAGGTTTACTGTTAGTTCCCTGGCTTATTTGGTACAAAGTATAGGTTTACTGTTAGTTCCCTGGCTTATTTGGTACACAGTATAGGTTTACTGTTAGTTCCCGGGCTTATTTGGTGCACAGTATATGTTTACTGTTAGTTCCCGGGCTTATTTGGTGCACAGTATATGTTTACTGTTAGTTCCCGGGCTTATTTGGTACACAGTAAACGTTTCTTGTTAGATCCTGAACTGCCTATCGAGTCTATTCTGTTATCCTGTTAGAACAAAAGATAAAAACAAGAAAACGTAACAGTGAATAACAAACAAGTCACTGATGTAAAACGGGCACTTGTACCTACTTCACGGTTCTTCATTTTAGGTACATTTTGGAAAGACAGCGTATTGTCGCTGTGTGACACCCTATCACACTCTAGATGATGCAAATAAATGCTGAATTTTAGTGTTTCTTACACCGTTAAGTGATAACTAATGCTATAAAATCCAGCAAGATATTATTTACGTTAATAAAAATATTGCGCATAGAACAAGAACATATGAATCGCCTTTTGACATCGGTCTTCTATAAACTGACATAACTTATACACCATAACATGTCTTTTTACAATGAAGAGTGTTTATTTACGTGTTTTATTTTAAGTTTCTTTTTTTATGCTATAGATTGATTGACCCAGAAGATTTACTTCAGGAAGAATATTGATATGCATTTTATTGAAACTGCAATTAGTTTATCGTTGATTTTGTTTTTATGGAATATCTGTCGTCAGTTAAAGTGTGACGCATACGTCTCTTGAAGTTCACTATAACTAAACTACTTTATACATGAAACGGCTACTCGAGCCTTGACACTAGAAGAAAGGTGTCCCGTGACCGGGTTTATTTGGACTTCATAAAAAACGTAACTAACATACACAGAGGTCAGGTGTCGATCAGTCTAATAACCTTATAATTTATGGTCAATCGGGTGCAGTTTGCTCCTATGAATTTTTAACACTGCATCTGCTCCATTGTGTTTCACGAGCTGCGATATAGCTTTAAGTCGTGTTCACGTCTACGCCAGCTTACAGTAACCAAAACTAGCTACACTGTGATAATCCTCAGATCTGATTTAAAATCATCCATCAATCTCCAATCAAAGGGGCCAAGCCAACCATGTACAACTTCTTTATTCCACGGTCTCGAGCATAGGTCAGGCTGAGTCTAGACAGAACAAGCGTCGAATCCCAACATTCTCCTTGTCTATTAAGCGCACGTGAGATGATATTAGACGTGACTCGCGACATCACAAGACTTTAATTACTTGTAAATGAAGTCCGATTGGACGAATTATTATTGTGTTGGATTAGAAGAACGGAAACTACGTATTGTGATAGGTGGTGCGTTCGTACAAAGAATGAAATATTGGCGCCTGCTGCATGCATCACGAGTTCTAGAGCACACGTGCGCTACTTGTTTGGTATTCAATACAAAAAAACGTATCAGAAGAAATTGGTTCAGAAAGCGATTTGACATTCATCCTCTAATCATGATAGATTTATTCATCTTCTTTATCACACAAAACTCAACGTGGTTTGAAAGGAGCTGTAAGTTACAGGAACAGACCCTGTACAGTTGTATATAATGCTATTAGCTTTAAATGAAAATAATTTTGTCCGTCTTTTAAATTTTGTTTCACAAATAAAGAACGAGCTTAAACTATATTGGTTTCTCAATGACACGAGAAAATAATAGTTAATTACCAAACTTCACTAACTGTGTTTAAGCCTAATGTTAAAAGATTAGCATCAAATTATTCAACACTTTATAAAAATTAAGTGATATTTATTAGTTTATTTTCTTTTGAACTATTTTAAATGCGTACATCATTTAGAATTTTTAAAGCAACTTTTTCGTGACTTCTCCAATAAGCTTCTTCAATGTGAACCAAACAACACTGTCGAGTTTATTGTGGTAGTAAACTTCAAGAAACGAGGTAAAAAACTACGCAGTGTCGTTGTTGTTGGTTTTAGCCCAAAGGTAGACAAGGGCCTGCTGTGCATTCTGTCCACCACGGGAAATCAAATCCAGGATTTTAGCGGTGCAAGTCTGTAAACTTACCACTGACCCACCAGGAAACACTAGAAACTGTGTATTCCAATTTTCAACTTCATTGGTTGTGTTTGATTGTTTTTAAAGCACACGGTACTTTTTGTGGTGTAATATGATTCTAAAGGCCACACGTGCTCCTTCCTCATCGCAAAACATTGGTTTCGATAACTGCAACAGGCCCAGTAAAAATACCTAAATGAATTAATAATTAATCAGATCAGTTGTGATGATAGTTTCATTTACCATCTAGTCACCTTCTCTAAAGTCCACTAGGAGACAGACATGAGAAGAGTCTTAGCATTTCAGACATTATAGAAGTTTCATATACATGTTACCTCTTTGTCTTCCACATCCTAAGTCTTTAGAGAAAGCTAGTTTTATTCCATTTCATGATTTACAATACGTACAAGGTCTTTGATGTGCCACTTACATCAAACGAGTTAAAAGCAGTATTTATTACTACGATTGTTAAGAAGTCTCTTATGCCCAGACACTGTGTTAAATTTCAAATATGTCACTACAAAATTTATATAGTTTTAAAATTTAAATTTGTCCAGGGTACACTGTACGCAGGAATGTAACGTCATTCAGTTACATCTCTGAAAAATTATAAACCAGTTCATCTGGTTTAGTCTTGATTATGCAAGAGAACAGAAAAAAAAAATATTCTTTTGTTTGAATTTAGCCATCGTAATGTTGATATTAGTATGGTTAAGCATGTCTTCAATGTTATCATATTAGTATCCTGATGGACGTCATAAAAACAAACTTTACATTAATCCGAATATAGCGAGTTCGCTACCTTGAACTTTGACCATATGACTATACTTCCTGACACAATGATACTGTAAAACAACATACATCGATGACATATACATTTCTGAAGATTTATTTGGTTTGTTTTGAATTTCGAGCAAAGTACACGATTGCTATCTGCACCAGATATCCCTAATTTAGCAGTGAAATACTAGAGGAAAGGCAACTAGTCATCACTATCCACCGCCAATTCTTGGGTTACTCTTTTAACAACGAATCGTTGAATTGACCGTATAATTATAAAGCCCCCACGGCTGAAAGGGTGAGCACATTCAGTGACGGGGGTTCAAACCCACGGCCCTCATATTGCGATTTGAGTGCCTTAATCACTTTTATAAAGAAACCAGTCTGAAATCCATATTGAAACCGCTAAAATTGTGGTTATTTTAATACACACGTTTCATTTGTTTAGATTTTCCTGCTCTTTTTTGTCTTAAGAAATGACTGTAAAGTGACTGACAGAAATTTGGCCGATATTAAGGTGTGTGTTTGTGGTTTTGTTTCATTAACTTTCACTAAGACTAATTTAAATGTTTATTACAAGTTAGTTTTGCTAAACAACTGTTAACTTTACTTACATTTTAATTACATTTAATTTCTACCTACTCTGCACAGGTGATGTTTTGTTTTTGTTATTGTTAACAAATTTATTGTTATTGTTATGGAAGTATCAGTGGTTCAACAAAACTCAACCACAGTGAAGATTCATTACGTATTGACTACGTAAAGGGATTACAATACCAATTAACTACAATCAAAATATTATTTTCTAAACTGCAGCTTAAACATGAATGTAGTTTTTTTTATTGTTAGACAAATATTTATTGAACTTTTCCTCCTATTCGAAATGCACTTCTTTTGCCATAGGTTTTATTTGTATGACCATTTTTAATCCTATTCAGGAAATGAAAAGTTTAGTAACAAAAGGAAATATACGCCCTCAAGTGGCACAGTGGTGCGACTACGAACTTATACTGCTAGAAACAGGGTTTCAATACCCGTGGTGAGAATTTTGTCAGTTCCGGACTGAAAACATCTTTCCGGTTGTTCACGAAAACTTAATATCATTGAAGAAAAGATACATATACCTACATATATTATCTTTTAGAGTCCGTAAGCACTTCAGAAGCTGAAAATCGACTATGGCAATCGCATGACTGAATCGATAATATTCAGAGACAAAATTAGAGTAGAGAAAGTTCAAATTATTATTTCTTTGTTGTTATTATGTAAGTTCCACTTCTCAATAAATACCAAAGAGAGGGAGTTCAGTTTCATCTGTCTTCTTCAGATTGCCTGGTGAGTTATGCAATAGAAGGGGACTACGGTCTTACTTGTCTTCTTCAGATTAGCTAGTGAGTTACCCTTTAGAGAGGGGCTACAGCCTTACCTGTTGTGAGACATATAAGACTGTTTAATGTAGGTAGTTTTATTAATTTATTTATTTTGTCTTTCCAATCTACTGATGTAGAGGCTGTGGAGATTTCTAGAAGGCCCAAGTGATAGACGTATAAATAACTACGACCAGACGAGAGGAAACAGAGTAAAAGTAATGCCACGTGAAATAGAAGTTCGGTCACAGAAAATAAAAAAAAACGTAAAGTTAACCGTCGTGGGAGTGAATGACTTACCGTTGATATGTTAGAGATTAACAGTTTGAAAGAGATTAGGAGAATAAATTGTCTTCAGAAAGAGTGTTCTAAAGTAACTGAACCAACCCGTGTGGACTTTAATAGAAAGGCAGTGATTACTTTAAGCATGAAGAGCAGACGTTTATTGAAAGAACGAAAAATCTAATGATTATTGGAAGCCCCCCAGTGGCACAGTGGTATGTCTGCGGACTTACACACTAAAAACCGGGTTTCGATACTCGTGGTGGGCAGAGCACAGATAGCCCATTGTGCAGCTTTGTGCTTAATTCTAAACAAACAAAACAAAAGATTATTGGAAGTTCAGAATATAATTGCGGTAACTCACGCAACAGCGTAACTGAATTATACACAGATACTCTTGCGATAAAGAAAATAGTTCCGCTTGCCAACTGATTTCTAAAGCAATTAAATTTGCCTATGTGGACGTTTGACACGAAGAGAATTGTATAATGTCTGAGCTATAACGATGATCGCCAAAGAGTAAAGAATTTTTATGTGTACGTTTAACTTGTTGTGAATATGTATATTGATTTAAAAACGAGTGCTTGCTGTTCGTTTAACGTCGAATTTATCACCAACAAGCACAGACACCTACTGTAACAGGCCTGGCACGGCCAAGCGTGTTAAGGCGTGCGACTCGTAATCTGAGGGTCGCGGGTTCGCATCCCCGTCGCGCCAAACATGCTCGCCCTTTCAGCCGTGGGGGCGTTATAAAGTGACGGTCAGTTGCACTATTCGTTGATAAAATAGTAGCCCAAGAGTTGACGGTGGGTGGTGATGACTAGCTGCCTTTCCTCTAGTCTTACACTGCGAAATTACGGACAACTGCACAGATAGCCCTCGAGTAGCTTTGTGCGAAATTCAAAAACAAACAAAAAAATACAAACCTACTGCAACGTAATCTTCAATCCAACTATATGTTTATATTATTATATATATTACTAAAAAGTAGTTCCCAATACCATTCATTTTCAAATTAGCTGGTGAGCTCTACCATAGAAAAGCTACAACCTTAGCTTTCTTCTTCAGATTAGGTGGTCAGTTATGCTATATAGAAGAGCAACAGCCTTATCTGTCTTCCTCAGGTAAGCTGGTTACTTTAGTAATAACTTAGTACTGGTATTTATTTAAAACCTTGATGCCGCTCACGTTAGTTTCCAAAAAATCGACAATGCTTTAATCTTGTGTTTTATTAGTGCTTTCTGTACCCCACTAGTGCAGCGGTATGTCTACGGATTTACAATGCTAAAGTCAGGGGTTCGATTACCTCGGTAGGCTTCACAGATAGCCCGATATGGCTTTGCTATAAGAAAAAAACACACATTAATACTTTTGCTACTTTCAATGTAATGTTTGTTATTTAATATGACATGTCTCCAAGATTTAGAACTTAAAACTTCATGTTTCTTATGATATTACGAAACATTCTTACATTTCGAATATTCGCTTTCAATGGGAAATTTAGAACTTCTCAACATAAAATTACACACGTCATAACATTTCTTCAAAATACCCACAACCAACCATATTTTTTTATTATAGTATGGACCCTCAACTGGTAATTAGAGTTACAGACATAATATTTTGAATAGCCACGAACATTATCTCATCGTCATTGTGGTCTGTAATTATTTGGATTTAATTTTTTGAATTCCTATTCAAATTACAATGGGAGAACTTTCGTAAGGGAGGTTTTGGAGTAAAATATACAAGTATAAAATAACCTGTCCCAGACTCAAAGTATACAGAACTATCTACAACTTTCTATGTTCTTTGGTGACAGTTCTCTCGATGCGCATGCGTTAGTCATGTTATAGATTGTAATGCCAAAGTATCGTTTGACCTACCAGTGTTATGATGTAAGAAACGTTCGAAATCATTCTTCGTGATGAAATACCAAAAGTAAGTTAATTATTGTACAAGTTGGTATGAATCCATTACCAAAAAGAAAAAGAGGTTTGAACAGTCTAGTTGCAAAACTCCGCCTCACAAATTACCAGAAAATACCTTGTTTGTTGTTGTTTTTAATTTTGTGAAAAGCTACACATTGACTGTCTGCTCTAGCTGTCCCTAATTTAGCAGTGTAAGACTAGAAGGAAGGCAGCTAGACATCACACCCACTGCCAAGTCTTGGGTCACTCTTTTATCAATGAATAGTTAGATTGACCGTTGCATTAAAGCGCACCCATGGTTGAAAGGGCAAGCATGTCGGGTATGACAGGGATTCGAACACGAGCCACTCAGACTACGAGTCGCGCGCCCTAACCATCTAACCAGGGCGTACCGAAGTTCCTTGATTCAATTTTTTTATATTTTATTTAAAGGTCAGCATTTATACTCCACACTTTAAATTTCTTGAAAATACGTCTCATAATGGAAGTGAAAGTATTAAGAAATAAAAGGTAAAGGCAGCATAACATTCAAGCATCATTATTTGTTTTCTTAAATTTCAGTTTTTTATACAGCAGTTATAACTTTATGTGTCTTACTTTAAGTCACTTTTACATGTTTATACAAAAATAGAATACATTAAAATAAATATTATTTCTAAAAATATTACTACATTTTCGTTGCTTCTCTCCAGTCAAGATCCTTTTTAATGACTCGAAGAGTTCATGGTTCGTGTCCCCTTCCACAAAAATATGAACTCCGAATTTTGATACTAAGAGTATGCTATAAAAGCTATAAAAGTAAGAGTCAACTCACACTATTCAGTCAGACAATAATAATCTAACAAGACGGGTACAATCAGCTGTTGTTTTTGTAGTCTATGATTTGAGAGGTAAAGATAGGCAAACAAACAATTTTGTTAACCTTAGGAGAAACGTCGAATGAATTTTAACTTCTCTTAAAGAAGACCAAATTTTGGAAAATCTATCAGTAATATAGATATCTAAAAAGTGATACGCCATTAAACCGGTAATACGCTTCTCATAACATTCATTGTGTGTCATTTAAATTATGCACTTTGTTGAACTAAACTTTCAATATTATTGTTTCTATATACAAATTTATGCATTCGCCTTTTTATTCGTGTATTTTATTTTTTAGCCATGGCATAGCGGCTCATAGAATTGCTTTGTTTTTTCTCTAAGTACAAACTTTTAGCTCATAGCTCTAACTCTCGAACGATTTGAGATCTAATAACAGCCGCGGTTATTGAAGATTTTCTTTTGTTTGTTTTGTTTTAATCTTAAATCAAGATACTGTAAGATTAAGTTCTTCTTCACATGAATAAGTTACTTTTTCGTGTTCTTTGGATTTCAAATCAAACATTTAAAATACAAAAATTTTCATGTTGATTTTTAATAACTTGGGATAAATAAATCAGACTGGCTGGAGAGAAAACTTTGGAATATGATAACTTAAATTATTTGTTTACAACAGAGGGCGCAACTAAATTATCCTCATCGTTAACATTTGATAGCAAACGTAGCAAGACATAAATGTAGCGAAAAACATTCGACTTTGTTTCGGATATTCGTACAAAGCTCGGCCTGGTATGGCCTAGCGCGTTAAGGAGTGCGCTTTGTAATCTGAGGGCCGCGGGTTCGAATCCCCGTCACACCAAACATGCTTGCCCTTTCAGCCGTGGGGACGTTATAATGTGACAATCCATCTCACTATTCATTGGTAAAAGAGTAGCCCAAGAATTGGCGGGGGTGGTGATGAATAACTGCTTTTCTTCTAGTCTTACACAGCAAAATTAGGGACGACTAGCGCAGATAGCTCTCGTGTAGCTTTGCGCGAAATTCAAAAACAAAAGCAATCGCACAAAACGAAACTAGTTCTATCTGTTCTAGCCATCCGTAATTTTGAACTAAAAGACTAAAGAGAAGGCAGTTAACCAATGTGCACACAACCACATTTTGGGATACTCTAATCGATGCGTAACTGTGCTGAGACGACGATCAAAAGTCCGGGGTCATCAGGGGGTCAGTAAAAGAAGCTCGCCAAATTAACTTTTCAGCTTACATTAAAAACTGTGCAATGAAAAATGCTCGGAAAGTTATATTTTACTGTTAACTGATATTATGGGGACCAATATGTACATGATCACTCCAGGGCCCGAAATAAATCTCGGTGGCTCTAAATGTTGCTCCCCAGTAACATTCGTATTATGCTGACTCACACCGATAAAAACCGAGTTTTGGCACTCATAGTGGGCAGAGCACAAATAGCCCACAGTGTAGGTTTGTGCTTAATTTCAAACAATCCATCCATCCATCAAACTCTTAATGTTATCCATACAAAAAGACAACTATATGCTGGAAACTAATCGGTGATTAGTTTTAGTGATATTTAAAAGTATACTCATTGATGAGTTATTTAATTTTATATAAGTGCGTGCGTGTCTGTGTCTGTAAAAGAAACACGTCATCAAATACAAGTGTAATTACTTTACTTTTTCACACCAATAAAATGTTATGTGATATTAAATAAGTCATCAACGAGTATACTTTTAAACAATTAAGGGCGCTGCTTAAATTACAGGGATCCACATTGTACAGGCTGTAATGTGGGGCATAAGATGTACCGTGGGTTTTGCAAATGATTGCGGAAGCAGGACCCACAATGATAATTGTATTTTATATTTATGAATTTCTTCACGCGAGACTGGTCAACGAAGAGTAAGGCTCACAAACAATGTATCTCCACCGGAATATGGGTCCAACTAACGAAATCACTTCCAATATAAATGGAACATTTCATATTCCAAATTATAGCCTTTTAATTTGTGCAATGCTCTTATTTGTGTGTGTGTGTGTTTGGGCTTGTTTTTTCTTCATTGACACACACAGACACACCGAATAGTCAAAAGTCCATTTAAATACAAATAATTCAAACATAGAAAGGTATAAATATATAATGTTTAAAGCTACGAATTCAGGTGTTGTTGGCCTTTCTTAATATTAAAGGTCATGTAATTCTGAAGGTATGTTAGTATGCACTATACATTGAAAATGTTAACTATAAAGGTGAAGACAATGACCATTCCTCGGTGGGTCAGTGGTAAATTCACAGACTTATAACGTTAAAACCGGAGTCCATTTATCCGCAGTGGACAGAGTGTATTAAACTCACTGTGTAGCTTTGCCCTGGAAATAAAGAAACAAACTAGTACACAATAACCAGTGTCATTTTATATAAACAAACTGCTTCACAGTTATAATAGAACAGGTATAAATACTGATGGTGTAGATATCCTTACCAAATGATAGCCGATGATGAATAGCCGTGATTAACATGCTGTCCAAAACGAAACATATACCAAGTTGACGGCTTGTTGTTAGTACTGGTTGGTGTTCTGGTGTGCACGCATATGCCGTTTATACCTAACTGAGTCTACAGTTCGCAGCTTCTGACACACATTTCCTATCATTGTAAAAGAATGCTAACATTCTCAGGCCAATTATACGGGTTGTGAGATAGCAACTTAGGAGTTCTGGTTACATTCTTTATAAAGCAGCTCACTGGCACATCTTACCCTATGCGCTGATGATATGTAATCATATTTAATATATTGAAATTTAAACAAAATAAAACTATTTCTTTAGAAAATAAAGGATTTACAAAAAATATGGCTCTTATGCGAACTTTGGGGCATAATATTTATATTTATTTTATAAATCAATAACAATAATTAATTTCTTTTAAATTCGCACTAGCTAACTTTGATTCACTTTTTTAACATTAATAGAAAACTCCTTAAAAACAAAAAACACTACAAATAAACAAAAAAAGGGAAAGCAAGAGAGAGACGAATCCTTGAACTCCAAAATCTAAAATCGCTCTGGGTCAAATGTTCATCTACCAAGTATGAAACTGCGTATGGTCAGTTTATGCGGTTAATCACGCATCTACTAATAAAACTTGCAGGCCTAAACTAACGGTTATAATGCGATCATTTGATTGAACGTTCAAGGTACGAGCCGTAATACTTAGCTCAATACGTGCAACTTTTAGGAACTTCCAAAAGTGTTGCTAGTATTGCTAATGTGGAGAACTGAGCAGTAGGAATTAGAATGCAGATCTTTTAATCAAAAGGCCAAGGTTCAAGCCGCAATATTTAGCTTAACACGTGCCACAGTTTTAACACGTAATAGCCAATCCTACTATTCAGTCAAGAGTGACTATGTAAATGTCCGGTGCCCCTGGTGGTTGTCGTCCTTGCAATAATTGGTTTTAAATTAGAGATGGTTACAATCAGTGATGTCGAGAAACCCACTTGTTGAGAATTGTATATGCAAAAACGGCTCGTTTGGGTTATAGAGATGGTTACGTCTAAAACTTGGTGTCTTTATACTGAACCATTTAGTCCATGTATCGCACAAGATGATTGTTATGTAAATGTGTAAATATTTTGTAAACGACAACATGTCGTGTTGTGTTTGGATTTTCATTTCTATTATCTATGTTTCCATATTTATATTATTGTTTCGAAGTTCAAACTAATAAAATATGTTGTTATTCATTTAGGGTAACATTTAGAATTTTCTTGAATTAAGTAGACCAATCATATGTTTGTAAATGAAATATGGCGGCCTAGTGTCTAGACGACAAGTCTCATGCAAGAACGGTCATGCGTGAATTGCTCTGGAGTTGTATGGAAATTACAAGATTGTTCGAGAAGTAGGCCTACCGGTATAAAAGACGGTGACGCGAGAAGAAGTCGGTCATCAGTTTTTATTTAAAAAAAAAAAGAGATTCAGTCATCAGTTTTTATTAGAAAAAAAGGAGTCAGACATTAGTTTTATTTCAAAAGAAGAGAGTCAGTTATTTGAGAAAGATTAAGTGTTTGCTGTGATTATTCAACTTGGATTTGTAACTGAAGTTAGATCTACGGAAGCTGTGATTTTATTTCGTCAATCTCTACGATTCATCTGAATTACTGCTTGTGCTGAGAGTCGGCGAATTTATTGAACTGTGAACTATTTCTGAACTTCTTCATTTAAGCTTCGGAATTTCTTCGTGGGACCAAATTCACACCCTAGACTGGAATTTGAGACTTTCATTTTAGATCTTTATATTAGATACAGGCCAGTACCATTTTGTATTGTGATTAATTTTGAAGTTTGAAACTAGTATTATTTTGTTTTGTAATTAATTTCCAATGTTGTAACTTAATATCTGTCACTATTATTATATAATTTATGTTATATCTGTTATATTTGTTAATAGTTTAGTGTAATAAATTATACAAGCTGTTATCTGTGTTTTTCTGTTGCGTTTAGTCTACGAAGAACATAAAACATAAAAAATACGTAACAATGATGCTTCTGTTGAAAATACCACATGCCAAAACAAATATTCAGCCAGTAAAACATTTTAGAAGAACGTCCGAACAAAGAATTGAAAGTAACGTTGGTAATTTTATATTTCTCATTGTGAACGCAGCGTTCTATCCACGACTCATAATGAAGTTTATGATTTAAAGACATGTTTTATTTCATTACGACAGGCGGCAAGATAATTATTATCTACATTTGACCTGTCTGTCTGTTTTTGAATTTTGCGCAAAGCTACACGAAGACTATCTGCGTTAGCCGTCTTTAATTTAGCAGTGTAAGACTAGAGGAAAGGCAGCTAGTCATCACAACACCCCACCAACTCTTGGGCTACTCTTTTACCAACGAATAGTGGTATTCCCGTAACATTATAACGCCCCCACAACTGAAAGGACGAGCATAATTGGTACGAAGGGGATTCGAACCCGCGAACCTCAGATTACGAGTCGAACGCCTTAACCACCTGGCCACGCCGGGCCTACTACATTTGGACAATCTTACGCAGATTGTGATGTCAATTCGTTATCATCACAGAACAAATTCATCGCGGTATTGATTGCTGAAATGAAAAAAAACAACAATTCATTTTAAAGGTTTATGGCTGTTAAACTATAGATAAGCTGAAAAGACTGAAGCTCCTAAAATAAGAAAAGAAAAAGTGTAATATACTTCAAACACTTCATATATGTTGACTTTGAAATCAACGAAAGTAACTACTACCATTTTGAATTTCTTCGTTGCAAACGACTTAGGTTTGGGCACTGGGTGAACTGTACCACGATGGGTCAGCGATTAATTTACGTACTTACAACGTTAAAACCAGAGGTTCGATTTCCCACGCTGAACATACTTCAGATAGCCCATTGAGTATCTTAATACTAAAAGAAACCTATAAACCTACAAGGTGAATTATAGATTGAAATGGCCTACCTAAAGCCAAGCTCTAGAAATTAGTAGCATCTAATTTATTAAAACTATACAAAGAAATTCTGTGGGCTTTCAAAATACGGCACTTCAAGACAAAAAAAAATCGTCAGAAAGAAATCACAAAGAAGCAAGCCTGCTGTAAGGATTTTGTATAATGTTACACATTTGTAGATCTGTTTGTCATTTTGTTTCTTCACATTTTGAAACAGAAGTCTTCTAAAATAGACTCTAGAGCTCGCAAGGCACACATAAAGTAGGAAAAGAAAAACCTATTGTTAAAATCAGAAGCAAAATGGCTAAAATGACACAGAGGAAAACCTCGTTCAATCATAGTTCAATACGCTGGTAATTTGTTTGTAGTACCTTCTTCGCTCTTTAAACTACGAATGTATATATTTTCTTACGAAACTAAGGTTCTTTACAACACATCCAAGTTGTATTTTAAACTTACATTGCGTTTGGAGAAAGCTAATGACTAATTAATACTTTAAAACGCCTAAACGTCTTTATTACCAAATACAAACTATCAAAGCCTATAATTAGTACAGCTCGTCTTTCCAACGACAGCAAACATGTTACGGACAAGGTTGAAAACACCGTCAGCAAGAAGACTTCTAATTTCCAATTTTTTTTTCACGAATAACAACAACTGTTACGAGTTTTAACATATTCAGTCAACGTTATTAAAAGAAACCTTTTTTTTTCAGAGCCCTTTTATCAATAATTCCAATACTTAATACCTTGATAGAATGATAATGCCCACCGCTAGTATAATGGTATGTCTCCGGATTTACAACGCTAAAATCAGGGGTTTGATTCCCCTCGGTGGGCTGAGCAGATAGCTCTTTGTGGCTTTGCTATAAGAAAAAACACACACAGAATTGTAATATACATGTTTCTAGGAAATTCACTGGTGACATTTATTCTATAATATTTTAATTAATCTCCATCTTGTAATCAGTCACATTTACCACTTACTTCTAGAAATAGTTAGACAGTAGCGATTATCAGAAGCTAAAAAAAACCATGACTCTAGTGTAAGAGATGTTATTATTACGCCTTCAAGTTACCTTTCTTACAGGAATCTGTATGACCTTTAAAACGCTTAAGTTTTGTTGTTGTTTTTTTAATTTCGCGCAAAACTGCACGAGGGCTATTTGCACTAGCCGTCCCTAATTTAGCAGTGAAAATAAGACTAGAGGAAAGACAGCTAGTCATCACCCCCCACGCCAACGTTTGGGCTACTCTTTTACCAACGAATAGCGGGACTGACCGACCCAACAGCTGAAAGAGTAAGCATGTTTGGTGTGACGGAGACTTGAAACCGCGACCCTCGGATTATGAGTCGAGTACCTTAACCATCCATCCATGCCAGGCCGAAAGATTAAGTGAAACATGAAACAGAAATTACCATCCAGTAACAAATGAACATTATATGTCTATAACATTGTACATCAGGTTGAATAAATATATTGAAAGAGAATAGTGTTATACAGTCTTACAGTGACTAATAACCATAAGCTTTTATAACTGACTTGACCCAGTACTTATTGGCTACTTATGTAAGGGTCATTTGTATGGTTTTGTGTACTCACTCACCTGTACCTTGATTCTGTACTATTTGGCATTGCCATGCCTACATCATACGTAATTTTTGCAAACGTTTGAATCACTTCTGTAATGTTACGACATATGTTTGATCGTTGGTAAACTTGTCGCATAAAATTACAGCTCGTGTTTGAACACTGTCAAACTGTTCCATTAATGTTACAGCTAATTTTGTATATCCGTAAAAACACAAAAATAATCTTGGGTGATAAATAAACGCATACTTCGATGACTGACAAGGTGATATTATTATAACTGTTACATTAAACATGTGATGTTATATGACAATCAGTGATGTTATTAATTATTACGTTTTCCGAACTGAAATCAACAAATGTTGTCAAAGCAAACATTATTGTAAATTTAATACGACCAGGTGTCTCTTTTAACAAGCTGAATTTTCTAACCCGGTAATTTTTTTAAAAATTAACTATAATCTAACGTTAACCAAATCCGTAGTTAAGGAGCACCATATATGTATATAACACATAGATAATAAGACCTAAATGTATAATGCGTTAACCGTGATAGCATAGGTAAAATAATAATTGATATAAAACGTACTTAGAGCATTTGAACTAATAACGAAGGTATTGAAACTTGTAACAACTGACGTGACCATGAATTCAATCGCATTTTTAAGGACAACGAATATCGTTCATTTTTAACGTTGGCAAGATAGAAATATCACTATGTGGCACAAAGTTTTGTAATTTTCTCCGCATATATACGTTTTTAGCTATGAATATACGCGAGAGTTTAAAATACTGTGACGTCAAGGGACAGGTGTGTAAGTTCACGCGTATCTCTGCGGTTGTTCAGAAATACTGAGAGAAAAAGAGACATGCCGGCTTCTGTGTGCACTTTAGATAATTTAAACCTTTATTTTGGAACCGTGCATAGCCTCTAGTAGTCTGGAAAGAAAACTACTATTGTTTCTCCTCAACTCACATCTAGCGTAATTATTGAATTTCTCTTTGGCTTAGTAAGTGAACCAAGAACTACCGGAATAGAGGGCCCACGACAGTTTCGAAGACATCCTGGGGTGTTAAAGAAATTTTTTTTCTCTCGATAATATCCTATTTTATTCATCTTATTTTGATCTTCTAAACACACTGCCTGAAGAAAAATTATTTTTCTCACTTAATCATCCTTCAACGCAATCCTAGAGGTGTCGCTGTTATAATAAATTGTTTTTTTTTTATTTAAAATGTGTTTAAGTAAGTAAAGTTGAAGGATTCTGATAAGTATTGATTAGTACTTCTCACTACTTCTGTCTACTATACGATCATTACACTCCTTAAAATCCTTCTGTCATATTTCTTATAGAATAATTCACATAGAAAGCTTTGTTTTTTTTTATTTTTGAATTTCGCATAAAGCTACACGAGGGCTATCCGCACTAGCCGTCCCTAGTTTAGCAATGTAAGTAAGACAGCTAGTCATCACTACCCACCTTTAACTCTTTTAGTCTTTAGCTAGTCTTTTACCAACGAATAGTGGGATTGATCGTCACATTATATCGCCTCCAAGGCTGAGATGGTGAGCATATTTGGTGTGACGAGGATTCGAACCCGCGACCCTAAGATTACGAGTAGAGTGCCTTAACCACCTGGCCATGCCGGACCTCAAAAAAGTTTTTAGTTAACTTGTTGTTTTACCAGTAAAGACAAAGAAACCCTTAAGTGTTTTCATCTTCTGCTCAAAGGGTTGTGTTTCTTTTCTTTTAATCGATAAGCGCTTTATCGAAGTGTCCGTTTTGCATATTTAAAGTATTTCTTTCTTCGTAGTCAGTCTCATTAATATGTATTACAAAATTTGCAGAATGTACGTGATTTTACTCACTCAGTACACGTGTTAAAATTATTTAGTAAAACTGATATTGGTGCTACAGGTAAATGAAAATAGATGGGGCTCTTACTGCCTGTATGTTCTGAAAAAGCTTGAGAATATGTGATGCAACTAAACGATAAGTAACTATAAAACTATGACGAAACTGTTTGGAACTCATAATAAAATAACAGAGAAATTGTGAGCATTTGCAAGTGTAATGTTGGATATACTGGTAGCCTCAACCTTCGTATAACCTATTTTGCATTATATAGTACAAAGAACACCCTTTTTAATATAATAACCGATCTGAGATAATAAATAAATAAAAAAATGCAAATGGTTTCAGTTTTTGTCTTAAATATCAAGCGTAGTTCAGAAACATGCTTTACCCAAAAATATTCCTCGCACTGCAAGCTGTGGGTACATTATAAGAGTGACAGCCAATTCCTTAGCCTGAATGGTAAGGTGCCGCTAACTTTCCTTTGGTCATCAGGTATCGAAACCCGGTTTCTAGAAGTACAAGTCCACAGACATACCACTGTTTCACTAGAGGGTCCCTAATTATAAAGGAGAGACTGGCTCAATATGATTTAGTTTTCAAGTTTAGTGGTTCAAAATCAGGAACATATAGCACTAAAAATACCAAAATTTATACTAGCCTTGTAAGAAATAACGCAAGAAATGACTAAACAGGTACTGCAAACTAGAAGTTTACAGTATAGCTAACTATGTAAAAAGAAACAGATTATTTAGGTCATAATTTAAAAGGTAAATTAATAAAAAGTTTCATTTTAGGGGGAAAACGAGTATACGAATTTTTCTTGTTGATTCGTTTTTTAAAGCGAGCAATTAATATAAGTAACTTGAGCGAGTTAAGGTATCTCGAGATGAATAATTAAAATAAAAATAATTATAGTTTATAATTTGTCTTGAACACACTGTAATAAAAATATTTCAGTTTCAATAGACACAAAAATATTTTGTACTTCCATACAAGGCTTTCTCTCTCTTCGTGGGGATTTGGTTGTTGTAGACCTGGGAGGGTCAGGTGCATCTGACTCTCATTTACACAAAACTCAACATTGTCTTTCGTTTGTTTGTTTTTAAATTTCGCGAAAAGCTATACAAGGACTACCTGCACCAGCCATCCCTAATGTAACAAAGAAAGGCTAGAGGGAGGGCAACTAGTCATCACCACCCATCATCAACACTTGGGATACTCTTTTATCAGCGAATAGTATGATCGTAACATTATAACACCCCCATAAAGGGCGAGCATGTTTGGTAGAATGGGTATTCGAGCCCGCGGCTCTCGTACTGCGTGTGGAGCGCCCTAACCACCTGGTCATGCCGGGCCAAACAGCTTCAAATTGCGTATTATATCAAAATTATATGCTAAATTCTAAAGGAATAGGAATCAAACGTACATATAAATATTTTTTCGGAGCAAACCTATACAGATGGCTGTACCTACCGCGAGTACTGAATCCTCATTTCTAACATTACCAGCCCTCACTCTTACCCATCGGACACAAAATAAGTGTCATATACTATTTCGCTCACCAAAGTGGTAATTTTAATTTTTTATAAGTGTTCTTTACAAGTCATTAAAAAAATTCACAAAAGCTGAAACTTTTAGCTTCTTATGTTTTATATAATAATTTTAGGAAAAATAAAGCCCTCCTGATACATTCCGTTCTAGCATCTTCTCACGTATACATTAAAAGTTGAAGATTTAAAGCGAATAATAATTTACATGTTAGATATCAATTTAAAAGTTACAGGAGGCACGTTTATAAATATCATTCATATAATAATCTTTTATGTTACTCGTACGTAGAGGGTATAAATGTGGGGACTTAGTCAGGGAAAGATGGCTCTAATCCCAAAATTTTAAAATGTCTAAGAGTCCTACTATCTTTCATGTTTTGTTTTAAAATAAAGAGTTGAGTTTCCTATAACTCCCCCGTCACACCAAACATGCTCGCCCTTTCAGCCGTTGGGGCGTTATAATGTGACGGTCATTTCCACTATTCTTTGGTAAAAGAGCAGCCCAAGAGTTGGCGATGGGTGGTGATGACTAGCTGCCTTCCTTCTAGTCTTACACTGCTAAATTAAAGATAGCTAGCGCAGATAGCCCCCGTGTAGGTTTGCGCAAAATTAAAAACAAACCAAACCAAATCGTATAAATCACTTATATTCTTTTTACTGAAGGAAAGTTTCCAAATTTGTTTTGGAAAATGCCCCCCACACTATCACACTACAGTACGTAATGTTCAGTACACACGTGCTTCGAGGGCTGAACTAGATCTTATCAACATTTTTTTCAAATTTAGTCTAACCACGTGATGTACCTTTACAATCATAATTACACCTATTATGTAGATAAGAAAACGTTTTCTTCTAAGTATTTTTTTTCGTTCGCATTTCACTTTTGGCAGTGTTAAGTGATTACCTTTGAGTTACTTAACTCATGGTAGCTCATGCCAAAATATATTCAAGTTTTAAACTATATACAAAAGCTGGAACAGAGTGATGAGTCTTGTCAATATCTATTCACCTTTTGAACCAAAGAATCAACATCAAAATGGTGGTTCCTGTTGAGCTTATATTCAAGTTTTGAACTAAAGAATCAACATCAAAATGGCGGGTCCTGTTAGAACCTATATTCAAGTTTTGAACTAAAGAATCAACATTAAAATGGCGGGTCCTGTTAGAACTTATATTCAAGTTTTGAACTAAAGAATCAACATCAAAATGGCGGGTCCTGTTAGAACCTATATTCAAGTTTTGAACTAAAGAATCAACATCAAAACAGCGGTACGTCCATGGAGCTATTCAAGTTTTGAACCTATGGTTTTTCAGAGGTAAATAAACCAGAACATTAAAGAGGAAACAAAAAACGATTCGCATGATCTCAGGTACACATTTAGTAACTCAGCCATCTGAAGTTTTGTGAAATCACATGTTACAAATACAAGAAAAGTCCTTTCAAAGGAACATTATGATACCACATTTTCTTCATAAACCTTTTGAGTTAGTTTTTAAACAAACCTACTTTATAGTACAAGTATTCGTTTTTTGTAAAGCACACCAGAAGCTCTTTGTGCTGTCGCCACCGGTGGTATCGGTACCTGATTTTTAGTGTTAAAAGCCATCAAACTTGCATCTGAGTTACCAAAAATGAAGCGAGAGCTGAGTTCAAAACGAATGTTAACTGTACGTCTTAAAAGTATTTAGTCAGTTATCTATGAAAAGCGATTTCAAATTAACTATCACATATTACCCTGTTTTCCCAAACAGGTACTAAACGAATAAAATAATGTTATTAGCCTATAAAGTGAAACAAAATTTGATGTATAGAATATCACGAAACCCATCAATTCCTTGAAGGTAACACCGATTTCTGTTACAAAGTCTTTTTCTCTTGCTTGTTCGCGGCATGTGTGGATCACGAAAAGCGCTATAGAAATTAAACAACTTTTTTATTATTCTCATGGCTTATATGATAAAATAACACTTTATCAATGATATCAGCTTGTACATAGAATAATATGTAATCCCCAGAAGAAGCTAACGTTTTCTACTTAGTAGAAATAACATATGTTAATTCCACGAGAAGACCCGCTACAGAAGAGTCTCACTTTTCACAAGCAACTCAGTCGACGCTCGTTCTGAGTGGTATTCGGTGCTCAACCGGTGGTAAGTTCAGTAGTCACGCGGTCTTTTACCGTCTTCTCCTACGGCGAGCCACAAATTCTGGTTTATTTCTTTCCCGGACAGTGTCTGAAAATTGTGTCATTCTGCGATAGACTTCATCCCAAGAATGTATACACGATAAAAAACAAAGCAACTCGACAGCTTAATAAAAGATCGACAACTTATGTCGCAAATGTTTGAAAGTACGTTTTCAGGACAATCGCATACATGTTGATTATTTTCAAACTTTGTTCAAATAAGCCTTCTAAAACAGAGGTGAATAGAGATCAGCTGTGAACACTTTTTAATTACCAAATGTGGAAATATTGAAATCATTTATTGATTAGGCCTGGCATGGCCGAGCGGGTTAAGGCGTGCACTCATAATCCGAGGGTCGCGGGTTCGCGCCCGCTTCGCGCTAAACATGCTCGCTCTCCCAGCCGTGGGGGTGTATAATGTGACGGTCAATCCCACTATTCGTTGGTAAAAGAGTAGCCCAAGAGTTGGCGGTGGGTGGTGATGACTAGCTGCCTTCCCTCTAGTCTTACACTGCAAAATTAGGGACGGCTAGCACAGATAGCCCTCGAGTAGCTTTGTGCGAATTTCCAAAAAAACAAACAAAATTTATTGATTAAAACTTATAATTTAATAACATATGAAAGGAATGTTGTGTTGTAATGCTATTGAATGTATTTTCACAATTTCATTTGTTTTTCTCTACAACAAAATGATAATTTCATAAAATAATAAATTCATTATGAATAAAATCACGATACAAGGTGTAATGTAGAGTAATGCTTACAAATTACACCAGGGGTAGTGTGTCAGTTATTTAATAATCGCCTCAGACTTTACACTCTTGTCAATTTCTTATTAATATGAATTTAAAATTTACAAAAATCGTATTTTTTCGTTCATTGCTTGTTTATCCATTACTTTTTAAATCTTGCTGTAATGTAAATAATATTGTGAGAGTTTATCTTGTTTTACTTGTACATTTATTCATTACTTTTTTAAATCTTACTGTAATGTAAGTAATATTGCGAGAGTTTATCTTGTCTTACCTGTACATTTATCTATTATTTTAAATCTTGTTGTAATGTGTGTAATGTTATCAGAGTTTATCTTGCCTTACCTGTTCATTTATCTATTATTTTAAATCTTGTTGTAATGTGTGTAATGTTGTCAGTTTATCTTGTCTTACCTGTTCATTTATCTATTATTTTAAATCTTGTTGTAATGTGTGTAATGTTATCAGAGTTTATCTTGCCTTACCTGTTCATTTATCTATTATTTTAAATCTTGTTGTAATGTGTGTAATGTTGTCAGAGTTTATGTTGTCTTACCTGTACATTTATCTATTATTTTAAATCTTGTTGTAATGTGTGTAATGTTGTCAGAGTTTATCTTGCCTTACCTGTTCATTTATCCATGACCTGTTACGATTATTTTTCTACTTTTCCATGGCCTTTTAACATAACATATAAATAGAGTGATTTTCTGATAGATTATCTTGTTTTTACACCAATGATAGTTTAACTAGCGCCCTAGGCAGAAAGTAAGTTTGCGTCTTTACTCACCATTGAGTCCCTTGCTATTTAACACACGAATCAGCTAATTTTACCTACGTATTTTAACATGGCTTCTCGATCTAACATAGATCTATTTCCTCGACAGCTTATCTTGTTTTACTTGCGTATTTCTTCGTACCCTCTTCATCTAACACATAATGCACGTGATTTTCTAAGCCTACTTTTTGTCTTATTCTATATATTTTTTCCTATAATAACAACACTGTCACGAGAGTCACATACGCCCAACAATGTAAGTTTCTATTAATTTTCAATGAAAGTTTCTTACTAGTAGAAACAAAAACTTAATAACAAGATATTGAAATAGAAACTTATTACCTCCGAAATCTTACCTTTAAATATCTCGCTCTGTGTGTATACGTTTGTGTGCTACGAGTCTATCTGAGTTCACCTGGAAATGTTTAGTAAGATTCATATAAAATATGACATGTAGAGTTTGCGTTATATAATAAAGAATTTTAAATATGAAATCAGTGTTCGTTATAAAATTAAAAATATTTAAATAAACGTGAGGAAAGAAAAACACAAGATTGTGGAGAAAATGCTATTTCATCATTGTTTGAGTGTCTACAATGACGGTGTACTCAAATAAAAACTCAGCATAGGTATTGACAATAGATACTTACAGGTTCATGAAAAAGTAATCCAAAATAGATTTAGAAATAGATATTATAGGCTTACTCGAAAGATGATCCAGAATATACACTGACATTTCACAACAGATATCATAGGTTTAAGTAGAGCTATTCCAGTATAGGCTTATTTAGCAAATAATCCTGAGAAAACGTTGATGGTAGATATTTATAGTATAGTCACCAACAACTGATGTTTGTATGTACAGTATTCGCAAAACATTTTATTTTTTAATTGCTACAAATGTAATTTTTGAGCTGTTACAAATATCTATTGATAATACAGGCCAACCAATTTAAACGTCATAAAAGTTTTTTTGGTTTTAATAACGAATTTTCCATAATTCCGCTACGCATATTTTGAAAATAATATTATTTTTCTCATCACATTAAGATATTTAACAAAGCTAAAACAAATTACTTAGATCAATTGACAACAAATTTACCAGAATATGTTTGGCTCACTTACACAGCTTCTTGCTGTAATAACGAAGAAAAAAATTATATTAGAAAAACAAAATAATATCAAAGTGTACGTACATACAACTACTATCTTGAAATGACTCGCCATGCGGCTTGTTAATCGTTTATATACTAGCAGAGTGTTTCTCGCGGATTCTAAAACGATCAATAAGATCGTCAAGTCGCGATCAGTCTAGAGAAATCTATAGCCTGTGGTTGACAACATTTTAAGCATGGCAAAAAGTGACCCAATTTTAATGAAAAGGATTCACTTATGAAAAATTACACCACACGTTTTGTGAAAAAAACTGTACGTGATGGAGAAAAATGGATTTTCGGATTGAGCGTACAGGAATTACTGTTGAGCGAAAGTTCGAGACAATAAAACCATTGCAAGCCAGTGCAATTAGCTGTTTATGCCATATCAACAGTAGACCAGAATTTTTAATGTGATCAACAGTTTCTTGCTTGTTAAACGTTTATTTTCACATTTAAAGTATTATGAGCATTTTTGTATATTATACACGATACTAAATACCTATTTTCTGTGTATTTCTTGGTTTTTATTCTGAATTCTGGTGATATAATTTTTCACTGCAACTGACATATATAACGCCATAATGCAGACTTCCATTTTTACTTAAACAACTATTCCCATTTCGTAGAAAAAGTCTTTGCAAACTACAACTAAACTACCTTGATGGTTTGTGTTTCAACAAAAACTAGGTAATCTTTTCGCCCTTAGGAAAAGGGGATTTTTTAAAGGAAGTAACTGAAATGACGAATTTATGAACGTGAATTAAAATTAAAATTCCTTGGGAGATTTCTTACAAAACATTATAAGTTAGCGAACAATAAATAAACATTTGTACTGAAGACCGAAAGGGGGATATTTAAGATGTATATTGTGGTGTCAGTATTTACTATAACACCATTTTAGCAACTTTTGTACAGCTACTTACATCACGGTGAAAATCACACGGAATCCTTCTTACTGGAACGCACCAGTTTTAGTACATAAGGAGGTGGAATATTTTCAAACGTGAGAGAAGAAAAGGGAAAAGTAATAACTAAACAACATATAGCGAGACAGTCGAACAATTACTGTGTAACTTTGAATAGTCAATATTAAATAACAAAACTCGATGTTCATTATCTGTTGTAAAGCACAAGCTACACAAAATTGTATCGAAGCCCAATTTTTACATTATAAGCCCAGAAACTTACCGCTGCTGAACCGCCGATGAATAAAATAACAAAAGAGCAGAATGGGAAAAGAAGGCTTCACCATAGCAACCAAAGTTAACGACATTCAAGGTAAAGTTTCTACAAGTTCATGTGAATTAACTGTGTGATGTTATTTCAGTACCTATTTCCATAGAAAAGCTATGCGAATGTACAGCGTTGTAACAACTTATCATCCTTTGGAAACTCAGGTAGGTGTACAGAGTTGTACGAGTTTGTCACCAATAACAGTTTGGTGTAATAACATAATACACCATGCGTATATTTGTAACTTGGTCATCACATCAAACATGATACCAAAATGTCAAAAAATGTATAGATTTATGTCAATTTAAAGAATGTGCAATGAGGTGTGAACACTTCACCTGATGATGTACACACATTCAGGTCATTTTAATTAAATGACAATAATTAAAGGACACAACATAAGGCTTATTTAGTGGATAATCTAGAAGAGAAATTGTCAATAGATATTTATAGGTGTACTTAAAGGATAATCTAGCCAATATATCAAATCAGAATATTCGAAGAAGAACATTTGATAGTAGCTTTATCTGAAGATTTGTAAGGAAACAACTTAAACATAAATAACAAGAGTTAGTAGTAACTTCAGGATATACACAACACCGCTTTACTGTCAGCTGAGGAAACAACTTGTATCACCATATAGAAATGTCTAAATGGCAGGACAAAGTGTGTGCTTTAGCTGCATAAACAAGAAGACATATAGTTTGCTGTGTAAGTACAAAGAACGATACATTGTACTTCCTGTAGATGAATAACGAAAAAGATAATGTTGGTTGTAGCTTT
This sequence comes from Carcinoscorpius rotundicauda, assembly GCA_011833715.1. Lineage (NCBI taxonomy): Eukaryota > Metazoa > Arthropoda > Merostomata > Xiphosura > Limulidae > Carcinoscorpius > Carcinoscorpius rotundicauda. The sequence continues at coordinate 169,233,808 of CM022391.1, read as the reverse complement.
TTTTGTAATGAACAAGACACATTTTTGACTGTGTGAGTACAACGAACAAGACAGTGTGTTTCCTGTAAACGTATAACGAAACAGGCAGTGTTGGTTGTAGCTTTTTTGTTTTTTTTGGTATAAATAACAAGACATACTGTACATAAGTACAAATAACGAGACTCAGATGTATAACGAACAAGGCAGTGTTTATTGCAGCTGTATAAAAACAAGTCACATTATTTGCTGTGTAATTACAAAGAACAAGACGGTGTGTATCCTGTGGGTTGGTATGTAACGAACAAAACATGGTTTGTTGCAGCTTAATAAAGAACAAGGCTAGTGATTCCTGTGGATAAATAAAGAACAAGACACGATTTTTTTTTATCATAAAGAGCAAATTTCGGGTTAATGCTTGATGTTTATACATAAGGAACCCAATACCGTGATTGCTGAAGTCATATAGAGAACAAAACACGGTATTTGCTTGCTGTAACTGTATTAGGAACAAGACGGTGCTTGTTGTGGATGTAAAATAGAGTACAGTGATAACATTAACGCCTGACTAGATACAGGACATTTGTTATGGTACTGGTACTTACGTTTTTCTTCCTAAAACTAAATAATCACAAAAGCAGGGCTACGTTCCAGTGACGTTACGTTTGCTAACATTCTGCGAGATAATCGTTCCACACAACTCACGGTCTTAACATTCGCGAACGAAGTCTTGAGTGCTAACCTATCAAGCTATCGCAAACAAATATGGCGACCAACCTAGACTTAAGCGATGAACAATATGGTTGTGGAAAACACTAAACACTTCTGTTATCACAGCCTTTATACAAACTAAAGCTATATTCTTTGAACTGAACCCTTCATTAATAACTACATTTAACAAAACTGTAGCCTGAAAACTTCGTCAACCTGGCCAACTAGCGATTACTGTATTTACAACCGATACATTAAGCAACCTATTTGACGACACATTGTCTGTTTCCCTCACAAACTCTCACTGTTTGTTTGTTGTCTGTTACGTTCACAACCATTAATGTTAACGTCACACACGATATCCTACCGGAACATGGCCTAGTTCTCATGCTGACGATGGTACGATGGTTTGTCTAGTCACGTGCAGTGTAACTCACCAAGTTAAAATACAGGTGAGAATATGTTAACACGTATTGTGCTTGATATCATCCAGCACACCTCAAATCCTTTTGTTACGTTTTCAAGTAGCATCAATACTTTAATATCTGTATATCTAATATTTCTGAGTGTTTTACGAGCTCCTTGATTCGTGAAATCAAGTTATATTTCAAGATCTCCCCACTTTCTCACACCACTGATCCTTTCATAATCCATTTTTTTAGTTGAACTTGATAGAAGGACCCTCAACAAAACTACAGCATAAGATGGTGTTATGGTAAATTACATGTATACGTATTATTCCAAAGAGCTATCTGGTGGCCCAGCGAGTACGGTCGTAACGCTAACTCTTAGATTTTGTGTTATATTAATAACTGCTTATGAAAACTAGATATATGGAAAGATGTGCAGTCTTCACGTCACATAAACACATATTGACTTCGTTTACAAATGTTTTTCGAATGCACTACGTCAAAAAATACTGGTACGTAGATTAACATCGATGAGCCACTCAGTGATAAAGCTGGATGTCTGCGGACTTACAACTATAAACCGGGTTTCGATACCCGTATTGGCAAAGCACAAATAACCCATTGTGTAGCTCTGTGCTTAATTTCAAATAAAGAAAAAAACGTCATCCATCTTAACGAACAACGTACAGTAATATGTAGCTCTAATCAAATGTATATCACTGTGAACCAGACGTTAAACTTAGCACCGAGGGCTGACAGTGTTATTAGTACGTGATGGTTTTGAATGCAGTTTGATCTATGGTTTGGATACACAGCAAGACATTCCTCCTGAAATCTGATACTCCTTATGCATGTCAACAGTAGCGTAAAACTATGTGTGTGTTTTAGTGCAATACGCTATGCAATGGGTTATTAAAGCTTTGTCCACGGCAAAGATTGAATCCCAAATTTTAGCGTTAAAAGCGCTGAAACTTGCTTCTGAGCTACCCGTAGACGCTGCTGATAAACATACATAGTTAAGTTAAAAATGCACGTTCCAGTAAAAATAATTATTTCAGATACAAATAAAATGTTTTGTTAAAATCTCACTTGATAACCCAGATGAAAACACCCAACGACTAGCTAACAAACGATTACTTTAGAAACTCGTTTAATACAATTATTTTTTTAAAATCACAACAAATTGAGATAAAACTGTCTTTCTACTTGTAAAATGGTTTTATTTACTACGTTAATGGACATCAGCAACAATGAAAGCAATTTGTCTAAAATATTCAAAAGTATGCTTTCAAAACAGTCGGGTCGTCTCACAGAAATATATTTACAATAAGGCTTAAGAATATATTCAAAACAGACACAAATGTATGAAAAAAGCTTTCATTTGCTTTGAGTTTGTGATTAACACAAATATTAAGCCATAACAGTAAGAAGCTGAGAATCATATTAAAACTTTTGTAAATACTGTTTAATTTTCATTAGCATAGACTAAATAAAGATATACGTTTCTAAAACAATAAATAACGGAAGATACCAATACCTAAAGAGGTTACAGTCTGGAGTTTTGGAATTACAGTAAAACATATACGTATCTAAACAAAATACTAGTTTAATGATATGCTATCAAATGAGTTGTTTATCTTAGAACTAAATGCTTCTGTTAGAAAAATACTAGGATAGTTTGACAGGAGCATTGAGAAGAATCAGTAGTTAATATAACAGCGCCTTCCAGCTTGGCTGAAGGGCAACTCAACTACAATGTTATCTGACCATTAACAACTTCAGCCACGCCTAGCTGAAAATCTAAGGATGATTTAGGGTTAGGCTATTGATTTTTTCCACGTCACTCAAGTTCTGCCCACAAGTTCTCTATTAGCCAATTAGTCTCAAGAAAAACTCCCCCTTCCACCTATTTTGCTCCTAGTAGAGAATCAACTGCCCGTTTGAGAGGTGAACAAATCACGAGGACTTGTCGCGTGCTTCAAAAGCCGAGGCGTTTATTCAGAGCACCAGAACTAAGAACATGACAGCCGAGATCCAGTAATACGATTATGAAACATGGTTTCACATTCCGAAATCCGTACTGCTCCTAGTAAACGCAACTGGCACACACGCGCGCGCGCGCATCTATTTCACTTGGATCTTGAGCACAAATAGATTATAAATGAAGTAGCTACAATCTTTTAGTGAAATCCACAGCTCAAAAATGTTAAACCCCTTCATGGACCCAGCCCACGCGAGTGCCCTTAAGTTGAGCCCACCGCACTCTATGACATGCGAATCGACAAGAGCCCACATGCAAGGAAACCATCAATTTCCAACTCAGGTTAACGGTTACGCTGCACCTCTCACCCATTCTCATCACCATGGGCACGTCAGCGGCTACGCTGCACGAGATTTTTTTCTCCGAAGAGACCATATGCCGACTTTGGCAAGTACTTTAGCTGCACACGACAGACCCAGTAACAACAGGCCCGAGCACCATGGGATGTTCGTATCCTCCTCAGCGAATCTCCACGGGTCTCACCACACGGGAGATCCTTCTTCGACGCATGTGCTCTTTCCTGGTTTGGAGTACTCAACATCTCCCCACAGTGGACACATTAACGGCCAAGTCAGGTTATCGTTGCCCAGAGTGGATATTTACGGACACCCAGACACATTTAACCAAATTACCAGTTCGAGGACTGATCAACTGACCGATACCTATGGTTCCATGAACATGGTTCCTCACGGCGCAGGAAGTTTCTTTAGGTACATGCGACAGTCAATAAAGCAGGAAATGACGTGTCTGTGGATAGACCATAAACAACAAAGTCCTAAAAAACCTTGCAACAAAACGTTTAATTCCATGCACGATATAGTGTCTCACATCACGGTAGAACACGTTGGCAGCGCTGAGTATTCTAACCATACATGTTTCTGGCAGGATTGTGCCCGCGAGTCGCGTCCGTTTAAAGCCAAGTACAAGTTGATCAACCACATACGGGTCCATACGGGGGAAAAGCCTTTTCCCTGTCCTTTCAGTGGCTGCGGGAAGGTATTTGCCAGGGGTGAAAACCTCAAGATTCACAAAAGAACTCACACGGGTAAGCCTCGAAATCCAAATATAGTTAGATATATAGTTTTTCGTCTTTGATTTGCTATTAAATTGTAATAAAACTGGTTTTAGTTCAACACACGTCCCTTAATTATTGACTGTGATGAAAATATCTTAAAACTGAGTCATCAAACTGCACATAGGCAGAGCATAGGTAGGATTTGTTTGTTTGTAAGTACAAAGCCACACAATGAGCTATTTGTGCTTGCCCGTCACGAGTATCGAAACCTGAATTTTAGTAGTGTAAGCCCTCAGACTTACTGTTGAATTCTGGGGGCCGTAAGTGGGAACTGCTATCTGTCTTAGAAAACTGCTCCATGTTCACCCGTATATTATGTCCTATAATTCAATCTTCATACCAACCGTGTTCTACGTCTGTAACATAATCCTCAGATCACTCGTGTTCTATGTCTATAATTTAATCCTCAAATCATCCATGTTCTATGTCTATAATTTAATCCTTAGATTACCTATGTTCTATGCGTATAATTTAATCTGCAGTTTACGGGCTTGTTGATCTGACCAGCGAGATCCTGATATTGCAACATAACGCATAACTTTATGATTTTACCTGCTACAACACTTACTCTGAAAAACTGGCCATACCCCAAACAGTCATTTCTTATGTAATATACATTAGAAACAATAACAACAACCATCAGTAATCAAAAGGACTGGCTGTCACAGTGGTTGCATTTTTGTTTACATGTTTTGTGACTCGATTGTTATTCGGGATGGTGTAGCCAAGAAAGTCATGAAAACATAAACAATATATTGCATAAATAGCTTAGAAAATGTGGATAAAATACTGACAGGATTTGTATCAACTACAACAGTAATTCTAGGGTTAAATGCAGCTGTTAGTTGACGTTGATAAATAACTGAACAACATCACTGAATGAAATCACTTTTAATATACTGATTCTTATGTGTGTGAGGGTAATCTGACAGCTACGTATAAGGATACTAAAATATCTAAGTGTCTAAATAGATATGAAATGGATGTTGTAACGTCTTTTTTTCCTTTCAGATCTCATAAAACCACTTTATACGTGTATATTCTCCGAGTGATTATTTATTTACTATACAAACATTAAATATTAGTCCATATGCGATAAGAACACTCGACTATTCATGGTGGCGTTATGATATTACAGTCAATCCCACTATTCATTGGTGAAGAGTAGCTGATTAGTTGCGATCTTTCTAGTGCATTGCTTCTACACCGGGACGACTAGCCTAGATATCTCTCGAGTAGGTTTACACGAAATTCACACAAACTCACACAATAACAATACGTTTAGGAATTTTATGGGTGCCTTTTTAATTCACTACTCGTTCCTCAAGCAAGTACCTTCGTACTTTACGTCGTATATGTATAGTGGCAACGTTACCTTTGAGTCTTTATCCGCATATATAAACAGTGTATAACTTCGTTTGTAATGGTTGCTGGCCGTACTAGTCAGGTGAGTTCCATGTTCTCCGTGAAGCGAAGGTGTAAACACGGGTAGGCGGAGTTGAGAGATCAAATATGGCGCAAATCTGACGGATAGAAGAATATTAGAGATGGGCAATTGTAATGGACCGTTAGAAGCCATTGGGATTGTATCCGTTTAACAACAACAGGGAATGTATGGATTTACAGTGATAAATATGCAGCATAAGATCTAACTACATGTGTATAAGTAAACAGTTGCAGGCCCACATGGCTGGACATATTGAAAGGAAATTTAACTGTTCTAAACAAAAGAGGTTTTATCCGTGCAAGTATTCTAAACACACGTGTGCAGATAATTACGTATAAACAGCTGTAGACGTGTGACAGAGCTTACCTAATTGACTTTAAACTACTGTAGACGTATGACAGAGCTTATCTAATTGACTCTAAACTACTGTAGACGTATGACAGAGCTTATCTAATTGACTCTAAACTGCAGTAGACTTTTACAGTACTTATCGAGCTTTGTCTATACTGCTGAAGACGTATGGCAGGGCTTAAAGAAAAGAAGTACATTCTTACATTGAACCCTTAACTTTCTGTAAGTAGGTACGAATAATACACACACATATATAAAACCAAACACAAATAAATCTCACGTGTGGAAAATATTAGGATGTTATACTCTACCCCATATTCTCTCTTTACGAATTTCTTCAACCGATTTCGTGGCTTAAAAGGTCACTCTTTAGAATATAATTTTATTGATAATTTATATATAAAAAAAATAAATACTGTAATTGAACTAAACGTAAATAAACTGATTTAAACACATATATATTTTCCAAATGTACAAACACTAAAATTAATTGAAATCTTATTCTAATTACACTTTCTTTTATTATTATAGAAATGTAACTTATTCCCTTACCTTTCGTAATTCAATACTTTTTACTTATTCTATCGTTCATTTTGTAAATCTTAATTTCTATGGTTTCACACATTAAACGGACTTTACAGCGACTTCTGCACTCCCCTCTCTGTCTATTTAAACTGGCGGTTAAAAAATGTAATAATTTTCGAGAAACATTTTTTTATGTCCGGAGAATATATGCATTTAACTCATCCATGTTTAATTGAAAATTGCATTAGAATGTTTATGTTATAAATTCGCAGTAAAATTAAGATTCTGAAGAGTGAACGTTGAAGTAATATAAAACCGGAAGTCACGGAAGCATATATCCTAGTGTTTTATTATATATAATTGTTCACTGGGTATTTTTTGGCGATATACTCAACGAGTTGCATTGTTACAGTTATCAACAAATTTACTAGGGCCTGGAATGGGCAGGTGGTTAGGGCGCTTGACTCGTAATCTGAGGATCGCGGGTTCGAATCCCACTTGCACTACATATGCTCACTCTTTCAGACATGGAGGCGTTATAATATGACAGTCAATCTCACTATTCGATGGTAAAAGAAAAGCTCAGGTGATGCCTTTCCTCTTGTCTTACATTGCCAAATTAGGGACTGTTAGCACAGATAGCCCTCGTGTAACATTGTGCTTAACAACAAACAGCTTCGCCTCATTAATTCTTAATACAAGTTTTTCGTCGTACGGTGATCAACCTGTAGATGGTTTGCTTGCTTTTGTATTTCGCGCAAAGCTACACGAGGGCTATCTGTGCTAACAATCCCTAATTTAGCAGTGTACCACTGAAGGGAGGTGAAGTTAAGTTATCAAGATTTGAGCTTATTTTGTAGTTAAATTATACTGTAGACTGTAAAAGTATCAATAAAATTTCTTAAAACTATTTGTATCTGCTATTCAGTTTAACAGATAATGCAAGTTTTAGTGCAAGAAACACATAATTATATTTACATATAAATATATAATTTTATGTTTTTAAAACGTGGATTGGCCTTTATCCTGTTCTTAAAATATTTATACGGAAGTAAAAAATAAAAAAAACACTTTATTTTTCGATTTCAGATAGCTGTTGTTCCATTTATCTTATACAGTTGTGTTAAGGGCAGGTATAGCCAATAACTGTTTTTTCTATTATTTTGGGGCTAATGATGGTTATGTGATTAGCGTGCCCACACTCTAAATCTGATATCCATAGCTTGCTACCAGTTGTCGCAAAAACGCTCTCCGCATTTTGGAGCCGTGAGTACGCTATAAGAACGATAATCAAATCCTATTATTCGATCAGACAAGGGTTGGCGGCGGTTGCTATTAATTAGTTGCCTTTCTTCTAGTCCATCGATTCAAAAGTAAGGACTTTTTTATGAAAACATCCAAACACTGGCCTTAAAGCCGATGGAGGCGCCTTAACATCAGCTGCTCTGGCAGTCTGTCCTGAGAAGATGGGGCACGACAATCTTTTCAGACATCTTATCCAGGAGTCTGAATTTATAACCCGTGGAGCTCGAAAGCCCTGGAAGGCAATTCGTCTAGGAGAAAGAACTCAAACCCCAAATCCATGTAGATGTTGCTCATGAGATTGGTTGGCAAGACATCTAGGAAAGGGAAACTTCGATGGGCAAGCACAGCTTCTTCACTATCCGTATCATTATTAGCTTTGTTTGTACATACGTAGCTGAAATTATTTGTTTATCGTTAAGCATAGGTGGCGGCCTCATTCCATACTATGCTTCAAAAACCCTGATTTTTTAATTTTTTTTATCGTACAATTTTATAAAACTCAAACTGTTGTCAACCGAATGACCAATTATAATGAAATCTACAGGACTCCTTTCTCCGACTTCATTTAACTAACAGTTAAATTAAACAGTAATTTAAAATAACTATACTTACAAACATTTTCTTTGCTTTGGTCAAAAGCATTTGTTATTATTTGAGATGACCGGCGTGTTTTCTCTATTGTTTGTAGCTCACACCAGGTGCGTTTTGAGTGATTAATTTTTCTTTCAAAGACATTAATAAGGCACGTAAATACAGAAATCGGACAGGTGTAAACTTGTATATCACTGTAATTGTATGGCTTTAGAGATGTGCCTTATACACATGAGAATTAGCAACAAAAAACCTACCGAGCCATCACACGGCCAGAAGCTATACTTCGTAATAAATGTTTGGTAATAAAATAATCTTATTTACGAAGCCATCTTAACTCTGATTATTCATTCTTCGTCCTTCGAATATGTTTAAAATTTACAGTCTGAAAATATTTCTTCTTGAATTCAAAGAATATATGTTTTTTTCAACATAATACTAGCTGCTTTTTTCTCACTTTGAATATAAATGTAGTTCGTAGTAATTACTGTTTGTGTTCCGTTTAAAATGTTTTTATACCTTTAGATTATATCAGCTGATACACTTTATGCTGACACATACAATTTAGTTTGTGTTCAATAATGTTAATTCAAGCGTAAATTATCGTACACTTGTGCTGTAAGGCTGTAGCGATTGGATATATATTTTTATAATTGTTAGTTGGCTGTAAGATCACCTAAGCTTACTAATAAATACATGTTACAATACGTTTCGACTAATAACTCGATGCTATATGGGTTATGAGTGGGTGTTACGCCATGCTTGTCTGTTTTGTTTGGTTTTTAAATTTCGCGCAAAGCTACTGTTGACAGGCTCTATATTACACAAAATGTCTTATTTTTATTATAGATATGTTGTTTCTGTTACTTCTCTGTGTGGAAGAACATAACTGAAGTATTTTGATGTACGCCGGTACATTGTGTAAAATTGTGGTTTTTTACACACTTGAGCTGTTTTATGTACACCACCCAATAACCAGTGTATTAGATCCGCACGTGACTTTTTCACGTAACTGCATCCTAAGAATGGTAAAAAAAATTAAGTTCTCCGTGACGGTAAACGGAGGCGAAACAGGAATATCGTGACCCTTATTGCAAATCTACATGCACACAGAATAAAAATTTTGCGAAGTTTGGTTTTACAAATCGCGTAATAAAGATTTTCCAGCATTATATAAGCAGTTCCATTACAGTATGATACAGCGAGAGTGTAAGCCACATGTAAAGTGTTATTGTGTATAATGTACTAAAAGTTATTTCAGCTTACATGACTCAGAAGTTATTATAACTAATGATGTCATTTGGTTCGTGGCCTTCCTTTTCACATCAGTTGTCGAAGAAATAATATACTGTATTACAGGATTGATGTGATCTAATGTAATTACTTCAATATCCTTTTGTATTACTGGTTTCATAAAATCTGCTGAAAGTGTTTTAATATCCTTCGGTATTAGGGGTTAGATGGGATCTTCTGTTAGTACTTTAATACCTTATTGTAATAAGGATTTGATGAGATATACAGTAAGTACTTTAATATCATTATCCTGAGGTTTATTTCTAGAACAAATAATATATATATATATATATAAACACTTCTCAATAAAGTGAAAGTTTTTTTTGTACTTTGTAACATATTTAGGCGTATTTACTGATATTACATAACAACACCGAAACATCAACAACCATGATCACATTTAATTTTCTTAAGGAAAGATATATTTTGCTTCCCTACGAAATATTTCTTTGGTTGTGGTATTTTCTATCCGAAAGCACAAATTTTATAAAATGTAAAATCAGTACTGTACACTTAAAGCAATTAAAACAGTTAAGTGGCCTGCCTAAAATGTCACGTAAGAGGTTAGGTACGTAGTATTTCGAACGAACCTGGAGGCCGTGAGGAGCATCTCAATGAGTGCGAGGTTAAACCTATACCACAACACGTGCAAGCATACAAACAATTTTAGTAGAAAAGACTTTGGAGTCGAATTTGTATTCAAAAATGGCAAACTAATCGAATTATCTAGTAAGAAATATCAGATATACGACACTTTCTAAACCTGGGTATCAGAGACAAGTATTAAAATCAACAGGATGATGATAGCAGTACTCTAAGTGTTTATATACCAATGATGAAATTCACACACTGAACTTTAGCATGCAAATAGCAGATCCATCCTCTAAATTATTTCAACGGTTTGATGAAGTTTAAAAAGTTTCCCACGCGCGCAAACACGTTACCTACCTCTTTAATTGCTAATTTTCGGCAGTAGAGTTTTAAAAAAACCTATGTTATACCTTTCACGCCTTGAATGAAGTATTTTACATAAATTAAGGCCAACTTATATCGAAAGGATTCCATCTGCAAAGTTAAATTAGACTGTTTGATTGACAACATGGCTGAATGTTTTGTTTTCTGCTATAGTTAAAGTGTATTTACGTCTTTAATTTCAGGCTATAATTACGGTAACAGATCAAGGTTTAGTTTGCCATAATAAACGCTCTGTCACTGCAACATTCTACAACGTATTTGAACAAGTCAACAAGGCATTTACGGATACGAGTTAGGGATAGCCTTCGTAAAATTGTACCTAGCCGAACATCATATGCAAATGTTAAAGTGGGAAATATAGTAATACTTATAGGCTAAAAATAAACATATAAGTCTGGCTCTATGGCATTTACGAAACTCTAATCATTACTACATGGTTTTCGTTAACCTGCAAGCTGAAAGTGAATAATTTAAAAGTTTAATGTTGAGTGGCTGTTAAACAAGCGATCGGAAAGTAACTAGTGAAGTGAATGTAATTACATACAATGATATATAGCAAAAGACAGTACAGATCAACTAAATGAAGTACCTCATTCATATTTAATTTCGTGAAAGTTCGTTTGTTGTGAAGCGCAAAGCTAGACAAGGGGCTATCGGTATTTTCTGATGCATGTTATCGAAGCTCGAAACCTGGGTTTGGCGTTATAACCCTTCGGAATCATTTCTAAACTAGTGAGGTGGGGCAGAAGGTTTTGAAAATGAAATAGTGTGTGAATTTATTTAATATAAATAAACTTATATAATCTAAACATAGGTTAATGTCTCTGCTACACCTAGTTTAATTAATATATAGTTGAGCAAACGTCCTCTGACAGGCATATTTCTATGTATATTTATCTGAGCACCTCCGCTGCAAGTCTCCGGATTTATTATGTTAAAAACTGGCTTTCGATACCCGTAGTGAGCATAGCACAAATAGCCCCTTTTTATGCTTAAAAACCAACAAACTAATTCATTTGTACGAATTATTGTTTTCAAACATTTTTTTTTACTGAATTTATTCTACATTGTTAACTTTTAAACGTTCTTTAAATGTATACAATCTAAATATTATGTCTCTCAAGAACTGTTTACTTGTCCATACCCAGGAATATTTTCGAGTAATTTTTTTTATTTTTGACACTACTTCACGATCACAGAAACTATGAATGCAATAAAACGTTAAAGTAATATACCAATACTGTAACTGTTTGAAAATAAATAAACGTTTTTAGGCCCACGATCGTATAAGTTACTATATATTTCATCATAATTTCTTAGAGTAAAAAATTCCTTGTTTGGTTTGAATTTTGCGCAAAACTACACGAAGATGTCTGCTCTCGCTGTCGCTATTTTAGCAATGAAAGACTAAAGAGGAAGCAGCTAGTCATCGCCACCTACCACCAACTGTTGGGCTACTCTTTTACCAACAAATAGTGGGATTGATCGTTAAATTACAGCGCCCACAGAAATGTCAAGCATGTTTAATTAATAGAACGAGGATTTGAACTCGTGACCCGCAGGCAAACTTTTGAACCTTCTTTTAATCATAACCAGTTATTTATTCCATAAATGAACAAATTTTCTCGTGGTAAATTACGGAGGTTAATGAATGTCATATAACAATGTCTTTTAGTCACAACTACTTGTATACATTCAATAAATGACCCAATTTTATAGTGGTAAATTGTTGAAGTGAACGACTGCACTTTCCATTCTTTCCAGATTATTTGATACTAAATATTCAAACCGGATAAGTCACACTTGTATAAATTAGAGCAGGTCCTAGCATCATTTTAGAGTATTTTTTGCTGTTGTTTTGAATTAAGCACAAAGCTACACAATGGGCTATCTGTGCTCTGCCCACCACGGGTATCGAAACCCGGATTTTAGCGTGTAAGTCCGCAGACATACCGCTGAGCCACTGGGGGGCAGTATTTTTTTTGCCACATTAATTTTAATAGCAAATATAAAGAAATAATGTCAGTAACACGAGTAAAATTTCAACCCCATTTTGAGTTTAATGGTTTTAATTAGTAGTTCATACTTTAAAAATTTAGTGTTGTATATTCTATATTTTAAAGTTTTTAGTGTTACAAACAGGAAACGTACATTTATTTTCAAAAATTTAGTGTCAGAAGCAAGAAACTTATACTCTTTATTTCAAAAGTTTTGTGTCAGAAGCAAGAAACTTATATTCTTTATTTCAAAAGTTTAGTGCTAGAAGGAAGAAACTTATATTCTTTATTTCAAAAGTTTAGTGCTAGAAGCAAGAAACTTATATTCTATATTTTAAAGGTTTAGTTTTACAAGCACAAAGCTTACAAATGTATTTAATAATAAGATAGTCCGCCATGGCCAGGTGGTTAAGGAACTCGACTCGTAATCTGACGATTGCGGGTTCGACTCTCCGTAACACCAAACATGCTCGTCCTTTAAACTGTGGGGGCATTTAATGTGACGGTCAATCCCGTTATTCGTTGGTAAGAGAGTAGCCCAAGAGTTGGCGGTGGGTGGTGATGACTAGCTGCCTTCCCTCTAGTCTTACTCTGCTAAATTAGGGACGGCTAGCGCAGATAGCCTTCGTGTACCATGAATAATGGTATTGACCGTCGCATTATAATGCCCCTACGGCTAAAAGAGCGAGCATGTTTGGTGTGACGAGGATTCAAATCTGCGACTCTCGGATTACGAGTCGAACGTCTTAACCACCTGGCCATGCCGGATTTCTGTATAGTTGCAATAAGTGAAAATTCACACAAAAAGGGATAATATTAAGCCCACTCATAAAGACATTCATATTTACTACTCACATTTTTCAGAGTAAACACTATAATTCATAAATATGCATATTAAAGATGGTATATCGTGACAGCCATGCCAATATGTCGACGTTTTTGTGAAAATGTTTCCTGAAAATTTTAAATTCATCAAAAGCTAATTAAATCAAATACTTAAATGAAGTAATTGCAGTTGCAAACTCGTTTTGTTAACCTAAAGATGACCTGAGTAGGTCGAAACGTTGTTCTGTACTTTAATTTAATTATTAATTCAGTCAAAGTGTGCATTACGTTCCTTGAAGTTTATTTATATCAAGATAACCTCCACATCAGTAAGTGTCTTTTAAGTTCTATAAATTATTTACTAGCAAACTGATAAGCGTACATCTTAATATTTAAAAATATTCACATGTGATTAGATAAATTATATTGAACTCTAAGCCCTTTTTTAGATTCCTTCCTCCCTGTTGGCTCAACAGAAAGTATGAGGATTTACTAAGCTAGGAAATTGGGTTTCGATACTCGCAGTGGGAAAATAACATATAACCTAACGACAAATAAACTTACTTAACATTAACGTTAACAACTGCACTGAGTATAGAAACGAAATGGAATTTTTTATTTATTTTTTAACCACTAGTGATACATACATGACATGAAAAAGGGTGAATGAACGTGCGGTGATAAAAGACAATTTTAGAGAGTAAGGCTACACTGAATTGTTCATGGGTCGGAGATTATTTTTACTTTTTAATCGTATTAAACGCCTCTTATTAATCCTTACATGTAAAGGGAGCGATTTACACCGTCATTCAATCAGTAAGCTTGGATTTAACTCTGACTTCCGTATTTCTCAAACACTTGTTCGGACACGCCTGCTTGTAAATGTGTTTTACGATTTGAGGGGTAAACATGGAAAATATAATGCTTGCAATAGTCAACAGCGCCAATGAACCCTGACTTGAATTGCAGCACACGTAATCTCACTGTGACTACCTCCGCTAGAGGGTGTTAGAAGAGCTCGCGAATTCATTTGAAAGGACAGAAATAAACACAGAAATTTACTATAAAAAACAAACAAGAAAAGCGATGAATAGATCGGATGATTTCATCAACCGCGTCTCACTATAGCTACGTGCTGTCTTTTGGAATGTTTAATAGGTTGGTTACATCTTTAACTAGTTATATCAAACAATCAGTATTTATATTACACCGATATAAATGGATGTTTGTTTTAGTTTCTCTCGTTTCTCTCTCTCATTACAAATAAAGAGTTCTTGGTTGTTTTTTCTGCCGTTTTGTATTTACTTGTGAATATTCTACAGATTAATTTATATGATAGCTGTTATATTCTTAAATAATGTAATAATACTTATACTCGTATTAGTGCACTCATCTGAGTATACATGTATTAACACACAGTTGTAGCACCGAGTCAGTTGTACCTTTCTTTCCACAGAGAATCAACATCAATGAACGTGAACTTGTAGTTGATAAAGTAAATTAGTAACGTTATCGAAACCAATTAAAATTAATCAAACAAATCCTTACAAATAACAAAATAGCGATCAATCGTATGTGGTAAATACGTATCTAGGTTATTCTAATTTTTCTTACAACTTCTTGATTATATGTGCATTGGTAGCTAGACTGATTTGAATTCATAAAGTATATTTTATATTCAAAACATTACACGCTCTTTGTAAATCTCGTTTCAGTTGATACAGTCTAAAAACACTCAGCAACTTGACAAACTATACGCAATGCATAAAAAAATGGAACCCATATTACAAGCATCTCATCAAATATAGTTTAAAACCATCTCCAAACATTGAATACCAACAAGTAAATAACAAACAGTGAAGACTATATTTTCTAATGATATTAGTGTAAACAACTGGATCTCAGAAGACAACATAAAAAATTATTTAAAGTATAATTTTATTTTTAAAACAATATCTTTACTTGTGACCACGCTTACTAATATGTACACCAGTAGACGATCAACTGACTAAGATTTTAAAATACTGAAAAAGCAAGTTTACTAATAAATATAGTAGTAATGTAGTAAGACGACCAACTAATTAAGATTTTACAATACTGAACAAGCATGCTTACTAATAAATATAATAGCAGCAGCGTAGAAAGACGATCAATCAAGCAGAATTTTACAATACTGAACAAGAATGCTTACTAATAAATATAATAACAGTAGCGTAGTAAGACGATCAATCAACCAGAATTTTACAATACTGAACAACATGCTTACTAATAAATACAGTAGTAGTGCAGTTAGACGCTCAACTAATTGAGATTTTAAAATACTGAACTACATGCTTACTATTAAATATAGTAGTAATGTAGTAAAACAATCAGTCAACCAGAATTTTACAATACCGAACAACATGCTTACTAATAAATACAGTAGTAGTAGTGCAGTTAGACGATCAACTAATTGAAATTTTACAACACTCAACGAGCATGCTTACTAATAAATATAGTAGTAGTAATAGTGTAGTAAGACGATCAACCAACCTAGACTTTACAATACAAAGCAAACACGCTTACTAATAAATATAGTAGTAGTATTAGCGTAGTAAGACGATCAACCAACCTAGACTTTACAATACAAAACAAACACGCTTACTAATAAATATAGCAGTAGTAGTGAAGCAGCAGTTCGTTAAGGTACTGAAATCCAATACACAGTTTTTTGGCTGTTTAAGCGTGACTATTCTTGTTATAAAATGATAAGTACCGACATTTTGTAGCAGTAGGTAAACACTAGGTTTATATTGTTTTTATTGTTGCCTATAGTATTTGAGATGATTGCAAATTGCAGTCCTCTTAAATATAACAAAAACTTTTTTAATTTTTCAACTTCACATTCCACGTTTATCGTAACCAACGTTCCTTGGGAGAAATTCCACAACAAACCAACTAAATAATGCACTTCACTACTCATTAATTAACTAGGTCGCTTACTAAATAACTCGCTCTGGTAGACTCAACACATCGCATCTAATTCCAGCCTAAACCATTCTTTATGTATGTGCATTAAACTGTTTCCTAATATTTTTAGATACTCCCAAACATTAAAGCGACTCGTTACGTTATGTCAAAATTCCTTCTGGCTAAGCAAGAATACAAATTTCTAGAAATATTTAGATAAGCATTATATAACCTTTAAATTTTACACTGGCACTCAGCAAAAACTAACCTTTATATTAGCAGTAGATAACAATAATTGTTTGTTATAAAGTAAAAAACAAACAAACTGCACAGTAGAATATCTGTAATGTACCCATTGAAGAGATCGGATTCCGAATTTTACCGCTGCGCTACCAGAGTGACAACAGTGAAGGTTTATGTAACAATCTAGGTTTGTTTTGGCAGTTAGTAACAGTTAAGAATGATGTCAACAGAAGGTAATAATGATGGTTTTTACAGCAGCAATAGACAGCACATGCAATATTTAAACGGCCCGGCATGGCCAGGTGGTTAAGGCACACGAATCCCTGTCCCACCAAACATGCTCACCCTTTCAACCGTAGGGCCGTTATAATGTTACGGTGAATCCCACTATTCGTTGGTAAAAGAGTAGCCCAAGAGCTGGCGGTGGGTGGTGATAACTAGCTGCCTTCCCTATAGTCTTACACTGCTAAATTAGGAACGGCTAGAACAGATAGCCCTCGTGTAGCTCTGCGGGAAATTCAAACAAAGTTTAAATAGCAAGAGACAACAGCAACAACAACAAATTTCGTTAGTAGATACTAAAACAATTGACAAAAGCCACTAAGGTTGGTGATAATAAATTCACAAGGTTTATCTTCGCGTCAAACCAGATTTATGCTGGTAGTGTTTTCAAACTTATTATCTCAATGAAATTTATTATACTACACTGCAAAACTTAGGAGAACAGCAACGTCACATCTACTGACTATAAGAAAAATACATTAATCTTTCAAAGGTAGAAATCGGTGTAGAAAACAAGATGTAATGCTGTATCAAGTAATTCTGAACGGATTTGCCATATCTGGATAAGTAAGTTCGTCTGTTTTGAATTTCACACAAAGTTACTTTATGACTATCAGCACTAGCCTATCTAATCTTGAAATAATATGTTAGACGGAAAACAGCTAGTCAACACCACCCACAGCCAACTCTTAGGTTACTCTTTACCAATAAATAATGAAATTTATTATCACTTTATAACGTCCCCACGGCTGATAGGACGAGCATGTTTGGGGTAGAATTCGAATCTGTGGCTCTCAGATTGCAAAATAAGCACCTAACTACCAGAGTATACCAAATCAGAGAGACAGCTTGTTTGGTTGTTAATTAAACTCTTTTTGCTAGTCAGATTTTGCTTTGTTAATTGCAGAAAATTATTTGGTTTTATATAGATATTACTGTTGCTATAGAGCTAATTCTTATCAGTCAGTTTAACTTCGTTTACATTTTCACATAAAAGTTTATTAATCGTTTCTGATCGGCTAGGTTGGCTTGGCCCCCCAGTGGCTCAGCGGTATGTCTGCAGACTTACACGCTAAAATCCGGGTTTCGATACCCGTGGTGGGCAGAGCACAGATAGCCCATTGTGTAGCTTTGTGCTTAATTCTAAAAAACAATTTTGTTCAGTCAGTCTAGTTTATAATTCAACGGTTTCTTAGTTAGTATAAATTGTCCGTTACCCAAGACTACAGCTATGTGACTCTTCCCAATCTTGTTGTGAAAGAAAAAATTGGGCAAAATTCAGGCTACTTCGAGCATCACACGGGCGAAATAGAAGTTAGTGAGAGAAGGAAAAGGCTATTAAACAAAAGCACTGACAGAGGGTCATGGCCATCATGTTGAAAAACTCGGGGAATGTGTTGAGGTGGCGGGAGAAAACGAAACATGTTTCACAGGCCATAACTGCCGTTTGTCGTCGTATTTACTTGTGTCTAACTTATCTGTTTGTATACGAGTGTCTGAACCATATCATTCACTGTACTTTTTATAACGAAGTCCTAAAACAATGACCATGGAATAGGCATGTACCTAATAAATGTAAAGTTTAAATTTAATAACTATACCTGTAATAATAAATACAGTAATAGTAGAGTAGTAAGAATGTTTAACAGGTTACATCACCTTGTTGTATAAGATGCTAACAAATTGTAACCAGCACGTAAATAACAAACAAGAAAGGTTATTTGTCTAATGATATTATGTGTAAACAACTAGATCTAAGTAGACAACATTAAATAGGCTTGTGTTTAATGGTTGTAAAATTTAAACGTAATGGTTCTGACTCGTGTTGTTGATTACCTTCTTATTATTCTTATCTTATTATTTTCATTTTCTTCATAATTGCATATTTTTCCTATTTTCAAAGTTTTACAAGCGCTCTTATGGCTGGTTTACAATAATAAAAATTAAAACAAGTCCAAAACAGTTGTTGAGGGAAGCGCCATCACCAACTTCCAGATTATTTTGGCAGTTTACTTCGTTTTGTTACAAAATTAAATAACAAATCATTCCAAAACAAGACACGTACATCAAACAGGTACTTAAGATGCCAACAATAGTACAATATATATCAGCAGCGATGATGAACCAATTCGACACTACAGAATAACGAAAAGTAGAACATTAAATTCGTAAATAAATTGGCAGTGTACGAAGAATATTGGAGTCCCATTACTTGGAACAATAGCTGATAAAATTATATTTTTAATAGTGACAAAATCCTTCTGGCAAAGACACCATAAGCTTAATCTTAAGGTAAGATGTTTAAAGCCTTCCTGAAACAAAGTAAAAAAAAAGAAATGTCATACACTTAATCCCAAAATCGTACTTAAATCATTAGATTTACCTTATGGAATCTTTACGCATATCCAGCTTGTTTTAAGTAACATTGTGTATTTCATTTCGCTAAATGATTGGTCCGGAATAAAGTCACGTGTTTGTAAGATTGTACGTTTCAGTATTTATAATGATAAGGGCCTTTTGATTAAGTCAGGCCTGGCATGGCCGAGCGCGTTAAGGCGTGCACTCGTAATCCGAGGGTCGCGGGTTCGCGCCCCCTTCGCGCTAAATATGCTCGCCCTCCCAGCCGTGGGGGTGTATAATGTGACGGTCAATCCCACTATTCGTTTGTAAAAGAGTAGCCCAAGAGTTGGCGGTGGGTGGTGATGACTAGCTGCCTTCCCTCTAGTCTTACACTGCAAAATTAGGGACGGCTAGCACAGATAGCCCTCGAGTAGCTTTGTGCGAAATTCCAAAAACAAACCAAAACAAAAACATTGATTAAGTCTTCTGAAACTCTTAATTCCGTATTTTGATAGAGATATAATTCAAGTAGTAATTTCGTTTTGTTATCTAATTATGTTTCTCTTGTAGTGTAAAATGTGGTTAATTAAGATGTTAATAACCATCTAGTCTTCTCAAACTTCACACCAGCCCATCAGATGTCTTTGAAAGAAATTAAACTAAAAGAAATATATTACTGATACTTCTTATCCTTAGGACATATTTCTGGGGAGATAAAACAGAAATAACCTGTCCCCAGTAACTTAGAAGTAAATATGCGGGCTTACGACGCTAACAATTGGGTTTCGATACCCACTATGGGCATGGCAGCGATAACCCATTGTGTTGTTTTATGCTTAAAAATAAATAATAAAGATAAAAATTAAGCCTATAATAACCAATCAATCTGATTAAAATACCAGAGTGTTCAAAATTTTCCTTTCAATGGAGTCTTGGAATGTCTAAAGTATTTTCTCGATAGAGATATGGAATGTCCAATCTTTCCTCTCAATGACTGTAAAACTTAGCCGAGCATTTTATTTATAACCATCCAACAATTGTTTTTGGCGCACTGCTGTTTCACACTTAATTTTTAACTGTCTATTTCGTCAATAATTACCAAAGCTTGATTGAAAAACCACAGTAAAACATCATGCCTGTTATGCTCAGATATCATATTTGGCTAACTAGTTATGTTGAACAGGAAACCCAACTTTAGGCTTGGCAAAAACAAATTCATAACTTCTCTGATTGATTAACTGATTGTTTTAAAATAATCAGAAATATACGCAATGGGCTATCTGTGTTCTGCAGACATTCTGCAGTGCCACTGGGAGGAAAGGGGTGAAGTAAATTATCCGTTAAGAACTAATTAAAGGGATTAGATTTTAAATTCATAATTCATGTTAATACTTTCATTATTAATTTATTCCTTCAAGTATATGTTTACTTATTCCTATGTCCTTTTAAAAGTGCAAGAACCTGCTAGAACTAGAACATAACTCCTGCTCGAAAATTTTTTCTCAAGCAAGACAAAAGTTCTGATAACAGTTGCGAATGGAAGTAAAACTGTAAAAAAAGCAAATAAAGAAAAAGGTTACTTTCAGATATAAATTCGAAAACTTAAAAACACTCATCGATCTCACTCCTGCTTAAACACCTTACCTGATTCGCTGTGTGAATTGTACCTCGTAATAGAAGAATATTGGGTAAATACAGAGACATCACTTATGGATGGGGTAGAGTTAATAATCTTCGCCTGCTTCTTTTCTATTAGAGTCCAACGTGAAAACACTTGGCTCTTTTGAATAAATCATGCAGCTGTGACATGAGAGAGCTTTGATTGTAATGTTTGGAGTTTGTTAATATGAAGTACGAGTGCGCCTGTAGAGGAAATTTTCAATAACCATGTTTTGTTTTCTAACAACTTATCTATTGATGAATCACGTGGTCCACTTATTAGTGAACGCTACAAGAAGTCAACAGATTGAAAGCTTATATTACAGTTTGATTAACTTATCCATTGGTCGCCGTGACAACAGACTATACTGGAATGTCGCAGCAAAAGTTAATTTATCGAAAAACACTTCGAAATGAGCTCATACAAATATATTACAATTGAGGGCAAAATAACACGTTTAAAATAAAAAGAAACGTAAAATTGCACCTCGACATTGAGATATTAATAAAATGATTAGAACTGCTCGACATCTTTCAATTCTAAAAAACAAAGGTTAAAAAATGCAACTAGTTTAAAAAATAGTTTCTAACTTCTCTCTATCTTTCTGTATGCTAAAACAACCCTAATTAAAATCTATTTGGTGTAAAAAAGATCCATCCTATACACTTCATAGCGGTAGTACTGATGTTTACGTATATCAAGTATTGAATACAATAATTACCATCTGCGGTATGTAATACCGGTATGTATGTTTAAGAGTAAGGCTATATTGAAATATAATAGAAACCGAGTTTCTTGTTTTGCTTGTTTTGTTTTTGAATTTTGCGTAAAGCTACATGAGAGCTGCCTGTGCTAGTCGTCCATATTTTAGCGGTGTTAGACCACAGGGAAGGTAGCTAGTCATAACCACTCACCGCCAACTCTTAGGCTACTATTTTACTAACGAATAGTGCGGTTGACTGTAACATTATAACACCCCCACGGCTGAAAGGATGAACATGTTTGGTGTGACGGAGATCCAAACCCGCCACCCTCAGATTGCCCGAGTTTCTTGTGTTAGTCTAATCAAGTCTCACAGTACAGTATTTTTGATAAGGCAGATCACAAAATCAGGCATGGCCAGGTAGGTTAAGACGTTCGGCTCGTAATCTGAGGGTCGCGGGTTCAAATCCCCGTCGCACCAAACATCTGAATTCATTCACAAATACTCGAACATACCCACCATACCAGATAGACTCCTACATATTACAATAATGTACTTTAATAAAAATTGGATGAAAAACGAATTACTATGCGAACTAGACAGGTACCTCTTACATGATGAAGCTAGTCCTAAATATCTCTCCCCAATTAACTTATACTACAAATACAAAGATAAATAAATTAATGACGTTAAAATATATATGTATATAAACTTTAAATATTAATATTTATAGTTTATTTATTTATGTATTTAAAAAAAAAATGCCACCAGCAAACTTGACACACTGTCAATAGAATATATAAATAAAACTGTATAAGAGCCAAAATACATGGACATTGCCCTGAAAAGGACCAAACATAAACAGCCAAGAAAATAAGTACAGGGAGGAGGAGGAGGTCAAAGAGAACCTGACCCTCCAGGGCATGAACATACCCAAACACGATTGATTGATTGATTGATCACTACATACGAAATGTATTTTATTCAAAACCTTACTGTTTTTTGCACGTGTAGAAGTATATAAGTTAATAAATACAACCATACAGCTGACCACAACTATATAGCTCAACACAAACACGCAGTTTTGTGTTAAATTATGAAGCTACTCATGTCAATAATGTCGATATTCAAAACAACTATCAAGCTGTTGACAATAACCATATATGATCGACATAATGTTGCTGCTAACAAAAACCATAGAGATACTCCATAGTAATATGCATATATACATACACACGAGATAAATTATTGACAAAAGAAATACATGTAAGTACGCAAGTAATTCTATGGCTTCTCTGTCCTATTTCAAAACTATGTTTACAAGGCTTGATTTTTAACACTAGGGACGTTTTGTTTATGCTGTTCATCACAATCTTAGACAATGGGTTAACTAATCCACCGTAGACATCGAAATCCAATATTTAGCGTTATGAGCCCTTAGACTTACCATTAAGTCACCAGGGAGCCACTAGGGACATAGTTAGGACAAAGCTTGTTAAACGCCATGTATTTTGGATGTATTTCTGTTAACCTAAAATGTTAAATACGAACGACACAATTCGTCTTATTCGGAATTGTAAAGAGAGGAACAATTCTGTTTGATTGCTAGGTTACATCATAACAAGCTCTTTTTTGAAAAATGTTAATAATGAAATTTTCTTTGTGAAGAATGCTGACTGCTGACTAAAATATCTACAGTTATTAGCATGTAATGATAATTAATCATTATAGCTTTAGTCATTTTATACCTCCACACACACACACACACACACACAAATAGGAAAACTCAAGATCCATCGTTGCTCAAGCCCGTATTAGATAACAAATAAGAAAATGGCGTCCTGTCTGAAGTTAGTCGAATAAAATGTTTTGTACATTAACTCTTACTAATTCGCCAGTCCTTCTGATGCGTAAGAAGTTAATTCAGGCAAAATAAAATAAATAACATTAGTAGTAAAAACATATATTAATTACTTAGTGTTAATCAAAAATCACAAAAGAATTCTGGTGTTTAATGACGTAAATAAAAATTTAAAAAAATACCAGTTCACCATTTTGACCTGGTTCACAACAAAACAATTTAGATTGTAAATGGTGCCCCAACAATTATAACATCTGTAGTATTCCTGCTAGCCTATTGAGCCCTGGCGTCTGACGAAAGGTCTCGTCGGCACTGAGTATAGCAAATATATGACAGTTGGCAAATTACTGCTTTTCTTCTTTACTTTTTCTCACAAGTTATTACAATTAAACAAGTAAATAATTATATTCATATGTTTATAAATTTGAATAATTCAAACTTTTGATTGTGATTGGTCTTGAAGAATGATGGAGGAAGGAAGTTTTGTGAAACGGGTTTAACATTAAGATCTCATGTTTTAAGTTTTTGTGTTTGTTTTCTAAGTAGTATACATTGTCTCTTGTGCAGGGGAGAAACCTTTCAAGTGCGAGTTCGAGGGTTGTGACCGAAGGTTTGCCAACAGTTCAGACCGAAAGAAACACTCTCACGTGCACACCAGCGACAAGCCTTACAACTGTAAGGTCGGAGGCTGTGACAAGAGTTACACCCACCCGAGTTCGCTGCGGAAACATATGAAAGTGCACGGGAAATCTCCGCAGCCGACTAGTACAGCCTCGGGTTCTACGGGTAGCAACAGCTCCGTATCAGACTACGACAGCGACACGCCATCGTGCGCCACAACAAGTAGGAACACCTATAATAGCAGCGCGCCAATCGGTCCCCAATCGACAGTTATTGTGCAGGGTTCGGACTCGCACTGCCATACCACGGTACCACTGTTTACAAACTCCGGGTTTGGAGGGTGCGTAGGCCACTCGACTAACTTTAGTGAATGGTACGTGTGCCAGTCTTCAGCAGGTATGTCCACACCTCCGAGCAACGAAAACTCTCCTATGTCCGGAATTACTCACCATTTTCACGGGTCATCGTATTAAATTATACGTGTACAGAGGTGATGAATTAACGTTTTTGCAAATTACAAGACTTAGTTAGGCGTTGGCCAACTGAACATGGATGGGCCTCACTGTTTAGATAACACGTCCAGTCAGTTTACGGTTTCTCAGCTCTTTCGACAATGAGGGCCTGGCAGGTTTGATATGTACATTTCTTTTTAAATTAGGATTTCAACTTAATTGCACAACACTGGTGGCCATTAAATCCGTAACAAAACTGATCATTGTACAGAAATTAAATGTGCTCTGAAATGAGACGATTTAACAGAACTGACCATTCTACAGAGATTAAATTTGCTATTATATGAAATGATCTCTGTGTGTATATTATAAATATATTCCATAAATTCTTAATGGCCGACGTAAAACTCTTTAGAAAGTTGGATTATAATAAAGACTGAGTTTCTGAAACCGATGGACGCAATGTTATAAAGCTCGGTGTGTAAACTAATTTCACCAAGCAGAAAACAAGATTTATATCGCACTGCTTGAATTTGATCTTGGACAAAAGCTTGTGTACCTACGATATACCACACGACTGTCTACATTTATTTCCACGTGGTCATATTGGTCGAACCCAGTAGTATGAAGAAAAAAATGAAGTGTCTTGTGAAAAAAAAATGAACGTTCACTGCCTTTATAATTCCATTAACTCACCAAGCAACGTAGCTTCTACACATTTCTTGTTGTTTTTTATACAGTGCGAAACTTTAGGTCTTGTACACAATTTAGTAAACGTATAAGTAGCACATTTCGAGAAATTCTTGTTATTTTCCATAAAATCTGCTAAACTAAATAATGTTCATTACATTTGGCAAAGATATTTTAATACTTATGTCATTTCATGCTGGAAGATATTCGTTTTTATGTTCACACCTAAGATCCCGAGATAATGCTAAATATCGACGTTAAGATGCGAAAATATACATAAAAAAATCATTATTTGATTAGTGACGTTTTTCATCCTTGGATGTTTGTCGTAACCTAAAACTTAGCAATTTTTTTCTTGTTTTTACGTTAACATATATTTAAATTTTGACCAATGAAACCGCGTTTCGAACTGTTAGCACAGATTATTCTGATGCCTCTAGTAGTTAGAAATGTCATTATGACCACTTCGAAAGACCATAAACCATAAAGCCAACAGACTCCAATAAACGGTATAAAAAGAAGCGGCTTTCTTCTGTAATTCTCAGAACTAAATGTTAAAGTGAACGTAAACGATTTAAAAAGAGATAATTTCAGATCAAAACTAATTGCATGGATATGCATATATATCTGATCCCAAAACAAACTCATTAACTACGGTGGTTTGTTTTGTGTGTGTGTGTTTTCAATTATTACTTGAAATATCTAATTGCTAAGATATATAATAATGAGTTTTGTGTTATTTTTCTCATTTAGTTGAACTATATCTTTTGAATACACGTGCAATTCCATGAAAAGTTTAAATGTTGATGTCAAAAATGTTGGCATATATTATTCCAAATGATACACAGGCCTTGCATGGCCAGGTTAATAAAAGAGTAGCAAAAGAGTTGGCGGTTGGTGCTGATGACCAGCTGCCCTCCCTCTAGTCTTACACTGCTAAAGTATGAACGGCTAGCGCAGATAGACCACCTCTACCTTTACGTAAATTCCCAACAAAACAAACCAAATAACACAGATTTCTTCTATACAAACTTAGTGCAAAAAATGTGATGACATATATTGATGTGGGGGAATATATTTTGAATTTAAAATATATTTCGGAATTTTTGTTAAGGACAAGTTAATCAGATGTTATTATTATTATTACAAACATTTTTAACAGTAACTAGCAAAATATACAAACACGGAAAGAAAATAAGTACATTACACTGAAATGATAAGTTATTTTTTAAAGGAACGAATGTACGTGGTGAGAAATGTTTGATTTGCTGATGAAACTAACAGCATTAAGATATAGTTCGCTGTAACAGAGATTTATTTCCTGCGGAAGTATTTTCAATCGGTTTCAAAATCCAAACGAGTTAGAGTTTAACGACCTTCGGGTGTTAATGGGAGGTTCGAAACCGCCTCTTGGGGGTGTGTCAATGACTTTCTGTCATCGACTAAATCTTGTGAAGCCGGTTGAGAAGAGTTCTGTTAAACCGTAGGCACTGTTGACTGAAATGTTTTTTTTAATGTTTGCAGGACCGTATGGCCCAGACTATCAGAGACATTCGTGTATTGTGTACTTAGAGTTAAGCGTTGACAAATGTTCAAATGATTAACATTCAATAAAAAAGGAAGCTAACGTACTTATTTTAAACACTGTATTTACTCTTCTTGGTAAGACCGTACATAACCTGCCAAAAATAGACACTAATAACAGAACATTGTTCTACCAATGACATGGTCAGTTTTTGTTGTTGTTGTTTTTCACATGTTAATATTTTATTGGCACATTAAAATACCTTACATGTTAAGATAGCATTGAAGATGTCCAGAAACAGTTTGTGATACAGTTACAATGAATACAAGTCAAATAAATGTACAGCTATGTAGTTAACTACAGGCTGTAACATTGACCAGTTACGTGTCGATTTAGGCCAAGCAGAAATTAGACACTCTTGAAGATGTTAAATACACTTGCAATAAAATTGTATCTCAGGACGGCTGTTACGGGAATTAACACTTTTATTGATAAGGAGAGAACAACGTTTCGATCTTCTTAGGTCGTCTTCAGATTAAGAGAGGATTTGAATGTGTCCAAAATCTCTCCTTATCAATAAAAGTGTTAATACCCATAACAGTCATTCTGATATATAAATTAAACACCGTGGGTGTTTCAGCAACTTATTACTATTTTTCCGTAATTAATGCAACATCATTACCAAAACATTTACGAATGTTAAGACTCAATCAAAATAACGACAATATTTAATCTATATCAACCTAAACATCGTTGACGTGATTTGTACTAGGTTACGATCACCAAGACTACGCATGTCACTTAACTACTTGCATTACTAAATAAGAATTAGGACCTAGTAATAAAGAATATTAATCAGTATCTAATGATAAAATAAACTGACTAACAATTATATTTACGTGATCATTCAATACTAGAAAAACTGATATAACCTGGCAGAAATTTATCAGTTTATTACCACGGAAACATATATTGCAAATGATATGCATTAATTATATTTATTCAATTTTTATAAATTGCAGGATTATATGGTATGAAACGATAGAGGGTAACAAATAATAAGAGAACTGACACCAAGAATAATTTATTAAGTGTTAGATAAGTATTCAGTTATGTTAACTCCTTCAGTATAGCCTTAAAATATCAGTCTTTCCAGTGCTACCACGATACAGTATGAATCATATATATCAAATAGCGTTTAGTCCAAGCCTTATTGATATATAACGTTCGTACAGGCTGCGAAGGATGACCTTTTGGTTGGTATTTCAAGTGATTTGCATCACAATAAAGCTGCCAATAATTATCACATCCTTCTCTTCTCGCAGGATTCGGGGTTCTAACAAAGGGAGTATCATAACACTACAAGCGTACTTATTGAATGTTACACGTCGCTAACGGCAAGTACTCTAGCCCAATATTAATAATTCGATTGTTTGTTTATTTTTCAATTTCGCACAATCGCTTTTTAAGAAAAGCTACACGTGGGCTATCTGCACTAGCCGTTCCTAATTTAGCAGTGTAAAACTAGAGGGAATGCAGCTAGTCACCACCTACCCACCGCCAACTCTTGAGCTACTCTTTTACCAACGAATAGTGGGATTGTTTGTTTTGTTTGTTTTTAAATTTCGCACAAAGCTACTAGGGCTATCTGTGTTAGCCGTCCTTAATTTAGCAGTGCAAGACTAGAGAGAAGGCAGCTAGTCATCAACACCCACCGCCAACTCTTGGGTCTACTCTTTTACCAACGAATAGTGGGATTAACCGTAACATTATAATGCCCCCACGGCTGAAAGGGCGATCATGTTTGGCGCGACGGGGATGCGAACCCGCGACCGTCAGATTACAAGTCGCACGCCTTAACACGCTTGGCCATGTTGGGCCTAGTGGGATTGACCATCACATCATAATGCCCTCACGGCTGAAAAGGCGAACATGTTTGGTGTGACGGGGATTCGAACCCGCGACCAAAAGTTCGAAACAATTCAATTTATCAAGTATTTTTTTCTGATAACATTCTTTTATGTAACCAGATGTGAACGAAAACTACTAATCTAGCATTTCAGTTCAGACGTGTAGTATGGCCTGACACGGCCAAGTGGTAATGGCGTTTGACTCGCAATCTGTTGGTTGTGGATTCGAATCTCCGTCCCATCAAATATGTTCGCCCTTGGGGTGTTATAAAGTGTGGGACAATCCCACTATCTGTTAGTAAAAGAGCAGCCTAAGAGTTGGCAGTGGTTGGTGATGACTGCTTGGCTTCCCTCTACCCTTTCGCTGCTGAATTAGGAACTGCTAGCGTAGATATAGGCCTTATGTAACGTTTTTAAGAAAAAAATAATCTTGTTTGAAGTTTCTAGTTGTTTAAACCTAAAGTCTCGTTTTTCTATCTTTTGCTGAAGTAAAGCTCAGTGTCTAAACCTTTGTTTCAAAACTCTCTTGACAACTTTGGATCATATATTTCGATGTTTACCTTTCCCTCGTTTCAGCACCTTGATATCAGTTTAGAAAACTTACGCATTTTGATACACAGTTTTTGTTTTGTTTTCACCTATGTTTTAACATTACAGTAAATCCAGTATTTACATGATGGTGTCACTTAGCGTTGAATGAAATTACTAGGTAATGTTTATTTCACACTCACTTACTGGCATTTCTGTCAGTATTATTTCGTTTTCCAACCGTCTGACTGAGTTCAAGCTAAGGGCTCCCACCTCATTCGGTTCCTCTTCATTAGACCAACAGATGGTAAAGTCCTCAAGATTGGCGTAGGTGTGAATAACCCATCCGTGTTTTTTATTGTGTGTAGACAGAGAAATGATGATGCTTTCATCAGTAGTGAAGAAACTGAAGTTCTTGGTATCATCAATCAGACAACTCAAACCTCCACGAAGGACTCACATAAAAAAATACCACTCAAACCAGCGAAATTTGTTCTCGATTTATAAGATCTGTGTCTTCTGACTGTCTTCCCGGTCGCTCTATCTCCACATCATACTCGGATAATAAAAATGCCGAGTTTTTCATTTCAGCCAAATTTTTATTTTGTGTTATTACGTTTAATGTTTTATTTATTGTTTCCATCTAAAAATTTGTTCGAAATCAATGCTGCAATAATATAGAAAAGTTGAATTAGATTATAACCAAATATGTCAAGAGGTTAGCAAGATGAGCTTAGAATTTGAAGGTTCAAAAATCGAGTAAAAATATAACGATGAACATGCTTCGCGTTTTCAGTGTTATAACTGGAACAATCAGTCCCACTGTTCGACTTAGTGTAGGCGGCAGGTATAGCTAACTGGTAGTTATCCTTCTAGTCAACAACTGTAAATTTAGGTTGGATATGCCAAAACTTTAGAGGTCTCTGACTTGGCCGTTTAAATTGAAAAAGAACAATATTTCATAATGGCAATTTCCAACAAAAAAAGACTCCAGAGATTTCAATGTTTGTACGAATGTATCGTATTGGTTAGCGATGAACAAAATTACGAAGGTAACATTTATTTCACACTAACATACTAGAATTTTTGTCAGTATTACACACAAACGTTTAGTTCAAATTAAAGGCTCCCACTTCGTATACGTACGTGTATTTCATACTAACGATTTTAAAGCCCAGCACACGTATGTATACAAGATAATCAATACGATCAGGGAACGTCAAAGAAACTCAAGTTCTTCTACAAATAAAAAAACGAATGTGGATCACTCAAAATTTTACGTGGGATAAATTCATGTGGAGAGAGAGCCATAACTACGTGCGAAGGTTTCAAAGCTGTTGCGTGAGCGACGTAATTTTCACTATTCTGCGATAAATCGCTCAAAACTACGTGGTGTAAAATAATACGTTCCCGGTTTTCACTCAGGAATTCCGAGTTGTATTTTATGGCGCGCGGAAAGGAAACTTCAACTGCCACTATAAATTGATGGTTGTCTTATTAAGCAAAGTTGAATACCAGGGAGAATGAATCGAATTCATTATTGCATCAGGAAAAAAAAAAAGACCAGTTGTCTTATGTTTTCTGAACGAGGAAAGATGGCCCACAATGCATCACTTAACCATGTTAAGTCAGCGATGGCGCCAATAAGACTGACCTCAATGTTGTAACCCATATACAAATTGTCTAATCAAAAGTCAAAATAAAATGTGCTCATCCGAAATTTTGTTAGCCACTCAAGATATTTTACTTATTCAAAGCCATACAATACAGACCCTTTTAATACTACAGTTTTAAATCTTGTTAAATTATTTGATTATTCTGGTACTAATTGGACAAAGAAACTTCTGTCCGTTTTGTGATGAAATAAATCTTTACTTTAGAAATCATCATACATACTGGCCCAATTTATGAAGGAGAGGTTAATAGACAAAGACTAAAGTAATGTGATTTCTTATTAACATTTAAATATATGACCCAGTTACTTTAAAGTAAAAATATGTGAAATATAGCGATAACAGTTTCGAATAACAAAGCCTGGTGTACAACAGTGAAGCAAGAAAGGATTATACTTCATTCACGACTACATTCGAGATGTTATAAGACGATTAGAGGAGGTCAATGAAGGTACAAGCCTTCGTTAAACACGTAAACGAATGAAAGGCTGAATAGATTTACCGCTGTTGTTGGCCTGGCAATGATCAGGTGATTAGGGACGCTCGTCTCCTCAATCTGTGAATTGCGAGTTCAAATCCCCTTCCCACCAAACATGCTCACCCTTTCAGCCGTGGAGGCGTTATAAAATATCACGGTCAATTCCACTATTCGTTGATAAAAGAGTAGACCAAGAGTTGGCGGAGGATGGTGATGAAGCTGCCTTTCTTCTAGTCTTAATAGTACTAAAAGGGACAGATAGCGCAGATAGCCCTCGTGTAGCATTAGGCGAAATGTGAACAAACAAACCGATGCTGTTTCAGTGGCCATCCTTAGGTCTGTTGGATTTAAAATCCACTCCAACTAGTAGAATTTTATTGTTTTTCACGTAACTAAACTGCTAAGGCTCTAACTATAACACAAACTGTATATAAGGTTAGAGTTAATTCAACAAAAATAAAAAACGATTCTCAAAAACCACTTATTCATTCTTCCTCTCTCTGTATATATAAAATGATTAAGTGCCCAATCGAATGTATTTTCCAAAAAGAGCTTTATTCAAGAAGTTTCCGTTATGCTGAAATTCTTATTATTTGTTTATGGAATTTCGAGCAAAACTGCACACGGCCAACGACATCAACTTCCAACTTTTAGGCTACTCTTGTCTTATACAGTAGTAACGTTTGAGTGTCACTCTTGTAGAACTTTCAGAGTCCAAGATTACAGAAAATGACTTTTCAGCAAGTCGCGAACATAAACCTTCGTGTTAACAAACCGAACACACTAATCAGTAGCCTAACACTTGTGAGATCGATTATGTGTAATTAGTAAATTTGGTTTTAAATCTCTGTTTTGTGCACTTTCGCTTGAGAAGCACGTGTTGTTTGGCATGTTTTCTTAGGTTAAAGTATGGTATCATCCGCATGAAGGAGTTTCATTTTAAAAAGTGGAGTTCAGTGAATGTTTCTGTGTAATGATTTCACCAGCAGTTGATACGATTTCGGCTTTAGCCTTCAGATTACCGAATTGTATACACACAAACTGTTGGGTAAACATACTGAATTATATTGATTAATATTGTTTTGGCCTTCTCAATGTTCACTGCAAAGATCTGACCAAAATTATTACGTAAAACACCTTACATTTCATGTAATACACACCGTAGACTCGTTAAATATTTCATTCCCAATCAGAGATGTCGCTAGGTGTGTGAAAGATTTCGGCTTCTAGCCATAGGCGAAGAAATTTTTGGTGTTTCAGTATAATATCGATTATGATTTTCTATTTTGATTTTTCAAGACACCAGCTAGGGATTCGCGGCACGGACACTGTATGTCTGTGCTCTGGACGTCTCTGCCCTCAATGTTTATTTGTTACAAAACGTGCCATTTTCATAAAATATATGATAATGAAAGTGTTTTTTTACGTGTTTGTATTATGTAAATTGAAAACACATTTTGCCTAAACCTGGTAAATTGATTCACTGCCTTTGTCGTTAATTGCATAAATAGATTCATATTTTGCCAACATTTGGTTTTCATAAAGTGGCAGCTTCTTGTTTCATTGGTTTATGTGTTGAATAAATAAAAATGCGTAAAAAATATATAGAAAGAAAAACTGCCAGACACGTTCAGTATTTCTGGTCAATCATGGATCTGTCTATGCGTCAAACATAGCTGTATTTTAAATTGAGTTGCTGGAGAATTTCTACAAGAGTTAGTGTAAAAATTAAATTATTGAAATTCAAATAAGTAAAATTTCTTAGTAACAGTACTGAACACGAGGTAACACAAACTTTTCATGTGAAAATGAATAATTCGTTTAGATTTAAATAGTATAACACAAAAAAATGTAAGAATATGTCACAATATATGCAACTCACAAATTTAACTGTAAAAGAATATTTGTATGTAACCAATGTTCTTCCACAAATAAGCTCTTAAAATTTTTAAAGAAAACCTATAATTTTTAAAGCTTCCGTAAGAATACTCCACATAGTTTGTGTATTTTTCAAGAATACATTTACATGGGAAAAGAGGAAACTTTGAAACGTCTCTATACATTATATCGTAAATTTTGAATTGTAAAATATTTTACAATTTTGTTTTATCTCTCATCTCTCACTACATATATTTATAAAGAAACAATGAGAAAGAAGATATTCTATTCAGGTATATGTCGTTTATAAAACTTGCGTATATCTTCAACTGACACTATGGCGTGAAGAGCTGAAACAAGAATGACAATTAGGGTTAAGAGATCTGAAGAAATTCACTAGGCCTATATACTTTACAATCTGAAGATATTAAACTTAAAAATAAATAAAGCGTTTTAGTAAAACATCTGTACTCACATACATAGTCAGGAGACAAAGAGGCTACCAGTCTTTAGCTTCTTCCCCTTCCAAAATTTCGTAGAAGACATTTTTTATTTTCTCTTCGGTTTTATTAGAACCTAAATAAGCCATCTTTTAACTGAAGATTTTGCCACGACAACGAAAAACGGTAAAATGACTTTAAAGTAGTCTTTTCGTAATTTGTATATTTACAGCAATGATTGTATTGCGTGCTTGAAATCTTTTAGTATACTGAGTGAATGATATGTATCTCAGTCGTGAAAACAACAAGCCTTTCATAGATAAACGGTTTATTCTACGAATCTTCTGCTGAAACTAAAACACAGCAACAATACAGAACAGAACATTGCATACCCCTAGGAGTACACAATAATCATCCCTCTAGTGGAATATAATTTACTTTATCTTTATAAGATAAATATTTTTTATCAGATCTAATTAGGAAGAATCCCGTACTCTCTAAATTCAACTCAACAGAACTGCTTTAATATTTTTTTCTTCTGGGGAAGAATTTGGGTTACCAAACAATGTAACAAGAATACCTCCCACTTTTCTCTTCATCTCTGATTGTAAGTTTACATGATAAAACACATAACGATCACAATCAACTTAGTTTGAATAACAACTCTTAAACTTTGATATTAAAGGTAGTAAACTTAGTTGTATATTTGATTTTTAGGTGGGCCTGGCATGGTCTAGCGTGTTAAGGCGTGCTCTTCGTAATCCGAGGGTTGCGGGTTCGCGCCCGAGTTGCGCCAAACATGCTCGCCCTCTCAGTCGTGGGGGTGTTATAAGTGACGGTAAATCCCACTATTCGTTGGTAAAAAAGTAGCCCAAGAGTTTGCTGTGGGTGGTGATGACCAGCTGCTTTCCCTCTAGACTTACACTACTAAATTAGGGACGGCTAGCACAGATAGCCCTCGAGTAGCTTTGTGCGAAATTCCAAAAAAAATAATTTTTAGGTACACTTTTCTGTTCTTTCGTAACTAAAAATGTTTATAAGATTACATGCCTTACTAGTAGAACTTCATTACACTCCACCCCCAACAGAATCTACGAAGGTTTCTTCCCTTAAATCTCGCTGTATTTCCTCTCATTATCGTATCGGAACAAACCTGAATACCTTAATATAAATCAAAATGTTTTCTTCTGTTTCAACCTGTCTATATCATATAGTTTTGAGTCCTAACAGAAATGTAGAGACTTTTCTAGAAATAAGCTACAGGTGTGCTACAACTCCTAATTTGCTTTCTCTCCGCAACTTTTGTTGTTTTGATTTTTTAGGCTACAACCCTGTAGTCTACCGGTGACAGCACATTGTGTTTTGAAATCGAGACTAACTCCCAAGTCAATTTGTTTTTATCGTTTCCAAAGAAATCAGCAATTGTATTTGAGGGAAAGAAACTACAACTTTCTGTATAGACCAATAATCTTAATGTATTTTTATGTACTTTTTATTTTATGACCTGTTTTTTTTCGCCCCACACACATGAAAAAAAATTCTACTGGAAAGTAATTCTTGTAAACTAACTCTGTGGACACCACAGATCCTAAAGCTATCTATGATACAAAAATTACCACGGCTCAAAATGGTAATAAAATGGCCATAATAAAACACAAGCATAAGTTTTTAAAACAACTATATTATTTGGAATACGGACAATGTCTCACCCAAATATTTTTTACACAGTCTACCTTTTTATTTATTTTTATAACTTTTTTCAAGACATCTTATGAATTTGTTTGTTTGCAATTTTTGGTTTATTTGTTTTAATGTAAGAAATTAATTATCTTAGGAAAATTACTTCGAATTAATGTTTGTTTTCAAGTGTGAATCTAATTAGGAAGGTAATTTAATAATTATATAATTATAGCTTGTATTTTCAAATATGATAAATTACACATTGCTATGACAAATTCAGGCCTGGCATGGCTAGGTTTTTTCAGCCGTAAAAGCGTTATAATGTCACGGTCAATCCCATTATTCGTTGGTAAAAAAGTAGCCCAAAAATTGGCGGTGGGCAGTGATGACTAGCAGCCTTCCCTAACACTGCTAAGATAGCGACAGCTAGCGCAAATAGCCCTATGTAGCTTTGCGCGAAACTCGAAAACAAACAAACAAAATTTCAGCCCTGTGTTGCATAAAATTGGCCCCCCATTAGAAAGAAATGGTTCTTTACAATAAATCAATTGGCAAACACATTTTTCATTCGAATACAATAGATTGGAAATTTTCAGAAATGATTGGAAAATAAAAAAGGCATACTTATAAAAAAAAACAATTTTGTCTAAACACAAAACAAAAATGACGATTCAATTAATGTAAAGTAAAATTTAGAGCAATTGTCCACAATTGAAACATCGTTTAAAAAAACTTCTTGAATATTTATATTAGAGAAATTTCGGTGGTTTACTTCATTTGATTACTGCATTCAAGTCTTATAATTTCTTACAAAGTATGCATTTTATATTTTAGAAAAGTAACGCCAATTTATTTGCAAAACTTCATCTTTATAAATAGGAATGCAACATCAAAAATTAGTTTGCTTTAAAGCGAGAGTCAATCAATGATTATAGAGGTGAGACATTGTCCTGGATCCCGAATCAGTGACGTGAATTGATGAAAAAATAAACCAAACCTTCAAACCTTAGATGGTTTTAGATGAAAATATAATTTATTCAAAAAGAGGGTTGAAAAAAATAATAAAATTAAAAATGAAACAATTAAGAAAACAAAAGAAAAGCGTTCATGAATAAAATAAGGCCAACCTTCCATATTTTAAAATAATTTATTCACAGTTAAAACTCCTAAATGTAAAAAAGGGGACCGTTTAAAAACTGCCAAGTCAAAGCGCTGAGATCAGCTAACTCGTCTAATTGTTCTTGAATATTAAACCCAAACAACGACATTTACAGATAACCTCTCTCCATTCACCCCAAATATACATATATATATCGCTATATATTTGAATGCCTATGTAGTGTTCA
Source organism: Carcinoscorpius rotundicauda (assembly GCA_011833715.1). Lineage (NCBI taxonomy): Eukaryota > Metazoa > Arthropoda > Merostomata > Xiphosura > Limulidae > Carcinoscorpius > Carcinoscorpius rotundicauda. Next base: position 169,197,027 of record CM022391.1, on the reverse strand, counting down.
TATAACTCAACGTTTTACACGGTATCTCTGCATACCTGAATGTTTATATTGTGTCTCTATACCTCAATCTTTGTCCTTGAATATTAAACCTAACCAACAATGTTTACAGATAACCTGTCTCCACCCACCAAAGCGAAATATTTCGTCATTAAGCTTGTCTTTTCATAATGAAGCTGATAAGAATTGCAGTACGTTCCGTCTTACAAACATGTATAGTAAGATAAGAAATTAACTTTACAATATTTTGAACTTAAGTTCTTGCATGAACGCTCCACATGTTGGCCAAAAAGTAACTGGACTTTAGAAAGTGTATTGCAGAAATATATTTCCAGACAGCGACACTTGTTCAGATACTATCCTGTAAACGAAAACTAAAATAAAATGGAAAGGGTCACTTCAAAGAATCGTATTTTATTTTTGGAATTACTGTCGATACCCCTTCTGGAAACGATAAACGCCATTACATTTGTGATGAATTTATTGGTTTTATTATGGCGCAAAGCTACACAGTAAATTCTCTCCACGTTGCGGGTATCGAAACCTGAATTGTACCGTTATAAGTTCTCAGACTTGCTTTTGAGTTACACAAGACAAATACAGTTAGACTGGCCGTCACATTAACCCTTCTCACGGTTGAAAATATAATCATGATCGGCGAAGAGATTAGAGCACGCCAACCGGAGAGTGCGAGTCGAACGTTCCAATTACGAGGTCTAATGAATTAAATTGTATGTTTACATCTAGAAACGTAATAATAATTAAACATTTATTGAGATGCTGTTAAAAACAAACCGAAACCACCGACTCTCAATCGTGAACAGGTGTGCTTTCTACACTGCAACTAAGTATATGTTTAAAGGTTTGATATTTTTGTATAATAATGCTGCATAACTCCTGAATGAATAGGACATCGTGCATTCATTAAATGTCTCTATATTTCAGGTATTTTTTAAACATATTCTGAAATCCTCTTGAAATGGGTTTTTTATTCTGTCAGACTTATTTCCACAGGTGGATCGACACACGTATATGTAATGTAAGCTGTGCAGCATTCACAGCGACTGTTAGCATTGGATAAAAAAAGGTGTTAAATATACTTAATTTGAATAGAATTAAAAACGTGCGTTGTTTTATTATAATACAAGTCTTATAGCATTGGCCCCCTGCCCCTAACTAGTACAGCGGTAAGTCTATGGATTTACAACGCTAAATTTACAACCCCTCAGTGGGCTCAGCAGATAGCCCGATGCGGCTTTGCTATAAGAAAACACACACACACAAACACATAAGCATTGGCACCCCAATGGACTAGTGGTACACACTTGCAACGCTATTATCAGAAGTTCGATTCCCTCGTTGAGCAGAATGTATGTATCCCATTGGGTAGCGTAGCTCTAAAACAATAACGTTAATATTAGTCAAAACGCCGACCAATTTTATATTTCCAAAAGAAAGGCCACAGATCCAACGTAAGAATATTCTGTGTACTAAAGCTTTCAGCCACAAGGCGACTCCAACCTGAAGATGTAAACGTTGCTTTAACCTATCTTTCACTGACTCTTAATTAAAGAATATATGCTTTACAAACAAACCAGTATCAGAAACCTTCTCTTATCAACAGTTCAGACTAACTCTGATCAAGCAGCTCGGAGATACTTTCTGTTATTAACAGTTCAGCCTAACTCTGATCAAGCAGCTTGGAGATACTTTCTGTTATTAACAGTTCAGACTAGATCTGATCAAGCAGCTCGGAGATACTTTCTGTTATCAACAGTTCAGCCTAACTCTGATCAAGCAGCTTGGAAATACTTTCTGTTATCAACAGTTCAGCCTAACTCTGATCAAGCAGCTCGGAGATACTTTCTGTTATTAACAGTTCAGACTAGCTCTGATCAAGCAACTTGGAGATACTTTCTGTTATTAACAGTTCAGCCTAACTATGATCAAGCACCTCGGAGATACTTTCTGTTATTAACAGTTCAGACTAACTTTGATCAAGCAACTTGGAGATATACATATTTGCGGTTAAATATTTTAAAAAGTCACAAATAAATGTTTCGGTTAGAAAAGTTTTTTCTTTAAATAGCTCTAATTAAAAACACTTCAGTAAATAGATTTCATTCCATGTCTCTAACGATTCACCCAGACTATTGATTAATATGATCATTTATTTCAGTAGTACAGCAGTGATGGATTACATCGCCAGGTGACGGGGGCAGTGTTATCATAATGGTGGTATATTCTATGATCTGTCACGAGAGACCGCAACATAGAGATATTTTGTTTGAATTTCTCGTTAAGCTACTCGGAAGCTAACTGCATTAGCTATCTTAGTTTTCAAGCAATAAAACTAAAGAGAAGGCTGGTAGTCAACATCACCAACCGCTAATTTTTAGACTACTCTTTTAGTAATGAGTAGTAGGATTGACTACAACATTATATTACTCCTATGGATGAAAAGCCGAGCATATTCGGTGTCAAGGTTTGATCCCGCAGCCAACAAATTGCGAGTAGAATGCTTTAACCACCAAGCCATGCTAGGCGTACTGTTAGTTTACACACCATGATAGGATGTAGGTATTAGTTGTTTGAAATTAAGCAGTAGGTTAGTGGTGCTCTGCTCACCATAGGTATCGAAACCCGGTTTCTAGAGTTAAAAGTCCGCGGACATATCGCTCTATCACTGGGGGAACTGTAGGTAATAACAAAGTTTGAAGAAATTTAGCATGTAAACAGACATATCTGATAATCGAACAGTGAATTATTGCGTTATTTCATGAAGATATCGTGGTTAGATGTTTTTAGAAGAATATTAACTCTGAGTAAATGTTTTTGTTGAAAATTAATAACTCGTTTTTGAAGAGTTGTAGACCCTGCATTGCTAGATAGTTGGAGAGCTCGATTCGTAATATGATAGTCGCAGATTTGAATCCCTGTCACATCAAGCATGCTCGCTCTTTCAGCCATAGGGACATTATAATGTTACGATCAATCCCACTATTCGATGGTAAAAGAGTATCCCAAGGGTTGCGGTGGGTGGTGATGACTAGTTGCCTTCCCTTTTGTCTTACACTGCAAAATTAGGGACGGCTAGCGCAGATAGCTCTCGTATAGCTTTGTGCGAAATTCAAAAACAAACAATCCCACTATTCGTTTGTAAAAGTACTAGTAGCCTAAGGGTTGGCGGAGGGTCGTGATTACTAGCTGCCTTCCCTCTAGTCTCACACCGCTAAATTAGGGACGGCTACCGCAGATAGCTCTCGTATAGCTTTGTGCGAAATTCAAAAACAAACAATCCCACTATTCGTTTGTAAAAGTACTAGTAGCCCAAGGGTTGGCGGTGGGTGATGATTACTAGCTGCCTTCCCTCTAGTCTCACACTGCTAAATTAGGGACGGCTAGCGCAGATAGCCCTCGTATAGCTTTGTGCGAAATTCAAAAACAAGCATAACACACAAAACTCTTGAACTTATCAACAAACGAATGAATATTTTACTGTCGTTTTTTTTCTCTTGTTTGTTGTGCTGGTTAAATACTAATTTACTTCAAGCCTGTTCTGTTGCAGTGCCACTAACTTTTAAACACTCGGAATGTTCCTTATTTCTCATAACTGATGTTCTTAGATCCGAAATGTTACCACACTTGTTTTAATAACATTACAAAGTTACTATGTGTTGTTAGTTATTAATATCAACAGCCTCTGATTTAAAAATGCTACATAATGAGGTACCTACATTCTGACAATCGCGGGGATTTAATCTTAAATGTTCACATTATATGAAGGTAATTTTAAACGTTGAAAATATTTAGTTAATATAGAAGTTCATTTAATGTTTACGTTCTTAAGCAATTGTTTCGGAAATGCCTGAGTAGTTGTTTTTCAAAATATTTTGTGTTGCGTTCTAGATGTCCGTGTTAAGATGTTTTTTTCAAACTCTGCATGTCTTTGTTGTTTGTTTTGTTTTTCATGTTAAATGCGTCAGTTATTTTCTTTCTTATTTTTGATTTAAAATTTTTATACATTAACTGTCAAATTTTGTAAAATAATTTAATTTTGTCATTAAATATAAAAGTGAATTTTGACTTTTCATATTCCTAATCCTATCCTTTCAATTTTTTAACTTTTTTTTGGGAGGGAGGTGATGTGGGTCTTAGTTTAGTGTTTTCTTTCCAACTGTATATTCTGAATAGTTGTAAAGAAACTGCCCTCGCCCAGTTAATTCCAGCAGGCCACATATTCCAAAGTTCAGACATATAAATCCGTTATGCAGAACTGTCAACCTGTTAGATGACAATTAACCATCAACGCCGTCTGCCTACTCTAAAACAAATAAGAGGATTGGCTGTCACAGCTATAACACCCACACAGCTGAAAGTGTGGAGCGTGTTCAGCAACATATCGAAACTGAAACCTTCTGATCGATTCACAGTCTCGGAAGCTATCCCTTTAGACCACACCCAGCCCAAACTAAATGAAATATTCAAGGTTAGCTTTCGATAATAAAATATTTAAAATAGATTTGAAAACCTCATGCTTTCACCTACCAAATACACCCGCCAATCGTTGTTTAACTTCTTGGACGTTTAATATGATGTCTTCCCTCACACCCGTTTAACTAGATATTATGATACACGCTTTTATTGTACGCTATGTTCTAAAATTACGCACACCAAAAGTTAATAACTATAAACAAATAGTGGGAAAAACACAAATATAGGTTTATTAGATGACAAAACGTTTGATGTATTGGTTGTTATTCAACATTTTAAGCATGCTTAAGTGTCACATTCGTCTCTTTGAAAGTATTTTTAAACTAAAAAAAAGAAAGTTACATTAACAAGTTAATAACATTCCAAGGAGAGCATCGAAAAAAATACACGAGGGAGAGTAAACGTTAGTGCTTTCTGGTTTAGGAAGCATGTTACATTTAACATAACATGTAAATTATCATTAAATCGTGTCATCCCGATAACATGTTTAACAACGTTTTGAGCCAATAAGCAATCGGCAAACCGACCTCCGAAGCTGGCGTTTTTGAACGCACATGCAGTTCAAAAACTATTTAGAGAAAGCGAGTTGTCTGCTGGTAATCCTTTCTTGTCGTCCTGGTAACGAGTCAAAGTGACATTTAATCACATCGGGTGGTAAAAGTCCCAAGAGGTTGTCTAATGGAGCTGGTTTTTGTTCAAGTGGACCTAATATTTATGGCAGACCTATCCGTATGTGTCACACGACAAATGTAGTTTGAGAGACAGTCGATGTGAAGATAAAGAGCTTCTTTACCTATTGCGTATAATGTAGAATATAATCACATGATGTATCAGTGTTTTCTAACGCTACCCAATGTTCGAAAGATAACTTCTACTGAAAATGTGATTTATCAGTGCTGCCATCAATTCATCCATTTTCTAGGAGTATTACGACAGTAAGAGGTGATCCAAATGGTCAAAACTGTGACAACCTGACACAGTCTGGGCTTATATTTTTAAGAGTGAGACATTACTTATCAGTTGAGCAATCCGACTTGAGACACGGACTACTTTAGTGACTCCTTTAAATCACTGCTCCACTAGCCAATATAACTTGGGCGTATAAATACAGTATGGAAAGCCTTTTTCCGTATAGTTGTAATTCTGACTTGTTATTATTATCTGTTATTTACCATATAAATTATTAAACATAAAAAAATGGCTAAAGTTTAATATTAAGGTTTTCGTTTAAGAAACGTGTTCAAACATTTCAGGAACACGTAGAAGCAGTCCGTTAAAACCAAATATACTAGTTATTACACATTTCAAATATTGCTCTTAGAGACCCGGCATGGGTAGGTGGTTAGGGCGCCCGACTTCTAAATCTTACGGTAGCGGGTTCGAATCCCCATCGCACCAAAAATGTTCGCCCTTTTAGTCGTGAGGGGATTATAATGTGGGGTCGATCCCACTATGTGTTGATAACAGCGTATCCCAGAAGTCGGCGATGAGTGATGATCACTGGTTGCCTTCCCTCTTGTCTTACACTGTCAAATTAAGGGCAACTAGCGCGAATAGCCCCTGTATATCTTTGCGCAAAATTCAAAATCAAACAATCACTCTTAAATCTGATATTTTCCTTATGTAATTGAAACATTAAGTCTAACTTCTTATATGTAACTTAAAACGTTACTTTATGACCAATAAATCTTTGTTTACTGAATCTCATTTTCTAGACACAAGTTTAGAATAACTTGCATCTTGCGTAACCGTGAAATGCATCAATTTTACAAACATAAATCCAAGATAGAAAAGTATTCATATGATAATATGGGACGTATTGGTCCATCTTCATTCCAGCAATTAATTCACACGGTATCCCTTACACAATTAAGTTATGGTCTTTTTCTTTAAACGCCTCTATCAAGTCTTTTTACTTATTAATTAGCTCCTCTGACCTATCTTTCCCTTCATCATCACCACCACAAACACTGCATCCATGCTATTCTCTCCACAGACTATTTTGTCGACATGTCTTGTCAAGGAATCACTTGTAACTATAACTTCCTTATCATCCATATCTTTCACTGACTCTTTAGTTTTACTTTCCTTCAATACTTTATTATCTACAGAAGCCAAGTGCTGAATTTGTTGATAAATGGAATAGACTCATTATAACTAAATCCACTACTTTTTACTCTAATAGTAATCTTTCTATCTTCCCGTATGTTACTGTTAGCAGATGTATCCCTTACATGTAAGAGCTTCAGCCTATCCTAAAATACTACAGTACTGCCATTTCCCACGGTCTACACTTCTCTTTATCTATCATCTCTACATTGATTAGAATAGCATTGATTACAACATGCAAACTCTACATAAAAATTGCACATCTTTATTACTATCTTCCTTAAATGTAGGTGCCAGTTCCTAGTTCCCCAATAACACCTACTTATTACACCCATTGCATCAAACAAACTGTGAACACTTAAGTGCATATGTTAGACGTATCTAACTAGAAGTTGAATTTAATACAACTAACTGTGTGTTACAGAAGTTGAATTTAATACAGCCAGCTGTATGTGTCATACGTGACTAACTAGTGGTTGAATTTAACACAACTAGCTGTGTGTATCAGACGTATCTAGCAAGAAGTTAAATTTAATACAACCAGATGTGTTTGTTAGACGTGTCTAACTAGAGGTTGAATTTAATACAACTAGCTGTGTGTTGGACGTGTCTGATTAGAGGTTGAATTTAACACAACTAACTGTGTGTTACAGAAGTTGAATTTAATACAACCAGCTCTGTGTTGGACGTGTCTGATTAGAGGTTGAATTTAACACAACTAACTGTGTGTTACAGAAGTTGAATTTAATACAACCAGCTCTGTGTTGGACGTGTCTGATTAGAGGTTGAATTTAACACAACTAACTGTGTGTTACAGAAGTTGAATTTAATACAACCAGCTCTGTGTTGGACGTGTCTAATTAGAGGCTGACTTTAACACAATCAGCTGTGTGTGTTAGACGTGTTTAAATAGAAGTCGTATTTAATACAACAGTCTGTCTGTGTCAAAAGTTCAATTTAATAGAAATAGATGTACGTGTCAGAGGTGTCTAACTTGTGGTTGAATTTAACACAACTAGCTGTGTGTCAGACGTGCATAACTAGAAACTGAAATTAATGCAACTAGCTACGTGTATTAAACGTATCTAACTAGAGGTTGAATTTAATACAACTAGTTGTGTGTGTCAGACGTATCTTACTAGAGGTTGAATTTGACACAACTAGCTGTATGTATCAGAAGTTGTATTTAATACAACTAGGTGTATGCGTCAGATGTATCTTCCTTGAGGTTGAAATAAATGCAACTAGCTGTGTGTATCAGACGTATCTAACTAGAGGTTAAATTTAATACAACTAACTGTGTGTATCAAACGTGTCTAACTAGAAGACGAATTTATTACAACTAGTTGTGTGTGTCAGAGGTATCTAATAAGAGGTTTAATTTAATACAACTAGATGTATGTATCAGACATATCTAACCAGAGGTTGAATTTAACACAACTAGTTGTATGTGTCAGAAGTTGATGTGAATACAACTAGGTGTGTGTATCAGACGTGTCTAACAAGAAGATTAATGTATTACAACTAGCTGTGTGTGTCAGAGGTATGTTACTTAAGGTTGAATTTAATACAAGTAGCTCTGTGTATCAGACTTATCTAACTAGAGGTTTAATTTAATACAACTAGCTGTTTGTATAGACGTATTTATTCACGTTTTGCAAAACATTTTTACTGAGATATTCTTGTTTTCAAATTGCAAAGATTTTCATTACTTTAATCCATTTCTTCTTAACTGAAGATTCTGTTCGGCTTTGTTTTAAGAATACTTCGTTTTATGTGAGAATTTTTCTCTGAGTTTGAGATTTTAACTATTTGAAAACATCTTATAACACGACGTGAACCAATTACTCACTTTCTCGACGCTGAAATCTCGTTCTTAGATGTTTACATTACAAAGTATCTTCATCATGCAACCATCCAGTTCTTCTAATCCGAAGTTTCCTCATGATGCAACTATCCAGATTTACGAACCTGAAATATCTCACGATAAAGCTACCCGCTAATACAACTGTATGTCTACGGATTTACAACGCTAAAATCGGGACTTATATTCCTTTCGGTGGGCTCAACAAATAGTCCAATGTGGCTTTGCTATAAGAAAAACAAACACACATGTACGATAAAACCATCCATTTCTGTGAATCCAAAGTGTCTTCCTGATGCAACCATCCAGTTTTAAGAACCTTTTTTCGAACCTGTTAAGAAGTATTTTCATGATGTCACCATCTAGTTTTAAGTATCCGAAGTGTTCTCGTGATCCAACTATCCAGTTCTACGAACCTGAGGTGTCTCACGACAAAACCATTCATTTCTACGAATCCGAAGTGTCTTAATGATGCAAACATCCAGTTTTATGAATCCGAAGCGTTCTGAGTGAGGATCGCATCCCCGACATCTCTAACTTAAGTATCTACAACTGCATCTCCATGATTCGAAGTTGTTTTAAAATGCAGTTCACTAAGTAACAGATGCTTCACCAAGACTGTTCTAAGTGACTGAAGTATGTATATTCATTTCATAACTGTTGATTTAGTTGTTATCGGTCGAAGCAATAACAATCTCAGTTTTACAGTTTGTTAAAATACTGTGAGTAAACATAAATCTATACGTAGAGATTTGAGTAAACTTCACACTGTATTTGTTACTGATCAACAAGAAATAAAAAAAAGGTTTGTGTGTGTGTGCTACGGAAGGAGTGGGGAATTCCGAAATATTTTGACCGTGATGTTCAACATATCTAAAACGTACACACTTTATTTAACCTAACTGGAAATACGAACGACTCGTAGAGTTTACTCAACGTTCGACTGTAACAAAAAGGACGAACATTCGACAACAATACTTCTTCTGCATTATATAATGGTCAGCCAAGTAGATATTGGTAGACTATATATTCAGTCCTCGTTATTCTAGTATTCATGAAATTCAATAGTTTCGTAAGATATATGGAGAATTTTCCACGTTTTGCACAGAGATCGTGTTTTATGTTCTTCAACGGTCGAAACTTCTTGCAATGTAGATTTACTAGTTACTGATATAGAAAAATATCAAAAATGGAATTTAGTACCGAAGTTACTGGTCCTCCACTCAAACTTCCCAGCAAGGCGTCCCTCAGTGGGACTCCACATCGACCGAAGAAACCAGCCTGCGAAGATATGAACGGCAGGGTAGCTCGTACCATCTTGGTTCACAGACAATATCCTGCCGTGCACGAGACGGATCTCATCGCGTCTTGCCGGCTATTTTTGCCTAAAACTTACGGCCGGAAGATCGAGCAGTGGTATACGAAATGCAGAAATGGCTCTGAAAGCTCGAAGTTTTATTGGTTTGATGGCTAACGAGCAAATGGTTTATCAGTTTTCTAGTTAACACTGATCGAATGTTAGATTGTGAATAATGAATGAGTTAATTTTGGTCGTGTGTTTGTTGCATGGGTCTGACACGCTTAGCTTTTTGTTATTTTTTTACTCCCCAACCTCGTGTTTTAGTTTCACATTCAACCGTTAAACTAATACAAACTGTCCCCAGTCTTTAAATTGATACAAGCCATCCCTAGTCTTAAACTAATAGAAAGTATCCACAGTCTTTAAATTAATACAAGCTGTCCCTAGTCTTAAAATTAATATAAACTAACCCCAGCCTTTGAACAACCTATCTCCAGTATTTAAACCAATACAAGCTATTTCCAGTCTTTAAACTAATACATGATATCTCTAGTTTTTAAACTAATACAAGCTATCCCCAGGAAGGAGAAATTACAAATCTCCTTGCAAGTGTATTTCAGTTGCACTGTTAAGATTAAAACAATCTGTTTCCAAACTGAGATAAACTTGCAAGTTAAAAGAACAACAGTGATTTGTAGTGTAAGAATACAGTGTTTACTTCTTTCTAAACGATGTCCCTATATGTCTAGACGCTTTATATGATATCACTGTATACCTGAATGTTTATATGTTGTTCCTATAGCTCAACGCTTTACACAAATTCTCTACGTCTATATAATTAAAAGAGTAATGTGTGAGCGTGCATATGAAACTTTTAAATTTAGTTAACTTCGCAAAATTGAAGTCAGAAGTAGGGAACTACGAATGACGGCGCCATACGCGTAAAGGAGGAGTGGATAGTATTACACATTACAAAGGGAGAGGTGTTTGGGGAATGGATCTGTTATCCTTAAGAGCTTCAGTTCAGACAGCAGAGTTTGTGTGTTGAACTTTAGTTTATACATTTATTCATTGGTATGTAAACACTTAGAATACCGCTATCATCATCATGTTGATTTTAATATACTCTTCAAAAAAAGAAACGCAAAAGGAATATTTTTTGTTATTTTAAAAAGAAATATATGTAATAACGTTACAAGCTCAGAGTATGTGATGTTACACGTGTTAAGGCACTGATTGTCAAACCAAAATGACAATAAAAGTTATGCACTTTGAAAACGAAGGAAAGCATCGGATTTTTCGCCAAAACGCATTCGTGTCCAATAAATTCGTTTGAGAGATCTGCATGTTCTCATGCACTGCAACGTGCAAAATCCCTATAAAAGTGACGGGTTCTCGGTTTCTATAGCTCAGTGTTAAGTCACCGATACGCAATACAGTTACGCCTGACTGAAGCACAACGCAACAACGCCATTGGTCGCTTGGAAGCAGGCGAATCTCGATCAGATGTTGCCAGAGTTGTGAATGTCCACCCAAGCACCATCCAAGGCTATGGAATCGTCACCAACAACATGGTTCAACTTGTGACCATTCACAATCTGGCAGACCTCGTGTGACCACACCCGCACAAGATCGCTACATCCGGTTACGTCACCTTCGGGATAGAACCACCACTGCAACATATACTGCCTCAACCATACCAGGGCTGGGTAGGATTTTCGATCAGACTGTACGCAACCGTCGACGAGATTCTTAGGCCCCATGCGCAACCCATCATGGTGAACGTCAACGACATTTTTCAACATGACAACGCCCGTCCTCACACAGCCCGACTCACCACTGTCTTCTTGAGACATCACAACATCAACGTTCTTCCCTGGCCCTCCAGATCACCAGATTTAAACCCCATCAAACATCTTTGGGACGAGTTGGACCTACGTCTGTGACGGCGACAACCTCAACCGCAGACTCTACCTCAGCTTGCAGCAGCTTTGCAGGCTGAGTGGACAGCCATTCCACAGGATGTGATTCGTCATCTTATCGCTTTCATGGGCAGGAGATGCCAAGCAGTTATTGATGCTCACGGAAGGCATACTCGTTATTGATGTTGAGTGACGTTAAACGTCAACGAGTGAGCGTGGACTTCGCCTTTGCAGACTTTGGATGCTCAGTAGTGAATGTGCAAAGTTTCACACATGTCATACAGAACTACCCGGAATAAACTTGTTAACAATATGTCTCAAATTTTGGCTTTTTGCGTTTCTTTTTTTGAAGAGTATATTTGTCTCTGATATTTAGATTTAGAAAGTATCGCTAGATCTGATGTTTCTTACTAAATAATTCGATTAGTTTGCCACTTTTAAATGTAAATTCGATAAAAAGTGATTTTTGTACTAGAATTGTTTAAATGGTAGCACGTGTTGTGGTATAGGTTTAAGCTCGCAGTCGTTGAGACGCTCCGTACGGCCACCAGGTTTGTTGAGAACTCTACGCACCTAAGCACCTCAGACAGCAGTCCTTATGTGTTAAGATTTTTTATGTTAATTTGTTTATTTATTTATAGAAACTTACAGTACCGGTACTGTCAAACAAAGGTGGGACCTGGGAACAGTATCACCAAGTTAAGAATACTTGTGTTTGATAAACTGGTTTGGAATGCGTTATTAAATCTGGTATCTCTTAACAAACAGATCGACCACTTTGTCATTCTTAGTCACACCATTCTGCTCAAAATGCTTTTTGTACTAGAAGTGTTTAGTGAAGTAGGTTTAACCATCGGATTCGTTTAGAAACTAACCTCTTACGTGAGTAATTTTGTTTATTCTTTAAAACATTTTGTGGCAAATATTAAAATGGAGACAATTCACCGCTATGCTACAAACAGGGAAGCCTGAAAAGTTTGTGTGTGCGTGAGTGTGAAATTGGAATATTATTTTCTTATCTTAATTTTTGTCATACATTGAGTTACGGAGTCGCGTGCAAATTTTGAGAAATATATTTGAAATTGCAACATTTTCTAAAACAAAAGACGTCATTTGCAAAGGAAGAAGTCGGAGACGTTAGCACAATTTTCTAAATGGGTTTTCTTTCCGACTTGGTTTCTTTTAATAATTGCTAACTGAAACGGGCAGACACACGTTTTTAAGTTTTATAAATTATTAAAACAACTTTACATACACGTAACTGATACAGCCAGAGTAGCCACATTTTTTCTCCAAAAGCACATTCCTAACTTCCAGGCGAAATTTGAGATTTCTCACGTTTAAGTTAAAACGCCTTAACCTGTAAATATGTTTCAACAGTTAATATTCGAAGTATAATTAAGTTTTGTTCTTGTATCGGGATTATTATTATACTTACATTCTCCATCTGAGAAAGTAGTGTGTTCTTTTTCCTTTCTTATATACGACTATTTTAAGACAAATGACTTCTGTAAATTACTTTCTGTGAACACGTGTAACTTTATTTGTTTTAAACTACAATTCTCTTGGCGCAACTTAGTTACATACCTTTCAGGTGCTCTGTTGATCAGTGTTACGTTTAATATGCTAAAATCCAGGGTTTGATATCCTGCGGTGGGCAGAGCGCAAACAGCCCAATATAAGGTTTTGCGCTAAAGCAAAACTTGTACCCTTTACTACTGGAGAGATTCGCATCTAGAGATGAAAAGGTTCATAGTTTATAATTTATTCATGTTTTAAATTTTTACATCATGATTTGCTACGTAATAACATTCAACATAATAAAAGCTTAACGTTTCATTTTAGAATGGGTCCGGCATGGCCAAGCGTGTTAAGACGTGTGCTTCGTAATCTGAGGGTCCCGTTTTCGCATCCGAGTCGCGCCAAACATGATCGCCCTCCAAGCCGTGGGGGCGTTATAATGTGACGGTCAATCCCACTTTTAGTTGGTAAAAAAAGTAGTCCAAGAGTTGGTGGTGGGTGGTGATGACTAGCTGCCTTCCCTCTAGTCTTACACTACTAAATTAGAGACAGATAGCCCTTGAATAGCTTTAGGCAAAATTCAAAAACAAACAATCCTTTTAGAATTGCAAAATGATAGTAGCTCGGAAACTGGTTTTAAAAAAAATGAAGAAAACTCGTTTCGATAGCGTCAAAAACATTCTTCAATCGTCACACAAATTCTCGGATCGTTCTTTATACACATAAAATTACAATACTTTTCACTTCCTATTTTTATTTATTTCATTTACAATTCTTGTGGGGGCAGGGCCCAAATAACCCATTGTGTAGACTTGTGGGTAACTTTACACAAACATACAAACCATTTGCAAACGACACCTGGCGCAAGTAAACTGAAGAAACATTGTAGTTTTATTAGATTCTAAGTGTTAACATATTCCTTCAATACATCTTAGGTGCAGGGAAAATCTCTAGTAGCAGTAACCACGATCGTCTCTCATCGAGCTTCTGTTATAACCTGCGAAAGAAAAGTCAGATTTTTAAAAATAGTATTGGTAGTGAATCGTTGAAATTATACTTATTTAATCCATCTTTGATAATAAAAATAAGAATTTACATCAATTTATATAGCCCAGGCAGAGCCCTCTAGAGTGAATTTCTATGATCTTATGATGATCTTTTCCCATTCTGTTCTCATCATTTTTTTAGGCCGATTGTGAACTAGTGATCTGTAGTTCGTTGTTGCAAAATAAACAAACACACTTATAAACAAGTAGAATACGCTTGGTACTTCGAAGCTGTGTGTGCGTTGGGAAAGTGACGGTCAAAGTACCTCTCGATATGATTAGTTGTCCAAAAGTTGATAGGGGGTGTTGTTGATCAAATGTCTTCCTTTTACCTATCAAAACTACAAACAAATAGTACAAGATAGCCCTTACCTATCAAAACTATAAACAGATAGTGCAAGATAGCCCTTGTGTAAATTTCTACGAATATTCGAATGAAACAAGGCAAAAAATTGTGATTTCATTGTCTCTTACTTTTTAAAAAAATTCTATTATTTAGTAAATTTTGTACGAGTAAGACGTGTACACGAATACAGCCTATGATATTGAAAAGAATTTCAAAATTCAAAGTCAGGGTCGAATACTATGTATTAAATGACAATTATTTGGAATTCCTTCAGCACTCTTCTTTAGGTACTCAGTGTAAATCATTATTTGTTTGTTTGAAGTTAAGCATAAAACTACATAACTGGATACCAACGCTCCGTTCAATACTGGTATCAAAACCCGATTTCTAGCGTTGTAAGTCCGCTGTACCACTGTGTGGAAATAAATGAGCGGAATTTTTGAGGTCTTTATTTCTCCTTTTTTCCTCGAAAATGAAAATATAATAAATTCATATGATTTATCAAATAGAAGTAGTTTGTAACAACAGAAAATAAACATTGCAACGCATGTAATACAGAAAAGTTGGCCCGGCATGGCCAAGTATGTTAAAGTATTCGATTCGTAATCCCAGGGTCGCATGTTCGAAACTCAATCGAACCAAACATGCTCGCTCTTTCAGCTGTGTGGGCGTTATAACGTGGCGTACAATCCCACTATTCGTTGGTAAAAGAGTAGCCCAGGAGCTGGTGGTGGATGGTGATGACTAGCTGCTTTTCCTCTAGTCTTACACTGTTAAATTATGGACGGCTAGCACAGATAGCCTTCGAGTAGCTTTGCGCTAAATTCAAAACAAACAAACAAACATACAGAAAAGTTTGAACAGTAAGAAACGGAATGCATGTATGCAATTTACCTATTTCAATTTCTGTGAGGCCCAGCATGGCCAGGTGGGTTAAGGCATTCGACTCATAATCTGAGGGTCACAAGTTTAAATTCCCGTCGTACCAAACATGCTCGATCTTTCAGCAGTGGTGACGTTATAATGAAACGATCAGTCCCATTATTAGTTGATAAAAGAGTAGCTCAAGCGTTGACGGTGGGTGGTGATGACTAGCTGCCTTCCCTCTAGTCTTACACTACTAAATTAGGGACAGGTAGCGCAGATAGCCCTCGTGTAGCTTTGCGCGAAATTCAAAAACAAGAACAAATAATTTCTGTAAATTAAATTTTTATTTAATGCATTACGTCATCGCTGGTCTCAAAAGTTTAAAGTGGTAAAGGGAGGAGCCAAGCTGTCATGACAGGTGATTAGACCGAGAAACAACGCCTTGCTTTCGTACAAGCATCAATTATCGTGACAGTCACGGCACGTGAGGAATGCAATTTGACACCACCCATTCTTGTCTTTTAGAGCTTTAGGCTGTAAATAATTCTAATGAGCTTTAACAATGTTTCTAAAAGCATTTCGCTGTGTGTATGTTGGGAAGGGAGGTACAAACTTATTTTAAAACTAAAAACTATCTTTTAGTTAATACGTGCTTACATTTCTATTGTTAAGCATACACGTTAAGATACACAGACCAAGTATAATATAAACGTTTGTTTTGTAGCTCCACGCTGGAAAATCTATACTATGGTTTCGAAACCCGGTTTTAGCGTTTTAAGCCTTCAGACTTGCCGCTATGCCACTTGTGTCATAAATACATGAATAATAGTTTTAAGAGAAAAATTATTTGTTTTTATTTGAATTCCGCGCAAAGCCACACGAGGACTATCTACGCTAGCCCTCCCAAATTTAGCAGTATAAAACTAGAGTGAGGGCAGCTAGCCATCATAACCCCCTGCAAACTCTTAAGCCACTCTTTCTATCAAACTACTTTGGAGAACTAACTCCCAAATTTTTTAACATTATAACAAACGCTGGTGTTCTCGGATGTTAGTATCCGTGATTCGATTTCTCGGGCTGGACACAACAGATAGCCGTATGTGGCTTTTTAAAGAAAAACAGACAACGATCTCTGATAAGCCTAAACTACGGTGAATTAGAACAGTTGGTTCTGGTGAAACCTTATCATTTTAACATTATTTTTATTTAAATACTATAGAATTATAAATGGATTTTATTCTATGTTAAAATACTTTTAATGTAAAAAAAAAAAACGTGTTTAATTTTACATATTAATTCATTTACGTTATAAGCCCTAAACAAGAATTCGTTAAACTCTGTTTCGGTCTTCGGGCTCCGCATGATCATATGGTTAGAGAGCTTGACTCGTAATCTGAGGGTCATGGGTTCGAGTCCTCCTCACAACAAACATGCTTGCCTTTTCAGCCGTGGGAGCGTTATAATTTGACGGTCACTCCCACTATTCTTTGATAAAAGAGTAGCCCAGAGCTGGCAGTGGGTGGTGATAGCAGTTGCCTTCCTTCTAGTCTTACATTACTGAATAAGGAATGGTAGCGCAGATGTGTAGGTTTGTACTTAAATTCAGAACAAACAATTTCGTTCTTCGCTAAAGTGTCTGTCTGATAATTCTGTTTATTTTTGCACCCTGCTCTTCTGTTTTCTACCCAAAGACTTAATAATAACTGTTCATGATCAAATACTCTATGATACCTTGCTTTCTCGAAATAAGCTAATGATTTTCACGTCCTTTACTTTTTTTACGGATAGTGAGGAACGCCATTTCTACTGATATCAATGAAAAATCATGATATGATAATTATGCAATCAAATGAACGTTAAAGTTTTGAGGTTTTATTCGTTTCTTTCAATTTCGCGCAAAGCTACACGAAGATTATCTGTAATAACTGTCCATAATTTAGTAGTGATAAATGAAAGGAAGACAGTTGGTTAGCACCACCTACCGCCAACTTTTGAACTACTTTTTTACAAATAAATAGTGGCATTTAAAGTTACATTATAACGTCAACTTCTGAGCTACTCTTTCACAAGTTAATAGTATGATTTAAAGTCACATTATAACGTTCCACGACTGAAAGGTCGAGCATGTTAGGTGTGAGGGGAATTTGAAGCCGCAGGTTCGAGTCGAAGGCCCAAACCACCAGACCATACCGAGCCTGCTTTTAGATTAATCACGTATAGACGAAAACTCTGCATTGTATCAATTCTGTCTCAATAGAAATTGAATACTTAAGTATTTGCTACATGAAAACTTATCAGATAGGAAAAAGAAATTATGTTTTAGTTTAAACTTAAACAAGGTCAATATTTATCTTTCTTCCTAGATTCCAGACTTTCTTGGTTCTAAAATCTTATGAATGAATGTCAAGAAAATATATACGTGTCAGCCATTCTTCTAGGTCGGACCACATAATGCTTTAAATTATCAATTAACACCTGCACAACAGACCCTATTAACCAAAAGATCCATCTCAATTCTTAACCCTGTGACTATTACATTTTTATAGTGATTTGTAGGTTCTTGAAGGCTTTGTTTCTTTCAGTGGTTGAAAAATATATATCAGAATTATTGTTTTAATTTTCTTTGACTAATTTTTTTTTCGAGGCTTAAAACTTGCGACCAAACAAAACCATTCCGCAACGAAAGCATGACAAAATTCATTAATGGCCCATCCTGCAAAATTTTTCTCTCCTTGTCGGTGGTCAACAGTGCTTGCAGGGGAGAGTGACTGGTAAATTTCTTACTACACGAGCTGTCCAGCTGGAACGAATGTTATAAAAGCTAAACACTCCTGAGAACCTTCCACTGGAACAGGAGTCTAACCTGTCCCTCCAAAGTGTCTCTGCAGGTGGCCTTTACTGTTTTGAAGTCTGTTCTCATTGGCTGATTTTGGTCAGAGAGGAGGGAGATTTCCATAAGTCAGTGAGTGAACACAGCAGGTTATATGGCAATTTTCGGAAGTTGTCGCTTGAGGGGAGGTTTAGATTGATTTTGGCGCTATCATAATAAATCATAGCTACAATATTCCCACCATATTTGATCATAATTGTGCCATCGTCACGCAAGTGTTTTGTGTTCAACATCCTAGTAACATTGCATGGAGAGTGGAAGTGAATGGGAACTCAAAGATAATAGTGTGGGAGGTTAGAAAGTTTAAACAAAACTAGATGTGAATCAACTTCACAGACTCGAGTCTCATGAATGGCATGAACTGTAGGGTGCGAATTCAAACATGTTTATCAGTTCATCAGAATAATCAATTCGGACAGTAATGAACGATTTTTTTGTTGTTGTTGTTTAGAATTAAGCACAAAGCTGCACAATGGGCTATCTGTGCTCTGCCCACCACGGGTATCGAAACCCGGATTTTAGCGTGTAAGTCCGCAGACATACCGCTGAGCCACTGGGGGGCTGTAATGAACGAATTTTCATCTGATTTTAAAATAGTGGAAGATTGACAATTAAAAAAAAATATTTATATAAATATATATTTGATTTGTGCCTTTGACAGGAGTCTGTGAGTCTTCAGTATATCATAAGAACCGGAACAGTAATGTATTCAGCCACGATTGATTGATTGCCTTACAAAATTCCCTGATTTAAAACAACGAAACTGAAACAATTTCTCGTTATTCGTGACAAGTTCAAAGAAGATCTCCAGCGACATCTACGAATGTAGGACTTACCCTGCTTAACTTTTACAGCAAACCTTCAAAAACAATCTGGCGTGTTAAAGAATACTGCCTATTAATATCACTATTTTTTTCAAATCTGTTTTACAGTTGTTTGAACGTCAATTTAAAAAAATAAGAATTCCACACGGTTTTAGGAAAAACAGCAACACAGTATCGTTAAAACAGTTGTAAGTATTTTTTTATTATGCAGATATTTAGAATATTGGGGAATCGATACCTGCGAAGGGCACGAAGTTTACAACCATTGCGCTCAAATAAAATAGGGTATGGTTAAACAAGGAAATGTTGCAGTTGTTGTATAGTAAGCTAGAATATTTCCTTTCGCCATGAAAAATATAAACTTAAAAATATACTGTTTACACATTTTATGAATTTTACGTATGATCTCTGATACAGTTACAAGTGTGAAGTACACCATGTCCTGAAAGTAGCGCTCAATTGAGAATCGCATTATAGAAAGTTGTTACTTTTTAATTAAATGTACTGCTTAGAAAATATATTAGTTAACGTTTTACAGTAAAACATATATTACCGTATTATACGAGTACAAAAAATAAGTTTTTAATTCTATTTTTGAGGAATGCCAAATTTTTTCATATATGTTACAATGAGGACTTGTACATAATATTTTATCTACAAGTTATAATGACCAAGCCCTGATGATTTCTTTAATTTTACATATACCTTGCATAATAGTTGTAAATTACATGTTTTTTTTTACAAAGAAGGACAATGCTGAAGGTTAAAAACATTCTTAAATTGAATTCAATGTGGTTCTTGTTTAGTTTCACGTAAGATACTGTTCTTTATTAAGAACCGAAATTAAATGTTATAGCGTTAAATGATGACCCTACGTTCGAGTCAGAGCAATTTTGGCTCTCACTTTTTACGACACTTTCAAAATCTATCTTTTGTTCTTGGAGATTCTCTGGTGAAGTTTGAGCCACACAGGAAACATAGAGACAAAAACAGATGTTATCGACAATGTTTAACAAGGCTTCGTCAAATGGTCTGATACTTTCAGCAACACTGTTATGGGCGTCCGCAGGAAGGGGGACAAGTGCACCTCTTGCCCCACGTGGAAAATAAATACAACTCTTTCTGTATTTGTTTAGCATATATATACGAATTTTTAAATTTTTTATTTGATTTAAAATTTCACACTACTTTGTTCTCCTAAGAAATTTTTTTTGCGAAAGCCCATGAGTTTTGTAAAATCAAACACAGTTCCGTGTTCGGAGAAAGAATATTGCGTATCCGAACATTGGAGTTAAACTCCACCCCCCGATAACCGATGTGGGAAGGTTTTCCTTTCTACTTTTTACCAGGCTGACCATACGTCAAAACGGACAAAAATTCTGAGGTTGTTTAGGAGCAGTTGTCATGAGTCTTCTCTCCCGTCGCTGTGTCCGTCCAGATGGGATAGTCTATAAAAAGTAACTCGATAGGCCATGAATATCAAATGCAATATTACTGTAATATCCAGTAAAGAAACCCGTCTGTTTCTGCAGCTTGCAGAATAGGAGAAAAGATGTGTCATTACAAAACTGTATGTTTCAAGGTCTACCGTCACGTAGGCCTGTTTTTCAAGTGTAGTTCTTGTACTAAACATATCTAGCTGCACCGTAGTCTTTAAACACGTGAGGTTCAGGTGTTTTCTCTATTTTTATCGCACACCATTTATGCACTACATTTTTTTTTGAGATATTACTTTATGAAGCTTAGAGATGGTCGGATAATACGCCCTTTGATAAACCTACTAAAATAACTCCACTGCACCTAAAGATAATCCTTTCATTAGTTCACTTAAATGTATACAATATTTATAATTGCGCGTTATAGTGGACTTTCTTGCCGATAAGGTCCACCTAACTTTATAGCGTAGAGAAAAGAGAGCAGCAGGCTCGTAATCGGCAAGCGAAACGCGAAATGTCAACGTGTTTTTTGTAAGTGCTAAATGTTTGTAAATGTTAAACCATTCTTTTTACAGCTACTTTTACACTATTAGATTGGTCAAAAATACATTAAAGGATCGTAGATATTCTAATAAATTTTCTTGTTTCTAAAAACTACTCGAAAAATATAGGTGCTACTTGTCCCTAATTTTAAATTGATAGGTTAGAGAGAAGACAACACCACCAACTGCCAACTCAGGAACTACTTACTTTAATGACATATATCGACTGTAAGTTCATCAGTATAACTCACCCAATCCCTCAAAGTGCGGAGAGCGAATTTTTTAAAAGGAAGTAATAGGATAAGAAATACGAAATTTGAATTCTATAGTCACTTACATATACCTGAGAATGTGTCGTTCATGTGACGACATTTCGCGTTTTCAGGTTTACTTGCTTGTTTTACTTTATGAAGAATTAAATGCGCTTGTGGAATTTTTGAAATAGACCAGATAACTTACATTAGTTCGAATATCATTTATAAATGTCATTTATACAGTGTCTTGTGAACGTATTCACTCCTTGTGAGGTTTCCACAATAATGAAACTTTCAAATGAGACTCTATTTCAGAATCTACACAATCTACTCCTAACTGAGAAAGCTAAAAGAAATGATGATATTATGTGATTAAATTTGATTTTCAAGGAAAATTAGAATATTCTCAATTACATAAATTTTCAACTCTTTTGCTATGGCAACCCTAAATCAATTCAGATTGAAAAGGTTAGCTTGAAAGGTCTCAGAATCGGTGTAACGATCTCTGTCTCTATGTGTAATCAAAGTAGTTTAACTTGCCTTCAGAATAAATACACCTGTTCAAACCACAACACACATGGTCATGCGACAAACCAACCATAAAGACCAAGGAGCTTTCCAAACAAGTCAGGAGTAAAGTGGTTGAGGAGTACAGATCAGGAGGAGGTTACATGAAACTTTCAAAGCCATTGGTTATTCCAGTGAATACTGTGGAGTCCATCATTAAGAAGTGGAATGTGCTTCATACCATCCAGTCACTACTCAGATCAGCCCATCCTTCCAAACTAAAAACCCGGGCAAGCAACAAACTGATTTAGGATGTCACTGTGAAATCATCAGTGAATTCGAAAGACTTTCAAAGCTCCATGTCTGAGATGAGAGTCCGTGTGTTCACACACTGACAATATTCCGGTCCCTACACAAAGCTGACCTGTATGGTCATCAAGTGACAAGAAGGAAGCCATTACTGAAGAAAAATCATTCTAAACCTTTAATAGAGTTTGTGATCAATAAGAGTTTAGAATAAAAGTAAGTTCATTAACAAAAACGTTTGCATTATTTGTATTTCATCAAAATGTGACATCATTGGTAGGTTATTATTTCAAGTTAAGCATAAAGCTAGACAATGGGCTATCTGTGCTCTGCCCACCGGGGGTATCCACTGGAAAGCATTGCTTATAGAATGTGAATACTTTTGCAAGGAACTGTACACCATAATTGAATATATACGTGTATTTAAACACTTTGGTTATGCTCAAACAGCTTATTCGTGATACTATTCACTAAAATAGTATAGGTTAAAGTGGCTTTTTATTTGAAAACGTTACTAGTAACATTCTTAGAAATTACTATGTAAAATTGCAGTTAGGCTTAAATAACTGCCTGGTAATTAAGACTAACTAACTTATCTACATTTCTTATTAAAATAATAAAAATAAAATAATTAAGGGATGACTTTCAATACGTTTTTTTTTAATTTTTATCTTTATCTATCTTGTAAAACATATTTTCTCTAGAACGTAATTAAATAAAACTGACTGGGATTCTGCAGTCAACCGATGGAGTGACTATTTTCGGAAACTATTCCATGCTATTTGTTGTTTACATACAATAATCAATTTATTTTTCTTTTATAACCACAAATCATCACAACTGGTTATGTGCGTTGTGTGCTCGTCACAGAGATTCCAAATTATTGTTTATACTTATATTTTACTTCCGTTCAAAGCAAGTGTTCTGAATAGCTCGGAATTGGAACATGAAAACGGTATATCTAACTTAATATATCGCTTTAACCAGGTATATGCAAGCAAAAATTCATAATAATTAGAAACTTTTGAATAATCACCTGATTAACCTCACAGTTGACAACGTTTTGGGGAATAATTCAAACAATATTTCACGACGTTCAGACAACTTAGGAGTTTTTGGCTCTTTACTTTGACAGAAAGGTCCCAGTGAATACACATTTACAACAAATCATTCTATGAGGTGCAACAACACAGATAACTACGCCTTATTAAGGTGGTTAAGACGCTGAACTCGCAATATGAAGGCCGTAGGTTCGAAACCCTGTCTCATCAAACATGACGAGTAAATTAGTGGCGGCTAACGCAAACAGTTATCGTGTAGCTTTGCACAAAATTCACAAGAACTCAAAACCTAACTTAATTCTAAATCATGTTGCTACCCCTTCATTAGAAAGATGTAATTTTATTCAGAGTATGGAATAAGTATTTATATCCTAAATTATAAACTATTATTTCTGTGTACGTGTGTGTTTAAAATATATACATTCATAAAAAAATTGTCAAATCTTCTACGAAAGTAAACAATACACTCCCCAAACATTTGTATATACATATATTTACTTTTTACTAAGTATAGTAATCAGTGGAGAGTATGATATACTTTTATTTGTTTTTACAATTATACCAATGATGTTAGAAGAACACCTATCCTCACGAAATCAGTCTAACACCCACACACAATACCCTATAACCTGGGCGTTGTAGAAAGGTTTACGTTTTTCCTTCTTCACTTTGAATTTGAAAAGAAAAGTTCACTTTTCGAAAACGCTCGGGTTATAGGGTATTCTATTTTTGTCTACAGTTAGATTAATATCTTAAGTATAACGAACTGAGTAAACACTTGATTTAAAAAAAGTGCACTTAACTCAATATCTGTCAAATAATTAAATATTTACTTAACAGCTTTTTGTGTAAATAAACAGCACTGTATAAATACTGAAGTTTGCATGTTTCGTATACGAACTAACGTAATGATACAAAATCCTGTTCCTTTATTTAGTTATTTTCTTCGTCTGCTTTGTGTATTCACCGAACCAAGCATGAATGCGAAAACTTGTATCACATGAAATCATATTTTGCTTACCTAAAAAATCCATGGAACAAAATATTTGTTATTATCCAGCTTCTAAATTAACTCCAAACTACAGGTAGAACTAACGATTAACCGAACAGAAAATAAATCGGTAGCTTAAAGAATTATATAATCAAATATCAACTCACTCAGAGTAAATTACTGGTCACCACGTTATTATTTAAGTATGCCATATCTTTTTCACTAATCGCTTGATGGCTTATAACACTAAAATTCGAATTCAATCCCTACCAGGCCGGGTATGGGCAAGTGGTTAGGCGTTCGACTGGCAATCTGAGGATTGCGGGTTCGACGCTCTGTCACACTAAATATGCTCGCCCTCCCAGCCGTGGGGGCGTTATAATGTTACAGTCAATCCCACTACTCGTTGGTAAAAGACTATCCCAAGAGTTGGCGGTAGGTGGTGATGACTAGCTACCTTCCCTCTAGTCTTACACTACTAAATTATGGACGGTTAGCGTAGATAGACCTCGTGTAGCTTTGCGCGAAATTCTATAAACAAACAAACAATTCCTGCCTCGAGCATAGCCTTTTTTAACAACAATCCGTTACTGAGTGGCTTGTCACTGGAATTTCTTTTCATTTTTCACTGTTAGCGTCCTTCAGTGTTTTCCCATAAATACCAAGATTAAGCAGAGTGGGGGTCTAACTTTTCGCTACTATTTTGTTCAAAGGGTGTTTTACGAGCCTTAAGACTTATTTTATTACTCCAGATAAACTGTTCGGTAATGATACAAACACGTGTATGGAATAATATTTTTACAGAGACTAACGTTACTGCCAATATGTAGTAATCGAATGTGAGGATTTATAATATTTCCATGGTAACTCCACCTCTGTACATGGATTACTAGTGAAGTCCATCGTTCTTTCCTGCTAATTCTTCATGCATGTCTCTATATCTTTTATCAGGATAAGAGGACGTCAAATATTTAATCATTTCAAATCCTCTTTCTTGAACTGAAAATAAGTTCACGCGAATGTGTTTGTTTTGTACTTGAACATAAATCACTCTTTGATGTTTCGTTATTTTCTTGCTTGCCAACCTTAATTTTCTCACAACATGACAAACAACTGGACAGACAACACTAAATACTGCGTTATTGACTGACATTCAACTTGACATTTTAGTCCGCATGGAGGTGAGCTATTAGGAAGATAAAATTTTATTGCTGCGCATACACTGTGTTTTGTATTTGTTTGTATAAAAGCCATTTTGTCACAACATAAACAACTGGATAGGCAACATTAGATGTTTTGCTATTGGCTGGCAGTTAACTTGTTATTTTCTTTAGATATGCGATCTTTGTTCTTGTCCACGTGGAGGTTATCAGATTGGAAGCTAGATTTTATTGCCATGTCAGTAAAAAATACGTGTGTTTCATATTTCCAATTACCTCTTCCCCCTCAAAATCAAAACATACACTGGGCGCAACAAATTATCTTTAGGGGATACAAAATAAATATATGAATGGTGCAAAATATCATTGGGTATAAACATCTCGATAGTGAGAAAACCATACAGTTTACTGCTTTGCTTGTTAGTACAAGTGTAAATGAACATATGCATTAGATGTGGGATTAAACCTCTAGTTCAAATGATAGAGCGTTGCTTGGTATATGAGAGACAAGGAATTGGATCCAGAGGTACGGATGTTGGAAGTCACCATCCTTCCTCTTGTCTCTTGCACAATGTCCAGGAGTTGTACGAAATCATAAAATGTGATTTTTAGGGGTGGGAAGACAATGAGCAGTAGTGAAATTTTAAAAAGCAACAGAAAGAAAATTTGCCTATATAAATACGTACATAAGTAAGAAATAATATATTTACGTATTCGTTATATAAAGACACACAGGATCAAAAGTTATTTCTTTTTGTTTGTTTGTTTTGGAATTCTGCTCAAAGCTACTCGAGGGCTATCTGTGCTAGCCGTCCCTAATTTAGCAGTGTAAGACTAGAAGGAAGGCAGCTAGTCATCACCACCAACTCTTGGGCTAATCTTTTATCAACGAATAGTGGGATTGACCCTCACATTATAACGCCCCCATGGCTGGGAGGGCGAGCATGTTTGGCGCGACGCGGGCGCGAACCCGCGACCCTCTGATTATGAGTCGCACGCCTTACGCGCTAGGCCATGCCGGGCCCTGCAAAAGTTGTTACATTGAAGACGGAAACAAAATAGAAAACAGCTACAAAACCTTTGCGCTTTCTACAGGGGTAACTTCCCAAGAAAGATCTACCTGTCTGAAGCTAAAGAGGGAGGTGTATATAGGCTTTTGTAACCTATTACATGTGTAATTTTAGATGTTATTTATTTGGTTTGTGTCGAATATTCCTGCAAAACTAAACAACGACTATCTGTGAACACACTTCTCTAATTTTAAATTGATACACTGAATAACGGAATGAAAAGTAGTTAGACAACAGCACCTAACGCCAATTTTAGGGTTATTCTAATTTAATAATAGGATTTGACAGTTAGTTTTGTAATACAGCTGAAACTACAGAGTATGAAGCGTGGTCGCCTTCCATTGGAACATAAGAAATAACCTTGAATCTACAGTCCGGTACATCAACCATAAAGTTAGGCCCAGCACTACACTTTATTAGATTATCGCTGTTACTTTGTAATTATATAAATTTATAAACGATATAATTATGTAAACAGAATTACCAAAATAAGTCATGAAGTGGAAACGCTGATGTAAAGTCGATAAATGTTTCAGAGAAGTAAATTATTTCATTACTGAATAAACTAATGTATAAACCATATGTGTGTTTATATGGTTTATCAGTTCATGGAACTTTTACAAAATAAACAGTTCTCAAGTAAAGGCGAACACTAGTAGAAATGTTGGGATCTCCTCGAGTATAGTACACACTAGAGCACTACGGATATTAAAAGACAAAGCGCTAAAGCGAGGCGGAAAAAGGATGTTGATTGTTTGATTGGAGGTAAACACAAAGCTACACAATGCTCTGCCTACCACGGGTATCGAAACCCAATTTCTACCAAAACTGGAGCGGAATCAGATTACTTGAATGGTGAGAAACATCAGTAGTTACGCATATATTATAGTAAGTTCTCGTGCAGTTATGCAGAGGTGGATTTTACTGTCTGCATCTTGAAAGCAGGGATTTATATTACTTCGTAACCCACAAAGAGATGTATACATACAAGGTACATTCACTGTAAATAGGCGACCAAATCGACACAGTATAACAATAATAAAATTAATACAAATCAAACCGTTCACATTGCGACCAAATATATACACAAATATTTGCATATACCTTTATATGCATAACTACTGTTTGCGTTTAAATCAAAAAAGATAATCACTGGTTCTGAGGAAAGTTTAATAAGTAATGACATGTTAATCGTTATAAAGATTTAAAGTGAAAATCTCTTTAGCCCTCCTAAATCGGTAGACTTCTTAAACTGAGTGCAAGTGATTTTTCAAAACAACATGACATTGTTCAAATACAAGTCGGACAGTAATACTTTTTAAAAAGTTTTCTCTTGTTATATCATTATTGTTATTCTGTTAATGCAGTATTCTTTACATAAATAGTTTCTTATGCTGAACGTACCGTCTCAGAAGTTTCCAAACTGTGAGTCGCCGATGTTATGGCTTTAAGACTATTACAATTAGGCCTAATTTTATTCTGCATTGATTAAAAAGCTCCGGAAATCTTCCTGCGAATGTGTTGGTTGTTATGAGTTACGTTATCTAGGGCGCTATCTGGTGCCGAGTAAATTTTTATGTGTCAAAATTGGATATCCAGATGAAAAAACTTTTTTTATAAAACCATTAATTTCTTAGCTGATATGTATTACTTGTTTGTTTGTCTTAGCGTAAAACTACACAATAGGATATAAACATTTTTTCGTCACAGAAAATCAAGACCCTCAATTTAATGCTGACCTATTGAGTGACTGGTACCTCATATGCAATCTTTTGCGAAATAAAACAATAATGGTTTCCATGTAAAACACGTAAATGCAAACAATACTTTAACTCAACTTGCACCTGTACGTGTAAATTTCAACATAGAGAAATAAATGCGTTGTGGCAGGGATGGATTTCAGCTTAATACTTTCTATCATGGATAAACATGAAAATATGATCTATGATTTCATGAGTGAAACTGTTTCTTGCTGCGTTAAAATACGTATCGTAACACAATGTCATGATCGAAACGATGTCAGCTACGCGACTAAAAACGGTTTTTCAATCTTTTTAACAATGGCCTTACAACACTAGAAACTGGGTTTCGAATCCCCTGTTGTGCTTTATCACAAACAAACATTACAACCTAAATATTCTCAGTAATTTCTTCTACTTTCAACAGACATTGCAGATGGTCTGCTGTATGTATATACATATACAGAAAGATAGAGATAAAATATCTGTGAGATATCAACGTCTCACTGGTCTAACTACCAACTAATATTATTTGTAAGCCGATGTTTTGTAGTAGTTTACTTTCACATTCGTGTTTACTTGCTAAAAAAAACATTCTTGAGGAATTAGCTTCCCTTCCCCCCGTCTGGTGACAATAAAGCTCAAAGTTCCAACCAAATATTTCTGATTCGTGAACCATGAACATTGAAATTATTTCACGTGTATTCACGGATGTTTGTTTTTATTGTTACCAGAGGTCGTGAATCTCGCTTCTCTCTGTGGGATATGACGATACTTAACCACTTACTCGGGGAACATGACAGACTCCTCCAAAGCCGGAGATGCTAAAAGAAACTACAGGTGGTCCTTAGACGACCTGCCACAGCCATCTTATGGATCCGGTTTAGCCTTTTGGATTATCAGAGTAAACTTACCTCTATAGAGATTGATATTTCAGGAATTGCATTAGACAGCACTGTAACAAACAAAACATTTCAGGCATTTTAAGTATATACATTGATAACCGACATAGACTGACGAAAAGTGAGAGTACCATTCTTCTAAGGAGTATTTCGCACCATTTGTTCAATTTGAAATCATTTTTGTTCAGTATTTACTTTATTGTAATGGTAAGTTCTTTCTCTGTTTTCTGTGTCGTCCAATTCACACCGGGGTCTGTAAAAATACTTTTTAAAAAAACGTTTGTTTGTTTTGAATATGAGGGTCGCGGGTTAGAATCTTTATCACACCAAACATGCTTGCCATTTCAGATGTGGAGGCGTTATAATGTTACACTCAATCCCACTATTCTTTGATAAATGAGTAACCCAAGAATTGGCGGTGGGTAGTGATGATTAGCTGCCTTCCTTCTAGTTTTACACTGTTACATTAGGGACGGCTAGCGCAGATACCCCTCGTTTAGCTTTGCGCGAAATTCAAAAACAAACTATAATCGGATAAAACGATCGAAATTAATACCTTCGTAGATCAATGAGTGTAGCGGAAACTTACACAAAGTATCAAAGACTGACTGGTTTATGCCAGGCAGTTTGCGTTAGCAACAAACATAAAACTCGAATTTTTTTATTACTTAATATTGTTAATAAATGTAGTTTGTTGTTTTCTCTCCCCATGGAAACGTTAAAGAACGCGATGAAAATACTCGCATAACAATTATTTAGGCTTTAATTCATGTAATAGCTTTTGCCTATTTGAAATGAAACTTTGTTGACAGAGTCTTGAAGCTGTCAAGTATTAAGTTTCTTAACCACACTAATCAACTAATTGTTTCATAACAATAAACTACGTCAACTCTTGAATGACGTTTAAGTGAAAACAGGAACGTTGGTTTTCCAAAACGCACGCGGATAATAAAGAGAATTTACACACATTGTTAGGAATAAACAGTTGTTTAATTATGAAAATTTATAATACTCGTTTCTCCTTAATGGTCTTTACTTCTTTGACTGAACACGAACTGGTAATAATGTAAAAGCAAACTGATGTGAATTCTGTGATCAACAAACAAACCGTTTAACTTTTTCGTCAAAAATTACACACCTTTACGTCTTTCGACTAATTACTTTTCATCATTTCCACCAACCATTATGTGAAAAGCTTAATACTGACGTAAGTATTTTCTCATTATTACAAAACCGAATTCGAATTACTGTCGTATGTTACAGTTTGTGCATGCATATATACAACAGTTATATTTAACGTTCTATTACTCAAATTTTGAGAGATAACGTTATTTTTACTATATTAAATATTTATTCTGGAAAATTAAGTTTGATGAGTAAAGTGGTAAGTCACACATCAGCTCAAACTGTAAATAATAAATTGTGAACTTCAATTTAACCTTCTCCTGTTCACAGAAACATAAAGTAACGAAATTGTGAGCTAAGTTCATTCATGTTAAATAACTAATTTTCTTTGAGCAATGTTTGTATAATTGTTTTATACAACGTTTTACACAGTATGTGTTACAATAAACAAAAATATTGTAAATGGTCACAACAAGAAGGTATTATTTCTGGTGTTAATTTTCTACTAGTTTGTTTTTAATTTCGCGCAAAGCTACGCGAGGGCTATCAGCACTAGCCGTACCTAATTTAGCAGTGTAAGATTAGAGGGAAGGCAGATAGTCATCACCACCCACCGCCAACTCTTGTGCTACTCTTTTACAAAGGAATAGTGGGATTCCACGTAACTTTATAACCCCCCCACGGCTGAAAGGGCGAGCTCGTTTGACGCGATGGGGATGCAAACCTGCGACCCCTATTCACCTGCCCATGTCGGGTCCAATATTCCATTAGCAAAACATAATAGTAATGACTTACAGACTTACATGCTTTATTAAAAAAGGCCTGGTGGTTAGCCCGCTCGTATTTAATGTTTAAAATATAAATTTATTTATTATTATCTTTCCATTATAAATAATTAACATTTAGACTTAGTTCTATAAACTATGGTACGTTTTTGTTATTTTCCTAAGTATCACGTTAAGTTCTGTTTTAGCTGTTATGCTATCATTGTATTTTTGCTACCATTTATAGTTTTGTGTTCTTTTAATGTTTAAAAAATACCTTTATCGTTTGTTGTTGGTGTGTTTTTTTCATTTCCTGTTATTTATTCGTTTAACTAAAATATTTATTAATAGACGTAAGAGCGTTGTTTTTGACAACAAAAGAGTTGACATGAGCCAGTAATTTCAATTCCAAAACATTTAGTTAACTGGAATGTGGAAAGTGCATTCAAAGATTAAGACATCTACTAGTAATATTTATATCTTGTGAATTGTCTGGACCATTTTTACACCAAGTACTTTTCATTTTACATTTCCTTTCATACTCTTGTAACCTGTATTTCTATGAATCAATGTTGGATTACTTCTTTTCTTGCGTTTCAAATGCTACTAATACGAGAAAGAAATATAAGATACAGACTTTACATCAAAGATACGAAACTTTACACTGAGGCTACTGCTATATATAATTAAATTGCAAAAAGAAAAAAAACCACTTACGTCACAAACAAATGGTAATTGATAAACAAATGTATTTATTATTTACAGCATTTAGGGCTCGGACTCTCTTATTTGGATAAAAAATGTATAATTGATTGAGCGAGAATGTTCCTTAGATAATTCAAAGCTGTATTTATTGCACTATTTAAGTAAAAGAAGCGCTCAACTCTATACATATTTCAAAATGTACCATTGTAATAGATGAAAGGACCTATTATTTTTATCCAAGAACTAACTATTTAACCTTAGAAGAATTTTCAAGAAGCATCCAGCAAACATACAGAAAGTTGAGTTCAGGAAATGCTGGTAATTGTTGATCATCAGTAACTGAACACAGGAATATGGTCGTCATACTCTACATGAACCTGTTTGAATTGCTGGTAATGGTTGATCATCAGTAACTGAACACAGAAATATAGTCGTCATACTCTACATGAACCTGTTTGAATTTTAATTATTAGAACAATTTTTCTCATAGAACATTTTCTTTCTTAGACCTTACACAGAAAATATCCCATTGTCTCGGACATTGTATTAACTATATAACCTTACAGACACATCTCTTTAAAATGACATACATCAAATCAGTAAACTTTTAATTTTAACTAAACAGTTTGAATCTCAAAGAGGAATCTAAGTTCTTCTTTATTATTTTAAAAACATTATTGTTACTGAATAACGTTCATAATGAGGTTTAGAATACTCTGTGTAAAGTAATCATTGCGAACAAGTAGCAAATATTAAAAGATAGAGTGCATATGCTAGTCAGCTAAAATTGAAACATTTGAACAGTGTTGGATAAAATGATATTGAAAATACAAAAAGGAGTACATTACACTCCATATTTAAAATTGGTATTACAGTGATATTACTCCTAAATTATTTAAAAAGGAAACAATTAATTTTCATAAAATAAAAATGATATGAGGAAGTTACTCACTCGAAACTGTTATAAACATGTCCCTCTTTTCCTACGTGAATATATGTTTTATAATTCCCATATAGTTTTATCTATTATAATGCAATACATTGCCTACATTCCAATATAAGACTTAACAAAACGTGATTTAATATTGCATGTTAATTAATAAACAAAATGACACATTGACATCATATTAGTATGGAAAGAGAATACTTGGATTTTACTTGCTACTTGTGACACATCTAACCAGCTTATGGAAGATATTCTTGAAATAATGGTTTTCGAAAATTAAATACACTTAGTACACACACTTTAATTAGCAGAATACAATAGACTTTTTTCATGAAGAAAATGAAATATCTATTGACAGATAAAAAAGCCCTAAAATACACATTTTTTGTCAAACATAGTTTAATGCTTTTGTTTTTCCAAAAGTACTTTAAATGGCTAAAATGAAAATTTTAAATCCATCTTTAGATTAATTTGGAGGCCATTGAAGGTGAAATGGTTCTTCCTGAAAAGTGCAAATACCCTAGAGCTATTGCTCTATTGCTTTATTAACCAACGTTAGTGGGAATTTAGAATCCTCGCTTTCCATCTCCATCCAATCTCACCATGTGTAAAAACAAGAAGACAGATTGGTGACCTAGATCGTTGTCACCGAACAGGGAGAACACCATACGGTTCCCATGTTTTAATGTATAGTAAAATTTTGAAATTTTATTAACAAAACAATTACAGAAATTACAGAGGAGATATTGGATAACAAAAATTAGTACAATTATAACCAAAGTACATTATCACATTACACAATAAAATCGACAATATGAAATGTAAATTGTGACAATATGGATAAAATTACAAAAAATAACAGATACTGAAACAGATGTGCAATATGATTTACTAAAAACATGACAAAAATGGTAAGAACTAAGTACTTAGTCACAAACATAAATATACACCAAAACGCATTTAAATTATTAGAGTCATCTGCTCAATACTGATTGTAGAAAGTGGTGAAACATCAGGATGCCACTTGCAACAAAACTGCCCAGTATCCAACAGTTTATAATCCACTTATAGTCAGAGAACAGCTTGAACCTTAACTTTCACAGTATTCCATGAAAGGTTACAGGAACCCGTTCATAGACAAATTGATTCTTCATAAGCCTGATAACGTGTTTAAAAAGAAGTAGAACATACTGGAATATAAAAGTCAGATGACTGGGAACTGGAATGGGGAAATGGTACAGCATAGACTAGAGGGATATGGAAGAGTCAAGCCATTAATTCCAATATCTCGCCCAAAACTGTGCACAGGACCAACTGATGGAAAACAGACTCTACCTGAGCATGACATAAAGAACAGAATTTAGTTGCACTGTTGTTAAACAAATGAAAACATACTCTTACTGGTAAGATGTTGGGAATGATGTACTAGCTGAAGGCTTGTAAATACTAATCAACACGATGCAATGTTACATGACTCCAAATAACATCCCATGAAAGATCAGAATGATGTTGTTTATGGGAATGACCAGTGACCAGTAAAGAGAAAGAGAATCTCCGAACGAAAAAGCATTAACAGAAATTTAACAGTGATAAAATGCTGCAACAACTTCAGGGTGTCAGCTTGGAGGATCAAAACACATTGGTGAGCAAAAAGTAGGTGATGAGCCAAAATTCCTGAGGCACGAGCCAAAAAAAAACCATGTGAGGGTAATCCATCCAAATGGGTGGGTAATGTGAGGCAACAGGGGTAATCCATCCAAAATAAACTGTAAATTGTCAAAGCAAGTGATAATGATAGAAATTGTGACCAAATACATGGTATCTCAAGTCCACCAAGACTTGGTGTTTGATGTTAAGAGTACAGTGATTATGTTAGGAAGACACTGTACTAATGTACCACAATAAGGTACATATTACCATGGCTCTTTGAAATAATTTAGTAAGGCTAAACTGTGGTAACTGGTAACTGTGCTCCACTGAGCTGACACAACTAAGGACTTCTGCCCAGAAGAACTTGACGCCCAAAAGGAGGTGAATCCTGGAGCACTTAATTGGGAAAGAAGTTCACATTAAACAAAATGGAATATCAGCAAATAAAACCCACTTGCCCAACCATCAAAATCTGATCGTGGTGAGTTTCAATTGTGCTTCACTAGCTCTTGACTAGTGAGTAACAAGAGCCAGGACAGAACTTAGAGAAGTTTGGTTAGACGGAAAAAGATTCACATCATCAGCATGGCTAACATATTTCACAGACACCCCATCTGGTAATGAGGTATCATAGATTGAGGCTGTGTGAAAAAATAAGAAAGCAGGCATTCAAGAACTAGTGTCTACAAGAAATAATAAAAAAAAACATTCTTGATAGACTCCTTGAGATATAGCAAAGGGAACCATAAAGAATCCATTCACTTGTACTTAGTTTTAGGCAGAGGTGTAGAAGGCTCCCGAATAATAAGCAAGGGCTGAGAGAAGCCATATCTCTTCGAAACACCACAAGAAGTCATGGTGAGCTCAATCAAATTCTTTACTCTGATTAAGTAAAACAAAATTTGCCACATACAGTATGAGATGAAATATAATGAAAGAAATCACGCATAAGAATCGAATTTTGTTGAATACTTCAAACTCAAGCCCCATACATTTCGGTGCTGAGAACAAGACTGGATATGACAGCACCCAAAACCTTAGTCACAATTTTTGAATCTATATTAAGAAGAGATTAGGGTATGCGCAAAGAAATATCAGTATTAGGGTCCCTTATAAATTAAGGTGATTTAACCCATCAAGAATATTAGTAGGCAATTAACCATGTGTTAAACAGTTGTAAAAGACCCTCACAAATAATGGTCCAATGATTGCTACATATGATGGTAAAATTCCACTGATAAGCCTTATGGCTCTAGACATTCGCCAAGTGGCAACCTGTATGGCTGCCCAACATTCACTTATGAAT
Source organism: Carcinoscorpius rotundicauda (assembly GCA_011833715.1). Classification (NCBI taxonomy): domain Eukaryota; kingdom Metazoa; phylum Arthropoda; class Merostomata; order Xiphosura; family Limulidae; genus Carcinoscorpius; species Carcinoscorpius rotundicauda. The sequence goes on along the minus strand of CM022391.1, from coordinate 169,161,383 downwards.
ATCTTCTTAGTCAAGTTCATGAACAGAGAAGGTTCAAGGGCTTACACTAACCATGTGATATCTGTAGTCTAAAGATGAGGATTAAAATAATTTATCATAGTGAAAAATCACATGTCAAAGATGATAGTAGTCTAAACACAATTGATCATCGTTCCTCAAAAGACATCTCCCATGCTTTGCACAGCAGAACTTGACAAGAATCCCTGGGATATAATAATTTCACCAAGTTAGAAATGTTGGGTGCTCAAAAGAGCTTAGCAAATTCTATTTCTATCTTTCCCTTGAATTTTTCAATATCCAAACACGTACACTGATCAACTCGTTACCTCGAATCAAAGCTGGTGCTTGCTTTGTAAGGTAAGATGATTGGTTCAAGACCACTAGATTCTAACTTGCCTCAGCAAGAAAGCACAGGCTTTCTTCAATCCTAGTCACCAAATCTCATTCATATCAACAGCAGAGCTGAGATAGTAGGCAAGGGCAAAAGCTTTTTTACCATCAGTGACCAGGGAGCGATTGAGACTTGACAATCCAGGACACAAGTGACAGGTGCGAAATTCTGAAATGCAATTGGATATTCTGCTGTTCAGGCTAAGTACTGCGTCAAATCACTTGTGATATAGAAGTAGTCGACACGACTAAACATACCATGAGTTATTCAGATAACAACAAAAGCAGAATCATAATGGCATACCAGACATAAAAAAATCAAAGTTCAACTAAAAACAGTGGAGGGCCCATGATCTCTAGAAGCAGGATTGTCTCCAAATTTATCTGGGTATGGTTCAATCATGCAGTTGAAGCCTCGACCAAAGACAATGTCAGGCTGCTTGATTATAAACATGTCCAAAGAGGAAAATAACATGTCATTTCTACCGCTGAAGAAGGACATAGACATTAACAAGTCGAACCTTGCACCCCTGATTGAGGATATCAACATATACAATCCAGCATTCAGCATCACAAAGGGAAGAAGGGATACTGCCCCAAAAAGTTGGGGTAACCAGTATCCCGAACCCAAAAGTGTAAAAAAAACCAAAATCCAAAATTGGGACAAGGAAGTAATGCACAAATGTAAAATTATCTCTAAGAAAATGAGTGTTTTACAGGTAAATAACATCCACCCAAAAGCAGTCAAAAAGAGAAACTGCATACTGTTGTTTGCAAGGGCACACAGTCCCCAAATATTGAATGTTAAGTAAGAAAATCCCGTTGTTAGCTTAAAAAGATATAAATACCTATTAAAGAATCTGAATGTAAGGGGGTGCAGCGATTGGAAGATAGGATTGTTCAGACTGCACTATTTATGATATTGAGGGTGTTGGATATTCTGTATTTTCTCCAGGAACCGTGTTAGCCACAACAAAATCTCTCAAGCCTCTGGGAACGGTAGACAGAGATGACATGGCTGAGCTCCTGGATGGAGAAGTCTTCATCATAGGTCAAAGAAGCAGAGGTATGGAGAGATGATTCTACGTTATCCTTGTCACTAAGCAAGGTGTCTTCACTTTCAGGTGGGGAAGGTAACATCGTAATCTCCTGTGAAAGTCTGTTCTACTGAAACATCATTAGTGGAGTTCAAAGATGTAGGAATAACAGTAAAGGGGGAATCCTTCCCTGCAACATTGCTGTTATAAGATGTAACTCAAGGAAGATCAATTGTCGCCATAGCTATCTGCTTATCGTATATTAGTCGGCTTTGTAGCTGAAGGCAAGACACATATCACATTGAGGTGTGTCACACCGATTCGAGAGATTGCCCAGTCAATGTATACTGGGGTAGTTAAACATAATGATATAACTCCCAATTTAAACAAAATTAGGCACTGGAGGTATAATGTCGATGCAAACTAGAGGGGTGGCAGTGCAAACATAAGATCTTGTTTGGTAACATTCACGATTTATCTCGAGTACCTGACTATATTTCCTAAAGCTAAAGACACAACATGGTGGAGTAACTAATAATGTGCAAAATATCATGTCATCCACTCCATGTTGTGTGCTGCCAGTCCCACTGAACACCACTGAGAACAAGGTACCCACATTCTAACAATGCGATACGTTGCACTCATTGAATCTATCAACAGTAGCGGCAACAAAACACCTAACGACCAAGATCAAATCAGGTATAAATAACTAGCGAAACTCTTACGTAATAATAGCCTTAAGCCTAAATAAAGTAACACTAAACTAGGTGAATATTTGAATAAAAACAAAACAACTTTCAATACATACACAAACAAACAACACATACTAATCCCTACGAAAGTAGCTCCAACTAGCTTGGTGACGCAAACGCAAACTAACGTGGCAGGGGTTTAGTTTAGAGAGAGAGAAATCAGAAGAGTTCTCTCTCCAACTGGGGTTTTCAGGAACGTTGTAGTTTCTCTTTGTCCCCTTTCGTGAAAATTTTTTTTGAAATATCCGTGGAATTTTTACTTTATTTTCAATATTTCAAAAATGGAGTGGGGTATTTGTGAGTGAGAGGAAGGACGGGAGAACTGGACGAGAGGAGCGAAAGTGAAGTGAGCCAGACCTTGGCTCGAGGACGGAGTACACTGGCAGCTGGCGAATTGATTTTAAAATTTACTATGATTAATTTGATACCCTGTGAGTGGATAAACGGCCCTTTTCAAAATGAGGCTGGGACCTACAGGTCCGATGCCAGAGATTTTGCTTTGGGGGAAAACGGGAGTACCCCGAGAAAACCAACTTTCACGGCCTGGCGCCGAATAATCTACCCAGACCGTGCCCGGAAGTAGCTGGGAAGAGAGAAGAAAAAAAAAGAGAGAGAGAGACAGAAAAAAAACAAAAACTGATGAACTTTGACCGTGGTATACATGGAAACTGTTAGCTGCAGTCTTGTAGATCAGGTGGTAACTTCGTCTTGAGCTTGTTTTCACACTTGAGGCCCATTGGTGCAAGTGAAAAACGTGGTCTAGGTGGTGGAACAACTGGCTGTTCTTCGCTGGTCTGTGATGCTTTGTTTCTTCTTGTGATTTTGGTTTGAGTTTTCTGCGTGGAGGTAGTTTGTTTTTCTGTTTGAACTGTCGCGTCGATAGTTATCTTGGTAATGGTATGAGTCTGGCTTGTTGTTGAATTCTGTGGAACTGGGACTGAAGTCTGGCATGATCTGTCTGTCCTTTTTCTTTCTTGGACTACTGAAACTTGGCGTGTTGCTAACAAAGGGAGTTGACGTCTTCTGGGTCGAGTTATCTGTATCTGTCTTCGTGTTTCTTCTAATTATATTTGGACTCGGCGGTATTTTGGTAGTTTCATGTTGGAAGATTTCCGTTGGTTGTTTGCGATATCTGGGTGCTTTGTTTGAACCGTTATTGAGTGGTCGTCGATGTGGGCGTTCGGCTCTAAAATGAAATATATGATAATAGCCGTCACGTAAAATACAGTCAGCACTGTACTTTGACGTTGTCACTACCTTCATGAAGTGCGTGAAATGGTTACTGTTTTTAGAAAAAATTCGATGAACTGCATATACCTTGGCTTGTATTTGAGGTTCTATAGTTTGTCTGATTTCTTCTGGTTGAATTGATGGGTCGACGCCCCTGAGGAATACAGAATAAAGATTGACTGGACTTTTAGTGGGGGAACAACTTACTTTAAATTCAGTGTTCCATGGCTGGAACAGGTAAATTTGGTCTGTATTAGTGGCTGGTTGAACGAGGATTCCGCCCCGGCGTAAAATACGGGTCCTGGACGGTTCGATGGTTGCCCCAAGTTTGGCACGGGCGATCAACAAGGCGACTTGGTACGGCGTGAGGTTCGGCGGTAGGCCGTCAACGATTACCGGCGGCACGAACGTCCTGAATGGCGAGGATGAACATTTCGTTTTAAATAGCACGTTGTCAGAGACATTAGCACGTCTGACTCGCTCGGTAACTAGCTCTGGAAAAGTGAAAAATATGAGAGAGAGAAAGTTACAACTTAATATAACATTTCCTTCAATCTTAAATAATAGTGTTAAGGAAACCCGTGTTCAAATATCTTGTTCTTTTATGCATTAGTTATCTATTCCACCATTTGATAAAAGCAATTTTATTTTAAGTGTTTATTTATTTTATTACTATAAAATGAAAGGTCTAGTTGCAAAAACTTCATTTTACATTAAAAAAATAATTCTCATTTTAAATACATAAGCCTGAAATGCTCTACTGTGCCATCTAGTATATTAAAATTTAATCATATTCAAAAATGAAAATTATCAATTGTTAAAATAAGAAGTTAAATTCAACGTATTGATCATATACTTGTTATTTGTTTTTACTTCTAAAGTAGAAAATATTTATGGTAAAAGGACAGAATAATAACATTGTTATAAATTACTTAACCATGTATATCCCTTTACATTTAGAAAAATTATCTCTTTCTTTAGGTTCGGCACAGCCAGGTGGATAAGACACACGACTCGTAATCTGAGAGTTGCGAGTTCGAATCCTCGTCACCTCCAATAGGCTTGCCCTTTTCAGCCGTGGGGGCGTTATAAGGTTACAGTCAGTCCCACTATTTGTTTGTAAAAGAGTAGTCCAAGAGTTGGCGGTGGGTGGTAATTACTAGCTGCCTTCCCTCTTGTCTTACATTGTTAAATTAGGGACGAATAGCCCAGATGACCCTTGTGCAGCTTTGTGCGAAATTCAAAATAAACCCCTTCTTTGAAGTCACCCACTGGTAAGTCTACGGATTTACAATGAGAGCATTAGGGGTTCGATTCCTCTCATTAGACATAGTAGATAGACTGATGTGGTATCCCTATCATGTATAAGAAAACACAAAAACAAACTTTTTTGAATGATCACTTTCTTTAGTTTAATGGGTAAAAATGTTATGGTGTACAATCTGTATTACAAAAAAAATATTAGGCTTGCTTTTAAAATCTCTGTTGGTCAATTTAGAAAACAATACTTTACCAATAATCTTAAATATGTGATATTGACAAAACGTTATCATGCTTTCACTACAACCAATATTTAGTTTTTAAAAAATACATATTATAAATGTTGTTACATTTTTGTAGTTACTTGACATTGGTTGAGGAAAATAATATTGTTTATTATACAATGTTTTAGACCTATGGTGTCATTTGAATAATGAGAGTTTTAAATGTGTAGCTAAAGAAATCTGTAAAAAGTACCAATACGTATGCCAAAAAGAGTCTTTTTATTTTAAAAACTTATTATGTTTATTTCAAGTGATCTTTATAAACACGAATTCTCAGTTAGAGCTTGAAATTAAAGTACCACCTACATTGTGACGTCAAAAACAAAGTGAAATAAAAGTTCTGAACTGATTAAATTTATAGAATTAGTTCTACTGATTTCAGTGCTAACCTGTACTCTGCCAAATGCATAGTTTATCTAAGCCAAGAGAACAGTGGGGACGTTAATGTTGAAAGATATTAAAATTACGAGAAATCAATATAATTTCCTGCGTTCCTTTGATAAATAAATCTCATAACTTTTAAGTTATTTAAAAATAAAAGATTCGATATATTAACACTGCCTACAATTATGATGTCTTTTACACACTATTTAGCAGAGATCAATTTATGCCCATTTAGCAATGTGTTATGAATAAAGGTTTTTAGTGTAAACACAGCTTTGCTATTATTATGTTATTAACCATTAACAAGGTGAGTACATATTACTATTTCTTAATTTTAAACGTTTCCTTGCACTGTACATTAATAATAATAGTTAAAATTAGTGATATAGTAGTGAAAATCGAAGACGATATATATACGTTTACCTTTAAAAACTTTTAATACTCATTTAGTGGATTATAAAGATTATGCAAATGAAATGTGAAAACTGCAGATCAATTCTTTTCAAATTCCGAGTCCAAATAACTACATTGAAAAATGAATATTTTTATTGGAAATAAAATAGAAATGATTTTTTTTGTGAAACTAAATACATTTAAGAAGATTATTGTAAAATTTCAAACAATTTCATTGCAATTTTATTTGTGAAACGAAATGTAACGATAGCGATGTCAGGCACTTAAAACTACTGTACAAGGAAGTCATGGAGATAAGGTATTTACTTGCAACCTCCGAATAACAGGTTCAAATTTCAGTTGTGAAGGCGTTATAACGTAGTAAAAGAGTAGTCCAAGAGTTGGCGGTGGGTGGCATTGACTAGCTACCATACCTGTAGTCTACAACTGCTAAGTTAGGGATAGCTAGCGCAAATAGCCCACATGTAGCATTATGTGAAATTCCAAACAAATCAAATTTTATAAAAGATTACATCTAATTATTGAACAGAAAGAATTCCATTTTGAACAAAGGCATAATATTTTACTTAATCGACGAGGTTAAGTTCTACGTTGGAACAGCGGTAAGCCTTCGAATTTACAACGCTAAAATTAGGAGTTTGACTCTCTTCGGTGGAGACAGCAGATAGCCCGATGTGACTTTGTTATGAGAAGAGTACGAGGAAATTATTTATAAATAATAAATAATAATTATATTTATTGCGTATATTCTTATAGCATATATGCATGTTTCATGTATGAAGAGTAATACAGTTAAAACACATTAAATATTTACACTCTTACAAACGCGTTTCGGTAAACTAAAAATAGAAAATTTCCTCTCATAATTTAAGTTGCATTAACTGTTATTATTATTCGTAGTTCTTCGTTTGAAAAGCCTTTAAATAAAGTGCTAGAATCATGTATTTATTATATTTCTAATTACTACTGTCAGACTCGAGAATGGACGCCATTAAACTACTATTTTTAGGGAAACGACACTTTTCTTACTTCTATCTGCACTGTTGTTAATCTTAAGTAAATATTTTGGAAGGATTATATCTTGCTGTTTTATGCAGCCTACTTAATGTTTATTAATAAAGAAGTCTAACCCTAGCGGATAAGAGAGAGATTGTTTTACATGCGGTATAATTTAGGTTCTACTTTGAAAACCAATGACTACTTCTTTGTTCGTGAATTTTATAATTTTACGTTGATAAAGCTCTCTCTTAAAGCGAACATATTTTTATAACCGTATTGCCCAGTTTTAAGAAAACCGTATAATTTCATATTTGTTTCTAGAGCATATCAACTAGGATTTATTTGTTATTTTGAATTTCGCGCAAAGCTACTTAAGGGCTATCTGCGCTAGCCGTCCCTAATTTAGCAGTGTAAGACTAGAGAGAAGGCAGCTAGTCATCACCACCCACCGCCAACTCTTGGGCTACTCTTATACCAGCAAATGGTGGGATTACGAGTCGAACGCCTTAACACATTTGGCCATGCTGGGCCCCCATCAAGTAGGAAGGGAAACTGGAAAAAGAAAATTTCCAGATAAAATAGAAATGGAGAAATAATGCAGTGAAGATTCAACGCTACTTAAAGCTGCAATGGTTAAAATTTAAAGAGTAGAGACAAACTTGGACAGAGTCGATGCGAAGAACTGTTATGATAGAATCTCTAAAAGACTTAACATCAATTTTAAAATCGTTCAAAGAAAACCGTTTAACTTCGAACAATTGTGCCAAAGCCTGAAACAGAAATGTCATAAACACTAAATTTGCACTTCAAGTTAACACAGAGCATGTCGCAGTGGTGAAATATAGAGAAACCTTCTGCATTACTTACTTACACAGAAACAGATATATGTATTATCTCTAGAAAATAAGAGTGTGTCTTATTGAGGGCTCGGCATGGCCAAGTAGTTAGGGGCGCTCGACTCCCCGTCACACTTAAGATGCTCTCTCTTTCAGCCGTAGGGGCGTTATATATTTGACGGTCAGTACTACGGTAAAAGAGTAGCCCAAATGTAAGTGGTGGGTGGTGATGACTAGCTGCCTTCCCTATAGTCTTTCAGTGGTAAAGTGGAGGCAGCTATCGCAGATAGCCCCCGTGTAGCTTTGTGCGAAATTCAAAAACCAACAGCAAACAAGTCTTCTTGAGCCTAATATATATATAGGACAGAGAAGTGTTCCTAATTTTATATAGATTACCTTGTCAGTAAATAGAAATTTAACACCCACAGTTCATTTTATTATATAACTATATATTGTATATCTAATATATAATATCTTACGCAAACGCGATATGTTCTACATACATCTATATGATATATCATCCAAAGTTTTGTAAATAACATTTCACTTTTTATGTAGCAAACTGTTCTATTTATCATATGATAAGAAATCCGAGATACAGAGTATTGGTAGCTAGTCCAATATTAGTACGTATAATGCTTTTAGTATAAGAAATAGGTTATTTTTTCAAACATTCAGGCTTCGTGTGCTTTTAGCATGTGCTTTAAAAAGACATTATATAAATTAAGTTACAATGGCTTAAAATAATTAAACAAAACAATTTAATATGACTTTTTTTGATTGAAAAGTCACTCCTGACATTTTAAAGTGGATTGTTCACTCATTCTTTTTAAATCATTTAAATACAAATTTTCATTAGATTAAATTCTATTTTTAATCAGAGAGATAGAATTTTGCTTTTGTTGTTTCTTATTAAAGCACAAAATTAAACAATGGGATGTTCGTGCTGTTACAACGGTGAGTTCATTTGTTTGTTTTTGTTTTCGTGGAGACACTCGATTTATCGTTCCAACACAAACGCAACAAAAAATGTTCGTTAAATTCTTGCAAGCCATACAAAACTTACTAAACGCAACAAACGTGCTATTAACACACTGATAAACGTCCTGCAACGGAACTTCGTAATTGGAGGGCAGAAAGTCTGTGAATTGGGCGTCTTGCGTAAATAAGTAGAACTGTGATAAGGTAAACTTCAATTACAGTGTTATAATAACATATATTTTATTCAATAGAAGTTACAACGTTATATTCCATACCTAAGAATATTATCAGGTATTGTGGGTGATTCGGCTGTTTTCCTTGGATAAGTCATATTTTTCCTTTATGCATTATGCAGTTTCGTAGAGAGGAAAACGTATTCTTACAGCACAGTTCCAGTGAAATATCTTGGAAATAATTTCGATCACTTCCATAATCACAATATATGACTTTAGACTAGTATGAGAAAAAATTATGACAGCAAATAGATAATGATGGTCACGGCAGTAGGTAATGTAAATAAACCATTTCACTGCGCATGTTTCACTGAGAAAGATGCACCTTTAACAAACAAAGAAAGACTCATGTTGTTAATTATTGTACTTTGGTGAGTGAACTTTGTTGATAACAATTTCTGATTTGTTTGCTTGTTATGAAACCACTGGAGAAATAGATTTATTTTACAAACTGTTTATTTCTAGCTAGTGTAATTGGTAGTTTATTGAATTATAATAGTCCCCCAGTAGCTCAGCGGTATGTATGCGGATTTACACGCTAAAATCCGGATTTCGATACCCGTGGTGGGCAGAGCACAGATAGCCCATTGTGTAGCTTTGTGCTTAATTCAAAAACAACAACAACAATTATGATAACAATGAAATGGTCGCATATGTTTAATAATTATTGCCTCAGTTTACTTCATTTGTGTTTGTGTGTGTGTATATCTGATGAGATCTAGGACACAGTAAGTAGCGTTTTATGACATCACTAGTAGTTCTAGTTACGGCTCATAAACAACTCGAAAGTTTAAAGAGTCTGATGAAAATAAATTAAATCAGCACTACATTTCTTATATCAGAGATTAATTGCAGGACAGTGTACATAAACACAATATCGCTAACTCTTGGTATACCTTTATTCTTCTATTTCTTGGTATCCTTGTCTTGAAATTCAGTTAAAACTATATTATTTACATATCTTTACTCTTTTAATCCAAACTGTTTAAACTAAACCAACATTTCTTATGACATTTCACATCGAACAATAACTCCAATCCTATGTAAAGAAAACATAAATTTTACACACAAGTACTTCAAGAGACGGATAAGTTTTCATGTGTTAGAGCAGTGGTTACCTAATCATGAAGCCTCGTTCACTTTTTATGTAAAAATATTAACCTTCAGTAAATTTGAGAAAGTTGTTTTTTACCTTTTCTAGTAAAAATGTCAAAACAAGTAATGCAAAACGTTCAAAGTTAAAGTGCTTCATTAAGGATACAATTTGACCAGATCCATAAATCTAGCAGAGTAATACACTGTATGAGTTAGATGTATGACATTCTCCATGTCTCGCATGGAAAAGAAATAGCAGACAAAACTGAAATTTTTAAATAATGAAACATACAATTTTGTAATTTCTTAGCATGCCTTATGAGCAAGCCTTCTGACACCCATTGAAAAGGCTGTAGTTATTTAATGGACAGTTACCGTAAGGACTGTCCTATGTATTATGCAGATAGACATAATTCAGATATGCTGTTATTCTCGCGAACAGTTCTGTGGCTAACCGCGTAAAAACACGATTCTGATAAAGAGGTTACATTGTTTCTCCATGATAATAGTCTGGCATAATTTGGTTTGAATTTTGCACAAATACACGAGGACTATCTGCGCTAGCCGTTCCTAATTTAGCAGTGTAAGAATAAAGGGAAGGCAGCTAGTCACCATCACCCACCGCCAACTCTTGGGCTACTCTTTTACCAACGAATAGTGGAATTGACTGTCACATTATAACGTCCCCACGGCTGAAAGGGCCAGAATATTTGGGGTGGCAGGATTCGAACCAACGACTCTCAGATTACTAGTCGAGTACCTTAACCACCTGGCCATGCCGGGCCTGTCTGACATAGAATCTACGTGATAGCTAAAATGTTTATTAGCTTGTAATCCATTCGACAAGAAATATTGTCCAGTAATGTTTCTTGCCATAATTCTCTTCCTAGCGATAGAGTCTGGCCTTTCGGTTACATCTGAAGAGAACTGTCTTTGAAGAGCCAGTCAAATAAATGTCACTAGACTGACACCCGCTATCATACCATTTTCTAAGTTCGAGAGATTTTACATGGTTCAAACCATGATTTAACACATCAAATCGCCAGTTTATTTTTTGTTTGTAAGTATAAATGAAAGTTTTATTTTACATGTAGGCACATGAAGAGTACAGGGTGTGCCATAGTAAAGTGATCAATATACATACTTGTAAAGTGTGAAACATAAATTAAACATCTAAAATAACCACAGACTGTGTAAAACTATATTGTCTGACACTCACATCACTCACACTTTTTAACGTGTTTCTATTTAGTTTTACGTCTAAACTTTTGAAACATTGCACTGCATTGTAATATTTATTTGTTGCATCTTTCATAACTTTCATTAAATATAAGTTGTTATTTTATTGCTTTGCTACGGATTTTTGTGGCAAATTACAAACACCGTAGCCTTTTTAATGCTTCGTTATGGCTGTTACAAGTAAATTACAAACACTATAACGTTTTTACCGCTTCACTGTGGCTGTTACAAGTAGATTACAAACACTATAACGTTTTTACCGCTTCACTGTGGCTGTTACAAGTAGATTACAAACACTATAACGTTTTTACCGCTTCACTGTGGCTGTTTCAGGCTAATTTACAAACATCGTCGCCATCGCGGGCTACAATTCTTAACAATAAAGCTGATCAAAATTTGATTGCTTTAAAAAGCGCTCCCAGTGACGCAATGGTATATCTGCGGATTTCGAAACGCATGGTGGACAGAATACAGATAGCACATTGTGTAACATTTGTGTCTTAATTTCAAACAAACAAAGCTTCAAAAGGAATGCGAGAAAAGGTAAGAAAATTCGTACTGCTTATCCTTAATGTACTGTACATTACATATAACTGTTTTCCTAACAACTCCCTCTGGATTATCAGTTCAAACTTGAAGATGGCTATATGTAGATAACCCTTCTTTAGCCACAGGCAAAAGTTGAAACCAAACTCACCCTTCCTTATCAGAAATACGAGTCCATATCTCTCTCATATATACACACATATACACATAATTGTTGTTTTTTGTGGCGTATCGTTTTCACTTTATAAATTAGTAAAGATACATTTAAGAAGAGCATATCGGCTGTAGTTTCACAATGTATGAATGTATTTAATACTGTAAGGTTATTTGTCTTATCTTTATTGTTTTGTTTGTTTGTTTTTGAATTTCGCGCCAAGCTACTCGAGGGCTATCTGCGTTAGCCGTCCCTAATTTACGAGTGCAAGACTAGAGGGAAGGCAGCTAGTCATCACCACTCACCGCGAACTCTTGGGCTACTCTTTTAGCAACGTATAGTGGGATTGATAGTCACATTATCACGACTTCACAGCTGAAAGGGCGAGCATGTTTGGTGCGATGGGGATTCGAACCAGCGACCTTCAGATTACGAGGCAAACCCCTTAACCCACCTGGCCATTCTTATCTTTATATCTTCAGGCAAAAATTAAAACAATAAAGTTGCTGTTAAACGTTATTGGTTTATCGCGTTTTGCTTTCTCGAAATTGGTCTATGAGACGTTTATTAATATATAAAAAGTAGAAAATATAACAGAAATGTATTGCGTAGTAAAGTTAAAAGTAACTCTGCATTTACAATTATGGAGTATAGATATAGCACTGTGACATTAGGAAGTATCTTCAAGTTATTTTGAATTAAGCACAAAGCTACACAATGGGCTATCTATGCTCTGCCCATCACGGGTATCGAAACCCGGTTTTTAGCGTTGTAAGTCCGCAAACATACCGCTGAGCCACTGAAGAACAAGCATCTTCAACCGTATCAGTTCTATTAGTGCAACATTTTCCAAATTACTACCTTGTTTACGATGTCGTCTATGCGGAGTAGGAGTTATGACCCCAATCGACTCTCTGTTGTACTTGTAGTTTTTCAATCTTCCGGTCATCTGAGCCCAAACCGAAGCCGTTACTGACTTCGTAACCTTGTTCGTTTCTACGATTTAAAATTACTTACGGACCTCAGCGGGAAATCTTTCTAAACACCCTATCAATTTTCCCTAAAAATGTTCCCTAAATACGTTAAGCTCCTTTAATCTACCAGTAAAGAATAAACACTTTACCTAAACATTCGTTTAACATGATATTCCGAATAACTAGAAGCTAAGTTACATAATTCTGTTTCTAATTGACTTTCTATCCATACACATATACATGAGTTTTGTCATTATTTTAACTATAAACGTGGCTTTTTGAATATAAAGTTACGTTTGTACGAATTTTTATTTTGTTAAGCGTTGAATTACATGTCAAAGGTAGAACTATGTTAAAATATTTTATGTCAAAGTGTATGGTGTAATTATATATTAGTGTGATTGCCAAATCAGTCAGCTGTTCCACATTTCTCCACAAATAATAGGCATTTTAGCAGCAACTGAAGTAAAATTGAGCATTTTATATATAGACTACATTGCCAGTTGAAAATTAGCCTACACTTTCTTATATATATAATATATATATATCGGCCAGTTAAAATTTAACCCAAAATCCGTTACGCGTGGTACAAGGTGTGTTTATAAATGTCGCGTGCATGGTATATTACTTTGTTTGTTTGAAGTTAAACACAAAGCTACACAATGGGCTATCTATGTTCTGCTCACCACGAGTATCGAAATCCAGTAGATTTATTGTTGTGCCCCTGAGGAGGTCTGTTTTGATTATCTGTTACAAATACAAAAATAACTCGGTTCTTGAAGAAAGCTATTTTATAATTTTTTCAGTATTTATTAATATTTTAATTTTTTTTTATTCTACACTTACTAGCTTTAATATTTCTTCATTTTTAAGTGTACTTAAAATAATTGTTTTTCTTGGAGTTTACTGGGGACCCGCACATGTTGGTGTCTTGAGGTCACGCATGATCACAACGTTATCCAAAGCAACATCTACAAAGTTTCTGATCACAGAAGATTCCATACCAAGGACGAATGACAACTCTAAACAGAATCCTACCGAAAATGTGGACAGTAAAAAAAAATCGTAATCTATATATTGTTGTTGGAACACAACTTGGTCTTTTTTTGTTGTTGTTGTTGTTGGAAAAAATGTTCTCTCGAAATTATCACCGAAGATATAAGCATCAAATGCTGTGATGTCCAGAGAAAATAATACGTGGCGCGATATTTCCCTACTTATATTGAATGCTTTTAACGAAACATGCTAATCAGATTGCTTTAAAATGAAAAAAAAAGTTTTATTTTATTTTATTAGTGCCTTTTCGTGAAACCGGTTTACATTAGAAGATAAACTGAAACCATTATTGAATATTAGGAATTAAACTGAAGATTTTGTGACGAGTTTCACATTTTGTAATGACCATATCTGTTATCCTCTGACCCATATAGACTGCATGATATGTACTGTCACAGAATTTCCTGAACTTGTTTAGTGCTCGAAACCTAACAATCTTCCCCTCTTAGTGTGCTGTAGAGATAAGCATCTTTCTCAAGAAGGTTATTTGTCTATTTTGCTTTAATCTGTTACAACCGTTTTTTCAAGTTGTTGGTTCTCCCTTGGTGTGACTATGAAAGAAATCTGTTCTTCAAAGACTGTAAAATAGATGAAAGACATCAGTGTCTAAAAGACTGCCACGGATAGAAATGAATTACAAAGAGTGATTATATAACTTCTGCTTCAAATTCTGCATGTTGTTTCAAGCTTTTTGAATAAAAGATAATTTCCAAAAACTGGTAGGCTTAGTGATTGTTCTATGAACAAGTAAATGCTTTTGTTTTGGTTAACTTTTATTTATTATTATTCTGAAATGAACGGCTGAAATCAACCACCAAAAAATATTGTGTCAAGAAGCCATATCAACGTCTTCTTCAATGTTTAATCTTGGAAATAAGACAAGACTGTCAGCATTACTGAAGCACTAAAACATTACAACTCCACCTTTTTGTTAACCTCTCAAGACTTAAGTTAGCCTCTTCTCTTTGTAGAACGTGTAATTAAGTGCCTAACGTAGAAACACAAATAAAATACGACCAGTTAACAGACCAGTAAACGGCAATCAGTGGCTGTACTTAACAACATCCTCCTCCTAAGATCTGTCTTTTAACTCAAAAGGAAACATTCTAAAGTTACAAACAGAACAACACTTGCTACACTTTTATTGTCACAATTCTACGTGGCCAAGTTGGTCGACAACACACCAAGTTTCATAAAATTGTGTCTATCAGTCGTCCGAACAGTGGGAATCACTATTCAAACACCTTTCATATCCTTCTGTACCTTTTGAAAATCTGAAGAGTGAAGTTTGTTGTGTTTTTTTACTAGTATTTACACAGGTTACTGCCAAACACCATGTTGTTCCATATACTGAATGCCATGCTTGCATTCATTAGCAATGCAAAATCACATTTTGATAACATGCCATAGTCGTAGTAACTAAATTACAGCAGAATACTAGTAACTATGTCTTCCATACCTCAGAGATTCCTCAATGAAAAGTTAGAAGACTCTTGCTGCCATATATAGTCATCGATCTTCAGTGATTACTAATTATGGTATTCAAGTACACGTATGTAAAAGCAAATTTATTTCTTCTCGTCCTAGAGAATAAATAAAACTATATTTTGAAAAAAAGTGTTATTTGCAATTTGCACATAAACTAATCGAAGAAACAAATTTATAGAACTGATTGCTAAGCTCATTACGTAAAGGGAATCGAAATATAATATTATCTAAGCATTAACAACTTTTATATCCACACCTGATAATCTCTGAAAATATCCTAAATATCTTCGTAACTGTTTGAGATGAGGTAAGAAAGTTAGCGTCGAATATTTCAGGATATATTTACTTGAATATCGGCGAAGTATGAAAAACATGACAGTGAAGATATCTTTGTACAGGTGAGATAAATCAATATTTGAAAACGTTAAATGTAAACAAAAGAAAACAGCACAGTTGAATATAATACATAAAATACAATCCAAATATTAATTTTATAAAGAAATGAACAGTAATGAAGGAAATTAATTTATAAGTGAAATTAAAGAATAATAGTCTTAACGAAATTCTGGACATAATAAGCTGTTGTTTTGAATTAAGCACAAAGCTACACAATGGGCTATCTGCGCTCTGCTCACCACGGGTATCGAAACCCGGTTTTTAGCGTTGTAAGGCCGGAGGCATACCGCTGAACCACTATGGCCCAGGATATAAGCATTACAGCCTGATAAGTGCTTATTATAAAATGAATCAGAATAAATATATTTGAAGGGATATCTGTCAATAATTTAGACGAGAATGGTCGTTAAGTTAAGCTTTCCTTCAAATTGTGTAAAAACATTGACGAAATGAAGTGAACCTGTATATCAATCATCTTACGAATGATTACAAAAAGGGTTAAAAAAAACTGTGAAAGAAACTTTGTGTGGTATTAGAAACAAAGGTATATTGGTAGATTTTATACTATTATTAATATTGGACCTTCAAACCTTGAACTTTTGTTTAATCAATTACTCCAAATGTAAGTAGCCCATAAGTTGATTGAGAAGTTTTTGCTAATCATAAATTAATCAGTTGCAAACAGATGTTTTTTAAAAATTATCTTTTGAAGTAGCAAACGCATTTTAATTTTAACCCTAAAACACATATTTAAAAGTTGGTTCAGATTTGAGTAGTTCATCAAATTTAAGGTAACAAACAAATTTGAATTTAACGTGTTCCTTTGAAATAATAAATGCAGTCTTTCACCAGAAGATTTTTAATAATTTTTCATAAATCGTGTTCTCCCTTGTTTGCGTTACATGAGCTTGATCTGTCTGGACAAAATTAATTTTTGTCAAGGCTTTTTGTTCATCACTTTCGCAAAAACTTTCCATTAAGGACGAGATCAGACGAGAATTGGGAGAAGTTATAAATCAAGACTACATCTTTTCTTTCACATGATATATTTTAAGTTCCAATTCATCAGCGGTACCTTTAAAGTAAGTTTGTATATGACATCTTACATAAAAACGTCGGTTTTATGTTGTTTTCTCTTCCATTTAAGTTAAGACAGCAGGAAACTACCTAGACTTTGAAAAATTAATGACAAAGAAGAAACAATACATCGAGTTTCGTTTATTTGTTGTTGTTGATTTTGATATTCTAGCAACATCTAAAGACCAACACAACTACGACCACTAACGTACGGTACAATTACAGATATTTGAAGAATGTTGTTAAATCAGTAATTATTTAATCTATCAATCAAAACAGCAACAAAAATCTTCTCCATCCTCACATCATCGTGTGTGACAAAGAATACAGGATAGGTACTGTTTAAGAAATCAATGCATTGTATGAAAATATAGAGGTGCTTATGGTTTTTCACACTTTAGTTTCCTGACATCGGTACTAGCGAGACATTCGTTTAACGTCAGCAAAGATGTACTAAAGTAACAATTATAAAACATAAGAATGTTGTGAGTACTACATAGTTTATTAAGAACAAATGATTCAATTAAGAGTAAGTAGGAGTACTTATTATTACGTTCGTCGTTTATAAGCCAGAGATGACAGTCAGTGTTCTGTTACATTTGCCATGGAGATAAGCAATAACAGAGAAGAGGAGTAATTAGGTTTCCACCACAACCAGGCTGCTTGCGTTTCTCAGGTGAATAAATAAAGTTCGTTTCGTGACATAACGGTAGTCGCTAGTGTTAACATTACTATCACGTGCAGGTCTCTTGTAAACATAGCATTGAGTGGTTTCAAACCTGCAAACACACAAACACAAAATTATGGAAGGCAATACACTTCCAGTGAAAAAGTAGGTATTACATTATATAATTACTCATAAACAACTTGTGTGTGTGTGGAGAAGTGAGAAATTGGTAGTTAGGTTAAGGACAAATCAACTTTGTGGTCTCATATAGTACCTCCTATATATTGACTCATTAAAGAGTAAATAAAAGTAAAATAACACTGACGTACTTTATGTTTTATTTCAAGTAAAGTGTTTCGTGAAATGATAGGTATAACACTGTGGAGGGGACTTGCTTATTACCACAAATTGAATAAGCATAACACAAAACACGTGTATAATTCGAGAATCGAGAAAGTACACTTATCGCCCTGCAGTAAAACATTTTACAGCCATTTCTTAATGAGAATAAGAAAGATAACCGTGCTAATACAATATATATAGATACATACAACAAAGGTAACGGAAATAATCATAAAACTAAGGTTACTAAATAACATAAAATATCAGCAAACGTCTTAACAAAATACACCGCAATTAACTGATAAAACTTCATTGTTGGAATGACAGATTCTGACAGTTTAAAATTAAATTACAGTGTAATTGCGCCCCCACTAGTACAGCGGTAAGTCTACGAATTAACAAACCAGGAGTTCGATCTCCCTCGATGGGCTCAGCAAATAGCCCGATATGGTTTCGCTATAAGAAAAACACAAACACGATATGAATGTGGCCTGGTATATTTTACTTTAAAACACGTGTATTTGTGGTATTTCGTGGCGATAAGAAAGACCACTTTAAAATTTACAAAACGTTCACTAAAATGGAATGTGAAACACTCATGTTATCAATTCATTCTCAAATTGTAATTCATTTACTCCTACAAAGTTACTCCGGTGTACCATTTAGTTAGTTCTACGCTGTAATTAAACAAGAGGAAATATATATATATGTATATCATGGATTTAGGAAACTAAAGAGAATCCGTTATAATAAGCTATTAAAAAACGCAATATGATTTTTTTTCGTTAATTGATTATACTATAGCCGAACGACTCAAACGAAAAGTGTTTTACCGCTTATTATTTCAAAAATTATTTTAAAAGGAATGAAACCATTCGACACTCTTATTTAGGCCCAGCATAGCTATGTGGTTAAGGCACTAGACTCGTAATCTGAGGGCTGCAGATTTGAATTCCCGTCACACCAAACATGTTCGCCCTTTCAGCCGTGGGGGCATTATAATGTGACAGCCAATCCTACTATTCGTTGGTAAAAGAGTAGCCCAATAGTTGGCGGTGTGTGGTGATGACTAGCTGCTGCCTTCTCTCTAGTCTTACACTGCTAAATTAGGGACGGCTAGCGCAGATAGCCTTCGAGTAACTTTGCGCGAAATTCAAAACAGACAAAATACCTCAAAGTGTGTTGCGTATATTTGCAAAAACGGGATCGAACCCACAATAATTCAATTCACGATATGAACATGTTAACCTCTCAGCCATGTTCGACTCTTTCTGAATGAATGGTCTATTTAATGAAGATAACCACTACAATAACTACTGGGCCGTTCTCTGTAAATCATTATAAAAGAAATGTGATTATTTGGAAAGTGAACGTTTTTTTTTAAAACTACGAATTAAGAATAAAAGCATTTTCCTTGAAAAGTTAGAAGCTACAGAGGTCGCTATCTCAGATATTTGAGTTAGTGAGGTTACTGACGAATCACAGTCTCGGGTTAACGAAAGTTATTTGGTAACATTAATCACTGACAATAAAGTTTTTAGGCTTGGTTATTTTGTTGCATGCCATTTCTTTTGGTAAAATTAATCACTGACAATAAAGTTTTTAGGCTTGGTTATTTTGTTGCATGCCATTTCTTTTCGATTATCGCGTTTACAACTGTTTGAAATGCAGATATAAAGGTGAAGAATGTTGGTTTCAAGTCCCATGTTTGAAAGCTTATTTTGTTGAACTTCACGCAGATCTATTTGAGGGTTATATGACCCACCCGTCATAAATTTAGCAGTAATAAACTAGAATAAATGCAGTCAGTTAACACCACCAACGAATAGTGGTATTGACCATTACATTATAATAACTCTACACTCTGAAAGGGCGACCACATTCAATGACGGAATTAAAGCACGAACACGTGATGGACGTAATCTCATACTTGTATAGCAGAGCGTGAAATCATGTTTGTTTTGGTTTACATTAGAAGGGTTAAAGCATCTTGTGTGTATTTTGACCCACTTCCGTTAATTGTAGTAAAGTGGGGTGTTAAACGACGTATGTATGTGTGTCTGTTTTAATTCCAGGTTTAATATTAAGGTTGATAGGTGTGAGTTTCACTTTCCTTTTAACGGAGTTAAATGTTACCCATTACACGATAAAACAATTAATACGAATATTCATTTCAATTAAATTCAATATTTATTACACAGGAAGTTCTTTAATATATGGATCATGGCTGTAACAATGAAGAGCTGGATATTATATCGAAAATTTCGAATAAATTAGAAAGCAAAGAATAAGCCAATAACGATACATACAAAAAGTTGTATTAAAATGAAGTAAGTTTCGTTTGTTTCAAAATTCGCACAAAGCTTCACGAGGACATCTGTGCCAGCAGTGAAAAATGATAGGGAAGGTAGCTGGTCATCATCCCTCATCTCCAACTGTTTTATTAACGAATAGTGGAAATGAACGTCACATTATAATGCCTAGAAAGGCGAGAATGTTTGATGGGAGGGGGATTCGAACCCGCGACCCTCAGATTACGAGTCGAGAGCCCTAACCATCTGCCCTAAGACGAAAGGGAAGGCAGATAGCTATCATCTCTTACCTCCAACTGTTTTACAAACGTAAAGTAGAATTGAATATCACATTATAACACCCGAAAGGGCGAGGATGTTAGGTGGGACGGGGATTTGAACCCACGACCAGCAAATTGTACATCGAGTCCCGCAACCACCTGACCCGATATGAGTGAAATTCGTAGAGAAATACGTTTTTATTAACAAGCTCACTCCTAAGTAACAAACATGGACACGACAAGAATGTTTCTCCCAAGTGTTCACTGTAATATGCATCTTTAAATCGTTCTAACGTGCTTGTCCAAAATGACGCATCAGCAGGACCTGCATCATAACCCTTTCTTCACATACTTTGAAACATTAACTTAAACGTATCTTACTTTTGGTTACGCTGTACACATACAAGAGATTATAAGCATAATTTATACGAGGAAAAACTTTAAAAGACGAGAAAACTAACTTTAGCAGCCAATTTGTTTAGTAACAATAACAGGCAAAGTCAAAGCACCGAAACAGACAGACATTTATAAAAGTTCGACTACTTAACGAACCCATAAATTAGCCTTTCCTCAAACAGACAACATAAGGCTCATTGTAATGCTGTGATTTGCTAATACAATAAGTTAGGTTAGCCGTTGATTAACTTTTCAGAAACAAATCCTATATATTAATTAAGCGTTTAGTTCTTTTCAAAAATGGAAGCGAGGTAAAAATTTGTATTTGAAAAACAGGTACATAAATAATTAATTTATTTTTCAACTATAAAGGTCACAAATCGCTTTCAGTGTATGTTTTATTTTTATCATATTTGAAATACTTTCTAGATCAAAAAGTACTGTTATACAATGGAATTCTGTGGATGTCTTTGTTCTAAAAGTCATATTTTTGAAACTTTTAAACAAACGACTTTCCCTTTATGTGTATACACTGTTGTAACGAATATTCAGCGTTAAAATAAAAACTATAATAACATATTTCTGAAGGAAAACATGGGCTCAGTTCTCTGTCTACTATATATCGGCACCAATATTATCCCATCTTTCATTATGCTGTACATTTTTATTATATTTGTATTAATAGCTTGACATCTCCACAGTTTTCTGTTGGCTTATTAATCATTCTTCTCGGATTTTAGTCTCCACCTGTGTAACAGTATGTTGTCACGACAACATACTTTATTTAATGGATTCTATCGCGTGCAGACAGTTTTTACGTGCACAAACAATATGTTACGTAAGTTAATTAATTAGCTGCTGATTCATATCTAAAATGGTCATAAGGTTCATGAAGGACCCGAAAAAAAAAAAAAAGGGAATACTGCAAGTATTTCATCTTATACATACACAACGTATTTTGTGTGTACGTGCTCTTGGCATTCAACATTCTTAACACACACGTACAGTTTCATAAAACAGTAGCGGAAATGATACGCAAAAAAGAACAACTTGATATCATCCAATCAAATCTTCAAAAGTATTAACGTTTGTTTGTTTTTTTAAATTCGCGCAAAGCTACACGAGGGCCATCTGTCCCTAATTTAGCTGTGTAAGACTAGAGACAAGGCTGCTAGTCATCACCACCCACCGCCCACTCTTTTACCAACGAATAGTGAAAGGGCGAACATGGTTGGTGTGACGGGGATTCAAACCCGCGACCTTCAGACCACAAGTCGAGTATTAACATACAGAATTTTCTTCAACACTCCGTAAAATTAAATTGTTTAATGTATTCAACTACAATTAAAAGAACAAACCTTTAATAAGTAAAATATTGTATCTAAAAGCTCACTAAGGCATTTTAAACACGAGAATTTTTCCTTTCCAAAGGGCCTGGCGTGGCCAAGCGCGTAAGGCGTGTAACTCGTAATCCGAGGGTCGCGGGTTCGCGTCCGCGTCCCGCTAAAACATGCTCGCCCTCCCAGCCGTGGGGGTGTATAATGTGACAGTCAATACCACTATTCGTTGGTAAAAGAGTAGCTCAAGAGTTGGCGGTGGGTGGTGATGACTAGCTGCCTTCCCTCTAGTCTTACACTTCTAAATTAGGGACGGCTAGCACAGCCCTCGAGTAACTTTGTGCGAAATTCCAAAACCAACAAAACCTTTCCAAAGTTAATTATTAGTTCTCAATCGATAGCTTTTGTTCTTCTTGTTCTCTGAACTTTTTCATGTCGTGTAATGCTCTGCATAATTATTTGTTGTCGTAATTGTACAATATTAGAGTCAAGCAATCATTAACTCCACCCATTCCAGCCAGAGGCGAAACGAGAAACGATAGCATTAAGTAGTTTTCTTCAAATATTCGTTCGATATCTAAAGTTTGGTTCTGTACAGTACAAATAAAAATACCTGTCTCCAGTGATGGGAATGGTTGACGTTAATCTATCAGTTTAGTTATTTCATGGTATTTTTAAAAGGTTAATAGTGTTGCACTCTTGGTTTCACTCAGAGCCGAACTAATCTACTTATACTGACCAACGCAAAAAGTAACAGTTGAACATTTCAGTCCTCAACAATAACATGTGGTAAACCAACAATTTTATTGTTCAATTTACTTCACATTTTGAATTGTGAATAACAGTGAATGATGAATTCACGAAGTTCGTGCGAAATAAAATTTGACATCAACATTATTCATGCATGTTTTCCCGTCATTTCAAAAGTGAATGTTGAACTTTTCCAAACACAAAGCAGGAAGAGGCCGGTGCAAATAGGAGATAGATGAACTCTCGAACAGACACCAAGGTTCGCAATATATACAAGATTGTTCTGCGATAAATCATTGGATTTGGGAATTAGCAGGCCTGAATCGTATTCAGCGATGCCATAAAATATGCACCTCATTCTTAGACCTGGATGCATTATGAATGTGGCAATCAAACCCTCAACTCGAATTGTATGTACTCCTGACTGGTTACCTCCACACCAGTGTTCGCAGTTCAAAATTAGGAACAGCATCAGAAAGCCACAAATACGAACACTACATGTCATTGTGTGTATAATTTAACACTCCTATTTTCATCCCTAAGTTTTAAATGGTGTACAAATAATCACCGAAACGTAATATCAATTTATGCAAATTAAGCTTAACATTTTTCATTTAATATCGAAGATAGAGGAGGTTGTTTGATTCGAGGAACCAAACAAGACGAGAATTAATCATCATCTCTCAGGTTTTTACAGAGACAGTCGTCAAAGCAATTGGACGGTAGTTTGAAGGAATCTTGGTATCCTTCCTAGGCTCAGAGAAAGGTAGAACAATAGTCTTGCACCGGGAAAAACATTCTCCTGCCAGATCCAGTTAAAAACAATCAGAAGAATAGCAAGTAAAGCAGGAGATAGATGGCACAGCATTCTACAGTGAATATCAAGTCCAACTGAAGTACTGCCAAACCAATGAAGGACCAGTTTGAGTTCCATCAGTGTAAAGAGAAGATTATAGTCATAGAGACAGTCAGTTCGAAAGGAAAGAGGTGATCGCTCTGCCCTAAGTCTTGATGACCAAGAAGGTGGAGGAAGAAGCAGAAGTGCTAGATACCCGGCAAAAATTTTCACCTAGGGTGTCAATGATGTTCCGGGTATCAGCTACTTCCTGACCATCAGAGAGCAAGATTGAGAGAGGAACAGAATTATATTCCCTACTGAACTTTCAAATCTTGCTCCATGCGACTTTGGAACTGGTGGTGAAAGATATGCTGATTGTGAATTTAATCCAAGATTTCTTCTGGCATTGATGTCTTACCCACAGAGCACGTGCACGGGCCTGCTAAAAAGCCATGCAGTTCGAGAGTGCAGGATATTTATGGAAAGTATCCCAGGCCCGTATTTGAGCCTTACGTACATGTGGCAGGCAGGATTCTACCATAAACGAGGATATCGTGTAAAACGTGTCGAGGTTTTAGGAAATACATTGAGCAGCTGCTTGTAGAAGACAGTCAGTTACTGCTGCCACACAGTCGTTAATTGATGGCAGGATCAAGTTGTGCAAGAGCAGTGAAAGAGGGACAATTTTCGTGATCCAGCATTCACCGGGGCACATGGGTCGGGTGGCATCGACCACGCCCAGTCTCTCTCAAAATTATAGAAAAATGACCACTGCTTCGTGGATTATTGTAAACTCTTCATGAAAAATGGGAGAATAGTGAAGGGGAGCAAATTAAAAGATAAACAGCAGTAAAGGACTGACTAGTGCATGAGAATAAGTTTTTGTTTGTTTTTGAATTTTGCACAAAGCTACTCGAGGGTTATCTGTGCTAGCCATCACTAATTTAACAGTATAAGACTAGAGGAGAGGCAGCTAGTTATCACCACCCACTCTTTTATCAACGAATAGTGGGACTGACCGTCACATTATGACGCCCCCACGGCTGAAAGTGCGAGGATCTTTGGTGCGACCGGGATTCGAACCCGCAACCCTGGGATTACGAGTCAAATGCCTTAACACACTTGGACAGGAGAATAAGTAAAACCAGTACTGAAAAGAGAAAGGTGATCAGAGAGTATACTCTCTACAGAGCGACCCCTCCTATCAATATCAGCATTTCCTCAGAGGGAATGATGTCCATCAAAGTCTCCAAGGATTAAAAAGGGAGATGGCAACTGTTCAATGAGAGCATCAAACTCTGATTGATCATAGATCTCTCCAGGTAACGGGTAGAAAACAAAACAGTGATGGTATGACCCAAGGAAATACGGATGACTACGACCTCCAAGGATGTCAAGTGGTAAAAACAAGGTGGGCACATGCTGATTAACCAACAATACCAACCCTCCAAGCACTCGTTCATCAAACAGCCTGTCATTTCTTTTCAAAAACTGCCGAAAGGTGACTGTATTGGCAGGTTTTAGAAACGTTTCCTGTAAGGAAAGACATACAGGATGGTCGGAAGTAGTCAGTGCTTTGATGTAATCCAAATTAGAACGTAAACCTCGACAGTTCCATTATATCAAGATGGCCATTTTCACTTGGGTGTAGCCAAATTGGGTGGAGAACGCTTCTGTTTACGACCACGTCTTTTTCTTTACTATCTTTATTCGAGGGAGGTCTATCGACCTTCATGGATCCTGCCCTGGGTCGACTGAGCAGGTCTTTGTTGTTGGAAGAGGATTGCAGTGACTGAGGACGTGAACGAATGATCGTTTTGTATTTTGAAGCAGGAGAAAATGTATCCGAGGAAATGCCTGCACCCAAAACCAAAGAAAGTGGATCTTGGCATTTGTTGGAATGTATGTAAGAAACAGATATTAGTGTTTAAGTTGATTCATCAACTGTTTCAACCAAGAAGGTAAAAAAAACTATTCATTTATTTTGAGAACGACTGTTTTGGAGGCACACACAGATCTGTCTACAATCCCACTGTAGTAATGGAATGAAGCGCAGCAGCATACATCCAAGATGAGGTGGCGGACAGTAACTTTCGAGGCTCAGGATAAGTAATGTTATGAATCGTTTTTAAATGCTGCACCTCTTTTTCTTCCAACCATTTAATGCAAGAACAAAAGTAGAGAGCCATTGCAATTGATGCAATGAGGGTCCATTTCACACTCATAGGCATCATGGTCCATGCCACCACAACAAGCATACATCAAAGAACCATGACACGATGTCTTTGAGTGACTGAACCTCTGACCCTGGAAACATCGGTGAGGGTTTGGAATGTGGTGATGTAAATGTCAGAACGAGAATACTGGTCGGCATCGTAATTCCATATTTGCGAGTGCAGATACGCCTCACTGGAGATTCCTTGAATGGAGAAACCAGCGAGAATATCTGACTCGAGAATGTTCTTCAAATCCCTCTCAACAAAAACTCCTCGTGATTAATTCAAAGTAGCATGAAGCATAACCTCAAAAGGAGTTCATTGGATTGTGATGTGGACGTTTCCACCAATATGTCATCAGACTGAAGCTTCTTTACTGACTCTGGAGAGCCAGCAAGTCCCTCTAGTCTCTTCTGAATGAAATAGAGAGACATCTGCCCTAAATGTTTATCTGAAAAAGAATGTAGAAAAAGAAAATGAGATACAGTTGTTACAAATGTTGAAGATTGCTGCTCAGAATCTCCAAGACGTGGTCGTTTACCTATGGACTGTTTTTCACGTTTATTTAAGTTTTTATGTGAAGGATCCATAATAAAATTGGTAATTTCGATGCTCACTGACACCGCTCACCATGGAACCTCACGAGGGGACGCGCTACAATGTCACAAAATAACACTGCAGCAATGCCATGGTATCGTGAACATTATGCATAAACGCCAGCATCAGATACAATGTCCACAACACCTGTTGAGAACATCCAACACTGGTACTGAGTTGACCCTAACCCAAGTGGACCAGCCGACTGCCACCCAAAACTGCCCATCTACAGGAATTCAAGGCCAAAATGATGTGTTAGGGTTGAGCCCCTCAACCACTAGGATCCTCTCCTCCACTTCACGGGTCGCCACGCACGGCAAACACGTTGGTGGATGTTTAGATCTCAGAGGAGGTAAACTGAAAGAACAGAACCCTCCCCTGCGAGTTACTCTCACAACGTACAGGAATCCACACCGAGAGGACCTCCAAGAGGAACCAAACTGTATAGAAGAGATCAAAGGCAAATTCAATAACGCTCTAAACAACATCTAAGAAGACGAAAATCAATAAGGATAATCCCACAGCAATCCAAAGGTTTGATTAGTGTAAAAATGTTAGTCTTAAGTTTTCAATATTCTTTTTTATCATTGAGCAACCATTCGTCAACAAACTAACATTTAAAATGACTCTTAAAATACCAAAGTTAATTTATAGAAGGGTTTAAAAGAGAAACAAACTGGTAATTTGTAATGTATTATATTAATAGACATAAAATAGATGTATTATTTCTACGAGAGACAAATATAGAAGGTTTAACAGATATCTGAACTTTTACAAGTCCTACTAGGATCTTAGTAACCCCAAGAGCAGGTACAGAAATAATAATAATTGTTTGTTTGTTTGTTTGTTTTGGAATTTCGCACAAAGCTACTCGAGGGCTATCTGTGCTAGGCGTCCCTAATTTAGCAGTGTAAGACTAGAGGGAAGGCAGCTAGTCATCACCACCCACCGCCAACTCTTGGGCTACTCTTTTATCAACGAAAAGTGGAATTGATCGTAACATTATAACGCTCCCACGGCTTGGAGGGCGAGCATGTTTAGCGCGACGCGGGCGCGAACCCGCGACCCTCGTTTACGAGCGCACGCCTTAACGCACTCGGCCATGCCAGGCCGATAATAATAATAAAAACCAAATTTACCGGAAAAAATTCATGCCAGTTAGAGAAGACAAGTAACGTTACCTGTGTTCATTGGATATAAAATAAATAGCAGAACAATAAGACGAGTCAAAACCTGTGCATCAGACAAAGATACAACTCGTTGACAATTCTTTATAGAGTCTTAGAAGACTACCGTTTCTGTATCTAAGATATTACCATATATTTCTACATTCTTCGTATAAAACAAGCATTTTTGGCTTGAAATCGTCGCAAACAATGGCTTCTATTGACACTTTGCAATTAGGAGTCAGAAGCAGTATTGGTACCGAATGAATATGTAAACTAAAATCTTTATGGGAAGTGTTTAACGTCTTGGTGATAAATTTCAGTTATAAACCAATAAACAGTAGCATAGTACACTTGTTTTAAAATAATATATTAAAACAAGAAAAACGTACAGTTACGACAAGGTGTTCGTACCCCTGCGTCGTGAGTAGTTTTTACTCATAACTTAAAAAAGTATCACGATTAGAATAATTAGAATAACACACATCTACATAATTTTATATGTAAATTCAACGACAAATAAATTGTTTATAAACAAATAACCAAACATAGGAGGGGCAGAAAGTGTTCATGCGTCTACTTTAATGGTCAGTTGTGTAGCCTTTCAGATGAATTACTTGGCGCAATCTCTTCTCATAGACCTCCATGATCGTTTGATCTCATACTCGACTGGTATTTTCTTTGATTCATCTTTACAAAAAGCCTTCGACTCTTGCAAGTTTCTCGAGTGACGCTGATGAACCCTGGTTTTCAAATCATACTAAACGTTTTCAATTGGGTTGAGATCGGTTGACTGCGATGGCCACTCCAGAACGCTTATGTGGTTCCTCTGCAACCAGGATTGCCCATATTTCGATGTGTGCTTAGGGTCATTTTTGTACTGGAAGATCCAACAACGCCCAAGCCGCAAGTTCTGAGTCTCACTCTATATACAAGTGCCTAATATGCTAACGTACTCTTCTTTATTCATGATCCTGTTGATATAGTGAAGGCTCCCTACACCAGAAGAGCTGAAGGAACCCCATAGCACGATCGAATGACCTCCGTGTTTAACTGTAGGTTTAACATGTTCGTAATTATAGAGGTGCTTACTTCAACCCCAGTCTCTGTATGTTATTATGTGTTAAATGAGGGTTCCTACTAACTTCTCTAAGAATCCTCCTCTTGGTTTTCTCTAGAAGTTTGGTGGGGCGTCTGGAACGAGGTATGTTACCAGTTGATCCTCTAAGCTTAAACTTGGCAATTATGCTTTGAACAGTAGATTTCGGCACATTAATTTGTGTAGCAATGCCGGAAAGAGATACACGAGACTTGTATTTTACAATAATTCGTTTTTTTTAAATAACTGGACAGTTGTTTCCTATTCGCCATGGTGACCAAGCAGATAACGACGGAGACAGCGCTAAATTGCCGAAAGTACATTTTTTGCTGGCTAAATTCCAATAATTATGAACCCAGTGTCTAGTTCTGGAATGTTATAATGTAGTTTATTCGCCAAACTAAACAAATATTTTCGGGAATATCAGTTTTATCACACGTTCTGAAATGTACGAACACTTTCTGCTCCTATTTTTGGTTATTTGTTTATAAACAGTTTATTTGTCGTTTAATTTACATAAAAATGTATATAGATGTGTGTTAGCATAATATATTATACTTCTATTGGCCTAATCATGATACTTTTAAGTAATGAGCAAAAAACCACTCGGGACACAGGGGTACAAACACTTTCTAACTGTGCATTCAAATCTTTCTTACTTTTCACTGGATGTTTGTGGATTTTATGTGGACAGCCACGTAACAGTTTAAGCTGTATTTCATGCAAACTGCTCCCACATTTATTATTATAGAATCCGCTTTTGTTTTGTTTCTAAATTTTCTGGGAAAGGACATCCTCAGACTCTTGCACAATATGCACGTTTTTAATCTGATAAACCCTTTTCAAAAGTTTTGCATACGGAGCTAAACAAATGAATATTATCTTCATACTTGTATATGTATCATAATAAACAGATGGTAATATCTTTTTAGCATTTTGATGCCAACTCTATTTATTTTTTATCCTTTTAATGTACACTCCACTGCTTCAAAAGTATAAACTTCTATAGAGGTCTCTTGAACAAGAAAACCTAACACGTCTTAGTACTTTAACTTAATGTTAAGAGAGAGTGAAATTTTAATACCGTATTATTAACTAATACCAAAATTATAGATTTTATTTATTTATTGATATGTACTGCAACTTTGAGTGGTGTCCAACAAAGATAGCTCTAGAATAGCTCAGCAATCAAGGTTATTATAACTGTTTATTGAACTGCCTTGGAGTGGTTTGAACATTAAAAAACGGATTCACTTAAAAATCACACAAATCACAATAAATGGCACAAAACTGTAAGAGTGAGATCGAGTGTTATAGGTTTACAAACCATTAATGGGGTCCCTAAACCTTTAATTTTGTGAAGATACTTCTTGGAATGTAACTAAAATTGTCAGAGATGTGTTAAACATATTTTTGGTTTATGGAATCTCACTGACTAAATTTTTTTACTACCGCTTGAAATATCACAGAAAGGGTGGGAGGAGTATGACTGAACAATTAAATTATTGCACCAAACATAAAGTTTCCTCAAATTTCTACATAGCTTCATTCATAAAACCAGCAAAAGTTTTGGTTTTGTTCTCATGAACAAATTCTAAAATGAGAACGTATTCATAATTTTGATTTCCCATTGTGATAAATGTCCCTTCAGTAACATCACCAATTTGTTGTTCTCCAGTTGTTGAACAGAAGTTGTGGGATTACAGAGGAACCCTAAAAATAAACAAAACATAAATTTAAATAAAAGATTTGGAATTACCTTGCCACTTGTGCAATATAAATGATGGGATTTCAAAATGTTAGTTTCTTTTAAGTTTTTGAAACAAATAACTTCAAAATTTGGATGCTAATTACATAACTTAAAAAATGTTTTTAACACTGTAGGACAATGAAAGTGGATAGCAAAATGTTTGCAGTCTTTGTTACTTTAAGTAACAGTTAATTGTAAAATAACATGACATACTGTTACATAAATTAATGATTTTTTCAACAATTTCAGGTTTTAAATATTGCAGAACAATGAAAGTAGTTTTCTACAAAGATTCTGATTATTTAATGTTAAGTACAAAACTAAATAATGGGCTATCTGTGGCTTGCTAATTTGTGGTTTAAAACCCCAATTTTAATGTGTTATAAAACTCTCAGATTCTTCTTGGACTATTAAATGGGGATGACATGTCTTTTACCATATAGGAGCTAACTGATAACCAAGTTGCACGTCAACTTCCAGAAAATTCAGGGCAAAGCCCAAATATCCAGAATTGTAACTTCCTTTATGTTGATGCTCATACAAATGAAACCAATTCCAACAATATACTTTCATCAAATATATAATAAATTGAGATATGTTTGATGTTGCCACCTCAGTCTTTGATACATAAGATTTTCTAAAATTATCAAACCCATTTCACTTTCTTTTTACCGAAACAAGCGTCAGTTTGTAGTCAGTGTGCTTGAAATATGAATGCCAGGATTTATGGTTCACGACTTGCTTTACCACAAATGTTTTCTGCAACTAAAATGACAGTCAAATTAGATTAAATTCAATGAGACAGGAGTAGCTCCAGAGTGTACGAGTCCCCCGCTAGTACAGCAGTAAGTCCACAATCATGGGTTCGATTCTGCTTGGTGGACTCGTCAGATAGCTTGATGTGGCTTTGCTATAAGAAAATACGACAACAACCAGAGCATTTGAATATGTGTTATTGACTAGTTGACTTCCCTCTAGTCTGTCAGTTCAGTGGTGGCTGTGTAAAGATAGCTCTTCCCAAAAATTTAGAAACAAACGTATCCCTCATTCTACAGAAGTGAAACCTACAAAAAACATAACTTCATGTCGTTTTAGTATAAGCAAAAGTATCTGCAACTACAGGTTTTCTGTTGGGTGTGTGTTCAAAATGTTATGTAATTAATTCAAAACCCTTAACACATTAATTTTTCTCTAGTCCTTAATGTTTCAGCAGAAAATTTAAAAAAATGATAACCCTAAATCCCCAGAAATAAAAGAAAAAAGGGAGAGGGTGGTCTTTTATCAGCTTTTACAATTTCACAAATTTCTGCAAATAAAAATAAATGTAGCCATAGCTAACATCCATTACATTAAGTCCACTTAAAAAACACAAAAAAACAGACACACTATAATAAGTTATGCAGAAAGTTAGCATGATGAAGCTTTCATCCCGAGACCACTGACACCACAAAAGAAATAAGATAACCACAAGAGAAGATTTGTGGAAGTTTTCCAGTTCTATTCCATGACAATTAAGTTATATATGATGAGCAAAAATGTTACAATGACAAGTCATCTAAAATACAATGTTTTGACTCACTTGAAGGCCCCAGTATAGCCAGGTGGTTAAGGCATTTGACTCGTAATCTGAGGGTCCCCGGTTCGAATCCCTGTCGCACCAAACATGCTAGGCCCTTTAGCTGTGGGGGCATTATAATATGACAGTCAATCCAACTATTTATTGGTAAAAGAGTAACCCAAGAGTTGGCGATGATGACTAGTTGCTTTCATTCTAGTCTTACACAGCAAAATTAGGGGCAACTAACACAGATAGCCTTCATGTAGCTTTGCGCAAAATTCAAAAGAAACAAAGAAAGAAAACTTACTTGAATATAAAAATCCAACACTGGAACCCTTCTTCAAGAAATGTCAAAAAACAACTGATCCACAATGAGTAAAGCAACACAAGCAGACTCTCTTAATTTAACCTGAAAATACAAACAAGTACCCAGAGATGAAACAAACACTACTGAGAGTTCCAATTTAAAACCATCACATTTGACTCAAGTATATTATAGCACTTTAACTCTGGTTAACTTGTATTTTCCTGATTTAATAATTAATTATTAAACACTTCAGTGTAAGACACCCTGTAAAATGTTTGTTAGGGGGTAAGCACAATGTTACACAATAGACCATCTGCGCTTTTTCCAGGGTGAGAAATCGAACCCCCAATTTTTAATTTCACAAGTCTGTAAATTTACCACTGAAATACTGGGGAACGATCGTGAAAGTGAAAAAAAAATTCAAAGGTTAAAATAACGGTCATATGACCAGCATGTATAATACGTTTGTTTATGTTGCTTTTTATAGTATCATACACCAAGACATGCCTGTCGAGTTACATACTAGAAATTGGGTTTCGATACTTGTGATTGGCAGAGCACAGACAGCCAACTGTGCAGCTTTGTGCTTACCTACTGATAAACTAATACTTAAAAATTTAAAGCTTGCTGAAGCGAAAACAAAATGACGGAACACGTAGAGCTCACAGATAGCAAATGTTATAAATGTTTGCATATTTAAACTCAAAAGGTTAGCCCTAGCATACAGAACTTTTGCTCTGTGTGTGTTAGGACTATGTTAATCACATTTATATGTGTTTGATTCAAATCACAAGTGGAGTGTCTTCACCTAAAGAAAAAAAAACGCTCTTAATGGTTCTTGTCTTTCATTTACTCAATGAAAGACAGACATAATTTTATTATGGCACATAACATCTATTAGATGAGAAACAGCAGAGTGATTTTAGACAGGAAAACTTACTGACGGCTAAGAAACACATAAATATGCTGCAGTGCTTAAGACATAGCGAATTTAATTATTAACACCGTACAGAAGAGAAAAGTTGAGGATGTAGCGTGCGCTTTACGACACCTGTTGAACACATCTTCAACTAGAAGTAGAGCACTGATGATGTTCGGTCCTCAAAACAAACGAAAATGTGTTCATGTGACCGTCGTTTTAAAGAACACAGCCCAGTTTTGAAAGAACAATGGGAAATAATTCCCTATACATGTCCACCAAATGTCATCAAAAATCGATCATTTTAGAGCAAAAACATTGTGAAAAATTGGTTACTATATTAACAGATGATTTTTTATTTCATAAGTTCGACTCCCAAAACTAACTGGCGTCATATTCTAAATGTATACCAACTTTTGTGCAAATCTTTTCAGCCGTTTCAGAGAAAGCTTGCTGCCAAACACACACAATGCGGCAAAAGCAATAACCTCCTTCACCTTCGAAGGCGGAGAAACTTATTTGAGAAAGCTTTTAGTAGCGGAGAACAAGTAGAAAGTATCACGCAAGTTTCGAACACTCTTCGAACTCGTTAAGAACTACAGTGAAGCATCAGAACAGCAGGTAATAATTCTCCCCTCTTTTGCTTCTTAAGGACGAAGCTGTATAATGAACATCTAAAAAAAATCTATATTTAACGTTATTAAATAACCTTACAAATTTAACATACAATTGAATCATTTAATAGCTATGCACATAAATATTGTTAAAACCGAAAATTCCGTTTTTTTTTTTTGTCAGAGAAATAATCGTTAATTTTCCGCTGAAATACTTGTAATTTTCTTGTGACAACCCATGACAGTTATTACAGTTCAAAGTTGTCGACTGAAACTCAATTATTACGACCAATAATATACTATATTATGTGCCACAAAATATTTATATGTACTTAAAATTACATTTCAGATTTCCATGGCAACACAGTTCACAAACCTTTCTTAAAACGCTGTATCTTTTTTTCTAGAAAATAAAAACATCTTTTTTAATCTCACACAAAGCTACTCAAGGGCTATCTGTGCTAGCCGTCCCTAATTTAGTAGTGTAAGACATGAGGGAAGGCAGCTAGTCATCACCACCTACCGCCAACTTTTGGGCTACTCTTTTACCAACGAATAGTGGGGTTGACTGCACATTATAACGCCCCTACGGCTGGGAGGACGAGCATGTTTGGCACGACGGGGATGCGAACCCGCCACCCTCAGATTACGAGTCGCACGCCTTAATACGCTTGGGCATGTCGGGCCAAAAGCATCTTTGATCAGACTGCTACGTGTAATAAAACTTATGTATTCACAATATTCATCAAGTAAACACTTCAAGGATAAAGCGTATTATACGGAGCTGGCGTGGCACAGTGATGATTTGCGTTTCGGCCTGCGGATCTCATGTTCCAAGATTCGATCCGCGACATGTCGTTGAACATACGTCACACTTCCAACTGTGTGTGTGAAAGGTTGTAACTGTGAAAGTCAATTTCGCTATTTGGTTAAAATAAAGTTGGAAATAGCTATAACTTAGCCATGATGAGTTCCTGACCTACACATTTAGACCATGCATCTCATGAGGTCCCAATCAGGTTTGAAAGCACCAACACCACACGTAACAGGTAAACACAGTAAATTTATGTTCGTAAATACTTCAAGCCTCTTCATTTCCATTAGTTTCCTCATGTCCCTAACCTCCAGACACGCCCAAACTTCCCTCCCGATTTGTCGCCATTGTTCATGCTTTGTAATCGATAAATACAAAGGTAAGGCATTTGTAACCGGGCTCCCGTGGTCACCTGAAGTTGCTGCATCATATATATATAGTACGTTTTCCTCCCAACCCAAACTATTTTTGGTCAGAAAGCCTTAAAACATCTCCTTCCAAGCAGGTAGAATGATAAACGGTTATAAGACAGAAGTTTAAACACGAGGGAAAGAGGACACATAAAAAACGACGACGGCTTAGGTTATAACACTTCTGTTCAATCCTAACGTTCAATGTCAGCGAAGACATGCATGTTAAGAGCAGACACCAACATCGACCTGGTATGTGAGGCGCCACATATATAAAACAAAATCACCGTTTTAAAATGCGAAAAGCGAAACTGATTAATTACCTGTAAGAATAAGCAAAAAAATGGAATTATAACATTAAAAATAAAAAAAAAATCGATGAAGTGTGAAAACAAGATTCATCATATTCGGAGGTTAAAACGCGTATGAATACCTGAATAATGGTGTCTGTGATGGTGACAAATAACAGACAAAATCGATGCCGAAAATGTTTATCACAAGTGAACGTACCGCCCCCTAGTGACGAGTAAAGTTGACGTTAATCTGTGAATTATTTTCATGGGCTTTAAAAACGTTAATAGTGTTGCACTTTTGGATTCACAAGATATAATTGTTGAGTAGTTTTAGTCATGCTGAGTACTGCTCAACAATAACACATGGTAAATCTATATTTGTATTAAGTTACGTCACATTTTGAACTGTGAATGGCAGCGTGATTAGTTCCTAACAGTTTAGTGTGGGATATCCTGCTATGATTATACATTTTGGCATCAACATTACTCCTACCTGTTCTCTTGTCATGTTAAATGTTGAGCTTTGCCAGCTGTTCAAACGAGAGAAACGTACGCTCGGCCAGACACCACGGTTCTCAGCATATACAAAATTCGAGATAATTAATGAGTTGATAAAAATAACAGAATATCTGCGATGAAACACGATTTTAATCACTTTTTAAGCCAAAAATTTTTTCACTGTTTTGCACAACTTCTTACTGTTCCCCTGTGATATCTTATGCACACAGTGTGCTAAGTGGTCAGTTAAAGGCTGATATGGCTCGGAGAGAGCTGTCATGATTTTCAATTGCGGACCATAGGGAAGATCACCGGTCGGCAGCATCTGGAGTCTGAAGTGGCTACTCAGACAGCGAGATTCACAGCCAGTTTTATTACGTTGAAGCTGAGAAGCTTGTTTGTTTGCTCCACGAGAACCAAAGGACTTGGGATACATTACCAATGAAATGCTATTCTACACATTTTTAATTAAAAATTTATAATGGCATAATTAAGTGAAATGTATGAATAAAACGTGTATTTTGAAACACAATTTCAATAAACCGTTTCGAAAAATATACACGGGGAAAATTTGTTTGTTTTGTTTTTTGGAATTTCGCACAAAGCTACTGGAGGGCTATCTGTGCTAGCCGTCCCTAATTTAGCAGTGTAAGACTAGAGGGAAGGCAGCTAGTCATCACCACCCACCGCCAACTCTTGGGCTACTCTTTTACCAACGAATAGTGGGATTGACCGTCACATTATACGCCCCCACGGCCGGGAGGGCGAGCATGTTTAGCGCGATGCGGGCGCGAACCCGCGACCCTCGCTTTACGAGCGCACGCCTTAACGCGCTCAATATTCCAGTCGCGCACATTCTCAGTTACGGTGAGGAGTCTAAATATGTTGACGGACTTAATGACCCCTGGCAGGCCATAGGCTTAAAGCCCAAATAATCAACTGGTAGCATTGCAAAGTGGCTTAATGATCCAATAATAGGGTTGATGGTCGAAAAATAACACTACCGCACCCAAAAAATGGTAGCGCACATCCGCACAGGGACAAATTCATTCCGTACACGAGCTGAAAAAACAGAGGAAATATTAGTTGTAACTTAAAAAATAAAACAATAATTGGCTCCATATTACCAAACGTGCAAGGGCAGCACACTTTTAAGAAAAAACTATCACCAACTGATGAATTAAGAAAAACAAAACTATATCTAAATTAATTATCAGAGAAACGGACATAAACAATAAAGTAACTTTACTATCTCTAACTTGGCGTCCACCAACGTAACTCGATGAACCAATAACAAATCGAATATCTGACAGAAATGTTAACATTTATTCTTTTCTGCTATCTCAAAAGGAGGGCAGGGCGATCATTAAATATGCTGTCGTTGTTGAAAAAAACACAAACAATTAACTGTGCAAACTATGGCAATACTTCGGATATAAGTTCTAAAGCGCTGCTGTTAAAAGACGCCTCTGTTTTCATCGATAGATACTGCATTTATTCCTATTTCTCCAATAACAGTTAAGTTTGGTTTGTCTTGAATTTCACGCAAAACTACTCGAGGGCTATACGAGCCAGCTGTCTTTAATTTAACATTGACAGACAAGGAAGGTAACTAGTCCTCATCATCCAACGCAAAAAAGGCTACTCTATCATCGTCAACAATTAGTGAAATTAACCGCAATTTTATAACGCCTCCACAGCTGAAACAGAGAATGAATGGTGGGACGGGACTTCGAACCTGCGACCGTCAGATACAGTATATATTAGTACATTAGCCATCTTGTGGCCATCTTATTACGCTAAAAACAGATTTTGATACCACTGTGTAGCAACTTACTGCCAAAAAAAAACCAAAAAAAAAAACCAACAATAATATATTGTATCTAAAGGCGCCCACTTACTAAAGTGCTGCCCTCTAGTATTATATATTATTTTCAGTGGCGAAAAACCGACACAAATTTAGAAAAAACCGTCAGAGCCGAACAACGGATTGGAGGCGACAGACAACATAACAGTAATATGATAATAAAATATAAAAAAACGCTTCTTTTTCTGACTGGAAAAATCTACTCATAAGTAAAATCTATAAAATATCTCACCAGGAACATAAACATAAAAAAAATGGAGACAGTGGTGTTTGCTGATGCTGCCAACATTTTGATTCATGCTCGAATAAAGCAAATCATATTAACTGGAAGTGAATAAACGATACTGAAAGCAGAGGAAGAACAAGTGTCCTGCGATGTCAACATCAGATTAGATAAGAAGAAAGCATGTAGTATGATATTGATTCTGATGAAGATGGAAACGCTGAAACCTCTAAAACCATTACTATTGTATACAGCTGTATCTTTTTAAATACTTCATAAATTTCAAATCTGAAATAAACATTCTGAACAGTAGAGTCAAGTAGTTTATTTCTACAAATCAGAGCATTCTGGGACATAACACTTCAAAATTTGATGTAATGCCCAGACAGGTCAATTTATAGTGAATATTTTGGAAGTTTAAAAGAATATTTGATCTACCCTATCATCAGAAACGACTATTACAATTATATCCTTATCATTATATAAATGTTAACTCTCGAGAGACTCGTCAGGATTGTGTGTATCTAAGCATCATGATTCGCGTGTGCATGTAACTTGTGATATTCACAAGTAGGATGGTGCTGGTAGGGAATCCCGCAATTATCCCAAACTTTTCCAGGTTTTGGGATTGTTCCTTTTTATCCATTTTTAAAATTCCCCGACTTGTTCTGATATTAGAAGGTATAAAGTTAGGTATACGTTATTTGTTAAAGTTTCAGTAAAAACGAAAAACACCTTTTCCTTTAAACGTCTAAATAAATCAGGAATTAATTTACACTGGAAACTTTATTAGGAACACCTGCTGTTTAACCCAAATAGCGAATCATGTAGCTGCAATTCAATATATAAAACATGCAAACATGATCAAGAGGTTCAGTTGTTCGACCAAACATTAGAATCGGGAAGATGCGAGACCCAAGCGATTTTGACCTTGGGATGACTGTAGGTACCAGACAGGATTGTTCCAGAATCTCAGAAACCGCTTACCTCCCGGGATTTTCATGCACTACAGTCTCTAGAGTTTACAGAGAATGGTGCGAAAAAACAAAAAAACATCCAGTGAGCGGCAGTTCTGTGGACAAAAACACCTCGTTAATGAGAGAAGTTAGAAGAGAATGGCCAGACTCGTTCTAGCTGACAGGAATACTCATATAACCACTCTTCACATCTCTGAGAGCACAACGGGTCGAACTTTGAAGAGGATGGGTTGCAGCAGAAGACTACATTGGGTTCCACTCCTGTTAGCTATGAAAAGAAAAATCAGGCTACAGAGGGCACGAAATCACCAAAACTGGAAAACTGAAGAATGAAAAAAAGTTTTAATGGTCTGACGAATCTCGATTTCTGCTGCGACATGCAGATGGTGTGATCAGAATTTGGTGTAAACAGCATAAATCCATTCTGCTTTGTGTCAACGGTATAGGGTAATAGTGCAGAGATACCAACTATTTCAAATGACTGACCGTAATTACTGTAGACATAGCTCTTTATCATTTGCAGCTACTAGGCCTGACCAATGTCTCTAAGTTGTTTATTATTATATTATTGTTATAACTATTATTATTTATGATTGCTATAGACTACTCATTTATGACTGTGTTTTGTGTATTTAATAAATTTTAAAAAAATTATTTTGAAATTATGTCTTTTATTTAGTTCAGAGTAACAAACATACTGGTAAAACAACATTGAACATGCACAAACTCATAAACATCGTTATCTACATCGTTTTTGCCTCAGCCTTTTGTTGGTGAGATGCCGATTTTGTATGTTTGAAACAATTGTCTATCCCGTCATGCGCCACAGAAATATCGATATGAGAAACTGCACAAAAAGCATGACTGTCACTTTTTGATGGAATAACCGGATATTTTGCACTATATTCTTTCCTCAATTTTTGATTCACAGTTTTAGTCCTTTTGGATTTGCCAGAAACAAGACAATCTAGTGAACGTGGCCTCTGTTTTTCCACCTTGTGAACGATCGTATTGGTGTTTCTATGCCGCTAAGAAAACGAGAAATACCCATCTATGCGAGCGCTGATTGGCTGACAAGCACTGATGACGTAACTATGGATTCCCCCACGTACCCAGTATGGAGAAGCACCTCACTCAAACAATTGGTAGACGTCGGAGATACAAATATTTTTTATTATTTAAAGCACAAAAATGATTATCGCAAGTGGCCATTTGGACCACGTCTTTTATTTATTGCCAAAATGTATTTCTATCTCACTACAAATTTTCTTTTCACCCCTTTAGAGCCGTGCAGGGAATAAGTTATCACTTTATTGTACAAGACTACATAATATATAATAATTTGGGAGTTGCAACAACTAATATTTGTCTGTATGAGCGTATAGTCGTAATGTATGCACCAAAATCGTAATGATTATACTCAAATCGTAATGGTTGGCATCTCTGGTGGTGTAATGGTGTGGGAAATGATTTCTTGGCACGCGTCAGGTCCCTTAATCTCAATTGAGGATCATTCGAATACCACAGCGCATCTAAGCACTGTTGCTGACCATGTGTATCCCTTTATGTCTACAGTCTATCTGTTTTCCAACAGTTTCTTCTAGCAAGATAATACACCATGTCACAAAGCACGCACCATCTCAAGGTGGTTCCATGACATGACAGTGACTTAAGAGTACTCCAATGGCCTGCACAGTTCCCAAGATCTCTGTCCAGTAGAGAACTTCTGGGATAAGGTGGAACGGGAAGATCGCAGTATATGTGACCAGCAAATCTGCAGGAACTGCATGATGCTATCAAGCCAACATAGTCTGTTCTGGAAGCAAAAGGGGGTCTTATCCAATGCTAGATAGGTGTACCTAATAAAATGGATACTGCCTAAAAACATTTGTAGATTCTAAATATTTTTACCTTTCATGAAATTACTTATCGAATTTTATCAGGTATTCCTGGATATTTTGTCCTTCAATTTTCTTACGTTATATTTGTGCATTAAATGAGCATTAATGTGAGAACCCCAAGGGTTATGTTGACAGACATTAATCCTTTCACATGGAGGAGACCTAGCTAGCAGGAGATAGAAATGAGCTTTCAGCAATAACTTTTGCTTGTCCATTGATCCATATTTTGAAACTTTTTACATACAAAATATGGTAATCTGTTTCATGCAGTCTCATTTCCCGTGAATGTCGATGAAGACTTCCTATGGCCGCCTGTCTTCGCTCGACTAGTATATAAAGGAGGCTAATATGTTACCAGTAACGTTGCAACGGACTGAGATATACAGGTTTCTCTTGTGAGGCTGTCAGATTCCTCATCTAGTTTTGCTCCTGCATGATGAGGAACACACATCAAAGCGGTGGTCTCTTACTACGCAGTTTTAACCTTTCTTCCACCACCACGTATTATGAAAATAAGCCAATGTTAAGACCCTAGTGATACTTCGGTGTACTTCAATGTCAAGTGTTTTCCATTAGTATCTCTGTAAACTTGTAGATTCACCACAATATAATTTTAAACTGTAGATTCACTACAATATAATTAGAATAAAAAACGTAATAGCAGATATTTAATAAAGTCACAGCCACCCTATAGAACAACGCATTTCATTAAACAATGAGTTTTGATATTTTTCTTAACTAAAAAAAATCAAAATAGAAATAACTGGCAGAAATAAGACATTTTAATTGTACAATATACACTGGCATTAACGGACGATAATAAATGTAGTCACTATCAGTTACTTGCTGGAAACACAGGCATTTCATCATGTCGTAATTACTTCAGTCGTCATATTACCATGTTTCAAGTAGCCATTCACCACTAGCACGTAAATCTTTCTTACCCTACCGTCATCTAGTTTTATGCCATGCATGCTGGCATTCTTGTCTGGATTTAAGCAGAAGCTACACAATGGGTTATCTGTGTTCTGCCTACCATGTATATCGAAACTCGGATTTTAGCAGTGTGAATCCCTAGACATTCCGCTGTGTCACTGGAGGGCATTCTCGTTCTATATTATGCCTGAACAGTGTTACACGGTGATAACGTTTTGTATAGCTAAATGCATTTAGATATCTTACACTCCAACTGATAACTGATATCCGTTCTCTCCCTGTTCCACACATGTGACACTTTCAAGACATACTCTTAACATATTTTAGCCACTCCTAAAATAAACAGAATGACAATTTTTTGGTACCAGTTTTTGTTTTTAATTTTTTACATTTTACGTAAAACTAATTGGCCACTATTCACCACTAGTTGCCTCTAAGTTAGCAGTGACAGCCTAAAGGAAAAGCAGTTACTCAACACCAGCTACTGGCATACTCTCTTCTCTAACTAACGAAAACTTAATTGATCGACGTATTATAAAAACCACATGACTGAAGTGTGTGAGCATCTTCGGTGACAGGAATCGAACTCGCAATTCACAACTTACAAATCAAGCGCTTTAACCACCAGGCTTGTACACTGTTGATAATTCAAGTTAAGAATAACACAAAACAAATTTCTATAAGATTATATGAGGGGTAAACCAAATAACACTCTCCAAATTAGAAATTCTAGTCGACAGCAATTAAATACGAAAAGAATAATACTGAAATCCTAATCTTACCACATGTTCACTGAAATCTCTTGTTTGGAAAATGGAATTTTTGATATGATGGTCTTCAAACCAAATGTGCTAATGTGTATCCCACACGTTAAACATTTCGAGAAGACACCAGATCTGTAAATGTAAGAAAGTCGAGTGTTAAAGTTCTAATAAATTCACAGAAAATTACAACTTCCACAATAAGAGTTGTGCTAGTCTTAAATACCAAAATCGCTAATTTCCCCTCCCCCCAAAGGTTCTTTGAAAAAGAAAAACAGAAATGAAGTTTTTGAGATTATGTAACAAAACGACCATAAAACCGTTTTACAGGTAAAAGGTGTACACATAGACCAAACACATGTACTACAGATTAGAATTTTGGTTTGTGGGCGTTTTATTCCCAACTACAGGACATTGTAGTAATTGCCCAATTCCCATAAAAATATTTCAAACTGTATTTCTAAATACCTTCACTGGGGATTTCATAAATTACATGTTCGCAAGGAATCAGTTAAAAAAAAAAAATGTCTATTATTATTCGTGGCTTCCAGTTACGAAGGTATATCCGGGTTTTACACTTCAACATGAAATATTACT
Organism: Carcinoscorpius rotundicauda; assembly: GCA_011833715.1. Classification (NCBI taxonomy): domain Eukaryota; kingdom Metazoa; phylum Arthropoda; class Merostomata; order Xiphosura; family Limulidae; genus Carcinoscorpius; species Carcinoscorpius rotundicauda. The sequence continues at coordinate 169,118,153 of CM022391.1, read as the reverse complement.
ATAGGTATTGTTTTGTTTGTTTGTTTTTTTTGGAAATTCGCACAAAGCTACTCGAGGGCTATCTGTGCTAGCCGTCCCTAATTTAGCAGTGTAAGACTAGAGGGAAGGGAGCTAGTCATCACCACCCACCGCCAACTCTTGGGCTACTCTTTTACCAACGAATAGTGGGATTGACCGTCACATTATACACCCCCACGGCTGGGAGGGCGAGCATGTTTAGCGCGACGCGGGCGCGAACCCGCGACCCTCGGATTACGAGTGCACGCCTTAACGCGCTCGGCCATGCCAGGCCTACTATAGGTAACTAAAAATAATAATTAAATTGCAAGTTGTTACGCAAATGGTCGTTTTTTAAGTAAATAATTAACAGAAGAAAAAAGATTTGAGTCGGTCCGATTATTCGTTGAAATAGCAGAACGAACAACTCGACAAACATTTCTTTATGCATATTTCAAAAATATGTAGTTATTACCACCATTTAAATAAATAATTTATTTTCCTCTTAAAAGCATTCGAAATAATTAGCTTAATTAATTAAAAATTACGAGTACTTAAAATATTAACGGTATTAAACAGATTAAAATTTTAGCTGGTAGTTTAAATAACTTGAAAAAGAACAATTCATTTATAATTTTATTATAAACTTCAAAACTTAAGTATTCTAGGTCTGAAATGTTTAGAACTTTTCACAAACAGTATATTTTAAAGTAAATAACGAGCCCATCATAACCAACATTACACAAAGTTTAATAACTCAGTTAATATAACGTAGCTAGTTAATTAAGCAGTTTCTACAACATATAGTCAAGTGGTTTACATCGCGGAAGACTTCTACACCAGTCTCTTATTTTCTCGACTATAATCAGAAACGTTTGCCAACGCATTAAATAAAAGTAGGATAATAATTTTAAACCAACATTATCGAAAACTAGTTTTCTAAACACAACATTCTGGAAAATCTAATGAAATAATCGCTGTTAAGTCTCTTCACTTTGCCGATAAAGTATTTTCTCTTCTTTTTGTTATCTTATTAAAATCATATGGAAAGATTCAGCACAGGGGCAAACTTTTTTTTTAAAGTTGAAATGCAATAATACGTGGTTAAACTTTATGCCACTCATATTAAAGCCGTGCAACTGGTATATTACCGTTAAAAATTTCTCGTGTTTTTAAAAGAAGCGGATGGTGGAAGACTTTTCACTTTAGGCGTTCCCGCCATTTTTTCAAATCTAATTTACTATCCACAGCATAGCGATATCTTGCAATGTAAAATGGCTAACAAACTGCTTTAACACATTACTACACATCTACACATACATATAATTTCGTAACAGTAAACTTTGTGTAATCTCCTCAGTTCTCAAGAAGTAAGGCCAAGTCCACTATTGTTACAAGTTCTTTCAGGATATTAGTTCAACTTTAAAACTTTCATCATTTTGGGTTACATTTATTAACGGATTTAATATGCTAATGCTGTCTTTCGTATGTCTAGTTTATTAATCTTTTTGTTTGTTTATAAGCTGTTATATTTACATTATTTTTCTCGTGAAATATAAGACGAACTTACTGTTTAAACTGACATATTAAACGATTGCACTTACCTCCCTTCTTGACCTCATCAATTCAGCAAACCTTAGAAATTAATTTAATGATTATTTCTTATACGTATATGACATATATAAAGTAGTACAAATCCGTGAAACACTGAACCCTTTCCTGTTACACTCATACCATTCATCTGCTCCCTGCAGTATCCTTTAATGTTATAACTCAGAAACAAACCAAGTGACAATTCCACTGAAAATGTTTGGGTGAAAATCTGCTATCAAAATGTCTTTTTCACAATATTGTTTGAATACTCTGCCAAAAGATGGCAAGTAAATTAATACAATGCACTCCACTTTTTTTTAACATCATTTTTTACCATTCCTTTTACTGTCTTGTTCACTTGTATGACTCAACTCTTTTTACGCCTCTAATATTATCAACACCTTGCTTTCATTTTGAAACTTTACAATGTTTGCAATGTTCAAGTTCAAAGCACTTCTTTTAAAAGTACAAAGCCATCTGCGATGTACTCAATGTATGAATCATACTTAATTTTGGATTTGGTTTTGTTTTTAAATTTCGCTCAAAGCTACTCGAGGGCTATCTGCGCTTGCCGTCCCTAATTTAGCAGTGTAAGACTAGAGGGAAGGCAACTAGTCATCAACACCCACCGCCACCTTTTGGGCTACTTTTTTTACCAACGAATAGTGGGATTGATCGTTACATTATAACGCCCCAACAGCTGAATGGGGCGAGCATGTTTGGCGCGAAACCGCGGCCCTCAGATCACGAGTCGCACGCCTTAAAACGCTTGGCCATGCCGGGCCTCGAATTTTGGAGTTACAAGCTCTATAGCCTACCACCAACTCTTGGAAGGACTATTATTAGTGTTTTTTTTTCTAAAGATTTAAATGATATATTAGCTTATGAAACGTTTATAATATGTAGAATAAGAAAAGTATGGCAAAAACTTTTAAGCCTCTTTTTATCATTATATAGTACTTGTGGTATGGTAGTTAACAAAAGTAGCCAGTGATTAGAAATTGTACAGACACTAAACCATACTAAATATTTATCAACTTTTGCTTCTTTTAGAGCAAAGTCACAATAGGCTATTTGTTTCGTTCGTTGCTGGGAATCGAAGTATCAATTTTGGCATTTATGTCCATAAACTTACAGCTGTCACATTAAGAGACTACTACTCCCCACAAAAATCAATAGCACACAACTTATGTAAATTATTTTCTCAGTCATGTAAAATATACATTTTTAACAATATATTTAACGTGTACTTTTAAAACCATATTTCACGACAAATAGTCCCAGTACACGTTTTAGGGGCAATTATGTTTTTTACATTTGGACTGTTCAGACATTTCAAATAATTATAGAGCTATGTTTCCCTAATATCATGAATACATACTGTATACAATGAATATTTTGTGATAAAATTATGTGACTAAATTTCAAATAAAACGTTGTATTTATAAGAACTCGTACTATTGATGTAATTAGAATATGATGAACTTCTAAAATGACGTTTTATCTTCTTTCAATTTATTATGAGACATTAAAAACCGTCAATTGTTTTGTCTTAATCTATATTTAATTGCTTGATGTAAACAACAGCTTCGTTTTTAAAATATTCACGATGTACAGTAAACACAAAATGTAAAGTAGAAAAAGGATGACCAATTGGTTTCATTCAGATTTCAAAGTATTCCTCCAATGATAATCGTCAAAATTCTCAGTCTTTACCAAATAACTTATTTTTCTTCTTCATTATTACTTACAACTCCAAACATTTTACTTTAGTTCTCGAGTACAAAGTAAATTTTATTTCTTTCAGTTATCAGTTGAAACTTGAATAAAGAAAATCATTTCTGATAATTAATATTTTCCACTGATCAGTTCATTATTTCTTTAACATTCAGCCAAGAACGTAGGTACAGCTGTTAGTTAAATTACACGTGATAAAGTAATATTGAATGAAATAAATTTTAAGTAGTTTTAAAAAATCCAACAACTGAGAATATATTCATTTATGATAAAACACTAATATTGAAGACAATACAGTTGATTTGAAACTTGTTTCCTCATGGATATCTGTTTAAGTTTGTCCAACAGATTAAAAACAATTTTCTAATAGCCAGATTTCTAATACAATTAAAAAATAATTATGTGAAGTACGAAGCCCCAAATTTCTTTTTGGCCAATAAAACATAACATTTTCTTATGTCAAACATTGTTCTAATAAGTATTTTCATGTAATAAGTATTCTTGAAAAATGTCTAAGAAATGTTACCGTAATCAGCAGCTTCAAAATTTTAAAAAAATGAAGTGCATTTATAATCAGGTTAATTAGCAACAAAACATTTGTTTTCCCTTCAAATAGCACAAAGAATTTCAAATGATTGCTTCAATTATTTTTATTTAACAACTGGTTTTACTTAAATATGATGAAACAGTTTAAAAACTACTTGGACCAAATAAACAATACAAGTGTTGCTGTTTTATTTTTCAACACCTGAATTTCTAAGGATTTCTAAGTTACTTTTAAAGAAACTAAATTACATGAGTGCTTCTGTATGCAATAAAAAAAATACTATATTTAATTTTGCACTGAAATGCTTTACTTTAAATGAAACTTTTACTCACGTAATGTGTTTGTGTTTTTTATAGCAAAGCCACCTAGGGCCATCTAATGAGCCCACCAAGGGGAAATGAACCTCATTTTAGCGTTGTATTCCATAGACTTACCGCTATACCAGCAGAGGGCTCTCATGTAACGATTATGGCAATCAGACATAAGGAAACTAATTAGAGCCTCTCACATTTTTGATTTTACCAGTTTGCTTATATACAAACCATGGCAGAACAATGAGTTAGCTAACTTACAATCAGAATTAATCAGCACTGTATAAAGTTCTATAGGTCAACATTTTAGTAAAATCTCTATTTTGTGACAAACTATAAAAATTATATATATAAAGTACATTAAAATAGCAAAATTGATTAATTAATGTATCTTATTTCATTTTTAACCTTTGTATTGTATGTTTTCTGCTTCCATTACCTCAGCAATGCTTAAGAAAGTCAGTTATATAACTAAATTCTATTAGACATTAATTTAAATTTGTTTCATCTAATTTTATAAGGAAACATTTTGAGCACACTTTAAAGTTATACTTTATCTTTACCTCTACGAACTTAAGACACCTTGTATTTAATGTTGATGTATTGTATGTACCATAGAAGAATATCTTAACAGTTTTTCTTCTACGCGTGTAAATTCTGCAATTCACATTTAATTTTATTCCAAGTGAATATAAAAATCATACAAATAAAACCCTATTCTTATAATTCTTCTAGTACGAAAATTATTTTACATAAATTATCTTCTTTCACAATTAATAACATGCCTTTCAACCTATAATAAACTTCTTCAATATACACTTACTGGTAATTCATTACCAATATTAATGATGTTGCCATGAAACATTTCACTCTTTGAAATTTCCCTTTTATAGTCCATAATTTATTATACTAATAATTAAACTGAATCTAATTAAGAAATACACCCATGACCTGCCACTTCTTTTGCTCTTTTCCAGAGTGTAACTGTGAAGTTCTTTTTAAGGGTTTAAAACTGTTCTAAGTCTTAATTTATTCCAATACAATTCATTAGTAATCACATTAACACTAAAGTATCTTCTAACAATAATAATAAAAAAAAAGTCACAACATATAAACTTGTATTTTCACCACTGTTAAATTTCAAAATACCTATTGTTTGTTTCCTTGGATCCCGGTAACTTTTTCTTTTTCACTCAGATTCGATAAAGGTATTTCACAATTTTCAAAGTTTTTTATTTTTTATTTTTGAGGTAGGTTTTTACATGATATGTTATACCATGCTTTTCAAAAACTTGTACATTTTCCTTTTCTGATATCACAGAAAGTGGTATAGACATAATGTAAGAAATATTCTAGGCACTTTCTGTTAATCTTAAACACTGCTGTTATTGTTCTGTAAAATTTTTTATAAAAATTTCTTAAAGTATTCAGTATAACCTTGACGTTTCTGATATATTTGTCAAAAGCATTTACTTAGATGTGAGAATTCCACTGGGTGAATGTGATAAATTGTAATTAACCACCTCGATAACTGGAAAATCTCGATTTGGATGTTTATAATGAATAACAAGTTGGACATTATAATAAATTAAAAAGATTACTTCTGTTTTAACATAAAACTAGTTACTTAGAATAAGGATTTTAAAAGGCAAAAAAACAAAATAAACTCCTGTTTCAGTGTCTATTACAAATTTGGGTTAAGCATTCTGATAGATGTGGAAAATTCTTAGCGAAATGTTTCTGATGAAATCATGTTCAATATCTGGAATGAAATAAGTCCCAGTTATGATAGCAATAAGATTCTATTGAAAATTAACCTAACCAGAAACCTAAACAATTTGAACCAGCATTATACTGTTTAGTTTCCAGTTTTTAATCATATAAATGATGGAAAAATAAACCTTTTCAAATTGATTAAAATCTTATGTACCAAGCCAATCATTTATCCACTTGAGCATTACTTTTACATCAATGTAATTACTTCTCTACTTCAAGATTTTAAAAAAAAAAAGAGTAAATACAATACCTGGGTCTTTTACTATAAACAGTTTTCTAATTTTTCTTCTCTAAGTACAACACTTTTTTGCATAAATGCATTTTATGTCTATATAATGTATTGCCTTAATTTCATTCTAACTTTTAATATAAAGCATATGTACAGCAAAATGTTATATATTTTTATTACTTTTCTGTCTCTTGGTTTCACATCTGAAACATAGAATCTTCTGAGCACGAATCATTAATCTAGTATTTTCTTCATAGATTTCAAACTGTTGTTTGGAACTGAAGTTAACAATTCAGTTTTTACTTATTTTAATAATATTAATTTCCATAGTGAGGTATAAGTTAATATAACAATTCTATTTAATAACCAAGGTAAAAAACCACTATGCATCTTTAGTGTAGTTTCTCAGGATTAATGTACTTTTGTTCACCAAAAAAGTGACTAATTCACATTTTTTGATGTCATAAACTTTCAAGTAGCAATGGTACAAGTTTTATTTTCTTTAACTTTAAATTTTGTAGTTTGTAAGATTTTGTTTTGAAAATCTGCATTACAGAAAATCAAAGATAAAATGTAAAATGCTAATAAGAACGTCTTATTTTTTTAAATCAGTATTTTTAAAAATACTGATGGAATAATATATATAAACTCCGGCACTTTTCTTGAAATCCACAATTCCGGACTTTCATTCATGCTACCTATACAATCTTGTACTTGAATATAATTAAGTTTAGAACTTCAGAACTTTCCATTGTTTTTAAACAAATACCTGCTATCTTTTCAAAGTTATAGATAAGATACAGGCTTTAACTTAATGGTGACTATTTGCAATCTAAAAACATTTTCTGTATGATACTGTGCTCAAAACAAGCTACAATCATCTTTCTAAAAAAAATAAATAAGCCAACTTTTTCAATTTTGTATATTTCCTTTTTTTTTTAAATATAGAAATAACGTTTTTGAACAGAAATTGAAAGAAATAAACACCAACTGTCTTGCTACAGTACCCTAGAGCTCAAATTCCATAAAAATTTAAGGGTAAAAGGCTCAATCCTCCCAATCTTTAACTAATCATTTTCCTCAAGAAAAAAAACTTACTTGATAACACTTGTTTATTATTTATGTTGAAATTAAGGTCTTGGCAGGTATAAAGAATGATATTTATTCCAGCACTATGCAGTGACAGTTAAGAATATTAATTACTGTACAAACAAGTTAATAACTTTAAAAAATTGTTCAAAGTTCTTGTTGTCTTATGGCCACAGTGTTAAAAATAATTACTTTTATTCTATTTCCAAATGTCTATAAATATATATGAGAGTTAATAGTTAAGTAATGACAATGCTGAGGGGTTTAGCACTATATTGAGTAGGTTTTACAGTAGCATTTCATTTTAATTAGGATATTATGCAAATAATTAGTTTACTTGCATTTTGTCACATACTGGAAAAATGTACTTTTCATTTTACATTAAGAATCATTTGAATTCAAACTATCTCAATCATTATCCTTTGTATATCAGTTAAAATAATTCAAACACAATGAAAACTTTCATAAGTTGGTGTTAAAACATTTAATTACAAATTACCAATGCCTGTGTGCATTTACTTTAGTCAATGAACATACAAGTTTTAACAAAACAAATTTTACAATGTAAAATTGATTTCAAAAAACATCATGCATCATTTCAGTTCCACAATTACATTACTCAAAACTGAATTTTTCTGTAATGAATACAAACTATTTTCCCACTTCTTATATTTTGATAGTTATTAAAAACATACTCAAAAAACAAATTCCCAACTTGCCTTAAAGCTGTTAAAAAGGACGACTGTGAAAACATTAAACTACTGTTTTCTTATCTATTTAAAAATTCATAATTGACAGTACACTTGAAACATTTTTAAAAGCAGCTACTTCAAAAAATTCTTTTTTGTTACTTAGATAAGAAAATTATTCTAATGCCAAGTAAATACTGCTCAAAATGGCAAGTTACACAAGAACAATAAGGAGAAATATGAACACAACACAATGTCACTATATGACAGTCACCAGCTCAATAATTAAAAGATGGGTGCCCATAACCTGGTGCTACTTTAGTAACTATATCTTGGATCATAAGAAGAGTTGATACTAGTAAGTGTTGTAGTCGTACTGCTGATAACTACTGGCCTTGGACACACCTGGAACGGCAGTAGAACATATTTTAACATAAAAAAAGCCCTACTTCTTCATAGTGCTCAAAAATTTATAATCCTTAGATTACAAAAAAAAAAGGGCATAAAATATTTAAATCAACATAGATTATAATCTAAGTCTGGATAAAATCACATGTACTTTAGCCTTGAGATAACACCAAGCACTTATGAAGTTGTGAACTGTGTTGTTATAGTAACTAATTACTTCAGCAAATAGTTCTACTTCTTTAACAAATGTTTCAAGTTCTTCATGAAATCCGAACTTTCAAATTTATCTTCTAGGAAAGTCACCTATCAGTGATGAGAAATACATGTTTACACAATTATTACCGGCTAGTTTATTTTATGCATTAAGGAGACAGAAGCAGTAGAACTAGTAAGTTCATGAATTTAGTTTCTTTTTTCTTACAAACTGATCTTTTACCAAAATTGGTTACTGTAACTATCAGTCCACTTCAATATTCTTACCATGTAAAACCACCTTAATGTTGATCTATAAACAGGTAGAAAATACCAAAACTTGCTTATAGATTTCTTTTTTTTCAAATGAATACTTAGTTCTGGTTCTTTCCAAAATACTTTACTTACTATCTATCAAACATTAAGAATGACTGTAGCAAGCTAATTACCTGACTATCATTACAAGTCATGACTAAAATGCATTTTAATTCATACTACAAATAACGATTAGTTCTGAATATCAATTTAAGTCACAGAAAGATCAGTATTTACATTAAAAATTCAATGCTTTAATGTTAAGGTTTACAGCAATACAGGTCTATTTATTATACAATTTAATAAATGTTTAAAACACAACAGTATTGATGACTTCATAATCAGTTCCATCAGCAAACATCACATTCAGTTTAACTTATAATTCAATAAAATTGAAAAGGCATGTGCACTTGGAATTTCAAATATATATAAAATAATTTTATAATTTGTATCTTAAGTTTGTTTTATACTAGGAAGATTAGATAAATTCTTTAAAGAGCTTTGAAAATTCAATTTTAAAATTTGTTGTTTCTTACTACATATTAATCTAAATTGTATTACAAAAATATTGCAAAGATGATGCACTATTTGTCACAATTATTCCTTACTCTGCTTGATTCCCTCTCCTGTAAAGGTGTTTATGATTAATGCTTGCAAACAGTCAAGTACGGTACTATTCCAAATTATTCCATTTACAGTACATTGTTAAATATAACATCTTTATCAACAAAGCAGAGAAAATACTGCATTTCTTGTAACTTTTAACTAATTTTTTTCTTTTCATAAGCCACACAATTATAATAATTAACTTTATGTTAATAAATAGAGTAATGTTCAACTTCAAAGTATTAACACATAGGCTTGTAACAAACTACACAAGCAACAAGACTGGGCTCATTTTAATCTTGCTGAATGAACATTCTTGTTCAAAATGTGCTAAAAGCTATAACAATAATGTCTCTTTATCCTAAAATCATCGATGCACCAGAATTCACTCTCAACCACTGCTCCTTTGACCTATAAAACTCACAACATAATAAGCCAATTTATAGTCTTGTACTCTTCTACACATAGGTGACATAATATTTAGACTCACAGTAACCTATGATTCCATTTTTTCCCAGCAGTTCAGGAAAGACAAATGTCATAGTTTCCTTTCTTACATTAGGAACAGTGCCCTCTGCATTCATAATCATAAATGAGCAACAAAAGTCAACAGTGTTCTTCCCTTACCCACATACTGAAGCTGTACAAAAACACTTCTTTAACAGACATTATTACCTCTCACAATATTACTTCCTTCATCCAAGGTTTACACTACAGGATGGACAGAATGACAGCTTACTTAAGCAATGTTAATCTTACCTGAATTGTTCCAGTAATGATCTTCTCCACCTGGCATGCCTACAAGAAAAACAAAATCACAACTTTTCAATATTCACCAAATGTCACAGATTAACAGCATCCAAAGCAAATCCAAAGCCACATCCTTATGCTATAATTTTCACAATGCACAGGATAATTAGATACCTCAGTGCTGCCAGAAAAATGGTATAGAAATATTACTGATACAAACAAGTGCATGTCCTCAATTATAGAGCATATCTTTAGCTGAACAACTAAACAGACAGAAGAATATTTTATACAGCATTGAGAGACTATTCACTTGGAATTATTTTTCTTTAAAATTGTGTAATAAATTAAACGTTCACCCCACATGCTGAATGACAAGGAATACAAATGCAGCTGTTTAATGACTTTCTCAACAAACATCACCAATGTAGCTTAGTTACATATATTTGAAATATATTTAATAATACTAATCTTAAAATTGTGAATTTTGTACAACAAAATTCTTAAGAATAACTAAATGGTTCACGTATTTGTGTCAAAAGTATTTGTGGCACCATTTAATAGAAGAAAATACATTTTAAGTCATGGGTGAGAAATACACAGAACACTAACGTTAAAACACCTTTAAACACCCATGTCTGTCCAATGAGCATTGATGATAATGAGAATCTACATTTCATTTACAGAGAAGATTGAAACAAACAATTTGGTAAATGAGAATTTAAGTTTAATTTCCTAGAAAATAATAAAGCATTTACTTAACAGCATAAAAACATGAATTAACAAGCAGAAAGCTTCAAAAATTTCTTCCATGGCAAGAAGATTGAAGATGTTTTAAAACTCAACTAATTATACCATGCATGTATGTATATATTCTGATGTTATTGGGTACACTGTTTTTGATTAAATTAAATTAACAAGATAAGAAAAAAGGCTGACTTAACTGTACAATTTTATATACTAAAAGTTAACAATATTTCAGAAGCTAGTCTAGTTTAAAAAATAATTTTAACCAAAACAACAATCCTACACAAATGTCAAAACAAAGAAATTGTATATTCTTTATAGCATTAGTAATGAAGTTTACAATACAGTAAAGTGAAAAAGTTAAGACACCCTATGAAAGCCTGTGTACTTTTGTAACATTTTTGGATATATAGATATTTAATCTCAATTTTAACAATACTGAGAGATTACAGGAATATAACTAAACAATTAAAACTGAAGAAAAGACTACGATCTTCTGTAAATGTAATTCTACAAAAATGCATATTCTAATTGAGGGAAAAGTTAGGACACCCCCCACATTTATTCCCACTTAAAATGGCTGAACTTACAGGTGTATCATACCAGGTACACATTATTAGAAGATAGTTACTCAGCATTCTGAATGAGACTTGCCCTATTTAAACTTCAGACATGTAGTTTTGTGTGCTCCTGATTGTTGAAGCGAGAGTGAGGACCATGCTGAGAGCAAAAGAGCTGTCTGAGGCCTTCAGAATGAAAATTATAGCAGCTTATGAGTCTGTTAAGGGAATTAAAAAGATCCCAAAAAATTTTGAAATCAGCCATTCCACTGTCTGGAAAATAGTCAACAAGTGGAGGGCTTTCAAAACAACTGCCAACATGCCCAGGTCAGGTCATCCAAGCAAGTTCAACCTGAGAGCAGACCGCAAGATGCTAAAAGGTGTCCAACCACCCTAACATGTCATCAAGGGACCTACAGCAGGCTCTGGCTACTGCTGATGTGAAAGTGCATGCTTCTACAATTAGAAAGAGACTGCACAAGTTTAACTTGCATGGAAGGTGTGCAAGGAGAAACCTTTGCTCTCTAAGAGAAACATCAACGCCAGTATGAAGTTTGCCAGAGAGAATGCAGACAAAGATCAGGACTTCTGGAATAATGTTCTTTGGACAGATGAGTCCAAAACTGAACACCAGAACAGAGGATATGTTTGATCTAAACCAAATACAGAATTCCAGAAAAAGAACTTCATACCAACTGTGAAGCATGGAGGTGAAAGTGTCATGGTTTGGGGCTGCTTTGCTGCAGCAGGACCTGGACAGCTCACAATCATAGAACCCACCATGAATTCTACTGTGTATCAGAGGGTGCTTGAGAATCAGGTGAGACCATCTGTAAAAAAATTAAAGCTGAAGAAGAACTGGACCCTGCAACATGACAATGACCCTAGACACACCAGTAAATCCACAAAGGACTGGCTGAAAACTAAGAAATGGAGAGTCCTGAAATGGCCGAGTGAAAGCCCAGATCTTAATCCCATTGAGATGCTGTGGGGTAACTTGATAAGGGCTGTACATGCAAGACACCCCTCAAACATCTATAGCTGAAAGAATTCTGCATTGAGAAATGATGCAAACTTTCTTCAGACCAATGTCAGAGACTGGTAGATGGCTACAAGAAGCATCTCACTACATTTATTTCAGCTAAAGGGGGTAACACTAGATATTAAAGGGTAGGGTGTCCTAACTTTTCCTTCAGTTAGAACATGCATTTTTGCAGAATTACATTTAGAGAAGATCTTGAAAAGTCTTTTCTTCAGTTTGAATTGTTTAGTTATATTCCTATAATCTCTCAGTATTGTTGAAATTGAGATTAAATATATATCCAAAAATGTTACAAAAATACATAGGCTTTCATCAGATGTCCTAACTTTTTCACATGACTGTATGTGCACTTGTAAATGTTTAAAAATCCAAAAAACATTTTTCATGAAAACACACACAATATACTTTTGTAGAATGAATGGCAACTGTTTGTTACTGCAGCACAAATGTAGAGGAAGACGTTTCAAAAGCCTTCCGACTTTTGTCTTAAAGACTGACTTGAAGATGAAAGGCTGAAGACTGTCGAAACATCATCCTCTGAACTTGTGTCGCAACAACAAACAGTTGCTGTCCATTCTACAAAGTTTCATCATGAATACTCTACCTAAACAATCTATCAAAAAGTATACACAATATAACTCAAGCATTTTATCATTACATAAAAGTTAGAGAAACTGTCTCTTTTAAATGTCCACCCTTCAATAACACTAAATACTATTATTGTTTCTCAGGGAGTTTTGTATAATTAGTAAAATGTGTCAACATTTTACTAGATATTGTTACAAATGTTTCATTACTTCTTTGCAGTGTATACATTAATAATTAATAAACCAGTTGAAAATAACAATGTATGTGTTTGTTAAATAGCAGATTATAAATTAATTTCTATAATTTAACATCAAATGATTTTTGACAATTTTCAGTTGAATAACTAACAAAGTAATGATAAATTGTCATCTTTAGTTCTTCCAGCAAAAGCTGAAGAAATATCACACACAACTTTTGTTTATTGACACGCACATTTAACAAAAGGTTGAACCACAGGCTTTTTTCCCTCCAACTGTAGATATGACTGCAGCACATTTGTCACTGGGCGTACCGGGCGGCACAAAACAATTTTCCATTAGTAGTGTAAGTAAACAGTGATATAACCAAAATAAACAGGTAATACTGAAAAAAAATGACTATTACGGTGAGTAAAGACTTTATATGCTAACCTAAACCATGCACTAAAATCACTCCTAAAACTGACATTTTTAGTGCTTAATATAACAAAGCCTTTTTCTTTGCAGATTGTCAAGTGTTTTTGAAACTAAATACTTGACATATACAACAGATGAGGATGCATTAAGCTTTTTCACATGTTGAAATATCTGCAGCATTACATCCAAAATGAAATTTGGTTAATTAAAGGTTCTTTACTATGATGTAGTCTAGCAGGGTTTCAAGGATTACCAACCCCTCACTTCAAAAGATAGAGTACCCCTCCATAGTTTGAATGTACATCACTTTCTATGTTGCATTTTTGTTTGCTCAGATGTGGTTTGATGGAAGTGTATTCACATCAAACAAATATTATTAGCTGCAAGTTTTTCAACCTTGCACACACTGCTGCTTTACAAAAATTTACCAAATAATGATTTTCTAAATTCATAATTAATCAGTAAATGCGGCAACCATATTAAATAATCCAGAGTGATGGAGGTGTTTTCAGCAACAGCATCTTTTGAGACATCTGGGTTAAATTGTTACATTAATTTAAATTACTGATGCTTGCTATAGTAATAAGGTATTTTTGCTTCAAAAATTAAATTGTATTCACCTGTGTTGTATCCATAACCAGTGCTCTGTGAATAAGCTGGAGGCACAGGTTTCGCATAAGGATCAGAAGAAACTGGTCTGGCATATGGATCAGGTGGTATTGGTCCACCATATGGATCAGCAGGTGGTGCTGGTCTAGCATACGGATCAGCAGGAGGTGCTGGTCTAGCATATGGATCAGCAGGTGGTGCTGGTCTGGCTGAAGGATCAGCTGGTGGGGGTCTGCCATATGGATCAGTAGGTCCTGGTCGAGCATAAGGATCCTCAGTAGGAGCTGGCCTACCATATGAATGCGGTGCAGACCGAGTGTATGAGCCTTGAGGAGGAGCTGGTCGACCATAGGGATCAGCTGGAGGCTGTGATCTGCTATATGAATCAGACCTTGTGTATGATTCTGACTGAGGTGTTCGATAACCATATGGATCTGAAGAGAGAGTACGTCTTTGATAGGGATCATCAGGTTTACTGTAGGGAGCAGTACCCTGCTGAGGTTGGTCATACGAATCTCTATAGCCATCAGGGTTACTGTATGAGGATCCATATCCAGAAGGGTTCTGAAAGTCACCTCCTTCCATACCATAATCATTAGATGGGTATTCTGAGCTACAAAGAGATAAACCATTGAAACTGAAAATTATTTTAAAGAAATAAAAAGTACAGATGTAACATGTTAATATGACACAAAAATAGAAAACAAAAACAATACTTCACAACTAAATCAATAACACAGCTAGTGGCTCCTCTTTGTTTTTCAGTTTTATCTACTGAATGTGTATACATCCATTTTCAAACTATTTGAGCCAAAGCATATTCAAATACCTAAATTTTCTATTCCTGGAAATTCCAAAGTTGTATTACATTTTAGACAAATGTAAAACAAGTATGTTATTAATTTGGCTTGATGTTTTCAAATGTCAAATTTAACAATACTTCCAGTCAGAACACCCAGCCCCCAAGTGCAACTAAAAGTACATACGTATAAAATTTTAAAAAAGTGAAAATAGTTTGGTAGTATGTAACAAAATGTAGTTTATTTAGATTGACAAAATATTTCTATTTAAAAAAATTATGGACACAGTGATTGGTTAGGGAGATCATAGTATAAAGAGTCATGAATTCAAGCACTTTTGTAGGGTGAAGGTACACATGCTATTATCAGTTTTAGAAATTTGGGTCATTTATTATCAGCAACTATTGTAGCAAAAGTTTGGTTTTAATAGCAAACAACAATTGAATTATATTATTCCTCTTTCATGTTTTAGTAAAAAATTTCTTAATATTTGTTCTCAGAAAAAGCACTTTGAAGGAGGAAGCGATAAAACAATCTAATAAATGGTTTAAATGCTTACAACTCATGTAGAAATTTAAATAAGATAATCTTTAGTGTTAATCTGGCAATAAAAATAAACATTTTTTTCACTAATTCAATGTAAAAAAGTGTTTTTCAAAGAAGAGACAAAACAAACTGAACTACAGAACTGAAAAGTACTCTTTTCATACAACAGCCAGATGTCATCTACCATCATATGTTAGAATCAAATAAGTCAGAGTTGGGACTCTAATAAAACATTATATGTTCCAACACAGTCATAAAAATTGGAAGAACAGTATCAACATGAAATTTACATCTTTGTCTAATCAACAATAACTGAATACCACACCACTGACAATATCAACCCCACAATTCAAACTGATTACTGTAGTAAAAATAACGATAAGTTTTAAATGAAATAGTGCAGAAAAAAATCATATCCACTTTTAAGAACTGAAAATGTAAAGAAATTTTTCAAATGAAAACAAATTCTACTGGCAGTTTATTCTAAATCTTGTTGGGAATGCTGATTTACCTGGTCTCTCACTTATAATTTACAAGCAAAATTAAATGTCCCAAAGGCAGAGAAGGGTTGTGTTGCACTCTGTTTCATGCAGAGTCAAAGCTCTAAACTACTACTACTACTGTGCTGTGTGAAAAGTAATTGTTGAGCATTTCAGTTATTCTAAGACACCCAACACAGTAAATCTATATTTTGATTGTTTAAGTTAATACACATTTTGAAACTGGAACAATAGTGTGATTAATTCCTAACAATACAATATATGAATAACTTGTTATTGTAAAGCAGGTTGATCTACAAATAGCAGGAGTAGAAACAAGGAAATAAAATATTCACTTGAGGGACAGCTATCAGGGAGATCACATTTCATCACAAATTGTTTATTTAATTTATGCAATGTGTTCAATTTCATTGGTCATTACTGAAGGATTTCTGATTAGGAAAGCCAATTAAAAAAAGATGAAATTCTTCAAGCAAAGTCAGATTTCCTGGAAATACAGGAATGTAATATTTCGATACCTGTTTTAACTTTCATGATAGCTTTCTTAAGAACCATTACTCTCCCAGACGTATACTGTTTACAGTTATAAAAACAAATTATATCCACCAAATGGATCTTAAGTTACTCCTCATATTTTCCCAGTTTCATATTTTCATATTACTACAAAAATATTATATATAGACTAGGAATTGCACTTCTTACTCAACTTTAGCAAGAAGATAGTGATAAAAAAAAGTAATTATATCATACCAGTGTTAATACTTAACAATGTTGTGAACAGGTTATTGTATTTTAGTGTTGATCATCTATTCTCAGGTTACAATGGTTAAGAGTGGAGTATGTGTTAAGGATGAGATAAGTGCAAGGATCAAGTGTTCAGCAGGAGTTCAACAGAAACAGTTTTATA
Organism: Carcinoscorpius rotundicauda; assembly: GCA_011833715.1. NCBI lineage: Eukaryota > Metazoa > Arthropoda > Merostomata > Xiphosura > Limulidae > Carcinoscorpius > Carcinoscorpius rotundicauda. The sequence continues at coordinate 169,101,004 of CM022391.1, read as the reverse complement.
AAAAGGATGGAGTAGTTAATCACAACTGACAGGAACTTAAAAACAATGGATTTAATAGTTATGAAAAGGTTCTATTAACAGATTTCAGCCTTCTGCAAATGAAGAACAAAAAGAGAAAAAGAAAACATGATACAGATAAGTATGGAATGAAAACCATAAGAAGGTTATAGTTATGCATGATTCTTTAGAGTAGCACGTAAGACAGATTATGGAGCAAATAGAAAAAAAAAAGGATATGTTATCCAGGGGCTGAAGATGTAAATCACTGACAGGGGTTATAATACAGTAAAGGGTAATAGCAGTAATCCCGTCTTTGTATTACATATATGGGCTAATGGTGTTAAGAAAGGCAAGCCAAAGAAAATAAAGTATAAGGGGTTAATAATGACATTTAAAGAAAAATGCCATAGTAACTAAATTCTATCAAGACCTAATTCTAGGAATGCAATTCTAACAGATTATGTAAGAATTTGTGGAATAATCTCAATGTGGAAAGGAAGACTTTTTAGAATGGATAGTTAACAGTAAGACTAATTTGTATTTAAGTTCTATTAATTCAACTGTGTGACCAGCTTTTATTTAGGCCTCGACAGGGTGGGTATTTTCTTTTAGCAAAACCACATCAGGCTATCTGCTGAAACTTCCAAGGGAAATCGAACACCATGATTTTCATTTTTGCATTGTAAATCCGAAGACATACTTCTGTACTAGCAGGGGGCAGGCTTCAGCTATGAGAGCCAAAATAATTAAGAAAAATGATTTAGGGAAAAATCATAGTGTAGAAACAAAATGCAGAAGCAGTTTTACTGGTACGCTAAACAAAAATTTTAATACTACAAGTATATATATATATATAAAAAAAAGGTTGGTTCTTGACACTGATTCAACAACAGAATTTTGATATGGAAATATCTGAGGTTAAATGCAGACAACCCTGAAGACAGATGCTTCTTCAAAATGTAATTATAAATTCTTTAATAGGAATATAAAACTTGAGAAGTGACGGGGACAGAAGTGGCTTTACATTTAATAAGCAAGCTTCACCTTTTACACTGAGGGTATCAAACCCAATAGCAATAAGACTATATAGTTTTTTTTACCAACTGGTCAGAGAACTTACTAGAAACAACATTATTTAAGACTTGATGTTATCTATGAATATTGACTATTGTTTTGAATAGTCTGCATAATAACTTATGTTAAGATTAAAAATACTTCAACCTCAAAAATAACATTTTCTGTATAATCCCTCAAACCTCTTAAATACATTTCTAAATTTTTTTAAAGTAAAACCTTTTATCTGTTATTTCCTCTACCCTAACTCTGTGCAAGGCTGGTAAACTTGACTAACCTCATAACTAACTGACCTAAAGAAAAAAGAGAGAGCAAGAGAGAAATCCAAATTACCCTCTTTTTGTTTCCAAAATAACTTCAAACTGTAACACCAAACGACTGCTTATCTTAAGTAGCTTTATCCATTTATAATTAAACTTAAATAAATCCACTTTTATAATAAATACAGAACATAAAACAAGAAATAGAGTATTTACCCAAGCATTCTTTTTTATTTGTTATTTACAATCAATGACACTCAACCCTGCCTTTTTCTATACTAATGGTAGAAGTGCATTAAATAATTTTTATTCAATTAAATAATGCATCAAAGACTGTAGAATAATAAAATGCAAAAAAGCAACTTCCCTAAACCCTCATATGTTCTGACTTTCTAACTATGCAACGAGTGGCATTATAAATTCAACCAAGCTAGTTATTTTTCACATGGGAGCAAAGCTTGTACTAATAAAGAAACTGACAATCCTCCATTCAAAAACAAAGTAATACAATATGTCATTTGATAGAAACCTTTGGCCTTCTATTGGTTATAGATAAAACAGAGTTAAATGTATGAGCTATCAACAAAATCTAAAAAAAAGGATGCGACAGGAGTGGTCTCATTTTATATTTGATGGACTCTGCAACTAAACAAAACTGAAGGCTCTAAACATTATGGTTTGTCTGAGCAATGATGTTTTTTGGAAGGGTAGTGAATAAAACAAGAAAAAAGAAATGCTTAGAGAAAATGTGCTACATAAGGGGAAATTCAGGACTTTTTAAATATTACCTTACCAAATTAATAACTTAAAAATTTGTCTACTATTAAAATATGGATTATCAGCTGAGATTTTACACTAACACAAATTGGTATAACATAAATATAAAGTATTTTAATAACATGTTAAATGTAAATCACTAAAACCTTGCAACTTGTGCAGTAAATTATGCCCAAGCAGGTATGGTTAAATTCTCAGCTTGCTGATAAACACTGGGATGTTTAAAAAATGATAAATCTCTAGGACAAGATATTTTCCTAAAGCTTTTGGAGGAATTAAGAACTGAATATCTCAGCTACTGATTTAAGATGCTTTGTGAAGCCATTTAATAAAAGTTCAAAATTTGTTGGTTAATCTACTTGGTTTTAATTATGCGAAATTATTGTCTAAATAGTCTTAACATTCACTGAAGTTACTGCTTATGTAGCTGAGAATAGGGATTTGGTTATCAAAATTTTCAGAAAGTATTTAATAGGATGGACCCTAAAATGGCATAGGTGTGGGTGGTTAAGAATGAATAAGAAATTGGTTAAATGGAAAACGGCAAATGGTTGTTTTCAAAGGAGTTCAGTGAAACTGGATTAATATCACAAGTGGCACACTTCAAGCTTAGTGTTAGGATCTTACTCTAATTTACAGGCCTATTAGTCATATCAGGGTGGGAAAAGTTTTTGAAGCTTTAATTAAAGTTGCTTTGTAAGCTACTTAATAAAGTTTAAAAATTTGTTAAAACAGATCCTTGGTTTTCCTTAAAAACTACAAGTAATGTGGTGTGTTTTACACAGAAAATACTCAATGCGATGCAACATATAAAGTCCAACAGCAGCAAAAAATACAAAACAGGTAATCTGAGAGTTAACTTCCAATGTATTTGACTTAAAACAGTAATGTACTTCTGTTTATGTATACTTTAACAAAAACTATTTTAAAAAATCAAAAGGCAATTTATATTTATAAAAATATTTTAGAACTTTAAATAGATTACAGAGTATTTTTGTTGTAGTATAGAATATTTATGAACACATTATTAACATTACTAGTAATCACAAACATTAACAGTCCATTGACGTTTCAAAAATTTTTTACATAAAGATACTCCCCATTTGTAAAACTGTGGCAAAAAATCTAGATACTGGAATACCAAACTCAACCCTTACCCTGCACTGCAATGAACGGGAATCCTCTTTGAAGGAAGAATTTCTCTTGACTCCAGGTGATCTGGCGGGCCGAAACTATCAATAGAAAACAGCTAATTCAGGAATTATCTTAACCTTAAGCAGAGCCTCTAAACTGACTTAATTCAAATTTTTAAAAATTGTTTTCATGATAATTTCAGCCACAGCCACACACTTCTGGAATGATAAAGACCATGGGACTACTTGCAACCCATACCAAAACACACCTACTTTCAATAGCTGCCAATATGTTTATAATTATAGTATTAATTACTGGCAGTAGTTTTGTTTTCCAGATGGGTTTGTGCAGTGCAGAGTCACATTGAATTTGGATTTTGTTTTCTGTAAAACACAACACCTGCCTGGTACTTATGTTTGTATACTGTGTTCAATAAGTATTTCTCAAAAAATAAATTCAAATATCACCTTACTTCACTTAAGTCTTACAACGAAACACCAAATTGAGTTGTTTGAATATTTTGACAGCTGTTGTACATGCAACATCTAAAACTAAAGAAAATATCTGAATTCCAACTGATAACACACTGCTTCGTTATAGCTCTGTATATGTATAACACACACATGAAAATATTCACATTTTTCTGAGCATTATTCTGAAAAAAATAAATACAAACAATATGTACAACTTAAACAAATATTTTAAAGTTAAAATTATTATAACTTTTTCTAATTTTTATCATAAGTATTCCTGATACTTTGCAGATAACCTTCTACACTTCAGAAGACTACTTCACATGTAGTAAAAACTAACCTTATACCTTTACATTATTTTAGAAAAATGTATTCTACCTTAAACCTTCATTGAATGATGTCAAGTCTGAATGTTTCTGGAGGAAAATACAGTACAACTGAATTGTTTTTTCACAAATCCCAAAAATTTTTTTTACTGACTTGGAGATTGTTATTAAAACTTGAACAAGTTATAGTTGTTTGCACGTCCAAATTTAAAATGGATACAGCTTACAAAACAGTACATATAAATAAAAAGGCATAACCTATACGCATAAAGACATTGTTCTCAAAACAGCTATATACATAAAACTTTTAATGTTCTTTTCCAACTGTATGACCAATTTTTTTCTGAATAGTCAATCTTTAGATTTAAAGCTTTTAACTGACAAAGCATACAATATACTATGTATACTTTTCATTAAAAGTATCATGAAGTTTCACTATAATTTTTAACCACTACCTTCTTAGTCAATCATCCATGCATTTCTCACTCCCAGTGAGTAAATAGTATTTATATCTTCTCTCTCAGCAACATAAAAAAACATTCATTATAAACCAATTACCATAAGCTAGGCAAGAAATACAGTTACAGAAGTTTATATGAAATGCATTTTGTATACAGTTTGAAACTTTAGTGTTAAACCTCTCAAAAGGCAAAAATCCCATTCTATGTGGTCTGTTTCACTATATTTCACATTCTTAGTACATTAAACTTTATATCAGTCTTGCAAAATACATTAAAAATTATTAAAGTGCATAATTGATAGCTTGTTTTTAAAAGCTGTTCATGTCTGGTAACCATGTTTATTACTACTTCATACAACTGTTTTTTTCTCTAAATTATAACTGCCATATATAAGGGTGAACTAAATGTTGTCCAATAACTGATATTTTTTTTTTATTTTACTACTTTTTGTAATGAAAAGCACAGAATAACCAGATGTTTTAACTATATTATAACAGTTTAAAATCACATTACAACATTCCACTCAAACACTTTGTGTATATCACATTATAAACTCAAAAGTTAAACATGTTCCACTTTTTTGTAAGTTTCCCCCTCCCCGCACATGCCTTTCACCAAAAATTGTAAAGTATTAACAAATTAAACAAATTTCATTAATTTAAAGGAAAACTGATTTTATTTCTTTACATTATGTAGCCATCTTAATATACAAACAGGAGAAATAATTTGTGCAGAGGTAAAAATAGCAATATAACACAGCTAACAAACAAGGTACACACTAAATAATTTAAAATTACCAAAAAGAAACAGTTGATAGTTTACTGTAAGAGTGAATAAATAAATATGATCATTCTTACAAGATAAACTCTACACTTATTTCTTGCAGTGTAAAAAAAACCTTAGATATTACTAAGGTGTATCTATGGCATTTATGCCTGTTCATTTGAAATATGAAATTTATCAATGTTAAGGAAAAATAAAAAAATATTTACTGTTACTTTTCTTCTGTCATTAACTAGGTTGGCTTACACAAAAATAGATTACATGACAGCAAATATTTAGCAATCAATTATTAGCAAAAATACCATTGTGTCGTGACAAGTACTTAACACAAACAAATAATACATCTATAAAGTTCATGTTAAGAGCACTTCGTCAATTCTATAATTTAACTAGCATAATCACCCTGCCACCCCCCAAAAAAAACACAAAATGTTTGAATACTACTAAATATTTCCAAGTTTTAAGATATTACCTACATACTGCACAATTATAAATTTTCTACTTAAAAACCAAAAAGAAAACACAGCTGGTATAAAAAAAAACAAAAGTCTTTATATTAGATCACATGAAAGATCAATTTCCCACTTTCCTATCTATTTTCTGTAGTCATATGAAACTTTACACAAACTACTGACACTTGATTTAATGTGAAATACACAATACATTTTATTTAAATTACGTAAAAAAAGGAAGATTGGTTGCAACAGGAGAACAAGCTTTGTGAAATGGGTGTCCTGAAAAGAAAATCACAACTTCAACTGATAGTAAGATATACACCCTTAGGTAGAACAACTTTTAGAATGAATTTCGTTTATAAAGTTTCTAATCTTGAGAATATTTATCAAAATATTATAAAAACAAATGCACATGAAAAAATTTTGGTAAAAACCATCACTAATGAAAATTTCAAAATCTACAAAAAGCATATATAGATCATAATAAAACATTACTGGTTTCACACTTGTCTGCATTCTTAAATTTGCAACCAATTACTTTGTACAATAATACAAAATATCCTGTCTTCTAATTGTCAGAAAAAGAAGCCTTTGTTAAAGTCACTTTCAAATTGAAATTTTTCAACATAAATAACAAAATTTTAGATGTCAAAATTAAACTACAGATATTAATTTCAAGAATTCTATGATGTTACTACACTGCTAATCACCACAGATAACTAGATCTGACATAAACCACATTCTTGTAGATAATTCTGAACAGTGAGATAAGCACTGTTTATGATTAAATCATCCAAAAGTTTAACACAGCTTAATAGAAGTTACCTGTCATAACTAGGATATCCCCCAGATTCTTCCCAGCGTCCTCTTTTCGATGGAGGCCCACCTCTACCTAATGGAGGCCCTCCCCAAGGTCTCCTTCCTAATGTTCCATCCCCACGTGGTGCTACATACCAAGACAAATATAAAAATCAGGCTATGTACTGGACAAACTATATGACTAAAACATATCTCAGATTAACATAAACATATGCAAAATAGAAATACAATTACACAAAGAAAATTGTAAATTTTGTTTTATATATAAATAATGTAAAAATTAGTAAGTACATATTCCTCTATACAACAAATCTATCTACATTTGTTTTAAACGACTTTTACTTCTGTTATGTATATGTGTAAATATTTTGTAAACGACAACATGTGTTGTGTTTAAATTTTCATTTCTATTACTCATTTTTCCATATCGATATTATTGTTTCGAAGTTTTGACTAATATTTTATTTATTTAGGGTAACATTTTAGAATTTTCTAGAATTAGGTAGATCAAATATATGACTATAAATGGAAATGTTTGGCCTAGCATCTAGATGTAGAGTCTCGTGCAAAAACATACATGCGCAGATTACTCTGTCGAATTTCCGGTGAATGTTCGAGAAAAAGAGTCCTAATAATATATATAAACAGACGGAGATAAGAAGAGAGAGAGAGAGAGAGAGTCAGTCATTAGTTTTATTCGAAGAACAAGTGAGAGATTCAGTCATCAGTTTTTATTCGAAAAAAGAAGATAGATTCAGTCATTAGTTTTATTTGAAGAAAAAGAGTGAGATTCAGACATCAGTTTTATTTCAAAAGAAGAGAGTTAGTTATTTGAGAAAGATTAAGTGTTTGCTGTGAATATTCAACTTGGTTTTGTGATTGAAGTTAGATCTACGGAAGCTGTGATATTATTCCGTCAATCTCTACGATACATCTGAATTACTGCTTGTGCTGAGAGACGGCGAATTTATTGAACTGTGAACGGTTTCGGAATTTCTTCGTGGGACCAAATTCACACCCTAGACTGGAATTTGAGACTTTAATTTTAGATCATTACATTAGATACAGGCCAGTACCGTTTTGTATTGTGATTTATTCTGAAGTTTGAAACTAATATTATTTTGTTTTGTAATTAATTTCGAATGTTGTAACTTAATATCTGTCATTGTTATTACACAATTTATGTCATATCTGTTATATTTGTTAACAGTTTAGTGTAATAAATTAAACAAGCTGTTATCTGTGTTTTTCTGTTGCGTTTAATCTACGAAGAACTTAAAACATAAAAAAATACGTAACAAAAAATTGGGGGCTCGTCCGGGATATCGAACAAACTTTAATTTTATTATAAAATAAGATTTATATTCTATACAGATAGACAGCTTGTATATTCAAAATGGCATTCCAACTTGAAGATTTTATAAACGAATTTAATCAGAATCCCTCTTTCGAATTAATTGGTGAATTAAAAAAATCTGAATTGCTTGATGTTGGTAAACATTTTAATTTAGAAGTGAAGCAATCAATGAAGAAAGCAGATATTAAACAAATTATTGTTGAACATTTGGTCAGCCAAAAGGTATTACCTCAAACAGTTGCACAACAATTGCCTGTCGCTCATTTTGACCCAGATTTCAAATAAAAAAAAATGGAAATGGAAATGAAATTTCGTTTAGAAATTGAAAGCAAATGACTTGAGGCAGAACAAAAACGTATTGAGGCAGAACAGGAAAACAGACGCCTTGTTCTTGAGGCAGAACAGGAAAACAGACGCCTTGTTCTTGAGGCAGAACAAGAAAACAAACGCCTTGACACCAAAATACAAATGGAATGCATTAAAGCTGATAAAGAAATCAGTATGAGAAAGGCACAGACAGAAGAAAAGGTTGTCCAAATGCGGTTGGATAATTTTGATGCTTCCAAACAAATTCGTTTAGTACCTCCATTCAATGAAAAAGCTGTAGACAAATATTTTCAGCAATTTGAAAAATTGGCTCTTAGGCTGAAATGGCCTACCGAATATTGGACAGTATTACTTCAGAGTATTCTCAAGGGTAAAGCCCAGGAAGTATTTTCCAAACTCACGGCCGAGCAAACTTATTATGATTACGAGCACGTCAAAAAATGCATTTTGAATGCATATGAATTGGTGCCAGAGGCATACAGACAAAAATTTCGTGGTTACAAAAAGTTTGACAGCCAAACTTATGTCGAATTTGCTCGTGAAAAAGAAACTCTATATTCGACAGGTGGTGTGATTCCAAAGAAATTAAAGATGATTATACAAAACTCAGAGAACTCATGTTAGTCGAATAGTTTAAAAGATGTATTCCCGTAGAGCTAAAAACTTATATTGATGAACAAAAAGCTTCCAAAATTCATGATGCTGCTGTCTTGGCAGACAAGTATGCTTTGACTCACAAAGATTTCTCATACAAAAGCAAAACAAGCCACACAGCAAAGAAACCCAATGACTCATTCAAATATTATGCAAATGTCGACAAAGACAAAAAAGAGCAAACTTCTAATTCTCAAACGAAGACTCCATCTTATTCTATAAGCTCATCATCTACTAAAAACGTGTCGTTCTCATCCAAAACATGTGCTTATTGTAAGAAATCTGGCCATCTGATTTCTGAGTGCTATAAGGTAAAAACAAGCCATCACCCCATAGTTTCATTTCGCCCTCGTTGGATACATCATTGGTTCCCAATGATTTTGACCCTGTCCAGTCCACTGTGGATTCAAAGCCCAATATTATTGATGTACCTGAAGATATTGTTGAGGACAAATTTAAGCCTTTCATGACTGAAGGTTTTGTTTCTTTTGTTGGCGATTCACGTCTACAACCAATTAAAATCCTGCGGGATACTGGAGCTTTTCAGAGTTTGATTTTGGAAAGTGTACTTCCGTTTTCTGAAAAGTCATCTGTTGGGGCCAGTGTGCTCATTTCTGGTGTAGAAGGTGGCGTCGTTTCTATTCCTCTTCATAGATTAGATTTACATTCGGACTTAGTCTCAGGCCCAGTGACTGTGGGTATTAAAGCCTCATTGCCTGTTGAAGGTGTGTCTATGCTTTTGGGGAATGATTTGGCTGGTAGTAAGGTGGTACCAGAAGTTCGTGTTGTTGAAGCACCTGTTATTAGCCCCAGTACAAAGCAACTCGTTGAAGAGTTTCCTGATGTTTTCCCGCCTGTGCTGTTACTCGTTCTCAGGAATCCAAAGAGGATTCCTCATTATCTGATACGTTCATGTCTTACATCGATGAGATTTCTGATTCAACTTTAAGTTCTACTGATGACACTAAGACATTTTTCGACTCTCTTCATCCAAACAAACTTATTGAGGAACAGGACAATGATCCTGAAACTCGTTCTCTTCTACAACTGGCTGTTGATGAAAATGAAGTAGGAACTGTCCCTATTTGTTACTACAAGAAGTCAGGTGTGTTAATGAGAAAATACAGACCTCCTGACATTACTGCTGATGAAGAGTGGAATGTTATTCACCAAATCGTCATTCCAAAATGCTATCGGAATGATATTCATAGTCTTGCTCATGACCATGTATTGTCGGGACACTTAGGTGTAAGAAAGACCTTAGATCGTATCCGACAACATTTCTATTGGCCAAAGATGCGCCAAGATGTTGTTGACTTTTGTAAGACATGCCATACTTGCCAAATGACAGGAAAACCAAATCAGGGGATTCCAAAAGCACCACTGCAGCCTATTCCTGCCTTTGAAGAACCGTTCTCAAGGGTCATTATCAACTGTGTTGGCCCAATGCCAAAAACCAAAGCAGGAAATGAATACCTCTTGATGATCATGTGTGCTTCTACACGTTTCCCTGAGGCAATCCCTTTGAGAAAAATCACTGCTCCCAACATTGTTAAGGCTCTTGTTAAATTCTTTACCATGTTCGGGATTCCAAAAGTTGTGCAATTAGATCAAGGCTCAAATTTTATGTCCAAGCTATTTCAACAAGCCATGCATGAATTAAACATCCATCAAGTTTCATCCAGTGCATACCACCCTGAGTCACAAGGTGTCCTTGAATGTTTCCACCAAACTCTAAAAGCCATGCTTAGAAATTACTGCCACAAACACTCAAAGAACTGGGTTGAAGGTTTTCCCTTGTTACTGTTTGAAGTTCGTGAGGTTATTTCAGAATCTACTGGATGTAACCCTTTTAAGTTGGTTTAAAAAGACAAATAACCAAAACAAAAAAAAAGTTTTCACAAGTTCAAACTTTTTTTTTTTACTTTTAAGGGGGAAGAGTGTTATGTATATGTGTAAATATTTTGTAAACGACAACATGTCGTGTTGTGTTTAAATTTTCATTTCTGTTATTTATTTAGGGTAACATTTTAGAATTTTCTAAAATTAGGTAGATCAAATATATGACTATAAATGGAAATGTTTGGCCTAGCGTCTAGACGTAGAGTCTCGTGCAAAAACATGCATGCGCAGATTACTCTGTCGAATTTCCGGTGAATGTTCGAGAAAAAGAGTCCTAATAATATATATAAACAGACGGAGATAAGAAGAGAGAGAGAGAGTCAGTCATTAGTTTTATTCGAAGAACAAGTGAGAGATTCAGTCATCAGTTTTTATTCGAAAAAAGAAGATAGATTCAGTCATTAGTTTTATTCGAAGAAAAAGAGTGAGATTCAGACATCAGTTTTATTTCAAAAGAAGAGAGTTAGTTATTTGAGAAAGATTAAGTGTTTGCTGTGAATATTCAACTTGGTTTTGTGATTGAAGTTAGATCTACGGAAGCTGTGATATTATTCCGTCAATCTCTACGATACATCTGAATTACTGCTTGTGCTGAGAGACGGCGAATTTATTGAGCTGTGAACTGTTTCGGAAGTTCTTCGTGGGACCAAATTCACACCCTAGACTGGAATTTGAGACTTTAATTTTAGATCATTACATTAGATAGGAGGCCAGTACCGTTTCGTATTGTGATTTATTCTGAAGTTTGAAACTAATATTATTTTGTTTTGTAATTAATTTCGAATGTTGTAACTTAATATCTGTCATTGTTATTACACAATTTATGTCATATCTGTTATATTTGTTAATAGTTTAGTGTAATAAATTATACAAGCTGTTATCTGTGTTTTTCTGTTGCGTTTAATCTACGAAGAACTTAAAACATAAAAAAATACGTAACACTTCGTAATATTTTTAATTACCTGAAATGTGTAACAAAATACCTATGTACAATATTTAATTGAAGTAAATGTTTACAGAAAATAAATGTTGAATAATCATTGACTTTTGGGCTTCAGTTCTCTCAATAAGTAGTCATTAATTTAACAAATTTTCTATTGTTCAAATCTAAGTACCATTAAAAGAAATTACTGCAATTTAATATTTATATAACTAGTTTCTATTTCCTCTTATACAGTACACATTATAAACTCAGGCATGAAGTTCACATATTTTGTCAATGGTCACACACACACACACACACACACTAATCACTAACAGATGTCAACACCAAACTAGTAAAATACTAGTTTTTCCTTTTTTACCTTTTCATAACAGACCCATGCAATTTTCAGAAATTGTGTTCCAAATTTCACTTATAAAATGACACACTGAGAAATTCAAAATTTCTATATTTTCTCAAAAACTAGTAAGATTTCATTAAAAATCATAAGTACCTTATACACAAATAACACATTTATGATTAAATATTTTTACTAAACGTTACTTTTCCACTGTACTTAACCCCCATTCAAACTATGAACAGGGTGCAAGGTTATTTTCATTTTAAGTATCATGATACTTTTCTTCATCTTAAAGTTTTCATATTTTAGTTTCGTAATCTGTAAAACTACCTAATACAATATCAAATGTATTTTTAAGGCAAATACTAAAATTTTATTTTTCATTTTCTCTACCCTTTCATTAACTAGCTATAATCAAAATAGAATGCAATGAAGTAATTAGAGTAGGAAAAAGAATATTATAGCTCATTTTAGTTGTTTTTTTTTACAGAATATCTTTAAAACTTTTCCTTTTCTTTTCATGTAGTTTATTGTTAATGTTTTATTTTTCCTTCTTTGTCTTTTACTACTTATTATTCATCTGAACACAATCAACAGTGCCCTCGATACATATTACACTTTCTATTTATGTTTATGTAGTGCATATCAAACTAAGGTAAAGTTCATATCTTTTGTAAATGCTCACATACACAACCCCATTTGGCAACATTTTTTTCAGCATGATTTTTCCTAAGCCTTGAGAACAGAAGCAAGATATGATGTACACTTTAAAAATGTTTAAAGCTTTAAATTATACATTTTAAACTGTAACTAGAATATAATTACATAAAACATAAGAGTAAGACCGAAATACAATTTAAAGCTTGTCTCTAACTATAACATACTTAGTAAGAAAACCATTTATATGTTCTAAAGTCCATCAAACAGCCAAACATACTACAGACAGTTTTATATACTGTGACAATTATGACAAATTTCAAAATAAACATTGTCAGATTAGAATATAAAATGACCTCTTTCTACTGACTACATACATTAAGTATACATCTGTGTAGGCCATAAACCTCAAACATATCTAATAAAGGTGAGCATGGCAGCTGTCATGGGTAGAAAAAGTTATTGCTTGTTTCAACTCTACATTTCATTCAGAGAGCTTTGAAACAAACAAGTCAATAAGTTATCTAAGGATACATGTTTATACACACACTATAGTACTGCCATTGTATTACTGAAAATAGTGTGTCAAAGTAGAGAATTTTGATAACTTGCTCATAATATGACAATACATACGAAGTTTAAGTACTTTTTAAAAGGTTTACTTTGAAATAAACTTAAAACATGGACAAAATTAAACCTCAAATAATAACACATTATAAATATTAATTTTGTTCAAACACTGAAATTAAAGGAATTTAAATTTTAAAACAAACACAGTGACCTGCAAAGAACTGCATTTATAAAGGCTCCTATTGCAAGAGGGCTAAAAAGCAGATTCTGCACGTAAATAGAAAAATTCACATACACAAATGAGCATTAATGCAACATAAAAAGTAATTCACAAACCTCTCCCTCGCATAACACCAGGAGGACCTCCAAGTCCCCTACGCAATGGTGGTCTTCCTCTTGTAGGTGGTCCACCCCTGCCTACAGGGCCACCAGGTGGCCCTCCTCTTCCACGTGGTGGAAACATTCCCCTAATACAATAGTCAAAAATGATTTTGTTTCTTGCAAATAATGACTTAATGTGTTAGCGTTGTACAAAATTGTTGTTACCCAGATCTGAAAATCAGAGATAACCAAATTTATATTTATCACCTTAATAGTTTTTAAGAAAACAATTCAGACTATAAAACTAAATACAACTTACTGAATAACTTGGAATTAAATAATTATTTTTTCAAATATATGAAAGAATGCTAACAAGTTTATTTTCTATCATTTTTTAATTTGTTGGTACAATTTTGTCTTTCAACATCAGTGTTAATGCATTTTTATTTTCAAGAAATGTAAAACTTTTATAATTCTGGTTAAAACTTTTTTAAAACATGCAGTAAAAATGTACTTATTCATCTGGGTGAAATAAAATTGTAAACTCTGCTTGCAGTTTCAGTGTAATTATGAAAGAAATGTTAGTCCTTTGCTTGGTGTTAACATGCCACTAAGGGGGGAAGATAACCAGAATGCTTAAATGTCCACTTTCTAACATATGTACATCTGAGACAGTGTTTCTTTGTTTTACAACTTCACACACAGCTTCATACTGGCTATCTGCTCTAGTCGTCCCAGATTTAGCTGTATACGATTAAAAAGAAGGCATCTAGTCATCACAACCCTCTGCAAACTCTTGGGCTACTCTTTTACCAACAAATAGTCAGATTGGCCATCACATTATAACACCCCCATGGCTGAAAGGACTAGCATGTTTGGTGTGGCAGGATACAAACATGCAATCCTCAGATTATGAGTTGAGTGTCTTAACCACCTAGAATACTAGACCTGAAACTAGGTGTTTAGTGTGGTTAGATCAATAACTCAGGTCGTTCAATATTGGAGAGATATGCAAGATACTATAAGGTGTGGGAAGAAACATAACAATCCTGAATCCTGAGATGAATCTAAGACACACAACTAAAACTGCCCACAGGAAATGACTTAGTTCATAATACAGTATAATGTTCTGCACTATATTACAAGGTAATAATCCCAATTACAAATAAACAGTACATTTAGTTGCTGTTGTCAAGGGTGTCAAGAAGAAATTTTTTAAAATCAAATATTGCAGAGCACAAGTAAATCCAGTGAGAAAATTAGATGCTCTAAGAGCAATTTTTGGGGACATGAAGCATGAATATTTTCAGGTAAATTGTATCAGTGAAAGAATCACTGTTTCTCCTCAGTAAAAGAGATTTTCTGGTTTATTACCCATGAACAATAAATAGTGAATCATTAAATTCACTAAGTTAGTAAATAACCCTATAATTACCTACACAAAACCAAGTTCCTGCCTGAAGTTAAAAATGAACAGCTTTCAAAATAGTATGTCCATTTACATAACAATATGTGGCTAGAATGTCTTCATTCAGCTGTCAAAATTAAGTTAACCAGCTTAATCCAAGTTTCATAGCTCAGTTTAGAATAAATAGTTCAAGATATCTAATAAATACACTGTGGCCAAAATCTTAAGCCCAATGAACATAAAAATCTCCCACTGACATCTTTTGTGTTACATTGGGTAAAAATATGGCAAAGGCTGACAGAGTTTGAATGTTACAGAATTGTCGAGCTGCAAAAGCAAAATTTCTTTCAATTTACTATTGCTGGTGATACTGAGTGTAATTAAAGACCCTGAGAGACATGGAACATGAATTTCAAGTGGTTGACACAAGAAAATTTTGTCGGCATTGAGCAGGAGGATTCAACGGTTGTCGGCAAAATACCAGCCAATCATTGAAACAGATTAAGGCCCTTACGGACGCAAAATGAAGCTCAAGAACAATAAGACAGCATCTGTGAGAAAAAGGCTTTAAAAACGGTAAACGTCTTCAAAGGCCACAACTCCTTCCACACTACGAAAGAGCTTGGTTAAACTTTGCTGAGAAGCATCAAACATGGGGTGTAAAAAAGAGGATGAAGGTTTTGTTCTCTGATGAGAAAAGTTTAACCTGGATGGTCTAGATGGCTTCCAATGTCACTGGCATGATAAGGATATCTCACCATGATCTGGGATGCTTTCTCCTTCCATGAAACAATGGAGCTTCAGGTTATACAGAGACATCAAACAGCAGCTGGCTGCATTGGCATGTTGGAGAAAGCATGTTTATTGACTGAAGGCCCTAAGCTTGCGTAGAAATGACTGGATCTTTCAGCAGGACAATGCTGCAGTCCACCATTCCTGCAGGACAAAGGACTTTTTCATGGAGAATAACATGATTCTTATGGAAAATCCAGCATGTTCGCCCGAACTGAACCCCATTGAAAATCTTTGGGGGTGGTTGATTGATTGATTTAGCATTTTATGACAAAAAGCAGCTAGGCTATCTGCACCAAAGTCCGGTAAAAATAAATTAAATGTAGTAAAATACAGAAAAGGAAATGAAGGTAAAGTAAAACAAAACATCATTGAAAAACAGAAAAAGCATAAAACCAATGTTGACACCTAGTTCACAATGGTAAGAGAGAAAGCAGTTAAAAGAAGTTGTAAAGTACTTACTCTAGCAAAATGGTAATGATCATAACCCACCAGGAAGACTAACAGATAAGTTCAACAACTACCATCAGTCACCTGAAGTTGGTCTTTCCAGTCCTGGTTAAGGGTTATGTGACATAGCAGCCATTATCAAAATGTAAAATAATAGAAGTTTCAAAAGACAAATAGCAAAATCGTAATAATGAGTCACCAAATGTCCAGTAAAAAGGTAAAAGTAAAGTAGATGTAGTAAAATTTGTAAAAATAAACGAAGGTAAAAACAAAACAGCAATTAAAAACAGAAAATTGCATAAAAACTGATGTTGACAACCAATCTATAAAGTTGTAAATAACTTCTATAGCAGAATGGTAATGATCATAACCCACCAGGAAGACTAACCCCTCGGTGTGGATTCCTGTACATGGTGAAGGGACCTCCCAGGGAAGGTTCTGCCTGGTTACCATTCTCTGGGATCTAAACATCCACCCACGTGTTTGCCGTGCATTGTGACCTGTGAAGGGGAGGAGAAGATCCTGGTCGTTGAGGAGTCCAACCCTAACACATCACTTTGGCTTTGAATTCCTGTAGATGGGGGATCTTTGGGTAGCCCCACTTGGGTCAATTGGCTGGTCCCCTTTGGCTAGAGTCAACCAAGTACCAGTGTTGGAAGTTCTCAAAAGGATTTGTGGACATAGTGCTCACGAAAACCTGGCATTGCTGCATTGTCCTTGCATGACATTGTAGTGCATCCCCTGGGTAGGACTCCATGGTGGATGGGGTCAGTGGGTATTAAAATTTTTCTTTTTTCCTATGGATCCTCCTTCAAAAAATTTAAATAAAACAGTAAAAAAACAGTCAATAGTTAAGCAACCCCATCTTGAAGACCCTGTGCAGCAATCAACATCTGTAACACAAACCTCATTTTCTTATATCACATTCTCTTTCAGAAAATCCTTTAGGGCAATTGTCCCCTTTTTTTTATTCAGAAGGTACTAGAGGGTCTTGCTGGCTCTCCAAAGTCAACAAAGAATCTTTGATCTGGAGACAGTAGTTGAAACATCTAAAACCTACCACAGTGAACTTACTTCTCTTGAATTCAATGGCAACTGGGGATATACCAATTAAAGTAACCCCTCATGGTACCTTGAATTCATCAGGAGGAGTTATTATTGAGAGGGATTTGAAGAACATCCCCGAGTCAGAGATTCTCGCTGGTCTTTCCACTCATGAAGTTTCTGCAGTGAGGCACATCTCCACTCGCAAAGATGGAGTTACACTGCCAACAAATGCCCTCGTTTGACATTTACATCATCATGTGCACCTGCCACCATCAAGGCAGGTTATCTAACTTGCAGAGTACAGCCATACATTCCAAACTCTCTCCGATGTTTCCATTGTCAGAGGTTCAGCCACTCAAAGCCATCATGTCGTGGTTCCCTGACGTGTGCTCGTTGCAGTGGCAAGGACCCACACTGCATCAACTGCAATGGTTCTCACCCTTCCTACTTTTGTTCTTGCCCAAAATGGTTGGAGGAAAAAAAGGTGCAGCATTTGAAAACGACTCATAACATCAGTTATCCTGAGGCTCAAAAAATCCTGCCCGCCACTCCATCTCAGACATATGCTGCTGCACTTCGTTCCACAACTACAGTGGGAGTGCAGACAGATCTCTCTGTGCCTCCAAGAGAATTGTTTTCAAAACAACTGAAAAGCCTTTTGACCTTCGTGGTTAAAAAGGTTGATGAATCGACTTCCACAACCATCTCTGTTCCTCCCATACATTCCAACAAACCTCAAGATCCACATTCTTCAGTTTCAAATAGAGGCATTTCTTCTGATACATCTTTTTCTCCCACCACAAGAGGCAAAACAATCATTCGTTCACATCCTCAGTCACTGGAATACCTTTCCAATAACAAAGACCTGCCCAATCAACCCAGGGCAGGATCCATGGAGGTTGATAGACCTCCTCCAACTAAGGACAGTAAGGAAAGAAGAAATGATCGTAAACAGAATAGTTCTCCAGCCACTTAGCCAACCCATCATTAAAACTGGCCACCTTCATATCATGGAACTATCGAGGTTTACGTTCTAATGTGAATGATATCAAGACACTGATTGCTTCCTACCATCCTGTATGTCTTTCCTTACAAGAAACATTTATAAAACCTGCTGATACAGTCACCATTCGATAGTTTTCTCTGCACAGAAATGACAGGCTGTGTGATGGACAAGTACATGGCACTATTGGTTGATCAGCATGTGTCCACCCTGTCTTTCTCACTCAACACACCCTTGGAGGCTGTAGCCATCCGTGTTTCCTTGGGTCATACCATCACTGATGATTCTCTCTACCTGTCTCCTGGAAAGACATGATCAATCAGACCTTGATGCTCTCGTCGAACAGTTGGTCCATCTCCCTTTCTACTCCTGGAGGATTTTAATGGACATCATCCTCTCTGGGGAAGTGCCGTTATTGATAGGATGGGTCGATCTGTAGAGCGCATGCTCTCTGATTACAACTTTTCTCTTTTCAATACTGGTTCTTCCACTTATTTTCAGGCACCTAGTCAGTCCTTTACCACTACTGATCTCTCAGTTTGCTCCCCTTCATTACTCTCGCATTTTTCATGGAGGGTTGACAATTATCCACGAGGCAATGATCATTTTCCTATACTTTTGAGAGAGACTGGCCATGGTCGATGCCACTCTACCAGCGTGTCCAGTGGAAGCTGGATCAGGTAGATTGGTCCATTTTCACTGCTCTTGCAGAACTTGATCCTGCTATTGTGAATCAGCCAACAATGGATGACTGTGTGGCACCGATAAGTAGCTGTATTATAAAAGCAGCTGCTCAGTGTATTCCTAAAACCTCGACATGTTTTCCGCAATATCCTCATCTGTGATGGAATCCTGCTTGCCACTTTGCACGGAAGGCTCAAAAACGGGCCTGTGATACTTTTTGCAGATATCCTACACTTTCGAACCGCATAGCTTTCCAATGCGCCCGTGCACATGCCAGGTGGGTAAGACGTCAAAGCCAGAAGGAATCTTGGATTAAGTTCACAACAAGCATATTTTCTACCACCAGTTCCAAGGTCATATGGGATAGGATTCAAAAGATCAGTAGCACTACATTTCTGTCCTCCTCTCGATCTTACTCTCTGATGGTCAAGAGGTGGCTGATGTCCTGAGCATCACTGATACTCTAGGTGAAAGCTTTTGCCAGGTATCTAGCACTTCTGCTTGTCCTCCACCTTCTTGGCCATCAAGACTCGAGCAGAGCATTCACCTCTTTCCTTTCGAACTAACTGTCTCTTTGACTCTAATTATCCCTTTTCACTGGTGGAACTGAAAATGGCTCTTCATCAGTCTGGCAGTTCATCTGTTGGACCTGATGGTGTACACTATGACATGCTGCACCATCTATCCCCTACTTCTCTTGATGTCCTTCTACTTTCTTTTAACCAGATCTGGCAGGAGAATGTTTTTCCTGATGCCTGGCACCAGGCTATTATTTTACCTTTCTCTGAGCCAGGAAAAAATCCCAAGATTCCTTCAAATTACCATCCAATGGCTTTGATGAGCTGTCTCTGTAAGACCTTAGAAAGGATCGTTAATACTCATCTTGTTTGGTTCCTCGAATCAAACAACCTCCTCTCGCCCACCCAGTGTGGGTTCCAACAACAGCACTCCACCACAGACCACCTAATTCGACTTGAAACATCAATCAGAGAAGCCTTTCTCAAACATCAACATCTTGTATCAATATTCTTTGACATTGAGAAGGCTTATGACACAATATGGAAGTATGGCATTTTGCAAGACCTCCATACATATGGGTTAAGTGGCCATTTACCCATATTTATTAAACAATTTTTAATGGACAGGAGATTCCAAGTTTGTGTGGGTTTGATACTTTCCTGTTCTTTTGTACAGGAACTTGGAGTCCCTCAGGGCTGTGTTTTCAGTGTCACACTTTTCAACATAAAGATAAGTGCCATCAATGAACAACTCCCTCTCACTATTGCAAATAGACTGTATGTCGACAACTTTCACATTTCATATCAGTCTTTGAACATGAGATACATTGAGTGGCAACTAAAAACTGCCCTCAATTGTGTACTGAATTGGACTATGGCAAATGGCTTTAATTTCTCTCTCTCTAAAACCGTTTGCATGCACTTTTGCTGCCAATGGGATATTTACCCTGATCCTGAACTTCATGTCGGTGAAGTTTTGCTGCCAGTGGTCCCTGAGACCAAGTTCTTGGGGCTTATCTTTGACCATAAGCTGACCTTTATACCACACTTAAAGCAGCTTTGGGTCAAATGCACTAGAGCACTGAACATCCTCCCTGTCCTCCCTACAACCAGTTGGGAAGCAAATCAATGTTCTATGTTAAAGGTATATCTTGCTCTTATTCAATCAAAACTCAATTGTGAATCAATGGTCTATGGCTCTGCCAGACCCTATTCATCACCAAGGACTTCGACTCTGTACTGGGGCTTTCTGCACCTCTCCAGTTCAAAGCTTATATGTTGAATCTCATGAACCTTCTCTGCACCTTTGCCATTTGCAACTATCTTTACTATATTCTTAGAAACTTCCTTCCTTACCAAAGCATCCCACCTGGGGATGTTTTTTCCTTCCTCAGTGGGCTGTACTTTTTCAGAACAGATGATCTGCCATTGCTTCGTTTGGCCTTTGCATCCAGGCACAATTGGATGACTTGGATCTGTCCTTGGATAACATTGCAGATTCCACAGGTCAGACCATCCCACCATGGCTTATTACAGCCCCCAAATGTGACCTTTCAGTCATCTAAAAAAGGCAGATACTCCGGATTGGAAGTACCATCATTTATTTAATAAACATTTTTCACAGTCATTCCGTTCCCATTTATACAGATGGTTCCAAATCAGGTAATTCGGTGAGCTCTAATATGGTTTGCTGCAGTTTGGTGGTTGCATGCAGAATCTCCTCTACAGATTCAGTGTTCACTGCTGAACTGTATGCCATACCCCTTGCCCTGGATCATATTGAAGCTGAGCAGTACTCCAACTTCACTATTTATACTGACCTGCTTAATTCTATACTGGCCCTGGAATCACTACACATTGGCTCACACCCTGTTCTTGCTGATATTCAGAACCGACTGGCCTATTTCTCATTAACTGCTAATTTTATCCAGTTTTTCTGGATACCAGGCCATGTTGGTATTTGCAGGAACGAGCTTGCAGACACAGCAGCTAAATCTATCTGCTCTGGCACTATCACCACTGTGCCTATTCCGTACATGGACTACAGTCTTGTTTTCAAGGCTCGGCTCTGTGCTAGCTGGCAGTCCACTTGGAGTGAGCAACGTGACAAGCTTTTTAAAATAAAACCCAATATTGAGATTTGGCCATCTAGCTTCTGTAAGGTTCGGAAGAAGGAAGTTGTTTTAACTAGACCATGCATTGGTCACAGTTTTTTAACTCATCATTTTCTTTTATCTGGAACTGATGCACCAGTGTGTGGTTTGTGTAACATTCAAATCAATATCAGCCACATTTTACTTTCTTGCCATCATTACGATTCTCAACGATGGCACTATTTTAAACATGTTTTTTCCAGAGTTTATCTGTAACATTGGACATTGTTCTTGGTAATAGTGACACTGTCAACCTTGATAAAGTTTTTAATTTTTTAATGGCCATTAATCTTTTTAATCTCATTTAAGTGTTGGATATTTATTCATTACACCTTTTTATTTGTTTCCCTTTTCACAGTTTCATTCTCTCTAGTTCAATTTGACATTGAAAAATGGCCAGAATATTAAATAAATCGACACCAGGACTGGAAAGGCCAACTTCAGGCGACTAATGCTGCTGTTTAAACTGTCCGTCTGAACTACCCGTTAGTCATCCTGGGGAGTTATTCCAATTTTGCTGCATGTCTTTTAAACTTTTACTACTTTACCCTTTGGTACTGGCCATTATGACACATAACCTGAAACCAGGACAGAAAAGACCAACTTCAGGTGACTGACAGTGGTTTTGGTACTTGCCTGTTTGGTGGTGGATAGCAAGGGAAGTCTTTAGAAATGGATGTCAATTCCAAAGAGTGCATGATAATTTAAAGTCACCTTCATCACCTGAAATAACATTCCAGCCAGCCTTCAGCAAATGCTTATATCAATCATGCCAAAGCAAATGTTTAAAGTCATTCCCAATGATGGTTGTGCACCTAACTACTGAAACCTCTTGCTGGGCATTTCCTACCCTGTTTAGGACTTCTTTTTGGTATGGTCTTAAACTTTTGACCCACTATTATTTAGACTAATTTCATAGTGTTCATATTTTCCCTATTAAATGCGAAAAAAGTTTATTTTTATTTTCCCTTTTCTTATTTTCATCTTTCAAAGCTGTATTCAAATAAGTAGTTGAGGCTAACAACACAATATGCATATTTTTTTCTTTGTTCTTTGGCCTTGAGATTTTGGCCAGGAATGCATATCAACATATAAAAATAGGGTGGTCAACTGCTTATGTTTTTGAAGCTGGAATGAGAATTATATAAGTGAATTCAGATGGATTCCTTTCCAACTTTACCTTACAAACTGTCATCTTCACTTGGGTATGATGGAGGCAGCCATAGTTACACCACACAACGCATGTACAGTGGAATGTTACACTGAGAGCACCTCTTAAAGGAGTCACACTGTAGTTATATGTTGGTGGACCCTTCAGTTGCACAAAATATAACAAGTACACAAAACATCATGGTAGCATGGAGTGACACCTCTCCCTACATTTTTAAATTGGATTTACACAAATTACAAAAAAATGACCCAGATGATGAAGAAAAAGATGGAATTCTAGGAATCCACATAAAATTGACTTTCTAGTCTGGTATCAGTGAGGGTGCACCATCCAACAAAGAATTTCCCACATCAACTTCTCTAGCATCTTGAGATTGGGAAAATAGGGTTCTCTTGCACTTTAATAGATGGAATAATGAGAGAATGCAGAAAAGTGTGAACCATTGCCATCAGGTACAATAATCTGGAATTTGGTCCCATAATGAGTTGCTATGACTATAAACAATAGGAAGATATACACAGGTACCATTGAAGAAGTTGCAGAAAACCTCATATCATTAGAAGGCACCTTTCCACGGTGAGCTGGGCTTAACCCTTTCCACACTTTCCTGCTTGATGCAGACTTTGAATCTGATGGAGGAGAAGCATCCAAGGTCTTGAAGAACCAAACAAGTTGCCATGATAACAAAAGGTGAAAAGAAGACAGTCTAGATATACATGCAATGATGGCCTAAGAACCACTAAAGATGACAGATATAGACATCTAAGACAAATAAGTAAAACAAGAAAAAAGTCCTATATAAAAAAAAAGACTTGTGTAGAAGTCATGAAAGCCCTGCTGTCAAAAACTCCACATCACAAAGACAAACTGAACCTGTACCATGTATGAAATGAATAAAGTACAGGATGGAAGATTGAAAATAAAATGGAGAGCCAAAACAGTTTTCCAAATAAGACAACTCCTGAAGAAAGTTACAACAGAAAAAACACAATGGAAAAGGGTAAGCAGAAGCCTAATGGCCATAGGGTAATGGAATAGGCCTGAACCAAGTAAAACTCCAACAGACCCAACAAAAAACTAAACTAACACCAACCCCCACAAAATGTATTATAATCAAATGACCAGAAGTACACTGATATATCTCTCAAAACCGCAACCTAGGGGTTGTAGCAGCCTTTAATAGGTCACTGGTTAAAGCCACATTTGAAGTACTGTATTCAGGCTTAGGCTCCCTTACCTTAGAAAAGACACTGAATTGTTGGAAGAGTTTAAAGGAGGATTACTACAATTCAACCTGGAATGGAAGTATTTTCATGTGAATTTCTCTTGAAAAAATAGTTAAAGGAGATCTGATTGAAATGTTTAAGACTGTAAAAGGAATTAATAATGTTGATGCATCCACATTTCTTTCACTTAACAGTGAGAAATCTAGAACTAGGGGATACAAAAACAGATTTAGGTGAAGTAAAAACCATATCAAGTTAAGACAATTTTATTTTTCAAATGTTTTGGTTGGCCAGCAGAAAGGGTTGCCTTCAGATTTAGTGGAGACAGTAAATTAAGTGCATTTAAACGAAACCTTGATATATAAGAGCGAACTCATTTTTTTTTATTTAATAGTTTTTGTTAGGCTAGTGGATTGGACAGTCAGGATGGACAAATAGGTCCTTTGTCATCCCTAAACATGCTCTACACACACTGTCCTTCTTTCATATATACATGCATATATGATCAGTTATGATTTTAAGTAGAGAAATTAAATTTCAAACCTTTTACAATTTGCCTAAAGAGGTTTTAAAGGCATTTGTGATACAGGGAAGATTAGACCAGTTTTATCCTTCATACAATTTGATATATCTGGTAAAATCTACCAATTATTTTAATGTTATATTTGGCTCTCTTGTTTTGTTGTTTGTAAGACTTAATATTTTGTTTAGCATCATACGTATCCACGCAAATTTCTTTTGGTATACTTACTTAACAACAAAAAGCTTAACTGTTCAGTATTTAAGCAGGGAACAAAGACTTTTTACTAAACATCCTAGTTCACTACAAGGTCTGTTAAAAAAAATATGCAGACTGTTTGAATTGTGCAGCTCCATTTGGTTCCAGGGGAATCCAATTGGTGTCGCTAGGTTAGCACATATCAGCTGATTAGGACATTACAAAAGAAGCGTACCAGGACTGTTTCAATAAGTGGAAACACCGTTGGGATAAGTGTGTGCGTTGGGGAGGAGAATACTATGAAGGGGTCCCAGACCTGTAACTTCTAAATAAACTACATTTTGTTTTATGACATCAGTCCACGTATTTTTTGAACAGCCCTCATATACTCTCAGTACTCTTCATGACAACACAAAATCAACTTTATACAAATAAGAATTCCAATTTTCACTAACCACAAAATTATAAAGAAAAGAGCAGGCTCATTATATCATCCACTGTTGAGTTTTAAAAACAGAGAAGGGTAACTAGTGTGAACAAGAGTTATGCAGTTAACCTTCAATATTTGTTGGGCCTTTCATGGGTACAAGTTACACTGCTACAGCTAAAATTTATTATCCTCAAGATGTAAAGAGAATGGTCTGGCATGACTACATCAACACATGTCTATGAGCCATAAATCACAGTTAAACAAATTCTCTTACACATGTATCTTAAAAGGGCTGAAATGAAAAATGATCATACTACGTATTCATGTACGCACATTTTTAATGTCAAACTGGAATTGATAGTTTTTATTTGTACAGTGCAGTAATTTATTTTTATAATATATTCATAAATATTTCATAACCTTTGATTTAAATATAAGAACAGCAACACTTGCTATTAAGTTTCTTTTTTAACATCTCTTCCCATAAACAAAGCCCGTCTTCATACCTGATACCATGCTTATAGAATGGATCCACAATGGGGAATATGGTAATTCATTTTAATGATATTTTTCCTTTTTTTCTTACCTCAGTTTAATAACAGGTAAGTATTCTGTCAATTAAGCTAAACCAAGACACTTTTCCACAACTCAAAATTCATTAATGATCATTTCAATTTTTTGTAAGTTTTAAATTAAATAAATGTAATACAACAAAATATTAATATACGAAACAAAAACAAAATCATAAGTTCATTTTCCCACTTGTTTCTACAGATTATCATGTTTATTTTTGGCATGGATAACAATACATTATTTGATGAGAACAACAAAATATTATTCAATGAATGACAAAACTAATTCAGGAAATAAAAAAACATTTCATACTTATCAGAATTTTTCTAGTTTGGATAAATTTGGATGCTACCTATCATTTACAACAGAGATGCAAAATCTCAGTAAAGCTATTGGCAAGCATTACAAGAAACAAACAGCAGTATCATTGAAAATGTGCAATTGATTAAAACAAAAATATTTTCTGTTTGAATACATATTCAGAAAATGTTATCATTCACATCAGACAGATAACATGAAATTTCACATCCAGACAGTGGTTAATGTTGAGGCATAACCGTTTGTACTGATACCATTCATGATCATTGTATTTTACTTACAGAATCAAGGTTGAAAATGAAACAAATGTAAAACATACTCTATATAATTTTACATTCAATTAAGAAGAAATTGTGCCATCAGTGTGCACTTGCCCAAGCTGAAATTTCTCAAGAAACAGCCCTCAAACTCCACACTGTTTGATAACAAGGAAAAGAGTAAAACTAAAAGAATAGATACTAATTACAAGCAGTCAAACATATCACAGGTAATCTTCATTAATAAAATTACTTTAAATACTTACCCTCTTGGTGGTCTTCCTCTACCAGCAGGACCACCACGGGACATACGAGGAAAACCTCTTCCTCTTATTGGACCACCACCTCTTGGAAGTAAATCACCCATGCTTGTTAGTTTCTGAAAAGGTGAAATTATAAACATCAGAAGCTGTGTTACCTAAAGATTTAACCCTTTCTCTGTAGGCTTGGTATAATATTCTAGTTTGTCTATACACTTGTACTGTAACTTTTGATACAGCATGTGTATCTTCACAATATTTGGTAGACTTTAAACAAAAATTAAGTTTTTTTATATAAAAAATCAGACTTAAGAAATATTTTTACTAGAGATATATTTGTGAAAACAGTCTGTTTCATTACACGTCTGAGTGCAAACTGATTTTGTATTATGATTAAGAAAACTATTCTTTGTAACAAAAATCTAAAATATTTGCATAATCACTAAAACTTCATAAACTATTATATACTATAACTTAAATGCGGGGTCTGACACTTGACCAACCGTCACAAGAAAAAGAGAAAATATCCCCCCCATGTTAGGATGACTACATTTAACATGAAAATTCAAATGTTTGATTTAAGTATCTGTATCATAATGCTATATATTTACAAATGTTTTTTATTATATTGACTTTCCAGTCATACCTAGCTAACATAACTTGCATTGACATTGGAGTAGTATTCTGATTAAATAAAGAAAACAGGAAGAAATATTACTGTTATGGATATTTAAACTTCCTGTATATATTATTATTATTACATTCCAAATTAAATACATTAACATTTTTGATTTATTAATAAACTCTTAAAACATACTTACTCCTTTCTAATTATCATCCAAATATTTTCCCTGAAAATCCCTTTTTACAAGTGGGGTGCATCTTAAATTTGAAGTAATACAATATACATATATATTATTACTATGTAGAAATAGATTATTAAACTTATTTTTCTCGAAATGTAGAACAATAAATCTAGAGGTAAAGCAAACAATTATCTCTTCTCACTATGGCCTTTGAACTCTGTTGCTGCTAGACATAGGTTGCTAAGCCTTTTAAAATTTCAAATGTGGAGGATATGGAAATGTTCATGTTTTACATATACATATAGCTGAATAACCAAAAAAATCAAACAGCTAAATGAATACCACAGAATTCCACTACCATTTATTAAGCTTGGTAACTCAAATGTATTTAGATTTGAAAAATATGAAACTTCAAGCACACTAAAGACACCTTTGTGAAAGCTTAGTTCAAAAGAATGTGGTAGCCTTTTCACACATTAAAATAGCAGGGAAAATCATTCTTGGAGCATTCTAAGTTGTTGAATAATTATTCATATCATATACTGTAGTAAGAGTATATAAAGGGCCGTTTCAACAACTGGAAAGATTTGTACAGCCATTGTGTTTGATTTAGTACATAAGCCATATCTCTTCCAAATAACGATACAAGATTCTTATATACTAGCTGAGGAACCTTCAAATTTTTATGAACAAGGGCTGAAACTTGGTTTTGAATTTCGCACAAAGCTACTCAAGGGCTATCTGTCCTTAATTTTGTAGTGTAAGACTAGAGGAAAGGCAGTTAGTCGTCACCAACTCTTGGGCTACTCTTTTCCCAACAAATAGTAGGATTGACCATCACATTATAAAGCCCCCATGGCTGAAGAGGCAAGCATGGTTGGCACAACATTGATTCGAAGTTGTGACCCTCAAATTACAAGACAAATGCCTTAACCCACCTGGCTATACCAAGAGATGGACCTTTTTAGGCTTCACAGGTCACATGCTCCATGGTACAACTAAACTGGAATGCATAAATGGTCAGAATACATTGTCAATAATTTATCTCTCATAAGAGCACATACTGAAAATATTTAAGATGCACAATTTTTTAGCATTAGTGAGAAGCATGAAACTGATGCTTTTCTGACAAAATTACACTTTACTGATATTCAAAGTTAGTATTCCCTATCATCAAGTGATTGTAAAGACTTATCAGATGTTTCTTCACAGAAACTTATAATATCAAAAACTAAAATGAATCCATAAGCAAAATTTTTTCTTTAATGAACATACTGATCACTTGGAAGACAGAACTTTACCAGTTTCCATTCTTTGTATTTGCCCTTCACATCATTGGACTGCAGATCAATCACTTCCATTTGAACATAAGTGGTAATTTATCATTAACACAATAACACTTTGTGGAAGGTTATTTCAGTTGCAATCACATGAAGATCAGAAACATGCTCCTTAAACAGTAGTTTCAGGCCAGGTTAGATATCTTGTGTAAACTTGAGTGGGAATGGGAAGTGCTTGAACTTTTCCCAACATGGAAAGTGTGTGAAGCAACTCATTAATTGGGACACAAAAGGAATGTTTTTGTTGAAATGCTTTCACTTCAGTATACATACTGCAGTTAAGCATGGTTCTGCCTTGTAATCCGAGACTAAATTTATTCAGGTACATGGTCAAGTCTGCAGAATAAGCTAATTTCTAAAACCATTAACTCTTTGCGAGTAACAGTTGAGGGCAGTTTGTTTCATTTAAGAAAATTTCAACCTCAGTGTTAAGCTAAAAAAATTACAACCTTCACATAGCTAAGTCATCAAACTAAAGTGTGGTAGAAGTTGGGATATGTTGATTCTATCCTGCCAAAGATTCATGGAATTGATGATAATTTTGAGTCCATTGAGCAAAAGAAGTTCACTGTTGAAACTACAGGTTCCATGACATGACAATCCTGATATTTTCTACACAGTGAAGAACCATAGGCTTGGAACAACCTACACTTTCAACAGCTTTGTAAATCTGTCCAACTAAATATTCTCCTTCACCACACATTTTTACCACCATCTGTTATAATGCACTTCAGCCATTTCCATTCCAGGTTGTAGGAAGTTAAGGATTTACCTCTTTGAAGAATTAGCTTCTGTGCACAGTATGCATGGAACAACCACAGGTGAGGGCATTTTCAATCACTTAAAAATTAATATTGTCTCCAGAAAGAAACATCTTTGAAGTGTATGCCACATCATTTGACTCATCAAGTACCATGGAAAAGCATTTAAACTCTTTGGCCTTATCTTTCATCTGAGACATAATATTGCTTCCAGAGGCCTTGACTCTGCAAGCAATTGTATTTCCTGAAAGTCTATTTCTTTATATTCTGCTTCAATCATACATAATCTAATTAGATCACCATTGGTAAATGGTTTTCCTCGCTAAGCTAACAGGTGTGCCACTCAGAAACTTGCCTTTGCAGCTTCGTTCTTGGCTTACTTTCTCTTAAATACAAACATTTGTGGTGGTAAGTTATGTTCCAAGGTTTAAAATTTGTCTGAATGTAGCTTTCCCATGAACTAAGAATAGTCTGATGAATACTTGGTTTGGCAATGTCTGTGAATGTTGTATTCTTTTAGCACTGCAAAAGTCTTGTTGCATATTAAACACAAAACTTTGTTATATGATTCAATAACAAAGTAGTCCACACTCCACTACTCTTTAAAAACATGACATTCATATCAATTTTTCTCTTCTTCTCTTGTCCTGACATAACAACTAGGAATAGCAATGAACTCAAAGTGAACAGCACCATTCACTGAAACACACTGAGGAACAAAGGGCAGGTGAGAGAAGAAACATTCCTTCAGAGCACTGGGTTCAAATAAGATGATGCAATACTAAGTAATATGTTTCCAGTAAACAGAAAAATGTAACATGCCTATAGTGACCTTCGCTCAATTATGTTTAATTTTTATTTTTATATTATTAAAAATGAAAATGTCATTATATTGTCTTAACACTGATGAACTGTTGGCAGGCCATGCTGCAACAAAAGTGACTTTTGCTCAGTTGTTTTATTTTTTATATTTAAAAAGTATTTTTTTTCTAAATTCCAGCTTATAGTTTAATAGCAAAATTATTATTACTTTAATACACATTTTATTGAATTTACTCTTAATACAGAGGGCTGATCAAACTACAAAAAGTAATCAGTATTTATTAACATAGTTGTGTGACTCCAAAGGCACAAACAGGAGCATCGTGGATAGCACAATCAGCACCTACATTTGATTTATGACAAATTCCATATCATTTAACACTGAAAGTCGCCAAGGACAGACTTGTGCAATTAACTCCTGTGCCAGTCTTTCCTAATCCTTCTGTGATGGGCTTGGTATAAAATACAAGTTTGTACACACCTTTGCACATGTATGTTAAAAATCTTCACAAAAAATTTGATAGATTTCTAAATAAATATTACAAGTCTTTCATACACAAAAAAAAATAAAAAATACTGCTACTAAGGATTTGTTTATAAATAAACCAATCTGTCTTGTAATAATCGAGTGTAAAATACTCAAAATATTTTGAATATTGTTCATAGTCTAAATTTTAAAATAAAACTTTAAATAATTGTAACTTCCTTATAAACTTTGAAAACTATTTATGGCAGAACAACCTATACCTGCCACTATCCTTCATTTTGAATTTCACCACACATTAGGCAACCTGCTGATAGCATCCACTGTCAACTTGTAAAGTTACAATTTTCCTCACTTGGAAATGTATTTCTCACAAATACACAACTCTCACACAGTTTAGCTACTTCTGCCTGTATCTATCAGGAATATACTTATGCCACTAGCTTTAAGGCAGCTCCCACCTAATTTAACTGCAATTACACTATTGCTTGATGACATTATGTGGAAAAAGACCTGTATTAAATGGAAAAGCAACAATTCTCCATGAATAATGAACAAACCCAATGTACTTGCACTTGAAGTACTTAATTCTTTTAACAAGTTAAAAAAAAAAAAAAAGCGTACAGGAAGTACGGGTGGAAATGTGTGTAGAGGTAAGTTAATATGGCTATCCAAGTATTTCTACACAAGCAGTCAAACAGCCAATATACAGGGTGGTTGCTAGAAAAGCGGAAAATTTGTCAAACAGCTATTTATTTTTACAAAGAATAACTTTTACAAATCAAAATAGAAATGAGTAAGCACGCATTTTATTCATGATCTCTTCTGACTCTCAAATTTTCCACTTTTCTAGCAACCACCCTGTATATACTTTAGTTGGGATGTATTAAGACTTTCTTGGATGGTTACCTCAACTCTATGGGACTCATAGCAGCTTCATAAGGAGGGCACTACCTTCATGTAATATGGGTTCACCTATAGTGTGCATAATACAACTCTAGCAGACTCAGACTACAGAGAGAAAACACAAATAGCATAAGTGATGTATATGAAAATTGACTTGCATTACAATGACAGCCTGACCCCATCCCACTTTACATGTATTGATACACCTTTGAAACATCATAACTAGAATCTGGTGTCAAGAATCTACTCAGTAAGGAGGGAGAGAAACTACATAGGTGAGATGAGAGTATGATAAATGATCTTGTGGAACATTCATCTCACAGAAAAAAACAGGGTAGATGATATGAGCACTTTGTTATCCTTAATTGATGTACATTTTTACTGAATATACTCTAGGAGACACCACCAGTCATCTTATGGATTCCTATATAATGCAACAGGAACTCTGAAAGAGAAATAGCATGTATTCTTCTCATACACTGTGAGGAGATTCAAGAATGGTGACCTATGGAAGAACAGATGTTCAATAGGCAAGAGCCAGAGGGATGAAAGCCGGCAAGAAATAAGGAAGAAAATATGCAAGAAGGATCTATAAGATAGGCATCTAAAAATATTAAATGCAAGTGAAAACAAGTCCAAAAGGATCAAGGATTCAGATGGAAAAAACCTTACTAAAGTCTCAGCCAATGATGATTGTTGGGCAAAAAAAGATGCAGTATAAAAGAAGCAAAACATCAAAAATGATATACAGAAAATAATGCTTTGTGGTACTTGTAAAATACATGGGCAAGGCCTCCTAAACATCAGTAAAGGCAAAAACTAACAAGCTATTATTAAACAGCCAGGTAAAAAATGACAAAAGATTGGTCCACAGTATGTTGTCCAAAACAAATGCCATTTATTTGGATAGTTTGGCCCAACAGGTAATGGATCAGGTAAAATTCCAATGATGAAGATGGAGGGAAGACAAATATTGAATGCATAAAGGTAAAGTAGGACAAGGGAAGAATAAATCTGAAAATGTAAGTTGATTAAGGCTTAGTTAATCAAAGAGGCATTAAGAAGAGTAATAGTATGTAAAGCCTCCATTCTTTCAAAATACTATTTGCATACTAATATCACATTAGCATAATGGGTTACCTTATTCAAGAACCAGTGAAAATTACTGAATTGTATCATACAAGTTTATCACTATGTCCAAAACCATATTTTAATAAATCTGCTAAAACTAGTTATTTTGGCACATCTTTTGATTAATATTCATAAATAAAAGTTACGAAAAACGCGCAGTTAATAATAATAAATTGAAACTTCAAGAACAACAAATCACATTAAGTCAAGGACATCCAGTTTCCTACCACAACCAGCATCAAACACAGACTGCATAAAATACTTCATTTAAAAATGAAACTTTAAAAGTAATTTATTTTCTGGAATAAAATTATATACTGTCCCTTTATGTGATCATCAACTCTTAAAATTAATGTATTTTCTTTATAATGTTTGAATATTTTTTGAATTATTAACGAAATGAGTCAGCACTATTACTACTACCACTAAGCCTATCACGAATAGACAAAGAAAATGGAGAACGTTACCGCAGTCTACGTACAAGTACTGCTGTAAATGTGAGGTTCAACAGTTACTGCTAGGCTTAACAATTGGCATGACTTAAAATAGCCAACCCTTAATGTAATAACTGCATGTGTCAAAATTATAGTAACAAAAACCATAAACTCACCTGTGCTAAATATAATATAATATCAAACTGTTTAATAAACTAATTGCAGTCTATTTTTTACAAATTTGATAACAAACAACGTTATACCCAAACTTAACAGCACAAAAATTCAAACCACCTCCCTCACATCAAATAAAGCCCGGTAATATAATAAGAAGTAAAAGGGGACCATTCCAAATATTATTATTTTTGTAAATTAATAAAACTCACACTTAATTTTTTTCGTTTTACATTTAATGAACTACAAATTAAGTAATTGAATATCAACATATGAAAATAAATTTTAATCATCTTAATCTTAACACAAAATAAGATTTTGTTACCTTAAATTTTGATTATACTTTTTTATTTTTTAAAATTATGATACCTAATACAGAAATTTTTCAGCATGATTTTTATTTTGTTGAAGTCAAGAGGATTTCAGTCTTTGTTTGCTTATTTGAGTATTACATTTTTTTAAAGAAACACAACCTTTTTTCAATCTTATATGTACATAAATATTCTTAAATAAGCATAGAGGTACGTGTGAGGTAATTCTAAATTGACACCCAATAGCGGTGTATCTCAAGACGGCTGGTATGGGTATAAAACTTTTATTAAAATAAAATGGAAAAGAACGTCTCGACTTTCTTAGATCATTTTCTTTTGTTAACCTGAAAATAACCTAGGAAGGTTGAAACGTTCTTCTCTGCTTTATTAGTGAAAGAGAAAAGGAAACCATTCAATACCAAGGCCTAGATTGCCGAAACAGCCATTCGTAATTTTAAATAATGACCAAAGAAAGATAACCAGTAAGTAGCATTTACAGCCACAAAGGCATTGTTAGGCTCTTTGAACTGAATAACAATATTGACAATTACTCGTGTAACAGGCTTAAAGCTGAGCGTATATTGAGTGTGTTCAGTGACATTGCAGCAAAATCGTTGAAACTTTTAATCATCAACCTCAAATTCTTACCCGTGTACAATATTCAGATTTAGATGTGATGAGTAAACTCTTACCTGTCTGCGGCCTGGCATGGCCGAGCGCGTTAAGACATGCGCTCGTAATCTGAGGGTCGCGAGTTCGCATCCGAGTCGCGCTAAACATGCTCGCCCTCCCAGCCGTGGGGCGTTATAATGTCACGGTCAATCCCACTATTAGTTGGTAAAAGAGTATCCCATGAGTTGGCGGTGGGTGATGATGACTAGCTGCCTTCCTTCTAGTCTTACATGGCTAGCACGGATAGCCCTTGAGTAGCTTTGTGCGAAGTTCCAAAACAAACAAACTTACTTGTCTAATTTTTTCAATAATGAAAAGCATTACAATTATTTATGTTGGTTAAATAATATATTCTCAAAAATATAACACAAATAAGCAGTTTTAGAATATCACATAGATTGTAAACACAACATGAGGCTTTGGTAGAAATACGTAATGAGTCAGATCCAATTATATTTACTATTATCTGATAAACAATGATATTGGGCACAGTTCTTGTGTCTATTCTTTACATATTTATGGTTATCCTTCTGCGATAATACCATGTATTTTACCACCTTAATTTAACACAATAATTTTACTTTTTTTTTTTAGTCTGATTCTATCAAAAGTTTCCTTTAGCAAATGGTCGAGACCTACTTCTACTGCTGAGATAGTGTTGTAACATTACACACTGTGTAAAGCAAGCCGATGACAAAAGTGTCCTTCACTGGCTAAGTAAATGATACCTAGAGGTTTCAGCCTTCATTATCTGGTACGAGAACGATCATGCACGTGGAAGCACTAGTGGCTATTGGTAAATCAGACGTCTTCATAAGTAGCATTGAATTCGTAGCTTCACACTTAGTTTTCAAAGTGAACTGGTCCAAGTAAAGATATTTTCAGAAATTGTTCATTGATTCACAGATCTGGTTGTGCGAGACAATCCAGTGACTGTCCACACAATGTGTTTTGTGCTTTGATTATTTTTTTTTTACATTCTATATCACTCGTCAAATTTGTTTTTATTTTATTATCTTAAATCTCAGCCATTTACATAAATTCATATTATATAACTTTCCAGATCAATTTTCTGATTTAATGTGGACCTATCTACTACTTGTTTGAAAATCACTTTTAAGTGAAAATACCATAGAGTAGGTAGGGAGAAATAATTTTACTTTTGTATCCACAGATTTACTGCAAAATTTTTCAACTCAATTAACGAGTTTATTGGCTCCTGTGTGGTTTTTCCAGTCTAAATAGTCTAAAGAAATGTTTTTCTTAAATAATGATTTTTTTTTTTACAGTAGAAGTACTTTGAACCAAGAGCGAGTGTTTTTTACCAGAGAGAAATGAATAAAGTACTTACAGTAGCCAGGATAAATCTTTTCCTTGACACAGAACTGTTTTACAATGCTGCAAAGGCCTCTGACACCGATCGGCACATAACTGTAGAAGCAGGACAATCACCTGTCGTCTGTTTTTTTTACCTTAGTAGATCAAACTATGCCCCTGAGGATCAATCGTGATTCAAGTAAATCAAGTGGCCTTGCATGGCCAGGTAGTTTAAGGCGTTCGACTCGAAATCTGAGTGTCGCGAGTTCGAATCCTCGTAGTACCAAATATGCTTGCCTTTTCAGCCGTGGGAGCGTTATAATGTCACGGTCAATCCCACTATTCGTGGCAAATGAGTGGCCCAAGAGTTGGCTGTGGGTGGTGATGACTAGCTGCCTTTCCTCTAGTCTTACACTGCTATACAAAGTCTGTTCAAAAAATACGCGGACTGTTTGAATTGCGCGGCTCCGGTTGGTTCCAGGGGAATCCGATTGGTGTCGCTAGGTTTGCACAGATCAGCTGATTACGACACTATTTCCCGATTGCAGATATCTTCATTTGTGTATTAGCTCCACGGTTTTAAGTGAAGTGCAATTTTTTCGTTTGACGGATTTCAAATTGAATGACCTGAAGGAGCAACGACTTGCTGTGAAATTTTGTGTAAAACTTCGAAAATCCGCCACTGAAACTTTTGCTATGCTTAACACGGCTTACGATGATGTTGCTATGAAGCGTACGGCATGTTTCAAGTGGCATGAACGTTTCAAGGATAATCGACAGTTCATTGAAAATGATGAGTGTCCTGGACGTCCTTCCACGTCAACTGACGACCCACACGTCGACAAAATCAACACCCTGGTGCGGGCAAATCGACGTCTGACTGTCAGGGAGCTTGCTGAAGAGTGTGGGATGTCAGTTGGATCTTGTTACGAGATTTTGAGCGAAAAATTGAAGATGCATCGCGTTGCTGCGAAATTTGTGCCACACCTGATGACGGACGAACAAAAAGCCCATTGCGTCCAGGTTTGTCAGGAACTGCTTGATCGTTCAGAAGAAGATAAAAACTTCTGTCAAGGATCATAACAGGTGACGAATCATGAGTTTATGGTTATGACATTGAAACGAAGGTCCAATCGTCCCAGTGGATAGGTGAAAGATCACCCAGACCCAAAAAAGATCACCAAGTTTGATCCAAGGCCAAGGTGATGCTAACAGTTTTCTTCGATGCTAAGGATGTTGTTCACCACGAGTACCTACCCAAAGGCTCCACAGTGAGCCAGACTTACTACATTGAAGTTCTGAAACGTCTGAGGGACGCCATCCGTCGCAAAAGACCAGAAGTGTGGAGAAGTGGCGACTGGCTTTTCAGTCACGACAACGCTCCAGCCCATTCAGCCCTAAGAACTCTTGAGTTTTTGGCCAAACACTCAATCACTGTTTTTCTCCACCCCCTCTCACCTGACCTTGCGATTTTCTCTTGTTCCCCAAACTCAAAAGACCCTTGAAAGGAAGAAGATTTGAGACGATTCCCGAGATTAAGGCAAATGCGACGAAGGAATTGGAGGACATTACAAAAGAAGCGTACCAGGACTGTTTCAACAAGTGGAAACACCGTTGGGATAAATGTGTGCGTTGGGGAGGAGAGTACTATGAAAGGGTCCCAGACCTGTAACTTCTAAATAAAATACATTTTGTTTTATGACATCAGTCCACGTATTTTTTTAACAGACCTCGTATTAGGGACGGCTAGCGCAAAGTTTGGACAGTAAGAAACGGAATGCATGTATGCAATTTACCTATTTCAATTTCTGTGAGGCCCAGCATGGCCAGGTGGGCTAAGGCATCCGACTCATAATCTGAGGGTCACAGGTTTAAATTCCCGCCGCACCAAACATGCTCGACCTTTCAGCAGTGGGGACGTTATAATGAACGATCAGTCCCATTATTAGTTGATAAAATAGTAGCTCAAGCGTTGGCGGTGATGACTAGCTTCCTTCCCTCTAGTCTTACACTACTAATTTAGGGACAGGTAGCGCAGATAGCCCTCGTGTAGCTTTGCGCGAAATTCAAAAACAAGAACAAATAATTTCTGTAAATTAAATTTTTATTTAATGCATTACGTCATCGCTGGTCTCAAAAGTTTAAAGTGGTAAAGGGAGGAGCCAAGCTGTCATGACAGGTGATTAGCCCGAGAAACAACGCCTTGCTTTCGTTCAAGCATCAATTATCGTGACAGTCACGACACGTGAGGAATGCAATTTGACACCACCCATTCTTGTCTTTTAGAGCTTTAAGCTGTAAATAATTCTAATGAGCTTTAACAATGTTTCTAAAAGCATTTCGCTGTGTGTATGTTGGGAAGGGTTTGTTTTTGTTTTTTGGAAATTCGCACAAAGCTACTCGAGGGCTATCTGTGCTAGCCGTCCCTAATTTTGCAGTGTAAGACTAGAGGGAAGGCAGCTAGTCATCACCACCCACCGCCAACTCTTGGGCTACTCTTTTACCAACGAATAGTGGGATTGACCGTCACATTATACACCCCCACGGCTGAGAGGGCGAGCATGTTTGGCGCGACGCGGGCGCGAACCCGCGACCCTCGGATTACGAGTGCACGCCTTAACGCGCTCGGCCATGCCAGGCCATGGTTGGGAAGGGAGGTACCAACTTATTTTAAAACGAAAAACTTTCTTTTAGTTAATACGTGCTTACATTTCATTTGTTAAGCATACACGTTAAGATACACAGACCAAGTATAATATAAATGTTTGTTTTGTAGCTACACGCTGGAGAATCTGTACTACGGTTTCGAAACCCGGTTTTTAGCGTTTTAAGCTTTCAGGCTTGCCGCTACGCCACTTGTGTTATAAATACATGAATAACAGTTTTAAGAGAAAAATTATTTGTTTTTATTTGAATTCCGCGCAAAGCCACACGAAGGCTATCTGCGCTAGCCCTCCCAAATTTAGCAGTATAAAACTACAGTGAAGGCAGCTAGTCATCACCACCCACAAACAAACAATCAATCAAAGAAATCAAGCATAATTGAAAATTTTTGGACCGGCATGGCCAAGCGCGTAAGGCGTGCGACTCGTAATCCGAGGGTCGCGGGTTCGCGCTAAATATGTTCGCCCTCCCAGCCGTGGGGGCGTATAATGTGTCGGTCAATCTCACTATTCGTTGGTAAAAGAGTAGCCCAAGAGTTGGCGGAGGGTGGTGATGACTAGCTGCCTTCCCTCTAGTCTTACGTTGCTAAATTAGGGACGGCTAGCACAGATAACCCTCGAGTAGCTTTGTGCGAAATTCCAAAACAAACAAACAAACTTGAAAATTTTCGATAGATAAAATGTTACCTAAACAGCTGAAAATGTTATTAATAAGCAATTTTCACCAGTTACAGCTATTTCTCATGTAAACGATGCAGCAGTCACCCACGAATTATGAATCACAGGGTATATATGAGCCTCTTAAAGCCATGTAGCATTTTTGAATAATGATCGTATTTCATGGCAAAACTTGGAAATGCACAAATCTTGATGATACATTGCCATAAATAACTTATTACTTCTACTATATACCAGGAAATTATTAACTCCGTGTTAGAATCCTTAAGAATATATACTGTCTCAGAGGTGTGACATTGGTGGTATCTTAACCAAGCATTTACCACGAAGAGACTTTGACCTGCACCACAAAGCACTGTGAGTGAGGCAAAGTAGATTTTATTTTTGATATTTAAAGAAGCAACGAAAGAAAACTTGACCATCTTTTGAATGACTGTACAAAAAAGCAGGAAGACAAATGCCTGATTCTTAGTTACGTAGTCCATAAGTGAATCTTATTGAGCACCTGGATGAGGAACAATAGGAAAACTGAGATACAGTTGTATTTGACTTCCACTGATAATTTTAAATAATCCATTGCACCTAGTTTAAGGATTGGAAGAGGAGTGCTACATATATTTTGGTATATAAGTTGATGATCTACATCAATTACACGGCAAGGTCTACCCTGCAATAAAAACTACAAATCAAATGGACATATTCATGGAAGTATTCCTTAAGGGACTTTCCAGCAAAGCCATTAAGCACCATTTGAGCTCAAGAAATATTCTTTCATTAACAAAAGAAGTTTCTATCATGATTCAATGGGAAGCAGTAAATAACTTTAAACCAACTGTTAGAAAGGCAAAAGTCTAATAAGACGACTATTGTAGCTTTACCTCAAATGAACTACTCTATTCAGTCACCTCACCATGTCCAGCTAGAGCCATGCCAACTGAGTAAACCGACTGCCTACAGATCTTGGTGCTACAATGCAATCACATGGGTTTCCAATGAATAGATAGGACTGTCCAGACCCGTCTTTGAGATACATGCCAATGCTGATGATGCTTTTTTCTAAACTTGGTGTTGTATGGGGGATGAGAAGTAAAGTGTCTACTTTGTTTTTAGCCTGGTAGGACATTTATACATGACATATCTTTACTTTGGTGAGTAGAGAAGTGTTCCATCGGCTGTAATCAATCAACAACAAAGATGCTTGCCAAGTAGCCAAGAATGCAGAGTATTTTGGTACTTTTCGATGGCTCAGTAATGGGTGAGCTGATGTTCCCCAAGAGAGTTATTTAATATCAACCACATTCAAACTAAGAACTAAACAAATGTATGTTGTGGAGAGAATAACAGTACCTCTCTGTACGCACAAATGGTATTCCATGGTTTACTAAGGATGGAATCTAGTGCATCAATATCATGTTATGTAGTTATAGAAGCTGCACATTAGCTCAGACAGTTAAATGTACAAAGAAAAATAACGCCCTGATATTTTTTTGTAATTATGGACAATAAGCTATCTAATTCTGCACAGGAGTGGTTGATGATGTTATAAGCGAAGTCAATGTTACCAATGCTAGTGGTAGTGCTGATGTTAATTCCATCCGACCATGGCAGAAAGTAGGTATACAGCTAACAACACATTATTGGTTATTGATTGACGGCCATTTAAGCAATTTAGATTCAATTCAGTGGAAGAAACTTAATGTCTTGTTAGTTGAATATAGAAATGTATCTGTGGGAGCAGATGGTCGGTTGTTTGAACTATGGTGACCCACAGCTACAGTTGAAGTATGTTCAATAAAATAACCAATGTGCCATTTCTCTGGAGACGTGGTCAGTTTTAAAATAAATATGATGATAAAGGACGAAGATATACATCTTTCGAGAGTCCTTAGTCATCTACAATAATGACTGTCAAGAAGCAGTATGATACACAAAAGATACATGGCGATTTTAGATGTGTAAATGCAATATTTCATATTGGCATTTTTTTCTTTACCACAAATAAATTAATTTCTGGTTGCATTAAATGATTCCATTGATTTAACACTTTGGATCTGGAAAATTGAGCAAGACAAAAAATACTTTTACATCGAAATGAGGCTTATATCGGTTTAATATAAATGTTATTCAGCCCGTGTAACATGCTTGGCACTTTTGAGAAGCTTGTTTGTTTATTTTTAATTTCATACAAAGCTACACGAGAGCTATCTGCGCCAGCAGTTCATAATTTAGCAGTGTAAAACTAGAGGGAAGGCAGCTAATTATCACCACTCATCCCCAACTGTTGGGCTACTGTTTCACCCACGCGT
Organism: Carcinoscorpius rotundicauda; assembly: GCA_011833715.1. NCBI lineage: Eukaryota > Metazoa > Arthropoda > Merostomata > Xiphosura > Limulidae > Carcinoscorpius > Carcinoscorpius rotundicauda. The sequence continues at coordinate 169,059,558 of CM022391.1, read as the reverse complement.
AGTGGGATTGGTCGTCACATTATATTACCCCCACGGCGAGTATGATTGGTGTGAGGGGGATTCGAACTCGTGACCCTCAGGTTATGGCTCGAGCATCTTAACCACCTGGCCACGTCGGGCGTTTGAGATACTAATGGATTGGAAACCGAATAGGTTACAATTAGAAAAATGCTTGATCTGTGTTTATATCAAAAACAGCAATATCCATCACTTTTATATGCAAAAACGGCATATAAGTGGGTTTCTCGACATCACTGAATATCCATCACTGTGCTGTACAATAATAACAAATCATATGGTAGCACCTGTCATTATAAATAAATCTAGTACTTCCTGTTAAGTAAAAAGCGTAAGATTCACGCACTTTTTCTTGGTTTACAACCAGTATTGGTCAAGTGAAAGATATCCTGGGAGACAAAAAATGTTGTTAATTCATAGATATAGTCGGAAGCAACAGCCCAGTTTCTATAGAACCCTGTGTTGTGTGTTTTGGTGGAGTAATGAAAATTGTTTTATACATTACGTTTACCCAGGATGTTTATTATGTTATTTTCTCAGGTTAAAACTCGGTTGTTTAGGTAAATTCAGATTTGCTCCGTAATTTCCATGATCAATCCTTTCGTCATAAAGTAGACTTAACTAATACTCTTGTAGAAATCGGTTTCACATGAGAATAATACACTTACATTATTGTTAAATAAAAGTGAAATTATTATTTTTGTTGGTGTTTTTATAATAATTGTAGTTTTAAAAAAATCTTTATTTTTGGTATTAATTATGTAAAGGCTACATGTAAAGTTTGCATTATACAGATTATCGCTAGTGAAGACGAAACTTCCATTACATTTTAACTAGAAAATAATCTCTACGATAAAAAGCTATCCCTTTGCGACTCATAATTCAGGAATTTTTGTAACTTCCTATCCCACATTTTTATCAGACTCTTGGATTTTAGATGCTGTGTTGAACTTTATTAACGTTTAGTATCATAATTGGAAATTCTGTATTAGTAGTCAGCATGTCAAAGCTATGTGCTGTTTTAAGTTCTTAGTCTTTTTCTTGTGTGATAGTGGCCTGGCATGGCCGAGCGCGTTAAGGCGTGCACTCGTAATCCGAGGGTCGCGGGTTCGCGCCCGCGTCGCGCTAAACATGCTCACCCTCCCAGCCGTGGGGGTGTATAATGTTGCGGTCAATCCCACTATTCGTTGCTAAAAGAGTAGCCCAAGAGTTGGCGGTGGGTGGTGATGACTAGCTGCCTTCCCTCTAGTCTTACACTGCAAAATTAGGGACGGCTAGCACAGATAGCCCTCGAGTAGCTTTGTGCGAATTTCCAAACAAAACAAACAAACAAAAACAAAACTTGTGTGATAGAAATATGCCATTTTGATACTTTACAGCTGATAAATTGTTTCATGCTTTTATGTACAAAAAGACTAACTATGCTAACAGATTTTAATTTTTATCGATCGAATATATTCAAGAGCAAAAGAAACTTGTAAATATCACCCAAAGTAACCACTTGTATTCTCTGTCCCTAATATCTAAAGAAAATCTCGTATGTTGGGAACCAAATGTAAACAGAAAAACCTAGGTTAAGATTGTCGGGAGAATATTTTTCTGTTTGTAAGTGTATGTGAAATTCCAAAATTTGGGAGTGATAATAAAGTAACCTTGAAGGCCTTCTGGGATTGCAGATGATGTATAAATTTGAATATTTTCCCAGAGAACTGGTAAAAGACATGATAACCTCAATTAAATTTTCCTCATTAATACCATCAGTAAAATTAAGATACATTCTTGTTTCCAATGAGTATTTACTCCAAATCAAAGTACTCCTTTCATACATATACAGAAACTGATAAAAGTCTTTCTTAATGCTCCTGGAAGGAAAGACTGAGCCTAAGATTAACATATTAATACATACACATATACAGGGTTTCATTTCAGATATAATCTTTATAAAACTCTAAACATACAGGAAAAATTAACGGATACAAAAAAAAAAAAATCTCTTTCAGCCTGAGCTACCAAATGATCTTAAAATCACTTTGCCTTCTACTTTGTTCTCATCTTCGAGGTCAAATCCAAACTTAATCAGATGCACTGTTCACCATTACTAAGCGATTAATAATCAAATATAGACGGGGAAGCAAGAAAAGGGTAATTAATCTCTGGTTACGATTAAGTCTCTTGAAGTTAATAAACTGAATGACTACCGGTAAATTTGCCAGGAACAAACTTATCAGTTACTGTTTTTATTAATAACATACAATGTAATAATAATTCTATTTGTTGTATTTTTAGTGTTATAAACAATATCCTTTTACTTCTTATTTACCATTTTAAATACTCGAGTCAAACGTATTTCCTTAATATTTTAAACAGTGGCCTTTGCCTCTCTAAGGACACATAATAGTACGTACAAAAACGATATTATGAACACGTTTGCACATACACAGACGCTTCTACGATATGAGCCCGGCATGGCAAGGTGGGTTAAGGCGTGCGACTCGTAATCTGAGGGTCACAGGTTCGCATCTCCGTAGCACCAAACATGCTCGCCTTTTCAGCCATAAGGGCGTTATAATGTTACAATCAATCCCACTATTCGTTGGTAAAAGAGTAGCCCAAGAATTGGCGGTGTGTGGTGATGACTAGCTGCCTTCCCTCTAGTCTAACGCTGCTAAATTATGGACGGTTAACGCAGACAGTCCTCGAGTAGCTTTGCGCAAAATTAAAATGTTAAATTAACTACAGAACAAGATCCCACAAAAAATAACTTAAAGAGATATGAATTCGAAGCTTCAGTAACAAACAGAACACACACTAAAAACGGCTTAGCGAGACAGTATTGGCACACAATAATACAAATAGGCAGGGCCGAGACCATTCAACTACTTTACAATACCTTTCTAAACGTCCAATGTTCGTTGCTGTTAGTTTAACATTATGAATTAATATTGACAGCAGCATTATATATATTGCATAATACCTTCTGATATTATACGGTGTCATTTCATCCTTCCACAAACATAAAGAAATTAAGAGCAAAATATATTTGTATTTCTTATTTTTGCAGTGCATATATCACGCTGTCTTGTAACCTACAGTGTACAGTTCTTCTTGTGATTCATGACATGAGTACGTTTTAACACCACAAATTGCAACCTCAAGTCCCTTTACTGTCTAACTGATAAACAACACGTTATATAGTGATGCAAGAAAAAGTTAATCTTCTGATGGTTTTTCAGGAAATATATCAGAACAAGTACAAATATTTCCATATATATATATATATACACAAGTGTTAAGAACATAACGAAAATATGCATAAATTAACTCATATTTTCAATAATTTAGTTCGAAATTTACCATACAGCGCTAATTTCGTTTCTTTCCTATTAAGTATCTTTCATAAAACCCAAGTCACTCTGGTTCTTTAAAAGGTGTAGTTCATTAGTTTCATATTTACATTTCGTTGGTTGTTTACCTTTTCATAATCAAAACATTTAACATGAAACAAAACTCTTCAGGTTATCTAGTGAAAATTTTCCATTGTTCAGAAGAAAGGTTTTGACGTGAAAGATTATATTCTCTAAATATTATGGTTTCACACCCCATCACCATACACGAGGATGTCGTAATTAGCACTTATAATGTATTTAGGTAAAATTGGTCAACCTAAAATTCCAAACGCATTTCTTCATAACGTATCCTCTTATTTTTCTATCTAACACATCTGTAAAAAAAAAGTGTTTGCTACACTATCTTAATACCAGCACATTAAAAAAATCTACTCTTCACCAAACTCCGAATTTGATATTTTTTTTCATCAGCTGAAACCATAATGAGCGAAATATTTTTTTGAAATTGTATTGTTTATAAAGTACCTTTATGTGATAAACATAGTCATTCGAAAGAACTGCTCTATTTGAGCTTAATAGGAATTCACATCCTTATATGTACATGTGATCTGCAAAAAGTCAAAATCTTTAGTTTTTAATTGTTAAACCTCTTTATAGAACTGATAAAAAAATATTACATCAAGTAATTCATTTTCCGTGTAAAATACTGCTGAGAGTTCCTTATATATATAATTAATTGTATTAACATTAGTATTGACATTACCAAGTTAATATTTTTGTAGTTCATACATTATTAAGGGCTTTGTAACCAACAACTATGGCCCCACAAGCAATTTTGTACACAAATTAAAAGCAAAAAAGGGTATTCAGAAATTCTGATCAGTCATTTTAACCCACTGTTAATTCTCAGAATGAAAATAGTTATTTCCAATCTAATCAATCATGCAATCCAAATCTGTGACAGTGAATTTAGTGTAAAATATGTTAAAACAAAATGTTAAAAGCTTAAATAACTAAGCTGCTCAGAAAAAAAAGGACAATGATAAAAGCAGAATAAGGTTGCTGTCATGAAGATGAGAGTAGAAACCACACCATGTAGAACTGTTATGAAGAGAATGGTAACACATACTGTTGATTTGGCACATGTAAATATGCATAAATTTATGGACCCCAATCAATGAAAATGCTGTGAGACAGATGTGTTACTTAGTACATTCGTTGTTCAATTAACAAGGTGGATTGAAGAGGTATAGTTGAAATCCAATAATTGTGATGTGATCTTAAAAATTTGTTTTATAAAAGGTTTGACCATATGACAAACAGCCCTTTTCAAGTATGGACCAAGATCAGTCAATTCTATGGTCAGTTGCATTTTAGACATTGGGAGAAACCTGAGTACCCAGAGAAAACTCACTTGCACAAGTCAGGCACCAAAATGTTTACCTAATCTGAGCCCAATGCAAAGTATAAATAATAACAATCATAAAAATCACATTTGGAGACAACTGACAGTTAAAAGTAAATCCATCATATGTATCAAAATACTGGAGGTAATTTTTATAGAATTCTTGTTTATTTCAATTTTCATCACTTCAGATAAAGCTTGGTCACTCTTTTCTCAAGGAAAACAAAGACAAGCAAGTAAAATGAGACAAAAGACAAAATTTTAATGATGCATTTTATTTAACTTACACTGCATAAAAGTAAAACAAAACTGGTAACAAAGAACATCACAACATGAAGTTGTGAAACTGTGCAAATAAAATGGTACTTGTTCCTTTTGCACACACATACACACACATACCAAAACAAACTAATGTTATCTCAATCTTTCAATAAATCACGATGATGGTTCTAATTTTAATAACTTACTGTAAATACAACTTTTGAGTTAACCCAGTTTCTTCATAAATGCAGTTTACTGTGTTTCAACCAAACAGTCAAGATGATTAGATAAAAACTACTTACTGAAACAAAAAAAGAATAAGTTTCATAGACTAAGCAAGCATCCAAATATGACTTTAAAATATTTAAAATATCTTGTTTATGATGTTATAATCTTACAAGAAACTCCAAAAGGAATTCCAACAACAAACACGAAGACACAGGACTAATTTTACATAATATGGTTCAGTCACCACTACTTAATTACACAATATTTTCAATGAACACATCAAGGTAATTTGTAAAGTCTTCTTACAACCAAACCTGAGAGGCTCAGTACACTGATAAAACTCAAAAACTTAAGCCCCACTCAATCATTATCTAAAGGGTTTAAGTATAGATAATAATTAGAAAACTGAACACCCTTTTAAATCAACCTGTGATAATCCCAAAGTGTATATAGACAATCTATAACAAACACAACATAACTCTGGACATTATCTTAATGAATAAAATACAGATTACCTACAAACATATTTAACCAAACATACTGTCAGATATAAATAAAAACTAAAACCCAACAATGAAAATGCAAGCCACTGCATCGTTCTACACATTATGTTATTTGAAGTTCAACCACAACTGAAATCCAATCAGTTGCTAATGAACAGGTGAGAGATGAGCGCCCAGAAAATACAGATCATAACACCTTCCCTCGACGACTAACAAAATAAAAAAGGTAATAAACTGTAATGTTTTCTCATAGAAATAATAATAAAGTAAATCCAAAGGATGAAAATTTTCAGTCTACGAAGCAAGTGATGACCTGCTCATTTGTAGTTCCTGCTTATCATAAATGACTTAAACCCATGGCTTTGTTGAAATGCCCTCTCCCACATACAGTGATGGCCATCACAACCACAAAAACTTATTATGCATCTTCATCGTCTTCATCACCCTCTTCATCAGCTCCATCCTCATCTCCTTCCTCATCATAATCTTCTCCCTCTCCTTCAGGAATGTCTTCTTCATCTTCATCTTCTTCCTCAACATCTTCTTCAAACTTCTCTTCTGATTTCCCATTCTCTTTTTCTGAAATATAAAAACCACCTTAAACAATTTTAAGTGTAAGGAGTAATACAGTCAAGACCTAAACGTACAACTAATTTTGTTTTTGCACTGCAAACAAACAAGCCTATTCTAGCTTGTCAGTATTGTCTTATTACTACAAAATTATCTAATAGGGAAAAACAACAATTTTAACTGTCTTAGCTGAAGAAATGAACTTTGTATTTTAAATTCCATTCACAGAAAAGAATATGAAATAACAGTAAATTTATACCTAACATCACAAGTAAGAAATATTGACAATTTATATACTCACGTGTTATTTAATCCTTACCAACATTGCATTATAAATATAAAATGTAAAATATAAAAAATGTATTTTACTCTAAAATTACAATTAAATCAACTGATATCACAAAAACAATTAGCTTCTGTTACAGACCACTGTTTTCTTTCTATTAATCCAACTATACAGTAATTCAACTGATGGTTAAATTGACCAACGTCACAAAATTAATCAGCTAAGAGAAATAACTTTTATGATAAGTTCAACAATCCAGCAGTTGAAATATAGCCATTGTGATTTTTCGTTACTGTTCTCAATCATTTCAGTCTTGTGCATCTTAATCAATTAGTATCAAACAAAAAGTTAATAATGGGCTTTCTGTACTACCCCAACCACAGGTATCAAAACTTATGTTTAGTATTTACATGCTGCTTTTCAGTAATCTTATGAAAATACTCAATTATCAAATTTCACTACTCACCAAGCTATAGTCATAATGTGTTTCATTTGATTTTAGTCCATTAGTTGAGGAGTACGGTCTGCTCTAAAATTAGTTCACATGTCAAAGATATACAATATTGAAGTCCACCCCAACAATGTTAAATTGGATCAATTCTTGCATTCAACTGGGTATAGAAATCTCCTTAATTCATTCAATTCTGATTTGTTATATAGGGCATTGACTACTTACAGCAGTTAACTGCAAGCATTCTGTACACTGCTTATAAAAAATTTTTACGTGTTTAAAGCAGTTCGAATAAGAAGATTAATTGCATGTCATTCTTTTTCAATTTTGAGCAATATCAGAACATCAGATTGTATTACAATAATTGAAAAACTAATGCCCATCAAAATATAAAAGAAACATTGTGAAATGGACATGATTAACAATATTTATATTTCAAATACTATTACATAACCTGAAATACTCGAGCTGATGGAGTAACATAAGCAACATCTTTAATGTTATACAGTTTTCTCCACATTTTTATTCCACCATCAGAATAAAGCACAGATAAGGAAACAACTTATTAGACCACATAATACATTCTTGTCATTCAATATTCAATCTTGAGTTGTAAGCACCACCAAAAATGCTTTATTTTTTGTACTTCAGATACTAAGTTTCCAGATTGGCCAACAGAAAGAACAGAACATTCCATGCTGCAATTGGCAAATACAAAACAAGTACTCAACTGGCACAGTCTAACATCTGCTGAAATTAATAAACTTGTCTAATTGCACATTTTTAAGTAATGGCAGATGTGCAAAATAATGAAATGACCAGTATAATAACACTGATTACTTAATTTATACAACTAAACAAATATTTTAATAGCATAGTGAGCAGAGAATATATTAGGCAATATATAGTAAATAAAGGAATTATTAAGCCTATAAAATTTCAATTTATTTTATCCTGGTATGCCTTTCTTTGTTATTATTAACTGCCAAATTTGAATGTTGTATATTGTCTCTCTACCAACTGCAAGTGAAATATATTTAGCAAAATTCTTTCTTTTTTAACTTCTTAAATTTTTAATTATAAAATTTATTATTTTTTTTTGTACAAAGGGTGACAGCAAAAATATAAAAGACAAAACAAAAATCACTGAACATACCTTTCTTGTCAGTCTGTAAAATAAGAACAAAAAATATTTATGACATATAACTCAAATATAGTATAAAACATTACTGTTACATCATAAATGCTTTAACAATTTTATTCAACTAAAGCTTGGGGCATTATAGTAATCACTGGAATAAATTAATAACTTTGAACATTCTTTAACCTAATACACAGGTTGCACGAAGAAGGGCTGAATTTAGAGCTTTAGAAACCTTTAAAAATAAAAACATACACAATATTTGTTTTATATACAAGTACAATATAACTGCTTTATGTTCTTGTTATAGATAAGAAAAATTGTAAGACTTTTACTCACTACTTTGAGGTACTGTTACAAAAGCTTTCAATGAGATTTAATTTAGAAAAATTTTTCTGATAGCAAAATAGTATTCTGAAAGCTTCAAAGTAGATGAAAATCAACTAAACACAATCTTGAATCTTATAATGTAAAAAAACAAACAATAAATTGTACCTTGTTTTGGTAATGAGCTTGAAAATGTAAATTACATTTCTTTTTAAGTTCAGAAATTTTAATATGATCTACACATTAATATCATAACTCTACTGCAAACCAGTAATTTATGATGACTTACCTTTAATACTTTTTGTTTCACTTCATCCTCAGAACTAATAACCTGTGAATCGTAAAAACAAGACAAAAACACTATACCAGCAACTTTATACATCAATGGGTCACACATCATAAACTGAAAATTGATACAAGTCTTATCTCTAGTTTACTCACATTGTGAACTTCAGAAAGTATATTCCACTATTCATTTAGTTTAAAGTTCTTTTGATTAAGCTGCCCAATAACAGCAGACAAATGAAGTATCACTTACAGTTAATGTTAACATAACATGGTCCATTCAGGTTGTTCCATCCATAAATATATGACACTTCAAAAATTAAGGTGCATGAACAAATAGCAAAATGTAATGTCAAAATTTCAAGTCGTGTAAACATGTAATAGATACACAATATATGTCTGTGTCTATATGTGTACTTATTTCAATAAATGGCAACACAAAGACTCAATATAACAGTAATTATTATTCATAAATTCTTTCTTTTAATTACTGCTCTCAGATGACTAATAACCATCCCACCTTATATATATCAAAAGAAATTCTCTGTCCATTCTCTGACTGCTCTGAGGTCATTAAATTATCATATTGGTATTAAATTGATAATTTAGTGAAATTCATGGTAAGCTTAAAATTTTACTTTCCTGAAGGGTGAATGTTCACAGAAATTCATGAACTAAAGGGTCCTTTGTTGACTATTTGGTATAATATAATTTTTTTTAAGTTACAACATTTATCTCCAAATGTCTACAGCTTAAAAACATTATTGATGACTCGTACTCAAATGCAAAAATTAAGTGTCACCAGAAATGTTCATTTCTTAGCAATAAAATGCTATTAATCCTAAATAATTAACATTAGAAATAAAGTACAAAATACACTAAGTAAAAACTAATAGTACACTACTAGACTAGAGAATAAACAAAATTTTAAAATATTTTGTAAGTGGAACTGCAGATTTTCTGTTGCTCCTTTTCCAAAATTAACCCTATGCACTCAGGTAAAAGTGCATGTCATGATGAACTACTTTTAAAGTCAATTAATTATTATTAATGTCTATTAATAAACTTAACAATAAACTACAGTTACAACTCAAAGTTTTATAATATCTAAGTTTCAATTTCTTAATGTCAAAAGAAAATATTTAACTTTACTTTTCTGTGTTATCACACATCCTCTCTGAATTATCATTCTTTTAGTCTTTTTTCCTTATAAGGCTTTTGGTGTCCAACCAATTAGATACACAAACTAAAAATTATAAACTGACAGGTTAGAATAAAAAAATTGAGTTTCCTACTTTCTCAACTTGATGAGAACATTTATTAAAAACACCAGTGAAGCTGTTATAATTTTGTGCAACTTTCATATATTTGTAAGATTATAAATCACTGTAAAATGTTAATTACATACCTGGGTGAAACATAAGGTAAAAGAAAAACAACCAATGTACTGAGACACACAAAGTTCAACATTAAACACAGATTTATGGCTTAGGGAAAGAAGCCTTTGAATACTAGCTGCCAACACAGACCAATTGGTTTAACATTATGTTTCATTTGTGAAATTTTCATATACTCACATATTTAATTTACTTTCTCATATGGGAATTAATAATACAAATTTTTCAACTCAGACAATAAATTATTTTTTCTTTGAAGACATTACTACCATGCTCAAATTGTTTCAAAAACCATGACTCTAATTTTGTACCAATATAAAACACCTTTAGATAAGCACAAAATAAGTTTTCTTACTATTTGTATATGTATATAAAAATTTGAAATAGCCAAAAAATCATAAATAGCTATATTAATACCACAGAATTCCACAATAAATTTATTCAGCTTAATAACTACATTCATTTATTTCTGAACAAAAAAAGAGCTTTCAAGCAGACAAAACTTAGGTGGTCCTAGTTAATGACAGTTCCTTGTTACAGAAGCATACAAGAGCAAAATTACAGTTAATAACATATAAATTTCACATTAACAAAATACTAATTATTGTACACTAAAAAAGAAAGAAAATGTCTACAGTATAAAAATAAAAATGCATAATGATTTGATTTATTTTAAGACAACTGTATTTACATTAGTTAAACATCTGATTTAAAAATGCTGTGATGATTGAAAAACTTGTCATCACCCATTTGCCAGCAGTCAGTGTGCACATGTTAAAACTGAAACCAGTGTGTCGGTTGGAATTGGGTAGACCAATAAGGATGAGCGATACATCAAATGATTGCTCTACTATTGCTCTTCTTTGGTTTGATCAGCTTTATTGGATCAAGAAGCATTCACTATTTAAACAAAACTTTAAAACCATTTACAATTATTGTTACCCATCTAACTTTTATAAATAAAACCATACAAAAATTTGTGATGCAGACTACATAATGTATAAACAAATACATAGATATATCTGTCCAATCTGAACTGATGTTATGCCAAAATATGATAAATGGGGAATTGTAAACAGCCCATGCAATGGCTTGGCAACAAATTGCCTTGTGTCATATCCTCTGACATAAATAGACTGTGTTATCCCAAAAATATGTGCTACAAAGATGTAACCACAAAGAAGAAGCAGAGGCTACCAATAAAATATACTTGTCAATTGGAGAATTTCAGGTTTACAACTTATGTTTTTATATAAAAACTATCATCTATTCTTTCATAGGCACAGATGTAAGCCCATACTTCATCTGTTAACACTTGATTACTGGCAATTTTCATTTATAAATATAACACAAATACAAGAGTATGGTTTCATGCCGACAGACTTTACTGGGACTACATTTAACCTTGCCTTGACACAGCTGTCATCAGTATCACTGACATTTTTGTTAACATTGTTTCAGTGAGAAGGTAGCATGGAAAGCTGATTTACAGGTATGATTTCTAGTTGTTTTTAATTACTTATAAACTACATTGAATTTGCACTGTAATTTTAATATGTCACCTTTTATTACTGTAGGATCCAATTTGTGTGAATATTTTGTCTTTTTTATTTTAAAACTTCTACTAAGTACTATAAATGGAAATTATTAATAGTTTTAAGTTACAATTAAATTAGGCCAGGCTACATAAAAGAAAAAAAAAATTTGTTCCAAAACATCGCACGAATAATTAGCAGTAATACTAATAATACATAACAGCATGTGAAATGCTGTAACAGTTACAAAACAATATAGCGACTTTAAAAATTACATTACTCTTCAGATTAACACAGTATGCACTACATTTCCAGCATAATGTACGGTTCTAGGCTAAAGTACGCTACTCGTTAACCTAAACTAACAAAATGAAAAAGACAAACAAGATGTTTTGACCACTGATTAACACTAACATGGAAGTACTGGACCATTACGCTAGTCTTTGATCAGTCGACGGTATTAATGCTATTGCCATCAGTACTAACAGAATTCTGTGTAAATGTTACCGTGCATTTTAGGCCTACCGGCACTTACTTCTGATGCCGTTCTTTTTTGCGGACTCGTTTGTGATTTCAAGTCACCAGATCCTTTCTCGTTTTCCTGAACATTCTCTTCAACCTTCTTTGTAGAAACTTCTGTTTTGTTTTCTGTGGAGCTCATTGTAACTATTAAAAATTTTGGCCAAGCAACAATAACTTACAGTAATAGTCTTTGTTCAAATTCGCAAAAATGGCGCGTGTATTATATACCACAAGTACTCAGCCAAACCTGTATATTTAAATAAAAATAAAAATGAAAGATCTAAGATTATTTAACTAACCTAAAAAATAATTAAAATCATAAATAAAATACATATAAATGTTTAGAATTATATTAAAAAATAAAGATTCTACGCAACACTGCAACCACCAGAGGGCTGAAGAATTGTTTACCCGATATACGCATAATAAAATTCCGCCAATTATATCCTCGATGTTAAAAAGAAAAAGAACTTTTAGTTTCAAAAACGCGAAGCTTATTAAGAAAAAAAAAGACATAAAAAACAACCACATTTTAAATATATAATTATAATGCTGCCAGGAGAAATTTTGAAAATAAGTTTTGGTGCATTTATCTATGTCAATAATGTATATATATAAATATCGCCTGTAAATGAAACAGGGAAAACAGAAACTTATTTTTCAAATGAAAAAAGTTACAAAGCGGTATGTTGTAAATAATTCTTAACACCACTTTTATGGATTTACAACACTACGTTTTCTTTCTCTCTTTATCACTCAGTGGCACAGCGACATGTCTGCGGACTTACACCGCTAAAAACCGTGTTTCGGTACCCGTGATGGGCAGAGTATAGATAGACCAATCTGTAGCTTTGTGCGTTATTCAAAAACAACAACAACTTTTTTTATTTCATGACGTTAAGAAAATGAGCCTGAACCACAATTTAATTTAAATATTAATATCATGAGATACATTTCCAGATTTGCAGTTAATTGTTATAATTTTTAGATTCATGACATCAATTATAAAAGTGACCAAGTTGAAAGCCTAAATGTGGGAAATAATGCAGCTCCGATACCTGCCAATAAATTATGTTTAGGAAAGAAAATATTACCATTTCAAACTTCCTTTTCCAATCAGTATTTTGGTTAAGATATGTAAACAACATTTGTACGACTTTCAAAGACAATGAGTATGAAGACAGCTGGTATGAGTATTAAAACTCTAATTAAGATAAAGTACAGAACAACGTTTCGACCTTCTTAAGTTATCTTCAGGTTAATAAAGGAAGTTTGCAACTTATCGTTGACGGGCATACGTCTTAGGGACGAGAGTGTAAATGGGTACGGGATTTTAGAGGCGTTGTAATTCGATGTTAAATTTTTAATTAGTAGAGGTATAAAGATGTTTTTTTATATTGGTTAAATTATGGTTTGAGTTATTTTATTAAGTAGGGATACTTTGATTTTACATTTGTTTATATTTATTTCCCTACCAAGTATGTGTGCATTTTTTGTTATTTTATTTAAATTTGTTCAGTGTCAGCACTTTTCTGAGCTGTAAAGGAGATATAGGTATCGATACTAACAGCAAATTCAGGATGACCAGCAACAGTCGATGGATGTTATGAGAAGTATCCAAGAAAACTGACAGATCCCAAGTCTGGCTTGGCTACCAGCATGGGAGAAAAAGCGGACAACTTTCACCAAAGAGTTCAGTGGTCATACATGCTCTATCAAGGCTGGGTAAATCTCGATATGTGTTGACAAGACTTCGAGGCTAAGAACTTGAGTTCCTGGTAGACACAAAAGCAGAAATGGTGCTGTTAATCATGAATTCATTTAGGTCTCACAAGTGAGACAAACACTATGTCCAGTGAAAATCGACTTTAGTATGGTAAACGGTGAATAGACTGAATATTTTAGAAGATATCCAGATTAATATAGAAATCCATAGAATAAAAATAATTGTTTCTGTTCTCAAATCTTGAATTGGAATCCTTAGGATAGAGGTACTCTGGACTTTGTCTGTTAATTTTACTTGTACAAAGGGTGAATTGATGTTCCATGGAAAAGTTATCAAATAGATCCCAAGAATAGTAGACTCATTAACTTATCTATCAAAGAGAATAACAGTGTTTCTGTGTAGACAAATGGTTTTCTGTGACTTAGCTCCCCCAAAAAAGGCCTAAATTTTCAGTGTCAGACAATGAGCTCGTAGAAACTCTATATAAAATAAACAATAAGCTATTGCCACTTCCAAAATGCAGAAAGCATGGCTTGAGCAGTGATCTACCTCAGAAAAAATGTATTCCCAGGGTTGCTCTTAAATTATGGATGATCAGCTATCGAAATGGATAGAGGAATGGTTTTGGACATTATAAGTAAAGTGAAGGCAACGAATACTTGCACTAATGCAATATTTCTAATCGTTGTATCATGGCCAAAGCTAACACAAGGCTACTGATGAACCTGAGGACGTTGAATGACGATCATGCAAATAATATAGACTCAATACGGTGAAAAACGCTAGTGACTTGGTAAATGGCTATGCAAATTTATTTGTAGGACCAGCTGTTTCATTGTATCCAACAATGATAACTCATCACCATATATAAAGAAGAATGTATATTTGATAAAGTAACGACTATGCTAGGTTCTTTAAAACATTAGGGATGTTGCAAACACTGAAATACAATACATACTCTTGAATAAAGCCACACAATTTTTGGAATTTGCTTAATCATCTCCATTAGTGACTGTCAGAAAGAAGGAATGCATGCCAGGATTCCGCACGGATTTTAGATATAGGCATGGTAACTCACGATAATATTTTTTCTTTATCATAAACATGTGAATGTTTAGACATTTTAAACGATTTGTGTTGGTTAAACACATTGAATCTGGAGTTTATATAGTAACAAGTCAAGCTAGATGACAGAAGCAAAACTAAGACATATTTTAATATGAGAGAAGAGTGATTTAAATTTTGGCATGCCATTAAGTCTGTATAATATGCCAGCAACTTTTAATAGGCTGAAGCAGCTTACATTTAAGAACCTACAATGAGATATTTTTTGTCTATGCCGGCGATGTTTTGGTATATAGCTGTACTTTTGATTCTGCTTCTAAGAACCTGAAGATGATATTCTAGTGCATACGGAAGACATGTTTGGAAACAAAGCAAAAATGTTTGCATGTCTAAATGTGGAGAGATGGTGTCCCAATAGACCCAGTTAAGATAGTTGCGATAAGAGATTGACCTATGTGAAAGTTGAAAGTTCACAGCTTCCTAAGTTCTGCAACATACTGCCGTAAAAATATAGTTGACTTTAAAGATACCAGCACCATCATTGTTGGTTCTCACGAAAGTGTAAGTGCACTTTGAATGGAGTGAGGAATACGATTAGAAATTCTAGTTGATGGTTCAATGTTATTCTATCCTCATCAGGACCATAAGTTTCTCCTGGACATTAACACTAGTGATAATAGAGTTGGAGAGTGGTTATAGAGTTGCAGGATGGAGTTCAGCATCTAATCACTTACGTTAATTGTAAATTCTCAGCTCCGAAACACAGACACTGTATAATGAAGAAAGATTTGTTTTCTGTGGTGGTCTTTATGAAACTCTGTTGCCACTACTTTTATGGTAGAAATGTTACCATTTAGGTGAATTATACTTCATTGAATGATTAGTAAACTACAAAAATCCAGAAAGGATGATAGCACGTTAGATAACATGTTGCAAAAATATTAATTTGTCATATTTCATGAATTGTGCCTCAGATAGGATGACGTAGACAGACTATTATGGCACACAATGAGTCGCTGCTTATTCGTGGGAAGTTCTTTTAACCTTAATAAAAGCTAATCTTGAAATAATGACTTCACTGTAGGTACTGAATATAATGCTTCAGCAGCTCTGGGACAAGTAAGTGAATTACTCTGATCTAGCACGGTCAAACTCGACCAGTATTAGTAGAGGAAATAGCATAGACATGCATAATCCATGACACTTGTATGAACAGTTACAAACGGAAGAAGTTATGATGTGTCAAGTTTAAGGTTTAATGTATAGTCTTTTGACTATGTTGAAGTTCGTAGTATTTAGAGCTTTCAAGTGAAAAATATTCTTGGACTTTTCAAGATACAAAGACTGAATATTTTTCAAGGTGTAACCCTTACTTGAGCAAGATCCGACAGCAGTTATTTTAACCAAGAGTAAGTCGAGACATTTGGTGCTGGTATGAATGCCATATAATAAGTATCACTCATAGAAAAAAATTTTGCAACAGGCAAAACTCCAATATCAAATTGTCGGTTCTCTTTTGTAGACGACAGTCCTGTATTTTACTGAATGTTAATCAGAGCACCTGAAAGTCCCACAGTGTAAGCTAGTAAGATTAAGTTTTGGTTCAGTAGGGACAAGTTTCTAAGTGGATTTATCTTCATGGATTTCTTTTAATTTTTTGTGTAGCATGAATTTAAAAACTTTGTACAATAATATATTAAATTTTCCATAAACAACCAATTTACGACCAAAGGAAAGAGTTTGTAATTGACGTTATAAGATTAAATGAGAAAATAATGAGTTAGGCAAAACCCTCTCACGGACAAGAGACTTTTGCTAATGTTATAAAGGTTCAACACTGTGATCTTATAACAGTCACAAACTGAGAAACTGGAAACAGACTGAAATATACAGAGCTACTGATCAGATTTTACCCTTGAAGTTAGGGGTTGTTGTGTACAGAACAAATGACTGATTATTGATATTCTGACTTGCAGAATGGAAGACTACATAGGAATTTTAGATTGTCACCTATAAGATAGCCCAGCTCTATCCCTAGTTATTTTCACTTATGACCAAGTAAAGGAGATTGGAGATGCCAGTGGTGGATGATATCTGCTAGCCAGAGTTGTCTTATTACCAAAAATGATAGTCAACACGAAGGAATGAATAGTATACTCAATTGTTTAGGTATTCCATTGTGTTAAAAGGATCAGATGACTTTATAGGTCAGAAACATCTAGATACAGACAATAAAGTCCAGTAGAGAAACAATCATACTGACATTCCTGGAGTACAATAGCTAGCATTGAAACACAGTAAATATTAAAGGATAGAATGGTGCAGATCTTAGAAAGTGTTTGGATATCTTTAGTAGTTATTGCCATTAAGAAGGAAGATAAACTAAGATTCTTTATTGATTTTAAATGGGTTACGTCTTTCTGCTCTTATCGACAGGATTATATAAATGCACTGACTGGGTTCTAGATACTGGTAAGTGAACTGGATGAAGATAGTAAATCCGAAACTGCTTTTTCCACAGAAAGAGCTGAAGAAATTCTGTGCCACCCAATTAATCTGATGTAATGTGCCTTCTTCTTCCAGCCTGCTAATATATTTTACATATAGAAGGCTACAACGGAAGAGATCCTTGATCCATCTTGGCAATGCTGCATATTCTAGTCTGCTGCTAAAAACCTGAACATGGAACTTCAAAAGATATGGAAGGACAAATATGAAACTTAAATAAGGGAAGTGTTCACTTAAGCACACAAAGGTGAAATTTCTCAGTTACATGATGGGAATAGATGGAGTTTCTAAACAATCTTACGAAGATCACACAGGTGAGAAAGTGACACAAACCAAGAATAAAGATGCTCACAGTTTCATACGTTTTGTCACGTTATTGATGTTTTCTGACCAATGTATAGAAGTTTGCTGCATAAGTATATGCTCTCTTCCAAACTGTATTTTAAGTGGACTAAAGACTGTAATTAAGCATTTTAATCACTAATGCACGCTTTAGTAGAAGCCTCACTTAGCATTTCTAAAACAAGACTGGCCATTCCAACTGGATACTGGTGTTAGCAATAGTTAAAGAAAAATACAATTGTTGCAAGTATAGGATGAAGTACAACGTGTAATTGGACATGTTGATAAATCTATATGATACTGACGAGCCTTTCCAACACTGGTTAATTTGGTTTGTTTTGAATTTCGCGCAAAGCTACATAAGGTCGATCTGCATTAGCTGTATCTAAATTAGCAGTGTCCATGTATGGTTTAAGGAAATGATATAAAAATAATTCTTTCACTATCATTCGAGTTCGGGTCTAACCAGTGTGGGCCAAGTTGTTGAGGCACTCGACTCGTAATCCGAGGATCGCAGGTTCGAATTCACGTCACATCAAACATGCTCGACCTTTCAACCGTGGGGGCGTTATAATGTAACAGTCAATCCATTATTCGATGCTAAAAGAGTAGTCCAAGAGTTGGTGATGGGTGGTAATAATTACCTGCCTTCCATTTAGTCTCGCACCGCTAAATTAGGAACAGTTCAGCGCAGATAGCCCTTGTGTAACTTCGCGCGAAATTCAAAACAAATAATTTCATCAAAACATGCAATAGCTCTGGACGCCAGTCGAGACAAAACTTAACTTGAGAATAAGCGTAAAGAAAACGAGCAATAAAGCATGAGGATAATAAATATAGACAGCTTTTGTTTGTTTGTTTTTTACTTTTAGTGTAAAAATGTGAATGTTTCTTGTTCACCTAAAATTTTCACGCATATAGTTTAACAATCGATTGTCTTTCTGGATGCAGATAACTTGCACTTTCGTTGGTTGTTTATTGTGATAAGTGTCACTTAAGGTTTTCTCTATGGAAGAAACTAATGCATAACTATACAGATTTATATACTTCGTAGTTTCTGCAGCACTTCAACTATGCGATTGGTTTTCTGATGTTGAAAAATATATCCTTATTTTTATAAGATATAGAATGATATATTTTCTGTATATTCTTACTATAATCTTTCAATCTTATTGAATTTTTCAAAATACTTTTCTCAGCATTTCTAGAGTAACAATTTGTCTCCATTCAGAAAACAATTGTTTGGTATTTCAGTGCACTTATTACTTCGATTATTTTATATCGCAAATAAAAATTCATTTTAAATTTGTTTGGTCTTTTTCTTTAAAATCAAGTTAAAATGTAGATTCAATTCCTCATAACATTTGTATTCCATTTCTCCTGCTATTGTGATTATTATTATTAATCATAGAGTCAGTAGACTACATATTGGGATAACCAAAGTACTCAGTATGAATAATACAAATATGTATTGTGAAAAATCAACACAAACAGATATTTTTATTTTAAAATATGATCGACACTTATTCTCATTTGTTTTTCTACTCAACAAACCTAAACAGAAGGCAAAAAATAATCGCTAAAATACAAAACCAAAAGGTGACCAATCCATTAATTTTTCATCTTTCTTCTCGTATCAGTCGACATAGCACCATAATTACTTTATCACTAATGGCAGTTTAAACCTAAATTCACTACAGTAAACTGAAGTTCTTTAAAAAGCTTGCATACAGGGAGAAACGGAAGTTACTAGACAATAACAAAATACTCAATGCTTTGTACGCCATGTAGTCAGCGGTTCTGGGGAGCTAACTCCTATATTTTGGCCTCCCAGTGATATACAGATCATCCCTACACGGTTTCCAATATTAAAATTTAATGTTAAAAGTACAAAATGCATACTCGACTTTTATATTGCTGCAATTGAAAGTTATATATTTTTGACTGTTGGTTATCATAATACCATGGTAATGTCAGGGTAAGGGTAAGCATAATTGTAGTGTAGATAAGAGCCTAGAACTTGCGTACAAGGAAAATAAATTTAAGTTTAATGAGAGAATAACGATTTGAACAGATGATGAAGAATGGTTTAGTTTTTTTTTTTTAAGTAATAGAATAGTACAGGTTTTTTTTTACGAATCATACGTTTCGTAGTTTAATAGTTATGAACTGGTGATTACAAAATTATTGCATTGCGTTACTAGAATATTTTGAGTTTTTTTTTCTTTGTTTTAATTGAGTATTGTGTCATCATAGAGTCTAATAGTACGTAGAAGGTTCTATACCTTTATCGCAGTATACATACGTGTAGTAAAACTAATTCAATAATGAGTTATATCTAGACTATACTATTGCGAGTTTTGTTACAAAAGCATATAGTGGAGAAATTTAAAGTAAAATTATCAGAACTATTGTAATAACAGAGTAGGGAAGAAATAATTTGTTTTGTCTGTTGTTTTAAATTAAGCACAAAGCTACACAATTGAATATCCGTGCTCTGCCAACCACGGGCTTCGAAACCCGGTTTTTAGTGTTGTAAGTCGGCAGACATACCGCTGAACCACTGGGGGACATTTGTTTTGCCAATTGGGTTATAAAGTAATTGACCCAGTTTGAGTGTACTTTGACGAAAAAAAAGATCCGGCTAAACTTTGTAATAAACAGTTAGAGTGGTGATTTTAAAGTGAAATTATCATAGACTGTATTGTAATAAATTAGCAGTAAGAATAATTCGACTTATCAAGTTGTGTTCAAGTAATATAGTGGTGACACAAGTTATTATCAGAATAATGACATGAAATTGAAAAAAAAACAGAGGGGAAAATTCCTCCACAACCAGTTTTATTTAGCTCCCATTATATAAACATCTGTATGTATTATGAGCTAGATGGACCAACAAAACAAGAAGTATTATTTAAAAATCTACACAAATTGTTCATTAAACTATTCATATAGCAAGACAAGAAAACAAAATTACTATGATGCTGCCAATATCAAGTTCCTGGTCAAGCAGTTAAGTGTTTATCACACTATCATACTTTGATAAATCAAATTACTATATAGAAATAATTTCACTTGCAAATACGAACATTAAATTTAGTACTAATGTTGTACTATGAATAATGTACTGATAGTTACATTTAATTTTTCCCTATTTCAATAAAACATTGTGTATAGGAAAGCAGAAAAATATTAATTTTGAAAAGATTTTTATTAAAGAAAATAGAACAACAAAACATGGCTACATTCTAAATAGCATTTTAAATAGAACTTACAAGCATAAATAAGTAGTTTCACTGAAAATATAGCTTTCGCATATAAATACGTTTGAGCCATTTAGTCAACAATCTGAACAATCAAAGTTTTCTTTTAGCAAAAATCTGGCTTGGAACTCTACACATCAATTCCTTGTATTGTAAGAGACAAATGTAAGGATGCTAGCAACTCATGAATACCATAGAAGCTCAAGAAACTAGCCTAATGGAACAATAATAAATAACGATAAAATTCCTATAACAATCAATGTAACAACACTTAAACCAGTATATATGGAAATTTTTTTTTTTAAACATGCATTACATGAGCTAAACTACTATGAAGGGACTTTTATGTTATGTGAATAATAATTAATTGTAATTGAAGTGAAATGAAAAGTTACAAAACAATTACTTATTGTCAAATTATGAAAAATAACATCAGTATCCAAACAAAGATTAATGAAAGGTTCTCTCAACGTTTTATCTTTCACAAAACCAATCTCTCTATTTAAATATTATCTATTACAAAACCAATCTCTATTTTCATACCCATATGTTGATGAAAAATAGTGCAAATTCACACACAAAACTAATAAAAATGTGTGAATTTTCTGTTATGTTTAATTTATATCAAAATAATTATTCAGACACCACCAGGGTGTTACACAAAATGAAGAAAAACCGAAAAGTAACGATTAGTACAAGATAGATTAAAGACAATCAATGTTGACAATTTATTATTTCAACAGAGCAAATTTTTAAATGAATATAATTATTACAAATTACTGTTAAAATTAAACTATTTTACACATCTGTCAAAGATGTGTTTTTATAGAGGCATAAAATAAGACAACTTTAGTATTTGTAATCATTTGTGTAAAACTATATGGTTTACAAAAATTAGAGCTTATCAAAACTGTTTAATAAATATTGTGAAATATCAGTGAACTTTAAAAACAACACAAATATTCTAAAAACACATTTTATCTCCTTTCATAATAATAAAAATTGTATTCTTTGGGCACAGTAGCAAAATGAACCCATATTTTAAATAATATATCAAACAACTGAAGAACCTATATTTGAGTATGAGAGGATAATAAATGTTTCCTTTCACAGTAACTTCACCATATTTGTATCATTCGTGATGAGATTTACAATCAAATTGAAATTCAACTATAAATAATTCTGAAACAATGAAATTTTCTTTTAAACAAAAATTTTTTCCGACTGAATAAAAAAAGTTATTGATGGTTACAGCTGTTGACATGGTTAGTGAAATTATCATCAGTTAAAAAGAGAACTGATTAAATATGAATAATACAGGGTGTTTAGAAAGTCACTGTGCAGTTTTGTAATCATTCATTCAGTCTATTTCAAGCCAGCAACTGATAGCGGTGTTTAGAAATAAAATAAGAAGGATCCAGGCCTGTATTGATGTCAACGTGAGTCATTTTCAACACTGTTTATAACTATCATTCATATTTACCTCCTGTATTCTATACTGAAACATGTCTGTTAATAAATATATAAGTGCACAGTGACTTTCCGAGTACCCTGTATTATTATTTTATATGAAAATTTGAAAATTCAACTACTCATCAATTTCTGTATGCTGAATGAGAAACAGCATTTAAGTAGTTATTTCTCAATATACATTCTTATTTAAACAAAGCAAAAACAATGGTGTATTTTGAGTGAAATATGTAATTCCTTATAAGGAATTTGAGATAATTTCTAAATCTCTTTTACACTAATTCACATTTAGTTTTCTCTGTTAGTATTGAGAACACTTTTAAAATTTCTCCACATAATTAATTACTGTGAGCACTGAGTGCATTCATAACATAAAAACCATTCTTAAACTAATAAATCAGCTAAAATTAGACATATCAAGAAGCCTAAAAAAACTTTTTTAGCTTCACTTGAATAAAATCACACTTTATGAATACAAGATAAACCTAAACAATTCCAAAAGCTTAATAATTTCATATAGGAGATAAAATAGGGAACTTCGAACATCACCTCACGAACATGGTTAAAGAAGCACAGCCATAAGGTAGTATGTAATAGAGAAATAGAAGTCCCATCAGAGATATTAAAATCATTTTGATGTAAAGACAACTTCAAGTGTGATGAAGCTATATTTCAAATATAACTTGATCAAGATATTATTTCTTGAAAGTATACATTGGTGTCTAACAAATCTTGAGAACAATTTTTAAAAATCTTTCATAAATTTTCTTACAGCATTTCAAAAGTACAGATGTAGAATTAAAAATTATCATAACTCCATGACCAAGTGGTTTACATACATTCAATAGAATAATCCAGTCATTAATAATCTTGTACTTGTTAAACAAACATTTTTTTTTAAACAACTGCAAAAAGGAAGAGGGTGAACAAGTGTTGCATAATCCAAAAGGAACACATTCTCATGTAAATGTACGAATCATAATAAACAAGGTATGCTTAACATTATAAAAATACTAAACTAAAACATAATAACATAAACACAGTACAGTAAAAGTTATTTTCAGAAATAAACACCTGAATGTATTTATATAAACATGCATACAAATCTCATACCATTAAGTAATATTTATTGTTAGAAATGAAAAAATGAATATAAATCACAAGTACAACTGATGCATACTAAGATGTAACAAAGTAACCAGTCATTTGAAGGAAATTATTTTTCCTTCATGCCATGACAAATTCTACACTTTCATGTTGTAATCTGTCTGTGGGGCATAAGTAAAAACTAAGAGTGTTATGGGTAGGAAAGCTAAAACATCTCAAAATAGAGTGGTCTTTACCATCACAAACAAAATGTCAGCATTTGGAAAACATATCTCTTAACAGTTTTGATGTCTGTCCAATGTATAAAGGTCCTTATTTAGTGCAGCAGATACAATACGTTGAGAAATTGCAAATCATGAGTAAAGTTATCCATGATATAGTAAGTGTAATTTTGTGCAGATAATGCTGTGGTGTCAGTATAATTACATCCAAGAAATTTGCTGTGTTTAACTGGTTTTATACAAAGCAACAGATTTGTGTCAGTTGTGTGCAAGTTTCAGTGTGCCAACTAGTTTTTCAAATTCCTGCTGCATTTGAAAAATAAAGAGGACTAGGTCAATACAAATGTGAGAAGATGGGTTCCTCATCAGAAAGGTGAAGATTGTGGTTGTTTTAAGTTTAGAGAAAATGCATGGAGAGATTGAAATATCTGAGACATTACTTCTGGCTTTTGCAATAATAGCTGGTGCACACTTATAATGCATGAAGAAAATGTAGAAGCCCTTGTTTGGTGAATTAACCAAATTTTGAGCTTCTTATCACTCTTCTGTAGACCAAACTTTGCATGTACCATTTGATGACAACTGGTACAGCAATTCACCCATTAAAATTGGGCTCACACACACACACACACACTTTTGTAAAATAATGTCTTAATACTATATTAACAGGAAAATTTTATTTTTTGAACAAGTGTGTTAATTTATAAGTCTTAACTTTAAAACATGGTCATTAGAACAGATATGTTTAAGCCTTTAAAATTGGCTCATGGTAAAGGCACTTTTAGTTGTTTCTGTTGGATGGAATAATTTGTAATTGAGGACTCCTGAGTGTAGCATACAGTGGTTTCAAGAGCTTTATCAGAAATATTTATGTTAAAGACTAGAAACGAAATACATTAATCAGAAATACTGTATATATTTAAAAGACTTGTAAAATCACTGAACTTGCAAGATAAATTGTTCAAAGGCTTCTTTATAGTAAGCTACAAAATTTAAAATGTCAAATATAAGAATTATGGAGGGGGGAACAGTACAGTAAAATTACTGTAAATTTGTTCTTCAATGTAGATAACAAACAGGTTAACAAATGAAGGACCCACCTTAATTCCTTACTACTTCATTTCGTTCACGTGTTTGTTTTCTTGTTTAGTTCACACAAAGCTACTCCAGAGTTACCTGTCCCTAACTTTGAAGTGAAAGGCTGAAGGAAAGACAGTTATTCGATGTCACCTGCCATAAATAATTGTGTTACTTTTATTAATAAATGATTGTATTGACTGTCATAATGTACTTCCCCCATAAATGAAAGAGCATACAGGTTTAGTGATGGGACCAGAGCCTATGAATCACAAATTGCAAGTTGAGTGCCTTAACCACAAGGCCCATATGTAATATGATTCTTAGTTATTTAAGTTATTTAACTTTATTATATTGTTTATGTTGTATTACGCAGTTTTAGTTTAATATTTCTATCTAGTGTTAAGCATACATTATCATCAGTTGCACAATTGCACAAGAACATATTCCTTTTAAACCATACAAAAATAAATCATTGGCAAGTATAAACTAGCTTTACTTCATATACACTTAAAGAAAAACAAAGTTGTGTAGTGTAAATAAGGCAGCTTTTGTGTCAAACAAATTACTTTTTTAGCAATTAACAATCCTATACTTTGATAAACTCTGTATTATAACTGACTGTTTTCACTATATGAAGAATCTAAAACCTCCCACAATTCATTTTTAAGTAATGATTTTCTGTGGCAAAAACAAAACTTAACTGTTATTTAAGACTTTGATAAAACAGTCCAATACCACTATTGATAACTTTCATCACTTTATTGTTAGTCTAAAATGACATTTTATATTGTGAGCTACCAAGAAAAACAAAAAACAGAGAGAGAGAAATGATATTACATTATTTAAATTTATAAAATGTTTTTGGTAATATTAATGCTGAAATTTACGAGTAACATTGTAATATTTATTCCACTGCTTAGATTTGGTAATGTTCAAGGTGGAATAAAGAAAATCTCTAAGTAAAGAAAAATTAAATTACAAGTGACATAATAAACTTTTCTTCATGGTTAACATTACAAATGTTCAGTATCCACTACTATTATCATTACATACACGATATGAAAGTTCTTAAGTGGCATGAAATAAAAAAGAATTAGTTTAGTTTGTATATAATGAAGTGGGGATTTGCTATAACTTATTAGTTTCCAATCTTTTTCAGACTGACAGTTCTGATCCAAAAATTTCTTACGGACAAGTGGTGGGAACTCCTGCTAAAGGTAACACTAATATGATGATTATAGAAAAATTATCAAACTAAAATATTCTAAGTTTTAATATTCAGCACCCTGTTTTACATAACATTCCAGAAAATTTGATTTAATGACTTTGATAAATTCTAGTATGTCTCTTACACACAATTTCTATTTTCTTTTAACTAATGCTATAAACTGAACCCTTTCTAGTTAAGATTGAAGATGCTTACTCTTTTTGTTGGAACAATCTTTTAAAGAGTTATCTTTAACTAGTGCTTTTACTCACAAATCAAAACATGGATGTGATAGTAAAAATATGAATATTATTTTAATAGGATATAGAAGTCAGTAAATATTTTCTACAAAAATAGACCAATAAAATTCATCAATTCTTTATATTGATACATATTATCTTACAAAGAATCTACAAAACAACTATGGTAAAAACATTCTTGTGTATATAAATATATCTTAAATGTTATACAATTTACTATCAAACTTGAATGAAGACAAATTTAAATGGACTGCTGGCATTGCAGAATGGAGAATAATTAACACTAAAAGCTATCCAACACAAATGACAAAATTTTGTAATAATGATTTTGAGTACACGTCAATTTCTTTATTGTGGTATTAACAATAAAACAAACTTTCGCAAATATATTAAACATGTTAAAACTATGAAAAAGTATGAGAGTTAAATTAGTAAATAATTTCAAAGACATACAATTAAACATATTCTCACACCTTGTTTTTATTACCATGAGAAATTATTTTGAGAATTATTTAGTAACTTTTCTGTTACTGTGGAGTGCTCCAAAAGGTAAAATTATACATACTACTTAAAATATGATTTAATGATAAACTTATAACATTAACTGTACACTGAATTGAAAGAATAATTTTAGCTTCATAACTTATTTGCAATACCAAATTAAATTTTTTTTTAATATATAAAAATTACTTTTAAATGACATGGAACTACTTTACAGTAACTCAATTTTTACTTAACATATTAACTGTACATTTAATAAAAAGAATCATAATTTTACTGTTTTCATAACTTATTTTCAACACAAGGTTTGAAAACAATTTCCTTATATAAAAGTTACCTTTAAATAACATGGAACAACTTTAAAGTAACTCTGTTTTTAATGAGATACACTGGTAACACTTATTCTAAGTCTTTAACTAGTTTATTTCCTAAGCATCATGCAAAAAATCTGAGAATTGAAATTAAAAAAAAAATAATCAAACACTAGAATTCTTGCAGATGTAAGCATAACATTTGGACAACTATCATGAATTATTTTCACTTAGCTGAGATACGTACAAGATAAAAAAAAAAAAAGACAAAAACAAAAATGTGAAAGTATATGGTAAAGCATCAATTTGATAAAAAGGAGGGAAAAAAGACATCTGCTGCATGGAATTGTGTCAAACATGAAAACACTTCTAGGAGTATGTGTGTTTTATTTTGTCTCAAAAGTCTTGTTGCGAGCAGGTGAACAAGAAAAGCTAAAGTATAATGCAACACCCCTTTTTATTGCTGGGTTTGGACATTTTAACAAGAGGTCTCTCAGCCGCTTGAAATTTCCTGAAATGATGAAATCAAATGATTAAAACATTTTATTGTGCAAATAAATATAAAGATTGGCACGTGTTAATGAATAAACAGTACTACAGTTTTTACGATACACTCAGCCTACACACGTTTTATGTTATTAATATTTTGGCATATAGTTGAAAAAGAAACAAAAACAACACAAAACAAACAGATAAAATAGCAACAGTGAAAGGTGGAAAAACAAAACAAAAATAAAGAAATCATTTACTCAGATGAAATTAAAGGCAAATATTTATAGCACATACGTCAGAAAAGCGAAATAATAACTTAAAAGGAAACACAACTAAGTCAGGGGTAGACAATTAATAACTCAATATCATACAAATATAAATTTTAGCATATTTATTCAATTTTTGAAACTTGATGTAATAACTAAAACATACTGGTTACAGCATAAGTTGTTATAATGTAAGCACAGAAAAATTAGTGGCACACACATTTTAAAACTTCTAGTTTAAATAAAAATAAAAAACTGTCTTTATGAAAACAATACTGAGACTGTCCACATCCACAAAGACACTGCTGTAAACCACAAAATCTGAAGACAATCATACAGAAAAGCGAACAAGGAATTTCAAAATTTATTTCACAACACATATGCACTCTGCATCAGATCAAACATCATACTTATTCACAATAATTCCATTGATTAATGATAAAAACAAAATGTACTGTTTTTTTCTTTGTTATCAGTTGATAATGTGGCAACCTGCAGTTTTAAGTTGTAATGCTTAGTAGCAGATGTTTTTAATTAAATGTTACCAAGTGGTGTAAATTGTGGCTTGTACTTTAAAATTATATGTATAACTAGTTCTACAAGAGAATTTCACATGAAATGTGTGTTATTTCAGTTCTAACTGAATACCCAAAATAATTTCGTTTCTTGATTAAAAAGGCAAGAAAACACTTGCATAACTAAGGAATGAAATTCAAACCAAATGTAAAAAACAAAGTGATAAAAATCCCTTCTTCTGTTACAAAAAATGAAACTTGTTTCATTATAAATCATTTTGTGTAGCAAAAAGACATTTAAATGCATTAAAAATGGACAAACATTATTTAAATAAAATAGACACACACAAACACATATATACCTGACAAGACGGACGAGGTCATGGAATGCTGCATCTACGTTTAATCTGTGTTTTGCACTACACTCCATGTACGGTATTTTCAATTGGTGAGCCATTTGCTGGACATCATTTTGTGACACCTGAAATTATTTTTGAAAAAAATACAAAACTCCTTAGCTTCAGTTTTGTAATTTACAGTAGTCAGTAATACACTCAAGTAAAAATATTTTTTTCTCATTAAGTGGAAGGAAAATAAATAAAAACGTACTTGAAGTCTGACATAATTTACTTATTTTCCTTAAGATAGCAAGCACTATATTTATGCATCTGAAGTACTGAAGAATAATATTACAAACAACCTACAATATAACCTTAGGCCTAAACTACAACAATGTTCTTCACTGAAATAATTTGTAAATTAAATGGGATGATGGCAAAAAAATCCACAAAAGACCTGAAGTATTTCCAACCTGTCTAATTTATTATATATCCTGTTAAATAATATTACTTTGTAGTTGTGTTGAAAAGATATTAGCAAAACAATGTAATGAATACAGCATGATACACAAGGAGCATTTTGAGTTATTTCAGAATAGAGAAATAAATTCTGTTAAGAAAACAACAACAAAACTTAATTCTTCAGCACTAGTGATAACTACAAAAACCAAAAACATGAAACTTTAACATTGTATTTTGCACAAAATTGTTTTTAAAATGTTATTGTTGCTCGAGAAACTGCTCAAATTGTTCAAGATTATGAAAATCAACAGAAGAAAGTATAATCAAGTTTTTATCTAAAGAAAAACTAAAAAAGAAGTTGAAGTATATTCAACAACTTTAACTACATCAGAGAACATTTTTTGTACTTAATTTACACAATTATTGTACTGTTTATGTGTATATATTGGGAAAAATATCTGTTTACTTCAGGTTATTTATATTTAGTTGAAAATGTTGTATCTTACTGTTACTGTAAATTTTCTGCATACTTGCATCCTAAGGAATATTTTTTGATGTTACAAATCTGGTAGAAAGTAATAACAATGAAAAAAAAATCACTTCAGTTTTGTGACAACTGTAAGCAATAATTACCATTCTCTGATGTTCTAAGTCACACTTGTTTCCTACCAGCAACATTGGAAATTCATCACGATCTTTCACCCGTAAAATCTGTTTGTGAAACTTGTAAATTTCTTCATAGCTGTAAAATATTTTACATATTGAGATGCAACTTGCACAAGTTTGATTCTTTCTTTTTTTAAATATAAAGGTAAAAAATTTAAGTAAAATTGCATATTGTGAACAAGATTCTATGTTAATTCTCCATATGATAGCAAGTTTTACCACAGATGGAAAGTTTGATCTTGTTTAATATTTATAATTATTTAAAAAGAAAACAGTTAAACATTTTTTAAAAGTTTATATGATTAATTCTAAGGTTACTAGCATACACTAGGTTCTCTAATGGTTAATGGATAATTATATTTTGTAATAATATACTTAAAGTTAAACGTTCATATACCACCATGTAGTTGTAATTCATTTAAAAATACATTTTCAATGCAAGAAAATGTTAACTTCAAAAATGAATGTATATTAGCTCTCACAAAAGGCTAGAATCCCACACTGCAAAGGTGGAGGAATAGTGTAGGTGCACAAAGAACAAACCAAGTGGAAAGTGACCACCCAGAATGAACAGGCATATTTGGAGATGAAAACAAAGCACACCTGAGAGGTGCTGCACTACTTATTCTCACCCAGGAATTTGGGAAGTAACATAAAGTAGGTGGAAAAGTTAATATCTGCATAATTGTAAGAGCATTAAGGTGCAAACTGCATCAACATATAATGAGATTGAAAAATATATATAACAGAAACATGTGGTTAAGAGCATGCAGACTGTGTTATCAATATCCAACAGCAGAGTGCCATATGTCAAACAACCAGACAACTCCCAAACCACTGCAAAAGAAAGAAGTACGAGAAGTTGAGCCAAGCATTGAGGGTTCTTGACACTGCCTTGATTTAACTGTAAGAATAGGGAAAGCTGTAACCAGTATTACATATAGAATCATAACTTACTCAATTATAAATGATTGGTAGAAAAATTACGAACAAGCAGCAGTTGCCCAGCTATAGGAACAGTGTACAGACATACTGCCAGTATTATGAGGAAACAGTCTTTCTAAAATAGCTGTAAAAGTAGGAAAGAACCTTCTGCAACTGGAATTAATGAGAAGAGAGGTATCTAAAGCAAATAACTGTAAAAACAGGGCAAAGTCATTCTAAAACTGGAATTACAAGAAGGATCCCATAGAGTTTGGTCCCAAGCAATATTTGATAGTGTTTTTTTGGCGTGGTTTACCCAGACAAACAAAATATCTTGGGAAAAAGTAACAGTGTGGAACTAGTTGTGCCCTCATCTATGAATAAACATGGTAATTGTAAAAACACTCAGAAAAAAACTTCAAGGTCTACCATGCCAGTGACTGGGAACAGAATGGTAAGTGCTCCCATGTTCTACTGAATGAAAAAATTGGGGAGAGGGGGGGGGTTAAAAAGGTTGTAAGGGATCTCAGGAAATGCCACCTAGGAGACAGTGCAATGGATGATAATACTTCCCTATTTTGAAAAGCAGACCAAACCTGATTAAAGAATCAAAGGATTGGCAGGAAGAGGCACAAATCCTCTTCTGCTTTACTCATGAACCCATGAGTAACAGTCCACAAAAGATGTGGTTTTTGCAGAAGCACCCTGTCTCAAGTGTCAGCATCTTATAACTACTGTGTTTAGTGTGGGTTTGGGAAGCACACCTGACCAAGCAACACCTGCTATTTGGTGGGATCTGTAAAAAAGTTTAGGAAAAATAAAAACATAAAATAAAGGAAATGAGCATACTCCAGTTAAAGGACAATTTGTGTGTATGTGTGTGCGTGCATGCAGAATTGCCATAGGAAGATGATGCATTCGAGTAAGAAACAGCTAGATTATGAAGGTAATGAAAAACAAAAAAAATCACATAGAAAAGGGTCCTGTCAAAAATTTTGTAGGGAGAAGAACCCCTTCCCATAAAGTCACAACAGCAAGGTAGCTTGATTTGATGGAAAGGGGAGAAGCCAAGAAATGGACCATGGTGGTTCAAGGAAGAATCCTGAAAGACAACAGGATATTGGTATAAAGCTTCAGACAATAACAGGAAGTAGAAAAGATAGTGTT
The DNA here is from genome assembly GCA_011833715.1 of Carcinoscorpius rotundicauda. Classification (NCBI taxonomy): domain Eukaryota; kingdom Metazoa; phylum Arthropoda; class Merostomata; order Xiphosura; family Limulidae; genus Carcinoscorpius; species Carcinoscorpius rotundicauda. Next base: position 169,027,391 of record CM022391.1, on the reverse strand, counting down.
AAAAGTGTGGTCATGGAAAGGTACATCCTAAAAAACTGCACCTAACTGAAGCAGACAGAAGCACCAAGATTCAAGCCCCACAAGGAAAGGAAAGGCTAAATGCTAAGAAATCCAAAATGGGATCCAAGGCACATTGGTCCAACAAATAACAAGGAATAAACATGCCTATACTTGAATGTATTTGATCAAAAAAATCTCTAGGAAGAAATTCTAATGTCAGGAGGAGAAGGAAAGACATAGTACTTAAAAAGGTGGAGTTTTAACAAGTGAGACAGGGGAAGAATCATAGGCTACAGAGGAAACACCTAAAATGTGATATATGTAATTAACAATTTGTGAAATTTTCTGAACAGGAGTATACTTTGAACTATGAAAAGGGGATGATGAAATAAAGAGTCCAATTTTATTTACTCTGAGGGTTGGCCTCAGAAACGAGGTTAGGTGGATGAGGAGAAAAAAATTCAGGTGGCAATGTAAGCCTAACTCCGTACACAACAAGGTTTGAATTTCCTCAGGAGATAAAGTTAATATAATGTCCTGGGAGGTCATTCCATGTGAATGTTTGTTTATGGTGAGAGTATCATTATCTGTCACATTAAATCTCAAATTTGTATTAAAACAGAATTCAGAAATAAGAAATTAGTTAAATGCAAAATTGTAGAAAGAACTGAAAACAAACAAGAAATTTAAAAAAAATGTAAAAAGGTAAAACAATAAAAATTGTAGAAACATAGGGAAATATTAAAACATGTCTAAACTGTGTCATGCATGCCAACTGAGAAAGTTGAGGTGGAGTGCGAGTAGCAAAGGGAGATAATAAACAGTTATAGGTGGTACAATACTATTGGTTGAGATTAGTCACGATACATACATGTTCAGAAATGATGCAAAAAATGATGGGTTATAAAGGCTGGTCTGGTTATTACTATAATTAATTTATCAATGCATAGAGAGCAGTCAACGACAGACAGTTTTTGTGTGAGTGGAGGTAACTCCATTTCAGAAGTTTTTCAACCTGCTTACTGTGAAAGTTAAATGACTTAAGTGCTTTTTACAAATAGTATAATACAGCCAGTATTCCAATTATAATGAACAAAGTAGAAAATAATTCTAAGAAGATACGAGTAAAAGTAATGAAGAATACGTTATAACACTACATCTGTCATATATAGCTCTATGGTGTTGACATTACCACTATGTTGTCAGTCTTAACAATAATCTTGAGCCATAATTATTTTGGAAGTCATTACATTTATAAGATCTGTACAAAAGTCAGATTTGAAACTGTTACCTGTTGCGATCAGTAATAGAAAACACTAAGAGAAAGCCTTCTCCAGATCTCATATACTGCTCTCTCATGGCACTAAACTCCTCTTGTCCAGCTGTGTCTAATACTGTACATCAAAAGACATTAACTTAACTGCTGCCTCAATGTATTACACTGATTAACATACAAATTAATTTATAAAATTAAAAATTTTAAAAACTGAGTATACTCACAGTTGTAAAAAAGTAGTACTATATATAATTATACACAAAGTAAAAATGAACTAATCCCAAACTTGATATAGAAATAAAAGCTTCACATGACAGTATTAAGGTTGTTTATTTGCAGTTACAAGTTTCATGCTTCATTGATCACACTGCATTACAAAATAGCAGGAAAATATAGAGCATTAGTATGTTCAATTGTTAATGAGAACATCAGAGTCATGTGATTTGTAAAGTTTTCATTCATAAAATTATTCATACCACTATTTTAGAGAAATTTCATTTAATTCTAGCTTATATTTATGGATAAAATGTTTCTCCATAGTTTTTCTGGTTTGCTCACAGTCTTTTCCAACTTTATAGAATGTTATAACACTGAATTTTGACTGTTTTTCCTCTGCACATTGGTCTAAATGTTTACTCAGTCCGATTTGTTTCAATTCTGGGAGATTTATCTGTTGTCAATTGGTCCCGATCTGCCCAATATAATCCAATTCACATGTTAGTTATGTTTTTTGTTTTATGTAGACTGAACGCAACAGAAAGACACAGATAAAAGCTTGTATAATTTATTACAATAAACTATTATATATGTGACAAATATAAAATAAATTATATAATAACAATGACAGATATTCAGTTTCAACCTTCAAAGTTAATTACAATACATAATAGTACTGGCCTGTGTCTAATATAATGATCTAGAGTGAAAGTCCAAAAGTCCAGATCAGAAATCCAAAATTCCAGTCTGGGAAGTGAATTTGGTCCCACGAAGAAATTCCGAAGTTTGAATGGAGAAGTCCAGAAACAATTCAGTCCAATAAATTTGATGAAGTTCTTTTTACGATGTTTTTGATGAATGTCTCAACTTGTCGTTTTCCAAATTTTCCTGTTCTCCCTTAAACAGTCCTATACGTGTTGACTTTCGGTATAACCAGTAATTCGAATGAATCGTAAAGAATGACGAAATAAACTTGCAGCTTCTGTAGATCTAACTCTAGTCACAAATCCAAGTTGAATAAACATACAGCAAATGTTTAAAATTTCTCAAACATAGACAACCTCTTGATTCGAATAAAACTAATGACTGACTCTTCTTTTCTTCTCGTGTCACCATCTGTTTTTACACTAGTATACCTACTGTGTTCTCCAACAATTGCGTAACTTCCACAGAATTCCAGAGTAATCTGCACATGTCTGTTTTTGCACGAGACTCGACGTCTAGACACCAGGTCACCATACATTCCATTTATAGTCAAATGATTGATCTATCTAATTCTAGAAATTTCTACATGAATAACAACATATTTTATTGGTTTAAATTTCAAAACAATAATATAAATATGGGAATATAAATAATAGATATGGAAATTCAAACACGACATGACATGGTTGTCGTTTACATAACATTTACATAACACCACAACCTGCACATTTTATACAATATATTAGATTTATGTATATTCCATATCTGTGATGATATGAAAAGTTTCTCTTGAACTTCTGAATTTTAAGTCTGTTTTCCAGAATTAGTTTACATGTTTTGAAATGTGGGTGACCACATTGTTTGGCCCAGTTTTCTGTGGTTGATTGCTTAAACTCTGAATTTTTAAGAATTCTTTTCAAATTAGGAGCTTGTCTTTGGCTTTCCACCCAAGTTGCATTAGCCAGATTTTGTATACTTTCTTTTTCTGATGAGTGGAGTGTTTTCTTCGATGCTTTTATTATCTTGTAAATATCTGGGTTATTTGGATTGTGTGTTTGTACAAATGTAATTTTTTTGTCATTGTTTTCTCTTTGTTTGACTATCCTCAGGGTTTCCGGTGGTATATTTTTGGCCCAATCTATTCCTTTCTCAATTAAAATTATTGTACAGTTTCTTCATTGAAGATAGACTGACAGTTTTTGCAATCTTAGTTCTCTTATTTTGGGGTCTGAGACTATGGTACATATGCACCAGGCCATGTTGAAAAGAATGTTAGTCTGTGTGTCTTGTGTGACAAAATGTAAAGTCCAAATGCTGAAATGAGTCTGTATCCTTGTGATAAATATCCGTTTAAAATATACAAAGAAGACCACAAATTGCAATGTCCAGAAAAGATATTGTATGTTGACTGGTCTCCATTGTAAATTTTATATGATCATTGATGTTGTTTAATAACTGGTGGAAGTCTGAAATATCCCCCAGATTTGTCTGTCTGTATGTGTTTAAGAATTAGAATTATCCTGTATTGCACTTATTTCATATTATAATTACCATTTTCCCCAATATTCAGTTCAAACATCTACAAGCAACCAAAACAAAGTAACAACAAGAGTGGATCTGTTCATGCATTGATTTATATAACAACTTGTATGAAAACTATAGAATATCTCAAGAGTTGTAGTCCAGTTTTTTAAAAACACAAAAGGTATCACTAGATATTTCTATTTTATTCTTAATCTGGAACAAACTGATGGTAATAAAAATACACACTTCAGAATCTTCAACGATTGCAACACAATGGTTGCTTAAGATTCAAATAGTTTAAATAAACAAAGTATTTGAACACTAAAGCACATGAAGAGGTATCCAGTATTGGAAATATTTGGAATTATTGATTAACAATTGGAAGGTGTTTGAGAAACTTACTCATGGGTATTATACACACACATATCAAAGTTGTACCAAAAAAAAAAGAAAAGGTAATCTTAAGTGCAATAGCAGATTACCCACAAGCAGATATGATTGTGTTTCATACAGACTTAAACTAGCCACCAGATGGCTCTAGATCAACTCTGATAAATTTATCTCAGAATAGCTGGTACAGGTATTAACACTTGTTAATAACGCAGAGAACAATGTTTTGACCAAAACAAGATTTTGCAGTGAAGCATATAAAGGAACTACAATTTAAATTTCTTTAAAATGACATGATATAGTAATAATGCAGCATTCTCATGCAAGTAAGAGTGTGATAGAATATAGTCATATAAACACATTCATTAAGGTCTAGAATAAGGAAAAGTATAATATTCAAAAGACAAATTATTTCATGGAAAACTGGGGCAGAATAAACTATAGAAGATTTCTGGCTAACTAGTAAAAAACAGGAAGTAAAAGTGCAAGTGGATTATTAAGTAATGGCCATCAAAACTGAAAAACACTTTCAGTTTGCCATGTTATTAACCAATCACAGATGAGAGAATATATTACTCTGAACTTACATTAGGATTTATTTTGCTTTTCATTAGCACCCTAAATTACAATTAAAATATGTTACATGATCTACTTACTGTCTAATCTTGCAACTTGTTCATCAATAACACATTGTTTAGTGTATGAATCTTCTATTGTGGGATCATAGTCTGTGACGAAGTAAGACTGCAAAAAACGAAAACACGTAATAAATGAAAACTATTCAAATATTATGAAATTTGTACAGAACAAAATAATTTAGATAGCAATGAAATTATCCTGAATTATAGAAACAGTTTAAATAGACAGATATGAGATTCAAGGAATGCACTATTTAAACATAAATAGAAATGTCTTAAGATGTTTTATTATGATTTCATGTATACTTTTAGGATCAAATCAACATTATACATGAAACTAATTGGTGCTAGAGGAAGTGGACATTGTTCATTCATTTTAGCATACCACTGCAGATACACTGCTGGCCAAAATCTTAAGACCAATGAATAAAAAAAATATGCATTTTGCATTATTAGACTCAACCACTTATTTGAGTAGAGCTTTGAAAGATGAAAATAAGAAAAGGGAAAATAAAAATAAAAACTTTTTAGCACTTAATAGGGAAAATGCGAATACTATGAAATTAACTTAAATACTAGCTGGTCAAAAGTTCAAGACCATACCAAAAAGAAGTCCTAAACAGGATAGGAAATGCCCAACAAGAGGTCTCAGTAGTGAGTTACACAGCCATTATTGCAAATAACTTCAAACATTCGCTTTGGTATGGATGATATGAGCATTTGCAGAAGGCTTGCTGGAATGTTATTCCAAGTGGAAAAGATGGCTTCACGAAGATCATGTACTGTTTGGAATTGATGCCAATTTATATAGACTTCCTTTGTCATCCACCCCCAAATATTTTCAATGGGGTTCAGTTTGAGCAAACACGCTGGATGGTCCAAAAGAATCACATTACTTGCCATGAAAAAGTCCTTTGTCCTGTGGGCATTGTGGATTGCAGCATTGTCCTGTTGAATAATCCAGTCATTTCCACACAAGCAAGGGCCTTCAGTCAATAAGGATACAGTCTCCAACATGCCAATGTAGCCAGCTGCTGTCTGACGTCCCTGTACAACCTGAAGCTCCATTGTTCCGTGGAAGAAGAAAGCACCTTGTATTAAGACAGAACCTCCTTCACTGTGTCATATAGAAAATGTCTCCCGTGGAATATCCTTATTGTGCCAGTAACATCGGAAGCCATCTGGACCATCCAGGTTAATTTTTTTCTTCTCATCAGAGAACAAAACCTTCTTTCACTTTTCTACATCCCATGTTTGGTGCTTCTCAAAGTTTAACCAAGGTGTTCCATGATGTGGAAATAGGCATGACCTTTGAGGACGTTTATGGTTTTTAAAGCCTTTCTCTCATAGACGTCATCTCATTGTTCTTGACCTGCATTCTGCATCCGTAAGGGCCTTAATTTGGCTAGACGATCAGCTAGTGTCTTGCTGAACAACCCGTCGAATTCTCCTACTCAATGTTGGCAAAATTTTTTTGGGCTAACCACTTGAAATTTTCATTCTGTATCTCTCAGGGTCTTTTAAGAAATTTGCAAGAGCAGTTTTACTACACTTAATCTCACCACAGATGGCACATTGGGAGAGACCTTGCTTTTGCAGTTCGATAATTCTGCCATGTTTAAACTCTGTCAACTGTTTAGCCTTTGCCATGTTTTTACCCAATGTAATAGGAAATGTCAGTGAGAGATGTTGACAACGCTAATGCTTAAACACAAATGACTAAACTTAGTTAGTGCTTACTGATTAACACTTGTTTCAGTATGGACTTAAACTTTTGACCAGCTAGTATTTAGGCTAATTTCATAGGTATTCTCACTTTCCCAATGAAATGCTAAAAAAGTTTATTTTCATCTTTCAAAGCTCTACTCAAATAAGTGGTTGAATCTAACAATGAAAAATGCATATTTTGCCTTTATGTTCATTGGCTTTAAGATTTTGGTCAGCCATATATTTGTACACTAAAACTAACACCCAGAACTTCACTGAGTAAACATTTAGTCAAATGTTTGATGTTCTTTCTTCATAATAATCAATAAACAGAAATAAAAATTACGCAAAATTTCACAGTATTAAACATAAGAAAATATTTAGCTTATTGTTTTTTGGATTTATTAAATAATGTAAGGAAAACTGCATTATGTAACAGTTTGAACTGCAGAGAGAAAATTATTTTTTGTTGATTGATTAACTGAATATTTTTCAGATACTGTTTTAAAAATTACAAAAATTGTTCAACGGAGCTTTTAAAGCAAGTAGTTTAAAGTATAACTTAATGAACATACAGCTTTTTACATAAGACTTATTGAAAATTTGAAAACTAAGTTAGTCCGCAAACCTGGTGGATATAAAAAAGAATTAAGGTTTACCACAATGTGTGTTGTTCATCTGTTTCTTTCTGATAAATTTCTTGTTTACAGGAACGTGAATGAAGCAACTTTATGCTGGATATCTTTAACTTGTGACATTAGGATGAGTCTTATTATCTGCACTTTTCACGAGGATTAAATATGATTGGCATATTTGTTTAAAATGTCTACTGTCAACAGCTTAAACAACTCACTCACTTTATTTAACCACATTTATACGTTTTTTTGTTTTCTACAATTACAAATATATCCAATCTCAGCTATCTACTTAAATTTGACGTGTTTCTTTTGTTTTTTTAATTTTCCACAAAGCCACTCGAGGGACTCGCTAGCTGTCCCTAATTTAGCAATGTAAGACTAGAGGGAAAGGTAGCTTCTCATCACCGCCAACTTTTGGGCTACTCTTTTACCAACGAAGAGTGGAATTGACCGTAACGTCATAACACCCCCACGGCTGAAAGGGAGACCTTCTTTGGTGCGACCGGGGTTCGAACCGACGACCCTCATATTACGAGTCGAACGCTTTAACACGCTTGGCCATGCCGGGCCCTTGACATATGTGAAATTATCTTCTAAAGTTGTAGCTTTGACTTAAACTAAAAGTAAAACAACAACGTTTATCAAATCACGCCTCTCCTGGGAAATAATAATAATAATAATAAAAAATAAATTGACACTATTCTTGGTTCTTCAACTCGGTTAAATTTAACTACATTGCATGTAGATATACACATACCCTGAAGAACAAAAACCACGAGGGCGGAGGGTACAGATTACCACATATTCTGTGGTATCGCCATCTGTTTTTAAATCAGCCATTTTTTTCATTTATAAGCAAATGATACCAAACAGAAAATAAAAAGTACGAATTATGGGCTAAGTATTTAATTTAAATAATATCCTATATTTAATATGCACATTAACAGTATGTAACAAATGGCATGCAAGCATGCTATAGTAATAATAAAAACAAACACCGTGAAATAAATGCAAAAAATAAAAGTTATAACTGTGCATACTTGTAATCATGCTATAAAGAACCAACTTACTACTCATATTACACTGTACTCTTCCCTATACTGAACCATAACTTTAAAAAATCTATATTTATAACAGATATTTTTGGCTCTTCATATTTCTTGTAAGCGGTTTATTATGCTCAGTTGATGTAACGACGAATGCTAGGCGTAGCCGTTGTAAAAATAAACCCGATATCCACTGTTTACACGTCACAAAGATAGCCTCGTTTGACTCCCAAACTTTTCAACCATACGAGTTTTCCCCGTATAGTTTTACATTAAGGTAGCTACAAACTGTTTACACACTCGGTATTTATTTTAAAGAATATTTTACTTGAGTTATCGTACAAAACAAAATACGTTGGCGTTTACGTCTATGCCCATGTAAAAATATTAAAAGCCTATTTCAGCACATTTGCCACTTAAACTAAACAACTCGTAAAACATACGGACAAAATTGTAGTTTACTTTACTTCTAAGGGCAAATATTTACGTCTAATTAGTGATTTCTTGCTGAAAGCGTAGCTGTAAGTAATAAAGTGAAACGTATAAGGGTCAACTAGTTAAAGTTATTCTGAAGGTATGCTCAAGACGAGGCAGTGACTTGAAAACGTTTAACCCGTAGGACGTTTTAAACCAAATAACCTCAGAGGAGAGAGAAACGTATAAGATAACGTTAGGTTTCAAGCCTAAAAAAATAAATAAATAAAAAGGAAGTATTTAAATTTAACGAAAACATTTCTTTTTAAATCTTCAACAGTTGAACGTAAACAGAGGTTACAGCTGTTCCATCAATATATCTTTATCTTCGAGAATTTAGGGCTTGAAAGTTATCATGATAACGGACACAGATTTATTTTGAGGGAGAGGCAAACAAAACCATACGAAACTCTACTGTCGGTATCACACACATTTTATTATACTTCTCAAAGTCTTCAAATGAATATAATGTTTCGATATGCTAAGATAGAAATGTTACATTTTTTTATGCATGTCAGAGGCTTAACGTAAAATTGGTATTCTCTAGACTCGGTTCTCACTTCACCAAGGAAATACTAGCGGAGTGCTATTGGGTAAATATTAAATAACAGTAAACTTCTGCACATAAAATACTGAGTACAACTTAAGATCAAGTGTCGCATCCACGCATTTGATTCTAGTAGGTTCATTCCTCACAAAACTTAGATCAAAAATCAAAACCTTTGTGACTATCGAACCAATATAATAATGAACTTACAAATTAATCAGTAGGTATGTATAATTTTTTAAATAAAAAATTACGTTATTTTTTTTTTTAGAGTAATTGATTGAAAAAAGAACAAGCTGGAAAATTATCGAACATTTTCAGTGTATAGTGCATTTATTCAGAGAATGTACTAACCATGAAGTGCTTTGTTTCACATAATAAAGTCTCACTTTACAAAAGCTGGAGCAGATATAGTGGAAAGGTTAGCTAAATACTATTCAACTGCCTATCCTTTGGTGTCTGACAGATAGGTCAGAGCAACAGCGGCGCTTCACGTAGTCAAAAATATGTACAAGCGTTTCCTGAAAATATTATCTTTCTAATGATAAAATAAAAATAAATAAAACAATTTCGTAAATTAATAAGTAATTTATGAAACTTTTTTATGACTAGTGTAATTTGAAGGCATATAAATACTAATTTTAAATTGATGTACATAAAAATAATTCACGGTGAATAATGATAAATAACGAGAGTTTAGTATTTTCACAACGCTATCATTCACCTTAAGGCCACTAAAAAAAGTACACGTACCACATCATACACCATTACAGAAGGTCTCCATTTAATAAAGAATATTTTCTGGCAACTCGGTGATAAGGATTACAAGTACTAAAAACCATGGTTCAATATCGCGGTGAGAACATTACAAACACTCGTGCAGCTTTGCACTTGAAAAAAGAAAGAGTGCTGACACTTGAAATATCGTCGTATTATCGAGCTGTCCTTTAAGTTTGCTCCAAACATCTAATAATTACGAAAACTGGCGCATATGAAACAGTTGCAAGTGTTATCACCTAGTGAGCTAAGTTTAAGACTTAAAGTATGTTGCAATACGTCTAAACCACAGATGTAGACAGCGTTTCTTAATATTTTAAGCATGACTAACATGGCGTCGCTATCATAACTTACCGCATATATTCTCTCATTCTTTTGACAACCCTGACGTACAGTGTTAACTATCACTCTGAAACCCGTCTTTTACATGACGTAAATATACAAAACGATACAATTCACATGCTTAATTTGGTCCCAGGGTCCAGAGCTGGTCACTGAGCAAGTCAGACGTGCTGGTATCTCTGCCTACATGCTTTATAAGACGAAACGTTCATCTACGCCAGTCAGGCCGTTAGTACCGTCGGTAATCGTCGACTGTCTACCGTCGAACCTCACGCCACTTCAAGTCACCACGTTGATCGTCCAAACCAAGCCATTGAACGATAAGGACCCTAATCTTAGGCTGGGGCGGAATTCTCATCCAACCCGCCACTACCGCAGACCAAATTTATCTGTGCCAGTCATGGAACACCGAATTTAATGTAAGTTGTTCCCCTACCAAAAGTCCAGTCAATCTTTATTCAGTATTCCTCAGGGGCGTCGACCCATCAATACAACCAGAAGAAATCAAACAAGCCATAGAACGTCAAATCCAAGCCAATGTATATGTTATTCACCGAATTTTTTCTAAGAACACTAACCTTCCTATGTACTTCATGAAGATAGTGACAACGTCGAAGTACAGTGCTGACTGTATTTTAGGTGACGGCTGTTATTATCATCACATCTCACTTTAGAGCCGAACGCCCACATCGACGACCCTTCAACACCTGGTCAAACAAAGCACCCAGACATCATAAACAACCACTAAACAACTTCCAACGAGAAACTACAAAAATACCGCCGAGTCCAGATCTAACTAGAAGAAACACGAAGACAGATACAGATAACTCGAGCCAGAAGACGTCAACTCCCTCTGTTAGCAACATGCCAAGTTTCAGTAGTCCAAGAAAGAAAAAGGACAGATGATGCCAGACTTCAGTCCCAGTTCCACAGAATTCAACAACAAGCCAGACTCATACCATTACCAAGATAACTATCGACGCGACAGTTCAAACAGAAAAACAAACTACCTCCACGCAGAAAACTCAAACCAAAATCACAAGAAGAAACAAAGCATCACAGACCAGCGAAGAACAGCCAGTTGTTCCACCACCTAGATCACGTTTTTTACTTGCACCAATGGGCTTCAAGTGTGAAAACAAGTTCATGACGAAGTTACTACCTGATCTACAAGACCGCAGCTAACAGTTTCCATGTATACCACCGTCAGAGTTCATCAGTTTTTTTTCATTGTTTCTCATGTTTCTTCCCAGCTACTTCTGGGCACGGTCTGGGTAGATTTTTCGGCACAAAGCTACACAATGGGCTATCTGTGCTCTGCCCACCACGAGTATCGAAACCCGGATTTTAGCGTGTAAGTCCGCAAACATACCGCTGAGCCACTGGGGGGCCTGATCCTGAAAAGGGCCGATAATTCAGTCATAGATTATCCAGCTAAAATAAATTTTAAATCAATTCGCCAGCCACCAGTGCACTCCGTCCACGGGCAAAAGTCTGGCTCACTTCACATATGGTTCTCTCGTCCAGTTCTCCAGTCTTTACTCTCACTCACAAATATCCAACTCCACCTTAAAAATATTAAAATAAAAGTAAAGGAAAAAAAAAACTTTTAATTTCTCGCGTGAGGGGACGAAGAGAAACTACAACGTTCCTGAACACCCCAGTTGGAAAGAGAATTCTCCAGATTTCTCTCTCTCCAAACTAGACCCCTGCCACGTTAGTTTGCGCTTTTCTTAATTTGGTTCACACCGTTATCAATCATTTTTTTCATGAAAATCATGGGTCCTTAGAATTACAACACATGTAAAGCAAGCTGACTAAGCCTGTGTGCTAATATTTGTATGCCAATGTTTCAAATAATGCAAGTTCTCTCAAGCCCAGAATGTTGGGCAATCAAGTCTAAGTACTTAATTTTGAAAAGCCAAATGCATGCATAATGGTTATGAAATTGTTTGTAGTTTAATTTTAACCACTAAATATCAGAAAAGTTAGTGGATATTACTTAAGATGGTGATTAGATTGCACAACCTTAATGTTTAACACTTTTCATTACTTGGAGCACTGAAAAGACGAAGCGTAAATTTCAACACTGGGTGAAAAAACAAACAAACAAATTCTCCCTCTTAGAAACTTACGAAGTCCAAGTTACTGTGTTGTGAAGCTTAACAAAAAGGTGATTTTAACCAGATGTTGTTTTTTCAATAAAGTCACTGACATTTCTAATCGGGTTCCCAACCACGAGTTTCTTCCATCATATACAAGTGTTTGCACGTAGTACACTGATACACTAATCACTTCACTGTTTACAAAATGTTCAAAATCCCTACACTTGCATATCCAAACAACCCACACAGACATAAACAATTTTATCGCTTCAGAGAAATTCAAACATACCAATAAAGCAGTGTTTTTCAGGGATTGCGATGAATAGAGGGCCGTTTTTAGTACGTTTATCACTTACGATACTAGAGATTAAACAAACATTAGTCCACTAGATTCATGCAGGTTACATGCACAGTTTGGAATGTTTTAGAACTAACTGGAGACATGAATATAATTTAGGGTTACAAGTGAACAAGAAATCTGCATTGAATACATAGAAGTTCACTTCTTTATGTCAGAAATGGACTATTACAGATCTATCAACTCTTTCCTTCGTGCGTGCATTTAAAATGGCATTTAATTGGAACAGAAGAATAGCAGTAAAAAATAAAGATAAAATTACACTTTGAACATGGCGAAAAAAAGAGGAACGTAAGGAATGGACAAATATTAAATGGAGTAAAACAACAGAAACAAAGTAAGAAATGGAAAAGGAAACATCGATTATATATAAAATACGGCCAGTAACATTGCAGTGTTAGTGGTCTCAAATCAGACGAGAGGAATTGTGTTAATTTCAATACACCGATTGCTTTGTTTTGTTTTTTATAAATTTTGACTAGTGCTTTGCTATTGTTTAGCAATTCTCGGTGTCCAGAATTATTCGCAAGCACAACGCGTATCAGACGAGTAACAGAAAAAAACAAAATAAATTCGATAATCTTAAACTGCTATTTCTTTTTCACCAGAACAGTCTAGGTGAGCCCCAAAGCACTTGTTCATATATATAGATATGACTGATGTAGACGAGTTTTTGCTGTATTTGTATACAATGCAGATCAATGTGGACAGGGTTTGAAGGAGTGTCGGTAGGGATCAGATACTCTATTAATGTTTAAAATTACAAAATGTCTGATACTGAGTACAGGATAAAAACAGAGGTTCCATTAAAAAAATAGAAAGAATATTTATTAAGTCAACAAAGTATTATAAGTAAGCGAATCAAAACATCAATATTTAGGACTAGATACGGAAGATATCAGGGGGACAAGGCTACACAGCAGGACAAATACTGAAAGACAAGAACAGTAGTGTCTGGTTTAATGAAAGTCCTGGCACTAAATACAAGAGGATTATTTACACCAATTTCTACTCACTGTTTGTTTTGAATTTCGCGCAAAGGTGCACGAGGGCTATCTGCGCTAGCCACCCCTAATTGAGCAGTGTAAGACTAGAGGGAAGGCATGTAGTCATCACCACCCACCGCCAACTCTTAGGTTACTCTTTTACCAATGAATAGTGAAATTGACCGTACAACATAACGCCCCAACGGCTGAAAGGGCGAGCATGTTTGGTGTTACGGAGATACTAACCCGCGACCCTCAGACTACAAGTCAAGTGCCTTAACCACCTGGCCATGCCGGGCCTAGTTACTCAGGCTTGATGTTGTAAACTCTTGTCTTTAAGGTAAAGTGGTTCAAAGCATTTGCGATTTTTTTTTCTTCTAGGTTTCCACGAAAGTTTGCGCTACGCTAACCACCAAATAACTCAGAAGGAGAAGAGATTAGAAACTGTATACTAATGACCATTAAATCCGAAAGTGCACGCTGCTTCAGTATTCCAAGCAGAACCCACAACACTCACCGGAACAACAACGTATGAAGCTAAGGATCTGCGAATTCTTGTCTGCTGATTTGGCATAACGTGCTTTTCACGTGAACGTAGTAAGTAGGTGAGAGCTCTAGTGTCAAACTATCTGCAGTTCTAGTAACAAGAGAAAAAACAACAAAAAAACTCTTCCCTATAAAAGTTCTAGTATTCAATAGTTATGCACTTTCGACAATTATTCTTCAAAAAGAAAACCAAGTAATTTCATCCATGGAGTACAATTAATATAATAAAACATTACTGATATACGTATCTCTAAACTTTGGCTAACAAGTACAAATAGCCAACAGGTTTTGTTGATGCCCGAAGTACCTTAACATAACACGACTAAGTGAGGTACAAAAACGATAGATTCTCACAAAGTTCCAGGACCTAACTTATCAGCACACTTCATATACTTGTCATTCTGCGATTTATTATTCAACTTCTAATGACGTTCAAGATGTTGTCGTTTATTAACATGTACGGTGCGAAGTGCAAGCTGTTAGTGACGTTATTTGGTCGAGTAACAATGAATTAAAAATGGTACCACGCATAAAAATTTAATTTTTTTTTCAAATTGTTACAGTAACATTGCCTCTTACAACGGTGTAAGTATATCCGACTGTACAAATAAACAGCGATTCAATTAGTAATAAATGCTTGTTATAGATAAAACTATTACTGTTAAACATGTTAGTGCAAAATATTGTTATATCCTGAATGTTAGAAAAGATATGTTAAGCTAAATCTAAAATAAAGATAATGCTGTTTACCCTTTCATGTGTTTGGAATTCGGAGTTTGAAAAACTACGTAATTTTAATAAAGATGAAACTTTAAACAGAAAACAATCTTAACGTGAATATTTGAAGCCAAAACACATTAAATAAAGAGTTGTTTTTTTTAAGTTCAGGATCTAAAGTTTGGATACAAAAACAAAATCAATCTTACACGAAGGTGCAGAAGTAAAGGGATTCACGTAAGTTCTGAGTAAACTCTGACGTAATTTCCGTTAGTATAAAAAACAATATAATAATATCTCAAGTACGTAAATAGTTTTGTTAGAGGTTAAAATCTGCTGCAGTTTCCTTTGATCACATCTAATACACTGATAACAATCAGAATGCTAGACTACAGTTTTATCGCAAAATGGTTAACCTTCAGATTCACAGTTGGAACACGTTTCCCACAAATCGACGCCCAATCTCATACCGAGGTCTAACATAGTTGTGAAACATGTACTTTTGTATTCAACTTTATCAAGTTTCTATTGATTATGATTTTAGTTTGCGATCATAATGATAAATATTCAATAAATCAAACATCCAAAACGACAAGCTGTTTAGACTAAGTAAATTTCAACTGAGAAAATGTGGGGGCGAAAAGCGACTTCAAACTTTACAAGTAACTTTTAATAATTTCAGATAAGAAAGGAAATGTTTATTCCTAACATATGGGTCGACTGTTTTTCGTATGCGCCACCTATAATCGAGAGCAGACGAAATAATTGCCACACTACAAATGCAATGTCTACTACATTTGCTTTGATTTTCGTAACGAACATCATTTCAGAGTTTACACCTAAACCTGCATAAGATGCTTATTAACTAACACACAGCCGAAACAAGGGTCTTAGGAAGACCAAACGCATACCCCGATGGTAACACGATTTTCAAAGATATTAAAAACAGCTTCATGTCGAGACTTTCCGTTCTAAGTTTTTCAATTCACATTTAATCTAAAATTTGCACGTCTACCAAAAGCTCAGTAGCCAGTTTAATCATTTTTGAAATCACTCTTACTCAGTCTTAGCCCAAACCACGATGACGTTACCGACTGTGATTAATATTTGTGTTACACAGCACTGCTGGTATGCTGAGGTTGTTATTCACCTTCCTGGTTGTCATGTTAACAAACCTTGCGAGGACAAATTATCATCCACGTTGATACAACAGGAAATATGAGTAACCTTTAGAATGTATAAAGGGGCAAGTAGTAAAAAAACGTTATACGACGGGGAAGGGCAAGACGTGTATCTCTGTACCTAAAACAAGATTCAGGCAGTGATGGACAAATGAAGAGAAACGTAACAGAACATACGTCTAGTTAAATGAAAATTTTAAAACTCTGTCGGCCTCGAGAACAGATACAGTTTAACAGAAGTCAACAAAAAAGGCCTACGGTTTAAATTCAGTAAAATAACATGACGGACGCGTTATACCGTTGTTTGAAGAGGCCCGTTTAATTTAATCAAATTGTTACATGACGCAGGTTGTGATAAAGCATCGAGTACATCAGCTTACATTGTTGACTAGAGCGGAACTCACACGCTTAATTCATTAAGTTTTGTAGGAAGGACAATGTTTTTACACTAATATGACATCATAATTGTTGAAAATTATTTCCCCATTGCAACCTTAGTTCCAATTTTTGTTTTTAAGGTGTGTGCGCGCGCGCGCTTCTTATAGCAAAGTCACATTGGGCTATCTGCTGAGCCCACCGAGGGGAATCGAATCCCTAATTTTAGCGCTGTAAATCTGTAAACTTACCGCTGTACTAGCGGGGGGCTGTTTTTAAGGACGCATAATGGAAATTGAGGTATCATTAGAAACAGAATTTGGGCATTTTGTTTTAAAAAGTTGGGTAAACGATATACTTAAGCCACACTTCCTACTTAACCATTACAAACTTCCGAAACATGTCTTGATAACGTGGCCGCGTCTATATAATCGATTGAAAAACTGAACCCCTCCCCAAACTTTTTAATAGTTTGTTAATAAAAACATTTAATATCAATTTTACACCAAGATTACTACTTGTTAAACATTTTGAGTTTAGATAAACAACACAAGTAATTTTAAAATTTCATCTGAGTTAATAGTTATTTTATATACATGAAGTTTTCATAATGTGCTTCCCACCTCAGGCTAAAATTTCGAAGATACGCCCTTGGATGATAAAAGCAGATAATATTCATTACTCCACGCAATATCATAAGTGCTGTTAGTTCATGAGCATGGATATACATTAGACACTACTGCAAAGACGACGGTAACGGTTTCGTGCCTCAAAGTGCATGTCAGTCAAACATCTGAAGAGGAAAACATTAGTTAAGCAAAGTGCAAGAACACTATTACTGGTGACTGAACAATGTTCTTTCATTTTATTATTCAAAATAACACATCAGGTTTTATATTATACAAACTACTGATAACTTGTATGATAAAACGAATAATACAAAAAGAATATTTCTAGAGGAAAAACTCATTGTCGCTGGTTGTATAGAATGAAACGTCTGCTGGCGTTTGCCCGACTTTCAGCAATATTTCATTTTTTAATATTACCTTGTTTGCAAAGAGTGAGTTCTTAAAGATGGGTTGATTGTTATTTAATAAAGTGGTCAATTGTATTCGAAAATCAGATCGCACAAAACTTAGCAAAAAAATCGATACTGTACAGATAAAATTGATGTGTTATGGTACAAATTTGTATTGTAGACTATGACTTTAATAATATAATTCAGATGTTCTGTACTATTCGGGCGAGTTTTGTGATGAAGTGCGACACCAAAACGTTTCTCGAGTGTTTATTTTTGACTTCAACGTCTCGAATGTTCTTTAAAATTTGAGAGAAATAAAATTTCTTATAAACACACCAGACATTGAATTAGGGTTTGTCCACACATAGACCCTTTTTTTCGCATACAGTACGATTCGGTCCGGTTGGAGAACGGTATGAAACACACGATTCGATCGGCAAACAAATTGAACTCGGCTTACAGAAAAAGTGGTCTCTATTAGTTTAGTAGAAGAACTAGATTTGTTGTTTGTTTTTTAAAAACTAAAGTGAACATTGGAAGAACTCAGTGAGTTAATAAAACATGAAATTGACCACGAAAACGAACTCTGAATATTTTTACACCAAGCAAGTGGGAACAATTATCACAACAGGCAGCTGCCATACAATCTACAAAGTTTCGTCAATTATCACACTTATCAAAGCAAACATACTGAACTGAGTCTGCCTAACACAACTCCAGTGTGAACATTTCCTTAGTCAGTCACCGAGTGGGTTAGTTAGTTATCAAATAAATCTTTTACAATATTGTCGCTCAATTGAGTGCTAATTAAGCAGTTTTTGACTTGTGTCGTAGTTACGAGAGAAATCTTAACTGTTTTGTTTGCGAATTTGGCCAATAAGTGAACATTGTCTATCTATCTTGCATATTACATGCGAAGAAATAAATCACTTTTGTTCTCAATAAGTGGATTGGACATTGTATTAAGAACCTGCCCAACTAAAGAAGCCACTAAATTATTTACAACTATAAATTATATTCAAAGACAGAAATACAAAAACGCTAATTCGAACGCACTAGAGAAATTCACATTATTTTTATATTAGCGGGTGATAACTACACTATGCTAGTTTTTTTAATACATTTAAAACTATGGATAACCAGTGTTTCAGAAGCTCAGATCTAATCTACACCTGATATATCATAATCTAAAACTGTCTATTGTACTCAAAAAATGTATGGAAATCAACAAGTTAATGACCTTAATTACGATAAATGAGATTCGAAAGCTCAGTCTATTTACTGTATTGTAAATGGCTATTAATCTATTGTATGCACCATTATTTAGAAATCACTCATTGGAAACTACATTACCAGTGAATGTTTTGAAATATCTTGTGCATATAATTATTAACAGAACGTTGCAGTTAAATACTATTTTCATTCAGAAAAATATGTCTCTGTTCATAAGGCGTTACAAAATTTATACCTGTACGAAACACGCACCTCTTCAACGGAACTGCTGCAGTTAACACCTAGAGTTGGTAACTGGTTGAAAGCATGCGCAATGCATCATCACTGGTACGTCTACAGTAATGTGACGTATAAGCCACGGATGACCACTTGCTCTACATCTCCAACTGAGGTATTGTGAAAACCAAGTTTTATCAGCGATACGGATTTAAGTGGGTGTCGTGACAAGACGAAAGGTATATATCCATCCATAGACACTCTTGGCTGAACAAAATGTTAGATGTATGATCAGAAATGGTCACGCAACATCTCCAGAACACTTGATTTCCAAGTTGTACTAAGGTAAAATTAACGATTTGCTTTAGTTTAAAAGCAGTATACTGTACAATGATAAAACAATTTGTTATCAGAGATAGCTTATTTTCATACCCAGATGTGTCTATATTAAAACATCATTATTGCATCTCAATATTTATTATACAAGAGCCTTGAAAGGTCATGTAACAACAACAAAAGACAAACAATTAATCACTGGGCTATCTGTTTTTCCTCGAGGAGAATCAAATCTCAGGTTTTAACATTGTAAGTTCGTAAAATTAGCACTGACCCATTGGTGGACTGCAAACCTTCTCAGGAGTCCATCTGTACCAACTTTCCCTTAGCCTTAAGTTTGAAATAACAGTAGCTGAAACGCGCATCGCCAATTTTCAAGTTTCTCTTGTCAGAACGAACAGTGAAATAAGATTATCATTCTTATCACACATTCATGGGTCCCAGAAGTGCGGACCACAACATTTGACACTTCATACCACAAGAGTGTTTATTTCAGAAAGTAGCACATACATACCATAACAGAAAAAAGTTCATTTTTAAGAACTATTCTCCCGGTGAGACAGCGGTAAGTCTTAAGTTATACAATGCTACCATCAGCCGTTCGATTCCCGTCAGTAGACAGCCCGCTGTAGCTTCACTATAAGAAACGCGCGCGCGCAAACAAACACGCACAGTTAAAGAGAATTGTTGCAAGAGACTGGTGAATTTAATTGATCAAAAGTCATAACTTACATACACACTATATAACTTGTATTAGGATTGTGCAAAACTATGTTAAAAAAAACTATTTCCTGGAAAAGTCAATTAAATTCAGTTAAAATGGTCAATTTTAAAGAATTCAATGTTTTCAGATAATGCGCAAACTAACCACTAGGGGAGGAATGCACAAGAAGAAAGCGCCCAAACTTGAACATGTGTATCTATTTGACACTTTGTATAGGACTTTATAAAACAAACCAACATTCACTGCCGATTAAAAAACAACCAAAGAAAAAGACAACACGAATGTGTGTGTGTGTGTGTGTGTGTGTGTGTGTGTGTGTGTGTGTGTGTGTGTGTGTGTGTGTGTGTGTGTGTGTGTGTGGTTATAAGCAATCGCACTGTCTGTTAACAGCGCTGCAATCACACGAATATGACTGCTTTAAATATCACGGTTTAGACATTCTGACACAAGTTTCATTTCACGTTAACAAATGCAGTGTTAAAAACTGTCTTTACATTAAGAACGTATCTAATCAGTATCTTCAAAAAACAAAATATATCCATGTAGTCTTCTGTCGGGACAAATAAAAGAATTATAATTATTCGATTATACGGATGGTTTAGTTGTTTTTTTTCTAAAACAAAAGTACCAGTGACTCAGACACGTGTTACTTACACGAACTACAAAAGATGGATGAATTTTGTTTTTGAATTTCGCCCAAAGCTACGCAAGGCCTATCTGCGCTAGCCCTCCCTAACTTAGCAGTGCAAAACAAGAGAGAAGGCAGAAGGTGGTGACCCACCGCCAACTCTTGGGCTACCCTTTTACCAACGAATAGTGGGATTGACTAACATTATAATGCCCCCACGGCTGAAAGGGCGAGCATGTTTAATGTGACGGGGATTCGAACGCGCTACACCCAGTTTACGAGTCGAACGCCTTAACCCACCAGGCCCTAGCCGGGCCAGGACTGATTTAATTATGATTTATAAGACATTTTCTCAAGCTTCTATGTAGGTGAGAAATTCGTTGACAAAGTACGAAAATCTGTACATGTCATTTTGATGACGTCATTCCTCTGAGAAACAAATAACAAACTTTCTTTCCCGTTTAAAAAAAGCACACTTTAAACACTGATTCAAACCGCTGTTGCCAGCCGTTACATTATCTTCGTGAACTACTTATAGTTAATATACATAAAGTTAATAATCAAATAAAGTTCCACTATAATGATTGTAATTTTAAAAGTTTATAATTCATGAATAGCACTCAACGTATTCTTACTAAATATAGGCTGTTATTATTATTTTGCAAGATCTCACCCGACTGGACTATATTTTATTAAAATGTTGTTTCACCTTTTGTAATCGTACATATTAAAATTCTAGACGTGAATCGGTTCTTCATAAAATTAAAAACCTACTACTATTAAATTCAGTAATATTCTTACTTCATACTTCAGAATTTTCAAAATTACCAACGAGTAATGGAATTGAGCGTACATTATAATGTCCCCAATAGTTGAAAGGGAGATCACGTTTGGTGTGACGGGAAACGAAAACCACAAATCATTAACTACCGAAAAATAATTAAGTCTAGAATTATAAGCGAGCTTTTAACTCTAAAAATATCGAGTAAAACGATTATTCGATGCAATGCTTTGACATATGTACACTTGATAATTTCTGTGGAAATACAGGCAGAAGTAACTGCTGTAGATAAACGTTAGACGTTTATATATTCAAACACACTTTAGGCGAAATTGCTGGTATTCGAAGACTATACAATCAATATTGTGTATCCTTCGATATCATCATATTAATAAGGGCGACAAGCTTTAAGAAGTTAAGAGAAATAAATTAGTGAACGAGTGTATTAGTTTACAGAGATTTCCTGTTGGCTGATGTAATCTATTTTATATTAATATATTGCTTTTGCCAGTTTAGTCAGTAAAATACACAAGCACTTATGTTACGTCTCATTCTGACACTTTACGAAACGTATAATAAAACATTTTTTTTTAGATTCTAGTTACCTGAACTTGGTAGAGTTTATTACTATTTCTCAAACAATAAAACAAGATACCTGAACTTTCGAAAGAAAGTCTTCCACCTTCAAGGACAAACAAGATGTAACTTAAGGACAAACAAGATGTAACTTAAGGACAAACAAGATGTAACTTAAGGACAAACAAGATGTAACTTAAGGACAAACAAGATGTAACTTAAGGACAAACAAGATGTAACTTAAGGACAAACAAGATGTAACTTAAGGACAAACAAGATGTAACTTAACTCTTCCACCGAAGATGTTTCCAGTTCCGTGGGCGGACGAGTTCATCAGCAGAATTTCTCGAAAACGGCCGAATGAATTTGGACGAAAGTTAGTGTACGTTTTGATTACAACCAAACTTAGAAGCAACTAAGTTATGGAGGACGAAGGTCACGGAAACACATTTCTATCTGCAAACAAAGGAACCGATTTTTCGCACTATTTTTGCACTAAGTCGAAAATGATCGGATTTTGATGAAACTTGGTGGACACGACATTTTTATACGATTTTTCTAATTATGCTTCTAGTAATTAACTTAACAATTTTCCTTAATGTATATTTAAGCGTCGTCAATTATTCAAGTGCCAACATCAGTCGAGTTTCGAATAAATTAATGAATTCGTACAACTCACGACACCCAAGAGCATTAAACAAATTTGACGAAGTATAAACTCTAGTTAGGATATTGTTAAATCATCTGAATAACTCAGAGTGTCATGTCATTCATATCAGGAGACCAACATCATTACTTAGAAACATAAAATACCAAATTTACGGTATGATTATCGCTACGTTCAGAACTCCAAATGTCATGGAAAAGTAATTAGACTAATCTTGCTTATTGACCACACACAGAGACAGACCTGGCCAAAAGAAATCGTCAAAATGATTTAGCACAACTAATAGTTGGGTTTATCTTGTATACAAGATATAAGTACAAAATTTGGAAAAATATCCGTTAAAAATGTTATTTTTAAAGGTATGAAAGCGCTACAGTTAAGATAAATGCACAACACAAGTATGGAAACAGGAAAGTAACAAAGTATTGAATAAAGAAATTATGCTAGGACTATATGGTAAGCTCATTTGTTCCAAATTTAGGTTTCGAGTTTTCATATATTTTTTTTTTTAATTTAGAGAATAGTAATAAACTATTTGAAAAAAACTTAAATCGCTGTTCAGTAATTGTTTACCATTGTTTTCCCGAAGGGACCCACAGTGAAGGGTCGTACGTTTTTTTTTTGGTCAAGAGTCCAATCGGTAAAATTTAATAAAACTCAAAAATAAGCAAGTAAACAAGCAAAAAGTACTTCAGTGTCAATGAAAAACTTCATTTACAATTTAGACTTCATTTTGTTTCCCTTTATAAAAGCAAAAATATTTTCATAAGATAAAAAACACAAACTTAGAATTTTCAAATATTATTTCCACTACCCCTAAAACCAACCACATTGTTCTTTTCCAATAAAATATTTTATTTATCACCCTAATAACCCTATATGAGGTCGGTATATTAGACCGATCTCGTACACGCCTTAAAATCAAAGAAAATTATAAATATCGCCTATTTTCTTTCTGCAAGTATCCTAAACTCGTACAGTATATATCTATTTATATTTAAATTTTATTGCCCTTGGACCCGTACCTAACTACTATTCACGCCATGTAAATACCAAATGACGAAGCGAATGTGTAGTTCACATTACGGTATCCAATTACATACATATCGCACGAACTACTCGCATACATACCTAAAAAATTGATTTTATCCAACTTAAAAAGTTGTCACTTTTTACATTTTAGTTACTTTTACAATAATAAATAAAAAAACATAAAACTGTACCAAAGACCACAGAATAATAACACGCAAAAAAAAATTGTGTTACACGCTGTCACTATTTTAATGGCTTTCTAGCTGTGTCACAAATGCCATTAAAATTTCAGTTAAGGTCGTCGGTATACTTTTGGTGGAAATAAAGTTTGAAGTGAAATAAAATTGACAACAACAACATGAGATATTTCACTTGTTATAAAAGAACAATGTGTTTTGTATTAAGTAATATATTCCTAAATGTCAGAGAGAACTACTGCTAAGTTGGAAAGAGAGGATGTGGCAAGTTGGCATGTCAATTTTATGGCGCTGTAACTAAATGAGATCGAAAACTACTTAAATTATGATTCGCCCAAGCGATGAAGACGTTAAAAGAAAAAATAACTTCATACTTTTTGGAATGTTGATAATTAAATTGGAGAAGAGGAAGACCGGTAAACGTCACATTTCTCACACTAGGGGAAATTAAGAATTTAAAAAAAATATATTTCCAAAAAAAATTAGGAATTTTAAACTTCAGTACTAAACTTTGATTTATTATCTACGTTCTTATACTGAATTTGTCCACATGCATTGATAATCAAGTCGTTTAATTAAAATTTGAATGTAATTCTTAAAGGTCGTGACGTGCATCTTGGTCTACTTGAGGTTAAAGATTAATTAATAATGCGGTACTTTCACATGGCTTTATTTTTTTGCGTTTTTTCTCCCATTGGTGAAACCTGTTAGAAGCCGATTGTGGACAGTTATGTGCTGCTAAGGTTGTCATGGGACAAAGTCTGAAGGTGTTTGTGCTTGCTTTTCATATTCTGTACCCGAGGGGGGGGGGGACCCAAGTCTTAAACGTCCTGACAAATTCTCGTGTATACGGAACCCTGGAATTCAGTCTAAATACAACCCTGTACAGAAAATAAGCACTACATGTGATAAATCTTCAAATAAAAATATCCACATTCAGATACATTATTTAAAAATGAGTGAGTAATTACACGTCTACACGGACATAATCTCCAAGTGAACATACGAAATTAATAAACATTCAAAATAAGGTAGTTCATACACTATTTAATTGTAATAAACAGCTATGTACATGTAGAATATGTAATATTTATAAAATATTTCACATTAGTTAAAGTAGTCTCGTCTATCACGTACTAACTAAAACACTAAATAGTTCCTTGTTTTCGCAGCCTCAATGATAAAGGAATACGGGAAATGGTCTCTCTTTAGCTAATAAAAATATTCAGAAAATTTCGGTTCAAATTAAGAAAATCCGGATTGGGTAGTTTTGTTTGCAACAAAATGTCCCCCACTGGGGGTCCTGAGGATGCCCAACTGTTGAAATTTTTGTTTTTGAATTTCGCGCAAAGCTACTCAAGGGCTATTTGCGCTAGCCGTCCTTAATTTAGCAGTGTAAGACTAGAGAGAAGGCAGCAGCTAGTCATCACCACACGCCGCCAACTCTTGGGCTACTCTTATCAACGAATAGTGGGATTGACCGTCACATTATCATGCCACCACAGTGTTTGGAGTGACATGGGTTCGAACCCGCGACTCTCAGATTACGAATCGAACCCCTTAACCCACCTGGCCATGACGGTCCCTCTTGAAATTTTGTATTTCAATATTTATAAGTAAAAGCCTTTAGAACAAAATGCATTTTTTATCAGTTGTACTGACAGCCGAGTTGATTTTTAGTATTATTAAGTACATAGTTTACTCTGATAGAAAGACATTTTAATTTTTGTATTTACAAAGCTAAAATCTAGGGTTCAATTCACTGCGGTAAACTGAACGGAGATAGCCCATCGCGCAGCTTTACACTGAAACAAGTTCTGTGTATAATCTAAACTATACTAATAAACTACACGAAATAACTACGAATAGTGAGTGTATCACGTATAAGTTCACCAATAGCAGATTAGAACATAAAACGGAGGAAGAAGTCGTGAGGCTTGCTGTACAGAAACTTCCAAAACGGGTCACGACTTACAAAGGTGAAAATAGGACGTAAAGCGATAAATAAAACATGTCAAAAGTTGGCAAGTGCGCCAAACTATTGATCTTCTTGTTAAATAAATTTATATTATTTGAACATGCACGGCTAATTAACCGGATGAAAAAAAAAGGCTGAAAAGCTGATAGATCTCATACCACGACTGGTACTCGATTCTTTATTGATATTTAAACATTTGAACACTAAAATAAGAACATCCTTCAAGACCTCCCCCTTCCCTTCTATTATACTCTTCAATGGGTCAGTTTCTTGTTTTCCCACTTTAACTGTAAGAAAACCAAATTGTCAGCACATGTCTATCACCAAACTAAAAAAAAGTTTGTATATTGTTAGTGACCTAAACTTTAGAATTTTGACAGCTGTTGTGAACAACTTTGTTTAAATAGCCGACAAAGAAAGTGTTGCACACAGATCACTCAGAAAATCCATAAATTATACAAAATGTAATCAATCATTTATGGGTAGTACATATACGACTACCTTTATATATTTAATTTTTAAAGCAAATAACCTTCAATTCTTTACAAACATATAATTTTACAAAAAGGACGGGCAGGGCCATACCTGTTAAGGTTAATAGTGAAAAACGTGACTTAGAAACGATAGAGATTTTCAATTTTGACCCGACATCTTTAAAACTTTAAAGTCACATAACAGTTAACCACCTAACACGCTTTCTACAGATTGCATCACATTCAAGTAAAGACAAAAATAACAGTGCGCGAATCACTGAAGCAAAAAATACGTTCAGCTAGACCCTTGACCTATTCGATAGTTTAAAGGCTGCACTCCCTCAAAACCTAGTTGAAAGATCACGAACATTTGGCGAGATTCTTCGACATTGTTCAGCATACTTTTGTTAGCAGTGGTGGGGGCTATCTACAAAATAACGAGTGAGCTTTGCTTTAAATACTCGGAGATACAAAAAATAGTGCTTAGTGTATTAGACATATGAATAATTCTCGGACAGGTAAGGCTCATTTTCATTACAAATATACATAAAATGTGACACACATGATGCAGTTTAATATTGTTGTGGTGTTTACTTTCAAATACTGATACGTGTTCGCGATACAAATCAACATCTTTATACTGAAATCGTTTCAGTTCACGCCAAGAACATCACGGTCTCTTTAAATGTTCAACGGGAAGTCATACATTCAGATACATCAGTTGAATTATCCAGAGTTTGTCTGGAAACAAGTTACTTTGTTTTTTTACACTCACTTTATCTCCAAATAAAGCTTAAAGCACTTTTTTGCCCTTATTGCCCATAACCCTAAAGGCGTAAATTGTTTGTTTATTTTTGAATTTCGCGCAAATAGATACTCCAGGGCTATCTGCGCTAGCCGTCCCTAATTGAGTAGTGTAAGACTAGAGGGAAGGCAGCTAGTTATCACCACCTACTGCCAACTCTTGGGCTACTTTTTTTTTTAACCAACGAACAGTGGGATTGACCGTGACATTATAACGCCCCTGTGGCTAAAAAGGGCGAGAATGTTTGGTGCTATGAGGATTTGAATTCGTGACCCTCAGATTACGAGTCGCACGCCTTAACCCACCTGACCGAAGCGTGAATAAAACAGCATTCAATAGGAACTAGCAATTTTTTTTAAAAATATCAGATACGTGATAAATTATGGCGTTGTTAAAGCAAGAAGCATTTGTAGCATATTCAAACAAACTATCAATACATGACTTGTGCAAAATGAAAAACTTCGTCGGAGGAATATTTAAAATTTTGTTGGATGTATTTCAAAAGCGTTATCTCTATGTACTTCTGTTCTTACGAAATTAACAAGTTCACAAGAGCTTTTCGTCTGTGAATATCTCCAAGTGAAGATTATAAACATGATGGTACATAGTTACCATATTTAGATTAATAAATGGGAAGTTCTATTTCTTTATCTTTCCTTTTTTTGTTTTTATTTCTTCAATTATATATTTTCTTCTTTTTGATTCGTACTTTAACTAAACCTTCACAAAATAGCAATTAAAACAAACTATAATTATGATACATTAGCAACAAGTAACTCGTGTCACTTAGGTTTCATGGGAATAAACTACAAAGAATGTACAGGATGTGTCATAAAAAAACAAGATAGTTTCCTCGTAGGAGTAGACCATCTCACTTAGCCACTCGTGACAAATACTGAACTTCCTGCATCTAAACACGAAGGTGTACATAACGACACCACTGAAAATATTCGCTTTTTGGACTCGTGGCTTTTTTTTTTTTTTTTTTTAATTCACTACATTGTTACAACATATTTTTGTCATTGTTATTTGATTGTTGGCCAGAGAAAGTTGCAGGTTTTAAAATATATACTTAGTACTGTTCTTATCAGCATGTGTAAATAAAAGTAGATACAATTATAAGCTTCACCAATCGATCGACTATCAATACAAAACTTTACATTTTTCTTACGTGTATTATTAAATACTCATGATACGCGCTAGTTTTCCCATCACAAACTAATCTTTTTTTCACCCATATGGTGAAATATTCTGTGACACACAGAAACACAGGCGTAGAAAAATCTAAGTTAATGTCAATTTCTCTCCTACTTTCTAAGCTAGGTTATAAATAAGATAATTGTGAAGATTGTAGTTTTGTTTCAGTCGTTGTGTGGAATATTTTCAACCTGTATAAACAATCACGCTTAAAGACACTTTATACAAGTAAGTTAAACTTACTAGTCCTAGAACTGTTAGAGATTTGGAATGTTCGCTTCCAACAAGTTACGGCAGTGTACAAGTATTCAAACTTGTAGAAACAGAAGTAAATAAACTAATTTGTGATTATTATATAAACTACGTCGATTTTTTGTTTGTTTGGAATTTCGCACAAAGCTACTCGAGTGCTATCTGTGCTAGCTGTCCCTAATGTAACAGTGTAAAACTAGAGGGAAGGCAATTAGTCATCACCACCCACCGCCAACTCTTAAGTTAAAAGATTATTCTTATGCGAATTACTTTCAGTTCACATCATTTTGTGGTTATAAACGTTTATACTGTACTGAGACAAGTAACAAACCACTATGCTTTCTACAGATAATGTCAGTTACCTCTGAATACCATGTTTTATTCCCGACTGACACAAATTCGGCGATTTTTAATCTTCAAAGAACATTATCAATCACACAGACGTAATACTTGCATTCTCGTAAATAAGATTTTGTGAATCACTAATGAAAGTCGGGCAACATTAAAAGGATCTATAATCGGCGTCCTAATTCCGATAAAGACAGCTCTGTCCTCAATATATTTAAAATAAATACAAACACGCCTTGATTTGACACGAAACGAGCCAAGTTTTTATTCTATACCCCTTCTCCCAACACGCGAGATCAACTACTATAGGGCCGGCACGGCCAAGTGGTTAAAGCACTCGACTCGTAATCTGTGGGTCGCGGGATCGCATGCTCGTCCTTTCACCCGTGGGGGCGTTATATTGGCACAATCAATCCCACTATTCGTTGGTAAAAAGAGTAGCTCAAGAGTTGGCGGCGAATGACGATGATTAGTTGCCTTTCCTCTAGTCTTACACTGCTGAATTGGGGACGGCTAGCGCAGATAGCCCTTATGCGGCTTTGGGCGAAATTCGTAAACATACAAACGACTATAAACGTATTATTGTATACGTCATAGTGATGCACACTGTTTATAAAGAAGTCAATCGCAGCTTGTTAGTATATTTCTTTCAAATAACAATTTTGAAGCTACTTAAGTTCTGAACATTTTGGGCTCTAACATACATACACATATTTGTTTCCAATTATCTTTAGATTGGATTTGTATAACTTACTTATTTTACTGATTACATTATGACCACGAACAGCAAAGTGAACTTAAAACACTGAATTAAAGTTACCGAAAGTCGAAGTTCGTATCATGATATACATTATAAGACACAATGTGAAACTGGACTTGGAAGACTTTTTTTTTTTTACTGTTTTAAGATTTATTTTCTCCACCTAATCCCCTCAATAATAACAAAGCCTATTCGTATGTCCAAATCATCATTTTCCATGCAACGATAATTGACCTTAACTCAATCGTAATGCTGAGGGATTTTAATACTAAAACCGGGAGTTCGATACTGGCGGTTGGATAATTTTGTGTTAAGAAACAACAAAGCAAATATAATTTTACGTTGTTTTTTTAACACGTTATCTGTTATATATACACTAACCCTCTGATAAGATATTACTTTTGACATCACACTAACTTCAGTGTTATTTGTCATTTATGGATAAATCCATCATTACGATTTTGGCAGTAAACTAAAACTACGTTCAACAGTTCGATTTTCGAAGGAACATTTTTTGTATTTATACTTGAGAATTAGCATTTCTATTACATTTTCACTATAGTATGCGATACCGTTTATATATACATTACAGTGACTGAACTTAACTGTTTTTCAACGATATATTTATTGCAAATGAGGTAATTTGCTCATTATACAAAGACTGCCGAGAAATGCTGTCTTATATATAAAAACAATGAAAACATACTACGCTAAATACCATCGAGGCTGACGCATGCGCAAATTATGAGCTGTAGAATGGAATGCTTTATAAAAGTTACTCCGCTGTAAGAAACAAGCGACTATAACTACTAAAACGATTACGACACTTGAAAGATTCGGGGAAGAGTTATGGGTTTAAAACAGCGTGTGAACAACGACGAAACTATATTTAAGCGTACAGCATTGCGTATTGTTATTCACATGCTAAATTTCACATTACGGTGAGGATCTTTAACTAATATTTATGACTTACTAAATTATTACACGTATGGATTACAACAATATTTGGACGGTCCCTGCGATGTCGATGATTCACTACCATATGTACAGTCCAAATATTCAAATAAAACTAAAGGCTCTCACGTGACATGAGACTAGACTAATAATTATACTGGTATTTAAAATTATCCGGCAGAACAAATTACTCCGTTTCCACGTTACAGTATTTATATGTTAATGTACAATGTACTTTACAAACAAGTTTTGTACATATTATACAATTCCAGTGATCAAATAACCACAATGTCTCGTGTATTTACGAAAGAAATGTCAGCTTTAAACACATTTAATGTTTAGAGAGAGCTAAATTGTTTATTGTTGTTCTGTGCAAGCTATACTCAATAGTTCGATGAAAAAACCTACGACAAATGACTACTTAGTTTTATTTTTTGCTTGTCATTATTCTTTGGCTGTCTTTTGTTTCGAGAATTCTTATGATGCAATTACTTCTAAACAATATACAATATCCACTTTCGTCAAGCCTGTGCCCCACAAAGTTTATGCCAATAATTAGTTTAGTTGTCTCTCCTTCCGAGACATAGAGTATCTCAAACATTGTAATGAAAAATTAGTTTCTACAGAAATACAAAGAAGTAGCCTATGAAACGAGAACCAGATTTGTTTATTATTTGACATATCGGAATATCTGAGAAACGAAATATTAAAATCAACATTACGGTCTACACCAAGTACCTTTACAATTTTATGTCTTCTGTTAGGAGAACGTCAAGATGAAAGACGAGAGAAAAAAAAGTTCAATGGAGTATCTTCACGATCATTTATACGAAGATGTTTGAGCTTGTGATGCATGATTTGCACATCTTCTGGATGAGGTAATAAATTCTACAACTCCGTTGTTTGGATATCAAACTCGCTTGCTAAGGTATTAGAAATCTCTACCTAGTGGTTCTCACTCCTTGTTTATAAATAACAGACATTCACAAGTTGTATTTTACCAAGATCTATTAAATACAGATGATAAAGTGTACCAGCATCATCATTTGTAGTTTTAATTGAAAAAGTAAAAGACTTATTTACCTACAAATACGGTATTAGTGGGGTCCAACTGGCTCAACTGTAAGACTGGTAAATCAAGAGTTGTCTAAAGTATGAACTTCAAGGTTATCAGATACAAAGAAAATCTAATAACTGAAATTGTGACCAGTAGAGAGCTATCAAGTGATAGAAAGTAAATATAAAATATTGTCCAAGCTAACGACATTCAATTGTTAGTGAATTGATGGATAACACTGATAAAAGAACCACAACAATAAGTATGGAGTTAAGTCAAATTAATCTTAATAACAGTGTGCTTTACCTAAACAACTATCTCTGCCAACAATCAAAATAAACATCTCCGGTGGTGTATATATCCACTGGTATTGGACAGTTGCCCAATGGAAAAGTGCAATATGGCCAGATGAATCATGCTTCACATTGTTCTGCAATGAAAGTAGGGTTAGGTATGGCAACAATCCAATGAAGTCATGGAACATCCTGTATGGTTTCTATTGTACGTGGTTCTGAAGACAGTGTAAAGTTGAGGGGCTTAATTATGTCCAGTGGTTCTAAATAGCCATTTTTCTAATTGTGAATATTTGATCACCCTAGCTAACTATGCTTACCTCAGATACTATAATTTAAAGTAGATGGAAATGGTTACTTAAGAAAATTTGCCATTTGCCACCAAGTTAAAATTGTTTGTGATTATGTCAATGAATGTGATTGACTTCCACTATCCATCTTGGGCCGTACAGTTCCCTGGATCGTAATTTCACTAAAAATCTATGATGTAAGAGATAGAGCTCATTATGAAACTCAACCTGTGTTGATACTGAATAAGGAACGGTCAAATACTTTCTAAACACTATAGAGTCAATGACACAGCATTTTCAGACTGATTGCAAGGCATGTGATGGCCCATAACACTATTAGATTAGAGTTAATTATAGTTTAACTAGCGAATTTATAAATTCATTAATTCTAAACTCTCATCAGTGTAAACTTTAGTCTTGAAACTCCCTGTCTAAATTATTTGTTTAAAAAAAAAAAAATTGTTTGATTCGCGAATCTGATTTTAAAATGAAGAAGAAAGATTTATCAGATCAATGAAAGTTTCTCCTTCGAAACTTTCCTATACACTCCTGATTTAGATGTACATGATGTCAAGATCTAAAAACTCTCACAGAGTTGAAGATCATTGTTGGTATCAGGTTGAAAAGAAACTGTTCAACATTTCCAAAGATAAAAAACAAGAAACAAGTGAATAAATAATTGGGTGCATCCACTGAAATACAAAAAAAATACAAAATAAGAAGTTATGCATGTTATAAAGAACGCTGACTCAGATTTCATTAACTAAATGTTGGAAACACACAACTTTGTTCTTTAGCAACTTGCTAATAATTCCACTAGTCGACGAGTTCCATCGACTAGTTCTGATCTGCACGACAAAAGTATAAAAGGGTAAAAAACAAACAAACAATTTTCTCTGCTATTTAACATAACAGTTTCTAGCACCATAACAAAAATACTCACTCATGTCTTTCATTCATTTCTTTTTTTTATAAAAACACATCTCTAAATCTTGCTACTTTACTGGTGTTGTCAATTTGATTAACAACAAAAAACACCATATCTCAGCAATCTGCAAGTTGGATAAATATCAGTAATTATATACTACCTTTTAGTATTCATTCCTAAAGTACTGAATGTAGTATTTAATGTTTTTGAAACCTTTTCTGCAACATACAAACACCAGAAGAAAGGCCTAACTGTTAGAAAAACAAACAAACAATGCAAATAAAAAAATTAAAGTTTTATAACTTAAAGATGTTAATAGAGTAGAATGTATTATTGTTAATATTTGCCTGTCTAAATATTAATTAATAGCTTTTGTAAAGTATATAAAAAAGTACGACCTCACAAATTCATGAAATAAGTCACAATCATTCCTTTTTGCTAATATAGAAAACAGTGGTTTTGGTGATGAAAATAATCATAATTTTTCTGTTTTTCAATTCATTCAAATTCCAATGTTTTATTGAAAAATACAGTTAAGAATCTCCACATTAGGGTTCTTTTGGCAACATAACTTCTTCCTGTATGTTATGTATGTCACTAACATCTAGTGAGTGAAAGAAGGGTGGGGTTTTTTGAAAGGTAATTGAGCACAGACAAATTTGATGCCATTCCACATGTGAAATGCTGATAACAAGTAACACAAATACAGTACAAAGCCTAGATATTTAATTATCTTGCTTTGTATTTTTATATCTGTTGAAATTGAGAGACGTAAAACTGAGTTACGATAGTTAATATCAAAAGGTTAAAGTTCAAGCTACTTCTGTAAATAATCAAAACCCTAACATGATAAATGCTTGTAATAACTCAACTAAAAAGATGACAAGAAAAAAGCAAACAGTCTCAGAGTAAAGTTTTCTTAAATTGTATATTTAAAAACGTTCGAGTGTTTTTGCTATTGTAGCTAATGTTTGAAAGCATATATCATCGGCAGAAAGGTGTTAGCTTCCTTGTCAAATCACTTTTCTTATAACCATAATGGTATATTTGTCACTGCTATTAGCAATATAATTAGAATAGCAACATAATTATTCTTACAGGGTTGATAGAATTTATACTTGGCTAAATGTGAATGCCTTCCTTAGAAATTTTTGTTATTAATTTCTTGAACCCAAACATATTTACAAAGTATTAGGCAGTTTCACAACTACCAAAAACTAATGTTTATTGAAAATAATGATAATGTAAAGCTTTCCAGATAATTAATTACAAGCTAGAAAGTATGGTTGTTGTACTATTTCATGTCAGAGTGACAAGAACAAAAGAAGACATATATACTGCTAGTTCTGGTACAGATGAATTGTTGAACACTTTACTGAAAATTTGTCACCAACAGTTACTGTTATTTTAAAATTCTGTTTCCATCCATAGTTTGGTTCATTTCCTGCTAACAACAAGCAACGTTATATTGCTGTGTAAAGTTTTCTATTGTGATTGCTGGGACCAGAATTTTAAAGTGATAGAATTATTACACATTCTAATAATCTGGCAAAACTGAAACCATAAAATAAAAACTACTAGTATAAATACATTAGTGACAATCATCACCAGTCAGTGTTGGTATTTTATATGATTGTACATAATGTATTTGTTCACCCAAATTTCTTTAAGAAAGAAATTGCAGCAACTTTCACATAAAACTACATTAAATAACAGCAACTTTAAAACTTAAGTGCCTCTTAATTATGCATATTTCAATTTTTTTTCTATCAACATTTTAGCTAAATGATTCTAATGAGAAAGTGTTACTACAGTAAATTAACTTTTCTTACCACCACAAGGATATAGACTTCACTGCTATTTTTCAAAAAGTCAGCCATTATTTCTTGCTCATTAAAAATACCATAGAAATAAAGATTAATAAACTACTGCAGTTACTCAAACCTTCGTGTTTTTTTAAATTTATTCTGTGTAAATAAACTGTAATAACACTATTTACTAATCATGATCTTCCAACAACTCTGGATCAAAAACCTGAATTTATTACAGGGTTTTTAGGTTCCTCCAACTGAGAAATTCAAGTTCTGTATTTCTCAAATTATGGAATTTCATGCTTCAAAACTTTTTTTTTTGCAAAATTATAATCAGTTTAATTATTTAAATATTAATATTTGTGTATACTAATACAGTATCGAAATAAAAACAATGATTTATAAGCATATTGAAATAGTTTTATCTTAGGGAACATACTAAATGCTTTGACAAAACATTGATCTCTCTTCTTCAAAGTAAAACCACGCCACTATACTTATAAATCATTGTTTGCCACAATAAAAAAAGGAGTAAAGGAGTCTACGATAATTTGACAAATTGGTTGCTTTGAAATGCAAGGTAAGTCACTAGACACTGAAGTTTTTCAAATTATTTATATGTAGTAGAAACACAGCCCATAAAGGGATTCTCAGAAAGCCTGTAATAATTTCGAACACTAGTGTTTCTAACTATAACTCAAACTTTAAAAGAAAGAAAAAAAAAGAAAGTCTTAAATAGATCTCTCCCTGGTAGGTTCTTTAACATACCAAGTAAAAATAAAAAAAACCCTTCAAGCCTCTCGAAATTCCTCAATAAATTAAATTTCTTAAAATGTTTTACATTCTCTCAGGCCTCTATATGTATAGTGTTGGTAATTAGTTTATAACCTTGAGAGAAATTGGTGTTTAAACATAAACTTGCTTTTCGAGAAGGATAAAAACTTCACTTTAAAGCCTCACTTCAGGTCTAGAAGTTTTTGTTGTTAGAGTGCAGACCAAGTTGCTGACACAAAACTGTCAAGTTCATTTTGTACATGACATCACATAAGAAAAAATCCTAAAAGTAGAACATGTGTACTTTGGCACAAGCTTGAGCAGTGCATCAGGTGAAGTAAAAGAAAAGTTCAATAAGAAGATGAAAAAACCCAAAAAAACTCACCTAAATTTATTTTTTGCTTGAGAAAAAGAGTGAATGTACTGGTCTTTTTTTCTTGTACAAAATAATTAACAAATACAAATACACTATAGATTGACATATAGTAACAAAAAATAAATTAATTCTCTGTAAATACATGTACAATATACTCTTGTAATGAACTAGAAATTATATTTACTTTGTGTTTGAAGACTTGGTATATTGTACACCTATGTGGGTGGGTAGAGCACTAAAAGTCAAACTACTGCAAGTTATAGGCCCTGAGCTCAAGTCCTAATTACAGGGAAGGTACATTTTCAACAGTTTCAGATGATTATAATATTAAGAATTATGCAAGTATTTTTAAAACTTGCATGTTCTTCAAGAAAAGCTTCAATAAAATAACACTTCTTGATTTTGTTTTCATGTTAGAAAACAACACTTATCTGTTGGCAAACAAGTTTGTCAAATAAATGTTATAAAAACAACCAAAATATAAATTAATTTCAGTATATACATGAAAATTACCTAGAAACTATTTAATGCAAGTTTTCCTTGAACTAAAACTTAAACAGAATATATAAAAGTGTAAACAACCCAAACCTAACAGAACCACTAAGCATGGATTAAAAATTAGTTTTTTTATGCAATATTGTTATAAAATTCTAAAAGTTTTTGGTAACTAATAAAGAAATACTCAACTTTTATTGGTGGTATGTGTGCAAGTGTGTGTACACACACACAATCTTTCCTAAAACTCCCACCCCCCACTTCTTTGAGTCTACTTTAAGTAACTTATACAGTAGTCACTTAAGAAATTCCTCTAACAGATCTGCTCTACATGTATAAATTGTCATGAAAAACAATAATAAAAAGTTTGTGTATCTGATTTCTGTGTTAGTTTTTGCAAATTGCACTCAAAACTTTCTGCAATTTATTCACTTCCTTAACAGTTTATGTTTAAACATTATATAAAAAAAAACACTTACAAACTTCTTGACACAGCAATTATCTGTAATTGATGGAGCTAATGTACATTTTTAATACTGGCCCTTTGTATAAAGTTTCAAAACTTGTAAATTAACACAATGTCTGTAGTTCTAGTACTTCTATATTTAAGTATTTTGCTTACAGAGGAGCCTAAAATAGATCCATGTATTGGATAATTCTCCTCTTTATAGTTTTAAGAAGTTTCTCAATCTTACAGCTACTTTTGAATGTAAAAATACTTAATTAGCAAGTTCTTTTTAATTAGAAGTGATGTGGTTTACGACTGATCAAAAACTAAAGATGTATTCGGATCAACAAATTGTACATATTTTGCAATTTGAAAATGATCACTCGTTAAATCACCAATTCGTGCCAGTTAAAGTTTGTTGTTTTTTTTAAATTACAAAAAATGGATTTTTCTTGACAACAAAGTGAAACTTACTATACAATTTGGATTTGACACCCATTTGTTAATCTTGACAAATTCCTGCCAAAGCCCATATTTAGTCATGAAAAACTTCATATGATCTTCAAACATAAATCAAAATAAAGAACACTTGAAGGTGCTCACTGATAATCATAACAAATCAGGAAACATTAATTGGAATTCACACATTCACAAGTAATGTGTTTCAAGAGTTTCTTAAATAAAGAACTAGCTTCTGTCCAAGATTTATCAATCATTGACAACTCGTGTATTTCCTTCTTCAACCATATTTGACAGGTATTGTGCTAGTTATTATGATATAGAGTATTAAAAGGACTTGAATTTACATTTTCTTTTCTTACCTCCTGAGACTTAAACTTAATTAAAACATACTGTAGATTGTCTGACATGAGGCATACTACATGAAATCAGAAAAACAAACAATTCAAGCTTAGAGATACGGCATGGACAATATGGTGAGACATTAGACAAGCTACTCACAAACACACAAAATCTGTCATTCCTCAATGCATTTACTGACAGCAGCAAGAAATAAGTATACCATACATCACTGGAATAGTTTCTAATACAAACAGAAGACACACTGGTTTAGATGACTAAATTATAACTGAAAAACAAAGAATATATTAGCAGCATTATGCAATGACAAGCATTTTTTTTTACTGAATTAAACTTGAAAAATAAAGAAAGAAATGAACTATTTCTTTTGTTTGAGTT
Organism: Carcinoscorpius rotundicauda; assembly: GCA_011833715.1. Taxonomy (NCBI): domain Eukaryota; kingdom Metazoa; phylum Arthropoda; class Merostomata; order Xiphosura; family Limulidae; genus Carcinoscorpius; species Carcinoscorpius rotundicauda. The sequence goes on along the minus strand of CM022391.1, from coordinate 168,988,996 downwards.
TTTTTTGTTATAGATACAATACATTTGTTAATGAACAAAAGAAAACAAAAACTAATTCAGTCCATTGCTATGAAATTAATATACACACCTGAATGAACGACAAGGAAAATACTGCTTATTTGAGGTATTATGGAAATATTTTGAGATGCCACCTCCATTTTCATGCAACTCTTTGGTTCCAATATTCACTATGTACGTCAAAATAAATTAAGGCAGTGGAAACTAACCACACACTATATATATCATTTAACAATTTTTGTAGACTTCAAACCATCACTTTAAGTGGCTACGGTAACAAGAAATTGTGAACAACAGTTTGATAAAAGGTAAAATTATGATTTGAGAAAAGGTAGATATTATTAAATAAGAGATTGTTAATGAAACATACATCTTGAAACTATTAAAAATAAAAACAAAAATTAAAATAAAAAAAGTACAGGCTATTTAGGAGTACAGAAAATATTTCATATCACCAGTCAAGTTAGATAACATCAAAAGGTTACAGTGATGGAGGAGCATGTCAGAAAGAAACAAGTAAACAGAAGAGTACCTTAAAGTTTCTGTTGTGGTCTCAGTATTGCAATGACTAGATTTATGTTTCAAAATTGGATATAAACCAGTTCAAGCATCCTTATTTGTATAGTTTCTAACCAATAATTATGTACAGTATCAATACTTCACACAAGATTGTATTCACATTTCTCTTTGTGTCTATGGTAATAAATTAATCCATGCTTTAGAAGCATGACTTAGACTTTCAAAATTTCCAATAAACAAAACTGCTTTTGAGAATTAATGTGTATAACTACAGATTTACCTTATATCTATGTGAACAGATGGAGGTCAAAGTACATGTCACAGTTTTTTTACAGCATGCCTTAAATGTGGTATTGCAAATACCATTAGCAGTTTGTAGTAGAGGAGAGTAAATACCAGATATGATATATGGACACTGAAAAACAAGACATGTAGATATGTATTTTGGAGGTACTAGAGGTAGTGCAAATATAACATGCAAACTGTACAATCAAGAAAAGTAGTTTCTTCTTCATGTGCATATCACCTTGAACTCTAATTTCTGAGAGCCCTAGTCAAAATAACAAATGTCAACTGACGGACACATCTTCAGTGCAGTTATTTTTGTAACAGATTTTTGTTTTGTATACAGCAGACTTGTACATTTCATGTAGATACACTTAGTAAATTCAGAATTATAATCAATATTCCTTCTCTGAAGCTAGAGTGTACATTGTATTAATGATGACACTGTAACATTGCATAACAAGTGCTATCTTAAAACAGTTCTTATTTTAGGATTCTTATTATAAACTAAATATGTCTACAGTATATTATCTTAAGTCCAATGAAGTTTTGATTCAAGAAGATACAAGATAATAACTGTAGTTTTGATGTTCATATAAATAGTTACATTAAATCTCTCACTAACTACTCGACTTATTTTGATTTTTAGTCACTTTTTTTTTCTTAAATTTGGCAAAGTCTCATCAGATATCATGAACATTTAACAGCCTAAGTTAATGCTAAACTAATTATTTTTGTAACATTGGAAAACCAGTCAATTTTTAAATCTAAAATTCCAGCTAAGTTTACACAATTGTTACCTAAGGAATAATAATCAAAACTGCTTACATTTCATGAAGAGCATATTTTAAGTTTTGTTACAAAGGGTACTGATAAACTAAAAGAAGTATAGAGAAAGATTTAAATTACACTTAATGTTCTATTTTAAGAAAAAGCCAGATCACCTACTTGATAAAGTACATGCAATATCAAATAATACAGTTCTTTAAGGGGCATTTAATCTATGTAATGTTTGAAATGAGTTGGTAAACAAAAAACTTTGAAACTACCAGGTAATAAAAAACACTTTGAAAAAAATTGAAACAAATAAGTGTTAACATTAAACAAAATATTTCTTTAAAAATAAGAGATTTCAAGAATATGATTTTACTAATAATATTAATAACCAGGATATGTTTATTGTGGTTGTTATATGGATGATGCAAATTTCTAGGTCAATTAGTTAATGTCACCTACATGGTTCTTTAAAATGAGTTGGTAAATAAATCTCCAAACTGTACGAGATGAATCTATAGTTGTGGTAAACTTCTCATTATGCCAGTGTTAGACTTATCTCCTACTGAATTAATAAATCTTGAAGATATATTTAAATATAATAATGCTTTTTTTTTTTGTTTCTTTTTTTCTCAAGTTAAACAACGTTTAAAATTAGTGATGTTCCGTAACTCGTAAAAACAGATTTTTTATGAACGTACATTTAGGAGATGTAGTACAGCGGAAAAGACATTCTTTCTCAACCAATAAAATTAAAACTTACCACATCACTTCCAATATGTAACTTCATAATAGCATCTAATAAAGCTAATGTTAGGTAAACACCAGTCTTAGATCAAATTATTTTATTAACATGATACAAAAATGACTGCTACTCTAGCATACAATCAAAGATATTTACACTATAGTATGTGGTCTATATAGATATTATCATTACTGTTTTAATTGTGTTATTTGTAGTTGGTGCCAGTTATTATAAATAATGCTTTTAGCCTAATAAAGTACAAAATACCACTGCATGGTGTTTTTTGGACAAATAATTGAAATGAAATAAGATACAACAGTCAAAACTAGTAAATTATAACCACCTAAATTTAAGGTTCACCCAACTAATTAAATTATCATCATTTGCTGAACAAAAACATAGATAGATATAAATAATTTAGCAGTTAATCATGTTTCACTGAATCATGTTGGTATCTGTGTAAATGCTACAGTGTAAATATTTCTGGGTCATTCTGTGTCAAATCATCCAAGGGGCTACAGGTGACCCCCACAGAATGCCTTGAAAAAATTCATACATGCTTATCTACCCATATAATAAACAATTGCCAAAGATTAGATAAATATCTCTAATTGTTTCCGATTTAGAACTCTGTAAAATTTAGTTAATTTGTTTTTATTTTTTGGCAAATTCACTTTTAGGCAATTTTGGCTGCACTGACTGAATTAATCTCACCGAATTCAAAAATGATCTCAAACAAAGTTTATCTCTCTTAGGATTTTCATAGTGAAGCTGTAAAATCACCTGAAAACCCAAAATCATATAAAACATTGGTTTATGCAATAAGCCACAGCTAAGACTTAATAAAATATAAAGCTAAATTTTTTTTTCTAATATCTGATAATATATCAGTTGATAAATCAGCAATTGTTATAATTAAAAAAGTTTATTAGATCTCCTGTAAAAAATGTAGCTGCATGTAACTTTATATGGTTTAGTTAAAAATAGCCCTACTTCAAGCCACAGTTTGACCATGTCACCAGTTACTCAGCCTTTTCAGATTTTCACTATACATTCTTACATCCCTGAACATAATCTACAAAAAAAACCAGGATAGTGTTCAACCTACTTTTTGAGTTGCAATTTTTTCAAGTATCCTCTGATAATACGTTGTTTACTTGACAAAAACAACTTCAATTCAGGTGTGTTACTGTGTGCAAATATATCCATACAGTTTCGAAAAATACCTGTCAGTATTTTATGAATCCCACTGAAATATTCTAACCAGCCTTTCACAATGTTAAATAATGAAGTTGTAAGAAACAAAAAAGAATTAATTCATTTCTGAACAAGTTTATTGACATAATTAGTTAGATCACATGGCAATGTGCATTTGTGTTTTTCTAATAGCAAAGCCACATCAGGCTATCTGCTCAGCCCACTAAGGTTAATCGAACCCTTGATTTTAGCGTTGTAAGTCTGGAGACATACCGGTGTACTAGCGGGGGGCACACATGGCAATACAAATATATTGTGTATGCATTACAATTATACAGATATGGCTGAGTTTAAGATTCCTAATAAAATATAAATACAAAGGTAAATCAGACATAAAAAAGCACAATGCTAGAACAGGAGATAACTGAAAAAGATTATAGTCACACCAAACTGCAACAATCATGACAATGAAATGTTTTAAAAACTGCTTTGGTGATAAATTAGCCTTAACAACATCAAATAAACATTGCTTTGTTCAGACAGATTGAATAAATTTCTGAAATTTGAGTTTGATTATGATGAGATCACTGACTTAGAACATAGTGGCAAGCACTACTGCCTTGTACGGTAGGTGCACTTATCAGACAAAGAATATTATGTTGGAAAGGAATCCAGCTTTCATTTTTACGTGACCTTGCAGGCCACGAGAACAGTTTGTTTCTTGATTTCTTCACAAATGACACCAACATGTCAGAATGTTCATCTGATCTATCTTTTATGTTTCCCACATACCATTCATGATCTATATGCATGCCACATATTTCCATAGCTGATAATTGTCATTGCTATCATTAGACCCTATTTGAGCTGCTTCAGCATCACTTTCACTGCTACTACCAACAGTTACAACTGTGTACACATCATCATCTGATAGCCTTCTCATATACAATTTGTTGGTAGAGTGGAGAATAAAGCTATGATGTAACCTAATACCTGCCACAGTTTTGCATTTTTCATAGCACTGAAGCAGATCAAACTTTACACAATTCTGCAGGACTGATTCCTGGTTGACAAGAAAGAACTGAATGCTCTGAATGCGGTCCTTTGACCTGTGGTACATATCAGAGACACTTAATACTTCATAATTTATTATTTTTCACAACCTTGATTGAAGATCATGTTCAGGAGATGTAAAAATATATGGTAAAGGCTAATTAGAATATTTCAGTGGGATTCATACATTATTTCAAAATTGAATGGATATATATTTGCACACAGTAACATACATGAATTGAAGTTGTTTTTGTCAAGTAAACAATGTAAAATTTTCAAAAATCTGGATGATTTGACATGGAATAACCCTTCTGTAGACTGCTTGTTACAGTAGAATCTAAAAATGTTTAGAAACTGTGTAGGATATTGACTGCCAAAAACCCTCACTCAGGTTTTAAAACTTACTTTTAATATAATTTTTTCTGTTGTACACTTAAGTTTGTATTTCCTAGACTTACTAGACTATATGAAGTTATAAAATGAAGTTTCTAATATTCAGGATGTTTCCAACAAATCCATTATAATGGATAAACTGTGTTCTAACACAGCTGGATAATTTAAAAGCAAAAACAGTCCATTTGGTCTAAAAACGTGTAGAAGGTCTCGCTTTGTGTAGAATCTCCGTCTGTTAGTATAGTGTAAAGTCCTGTGCTTCTCATATTTAGCCACTACAGCCAACTTCTTTGTGCCTTTACCCTACCTACAATGTATACTAAATTAAATTGATCCAATTACAGAGTTGTGCATTGCACAGAGACAAATGACTGCAGAAGTTATCTGTGATTAAAACATTGGTACTTATCTGTTGCACTTTATACATTTGATGAAAAAGATCCTAGAACTAGCCTAGTATTTAAAAATTACTGGAGAGAGAGAGAGAATAGAATAGAATAGTAAGGAACAAGACAGTGAAGAACAAATGAAAATAAAAACTTATTCAAGATAAGAGCAAATCCTTAAAAATATGATCTGACTGACCTAGAATATTACTTTGTTTTTGCAGATAAAAATCTCAGTTGTAGCATATTATGTAAAAAAATGTGTTGAACATAAAGATTTGGTAAAAATATAAACAATTAAAAAGATCCAAAGATTAAACACATATACCCAAATTTACTGTTTATTATTTGATAACCAAAATCAAAGATACCCTACAGATTACTGGTAATTGCATCTTTATGTAAAAATGATTTTTTAAACACAAGTCTTTCTAACATCAGTAACAAGGGATAATATTTGATGAGCATTTTTAAAATCAAGTAAGCAAATGAGTGTGGTCCTTTAGAAGCCTGCTGTGGGATCATTTTTTGTATATTACCTTTTCAACTGTAATATACTTATTTATATATAAATAAGTAATAAATATATATAATAAAATTCTGTAATAAAAAACAACATCTTGTTGATTGATTTAATGGTTTCAACAACATAAGAATATTCTTGTTTATTATTATATCTAGTATAAAAGTATGATTGATGACAATCTGATTAGGTAGACTTTAGATATAATTTCATTCACAGTAGTTTTAACAGCATTACAGCAAAGCAAACTTAAACTATTGCTATATGCAATATCACATAATAACGGAAAACACCCAGACTTCTCTCTTACATTCTTAATAAGCAGGTATGCAGACTACCATTTTGAACGAAATTTTTCTGTTAATAGAGACCAAGTTTGTGATACATTATGTACATACATGTAAAGTGTCTTACCAAATCCCATGCAAAATTTGGTTGATATATACATAAATAATTCACAAAAACCCTCAACTGTACTTTCATTGCTAAAACATTAAGCAACAAAGAATTCCATCACTGTCAATATCTCTCATCTTTATACTAAAATCACATGTAAATTAGTAGAAATATGGATAAGTAATTGACCAAAGCTCTAAAATTATAGATTTAACTTTTTGACCTTTCCCTAAAAAGAACCAAAAAAAAAAAAAAAAGACACATCTCACATTTTTATATGTATGGGTTGAGTGCAAAAAAGTATCTTTGTGCTAAATCCCCGAGTAACGACGGTTTTTGTGGTATATTGACGAGCAATGTTTTGGGTGTAAAAAATTTTATACTTCTGCCAGTTTTCACCTTGATTGTTATAAGTATGACTGCACAAAAATCTAAAATGCGCACTTTTTGAATTGACTTTTGATCTAACAAAATCCTCAAAAAAGCCCAGATCAAAAAGATGTCTGGCCAAGTTGGGATACAATCCTACCAAGTTTCAAGTCAACCCACCAAGAAATGAAGGAATGGTGTTAACTGAAAAGTGTTTCGAAGAAGGAGAGAGAAAAAAAAACAAACAGAAAAATAGTATTCTCTTTGTAGAGACAATAATAATAATGTGAGACTGACACTGAAAACAATTACCACTGAGCATATAGTATGCAGAGTAGATGTTTGACCACATATACTATTATAAGTTATAAATTATTATACCTTGTTTCCCTTTTCATCTAACTAATGACTTACAGCAGTTCACTGAAACTTATTTGCAAAATTACCTTTTTAAATGGTGTTTTTTTTTTATGAAAATGAATATACAATTATCAACATCTGTGGGAAGGTATATAACAAGGAAGAGTAGGAGTGCAACCATATATTGGACCTACCACTCTTATGGCCTGCTGATTAATACTAAGATGGATTTATGACTGTTTCAAAGGAATTCCCTTAACAATAAAATATTCTTCGATTTTGAATTGGTAATAGTGCATACAGCATTTGGGTGTTGTCAATGTTAGGAGAAGTCCCTTTGTACATTGTCAGTCAAACATCCATGTTAACCTGAATATGGATAATGGCACACTTCTCTCCCACTACTACACAAGTCTCACTAATGGCTCTAAGTAGCTGGAAATGCACACTGGGGGCCACACCATAGGACCTCATCTTGACTAGCATGCTATACTAAGTGATGGTATCGGCAGTTCTAGACTGAGATGTCATACAGGAGATGCCACCCCTTAAATGTACAAAGACTGGAGTGGCAGCAGTAGTGGAGGAACCTGAATGTTAGATGGTCAACAGTTCAGATGGCAGAACATCAGAATGGGCAACATATCCAGGGCAAACTACTGATGAAATTGGACTAGTGGTCAGCCTCACCAAAGTATGATCCCACAGATAGTCATGATCCTCCTTGGATGTAAAAATGGTGGTGGAAACTAATGCAAAGTGGGACTCCGTGACAAAACCTCTCACTCAGTGTAAAAGGAAAGAAAAGTCAGGTATGAAAAGTACACCTTATACATGATGGTTGCTCAAATCCATCAGGAAGGCTGTGATTTCATAAAATAAGGTGAATAACCAGAGGACAGCCTTTAGAAATAGCTACATGGAATATACAAAACTATGTACCAAGCTGGAAAAATTGACAATGTGATACAAGAAATGAAACACATGAATGAAATTGTACTTGGCCTCAGTAAAACATGGTGGAGAGAGAGAGAATGGAAATGTTCAACCTGGTGATAAACTAGCAATTTACTCAAGAGAAAAAAAAACAAAATACATCAATGGCATAGAATTTCTGATGAAGAAAACAACTTTGATAGGATACTAGCCAGTAACAGAACAAGTTATGTCAAAATTAAAATGTTGGGCTTTAATATCAAGTTCATACAAATATATGCACCAACAAGTGATCCTAGTGATGTGAAAATGGAAATATTTTATGATGAACTGTATAAAACTATGGATTATGAATAGTGTGGAGAAGCTGCAATGCCCCCTATAATCCCATATGGGTTTACACTCTCGTCCATAAGGCATGCCCAGCAACAATCAGCTGCAAACTTTCTTTGTTAACACAAAAATGTCCTAAGATGGTCGAAACACTGTTCTCTACTTTTTTTATTAAAAAGTTTTAATACCCATACCAGTTGTATTGAGATAATTTTTGTAGTTCAAGTGAGTTTCTCATCATCATGATTCATGAAACTGATCATTATAGAACACTTCAATGCCAATACTAGGACCAGAGAACATCTAGACATTGTGGGAAAAACCTTGGTAACAAATATGACAGAGGAAGATGATTATTGCAGTTTTGTGAAGACTATGGCATGATGATTTCATGGTAACACATGGTTTCAACAACTAAAACACAGACTGTAAACTTGGAAGAGGCTAAGAAAAACACATAGGAACCAAACAGATTTAAGTCTGGTAAACTGGAGTTTTAGAAACAGCGTGAAACAGGCTATTACCTATACAGAATCTCATATGAACTTTGAACCATAATCCAGTTTTGTCAAGATGAAGATTAAATTGAAGAAGCTGGTAAAGTGAGGTGTATATGACCAATTGGACACGAACCTGCAGCAACAAGAATATGAGATAAGTGAAGGAAGTATGCAACCAATTTGATATGCTCAAAAATGAAGTCACACAAAGAACTGATAAAATAATTGAACAGAAATGAATAATCACTCAAAAAGTTATGGAGTCTGCAAAATAAGTTTTCCCAAAGAAGAAAAGTGTAAAGAGAAAATCATGGATGACAGATGAAATACTACAAAGGATGTAGAAAAAGATAATAAAGTGCAAAGTAGATTTATGACAAGAAAAGGAACAAGGAAAGGAATCCTCAGTTTAAGAACAATAGAAGAAAAATACTTGGATAATAGTAAAAGATGTACATGTGTGCTTCATTGATTATGAAAAGTTTTCAATAGGGCCAACCATGAAGAGTTAACAGAATTCTTGAAAAGCTTAGATATACAGATGAAAACATCTGCAGTTGATACAAAATCTATACTGGAACCAAAAAGCATTCATAAAGACTGAAGAAGGATTATCACTAGAAATACAAATTAAAAAAGGAGTACACCAGGGATGTGTCCTCTTTCATAGCCATTTAATTTGTATGTACAAAACATCTTTTGCAATATTGAGTGTAATAAAGTAGTCAAGGTTGGTGAAATAGTAATAAATAATTTAAGATATGCTGCAGAGATGGCTAAAACAGAAAAAGACCCAAGATATTTTAAATGATGTAAATGACAGCAGAAAAAGTTACAGAATGAAAATAAATGCTAAAAATATAAAAAGTATGTTGATAATCAGACATTATAAGCCAGAAATTCAAATAAAAATAGAAGAAAAAGGCATACAACAAGTACAGAAATTCACATACTTGGGCCAGCCCATAATAGGTGATGGAATATGTGAAAAGAATTGAGGTGGCAAGAGGTGCCTTTAACAGTATGAAAATAAGTTTGACATCAAAACTATAAGTGTGAAAACAAGGAAAGAAATATAAAATGCTATATGTAATCAACTTTGTTATGTGAAACACGGACCTTAACACAAACACTGATTAAAATAATGGAAGTATTTGTGATATAGGTGGGGAAAAAAATCATGAAAATATCCCAAACATACACAATGTCAAATTAAGAAGTTCTCAGGATGGAATGTGAAAAAGACATGTACCAACCATCAAGGAGAGAAAAGTAGCATATTTTGGCCATCTTAAAAGATGAGAAAACACAAGGGAAAACAAAGAGTGAACTGATATAGAAAAAAATGAAAACCTAGTGGGAAAAATCACAGAACAGACAGAAGTGGAAGACTGACAACCAATCTTCCTGGCACATTATGATGATATTAGTACATAGACTGAGTGTACTTGATACAGTTAAATATTAGAAACGTTCTTTCAATAATTTTTTTTATTACTGATGTACTTGGACCTTAAGGTTTCAAGCATGAATTTTACATAAAATTATTTTGAATCTAAAAATGTAAGAGATTCTAAGAACATAGGAAAAACAGATACAGAGAATATATAGGAAGTTGTATATAGGAAATGTAGAGGAAAGTCCTGGATGTGATTCATTTATGGAAAGGTAACATGAGCACACGGGTAAGATTCTCAGGAATCATTTCAGAGACTCACGTCACAATGTGAGATATCTGAAAGGTTCAAATATGATGAAATTCCCCAAAGAAGAGATGTTTTCAATTTTGGATTCATTTTCATATTTTCATCCACTGCTGAATCACAAGAGCAGAAATGCATAGCTTATATTTTAGTTGTTCAATAACACAAGTTTTTGAAAACTTGTATAATTTTTTTACTTGCTTGTTGACAATGGAATGTCAAGATTTGCTATAAAAATGTTTCACCTGTTTCCTGCAATTGGACAAACCTTAATGTTATGATAAGCAGTAGTTACTCAAACTGGGAATAATTATATGTGGCATCAAACCAGAATGTTATTGAAATGTTCTTTAATATATTTTTCAGGGTGCAGAAACACATATACACCATCTCACACAGTGTGGGATCAAGTTATATCCCTCATTGCCTTCATTTTATACAGAAAAAAAGATGCTTGGATTAAATTTTAATTATTTATTTATCAGATGTAACTTAAATATTCTGAATCCTCACCCAAGAGGCATAAACAACAGCTCTCAAACTGTTGATAAACTGATGAAGCATTACCATTAATCAATAATTTTATTTTTATTCGGTGCTTGTTGATTTCAGTAATTCTAACAAGTAATTAACACCAAACTTGACTGAATATGGAAGAGCAAGTTTGCTTATTTTTAACACACATGTTCATTGACTGAATTTAATTTTAAAGATAATATATTAAAAATGCATATAATTCTGGTGTAAAAATCATAAAATCAGTTTTGGTTATGTAAGAATGTATATCAATATTTACTGTTAAAACCCCATTTATAAATTGCATTATTTTCTCATCAACTTCCAATTTAGTCAGAAATAAAATTTAAAGTGATTGAAACATTGCGATGTTAAACTACGAGTAAGAGATAAACTAGAAGACTTGAAATCACTTAAGTAGGTTTTAATAAATAATCAATTCATATTCTGTGTTTAATCAACCTTGGCGGCAAAATTTGTAATTTAACAACAAAAAATGTAGCAACCTGCTCCCCAAATCAACATACTCTAAATTTAAGGAAACCTCTTTAAGTTTGCTATGTAATATATAGCTTACTTTAACAATTTAAATCAACAATTTTTCATGAAGTTGTACACTAAAAACTTCGCGTACAATGATGAAACACTTTAAGTTTGAATTTCAACTAACTTACCTGAATGAACTGAATAGTTAACGCACTCTTCCCAACACCGCCTCCACCAACGACAACGAGTTTGTACGTTTGATTAAAACTGTTTGTTTCATTATTCCTTGACATATTTACTATTAGAAGTATTGTGTCTATTTATATTTGTTTTGTATACTAGAGCAAAATAACGTTCACTTCACTTATTATCAATTAAACACTAGTGTGCCACAAATTATACCCTCGTAATTGTATCTGTATTTCAAACACCACCTAACACAGCATAACTCCAATTGTGACCTCACTCCTTCGTACTCCTTATATATACTGAGTATTGCTTATTCGTATGGGAAAATCCACTAGACTGGCTCAGCGTTTAGTCCCCTAGATTTCAAAATTGTAAACTGTGGCCAACGTTCGAATATTTCCGTTACACAAGAGTGATGAATGTTGGACATTTGTATGTTTATTTTTCAACTATAAATACAACCAATTTTTATATACACATATATTTTTGTCTAATAATTATTAATATACATTATTATCCATATATGAAACTACATTATAAATAGTTTAATTACAAAGAATAACAGAATTAGTCAACATAGATGGTAGCCAGTAGAAACAGGGTAACATTTACTGTCTTGGTCACCAGGCTAAAAATATTTTACAAAAGATGTACGTTAATCATAACAAATAACGGATTAACTTCGGAACCATGTACACACAGAAATAAAACCAAGAATAGTGACAATTGAAAATAGAAATCTCCCATGCTAAAATACAGTAAATAAATTTTATAACAACAATTTATATATCACTTAAAGCATAAATTCATATAGTGGCTTTAGTATTGGAATTACATTAATTTTGAAAACTAAGCACAATCATAAGAAAATCTGACGTAATTTAATGTGTAGGGTATGTTACAATTCAAAGCGTAAAATTATTGTGAATAATATTAAGTGACATTTACTTTAGGAAATTCAACAATTCAACTGACACACCGATTTTGTTTGTTTTGTATGTTTTTCTTATAGCAAAGCCACATCAAGCTATCTTCTGTACTCATCGAGGGGAATAGAAACCCTGATTTTAGCGTTGTAAATCCATAGAATTACCTCTGACACAGTGGGGGACGAGCAAAATGAATTGAATCTTGAAATGAAGATTCTAATCTCCAATGAAATTAGGTACAAATGCCAGCAATTTTCCAGTGAGAAAAGTTTTATCATAACTGCAATGCAGGAAATAAATAGCACACCAAGAGACAATGAATACTACAAAAAGGACGGACTGTACACCTCAGAAGGGGATATTAAACAGCGGTGTCCAGCCATACATGATTTCTACCATTAACTATAGAGACAAAAATGTACACTCTGAATAAGTTATGGAGTCTTAAAGTAAATAGCGAACTTTCGCAATTCAAAAATACCACAAGCAAGATAGCTCCAGAAATTTCATGAGTGTAACCTTAATATTGTGGTTCATCGTGGACAGAGAAATAGAAATGCTGATGCTCCTTCGTGAAGACATCATATTAATGAAAAAAATGAAAAGGTTGTGAAAAGTGTGTTTGTGTGTGTGTTTTTTTCTTTTAGCAAAGCCACATTGGGTTCTCTGCTGAGTCCACTGAGGGAAATCGAACCCTTGATTTTACCTTTATAAATCCGTAGACTTACCGCTATGCCAGCGAGGGACCGTTGTGAAAAGAGGTAAATGCAAGATAGCAAAGAAGAATAACTTCGCTACAACAAAATAGAGTCCAAGATGAAACATTCAAAGTGATGATGAAAAACTAATGAGGTCCAACACTTAACTAAAAATTGATCAATTAAGAGGCACAAGACTGATATCAATTATTAAGTTGATAAATAATAGTGCAAAATAAATATTGTAGTAAATAGTAACTCTATAAAACCCGAAGACAAATACATACTAGCCATATTGGAATTTTTTGCCTAATAATAGGCTTCCTTTGTCAGAAGTTAGTAAACACCATTGCATACAAACTACACTACTATTAATATTTTCAAAGTCACTATATTCAGATTCAATTTGGGATTTCTGCAACTTTCCCTACGGTTGCACTCATAGGTGTTGAGAAGACACTAGAAAGAATATAAGAAAGCTTCTATAGAGAGGGATGCCAGAAATCTATACAGAATTAGTGTAAATTATTATGTGAGTGAAAAGGTCTATGAAAGAAACAACATTGGCCCCTACAGCAGCATTATGTTGAAGCACCACTTGTTAGACTTGCTGTCGATATGTTTGATCCTGTACCACAAAATAAAAATGGGAATAGATGCATCATAGTGGTGCTATCTCACTAAGTAAACAGAAACACAAAGACTATCAAGTAAGCAGAGACGCTAGCTAAGGAATTTATCTACGATTTTGTTTTCAAGACTTGGGATGCATAAAGAACTTCACTCAGATCTAGAATTGAACTTGAATCAGTTCTATTTGTAAAGATTTGTCAAATCATTGAATTAAACTTTTCGAACAACAGTCTGTGATCAATATTCTGATAGAATGGTGAAGAGATATAACCTTGTGTTTTTAAATAAATTAGTTATTTACATATCAGAAAATTGCGATCAAAATATTTTACTGATGCGTTATTGAACAGCAATATATAAAATAAAAAGGAACACATCAGGATCACCGATGTTTGGGAGAGAATTCAATGACCCATTAGATTTTCTGTACTCACATTCTGAAGATGATCACTCAGCAGAATCTTACACAAAGTATGCAGAGAGATTGAGGAACCTACCGATGTCATATGTAACTTTATCACAGAAATACTTGGATAACCTCGTGATAAGAAGAAAAATCGCTATGATGCAAATGATGACACGATTGGATATCATTTTGGTGACATGGTACGATTGTAAAATCCGTTTTTGCAAGAGATAATGAACTTTTAATTTTGTTAGGTATTGGCTCCCCAGTGGAACAGCGGTATGTCTGTTGACTTATACTGCTACAAACTGGGTTTCCATATTCTTGGTGGGCAGAGCACAGAGAGCCTTGTGTTTAGCTATGTGCATAATAACAAAACAAACAGTTATTTGCCGAGGAGGAAAAGAATCAATGATGTACTTTACAGAATTATGAAGTAAAGTTGATCTCAGCTAAAGATCATCTACCATAATTAACCTGTTTAATAGTCCAGGGTTCCTGTCGAGACCACTTCTAGATTTCATTAAGGATAGAACCACCAGCGGATTCCTTTGACTGCCTTCCTGCAGTAAATTTTTTCAGTGATAACACAGCAACTGACGATTAAGGATATTCTATCTTTGTACAAAAAAACCATAGAAAAGAAAACAGTTAAAAATTGTTTATAGTTAAGCATAAAACAACACAATGGGCTATCTGTGCTCTGCACACCAAGAGTATCAAAACCCGGTTTCTAGCATTGTAAGTCCGCAGATGTACCGCTTTCCCACCAGGGACCGACAGTTTAAAGACAGTAGATAAATTGATCAAGAAATGTTTGACTGTGTTATCATAATTGTGACTGTACTTTGTTTAGAGGATCTTTTGTTTTGTTTGTTTGTTTTGTTTTTGAATTTCGCACAAAGCTACTCGAGAGCTATCTGTGCTAGCCGTCTCTAATTTAGCAGTGTAAGACTAGAGGGAAGGCAGCTAGTCATCACCACCCACCCCCAACTCTTGGGTTACTCTTTTGCCAACGAATAGTGGGATTGACCATCACATTATAACGCCCCCACGGCAGAGAAGGCGAGCATATTTGGCACGACGGGGATGCGAACCCGCGACCCTCAGATTACGAGTCACACGCCTTAACACGCATTATAGGATGTAATTAATGATTCAATGATTGTAATTCTACTTATGAATATTAATTCTTGCAAATTGCAAGTAGTGACATCATTAATAGTTATATAAACTTTATCTTAATACATTATTGTTTCATTTGTGTAAATATTATTCAAAGGACACCACAATCCAAAAATGGATAGTTATGTAGGCTGTGTTTTTAATATTTTAATTTAGAATGTTTTATTGTTTCTACAGGGAGTTTTTTGCATTATAACGTTGATGCGTAGACATTTTCTAGACTTAAAACCAATCATAATATCACGAAGACACCAGTCAGTTAATGAGTCAGCCAGTTAAACGTTTAGTTAATCAGAGGTAAGGTTAGGTTAGTTCGATACATTTTTATGCTTGTGTCGAAAGAAGATGAAGAAATTCTGTTTCATTTGTGAGTTAGGTCTACAACTTAGTTCATTCAGTTCATAAAACCGTGTTTGTTGAAAACTTTCAGAAAGAAATAAAAGGCTAAATTTTCTTTCATTAAGCCTACTTACTTTGCATTGTTTGTACCGAATAATAAAAAAATAACTCGGTATACCTATGGCTGAAATGTTAGGAATAAAGATTTTCTTTTGTTTCTGTTTCAGTTGAAAATACTCTACGATTTATTTCACGTTCTTTATTTTGCTTTGTTTTGTTTAATCATCGATAAATAGTCTCAGCATATAGAGATGATAGCAATAAGACTACATCAACAACAATATAATGTTACACTCGTCTCACCTATGGCCTCTGATACATAAAAATAATTATTTTAAGTTACTATAAATGTTTTTTTCTGCATTTTATTTTAATTAATTCTCAAAAAGTGTTGAGTTTTTATCACAATTTTTTATGGTTTTCACATGCTTTAAAATTATTTCTTAAATGTATTCCTAGATGGCACTACAACAATAAGAATTAAAATATTGATTAAACGAATTTAATATTACAGATCTACTTATATATTTAGATACGGTTTTAGCAACGAGTAACAAACATTAAAAAAGCGGCAATTTATTTGCAAATGAAAGTAAACTATGGATACTGTCAATACAGGAGTTAATCAAGTTCCGAAGAAAATTATGTACTCAGTTTTTAGAGGTTGCTTCTAGAATATAATATTATGAAAGATAATGTAATAATATTTCTTTAAGTTTGAACCAAACATAGATTAGCCTGGCATACACGCAAATATCCAGTTTACGAATAATTAATTTTATACACCTTTTCAATTACGCAGAATGTTGGCGTAATTTTCCACTATCCCAATTAGCTTTGATGTCTTATAACGCTAAAATTCGGGGTTTAATTCATGTGGATGACACAGTGCAGACAGCCAATTGTACAACAATGCACTTAAAACAAAACAACAGCAAAAGTAAATATTTCAAATATAATATTAAAGTTTATGGTACCACCTTCCCTTCCAGTGGCAAAGCGGTACGTCTTCTGACTTACAAAATTAGCATCCGAGGGGTAAGGGGCACGAAATGTGCTTTCTCAAACATTTTTTCAGTTTTATCAAGGAATACATAATTAAGTGACTATAAGCTCTGGTGCGGTGCTTTGTTTAATTAACGATGATTTTAAAGAAATTACGCTTCTTTGAAAAAAAGAAATCTTCCCACACATTTTTGTAACATTTAGATTCTAAACATAAGGCTATTTAATATTATTTCTCACTATTAAAATTAAAATGCATTTTCAAACGCGTTTATATAAACAAAATTACGTCGTACAAAAAGAGAAAGATTATAATATTCAAACTACTAAAAATATATCTACCTTTTGAGATGCTTTTTACGACGCCCTAGTTTAAACGTCTATCTTTAAACTACTTATTCTATTTCTTGAACATAAACTATGTTTAAACTTATTTTTTCATTTAAATAGGTCCGTTTTCTTCCTTTCATTTTTCTCGAGAAAAGTTAATTTATATGTGATTTTATTATGTATATAAGTTTATGTCTTTCTTTTCAAAAAGGTATTGTGATTAGCATTTCGGGTTGAAGATGAGCAGGTATAAGACTAAAGAATACGAAATAAATAGTGAGCACTGTGGACATGTAAAGAAAGCTACAGTTAATCCTGCCCAAACGTTGACGGTAGGTGGTGATGACCAGCTCCCTTCCCTCTTAATTAGGGATGGCTAGGGCAGATAGCCCTCGAGTAGCTTTGCGTGAAATTCTAAACAAACCAAATCATAAACGTTATCTAATTATTGGCTGTAAAAATCTACCAGTGTTACAAATTGGATAAAAATCTATGAATGTTAACAGTGTTTTTTTTTTGTCAAATAAAATTTTCCTACAGTAGGTGCGAAGAAGAAATTAAAAAGGAAGAGATTTAATTGGAGATCGTTTTGTGTATGATGGATTACATATGATGAACTAGTCGCGATAAATTTAAAAAAAAACATTTGAATGAACAATTCGAGTCATCCCTACATAGGCAATGTTATCACCTGATAGATATTTTCAGAAAGAAAGTTTTTCTTTTTTATATTGTTGTATACTTGTTTTATTAAGATATCCAACGTAGACTCATAGACGCAATTTTGCTTAGTTTAAGAAAATATCCTCCATTTTTAAATGAATGTGAATTTTTTGAAGAGCTTCAATCTTTAGTGTTATTGGTTTGTGTTGAATTTCGAGCAAAGTAACACGAGGGCTATCTGCGCTAGCCGTCCCTTATTTAGTAGTGTAAGACTAAAGGGAAGGCATCTAGTCATTACCATCCACTGCCAACTCTTGAGCTACTCTTTTTACCAACAAATAATTGGATTGATCGAAACAGTATATAAAATGTTTCATTGAGTAAAGTCAATATTTTCATATTTAATACATTTTAAGAAAGTATACATTTTTTTAAATGTGCTTTTATATAAATTAAAGCTAAAATAAAAATGATAATAAAACAAGTGTTTGTGGTTAAAGGAGCAAACCTCTTGAAGAAATTACTACGAACGAAAGTACTGTGCATTTCTTATGGATTTTCAATCTTCATTAAAACTGCAGGAACTTTGACATAATGGCTTGTGTCAGAACAATTAATGCTGAAGCTGGTATGTCAATGAATAATTAAGCACAATTAATAACAAATAACACATTGTGTTATTAAGCACAAAAGGTTATCTGTATTCTTCCTACAAGAAGTATCGAAGCCCGGTTTCAAGCGGTTGATTGTTTATTTGTTTTTGAATTTCTCGAGATATACATGCGCTAGCCGTCCCTAATTCAGAAGTGTAAGAATAGAGGGAAGACAGATAGTCATCACCATCCACCGCCAACTCTTGGGCTACTCTTTTAGCGACGAATAGTGGGAATGATTGCAAATTAACGTCCCCACGGCTGAAAGGGCGAGCATGTTTGGGAATGCGAACCCTCAGATTACAAGTCACACGACTTAACACGCTTGGCCATGCCGGGCCTAAAATGTTTAGGCCCAAGGTGAGGCTCGAACTCATAACCTCGGCATATCCTACAAGTACTGTCTTAAATGTACCGTGCGCTAACCAGTTGCGCCACTGGGGATATACTTCTTATGTATCTCTCTTTGATTTCTTTATTTTAATGAAAGCAAGAGTAACTTTTTCCTGCTTTGTTGAACAGTTCTGTTCCTTATGTCTTAAATTTTGACATACATCTGTCACCAACAACCGATATTGAATCATATTCTTCTTGCATGGAATCTTTTGACGTATAGGGACAATGATATTATCATCTTAAATACGCAAGCGTATTTATAGAAAAGTACAAAATATGTATACAAGAGCCAAAGTTATAACGTGTTTAAGCAGTTGTCACTTGTCAAACCAATGATGTTCTTATGGAAGAAATAACAATGTAGCAGTTACTTATTACATATTTAAAATGACGGGAGAAACATTCGCATTTGGATATAGCCATATGACGTGGTTGTTGAGGACAGATGATACTGTGAGGTTTAGGGCCTTCTTCAACAACTGGGTGATAAACCAGATGCCATTATTTTTTTACAAATGGGTACCGAACAATTTATAAAATAATGAATTATTTGAAATAACGTCACAAATGTGCGTTAGGTGGTGGAAACAATAGACGACAGTATAGAAATATTGATTCGGTGCTTAACAACCTGTAAATTCGTTTTATTATTAATTACATGAGAATTGTAAGTAGTCTTTGGAACGGCCTGTTCTCATTGAAAAGATGAGAGGTGACGTTGTTGTCGCACAATTTCCGTTTGAAGCGATAAGACAATAAAAAGATTCCAACTAATTGTACCAGGTGGTTAGGGTGCTCATCGGTCAATCCCAATGATTTTTTTAAAAGAAAAATAGCCCCAGAGTTGGCGGTGGATGATGATAACTAGGTGCCTTTTGTCTAGTCTTTTACTGCCGAATTATGGACGATGAGGGTAAAGAACCAATGTGTAGATTTTTGCTAAATTCAAACCAAAATAGTTCAATTCCAACAGACTAGAATCCAAAGGTTTAGCAAGAAAAAAAAAGTTTGGGACAGGTGTTGTGACTTTATACAGTCGTATGAATAATACCTGCCATCACTAAGAAAAAAATGTGTATTAATACGAAGAATGCAGTTCCATGTTAACATTTATCTGACGAGTGACTGTATATATAATGTACAAATTAATAGAGAAAGGGGCAATCTCTTTCGAGCAGAGCCTTGACATAGCTTGATGATGAGGACGTTCGACCCACAATCTGCGGGTCGCGGATTTGAGTTCTTGTTATCTAACGTGCTCACTCTTTCAGGCATGGGCGTTATAATGTGACGATCAATACCACTATTCGTTTGTAAAAAAATAGCCCAAGAGATGGCGATGGATAGTGATGACTAACTGCCTCCCTTAGAGATAGATGTGTCCTCTTGTAACTTTGTGTAAAATTTCAGAACTCAAACCTCTTTCGCGCAAAGTTATAATCCAGTCGTATATGTAAAGTAAGTTGTGTAGTTCCCGTATTCATCATGACGGTCAGAGTAAGTTACCTACACTAGGCTAGTTTAGGATGTGTTGTGGAGATGCACGAGATGCGACGTTGGGAAAACGTCACACCAAGCTACTTGTTACTGGGTCTCAAATGATATTTGGTTTACAATATTAGTTTCCGTGCATGAAGGCATTTAGGATGGTACTTCTATTAAATCAAACAGTGTCCGAAAGAAAAATACGAACACTTAGCGTTTTATGAAGTGTCACATTTGTATTAACTAATTATATTGATTTAACATTCATGGGTTAAGGTGAACTGGATTAATGTTAATAATGAGATTCAAATTTCGAACTACCAAACAAAAGGTTGGCAACCGGTCGGAATACCCACCGCCAACTTTTGAGCTACTTTTTACCAACGAATAATGGGGTGGACTATTACTCTATAACGCTTATCTGGCTGAAATGGCGGGTCACGTTTCAATCCCATAATTTAGAGATTGCAGAATGAGCACTGTAACCGCCTGGTCATTCCAGTTCCTCACCTATCTTATTAAGAATCTGCTTCGTTTGAAGTACGAACCAGCCAAAGGATATTTGAAATTCGTAAGCAACGCTAATGACAAACCCACTCTTTATTTAAACAGTAGCTTAATTATTTGTTTATCTAAAATTTCACGCAAAACCACACGAGGACTATCTGCGCTAGTCTTCCTTATTTACTAATATGTGGGAAAGAGGTATCTCTTAAGGATTTGCAAGGCTAAATCTGATTCCTCTCAGTGGACACAGCATATAACCGAATGTGGTTTTGCTGTGAAAACACACACGAATCTTCAGTAACATAGTTTTTGTTGTTAATGAATTATTAAACTGGAAAGTTGATGCGTAGTAATTTGAAGTAGTTAAACGTCCAGAGAACATTTCTAGAAGAAAAATTACTAAAACTTTCCAGCGAGAATATTAATCACAGATTTAATATTCACTATTAATAAAAAGATTTATTCTCTTATTTGCACAATTGTGAAACACGCTCTACTATTGTGTGAAAATAATAAAAGTAGTTAAATGTACCGTATGTTTTGCAACAGCTGCTGGCCTATAATTTTTTTCATTTGTTTTCATGACTGTTGCACGTTCAATAGCTGTTGAACGAACTGCTTTGTCCGTGCTCTTGGGAATGGAAATATTTATATAAAAATCGCCCCCCAGTGGCTCAGCGGTATGTCTGCGGACTTACACGCTAAAATCCGGGTTTCGATACCCGTGGTGGGCAGAGCACAGATAGCCCATCGTGTAGCTTTGTGCTTAATTCAAAACAACATATAAAAATCTAATAGCTCAGCATTTGTGAACTGACGTAGCTACTGTTCCTGGTACTAAGACAAATGCATACCTTTGATTTGCTTAAATCACCCTACTCCAGTTCGTAATAGTTTGAAATTGAAAATGTGTTTTATAATATATCATCAGTCTAAACAGTTTACACTTTAGGATGCTTCATGTACAACTAACTGCACGTGGTAGAGTCACGACAGAACGTTTGTTTTGTTTGTTTTCGAATTTCGCACAAAGCTACTCGAGGGCTATCTGTGCTAGCCGTCCCTAATTTAACAGATTAGAAGGAAGGCAACTAGTCATCACCACCTACCGCCAAAATTGGGATTGACCGTAACATTATAACGCCCCACGGCTGAAAAGGTGAGCACGTTTGGCGCGACGGGGAGGCGAAACCGCTACTCTCAGATTACGAGTCGTACGCCTTAACACGCTTGGCCATGCCGGGCCTCGAGAGAACGCTCAATAATCTCTGTTTACTTGGTTTCGTACTCGATAGAAAGTCAAAAGTGGTTTAGAAAATGGTTCATACATTATTTATTTGCATTCACTGTACGTAGAACTTTATTCTAAAGGAGATGTTGTAGTTGTAGCTCACATACGTTGTTTTTTTAATTTGCTTATTCGAAAACAAAATTTTTTACATGAAACTTGCCCGCTACAGAAAAGACTGGAGTAATATATAATAATAGTTAGATTTAGAAGATTTTTGTTGTTGTTGTCGTCAACCAAGGTAGTACAATGCAAGCGTAGGCATTTTAGATATATCTGATTTGAGTTTTCATTTATTATTTATTTTTCACAAGTGCTGAATTTGAAACAACTGAAGCCTAATGATATGATTATTAAGACGAGTTCTTATGTTGTCCCAAATTTTTACCATTAAATTATTCAAAGCAAATACTTTGTTCAGACACCATCCAATTTTTATATCCCTAAAAATTAAAATAATGTTTTAAATAAGTTATTTCAAGTCATTTGATAGTTAACTTTCCAAACAACCAAATATAGCAGGTAAAATAAAATGAGATAACTAAATAAATGCGTTGTTATTTTAGCTATTATAATCAATAGAACTCATCACGATTTTTAAACTTGGAATCCTTATATAAATATTTGTATGTCAATGGTATATTGGAGACCGGGATCATAATGGACTTGAACTCTTTAAGTCTTTCCCTGTCACGATGTGTTGATTTTCCCCAATTCTTTATTCGATTTGAAACGCATCTGGAAAGACCGAATATCTCCAATGCCTTTTGGAAGCCAGTGATGCTTATATGTTGGTTTTTGAATTTCACGTAAAGCTACACCTGGGTTTTCTGCGCTAGCCGTAATTAATTTAGCAGTAAAAGACTAGAGGAAAGGCAGCTAGTTATCACCAGCCATTGCCAACTTCTGGGTTACGTTTATGCAAACAGTTACAAGAGCGAGCATGTTTGGTGTGACTGGGATTCGAATCCGTGAGTCAAGCGTACTAACCATCTAACCATGCCGGGCTGCCAGTGACACAAACACATTTCTTCAAAACTATTCTTCTGTTGGGACAGCGGTAAATTTTTGGATTTTCAATTCTAAAATCAGGGGTTCAATTATTCTCTGTGGACATAAGAAATAGCCCGATATGGCTTTGATAAAAGAAAACACACAAACACCTTCAAAGTTAAATAGCCTACGCCCTGCGGGAAAATAGGTTCAGTTCTCGATCTGTGGAGCGCGAGATCGAATGCTGTCAACGAACATGCTCGACCTTTTAGTCGTGGAAGTCGTTATAATGTGGTAACCAATCTAACTTTTCATTAGTAAAAAAATAGCTCAAGATTTGGAGGTGGATGGTGTCACTTCTAAATTAGGGACGACTAGCAGAGACAGCCTTCGAATTTCCCTGTACGAGTCCCTCGGTGGAACAGCGGTGACTCTTCTAATTTACAATGCTAAAATCAGGCGTTCGATTATTCATCAATGAACACAACAGATAGCCAAATATGGCTTTGCTATAAGAAAACACACCATACAGATACACAGTTTTGCACGAAATTCTAAATACAGACATATCAAAGTAAAATATTTTGTGGTTCTTTACAATTCGTACAACTTTAAAATTTGATTCTTAGTTTTCACGATTTAACTTTAATTAGTTTTATACTTTCATTGCATTGCTTTACATAATACGTTTGAGAAAAACATTTTTATTATATTAGAAAAACAACAATCACAACCAGTAAAGTACCTCAAACACAAAAACTAAAGAAACTGGAAAAAACCGATCGTTACATTTGGGTTTGCGATTTCTGATTAAGCAAATATACTGCCCTCAAATAAAGCAATACCATTTCCTGTATCAGTATTTTATTATAGAAGTAAACAGAAAATACAATTTCATAATGTATGATATAAGTATTTCATGTCCTATCAGTACATTTGACATCCCATGCTTTATTGAGTCCCAGGTCCACGTGTGAATGCACATAAACTACTGTGTATGTCACTGTTTGGTTTTCAATCGGTACGAATGTAGTTGTTAGTGTTACGTTTTGTAGAGCAATGCATTATTAAGGTCACAGGTCTCACTTTTCTTCCAAACTGATAGCAATAAAACTCCTTTCTATACCTCAATGTTATAAAAGAGAAGAAAAGCCGACTAAGAAAGAGCTGCTAAAACAGCGTAATAACAATATAAAAAAATGGATCGCAAAAATTTATTATCGCCTTTTGGTGTAAAGCTATGCAATGTACTTTCTTCATTGAAATGCTTTCATAGCTAGAAAGAGTATTTTTGGTAATGAATTCTTTCTCAATAATATTAGGCCCGGCATGGCCAAGCGTGTTAAGGCGTGCGACTCGTAAACTGAGGGTCGCAGATTCGCATTCCCGTCGTGCCAAACATGCTCGCCCTTTCAGCCGTGGGGGCGTTATAATTTTACGGTCAATCCGACTATTCGTTGGTAAGAGTAGCCCAAGAGTTGGCGGTGGGTGGTGATGACTAGTTGCCTTCCCTCTAGTCTTACACTGCTAAATTAGGGACAGCTAGCACAGATAGCACTCGAGTAGCTTTGTGCGAAATTCAAAAACAAACAAACGCAATAATATTTAAAAAATGATATTAAAATAAAAATGAAGAAATAAACAGCCACAGCATACAATACAAATATCAAAAAATCATATATCCGTTGGATTTCTAATGTGTGGTTCTGGAAGAAAGTTTTGAATAATTTCAATGCAATCTTTCTCACCAAGGTCGTTGCCAAAATTTCGGGGTGGGAGATATGCTTTAAAAATGCTCACCCTCATAAAAAACCTGGCCACCGAGCCCTTAAAGTAGGAAAACAAACAAACATAAATACAAAACAAAAATAAATGTACTTACGGAAGACGGTCTTTCTTCTGAAGCTTCCACTGATTTCTATGAAACACTTGTTGTTTTCTCGAAGTAAGCACAAAGCTACACAATGGGCTATCTGTGCATTGCCCACCACTGGTATCGAAACCCGGTTTTTACGTTGTAAGTTCACACACATACCGCTAAGCCACTGGGAGGCCTATGAAACAGAATAAAAATCTATTGCAGACCAAGAAAACACGACAGGACCCTGACATGGCCAGGTGGGTTAAGGCATTCGACTCGTCATTCGAGGGTCGCGGGTTCGTATCCCCGTCGCAGCAAACATGCTCGCCCTTTCAGCCGTGGAGGCGTTATAATATTACAATGAATCCCACTATTCACTAATAAAAGAGTAGCCCAAGAGTTGGCGGTGGGTGGTGACGACTAGTTCTCTTCCCTCTAATCTTACACTACTAACGCAGATAGGCTTCTTGTAGCTTTGCACGAAATAAAAAAAACAAAAAACATTATATAAACATTATATATGGAGCTACAATACTGTTATTCACAAGATCGCGCCCTACGTAAGTCACTGTTAGTCATTACACTCTAAAAATAAGAGAGATACTGTCTTAAAATATCATCTGAACCGCCTTTAAAAAAAACTGATGGTGCCTTCACGTTTTATGTTCAAGTTTGTACAACACTTTCCCACGAAAAAGACGACGTGATATCATAGATGATTGACATAGAACGCTAGGTTACCAGAGCGAAAGGAACTTAGCCATTTTCCTGAACAAAATTCGACATCAAAATGAAAATGTTTCAGATGAAATTTAAGAGTTTTTGAATTTCTGACCAAATATGTCGTTGAAGGCAAGAATGCCCAACTGATAAAACAATGCATTGTGATTAAAATTGTCTGAGCATAATGTTGAATTAGTCATTCTCAGAACTAAATACTTATATTTAGTTCTTACCTCTGTTAACAGAAGTTAATATTAAGCAATTATTAATTTCTAAATAGAAGACGTAGAAATAAGAATTATTGACGAAAAACATCAACAAACTAAGTGGCGAATTTTGCTTTAAATTACTGAGTATTCTAGACTTTCTGCTGTCTTTTGTCTGACGTTAAGTTATTATCAAGAGAGTTATTTATGAACGTAGCTAACTCCGGGTTAATTTTATTTCTTTTAAATTACCGTCTTATGCATTCAGACTGACAGCAGTCTTATAAGTATATTAAGCACATAAAAGACGGCCTTTTTTTGTCGAAAGTACAAGACTTTACTACTTTATTCATGTAAATATCTTCTTAAGAATATTTTTTCTACTTCCATTTCGTTAACTTGTTTGTCTTTTCAATCTTCATTGGTTATTGGCTACTCTGAAACATTTACAGTGTGTTAACCCTGATGTAACCCTTTAAATTTAACATAGGTTTCTTTATTCGTGTTGCAAATTTTTGTATTAAAAATGAATTCTCGCAGGATTTTATTTTTAGATTATAAAAATTTCGTTTCAAAGTTAATTTCATTTAGCACCGATAGAAAAGTGCCTTTTGTTGTTAAATAGTATTCAGTACGACATTTAATACTATATCATCAAGAATTTTAAATGTACTCTTGTTTAATCCCTCAGTTTGATAAACCGGTTTTATAACAATATTTTGTTATATTGAGCAGTGTATTAAACTGTCAAGATATCACACTGCATTTCTTGTATGCATACAAACAATATTTCAAATATATTTTTGATTGGATTAGTTCGGGCTACATCACGATTTTGTTGTTTTTAGTTAAGCACAAAGCTACATAATGGGCTATCTGTGATCTGCCCACCACGGGTATCGAAACACGGATTTTAGCGTGTAAGTCCGCAGATATACCGTTGAACCACTGGGGGCTGTGTGAGGAAACCTGGTATTGATGAGATGTCTCATGGTCATTGACAGTTGGCATACAGACCAAAATTACATTTTAAATGCTCTTTTTACGTCTGTAATTCGAAAATATGTAAAAGTCTAAATTAAAGAAATGAGGAGAATAAGACATATAAAGTGAATTGAATTAATACGAGGGACAATTGCATATCCCCCCCAAAAAAGGCGACGAGAAAAAAATATATATATTTTGTATTTCGCGCAAAGCAACATGAGTGCTATCTGCGCTAGATGTTCCTAATTTAGTCGTGTAAGACTAGAGAGAAGGCAGCTTCATGATGACGAGAAAACCCACTTGTAGAGAAAATTATACAAGTAAAAACGGCTGGTATGGATAGAGAAAGTACTATGTAGAGAACCGAACAACGTTTCGTTATTGGGTCATCGTCAGGTTTACAAAGAAAGAAAGAGGTAACTGACCAATAGCTAGCCACATATTTGAAGGGGTTGTGTAACTGAGTGTAGGAATATAGAGGGAGTGTTTAGATGTTTGATTATATTTATTAATATATGTATAAATGTGTTCCTTTATATTGGTTTATTTTGGGCTTGAGTTGTTGTATAAGTAAGACTTCTTTAATTTTGCGTTTGTTTATGTTTGCTTCTTTATTTAGTATTTGGGTGTTTTCTATGGTTATGTTGCGTTTATTTGATATGCAATGTTCGAAAACGTGTGAAGGTTACTTTTGTGTTCTTTTAATCTGGTTTCCATTTTTTTGCTTGTTTCTCCAATATAAAAGTCGTGGCAATTATCACATTGTGTTTTATAAATAATGTTGGTGTGGTGTTTGTCAGTGTAGTTCTTACACAGTATAGACCTAAGTTTTGTGCCTGGTTTTTGAATAAATTTGGTATTAACCAGAATGTGATATTTTATCAATAGTTTTTGCCAAATGTTGGAAATACATGGTATGCAGCAGTATTTGATTTCGTGATTTTTTGATTTGTGAGATATATTTACTTTTGTTGGTTGATTTTGCTTTTTGTATAGGTATGTGCGTATAATATTTTTTTTTACGGTTTGTAGAAGAACCTTATTGATATTGATGAAGTATTGTTTTATTTTGTTTAATTCGTCGTTTATTTTATATAGTGAGCATAGTTCTAGGCTGTGTTTATTTCGTTTCTTAGTATGCTGAGTTTTTGTTTTGATTCATGTGATGAGTCCTATGGGTGATTTTTCGGTGGATTTCTGTTTTGAATTGTGTGTCGGTTCTTATAATTTTGAGGTTAAGAAATGATATTTGATTGCTTTCTTCCTGTTCACATGTGAAGTTAATGTTGGGATGTATAGAGTTAATGTGAGTAAAAAAATTAAGTGTGTGTTCTGTAGATGTGAATCCCGCAATCGTGTCATCTACATATTTGCACCAGTATAGTGGTGGATCTAAAGCTGTGTTAATTGCTTGTGTTTCAACTTGTGTCAAAAAAATATTGGCTAGAACTGGTGATACTGGATTGCCCATGCTTAAGCCATTTGCTTGTATATAGTTGTGACTGTTGAACATGAAGTTTGTCTTCATCGTGGTGAATTCTATGAGGGTTGCTGATTGGTTGCTGGAAATGTCTATTGATGGGTTAAAGACACGGATATAGAGTTCTAAGGATATCTTTCAGGCTTCAGCGGTTGGGACTTTTCTAAAGAGAGATATTACTCAAGTACACAACCGTTTTCAAACATGTGGTCAGCTATCGGTCGGTTACCTCTTTCTTTCTTTGTGAACCTGACGATGACCGAAGGTCGAAACGTTGTTCGTTCCTCTGCATAGTGCTTTCTCTACTCACATCTGTTGTTTTTACTTATATAAAGAAAGGAAGCTTGTCATCACCAGCCACCGTCAACTCTTGGGCTGCTCCTTTACTAATGAATAGTGGGATTGACCGCAACATTATAACGTTCTCATCGCTAAAAGGGCAAACATGTGTGGTGTGACGAGGATTCTAACCCGGGACCCACGGATTACGAGTCACGTGCCTTAACCGCCTGGCCATGCCGGTCCATAAAATTAGCCCCCCTCAGTGGCTCAGCGGTATGTCTGAGGACTTACACGCAAAAATCCGGGTTTCGATACCCGTGGTGGGCAGAGCACAGATAGCCCATTGTGTATCTTTGTGCTTAATTCAAAACTACAACAAACAACAACAACAACATCCATAAAATTAATTTGTAGCCAATGCAGAAAAATACGAGTTGTTTTCGAATGTACCCGCGGTACACGAAACACAGATAGCTTATTTTTTAGCTTTGTGCTTAACTATGAACATCTTTCGAGTGTCCTTCTAGTCCTGAAGGGTAAAAAACGTATTAAAACAAGTATAATTTCGTACTAGAAATTCCCAAGGTTGATAAAGTATTAAAGCAAATATAATTTCCTACTATAAACATCCAAGGCTGGTAAAATATCAAAATAAATATTATGAAATAAGTATGTGCTTACTTATAACAAGGCTACATCGGACTATCAACTAAGTCCATCGATGGGAATCGAACCTCTGATTTTAGCATTATAAATTCGTTGACTTACCGCGGTACCAGCAAGGGACCTCTGGAGCAAGAAATCAACAAAGCTAGTAATAAAATTACTACAGTAATCACTATCGCATTTGAGACCCTCATGCCATTTGTTAGTGCCTGATATTCTCATGTTTTGGAATTTCTAAGATTATATATATATTTACTATATACCCCAATAAAATAAACAGGAAACATTGGATTAATGCAACTCAAGCAATTCCAAAAAAAGTTGAAAGATTTTTCATCTTACTAACAGTATCCGTACAATTTTTGAGTCCCAAGTCGACTTCCTACCCCCTCCAATACCTGTTGAAGAATCCACAAGTGATTGCGGCCCAATGTTCCTTGATGGAATCGTGTGGTGAATGAATGAATAAACGGAAATCAATTTCACATGAGGATACATGTAATAAAAAGAAGGGAGAAATGTTTCTGACCGAACATTTTTTAGGCATAAAAACTTTAAACTTTAATTGGATATTCAAACATTGAAGAAGTATATAAAAGATTTTCAAACAAATCTAAAAATGAGACCATACCGATGCATCTAATATAATGTAGTCCAGGGCCAATTCTTCAGCCTAAGAAACGATTCATATTTGATAATTTAAACTTTACCCTCATCGCTTTAAATATGTAATCGAAGATGCATAATGGTTACCTGGCATCTTACAACATAAACAAAAACTAATGCTCTGTCTTGTAGAAGATCTTGGTAAAGTTATGAAGCAAGAGTAAAAGATATTTTTTGCTCTCTATATTAATCACAATTACTTCAAAATAGTTATTTACCATGATTAATGCTTTAAGTACACGCTATATAAATACCCTGTGTACTGTCATACAATTTCACTTCCAAATAAGCAAGATCAATGCCACTAATGGTAAACGATTCTACCACGAAGCGACCACGAGATAAATTTAGGATACGGCGTATCCTATTTCGCGCAGTTCATTATAATTCTGGATCGATATTTAGATTGCAACCTGGGAGGATGATGTGCTATTTAGATCTTTTTTACTCTCTTTTACTGTTTGTTAAACTACTGTCAAATGCTATTGAAAATTGCACATAAACAGTGTTAGATAATTTGTTTTTTTTTCTATAGCAAAGACACATCGGTTTTTCTGCTCAGCCCACTGATGGGAATCGAACCTTGATTTTAACGTTGTAAATCCAGAGACATACCGCTGTACTAGCGCTGTACGTGTGCTAGAAAATTCATGATTTTACCAATGTCTATATTCCTTTTCTGAGATCCAGGATCCATGAATGTAGTACATAGCATTTAGTGCTGTCGTGACGACTTCGCTTCATTTGGTTGTGTAAGACACTTCTCAAGCATTTAATTTGTAATTTGAAAACGTTTTTAACAAATTGTCATATTAAGTTCGCATTTGACATAAAAATCTTGCATTGGAGTTTCCCATTTTCTATTTTATCACATTAAGTGCACCTTTGATATAAATACTTTGTGATGGAGAGCCATGTTTATTATTTTAAAACCGTACTAAACGAAAAAAAATATTTACGATAAAAATCGCTTTAAAACGAAAACGTGCTATTATAAAACATGTTAAACGTGGTATGCAGGCATATGTTGTTGTTTTTTGAGTGTATTAAGTTTAAAACAAGAAATTATATTTAATTGGGTCAGCAATATCTTATATCATTAATTAGTCTAAATTAATGTTTACAGTATTTGTGTATTAAAGTGTCTATACATTTAACTGAAAATTTTTACGCATTGAAATTTGTATTCTTAATAATAACAAGCAAGAAATCTTTGTATAGTTCATAGACTTTATAAAATATGAGAGGATTTTTTGTTGTTGTTGTTTTGAATTAAGCACAAAGCTACACAATGGGCTATCTGTGCTCTGCCCTCCACGAGTATTGAAACCCGGATTTTAGCGTGTAAGTCCGCAGACATACCGCTGAGCCACTGGGGGGCGTATGAGAGGAAAATACGGAATCTATAGAAATACTGCGCTTGTATTTGTTCGTTCGGATATTTGCTTGGAAATTCCTTGAACAAACGCTCAATAAATTTCCAAAATCAAGCGTTTGATTCCCCTCGGTGGGCTCAGTAGGTAGCCTGCCGTGCCTTTGACCCACGCGCAACAAATCTGCTACACGATAGCACAACGCCGTTGTCATCACGAAACAAATGGCTTGATTTTACTTTTACTTGCAAAGCACATCACATAAACAACACTTAACCAGCATGTAATTTCCTTAAACATTAACATTATACTAAATACAATTGCTATAAAATGTCTTTTAACTACTTTTTTTGCTTTACCACGGGTTTTATTCTTCGTTTTAATTTGTTTCTTTGTTTCAACCCGTAAAAACCATATCATGCACTCAACACTCAGGACAGTTTCACACTCTGTACACTATTATAGACATTACTAGTGTGCTTTAACGTTCACTTCATGTGTAGGTTTATTAATTAAAGTAACGTACGTGTAATTTTATCGAATAATATTTTATTTAAGTGAGTTCGTTTATCTAGCCGCGTAAAAGCTTTTCAAATGGAACATAATTTATTGGTTTTACACGCAGTATCTGCAAGTAGGTGTCGCTTAAATTCTGTGCAAAAAAATGGTAAAAAATGGCAAAATATGCATTGTTTGTTTTTGAATTTCGCGCAAAGCTACACGTGAGCTATCTCTGTTAGCCGTCCCTAATGTAACAGTGTAAAACTAGAGGGAAGGCAACTAGTCATTACCACCCACCGCCAACTCTTGGGCTACTCTTTTTACCAACGAATAGTGAGTGGGATTAACCGTCACATTATAATGCCCCCACGGCTGAAGGGGCGAACATGTTTGGTTTGACCGGGATTCGAACCTGCGACCCTCATATTACGAGTCGAACGCCTTAACTCATTTGGCCATGCCAGGCAAATTGAAGAGAAAGACGTGGAAACTACCGCAATGTTTTTTGTAGCGCAGCTAGTGCACAATAATAAGGTTCGGTACAATGTATGATTTAGCGTCCAAACCTTATGAGTGCTTTTCAAACGTAATGAGTAAAGCATCGAGAGTTGATTATGAAATGGTAAAATGCTTTTTTAATTTTACTTAGCTATTACGCATCACCCTCAGTGGGACAACTACAACGTTATGTGATCTTTTTTAGGTTTTCACGGATGCATATGTGTGCATCCCAGGGAATATTAGAAAGAAAAACAACTTCTGAAACATCTCTTTCAAAAGTGTGTTAGCTGTCACGTTAAAACAATACTATCGAGTGAAAGTTGATTCTGAACCGTACGGCTGTATTGTAAAAGCAAGTTTTATTCACATTGTCATCTAAGTTCTCGATCGTTCATCATAGAACGACCAAAGGTCAGCTATGATATCATACAGAATAATTTACATAGCGTGGTTAACTTTAACTCTATAACAGCTAACCGGATGGAAGAGAAGACGAGGTTACGATGCATTAAAAATAAACTTGCTACCAAGAAAACGTTAATAGGTATATAACAAAAAACGTTTGAGGAATGTCTTTGAATCCTAAAGACAACTGCAAAAAAAAGAAAGAAAAGGTAAAGTTGTATTATTTGTAGTTAAACTGCACAATGGGCTATCTGTGTTCTGACTACTACGAGAATCGAAACTCAGTTTCTAGAGTTGTGAGACCGCAGATATACCGCGGGTGCCATATGAGGGAATAGTTTTATTAAAATATTTTCTTGATACACAGTTTATGCAGTGTATATTATATATATATGTACACACACAAACACGAAAGAAAATAAATCTGAAGCGTTTTGTTTATTTTTTGAATTAAGCACAAAGCTACACAATGGGCTATCTGTGCTCTGCCCACCACGGGTATCGAAACCCGGATTTTAGCGTGTAAGTCCGCAGACATACCGCTGAGCCACTGGGGGGCAATCTCAAGCGAAATTGGTTTGAATTTCGCTCACAGCTACTCGAGGGCTATCTGCGCTAGCCGTCCCTAATTTAGCAATGTAAGACTAGAGTGAAGGCAGTTAGTCATCACCACCCTACCGCCAACTCTTGGGCTACTCTTTTACCAACGAATAACGGGATTGACCGCAAACATTATAACGCCCCCACAGCTAAAAGGGCGAGCATGTTTGGTGCGATGGGGATGCGAACTCGCGACTCCCAGATTAGGAGTCACACGCCTTAACCCACCTGGTTATGCTGGGCCATATTAAATTTCATAATTAGGTTATGTTGTTAGACAGTTATAAAAATATACTTCTTGTATTATGTCATTAAGCAAATACATGTACAAGTGAAACTTGGAGCCCGTGTTATGTTATTAAAAAATTACAAGAAAAAATGTAGCTCTCGCGTTAATAAAAAGTTATGGGGTCATGGGTATGTTAGTCGATTATCATGAGAAGGTGAAGGGTGATGTTGACTAATTGTTTTCTCTCTAGGATATCTGTTCAAAATTAGGAATGGTTAGTGTAGATAGCCCTCGAATAAAAATGTATTCTCAAAACGGCTGGTTTTGACCTTCTTAGGTCATCTTCAGGTCAACAAAAAGAGTTTGCAACTGACCTTTGCTAGGCACGTTTTAGGGACGAAAGTATAAACGGGTACGGGACTGTAGGGGGAGATGTAGTTAGATGTTAGGTTATTTATTAGTAAAGGTATAAAGGTGTTTCTTTTATTAGTCTTGTTTTGTTTTGAGTTGTATAAGTTGGGCTTCTTTGATTTTGTGTTTGTTTATATTTGTTTCCCACATAGTATCTGGATGTTTTCTATGGTTATGATGGGTTTATTTGATTTGCAGTGTTCAAAAACGTTTCAATGTGTTTTTTTTCTTTGGATCCAGTTTCCATTTTTCCTCTTGTTTCTTCCGTACAGAAGTCGTGGCAGTTGTTGGATTGTATTTTATAAATTATGTTGGTGTTGTGTTTGTTAGTGTCGTTTTTATATGGTGTAGACTTTTGTTTTATAACTGGTTTTTGAGCAAATTTGATGTTTACTGGAATGTGGTGTTTTGTTACAAGATTTTTCCAAATGTTGGTTATTTTTTAACTGATGTCGGGAGCATCAGCAATATAAGGTTTTGTAGTTTGTTGTATTTTGGGGTTTATTGTTGTTTATTTGTCGTTGGTCTAGGTGGGTGTGTAATTTTTCCACGGTTTTTTGAGGAAATTTGTTGATGTTGATGAAGAGTTGTTTTATTTTGTTGATTTCATCGTTAATTTTATCGGATGAACGTAGTTTTGTGATTGTGTTTATTTGGTTTCCTAATATGTTGAATTTTTGTTTTGTTTCATGTGCTAAGTTCCAGGAAATGTTTTATCCAATATGGGTGATTTTTCTGTGAATTTCTGTTTTGAATTATGTATCGCTTCAGCCTTACACCCACTACTATGCTCGTAAGAATACAGTGTATGTTGGCGATACAATTGCTGGATTCATATCTACAGAACACACGCTTAGTTTTTTCAACCACCTTGACTCTATACATCTCAACAGTAAGTTCACCTTTGAACAGGAAAAAAAACACAACTAACCAAATACCATTTCTCAACCTTAGGATCACAAGAACCGATCTATCCTGATGATGACCTAAGAAGGCCGAATCGTTTTTCTCTACTTTATTTGAATAAAAGTTTTGATACCCATACCATCCGTCTTGAGATGCAAAGTTATCATCACCCCCTGAAGACATCTTTCTTACAGAAATTGGGTGTTTCTTTAAAAAGCTCAAGTACGAGGTGAGGACTTATGAGTCAATTATAGATGAACACTAGATGACTGTGGCATGTCTAATATTCAATGCTTTGTACACTGAACAATCGGTGTCCTTATGGAGCCAACCTCTATAATTATATTATGTCACGTGAAAAAGAAACGTCACAAAAGAGATAATAAAAACACTCTGCAAATGTAAAATCATGTAAGGATAGCAATGCCAGAATGAACGTAAACAAAAATGTAAGTATGATACAGCAATACATAGATCATCCCTACATGACTTTTAATATTAAAATTTAATGTTACACTGTTAAATGCACACTTGACTCTATTCTTACTGCAGTTTAACGTTATATGTTTTTGATTGTTGGTATGTAGTTCGTTTGTCACAATTGTCTGGGTAGGCATAAATGTTCTGTAGCTAAGAGCCTAGGACTTACATACAAAGATATCAAAGTTGACTCCAAACATGTCTTGATTGCTACAGATTCTTGTTACTAGGTCAGCTCAATTATATTCATGCATTTCACAGTTCAACATTAAATTTTAATACTGCAAATCATGCAGATCTGTCCATACATATATATGTATGGCTGTATAATCCCTATCTTATTTGCATTATTTTTGGTACTGCCACCATGCTTACATCATTTTACATGTATAATGTTTCTTATTACGTACGAGATAATGAATCACACATATTTTTATATTTAAAAATTTAGGAAGCACGTTAGAACTACAAAACAACATAAAACGAATAAAAGTAACTAAAAAGCACGTCTTATATACCTGTTTCATCATACAACTTTTAAGATAAATAACCACAAGGAGAAAAGTGTAGGCTAAAGTAACCAGGATGTTAATTTCTTCTATAGTTAAGCCAGATAGGCGGCTTGATGCCAAAGACGAGGGAATCCCAGTTTATTAAATGGAATATTTTTGTTTCTCTATGAGGAAATCTAGAACAGAACGATGTTTTTCATTTTTCTCCTTCCGTTGGACTGCAGTCTTTGATTGAATAGAAATAATGAATGTGGCACGATCGTATCTCCATCTTTTGTCATGAAAAAGTAAAAAAAACAACATGGTCGACGATAAGAAAATTATTGATGTATCGACAATATGTCGCTCTCTCTCTTTTCTACGCCTCATTGTAAGAGCCAATTTAGTGAGTTTTACATATTGTTAAAGATTTAACAAATGCTGTTACGTAGCTGGTTGTTCGATTAGGGAACGTTTGTTGAATGTGTGTGTTTTATAGATTTTAGTTTCGAGGGCTACGGAAACTGGTTTGCTTGATTTCTTGAATTACGTATAGCATCTCGGAAACTATCTGCTGTTCTTAAATTGAGGAGAAAGTGGCTATTCAACACCACTCACCGCCAACTTTTGGACTATTCTAGTCAGAACGACCAGTGAAAATTGAGCTGACTCTTATACCGCAACCTAATTACAGAAAAAAGGCCTAGGATTTATGTAAATTTTCACAGATACCTATAATAAAGTGATGATATATACATTATTAAAAATAATTATGGAGACAGTGAATATAACGAGTATAAAATACTATTCTATTGTGTTGTTTGTTTCTTTTTAAATTACGCGCAAAACTATTCAAGGGCTATTCAATTAGCCGTCCCTAATTTAGCGGAGTAAGACTAGAGGGAAGACAGGCAGCCACCACCACTCACCGCCCACTCTTGGGTTACTCTTTTACCAAGGAATAGTGGGACTGACTGTAACATTATAACGCCTCTACGGCTGAAAAGGCGAGCATGTTTGGTCTGACGGGGATTCGAATCCGCGACCCTCAGAGTCGAACGCCGTAACTACCTGGCCATGCTGGGCCCCTTCTATTGTATGAAGATGAACAACACGAGGACAGTCACGCGCTATTTGTGACTGGATGTCATTCAACCATTTATATACTGGCACACAAGCGCAATGTCTACAAAAATACAAACTATCCTACTATAAGCATTCATATTGAGTGAAGTCGAGAAAACTCACTTGTAGAAAAAATATATATGTAAAAGCGGTTTGTTTGGGTTGAGAAAACTTTTTGCGTAGAGGAGCGAACAACGTTTCGACCGTCTTCAGTCATGGTCAGGTGGAAATGTTGTTCGCTCCTCTATGTAAAAAAATTTTCTCAACCCAAACGAGCCGTTTTTACATATGTAAGCATTCATAGATCTCAGAACACAAAATAATGCCACATAAATAAACAAGTGTTAAGATTAAAAATTTGGTTGGTGAAACCTATGACATGCAACACTTTTTTTTGTTTACTTTTGTTAGCGTAGGTGTGCTATAAGAACGAGTTTAAGAGCTGATGAAAGGTTCACCAAAATTGTCTTCTCTCTTGTCCATCAGTTAAAATTTAGGGATGGCTAGTACAGATAACCTTACGCAATATTCTGAAACAAACAAATGGTTCCTTCATCTCCAACTGGACACTGAAGATTCTCTCCTGTTTACAGTAATATTGATATAAAAATCGGATTATTTTGCTTCAGACTTTTATTCAGCGCCTCTGATACCGAAAATACGCAAACTAGTTGCGATCATTATGTTATCAGGCGTTTCATATATTGTTGTACATATATTTCACCAAAGGAAGATGAACAGTTGTCTCTTTCTCCACTCATTTCACACTTTAACTTTGAATGAAACTTCATTAGATTTAAATTGTCATCTGAACATTTCACTAAATGAAAAAAACAAGTTAATGTAGAAACAAACTAAATCAGTTTAACTTAAACTTTCTTTTTTTCTTTACTGTTAAGCACAAAGCTACACAACGGGCTATTTGTGCTGTGTCCACTATAGGGATAGAAACCCGATAATGTGATTATTGGTAAAATTACTGGAGAAAGTGGAACATCATTGTTTCTGGTAAGTGACTGTGTAGAAACAAAAACAGCTGAATTTCTGAGGTTCCTGAGTAAACAGTGAGTAAATTCACAAAGTTACGCAACTAAAAAACTATATACCGACAGATGGATGAGAGAGTCTCATCGTAAAAACTTTCATACATTGGCTATATACAAGAGTACAAAACCACACAACAAAGCAAGTAAGACATAATGAAAGAGAAATAAAGAAGATCACGTGGCAGAACCTTTGGGACATTAGCTGATAGGTTGGTATATAAAGTCACGCACCAGAAATTGTCGGATACCGATTGGAGGACTAGATGTATAAATTTGCAAGCCAGCTATTCTCAAATATTGGTTGCGGGAAGAAATATATAAAAGCAAACACCATAACTTTCAAAACACGTCCATCTCCTCAAGAATAGCCGTTACATTTACTGTTTTATGAGATATCTTTCAGTGTAAGTTAGTTCAGGCTCAATGATATATTGATTTCCATTACTGCAAATAATCTATTATGATGATACTTTAGAGATGTAAAACGTTCGTTGCTGAATGCAACAAGATGTATGTAAATCATTAAAAGAATTTTTGAAAATCTCTGTTACAAACGTTAATGTCTTTATTAAAACCCAAATAAATAATGTTTTGGGGCTAGATAACAGACACCCAGTGTTAAAATATTACACAAACTTATAGAGTAAATAAAGCCAAGGCTACGATGTATACAAAATAAGACAGTAAAGATACCCTTAGATATGATATTACAAAAAAACACAAGATTAGGTAATTTGTTTGTTTGTTTTTAAATTTCGCACA
Source organism: Carcinoscorpius rotundicauda (assembly GCA_011833715.1). Classification (NCBI taxonomy): domain Eukaryota; kingdom Metazoa; phylum Arthropoda; class Merostomata; order Xiphosura; family Limulidae; genus Carcinoscorpius; species Carcinoscorpius rotundicauda. The sequence goes on along the minus strand of CM022391.1, from coordinate 168,950,044 downwards.
AAGCTATCGAGAGCTATTTGTGCTTGCCGTCCCTAATTTAGCAGTGTAAGATTGGAGCTTCCCTTTATAAACCTGTAAATATTCTATTAAACAATTAGAGAAATTATAATTTAAATATAGTATAGAAACAACACATCACGTGTACATTACATATATTTTCAAAGATTTGTTCCTTTGTTCTGTATTTAAGCACAAAGAATTATCTGGCTCCGCTCACTATGGGTATCAAAACTCAGTTTCTAGCCCTAAAAGTCCGAAGACATAGCGCTATGGCACTGAAAATACGACAAACAATTTCAAATCAATGCTTATTTAATCTGTTTGTTTGTTTGTTTGTTTTTTCAATTTCGCGCAAAGCTACTCGAGGGCTATCTGCGCTAGCCGTCCCTAATTTAGCTTATTTATTCTATCCGACTCTTCAGATTACGTCTTTTTCCAAGGGTCTATGAAAGTCATAGAATACAAAACTGATTCAAATGATAATAACCGAAAATAACATAAAGTGCAACAAGATAACTGAACAGTACATGGTGAAATGTGCTATAAGTATCGTTGATGGATTAGAGTCGCTGATTATAAAAGTAAATGTTAAAAAATAATTTCTAACATTAACAGTTATAGGGGTCAAATATTGTATCTGTTAACAGAAGAGCGTTTGTATAGAACCAAAAGATTCTTTAAGTATTCCATCAAGAAGGTTGTCACAAATCTTTAGAATTTTCATGTATAATGTGTCTTCAATTCTGTGACTTTTGATGTCATTTGCAACGATGGTTTCTTTGTTATCAAGACCTGCAGTCTTGTAAATGTGTTCTTTAAAAAGGTAATGCATTGGATTCACCAATATATGTTGTTTTTGTTGATTTTTTTAATTTCGCGCAAAGGTTATCTGTGCAAGCCGTCTCTAATTTAGCAGTGTAAGTCTAGAGGGAAGACAGCTAGTCATTACCACCCACCGACAACTCTTGGGCTACTCTTTTACCAACGAATAGTGTGATTGATCGTCACATTATAACGTCCCCACGGCTGGGAGGGCGAGCATGTTTGGCGTGACCCTCAGATTACGAGTCACACGCCTTAACACGCTTGGCCGATTTGGCAATAAAGATATTCAGATGTATAATATTCCACAAAAAACAAGACATTAAAAATTAGTCCCACGAATCGACTTGTATAATATGAAAGCTTCGAAACGTAAATGTTCAGGTAGAAAGATACAGCTAAATGTTCAGGTAAAATGATACAGATGAATGTTCAGGTAGAAAGATACAGTTGAATGTTCAGGTAGAAAGATATAATTTAATGTTCAGGTAGAAAGATACATTTAAATGTACTACATCAAAACTGGTGGAAAATGTGGAACAATAAAACTTAATACTCCTTCTCTTATAAGGCCCAACCTGGCCAGGTGGTTAGGGCCCTGGATTTGTAACCTGAGGGTGGTGGGTTCCAATCCCCATCGCATCAACCATACTCGCCCTTTCAGCCGTGGGGGCTTTATAATGTAACGGTCAATTTCATTATTCGCTGGTAAAAGAGTAGCCCAAATGTTGGCGGCGGGTGATGAAGACTAGCTGCCTTGTCTCTAATAGGGACGGATAATGCAGATAGCACTGGTGTAGCTTTGTGCGAAATTCAAAAACAAACAAACCTTCTATTAGAAAAGTAAAAAGTATCTACGGTCATTTGTAATTTGAAATACTTTCAAAGAAGTACATTCACTTTACTTAGCATGAAAATATCTGAACCATACAAGGAAAAACGGAAAAGAATACATGATATTAAGCAATGAGGAAGATAAACAGAATATATGATATGTTGGAGATACAGCAAACTTTGAACTGTATAACGATTCGTTTAATCGTCCTGTTGACCAGTAACTGGTTCCTTTCTATCGTTTTTTTTTTAATTTAAGAAGTGTATTTATAAATGAAATGATTAGTTTGGCCTAGTGGTTTGCGTACTGGGCTGCTGAAAGGTCTATGTCAAGACGTGCTACTACTGAAAACGCTTCATCCTTTCACATGTGGGAGCTTTCCCGAGTTCTCCCGTTCCCCCCATTTAATTCACTGGCTCAGTTTAATTTTACTATCCCAGCCACGGCATTTGAATTACAGATCCAAGCTACCAGGTTGCCCCATTAAAGGGTCCGATGAATTAATGATTCGTCTGAACACTGCCGATTACCTTCTTCTAACCTTCTATCTATCCCTTCATGAAAGTCATTTCCACCATCCTCGACGCCTACGGCTCTGTCCTCGACCTTCATCCTTCAACCGTTTAACGGTTCTTGTGACAGATATTCATCGGATCCTTCTATTAACAAACACTTAAAACCATAGACATTCTCAGCATTAAATCTCTCAAAATCTGTATAACACATCCGTGTACGGGTGAAGTGGTATAATCCTATCCCTGAACACCCAGGTTTGGGAAGGGAAAAACCTTTCGCCTAAATATCTGCCATGGTTGTTGTTGTTGTTTAATGTGGGAGCTTTATAAAAGTAACATTTAATATCTTTATTCGCTTAAAAAGACCTAGTGAAGTCTCTTGTGCTGTCGGATGCTGCTGAATAGCCACCTCTGGTCAGTAACTCAACAGTAGGGTTTGGTTTGAATATCGCGTAAAGCTACTCGATGGGTATCTGCGCTAGCCGCTCCTAATCTAGCAGTGTAAGACTAGAGAGAAAGCAGCTAATCATCACCACCCACCGCCAACTCTTAGGCTACTTTGTTACCGACGGATAGTGGGAGTGACCGTCACATTATAACGCCCCCATAGCTGAAAGGTCCAGCATGTTTGGTGTGACTGGGACAACAATAGCGATCTCTGAGCAGGATGTTTAGCACACATGCACGTAAGACGTCGTTCAGAATGAAACATTTGAGTTTCAAACGCACACACTCACATATATATATATAAGTGAGATTTATGCCAGGTTGTTTAAAAAAAGTTATAAATAATTTATCGAAGTAAGTTAAATCGTGACAAGTGACATGTAAGATCTTATCGGCATAAGTTTTCAATAAACAGCTAAAGTGTTTATGCTAAAAGAAACTTCCAGATGAACAGATATAACAGTTAGCATCCAAGTGGAAACTTGCCACTGTTATGAACCATTACCTTTTTGACGAGGTAAATAGCTTAGCAATAAGCTTTTAAATGAGATCTGGTTCACTTCTTGTGTAACGAATGATTTGTTATAGCTTATTGTATGCTTTGGTGATTTGGTGCTGTTCTCTTTCTCTTGTCGGAATTTAGGGAGGGTCAGATTCACTGACGAAATCCATCCTGCCGCACGTTAATACACAGCTTATGATGAATGTATTTAAAAATGACAGTAGAGTGTCAGAATAAACCCCTCAGGGCAATGTACATGTATTGATTTCAAATGCATTCGTGTAGAAATACTGTTCCTTTCAAACAGTTCCACAGTGTCTTACACTTTAAAAAGTTATAGGCTTAAATTAAGAATATTTGCATAAACACCTTACAATGTTTTCAATTAAGTCTAAAACTAATATGGGGTTTTGTCTAGTAATTAGGTGGCCTGTTTTTATTTCTTATATACATATTTTTTCACTGGTACTAAGGACTACCATCATCACGTATGCAGTATCTGTCTATTTCGCATAATAAATAATTTTTTCTCCAACTTTTCTCGAAATAATTTAGTATGCTGTGTCTATCTGTTACTATTTCTGTGTTTGAATATTTGTGCATGAAATCGGAGGAAGTTATTTTAGGGGCTTTTTATGTTGTTGTGAGTAACGTGGTTTGTATCATTTATACTTCAGTGTATATTAGTTTTAGTGTTACGCTTATCCACGCTGAGGCTCCATAGACAATTACAGGTCGGATAAATGTTTTGACCTGTTAGATTCATAGCATAGTTTGTTCTATGCGAGATTTTGATTCTAATATTGTTTAACTGGTTTATCCACGTAACTTTCGAGTCGTAAGTTAGTCCTAAAAATTGGCAGATGTAGCAGTCTGAAGGAATGTTCCTTTCATAAAGCTTTGATTGTTCTTTTTTACGTTTGGTTAATTATGTAAAAACAACATGTTGAGTTTTTGGTATGTTGATTTTAATTCTGTATTTTTAACAATATCCACTTATTCCATTTAATTGCGATTGTATATTTGTAGCAGCTTTGATGGTGTGGAGGGGAGCACTTTTTAGATTGCTACATCAAGATTTGGGTCTTTTAGAGGCATGTTGTTAACATACATGATAAAGGGGATAGGGTTAACTACCTCTTCCTACAACTGGAATAATTATCTCCGAGAAGGTTCTCTAAACATTTGTTCTAAATTTTCTGTTTTCCAAAAAGTTTGAAATCCAGCGAATTATTTCATGCGGTAGTTCCATTTTTGTTATTTGGAACCTGAGAACGTTGTGCCATACAGTGTTGAAAGTTTTCTCGACACCACGAAAGCATGCGACAGTGCATTCTTTTTTTTATTACAGCTATCTACTAAGGATTCAATTAGTTTAACTAAATGATCGTTTGTTTGTCTAAATTTTCTTAATCCATTTGTATTCAGATAATTCTGATGTCATCTCCAGGGATGTGGAGAGTCTATTACTGATTATTTGTTGGAGAATTTTGCCTATGCAACTGGTCAAGCTGATTGGACGGTAGCTATTTGGTTTGTTTGCAGGCTTTCCTTCTTTATGGAAAATCAAAATAAATTCTACTGATAAAGGTTCGGTCATTGGTAGGGCGAGGAAATTAAAATTATGTGTTGTGAATCTGAGGAGGTCTTTTTATGTTCCATATGTTATGGTTAAAACTTAGTTGTTTCTGAATTACGCATTAAAGAAGATATCCCCAGGGGACCAGCTGAGACACTTAGGCTCTGACGGGCATTAAGTTACAGTTTCAGGAGTTTTATCTAACTTTTCACTTTAATGTGGCAATTAACCATTTTATAGGAACTGCTTATGGACGTTAGGGTGAGAAACTTGTGTAGATAAACATTACATTCTCATTTATGATAATGTTGCTGTGTAGATAAAATGCCACGTGGTCTTCAAGCAAAAGAGAATTCATGTTTGGTGTTGTAAACATCTTACATCTTGTTATTCACTAACATAAATGTTGTTCTAAATGCCTCATTTTGCTAAAATCTTAGGATAAAAAGTTGGCATGGTGACGCTGTTTTTCCCTCCCCTATTCATATGTTCGTTAACAAGTTGCATATAACAAACACAAAGTAACTACTGGTATTATAACTAAACGGTAAAGAAAACCAAAAAAACGTTATCATACGAAGAAATCAACTTTTATGCAGAGACTAAAAAAAAAGGCAAACGTTATCTTAATAAAATAAATCCAAGGAGATGTGTGAGGTGTCCCTAGTGGCTCAGCGGTATGTCTGTGGACTTACAACGCTAAAATCAGGTTTAGATACCCGTGGTGGGTAGAGACCAGATAGCCCATTGTGTAGCTTTGTGCTTAATTCGAAACAACAAGGACGAAGCTAAAGTTTATCGTTAAAGTTTTATATATGGGAAAGGTACTGATACTTCATGCCGCCATTTCGAATTTTGAACTACAGAACAGCCTCCAGTGGTTCAGCGGTATGTCTGCGGACTTAAAACGCTACATACCGGGTTTCGATACCCGTAGTGGGCAGAGCACTGATAGCCCATTGAGTAGCTTTGTGCTTAATTCAAAACAACAACAATTACAGAACAGAAAAAAAGGTAGTCGGTCAACGACTCCCTAACATGAAATATAAACGCTAACTAATTGATTGTCACTCTTATAACACATCCACAGCTTAAAGCGTGGGAAATAGTTTGCGGTATCGCACGATATCGAACCGTTATCGCTAGATTCTGGGCTTTTCTAACACACTTTGTTTTTGTAAACGTATACTATTCTAATATTTGTCTGTACTTATGTGACACGATATGACGTAAGATGTAAAATTGTGTATCAGGATTTCTTTGCCAGAATTCATGTTCCAGAAAAACAACCAAAAGTTAAAAGTCATGGTGGGAAAGCGTTTTTAGGCTGATTAGGTGTGTTTATTTCATACGTGGTTTCGTTGTGTTAAAACAAACAAAACCATACAAAAAAATAAGGTTAATTCTAAACCTTTTTGTAATTCATTTCGAGAGAAATTCAAATGTTTTTGTGTTAGTCTGTAATTATGGTTTGTTTTGAATTTCGCGTAAGGCTACACGAGTGCTATCTGCGCCAGCCCTCTCTAATTTAGCAGTGCAAGACTAGAGGGAAGGCAGCTAGTCATCACCACCCACTGGCACCCTTTGGGCTACTCTTTAACCAGCGAATTGTGGGATTGACCATCATCATTATAGCACCCCCCACGGTTGAAAGGGGGAACATGTTTGATGTGAAGGGGATTCGAACACGCGACCCTCACATTACGGGTCGAGTGCCTTAACCACTTGGCTATACCGGGTTGTTATAGTTATGAAAACTTATAAAAGGTTTCTATAAAGTCCTTCACTTCAGACTGATTAAGTGTTTTAATTTGATTATTAACACTTAATGTATTTTACACACATTTTTTGTAATTATTCTTTCCAATTATAGTAGACTATGCTACAAAACTAGTAATGATTTAGTTTAATCTTGTTAAAGTTGTATTGAAATATCGTGCTGGTAAAATGTAACATAAATAGTTAAACCTATCTCCTTAATTTTTTGTGTATTTCCGAGAAATATGAAAATAAAATTCTACAAACATACCAGAAGATCTGTCAGAATATGTATATTGAAATACTATAAAATCAAGAGCTATTACAAAAAAAATACTAGTAGAACATTTAAAGAACCAAGAGTTATTACAGATGTAATACTAGTAACTTTTAAAAAAAGGTATGAAAGTAATTATTCAGTCCTTAGCAGTTTGATTCTTCCTTCTAAACGTTTTATACTGATTTAAAAAATAGGTGTCACAAATGTCCTAAATTCTAAATATTAACAGGATTTTTTTTGATAATTTAATGAGGGTAAACAAGTCTTCAGAAGAATGTATATATATGTAGCAACAACTAGTTATTTTCCAATTACATAAACTGGCACGGCTGATTTATCTTTCTATTAACGGCTCGCAGTCTTTCAAAATCATTGCAAACATTTGCATTATATAATGTTTTAACAAAATATATTCAAACAGTTTTGTCTACAGTTAAAATTCCTTACAACCAACTCGCTTCATTTTTAACTAAACTGACTACATTTAATGGATAATCATCGCAATCCAGAAGAAGGGTAACTAGTTATAGCAAGAAGTATATATATATATATAGAGAGAGAGAAATAATCCTTACAATCCAAAGATAGGTAACTAGCAACACCGAGAGACATTGAAAATTCTTATAACCTATAAGGTGGATAATTAGCAACATGAGAAACATGGATCATCTTTACAATCCAGAAGATGGGTAACTAGCTATACCGAGAGGTATTGATAATCCTCACAACCAAGGAGATGGATAACTAGCGTCTTCGAGAAACATGGATTATCTTCACAACCCAAAAGACGGGCGGTTAGTAACACCGAAAAAAAAACATGGGTTATTTTCACAATGCAGGAGATGGTTAGCCAGCTACACCGTTATACAGTTTCATTTGCTCATAAAAAAACAGTCATGTTTTTTTCCTTATATCTGCTTTTAATTAATTTCTTTCTTTGGCTTTTAAAACTGTTAAACGTTGGCAAGACGAAAGGTATATCAACATCAGATCATAAAATATATACTATTTTGATTAGGTTACTGAGATTAGATATCTAAGCGGTTACTGCAGGTTTTAACAGCTAGTACTTTAAATTGTACTCAAACAACAAACTGTAAGACTATCAGATCCGATAATGATAATAATGGTATGAATCATGTCGCTGAAAAATTCATAATAGTATTTGCAAGTTATACATTGAATATCTTAAATTTACAATTTGAAATTACTATATAATTATTACTCCTCTTAGTCTTGTTCACCATTAATTAATTGAAAGTAATATAAAATTATACATCAACATTGTATCAATTTAGAAGCAAATATGGAAGGAAACAAAAGTAGCAACATGGTGTAGAAATATTATACAATACCAATGCTATTCTCTGAAAAATACACAAACCGATCATCAGATGATTTTAACACGAAAACAATTCGAACTCAAAGTGATTATGAATCATTAAAAATATTCACATGTAAACACATAAAAATACCATTTTATGCTGTGTATCATTTAATTACAATATTACCAGTTCATATTTTACATTAGAAGTACACGTAGTTTCAACAATTAAAACTTGTGTTGAGGCTTCCAGGCATGAGAGCATAAAATTCGTCTTTTGTACAAACTGAATGGCTTATATTAAAGTTGGATTATGTTCCTAGAGTATAACTGACGTGGAAGTTATTGTTCCGATTGGACTACGTTCACACAGTATAAATGATGAGGAAGTTATTGTTCCAGTTGGACGATGTTCCTACAGTATGACTAACGTGGAAGTAAGTTATTGTTTCAGTTGGACTCAAGACTTATTAGTTATTTCTCAATGAATTACATAATTCAGTGCCATTTATTACATTTTAGCTATTTGCTAATAGATTTCATAACTGATTACCATTTAACTAATTCTATATATTTACTAATATATTATTGATACTTGAAACCATTGGTAATTGGTGTGACTCCATAATTAGAGAATTTAGAAAAACAAGACAATTGTATATATCAAAAATACATCATTTTTTACAACCACGGTTTCACCAATACCTGATGATGTCTTCAATGGCGAAAAAATGGTCACAAAAAATACGTACTTGTGAAATGTACAATTGCCTTGTTTTTTCTTAATTTGTATTTCCTAATACAATATATCATTCATTATCACTCAAAACAGATTAGCTATTTGCTGATAAATTGCATAACCCATTAACATTTTGAAATTTACGTAAAAACATAAAGTAGGACTTAGGGTAAAACACACGGTGATTTTATGTTTCTATCGATTACTATTCTTACTGTAATAATAAATAATACTGATATGTATTGAAACTACACAACCGTACCTAAAGGTTATGAAATTAGAGTTAACTCTGGTCCATGATCAAATCATAAGTAATTAAAAGTCAAATATTTGTGTGAAAACCGTTGAAATAAAGTTTCCGATGTCATTTATTTCTTTTTATCACTGTTACTTAAACCACTAGAGGTCCAAATAGTTTAAATTAAAACATGTCGTCGCCATGGTAACTGTTACACGTCACTGTCCACTTAACCTATCAGAAGTGTACTCGGGCTGATATTTCAGAAACATATTCTATCACTGGACCCTTGAAAGGAACAAATGGAAAGGCAACGACATATTTTTTTAAAATAATTAAGTTCGACAGTATTTTACAAACACAATTGAAAACTTTATTGAAAGAAAGCATAAAAGTATTTGTTTTGCTTTTAACCTACGTTTTGAATTTAAGGAAAAGAATTCGTTCATACAACTCCTAAATAATTCAATTAGTGATAAAAATAGTGACTACATGAATTTATGAAACCTATGAAATGAAAACTAACTTACTTCAAAATAAAATAAGATTAAATAATTATCTTTGTTCATTCTTTTTTACTTTAATTTTAATTTACGTCTGAGTTTCCAATAAATAGAAAACATTTTTTCAGAAAAAGATGACAGCTTTGGTCATGTGACTACAGGTAGTTAAACTAACCAGATCGAGAAGGTATTGCTTTGTGTAAGACAATACAGTAGTACACGGTAAATTAAAGACATCAAAATATATCTCAATGACTAAATGGCCTTGAAAGTCATTCTTCTGATTGTTTGAAAACCAAAAAATTAAAAGAAAAACAACTGTAATTTAATATGCATTTTATAAGTTTATAATGTGAAGATATACAGTTCTTTTCAGAGCACTATAAGATATCATCTTGTATTTTTGTTTTTTTAGAATTTCGCACAAAGCTACTCGAGGGCTATCTGTGCTCGCCGTCCCTAATTTAAAAGTGTAAGACATAGAGCGAAGGCAGCTAGTCATCACCACCCACCGCCAACTCTTGGGCTACTCTTTTACCAACGAAAAGTGGCATTGACCGTCATATTATAACGCCCCCATGGCTGGGAGGGCATGTTTGGCGCGACGCGGGCGCGAACCAGCAACCCTCGGATTACGAGTCGCACGCCTTACGCGCTTGCCATGCCAGGCCCGAGATATACATCTACCTCCGACTGTGTCGCGAAAACACCACAGTACACTCTATTGAGTACATTTATGATACTTCGAGTTATCCATCTTTTGATGAAATATCAGTCTGAGTAATTAAGTTATCTAATATCAATATAGTTAATATTTTTTTCACCCACATTGGTATTCTCTATCAAAAAGAAACCAATCACCTCGTCAGCAACAAGAAGGTAAATTTAAAAAATCAAACAAAAACGTTTTTTTTTATTTATAAACTTACATCAATTTATAAGCAAACTGAAAATTGCTTTTCTTTCGGAATGTAGATCAGTTTAATGCTAAGTTAAACGAGCTTTTTAATGAATTAGGGGATCGTTTTATATTTTACGTCACTGTTAATCTAAATCGCGAGAACAGTTTAAACCTTCTCTGTTTGGTGTTAACCAAAGTTGGAATTCGATAGTTGTATAGAAATTAAATGTAATGTACGTGTTTATTCTCCCTTTAGGCTTAATTCTTTTAAACCTAATTTCTGTATTATCCTTCTTTTTATGTGAATTATATTACGTATTTCTCACTTATACTAAAAAGAGAAAAATTAATTGTCAATTGTTTTTCCTTTTTGTTTTTTAAGAGTTTTCTTTGGTGACTTGATTTCAAGAACTTCGTCTCAAAGTTAGATGTTCTTTGTCGCCGCAAAGTTTGAGAAGACTCGCTCATCCTTCCACCGAGTTTTTTTTTCATTATCTTTACATTGTGGAGAAAACTGAGAGCAATATATCTATACTATTTGAATCTTTTTATTTCGACATTAAATATATTCAGTACATATGTTTTCATTCCATTAGAAACAAGACTAATCTCTTTCACCCTAACGCTCGCTCGCTCTTTATTTCATGACGCACACATTCGTGTAGCAATATTCAAAAAAATTAAAGACAAAATAACGCTTATGACAAAGTTCAGTTTATCGTCATTCTTTAAAATAATGTTTGCGTTCCTATATACATAACATTCTAGTTTTATATTTCCAACGTATGATATATGCTTTTCATTATCTCGTACGCTTACCCTTTTCGTTGTAAAATCTTAGCGTTATGCAAGGACTATTTCAGTACGTGTAAAACACTGCAATAAAAATACAAGCTATGTCATGAAATTATGACACCATCGAGTGGTAACAAGGAAAAACTACAATATTTGAATTTCTTTGACCTCTAAAATATTCAAATTTAACTCATGTTTCAAAATCTGTATAGATATTAAACTATGGTTAAGTAGATGTCAATTCGGCGATTTTTTTTTCTATTTTTGGTGTAGTGTATTTTTAAAACACCTTAAACAAATAATTTAATAAACGTACTAGCACCTGAAAAAAAATTTGGTTAAGGTTCGTAAGTGTTTTAGGCCTAGAATCACTGCTATCAAAAATGACATTGTACGTTGCCATTATTAGCACCTTATGCGATCAACCTAGTCTTATTATTATTAAGTACGATCCAGTAAAACTATAAATCCACCTTTAAACCATTTGATAGTTTGTTGACTGAAATCCTAATAGAGCAATCCTTTTAACAAGGTTCATTCATACCTTATATACGTTCGTTATCAGAACTTTCAGGCAGACGACAACACATTAACAGCCAGCACATAAGATATTAGGTAATTAGCCGTAATAACAAACTGTAATAATTAAAAACTTGACATTGGTGAATTATGCGCTACTAACTATGACGACGATTGATTTCCGATGGCCATCGTAAGTACTTAAAGTATTGCACATTTTAATAAACAAACTAACGAAAATCGATAACATCGTTCAAAACTAAACAACAAATGTAGGCCTAAACACGGAATAATTTTAACGTAATCATTAGATTACCCTAAACTTAGAAAAAATTTCTGACATGAAATGTCAACAACGAACACAGGACAGTTTTTTTTACAAATTACCGTTATGACACATCTGCATTGTTAAACGTTACGTGCATGCTGTATCATATAATGATCGAATAAGCTAATCATTTTATTAGTATAATACTCTTACTGGAAACCTCTTACTTTAGAGGGCTTAGCTTGAGTAGGGTTAGCTCTTTCAGTACGGATCGGTCTATGTGATCGACCACTTGACCTTTTTATACTCGTTTAAAGTCTTTGTAGGTTTCATACAAATATACAGAACATTAGAGGAACATTTTTGTTTATAATCTGATATATCATAACACGTAATTTACATACATCAGGCTTATTTTGTTCTCGGTAATGGAATACAGCTTCTTTAATCGTAAGTTGTCCTGATAACAAAAGTTTTTTAACTGAACAGAGTAAAAATGAAAGACAGCTGGGTGTGTCTTTTAATTGGTCCTAACTAGCATACGAATATCTTCTTTGTCTGCCGTTTTAAGTTTTTATTTCATTAATTGTGTTTTATGGTTTAGTTTTTTCTAGACAGAAATAAATTATGTATTTTTTGTTTTAATAAAATTAAAATAAAATTGAAATATTCTCAATGGCTTCGTTTTCTTAAGTTTTTCCATGCAAGGCGTCCGTCGAAACTGCTTAACTGTTATCGATTTGTCTTTCAAACAATCCTTTAAAAACTAACATCAAATATCTAACAAAATATATTAGTGAAAAATTTCACTTTATTCTCATATTTGTGCCTCTCAGTTGGAGTTGAGATATTTTAATAAATAGCTACTGTTCCATTAATATCATATATATATATATATATATATATATATATATATATCCATGATATGATCGATTCAACAACAATGTATAGATACGCATCTCTTCTCGAAAAATTGAAGCAACAATACTTATAACTAAGATTTGACCTCCAGTAATTAGCATTACCTACAACATTAAACATGAAATGCGCACATTATTAAGACTGTCTTATATTTATCACAACGAAACTTCTTTAAATTACTCTACAAAGAAGTAATAAAACTCTGACACAATTTGAACTTTTTTAACATTTGTTTAACAACTGAGCCTTTAAACAGATGTTTATTAACTTCAGAAATAATCTTTCTTCATTTACTTTGGATTTTGACTTTTTCTCAGCTTGTTACTTTCAACTTTATTACCATTAGCATCTGAAGACTGGAATTTGTATTACATTTTCACACGAGATGACTAATATTTTAACGAGATATTTAATACGTAATAATTACTCTGTTTCTCGTATATGTAGGACATGCAGTATGTTAAACATTTAAATAAAAACACTGTTTTAAATTAAGTCTTACTTTAAGACAGTTACATCTAATTGTACGACCGAATTATTAACAAAATTATTAAATTTGCCTTATGTCTAACAGCATTTTAAAATGAAATGTTGACTTCTATAAAAACTATTTAATTTTGGAAAGGCTCCTGAAAGGTAGTGTACACTACACATTACAGTCCACTGACGAATCAATATTTACAAAACATCTATCTGTATTACAAATGTTTGACGACAGAGACACCTATAAATCCAGATATTGGTACATTAATGAACTATTCTTTTTTCGTGTTTTTTTTTATCAACTGGTGATAACCCAGCTCTATATATTACATCCACAAGTTTCTAATCTAATTCCAGGTCAACTCGTTGTAAGTCACATCTCACAAGATTTTCAGTCTGTGCCATTGGGATATGGCGGATCTCGCTTTACCCAACATGTCACACCAGTGTTTGGACTCGGTGGGCCCACTTCGAGAGGACAAGATCACCTTCCCAATGAGTTCATTCCGTCCAATGTTGTCGAAGTCCATGATAGCAACAGATAAGTAAGTTTCCCGAATGTGTTCCCAAGGGACGATGAACTGGAAGGTTTCATTAAAAACTGGGTTTAGTGTTCGGTTGTGGACTTGCGTCTTCTTTTTTTCCACTCGTTTGTCACCTCGATGTAGCCACACTTTGACATAGGGATCTGGAACATTTCATGGAAACAAATCAGTCATGCGTATCTATGACTATCTTATTCCTCAGAATAGTTTTCCCTTTAAAACAAAAACACACCTATGGAATAAGAACATTATTTCCGAGTTAGTTACTGAAGCTCATACAACGGTTTACATCTGAACTACATGTAAACTTTTCTGGCTACCGTACCTGAAGAGCCATTGATGTCCTTAGCTTTCAAGTTTCTTGCTTTGATGAGTGAAATCGACAGTTCACTTGTTCGGGGGACATAGAGTAGAGTCACTAAGATTTCTCCTAGCTGAAACATGTAATATTATTTTTAGGATCAAACACAAATATGAAACACCATCTATCACCATAAAAAACGCGGTTTTATCAGTTAGATATGTATATAAATCATGAACAATGCTAAATCACTTAACGGTATAGCACAAAACCATTATTTAACAGTGTAAGAAGCAGAGCTTTGTTGTTAATAAAACATATGGCGTTAGAAATGAAATTGAATAGCTTAATTGTTTTTTGAATTAAGCACAAAGCTACACAATGGGCTATCTGTGCTCTGCCTACCACGGGTATCGAAACCCGGATTTTAGCGTGTAAGTCCGCAGACATACCGCTGAACCACTGGGGGGCGAATAGCTTAATTCTGCAGCATAAAAAGATTAATAAATATGGCCCGGCATGGTCAGATGGTTAAGGCACTCGACTTGTATCCTTAGAGTCACGAGTTCGAATTCTCGTCGCACCAAAAATGTCGCCCTTTCAGCCGTGGGGGTATAATAATGTGGAGATTAATCCCACTATTCGTTGGTAAAAGAGTAGTTCAAAAGCTGTCGCTGGGTGGTGATGACTAACTGCTTCTCCTCTAGTCTTACACTACTAAATTAGGGACTGCTAGCGCAGATAGCCATGTAACTTTGCGCGAAATCCAAAAAACAAACAGTGAATAAATATAGTTTATAGAAATAATACAATAATAAAGTTGTTTATATATATAAAAAAAACCTAATCAATTATTGATTTTTATGTTTGAAGCATTCTCTTTAACCATGCACGAAATAGGAAGAGGGTTAATTTTTATTACTGTTACTTTGCTTATTATCTTTAAAGTAAGAGACAGCAAGAAAACTTCAATTTTGTTTCTGAATCTTTTGAAACATGAAACAAATGGCTCTGTACTCTTGTAATCGGATAAGGCAACTTGACGAGCACAGTAACAAGAAACAACTTAATATTGTCGAAGTTTCACCAGTAACTTTTCTTACTTCCTACCTCTCGTGTTTCCTAACACGTTAATTCAGATATTTAGAATTATTTACAGCGTTCATTTGAACTTAAATACTGACAAAATAATAAAACCACGTGTAGTCATAACTGCGACTGCCGTTTATTTTGATTGTTTGTTTAATTTTGCTCAAAAGGTAAACGAGGTTTATCTGTATTATCCATCTTCAATTTTGAAGTAATAAACTAGATGGA
The DNA here is from genome assembly GCA_011833715.1 of Carcinoscorpius rotundicauda. NCBI lineage: Eukaryota > Metazoa > Arthropoda > Merostomata > Xiphosura > Limulidae > Carcinoscorpius > Carcinoscorpius rotundicauda. Next base: position 168,934,452 of record CM022391.1, on the reverse strand, counting down.
AGGGAGCTTGTCGACGCCACACAGCGTCATTTCTCCAATATACTCTTTTTTTTTTCTTTTTTTTTCAAGAAAAGCGCTTAGGTATAAAGTACATGAATAACTGTATGTATGGTATGAGCTGTAATCTATAAATTATGATTGAAAATCGTGCTCTGTTTTAAAATATTACATATCGATTGATTAGTCAACACCCCTAGTAATTTATCACACAGTCTTCTGTAGGTAGAGGAAAAAGTGAATGTTAGACAAAATGAACTTCACTTTGTTTTATGAACGATGATTAGACTTAGCTAAAGCTACTCAAATCATTCAGAATTGTGAGTCAGCTTTATGTGCTTTCAACTTGTACGAAACAATATGAGTTATTACATCTTCTTCTTTCTGGAAATGTAGAAATATTATAAACACCATGTGACACTTGGTGAGATTCTTGTTTACAAATACAGCAAAACATGACTGTAGGTACTTCATGGCACCAAAGAGAAGGTGTTCTTTGGTAGAAAACTATATCAGAAATAAGAACAGAGGCTGATCTATTTTAGGATATATTAAAATAAATGTTCCGTATTACGATACTTGATTCTACACTATCAGGACCCTATGTAAATGTCCTAACTATATTATAAATAACAACAGGTGTCTATGTTAAGATACTGTGTTATAAATAACAACAGGTGTCTATGTTAAGACACTATGTTGTAAATAACAACAGGTGTCTATGTTGAGACACTGTGTTATAAATAACAACAGGTTATTTTACTTTAGGACACTATATTATACATATATCAACAGGTAACATATATATAAGAACAGGTATAAATATTAAAATAACAAATAAAAACAGATTGTTGTACATTAGAATAATATGTATATAACAACAGGCTTTCACGTCAGGTAACGAACTATATATTACAAGTGTTTTAAAGCAATAGCGTTATCGAGTTTGTAACACTTCAATTATTAAATACAAATGATGTGCTCGGTAAGAAGTGCAAAGTGCCACAATAAATTGTGAATATTTTTTTATAATCAGCTGCCTCTCCTGGTGGGTCCCTCAGTGGCTTAGCGGTATGTTTGCGGACTTATAACGCTAAAATCCTGGTTTCGATACCCGTGGTGGGCAGAGCACAGATAGCTCATTGTGTAGCTTCGTGCTTAATTCAAAACAACAACAACCCCTGGTGGAAATTAAATCCTAATTGTCAAACGATTTTACTTATTTTATAAGAAAACATCGTACTAAGATGAATGAATCGACTTCGAATCAAGTTTATAAAAACTAGATGTGTCTCTGGTGAATGTTACTTCATATTCTTTCGGGGAAATTACTCGTTCATGCGGGCTTCTTGTAGGTGAAAAACAAAAGAGAAAACACGTTTGCTTACAGTAGAATTGTCTTCCATGTCGATAGATGGTGCTAGAAGCATAAAAAACCCAGGAAGAATGGGTACGAGGAAAGAGCACTTTGCTGAACAATCACAAAAATAATCTAGATTTTATTCAGACAGTTTGTTATAGGAGACAAGATTAATTTGGAATTACTTTTGTTGATTTTTGCAAAATTGTTTCTCGACCAGTTCTTATAATTAGCGATCATGAGGTGAGTAGTCGATATGTGCATCCGTATTACAAGAAATGAAAAATAAAATTCCTCTTGACACTTCCAGAGTACAAGCTTGAAAAAAATACAAATAAATAATGAAACGCCATTAATTTTAAGGTATCTAAAACAAACCGTCACACAGACGAATTTTTAGAGAAATAATATATTGTCTATTTAGTTCAGAGCTGAGCTGTTGCTAAACTGTGACATCACTGAAAGAAATACCGTATTGTTTAGTTAGTTCAAGGCTAATCTGTTGTATGCACTTTTGTTAAGAAAGAGATTACACTGTTGTAGTAAACTGCTTTGTTTACCCATTCCACTTCTGGGAAATTTGAGATTATACATTTGACTAACCTTGATAAATAGTACAGAGAAAGAATTATACTCTTAACATTAAACCTAAACGTTTGTTTGTTTTTGGAATTTCGCACAAAGCTACTCGAGTGCTATCTGTACTAGCCGTCCCTAATTTAGCAGTGTAAGACTAGAGGGAAGGCAGCTAGTCATCACCATCCACCGCCAACTCTTGGGCTACTCTTTTACCAACGAATAGTGGGATTGATCGTCACATTATACGCCCCCACGGCTGGGAGGACGAGCATGTTTAGCGCGAACCCGCGACCCTGGGATTACAAGTTGCGCATCTAACGCGCTTGGCCATGCCAGGCCTAAACCTAAACGTGTTGGCATTGTCTACCCTAGCATCGAATAGATATCAGGAACAAAATAGCTCGGAGTAATTGATATACTGTTCATTCTTGGTGAATATAAAACCCCTACATTTTATGAGTTAATATGGAAGATGATTAGGTCGAAATACTTAACTAATTTGTTATGCGTACATAAGATGCCCTGCTTAATTCCCCAGTGACATCAATCTAGCTTTATCCACTTTAAGTGTTTACTTTGTGCATTTGTGTAGCTCAGAAAGGAACAATAACGTATAAGAACGTAAAAACACTTGAATATTGCAATGGAAAGTATAATGTTAAACCTTTTACTTATGGCTACCGTATTTTTCTTGCTTGTAAGACAAGTTAGTAACGCGAGTTGCTTTTTTGTTTGTTTTGGAATTTCGCACAAAGCTACTCGAGGGCTATCTGTGCTAGCCGTCCCTAATTTAACAGTGTAAGACTAGAGGGAAGGCAGCTTGTCATCACCACCCACAGCCAACTCTTGAGCTGCTCTTTTACCCACAAAGAGTGGGATTGATCGTTACATTATAACGCCCCTACGGCTAAAAGGCCGAACATGTTTGGTGTGAAGGAGATTCGAACCCACGACCCTCGGATTACGAGTCGCACGCCTTAACCCACCTGGACATGCCCAGTGGCTCAGCGGTATATCTGGGGACTTACACGCTAAAATCCGAATTTCGATACCCGTGGTGAGCAGAGTACAGATAGCCCATTGTGTAGGTTTGTGCTTAATTCAAAACAACAGCAACGACATACTATGTACTGTCACATACAATGTACTGTTTCGTTATATATTCCATTTAATCTTCAGCGCTGATTCGAGGGCCTTAAGCCTTTCGTTTTGTTGTTAAAAATAGTACTTTCTTAGTGACTTAGTTTATTCGAGACAGTATTTGATTAAAAACATGGACAGTGCCAGATTAGCGTTTTTATACAAAATATTATACTTTGGGTTTCCAGCCACAGAAATAAATAAATTTCAGATCAAATGTTATGCCTAAAGCTCCACAATCATTTGTGATTTGTTTTACACACATAGAAACAAAACAACGCTTTTTATTATGTTCTGTGTCTATGGCTTTCACTTTCCTTTTAGTTCGAAAATCGTAAAAGAATTTCAACGTTTAACACTTAAATTACAACACAAACCGTCTCATACTGGTGTTTTACTAATCTTTACCTTATACGTAACTGTTCATTGTGATGAAAACCAAACTTTTATTTAAACCACTCTATCTGAAGATACATATGCACCCAGGCCCTTTAATCGGCTTATAAAAGAAACACTTTGCCGTAAAGACAGAAAATGGCGAAACCTTATTATTATTTTTGGTTTTATATCAACCTCTTCCCAACCCACATTCTTTTATATCAACCTCTTCCCAACCCACATTCAACGATAAACTTCAAGCTTAATGGAAGCTCAGTATGCAATTTTGCGTTTAGCAACTAAAACCCTGAAACAAATTATAACAATTCGAGTCTTTAATTTATTTTTCAAGAAAGTAGCTCTGACGTCTTCAAGTATATTTGGTTCATTTTTCTATTATACTTCTGTTGTTATATCTGTCAAATAAGATTACTTTTTTTTTGTCACAGTTCATAGTGTTATGCACGTATGGTTTTTTTTGCACGTGTGTCACACCACACTGATTTTTATTGAATTTATTCCGTTTTTTTTCTTTTCTTTTTTGGATTTGCTTTTATTACTGCTCACCTTTGAATCTTCTGCAGGTTTGATGGATTTCCAGAATGTCGGCTTCTGGGTAAGGTCGACTTGACTTAATGGCAAGTATACATCTCCAATTGGATCGTCACGTGTGAAGCGATCATAGTCAAAAACATGAAGATAGAGAATGGATTTTTGGAGTTTATAAAGCGGAAAACCTAGATAACACAAAATAGATTAGTTTTACTACTCTTGAAAGTATTAGAAACTTAGCTTAGAAACAATGAACACAAATAGATTAGGAATATGGGTTTGTAAAAATACATTGTACATTGTACATTAAAGTATAGATTAAGCTGAATGTGCCTAAAGATACAAAATTATCTCAATATAGTAACATCAAAAACTTAACATTTATACTAAAGCCGTAGATAATGGAAACTAAGGAATGCGCGAAGTCGTTTTACAGAGTAAGCATTATAGTAATTATTCCACAATGAAAGTTAACCAAAAGGATGCTTATTTATACAAAATGTTTAATTAACGTGTTTGTTCTTGTCATCAGGGATTGGTGAGCTCCCTGCAATACTCAGTAATATGTCCTCAGGTGAGACAATAATATGCATTTGGAGTTACAGTGTTGAATCAGGGGTTCGATTCCACCTCGATGAACACAGCATATAGCCCAATGTAGCTTTGCTTTACGGAAGCACACACTTATCTATATAGTACAAAAAAACACTAAATGATTATACGTAATAATTATTGGCATCAAATGTCGCAAGCCCGGCATGGTCAGGTGGTTAAGGCACTCGACTCGTAATCCGAGGGTCGTGAGACCAAACATGCTCGTCTTTTCAGCCGTGGGTGGGGGTTATAATGTCACGGTTAATCCCACTCTTCGCTGGTAAAAGAGTAGCTCAAGAGTTGGCGGTGGGTGGTGATGACTAGCTGCCTTCCCTCTCGTCTTATACTGCTTAATTAGGGACGGCTAGCACAGATAGCCCTCGTGTAGCTTTGCGCAAAATTTAAACCAATCACATAGTACACTTTTACAATTTTTAAGTGTTATAAATTTGTTCTCTTTATTATAAAGTTAGGTTAGTAACGCTGGTTGATATCAATATAAAGATGCCTATGTGCCTGTATATTGGTTTAAATATACCAGCCATGCAATACACTTATATATATAATTGCTTGCGTTTCGAAGTAAGTTTATGCTTGTGTTAAAAGCACTATCTAATGTCTTCTTGCACGAACAGATTAAGTTATTGGACTGTCTTTGTTTGTTTGTTTTGGAATTTCGCACAAAGCTACTCGAGGGCTATCTGTGCTAGCCGTTCCTAATTTAGCAGTGTAAGACTAGAGGGAAGGCAGCTAGTCATCACCACCCACCGCCAACTCTTGGGCTACTCTTTTACCAACGAATAGTGGGATTGACCGTAACATTAGACACCCCCACGGCTGGGAGGGCGAGCATGTTTAGCGCGACGCGGGCGCGAACCCGCGACCCTCGGATTACGAGTGCACGCCTAAACGCACTCGGCCATGCCAGGCCCCTATTGGACTGTCTAATATACACTTTGTTTATTTTTTCGTTTTTCTTATAAAGCTGTTCAAGGACTATCTGCGTTAGCTGTTCCTAATTCTGAACTTACGATTAACAACACCCACAGCAAATTCTTGGATAAATCTTGTCTGACTGAATAATAGGAATTGACCATCGCACTTATAACGCACATATGGCCTTAAACTACTGAGCCCGATTTTTATTTTGCGGTAACAAGACGCAAACACTGAACCTATAGCCCGGCATACAGTCCGCTGCCCAAACTTCATCCTTACATTTCACAGTTCTCTGAGTAATGTATTCATGTGCAATTTTAAGGGAACCTCTGAGTTGAGTATAATAGTTTGTGATAGTTTGTGTCTTGTCGAGTAATAATAAACAATGCTAAAACGTGTGGTTTGATTCCCCATGGTTGAAATATCGCATTTAACCTATGTCCTTAAGTTAAAACACTGTAACTGCATTTTTGAACCACTTACTGGGAACGCAAAATTTCACGTGATTACATTAATTGTTGAAAAGAAAGAATGATAATTCAGTTTCTACAGATGGGGTTAATTGTAGTGGTGTTTAAAAATTAAAACGTTGTTAATTTTTTTTATAGATCTTTTAGAGCAAAGTCACATGAGGCTATCTGCTATGTCCACTGAGGGGAATCGAATCTCGGATTTTAGTGTACGTAAGTCCGTAAACTTACTGTTGTCACACCGGAGGACTAAAACATTTAAATCTGCACCTTTTTTTCGTTCAAACAACACTATGTCTGATGCTTGGTATTACTTATTGCATTTTATTCGTTCTTTCATTCAAATTTCCTTTGTTTTCGCAATCTTATGAGTTAGTGTATACCTTCTTGGGAGCTTAGAACATGTTTACTTAGCTTCAAAATGAAGGTAAAGATGGCGAACAAACTGCGGCTGTAAGGACTCTGTTGAAGTATGCACTTAATCTTAAAAAAACAAAAGAAAAAGTAGACCAAGGTGTAAGTTAACACCAAGTTTTCACATGTTCAGTTTACTTACCCTCAAAGTAAAGAGTTTCATTCCATCGAGGATTTAAAGTTCTGTGTTTGACTTTCGTCTCCAACTTGTTTTTCTTGTCTGGGAGTAGAAACACTTTCACATAGGGGTCGCTGGTTCCTAGGATATGAAAAGTTTAACATTTATTTGTAAAATATGACTGATGAACATACAAGTCTGTGTATAAGTTAACCTCCGAGAGCCAGTGACGACAGTTTTAATTTTAATTTATAAATTATTATTCATATTTCATCCTAGTTTAATCTAAACTAAAAGAAAATTCGGTCAGGTCTATAATCATCTTTTATTAAACGAGTTTCAAAACAACATTTTAAACAATTCGTCAAGCTAGTTTAACTCACCTAATAACATGTAGATTTCACTTCTAACCTTATTAGTATTTTGAATACCCGTATTGTTAACCTGTATTTATTTCAGCTTAACGACGGAATGACCAGACTTTTAACATTTTTCATCGATAACTATATTTTTTCCAACATTTATATTGGACTACACAAATATTAGAAAGGCTCATTCTTTCTAAAATAAAAAAGTATCTTAAACAAATTTGAGTAACAGTGTTAAACAGAATGAAGTGCATTCATTATGAAGTCCTACTTCTTTGTATCCAGTGCATTAAGAGCTAAACAGGTTGTTCGGGTAACAACATGTATTTATATAAATATGATAGTGCTGTTTGTCGTATGTTCAGGTAACTACTTTGCAGGGTGTGAATGGATTTTCACTAAAATTGGTATAAAGGCTTATTAGTTGCATGCAAAGATATAAGTATCCAGTTTTGCATTTTGCTTTTTGCGATTTTTATGGTCATTTTTGTGTTTTCGCGTTTCTTACTACTACTTTGCCTCTTATTAATGAATTTTCATCAAAATTAACATGAAGATTTGTTGAATCTGTGGGGGAACACAAATAAGTTTTCAGACTTGTATTTTGTGCTATGCAGTTTGTTTGTTTTTTTACAATTACACATAAGGAAGCAACTTTTCATGTTCTTAGATGATTTTTCATTTACCTTGAATTTATATAAATTTCGTCTATGAGACTGAAATAGACTGAATAAAATATGATTACAAAACTGCACAGTGACTTTCCGAACACTCTGTATGTTATATATTTTAAGAAATTGTGATTTTTGAGATTGGCCAACAGGAGACTAAGTTGAAACATCATGACAACAGGCTATTATTAAACCGATTACGTTAAGAATTATCTGTCTAATTAATTAGTATCCTACAATCACAATGAGTAGTGTTTGATTCCTTATAAAGTTACCTCATAACATTGTAGTCATTAAGATAAATTAATGCGTTAAAAATAATAAAATAATTATGAAACTATGAGGTAAAAAGGGTAAAAAAGACAAATATTACGGAGGTACCATTGCGTGAAATTGAACGGAATCAGAGTAGACTCATCTGTTGAAAGTTTATACCATGGCTGGTTGTAATCCAGTCTCACAAGTAGATAGTCTATTTAAGTATAACTAGTTTCTCGTGCGAATTAGAAGTACTGTGGATCCAATTCTCGTTCCTAGCACTGAAATATCGAATTAAAACCATTTAAACATCAAAATGTTTGGCTGGTCGAAAATGCTTCTGAATGCTTTGTTTCGGTAGGAGCCTTATGGAATTATTTCAATAAGGTACAAGAAGCTAGTATTGTTTACAGAAGTAGTAATCATGATAAAATACATAAATTCATCAAAAGTGATGTTAAATATCTCAGATCATGTTTGTTTTTTTACTAAATAGTTGTTAGTGGGGTACAGACACTGCTGTCAACCTTGGTGTAGATGAAAGTTTAATGCCGTCCCTACAACATTATAGAGCATCTTAGCAGGAAGTGAGGTGTGCCCCCCTCTAGTACAGCGGTAAGTTTACCGAGTTGCAACGCTGAAATAACTGTATTAGAATCCTTTCGGTGCGCTCAGCAGATAGCCCGATGTGGCTTTGCTGTAAGAAAACACACACACTCGATGGATGTGTGACTGCTTAAAAACTGCTACTGAAGAAAAAAAGAGAAGTTGAAGTGGACATCAGATTATAAAGAGTGAAGATTAACTCATAACTCATGTGGATTTTGCAGATGAATTATTCATTAACAAACATGCTTATAGTCAATTTACAGTTTACACAGTGAAGTATGGTGGCAATCAATATAAGCGTGAGGCTGGATGGCCAGCAACAGTACCGGTGATATTTACAAAACTGGTCAGAATTTAAACAACAGGATGATCAAAGCTGGAGCAGAATGCACCTTAGAAATAAATTTAAATTTAAATTATTTGCCAACAACAGATGGCAGAAGGAAGAACGGTATCATGATTTATGTATAATACCTAATGTGAAGCGTGTGCGTATCAATACCAGTATGGGCTGTCAGCCAATGGTGTTGAATACACAGAAGTAGTTCCAATGGTGTTGAATACACAGAAGTAGTTCCAATGGTGTTGAATACACAGAAGTAGTTGCACCCCGACTGCTAACACATACAGCAGATTTTGATCCGTCATGTCTTTCCCTCAAGAACACGACTTACTAAGCGGAAATTTATTGGCAAGTAAGACAGCGATTTCAACCATATGGTAGATGTGATGAAACAGCATCTTGTTAGTAACGAGACACGTGGAACACTCACAACCATTGACATGGTTTGCACGATATCCTAATGTGACCTTTCTTAAGACTTTATGAGCTTATGTGAAAACTGAGTCCGCCATAATACGACCAAACAACTTCAACAATTTTCGCTGGTTGTATAGTAGATTTGAAACAACGTTTCACAATTGTACATTGGTAAAGTCTATTACGGAATGATTAAAAAATGTGTAATTTTCTTTGTAAAGGGCTTACAAAGCACCAACACATTCTGTAATTTACTGTTTTTATTTTGTATTTTCTGTAATAATATTTAGTACCATTGATAACTTCACCACCTGATTATCATAACTCGTTATTTGTCAGTTCTCTGTGTATTTCGCTTGTGCGTCACCGTATTAAATTCCATTACTATTAACATATACAAGTTTTATATCTAAAAGAAATATTATTTATTAAGACAATAAATCTATATCTTTTATTGTAGTTTTTTATGACTTTAACATTGTTTTATTAAACATAATATTCCCATTAATTTTAGTTTTGAAAATGATCTTTAAAGTGTCTGTTGTATTAAATTTGGATTCATAGAAATGTTAAAAAGTTTTTATCTTGTGCGTTTAGTTGGCAAGGAATGATTTCTGTGATTTCAGAACACACTGCTTTGTAAATAATTAAATAATTTCTGTAGTCAGAAAACAGTTGGGATGACTATTAAAGCAACTAATACATTTTAAAATTGTTTCAATATATTTTTCATTAGATTTGATTTGTTTCTGTTTTTAATATAAACACACAAGTACGAAATCTGAGAGTCATAAAGACACATAATTCTGAAAAATTAAATATATTTCATTGATTATTGAAAGTGATTCTTTTCGAATTAATGATATGGTACATCAACAGCATTTCGCACAATATTAAGTTTATAAAAAGTATTATTTCTTTTTGTGGAACTTGTAACTTTTTAGTTTGTGCTTGCATTTATTTTAACCACAACTCACACTCTTCCTATTCACACACACACAAAAATTGAATTACTCATTATATGAAGAACAACTCATACTCTTAGAGGAGCTACCTGTTTGAACAACTTTTATATGATGTAACATAAAATGAAATGTTGAGGACTAAACAGTTAAAATGTAGCTAAGGAAAGCATTCACATATTACGTTTACCAGCCTTAAACACTATTTCACGACATAAGGAATTATGGGAATAATTTTTAAATATTGAGTTTATTTAATTATTCACCAAGACTAAATAATACAACACAGTAGTTTTTTTTTTATATAAATTAATGAGAATGTATTAAGATGTTGCCGGATTTTTCAGCACTTAATGTCACCCAAACTGTGATAAACAGCCTCTAAGGGCTGTCTGACATACACTTTTGATATATGTTGTTGCTATGTTTGACATTCCACAGGTCTTTAAACGATATTTGGAAGGAAAACTAAGAAAGAAAGCCATGCAAATGTGACATTGATCAAGGATATACAAGTGTGCACCTTGTTTAAATATTTCAACGTTTTCTTGCTGGCCCTCAGACGACTGTAATGAAATGTGCTGGTGATTAATTCTGCGAGGTAAATTAACTGTAAAGGATTTTACTTTCTACACTTTCAGCTGTTGTTGATTTATTAAACATGCAATATTAATTAACGTATCAGCCTACAACTTAGTTTGCTGTACAACGTATAGAATGAAAGAAAAGTAAAGTATTGTTGAATGTTAGCTTCGGCTTTAAATATTGAATAATATATAAGTTAATTCATTCAATTTAATCAACAATACTAACTATTAACTGATCAAAGGGCCCAGTATGGCCAGGTGGTTAAGGCACTCGACTCATAATCTGAGAGTTGCGGGTTCGAATCCTCGTTGCACTAAACATGCTCGCCCTGCCAGCTGTTGGTGGGGGCGTTATAACGTGACGGTCAATCCCACTATTCGTTGGTAGAAGAGCAGCTCAAGAGTTAGCGGAAGGTGGTGATGACCAGCTGTCTTTTCTCTAGTCTTACACTGCTAAATTAGGGACTGCTAGCGCAGATAGCCCTCGTGTAGCTTTGCGCAAAATTAAAAAAACAAACAAACAAACAAACTGATCACAGAGAAATCATAATCATTATGTCGTCCTCAGATTTCCTTGTAATGATAACTTTTTTTAACAGGCCTAACACTGCGCATGACTCATGTTTTGCAGGCCAAAGATTTGGATCCCAGTCATTAAAATTACTCGTCCATTCAGCCGTAGAACAATTATAACGTGACAATCAATCAGTCTCATTATTCTTTGGTAAAAGAGCTCAAGAGTTGGCGATGGGTGATGTTGAGTAGCTGCCTTCCCTCTGATCTATCGTTGCTTAGTTAACGCAGATGGTTCTTAGGTAGCTTTGCGTGAAATTAAAGAACCTACAGATGAAACTATCAAACTAATTAGGGTAAATATTTAAAGGTATTCCTCAATGAGAATCACTATTTGGCACAGAGTTTAATTAGATAATTTTAAATAATCTTTCTGTGTGAAGTAGTCTCTTTTTGGGAATTTGTGTTAATAGACACATAAACTGATATTTGACAATTTGGTACAGAAATCAGATAACAAACCAAACACCTGGAAAGTTATTCTATGCGACTGGCAGTTTATTCTTTTAAATTGATTAGCTTGTAAGACTTATATGTTTGCGGACTTACAACGCTAGAAACTGAGTTTCGATACCCGTGACATGCAGAGCACAGATAACCCACTGTGTAGCTTTATGCATAAGTTCAAACATTAACTGATAAACTCATAATATTATTAAATTTAAAACGACTTTATAGTCGAGAATTCGTCCTTTAGTTACGTGAAACTTTTAAACTTATGTATTTGTACTTGTTTCTTTAATCATACTAGGTATTTGTTTTACACTTAACTTATAAGTTTCTTTAGCTAAGTATCTAGATACGTTACTTTTTAATTAATACTGTTATTAAAAATCATGTGATGATATAAGCCTCTGCAGTCTAAACTATTGCGTCCTTTAGACACACACACATTTATATATCAGTTACTGATATCTGAAGGGGTGTGTATCTACACACATATTTCCATATCAGTCACTGATATCTGAAGGGGTGTGTATCAATTAAAATAATTTCATTCTTATTTCACGTTGAATATTTATTCGTGAGAACTTTTAGGTCCCTTTGCCGTAGATCTAGACTAGAAAATAACCGAAAATCGAAAAAAACAACAACGCGTACTTTAACACTAGAAAGTGTTCTTTTCTTACTTTTTGTTCTATACAGTATTTAGTGTTATAATATATAGTATTATAACATATATTGTAATATTATAGTATTATAAAACTAAAAGCTTTCTATCGTACAGTACTGTGGTATTTAGGAAAAAATGCTATATTGGTAACGAAGTTGTCTTTGTTAGTAACAACAGTCTGTCGTGGTGACAGTTAAATCTTGAAGACGAGAAACACTGTTGCTACCAATAAAGAAACTTTGTCAGAAAAGATACACATTTTAAATCTTCTATTAAGAATTGCCATGTTTTCTTTGTTTTTTTTATAGCTGAGAGAGGTGAATTTTTTTTACAAATATTTTCTGCGTATTTCTCACACATATTTAGTGCTCGTAATGGACTCTAACTACAACCCTATTATTTAACTAGTCACACATTGTTAAGGACTATTCTCCCTTTGGTGTTGCTGAACTTCACCACTAATGTGTAAAATTGTAGTGGTTAATTAAAGAACCCCTGGAGGATATGTCCTTGTCCTTTTTATTTCTACTCATGGGATGACCACACGAAAAGGGTAACATGTGCAGTTTAACCTTGTAAGATATATAGCTTTTTGTTCTCTCAGTTATATTTGTAATTCTTCCATTTTCAAGTAGATCTCTTAACATGGGGCCTAATAGGGACTGGTGGTTAGAGCACTCTATTCACAATGTGCGGGTCGCGGGTTGGAATTCTAGTCGCCGAACATGTTCGTTTTATCAGCCTTGGCGGTATTATGATTGTAAATTTCACTATTTGTTGGTAAAAGAGTAGTCCAAAAGTTGGCGGCGAATGATGTTGATTAGCTACCTTCTCTCTAGTCTATTACTGTTAAATTGTGGACATTTAGCTCTCGTGTATCTTTGTGTGGAGTCTAAACCAAAACCAAACAACCTCTCAACAGCTACAGAATTTGTTTTTGAATTTTGCACAAAGCTACTCGAGGGCTATCTGTGCTAGCTGTCCCTAATTTAGTAGTGTAAGGCTAGAAAGGGAAGGCACCTCGTCACCCATCGCCAACTCTTGGGCTACTCTTTTACCAACGAATAGTGGGATTGACCGTCACATTATAACGCCCCCACGGTTGAAAGAGCGAGCATGTTTGGCGCAACAGGGATGCGAACCTGCAACCCTCAGATTACAAATCGCACGTCTTAACACGCTTGACCATGCCGGGCCAGCTAGAGAGAAGCCCTGTTTTGAGTTCCAAACATTCGTTTTGCCTTTGAACAATTGCAAACTGACTTGTGTTTTTTATGGGAAGGAAGCCCTGAACGTTCACATTGTTCTGCCTTGTGTCCAGTCTCTTTCCTTCAACCCAGCTAAAACAGAAATTTCGATTAAATATGCTGTACGTACTCTGTCAAACCTCTTCTTGCAGCGGTTATATTGCTATGGAAGTTTATGAGTTATCCTGGAAAACTAATTGCTATGTTTTAAACATATGCGAATTACCTGTAAACAAAAAAATATTAACATCTGGAAACAGTAAAAGCTTATTTCAGTTTAAATGGGGTTCATCCAGACGTTCGTTAACGAATATGGCAGTAATATACTTGGTTTATAGTCAGCACACTTGTGTATTAAAGAAACTTACAGTGAACAGTTTACTTGCCTATGATATCCTTTGCAGGCAAACCTTTAGCCTGTATAATCTTCAATATTAAGGTAGAATTTGGGAAATTATATTCCAAACTGAACTGTATTTGTCCAGCAGGTTGATCCGGCTCAGTCATGGCGTTCGCAAGGTCCGCAGCTTCTTCCTGTTGCTACAGAGGAGGAAGAATAGAAAATGAACATGTAAAGCTCTAGTTACTTCTAAAAACGGTTGTGTTGTCATTATTGTCCATCGTCATTATGTATTGTCATTTTATATTGAAGGTCACGTCCGTGCCTAAGTTTGGAATATACTGCTTGATTAACGTTGAGACGAGAAAGTTATGTGAGACGGTTCAAACACAGAACTGATTTTAGTCCAAACATTGCTGTCTGTTTGGATGTACATTATATTGTTTGTACTAGTTTAAAATAGATCACCTCAGCTGATGGTAAAAGGGAGTGAAGAAAAGAAATCGGTCTCGGGATGGCAGTGTTGTTGTTCTCCTTGTTATCTTCGGCTATACTAAAAAAATAAAGAAATAATTTATATGCGTTACAACTTTAGAATAATTCTGTATATAAATAGCAATCTTTTCTGTAATGCCATATTTTATTTTTAAACCTTATTACTCGTAATTCTGTCTATTTTGGGTCAAATAAAAGATCAAATTTGTACCACGCATTATTGTTTTATTTCAAATAAATTAAAATATTTTTATTATTATTTATTTTAAATCCATCAACATTTCAAACAACTATCATAAAAATGGCATGAGAGTGCGTAGGCATTTTTTCACATTTCTCTTGTTAAGTCCAATACGGATTTCATATAAATTCGTGTAAAAATAACATTTTTTCAAAAACAAACTCATCACTTCAGCTAGACATGTTGGTAGAAAAAAAGGCCTGTTACAGATGGTATTTCTGAACAGTCAAAAACAGAAACAAATATCTGTCGCATAGTGATTTGTATTACTTTTATCATGCCCACTGGTTTTGGCGCTTCGCAGATTTTTGGCGCTTGAAACCATAACAAAGATGAAAATATCCTTTCTGCAAATTTTGCTGTTTTTAATCCGCTGAAACAATTCTTTCTGACACTGTTGGTATATTAAACTAATTAGATCTATTCTTTTATTTTTGGTTTTGATGTTATTTTCTTAAATCAAAGTTACTTTTTCTACCTTGTATAATCATACCATTTTAATTCTTATCTGTAATTCATTTTAAATGGAACAAGTCTTCGCTTAAGCATTCTATACTGTCATTAAATTTAGAATAACATTAAATTCCTTATTGGCCTCATGTTTATTGAATAGAATTGTTGTTCTTTACCAAACTAGTGAAAGCTTCTCTTTCGTGTTTTTTTCAGTGTAATTTGATTTTAAATAACATATTCCGAAATGTTTTAATATATCATATTAATTATGGCTTGGTTTGAATTTCGCGCAAAGCTACTTGAGAACTCTATACGTTGGTCGCCCCTAATTTTGCAGTGTAAGTTTGTTTGTTTGTTTTGGAATTTTGCGCAAAGCTACTCGAGGGCTATCTGTGCTAGCCGTCCCTAATTTAGCAGTGTAAGACTCGAGGGAAGGCAGCTAGTCATCACCACCCACCGCCAACTCTTGGGCTACTCTTTTACCAACGAATAGTGAGATTGATTGTCACATTATAACGCCCAATGGCTGAAAGGGCGAGCATGTTTGGTGTGACGGGGATTCGAACTCGCGACCTTCAGATTACCAGTCAAACACTTTAACCCACCTAGTCATGCCGGGCTGTGTATTATGGTCAAGTAGCAGAAATACATAACTATGAACTAAAATACTTTGCAAAAAGATATATCAAAATTATTGGTATAATTTTATTAGAATTGGACAAAAACAATTATTTAACTTTTATAAATAAAATGTTTCATTACTTATACAGTATTCTAGTTTCACTTGCGGTGGGAGGTAAAAAGTAAACTCCTCAAATATGACATTTTTGTTCCCTACTCCATCATCACCAGTGAGTCAGCGGCAAACTTACGGACTTACAACAATAAAATCAGGGATCGATTCCCTGTGACAGGTAGCCCACAGACACTTACGATGTCGACTGTGATGCCGAGGGCACCAGTAAAGATGGAATTATTCCTATTGATCCTTGCTGAGCTCGATCTTCGACATTATGGCGTGAAAGTTCTTTCACTTCATCACTTTGGCTGGTAGATGGCGCTTTTCCGAATTGCAGAGGTTCTAACTCGTCTCTTGCAGTTTTCTTTTGCCTCAGCTTCTTCCAATACATGTAGCATAGAAAAAATGCAACACCCACTGACACTAGCGCCGCCAATGTTCCCAAAACGGAAACTACGATGATGTTGGTTATATCCATTATCAATTACATCTAAACATAATAAATATAAATAAATATGTATGCATAACATCAATGTTAGAACAACAGGACAAACTAAACTGAAAAATACCTTTTTTTGTAACAAAATTATATAATAACTAAATAGATTCGACGTCTTTGTAAGTTTTGTTTTTAAATTCAGTTAATTATGAAAATTTCATCTGTTACACCATTCACAGATGCTTCCTCAAAGGTTATTACAAAAAATTGGAAATGCTAGCAAGTGAAAAAAATTCGGTCTTGCGTTTATAAAGAAAACAGTTTATTTTAATGGAATATATGCCTTCTGGTGGGCTTGATCGCTTATAACGCTAAAGTACTGGCTTCGATTTCTGAGGCAAAAACAGCAAGTAAAGTTTATTGTACACCTTTTTTTTTCTGTAAAACAGAAATAAGAGGGAATCCTTAGTAGCCGCGGCACTTGAAATTCGTTTAGATTGATATCTGTATTCCTTTTATCACCTACATTTTTGTGCTCCAGTAATATCAGACCTCTAACAGCCTACTGTCAAAATAAAATTATTTTATGCAGGATTAGAGTAGATTTAACTATGAGACCTCAGACGTGGTCAAAGAGAAAGGATTCGATCTCCTGATTCGAAAACTATAGTTAGATCACAAGTCAGACAAGAAATGTATCTGAAAAAACACCCAACAAGAAACAAACAAATTCAGAGTTATTCTATGAGTTATTATTCCGCGGCTAAAAACAAAAACTCGAAATTATATAGAAATTTACTTTGTCTATATTTTTTGTTTCCATACGTTAATATTTTCCTCAGAGCAATTTCTTTAAATACGTAAATTTGTCTGAAAAATTAATAAGGCGTGAAAAATCAACCTCATCATGAAATTTATTTATGCTAAATCATATGGTCGAAATTTTTAGGGCTGAAAGAACTTACAGAATTTCAGTTAGTTCAGCAAATTAACGTTAAACTTTGTTTCCTCACATAATTGCTACAAATTTGACATTATTTGTAGTTAATTTACTTTTGTTCAGAAGAAAAAAACAAAATCATTGAGAAGTGTAAATTAATTCACAAATCAAAATACATGTTATTTTATTATTGAATTGTACACAGAAAGAACCTTTAACATTCGTTTCTACTGGATAATTCAGTATTTGTTATTCGTTAATCACAGTTTCCAAATACAATTAATTATTTTTCAAGTAGTTTTTACAGGTATTTATTGGAATTTTGCCAGAACAAACCTTAAACCGCTAAACATTCTCGAATGTTTGGGAGTAATAATATTCGTCATTTTCCTTTCTGTAGTTTAATTTGAGCATGCGTAAGGTAATAATTTGTTAAACATAGCATTGTACATATTATATTAATAGGCTGAAATATTACTGCTTATTGAAACTTGCGTTCTCTAGCTGGAATATCTCACTCATTTTTCCATAAAAATGTATGTTTCACGCCATCGATTTTAAATGCACTCATGCCTCTAAAAACAGATTAGATCTTTTTAAAACAACTATAGTTTTTAGATGCTGCCAGCAAAAAAACACAACTGAATTCGAATCAACATATATATACTTAAGTCAGACTACCTTTTGTGAAGTGCTCACCAGTGCTCACTTTACTTAATCACAGGTGTTTAAAGATTACTAGAAAATCAACGCATAGCCACAGTTTCAGTCATCAAACACGCACACTTGAAACTAAGTTAACGTGTTGCTACACTCTGTAAAGTTCTGTACTGCAAATCAACAAGCTAGCTTATTCATGGTATACCGAAAGCTAAACCATTACTCACTCTTGAAGTTTACCTTGTCACCATGACAACCTGGATAAAAAAATACTCAGTTCGACTTCTTTGTAATTAAATTCTCCCATCATATAAATATTTTATTCATTCATGCCTATGTTACCTTGCTTAATGGTTTTTCAAGTTCCCTGCATTCTTAAGTTATCGTGTTGTGTCTATCTATCTATACGCATGTGAAGGTAGATTACTTTCGTAAGCACTTAAAAAGCAAGTCTTGCTAAATTGCCTGATTCCCTCGATTTAATTTCTTTTACAAAGACGAACTCTGCCAAGGCTTAAGACTCGGCGTAACACGTTGATTCATTGTCGGAGTTAGGTTGGCGTCAAATTGCACAAAAGTGTTCCAGTAGTGGCTAACCCTTGTCTCATTCTGCCACGAGACCACTAATCATTTATTACAATAAATTATTAGCAAAATTGTATTTTTATAAACGCCATCCTTACGAAATTCTCTTTAACGTATCTTCAATTTGGAGCGCCAGTTATTTAACTAGTTCGAAAAAAATGACGAATGGTGTCTTTCTTGAAAATCTGATTTATGTTTAAACTAATAATACATCGCAAAAATATTGTAATCATAATCAAGTTTTCCATGATGGGGTATCGAAGCTCACGTTCTACAATGATCACAAATGTTATCCTGTACACACAGCTATTCGTAATTTTCCTGTTTTATAACCGCTATACTCAGCAGTTCTGCCTCCTAACGGATGTGATAGCAATAACGATCGTCTGTCTTTATGACTATTTGCTGGTGCATTGAGCTGTCAGCTTGAATTTTCAAACCACTCCAATAAAAAAAATCCCACTGGTAGCCACAATCGACGCTAGAAATAATGTGTAAATAATGTTCAGCTCTTAAGTAAACTCTTTGTTCAGGATAACATTTAACTACACTAAGAGGTGTTAAGTGGACGGTTTTGTTGTGTTATCGGTTCAAAAAAAATAAAATAAAAGCTTAGTTATGAAAAACAAGGACATAAAACTGAGTTTTAGCTTCACTGCAGTACATTTGTGCGGAAATCATGAATATCAAAAACATGATTGGACTAAACATGAAAAAAAACACATTGCAAAGAGTATACATTAGAAGTGAAAATACACTACGTGGTGAAACACTTAAGTAACTCATTAAAATATACATCATTTAAAAATTGTTAATAAAGAGAAGGAATAATAAAAACTTTGGTATGTTGTTCATAAAATGTAATCGCTATGCTAAAAGGGAACGGAATAATAATTGTAGTTGAATATTTACTTCTATTCCAAATAATTACGTTTTCTTTGTAAAAATGTCCAGTTAAATTGTTTGTGTTTTGTTGCTCTATTATAATGTTATATAGTGTTTATAGGTTTCAAGAAAGTTAAAACAGCACGCACCAAAACATACAAATTATATTTTATTACTAACGCTCAGTACACATCCGAATTTAAGTAAACATGACATTAAGGTATTAATTTATTAGCTCGTATACGTATGTAGACGTATTTTTGTCGATTTGAAATAATTTGTGAAGTTAGATTGTTAATTTTTAGCACAAAGCTACATAATTATTACCTGCGTTCTGTTCACCGCGCAGAATCAAACTTCGGATTTTGCGTTGTAAGTTCGTATGTTTACCGCTGACCCACAGCTGGACTTGAATGTTAGCTCTTCCTATATCAACAACTGGTTCAGCTTAAAAACATGAAATCGTTTGATGACAAACAAACTTCTACAGATGCACTTGAAAGTGTTAATTTGATTTACAAACAATAAGTAATTGCAGTAATTTTAACACAGTCCAAGATTGTGGTGTACTTGAGCAGTTTTTAATTTTATTTTTAAGCACAAAGCTACGCAATATCTTGTTTTATATTGACAAGCACATATAAGGCTAAGAATGTAATTATGTTACATTTTTCTAACCCTTTTTTAAAGGAGAATTCTAAACTATAGTAACAAAGAATCACAATTATAAAAACGAGATAATCTACTATTGATTAACTACAGTATATACAGTAATAAGTCTGTACAGAGAAAGAGAGATCCAGCATAGATTTTCACTCATTTCTTTGAAGCTACGTGTTTCAGGGAAAGCGACGTGTTAAACCTAAAGATTTACCAGCCAATCACTGTGAAGCTACGTCTCTGAGAATACATCTCACCTGTGTCCAAAAGCTCTTCTAATAGTTTTTTTTTTCATGACCAGCAGTGTGAAGTATGAATAAATGTTTTTTTTTTATTAAGAGATGGCGGAGCAAGAGAAATCTAAATTGAAAATTTATTATCAAGTTTGGCTTGAATTTCATGTAAAGCTACACTAGGGCTATCTGCACCAGCTATCTCTGAATTCGCAGTGAAAGACTAGAATGAAGGCAGAATTATCACCCATTGCCAACTTTTGGATTACTCTCTTACCAACGAATAGTGAGATTCATCATCACTTATAACGCCCCTAAGGCTGAAAGATCGAGCATGTGTGATGGTATAGGGATTCGAAACCGCGACCCTCAGAGTGGATCGCCCTAACCACCTAGCCATGCCAGAGCAAACATGAACACCATCTATCCATTTCAATTGACTGTTTAAAAGTAGTACCAGGTATTAGTGAGGGAAGAAAAAATTCATGTGTGGAATTCGAAAGATTATTAGTTTACTATCGCTGGTGTAAGTAATGTTGATAATTATAATCACAGTTAAGATTATGAAAGTGATTAAGTTACATTATTGTTAGCAAAATAATGCAAAAAGTTGTTAGCAGAGAATTTTAATTTTGTTTTTGAATTTCGTGCAAAGCTACACGAGAGCTATCTGCGCCAGTTGTTCCTAATTTTGCAGTGTAAGACTAGAGGGAAGGCAGCTAGTCATCATTTGGGCTACTCTTTTACCAACGAATAGTGGGATTGAAAATAAAATTATAACACCCCCACGGCTGAAAGGGCGAGCATGTTTGATGCGACAGGGATATGAACCCTCGACTCTCGAATTACGAGTCGAATGCCTTAACCCACCTGGCTTTAATTTTGTAAACAAGATACCTTTTCCTTGATTGACTTTAAAATCTTTATTTCAGGGAATTTTTGAAATCTCTTTTATGAATATAAAATACAGAGGAAGAATCAACGGTCCAATATGGACTTTCAGTCATCATATTCGATGTTTGAAGTAAGTCCCAGCGCAGCTATCGAATGCTTCTATGTGGACTGTAAATTGGTATAAGTGTATAAAATATCATTCGAAAACGGAGTTTTACGTGGATCAGTGACACTCGTCGAGTGAAAAGCAAACACGAATAACGAGTTTTGTGTGCTTGGTTGAAGTCATACAACCGTCTGTAAAATAAACATATGTTTATTTTAACATCTCTTAGCATCTCTAAGACAAGATGTTATATTATCATACTATTAAACACGTTCTTTTTAGTGTAACAATGCGATCTTTAGTTTTATTTCACTGTTAAAACATGTTTTTAACGAAGCCTTGTATCATCAACAAGGACTTAGCATGGCATGACTAAATTGTTCGGATGTTTGACTCTAAGCTTGAGGGTCACGGGTTTGGCTTCCCATCCTTTCAGGTTTTGGGGTGTTATAGCGTTATAATCAAGCTCACTATTTGTTGTTAAAAGAGTAGCCTGAGATTTGATAGTGAAAGGGCATGATAAGTTACTTTCTTTTTATTCTTTCATTGTTAAATTAGGGACGGCTAACACAGATAACGCCTCGTTAAGTTTTGTGCGAATTTCCAAAGAAATCAAGACGTTAATACTTTGTTTACTTAAAATGCTTGTTTCCTAACCTTCTATTTTAACAAGTTACACCATATTTCTAATGAATTATCTTCATCTTTCAAATACATGAGTAAGTGTCTGACTAAAAATGTTTTTTTAAAGATTCACGAAGATCTCTTGGTTTATTTTTTAATAACAACCACTTAGCACAAACATGAGCAACCATCCAGAGAAGGATTGCAGCTATTTATATTGAACAACGTCAAATTTCACCTTTGAAAACTCAGAAAAGTCTTCTCAGATACAGAATGATCAACGATTTGGAACAGTTTGTGTGTCATAATGCATCTCATCTTTATCGTGCCCATGAAGCTTGGTACAAACCCTGTCACACTTTATAGATATATTAACCCCAACAGTGAAAATACCCCATCTCCTCATTATATAAAAATGTTTCAAAGTGATCCAGTATCCGGAACTTGACTTTGATCCAGACCATATTTAGGGAGGATTGTTCCCCGTTAACTTTTCATCTGTTGTAAAATTTTAATTTACATCGGTTTATTGGTTTTTTAGGTACGCGTGCGCAAACTCAGAAAGACAGACATACATGGACCCATTTGCAATACCCTCGTACTCACTCCGGGAACGAGGGTAAAGACACACAGAAACCCAATTACAATATCCTTCTCCAGCCTCTGGGTACGAGAGAAGTAAGATAATGACAAAGTTGTATTTTCATTTCCTGTTCGGTTCATAAAAAAATTGTGTTAAAACCAATATATAAATACTCGTTACCGGCGTAATTTCACTGATAGAACAAGTGAATATGTGGAACTTGTATAATAGAGTTTAATACATTCCTTTTGCAACATAAAAGTTAACTGCTAATAGTGTATCTCTAGTGTCTTTATTTGTGTACAACTGTATTATACGAAATTCCTTATTTTTACCGCATGAAAAATAGAAAAAACATATTTTTTATAAACACAAATTGAAGTGTCTCTAAATATGACTTGACACGATTCACATATAATTAGATTCTATTGGAAAATGTTGTTCGTTAAACGGATTTACAATACAACGTATGTACAACTTTATTTCTCCTTTAGTTGTAAATATTCATTTGCTCCGTTATTTCTCGCAAACCTACACAATAGCCATCTACGCATAGCTCTTCCTAATTTTGAACTGATAGGGTAGATATAAGGCAGCTAGTCAACGACATCCGCCGCCTTCCCTTTCACTACTATTGTTTTTTTATCGTTTTGATGTTACCATTATGGTAACTGAAAGCATAACTTTGGCAAACCCACATAACTCTGTTTTTGGTTTTGCTGTTAATACCGTCTTCACATATCCGTTTTTTTGGCTATTTTCTTAACCTCCAATATATTGTTTTTCATATAATCCTTGGTAATGTCTCTTTATACCATGTTATTGGCTATCTTTTTAACCTCCATTATAATTGTTTTTCATATAATCCTTGGTAATTTATATTTATAATATATTTTAACGTACATTGGGTCACCTCCCTGAAACATTGCCTTGAATAACCCTTTACTCAACGTGTGATAGTTATACATGATGGGTATCTTACCCTTCTAGATTTAAAAAACCAAAATGACATCTTCTTACAAAGGACGTGTTTCTTCTTTCTGGGCTTAAGGGAACAAATGACATTTTACGAAATGTCGTATGTTTCTTTACAGAAAGATGGGGCACACATCTTTTTTTCACAAAATATGTTTCATCTTTCTGGACTTAAATGACATGGTCTTACAAATTATGAGTCCATCTTTCTGGATCTAAGGAAACAAATGACATATTCTTACAAAGTATGTGTCTAATCTTTGTGGACGTAAAGAAGGATATGAAATCTTCCTACTAAAGCATCTCTCTTATCTCTCAGGAATTAATATGGAGGAAGTAGAAACTTTTTTGTAAAATTCTTTTGTCATATCTGTAGTTAACTTATAGGAAACTTTGACACTGCGATCCATCTTACTGAGAAACCAGCTTGTTGGTTCTGAGTCGTCCCTGTAAGTTACTTTTTGTGGTGAGATATTTATAATCTATAAGCTTTCAACTGTGAATTTGCTCTAAAGTCCATACTTCTCGTCAATTACTGAAAAAGACATTGGAGAGTGTCAGCTCAGAGTGTTATAGTAACATGAATACAGAAACATGCCGTGATTCGGGTAAGAAAACAAATAACATCACTGTATCTACTAGTATTATATAGATGACTATATGTCAACATGCGTTGGGGTATGAATATAAAATTTTCTTTCTGTATGTTCGAGTTA
Organism: Carcinoscorpius rotundicauda; assembly: GCA_011833715.1. Taxonomy (NCBI): domain Eukaryota; kingdom Metazoa; phylum Arthropoda; class Merostomata; order Xiphosura; family Limulidae; genus Carcinoscorpius; species Carcinoscorpius rotundicauda. The sequence continues at coordinate 168,910,194 of CM022391.1, read as the reverse complement.
CTACATTATATTAGAAATATAAGCCAAGCAATAAATTAAAGCTTTCTTAGATGTTAATACAAGATGAAAAAAACAACATCATTTTCAAGATATCCTCTTCAGTCTTTGACTCCATGTATCATATATCTGTCTGTATATCTGATTAAAAGCGATTTAACACATAATTGTGTGATTTTTATCTTTAACTTCGCAAGAAGTGCCTTTTCTAATAATTGGTATCATTTTCAAGTAAACACGAAAAATCAATATCCATATGAAGATGTTAAATGCCAGCGGATGTGTTTGTGCCAAAATTGAAAATTGGCCACAAACTGCTTTAAAATAAGACAGCTCGACTTATTTTCTCTCTAGTTCGTTCACTAGAAATTCATATTTTAAAACTGTAGATTTAATGAATGTTTTATAAATAATTCTGTTTGCTTATAATATTCATTCGATACGTATTATTATATTTTTAAAAGTATTTCGACATTTAACGTTTCATTAAATATTTTCTATTGTTTTCTTGGTTTGAGTTTTAAATTCTTTAATAACTGGAACTTCCCGTTGAGACAGCGCTAAGTCTACAAACTTCCTACACAAAAATGCAGCGTTCGATTCCCCGCGATGACACAGTAAATAGCCCAGTGTGTTTTGCACTAAAACAAACAAGTAATAATTGTTTAATAAAATTAAAACAGCTTCTTGGTAGTTTTCTCTCATAAAAGATGTACATCACATATTAGATTATATGTAGTTCTTGTTATGATGTATCTACTTGTATTATATAGAGGCCCGGCATGGCCAAGCGTGTTAAGGCGTGCAACTCGTAATCTGAGGGTCGCGGGTTTGCATCTTCGTCGCGCCAAACATGCTCGCCCTTTCAACCGTGGGGGCGTATAATGTGACGGTCAATCCCACTATTTGTTGGTAAAAGAGTAGCCCAAGAGTTGGCGGTGGGTGGTGATGACTAGCTGCCTTCCCTCTAGTCTTACACTGCTAAATTAGGGACGGCTAGCACAGATAGCCCTCGAGTAGCTTTCTGCGATATTCAAAAACAACAACAACAGTATTATATAGATGGCTAATGTTTAGATACGCGTGCATGCAAACTTCTATCTCACTGTATGTTTTTCTTGTATTATAATAAACTACAAATTACATAAGAAACTAAAAGTTTGGGATGCTGAACTAAATAAATAAAACACGAACTCATCAAAGAATATTTTTTTATGAAGGAGTCCTCTTCCCCATTGAAATACAGTTTACGATAATACCTGTTCTATAGTAATACAGATCTGAGGTAATACCTGTTCTATAGTAATACAGATCTGAGGTAATACCTGTTCTATAGTAATACAGATTTGAGGTAATACCTGTTCTATAGTAATACAGATCTGAGGTAATACCTGTTCTATAGTAATACAGATCTGAGGTAATACCTGTTCTATAGTAATACAGATTTGAGGTAATACCTGTTCTATAGTAATACAGATCTGAGGTAATACCTGTTCTATAGTAATATAGATTTGAGGTAATACCTGTTCTATAGTAATACAGATCTGAGGTAATACCTGTTCTATAGAAATACAGATCTGAGGTAATACCTGTTCTATAGTAATACAGATCTGAGGTAATACCTGTTCTATAGTAATACAGAGCTGAGGTAATACCTGTTCTATAGTAATACAGAACGAGAGAGAAACAGTGATAGTTAAAAATGTTTCTTTACCTGCTCAAGATAAACATCAAAAAAGTCGAAGAAAAATCAACACTGTAATTGAGAATGATTTACTGCAGTAAAATAACAGTTTTGTTGATATACTTCGTGTTTTACTGCATGCTTGCAAATATATACGCCTTCGACACAGAAAATTGGTCATTAAAGACGTTAAACACCTTTATCCCTAATATTTACATACATTGTTTTGGGTTATTCGCTTGTCATAAAAATATCTGTTAGGTTGAGCTTGGTATGTATAAATGAGCAATTGAGGTTACAACATCTCCTAGTTTAACATGTTAATTACCAGCATCTATCAGGGTAGCGAAAGAGGTTTTGAAATAATTACATTATTATTTCAAGTGTATAACACCATGCATTCTAAGCTTGGAATAGATTACGTACAGAGTTTTACAAAGTTCTAACCAACATTTCTCAGAGTACTCTGCAGTAAATGCACCGTCTTGAGTAAACATATTTATTTTGATTATTTTATATATCTTACGATTAAAATTATTTAACTAGTTCTTCTGTATGCCTAGTCTCTTTATTTGGTCACAACTCAGTTAAAATTGAAGAACCTATCTTGGTTTTGCATAACATTTTCTTCCAACCTCCTTTTAATTATCGGAACCTACCCGTTTGTTTGAAAGGAGATCGGTTTAGCTGAAAATATCACAAATACTTAAGTGTGAAAATCGGGTATAAATACGAAAATAAAGACTATTCGTACGATAACAGCATGAATGAGTAATGATAAGAACCAATCGTTTCTTAGTGCTTCTGGACTGAAAACTTGAGTGTTCACGCTTCGTATCTCACTGTCTCAAAAATGTGCTCCTTTGAAGACAATATGGACAGTAAAAATGACAATAAAAATCGAACCACACTATTAACACGACAGCCAATAGACAAAGAATTGGCGGAGGATACCATTGACTGGCTGTTTCCCTCTAGCCTATAAGTTCAAAATTAGGGACGACTAAAGACAAATAGTTCTTTTGTAGCTTCGCGCGACAAAGCTAAAATAAACAAGAACAAACTGATGATAATCATAAGATTTTGTGATGAACCTGAAAAATAAGTAAACACAAGCTCCTGATTGGACGTAACAATCATTATCACATCTAAACGGAGTTGGACAGTTTCATTTACATGTGATAAGTTTTTATATCGTTACTAAGCACAAGCCTATGAGGCTGTTTGCAATTACTGGCTTGTGGAATAAAACATTATGTGCGAATGTGAACTTGCAAACACTCTCTATTTCTACACTTGAAAATTCTTAGAGGACAATGCCAAGTTGTTCTCTTTGCTTTCCAGATAGATTTTCATTTTTTTTTTACAAAATTCTAGCCAATATTTTTCTTTCTTCACTCTCTTTCCTAATGTTGTTATCAACAATTTACGTCACAAGTGACGCTGCAGGAACAAACAAGGTTTAGGTTCGTTAACTACTACAGCATTTAAACAAAAAACAATCAACGATTTTAAAAGAAAAAGAAGTAATTTCTCGATTTTTCTCGAAAGGCTGGCATACTTTGTTTAGCATAGAAGTATTTGTTGTGTCATGTAAACTGTGTAAGCAATATTCAGAGTTTTAACGGATACCTGAGTATCATCTGGTTTTCAAAGATAAAAGTGTCAAGTGGCTAGCGATAGAGTGTCGCCTTACGATGAATTTACTTCAAATTATGTTCACTATATATTTAGATAGTTCAGAGGTGTTGAAAAGGTAAAGAAAGTGTTGGAAGGACTACGAATCCAAACGGGCATAAACGTTTTTAAAGTTGTATTTCTTATGTTACAAACACAATGATACCTCTTCTAGAAAGGTTCTTTAAATAAACAAAGGTAAAACTACTTACTATACCCTGAAGATAGGCAGATGTCACGGCATGCGGGGATTTATTACAAGCCTGCGTTTTTTTACGTTTCACAACCCTTTAACTACTACTGATGCAAACAGACGTCAGAGAAACAAAATATTTATTGATTTAACTTGTTGATAATTCACTGAACAAAGCTTTGCAAAAAAATATTTTTCAATACAAAATCGTTTATTAGAAGTTAACCACAAAGCTACACAATGTTCTATCTTTGTTTTGCCCACCACGGTATCGAAACTCGGTTTCTAACGTTATAAGTCCGCAGATATACGGCTGTGCCACAAGGGGAATCCGAAATAATTACTGAGATTTATTCTTCTTATTGTACAAATTCATTTAATGTTAATTTATTGCCTTAAATATTCAGTTGTTGCATAGCCTAACAAATAAGATATTTCCATATAAATTCACTGCGTATCTTATCAGAGCAGTTTTTCTAATTGGAAAGGTTTTATCAGCTTCGAGATATATAAGAAGCAGTACACACGTATTACCCTGAGGAAAGGTATATCTCATTTATACCACAACCTCGTTTCCTTCACGCTAAACTAAACAGCGAAGTGTAAACCCTTAAGTTACAAGACTGCTTCCTCTCGCAGTTGTTTGAATCTGAAGGGAGAAGCAAGTATTCTCACAGATCAATAATCTGAACCTCGTCACAGAACAGCTAAGATTACTGAAAAATGCTTATTTTATTAACAAGAAATGTTGGTTTGTATAATTCCATCCGTGTTTTATAGACTGGCGGAGCACATTAAACTTGACTTCTTCGTTTAAAAACCAATTAAGATAAATGTGACACTTGGTTTACCTTCCCATAACGAACGGTTATATCGAAACTTGCTTATGACCATGATTTTATGGCCATTAAAAACGTTTTCTAAGTTAATTAAACCACAGATTTTGAAAACATATATTAATATAATGTACAACAGCGCCACACAGAGGACATTTTGAAACTTTGGAAACATATATTAATATAATGTACAACAGCGCCACACAGAGGACATTTAGAAACTTTGAAAACATTGTACAATATTTTTTCATATGAATTCATACTCAGGTATTTGATGGTATTGATACATAAAAAACAATTTTTAGCGAACATTCGGAGCCCTCAAGTGGGACAGCAGTCTGTCTATGGACTTCCACTGATAGAAACCGAGTTTCGATACCCGTGGTGGGAAGATTACGGATAACTCATTGTGTAGTTTTGTGTTTAAATTCAAAACAAACGAAAGTTTGGCAACTTTTCAGTAAATTAATAAGATATTAGTACGCTTTCATTGTTAATAACTATTTAAAGTACTGAAGTATAATTCTGTGTATGTGTTTAAATCACCGTCCGTTGTTTATACTTTCTTGAAAAGTTTAAATAGTTTGTGTCTTATATGCAGGGTTTGTTTGTTTGTTTTGAATTTCGCGCAAAACTACACGAGGGCTATTCGCGCTAGCCGTCCCTAATTTAGCAGTGTAAGACTACAGGAAAGGCAGCTGGTCACCACCCACTGCCAACTCTTGGGGTATTCTTTTACCAACGAATAGTGGGATTTACCATAACATTATAATGTCCCCACGGCTGAAAGGTCGAACATGATTTGGTGTTACGGGGATTCGAACCAGCGATCCTCATATCACGAATCGAGTGCATTAACCAACTGGTCATGCTTGGCCTTTACACAGGGTATCTGGAAGTTATGTATTACAAACATAAATACGACAAAAACAGTAATATTTGCACTACACAACTTATTCACGTTTACGTATTCTTTAATAATAATAAATTAATATATTCTGCGTGTACTTGTCTTGATCGTTTTTTGTGACTTCTGAGTATGAATTACTTGTGTGGTTCCATAATCAGTTCCATCACTGTTAAACATGTTTTAACACATTATAAACTTAATCACATCTTATACAACTCATGGACTGAACGACCAAGTCAGGTAACTCAAGATTCAGGCATAACCATCTCCGATTTAGACTTGCCAATCAGAGGGAGAGAATCCAGCCATTAACAACTGTCGTCTATACACTGCTACACATTTTTACGTGGAATTCGCTAGTATAGCTAGAAAGCCTACACTAGTTGAAATAATAACAGTCATCAAGTAGTACTGTGTAAATATTTTAGGACAAGGGAATATTGTGTCACTCTTTTCATTTTACGGGAATAATTTTTTTATGCTATAACATAACGTAAATTTCAATACTGTAGTATTGCTTCCCTGATCCATGTTGACAACTGAATGAACCAAGGGAAGAATACTTATCAGTGATATCGAGGAAACCAACTTGTAGAGAAATATATACAGAGAAACGGCTCGTTTGGGTTGAGAAAATATTTTACGTAGCAGAGCATGCAATGTCTTGACTATATAGAAAGAAGCTAGCATATGCTGGAAGAACCCGATTTAATAGCACTCAACAAATACACCTTGAGAAAAACCGTGTTTAACACTACATGTTAACTTTTGTTGCCATATCATGGCCCGAAAAGCGTAGAAAATTATTAGTACAGAAGAGAGTTCGAACAGAAGATTTCAGTATGATGCTGACTTGACTTGCCGTAAACTTGAAATTCTCCTCAAGCAATGTCAAGTACGTCTCAAATCGTGAAACAGAGAAGACAAACTTGAATGTAATGACCCCAAACACTCATTCAACCTATGGAGAGATTGCTTAGCAAAAACAAAACCTGATGGAGTTATTGAAATTTTGCCTGACCCCCACAGACTTCCTAGTATCAACCCAATTGAACATATCTGGAATTTAATACATCAAGAACGCGACAAATCAAAAGCTGCTTCCAAAGAAACTTAACGAGAGTATATTAGAGACATTTGGAGAAAAAAAAGAAAACTTTGATTAAAGATGTTGCAGCAATGGCTAAAGGGTTCTCTGCAGTTACTAAAGCAAAAGGGACACACAAAATACTCATTGTTTGCTGAACTCAAACACTTCCACTGAGTTTATGTTGCACTGAGTGTGAAGATTAGTAAAAGTTTGATGCTTCACCTCTGTTGTACCTTCTACTGTTCTTTAAAAGTAGCCTGAATCTAATTTTTCACATTGTCCTAACACTTTTGTAAAGTGCTATATATGGATATAAATAAGAAAGCTGTTTTTCTCAAATACCATGCACCAATGACATATTTTAAATTAACTACTAGATAATCCCCGGGATGGGCGGGGGGTAAAGGCATTCGACTCGTAATCTGAGGGTCGCGAGTTTGAATTCTCATCACACCAAACATGCTTGCCTTTTTAGCCATGGGTGCGCTTTAATGCGACGGTCAATCCCACAAAAAGCATTTGGATAAACAAATAAATTAAAACGATCTGTTTAAATAGTTTGAAATAATAGGGCATCAAAACAATAAATAACAAGTTACTTAGCCAAAGCATTCAACGACATTATTGCTACATTAAACACAAAACTATAGTTTTGTTATTCTTTAACATAAAATAAAAATATATTAGATTAATAATAAATCTGATAAGTATAGGTCCCCAACTTTTTGTGGTTGCTACTCAAACAGTTATTTTTCACAATATTTATTTTTCCATTTAATTTTCACAAAAATTTAATGTTCTATAAAGATAATATTCTAAAAAAATCCAAAATAGACTTTTTTTATAATTCATATATTATTAAATAATGAAGCTGGCGAAAACAGCGCCTTGAACGTCATCACACATGAAAAAATATACATAAATATAAGCATTTGTGTCATTTTTTACCTTAAATTAATGCAAACACACAAATTTAAATTATATTCTTAAACTGAATAGCTTCAAACATTAAACAACAAATTAAAGATATAAAATTTCTACTTAACAAGATATTGCAAACAATGAAGAGAAAGGTAATGAGATTATATATCTTGACAAACATTCTGTATATTTCCTGCTCTACTTAGAAGTTGGCTTCCATGTTTGAACATACTTGTAGACTTCGAGTACAACGTTCACTGGAATGCACGAGAAGACGTGGTAACCATGTGTTTGAATGGAATTTCAGCTATTCCAGTACTTTCAGACTTCTCTTTTTTTTTCTCAGTTGTGTTTTTCGAGTTGTGTCTGGGAGTTTTGAACATTTGTTAACATCATACTTTTGTTTATCACCATGTTACACGCACCATAAGATATGTCCAACTTAACTGCAATGGCGTTTCACTTCAGATAATTCTTTTTTCTAGCCATTTCATTCACTTTGCTCCTCACGGGTTTCATGTGTGACTTGTGTAAGTCACTGTCTGTTTGTTTGTTTGTTTTGGAATTTCGCACAAAGCTACTCGAGGACTATCTGTGCTAGCCGTCTCTAATTTAGCAGCGTAAGACTAGAGGGAAGGCAGCTAGTCATCACCACTCACCGCCAACTCTTGGGCTACTCTTTTGCCAACGAATAGTGGGATTGACCGTAACATTATAACGCCTCCATGGCTGGGAGGGCGAGCATGTTTGGCGCGACGCGGGCCCGAACCCGCGACCCTCGGATTACGAGTCGCACGCCTTACGCGCTTGGCCATGCCGGGCCTAGCCATTGTCTCCAGTGTGCGATGTAAGTCATTGTCTCTAGTGTGCAATGTAAGTCACTGTCTCCAGTGTGCGATGTAAGTCACTGTCTCCAGTGTGCGATGTAAGTCACTGTCTCCAGTGTGCGATGTAAGTCACTGTCTCCAGTGTGCGATGTAAGTCACTGTCTCCAGTGTGCGATATAAATCACTGTCTCCAGTGTGCGATGTAAGTCACTGTCTCCAGTGTGCGATGTAAGTCACTGTCTCCAGTGTGCGATGTAAGTCCCTGTCTCCAGTGTGCGATGTAAGTCACTATCTCCAGTGTGCGATGTAAGTCACTATCTCCAGTGTGCGATGTAAGCCACTGTCTCCAGTGTGTGATGTAAGTCACTGTCTTCAGTGTGCGATGTAAGTCACTGTCTCTAGTGTGAGAATTGTCTCACTTCCGTGAGAACGGAGGCCCGACATGGCCAGGTGGTTGAGGCGCTCGATCGTAATACGAGAGTCGCAGGTTCGAATCCTCGTCACACCAAACATGCTCGTCCTTATAGATGTGCGGGCGTTATAATGGTACGATCAATCCCACTATTCTTTGGTAAAAGAGTTAGAGGTGAGTGGTAATAACTAGCTGCCTTCCTTCTGATTCTACACTGCTTATTTTGGGGCAACTAGCGCAGGCAGCTCTCATGTAGTTTGGTGCGAAATTCAGAAACAAACAAACAAGAAACAAACCACAAGAACGTTGAAAACTCTATTAATGCTTTGAAATAATGTACCTTTTGTATATATGCAAAAACGGCTCGTTTTGGTTGAGAAAATATTTCACGTAGAAGAGCGAACAACGTTTCGACCTTCTTTGGTCATCATCAGGCTCACAAAGAAAGAAAGAGGTAACTGACCGGAAGCTGACCACATGTTTGGAAGGGGTTGTGTAACTGAGTATCGCAATGAAGAGGGCGGTGTTAGATGTTTGAATATACAATTTTATCTATAATATTAATATAGGTATAATGGCGTTCCTTTATATTGGTTTATTTTGGGTTTAAGTTGTTGGATAAGTAAGGCTACTTTAATTTTGCGTTTGTTTATGTTTGTTTCTTTATTTAGTATTTTAGTGTTTTCTATGGTTATGCTGTGTTTACTTGACTTGCAGTGTTCGAAAACGTGTGAAGGTGACTTTTTATGTTCTTTGAATCTGGTTTCCATTTTTCTACTTGTTTCTTCAATATAAAAGTCATGGCAGTTATCACATTGTATTTTATAAATAATGTTGGTGTGGTGTTTGTCAGTGTAGTTTTTACACAGTATAGACCTCAGTTTTGTGCCTGATTTTTGAGAAAAATTGGTATTAACTGGAATGTCATATTTTGTTACTAGTTTTTGCCAAATGTTGGTTATTTGTTTGCTGATGTCAGGAATATACGGTATACAGTAGTATATGGTTTCGTGATTTTTTTACTCGTGAGATATATTTACTTTTGTTGGTTGATTTTGCTTTCTGTCTAGGTGTGTGCGTATAATGTTTTCTACGGTTTGTGGAGGAAACTTATTGATGTTGATGAAGTATTGTTTTATTTTGTCTAATTCATCGTTAATTTTATCTGGTGAGCATAGTTTTATGGCTGTGTTTATTTGGTTTCTTAGTATGCTGAGTTTTTGTTTTGTTTCATGTGCTGAGTCCCAAGGAATGTATAGTCCAGTATGGGTGATTTTTCGTGGATTTCTGTTTTGAATTGTGTGTCGTTTTTTGCAATTTTGAGGTTAAGAAATGATATTTGATTGCTTTCTTCCTGTTTACATGTGAAGTTAATGTTGGGATGTATAGAATTAATGTGAGTGAAAAAATTAAGTATGTGTTCTGTAGAGATGAATCCCGCAACCGTGTCATCTACATATCTGTACCAGTAGAGTGGTGGATGTAATGCTGTGTTAATTGCTTGTGTTTCAACTTGTGTCATAAAAATATTGGCTAGAACTGGTGATACTGGGTTGCTCATGCTCAGGCCATTTGTTTGTATATAAAGAAACAAACATAAACAAACGCAAAATTAAAGTAGCCTTACTTATCCAACAACTTAAACCCAAAATAAACCAATATAAAGGAACGCCTTTATACCTATATTAAATATAATAAAATAAAATTATATATTCAAACATCTAACACCGCGCTTTACATTCCGACACTCAGTTTCACAACCCCTTCCAAACATGTGGTCAGCTTCCGCTCAGTTACCTCTTTCTTTCTTTGTGAACCTGACTATGACCGAAGAAGGTCGAAACGTTGTTTGCTCTTCTACGTAAAATATTTTTTCAACCAAAACGAGCCGTTTTTGCAGATATATTTCTTTACAAGAGGGTTTTCTCGACATCACTGATGTACCAGTTGGCTCTAGCGGACAGTATAGTTTTCACCAATTAAAATGAATTTCATGATAAACCAAATGCTTTAAAACAAACACTTTTGTTATAAACGTCAGTCCTAGTTAAAAAATATTGAACTCATAACATTTATGATGTGTTGAAAAAAGTGCTCTTCTTGGAGTTGGGGTGTTTTAACTCTAAAGTTTCATATAAAGCGTCTCTCCTTCCCTCAAATTAACTAAAATATCTATTTCATAACAACTTCAATTTAAAATAAATGCTGAATTTAGTAAGTGCATTTAAGTCACATAATTCGTCATTAAAATGCTGCCGATAGAGGTCGGGAAGAACGTGTGCCTCACATGAGTTGTGGCAGTGTCTAGAATAATGGCAGAAAAGAAATGCGAAGTAACGTGGTGTAAGAATTTATTGTTAACCATTCTTGAACTTATCTTTTATGTTCATTTGGTTATCTCTAGTTCTCATTATTTGAAATCATAATGTAAAATTCCCTAAAATATCTAATTTGCAGCTATGGAACCTTTAAATGGCTTATTTTAATTCAAAGTTGTTTAAAAACAAAGAAATTGAAGTCCCTTTTTAATCGTCAACATTCGTGCCTTCACGCTGATGTGTTTATGCTTGGGGTCACATGAACAATAAATATCTATAATTCAATTTAGATAGAAGCATGCCATAACTGATAATATATAGAGATGACCATCTTACATCATTTTGCCTATATCTTTCAACAGTCATGCTCTATAAGGCCTTTATAAGAATTTTTCTTTTAAAAACCTCCAGTCAATAATATTTCCAAGGCAGCATTGCACTGTCGAATACTTGTGAATTCTCCATGAACCGTATATTTATATAGTATTTATTGTTTTTTTTAATTTCTTATAAAGCTACACCAAGTCAGCTTGTGGGTTATGACGAGCGACTCGTAATCTTCTTGTCCTTTTGCCTGGCATGGCCGAGCGCGTTAAGGCGTGCACTCGTAATCCGAGGGTCGCGGGTTTGCGCCCGAGTCGCGCTAAACATGCTCGCCCTCCCAGCCGTGGGGGTGTATAATGTGACGGTCAATCCCACTTTTCGTTGGTAAAAGAGTAGCCCAAGAGTTGGCGGTGGGTGGTGATGACTAGCTGCCTTTCCTCTAGTCTTACACTGCTAAATTAGGGACGGCTAGCACAGATAGCCCTCGAGTAGCTTTGTGCGAAATTCCAAAAAAAACAAAAAACAAACAAAAACAAACCTTGTCCTTTTAGCCGTGGGGACGTTATAATGTCACGGTCAATCCCACTATTTGTTGTCAAAAGCGTAGCCCAAGACTTGGCGGTAAGTGGTGATGAGTAGTTGCCTTCCCTCTAGTCTTACACTGCTAAATTAGGGACGGCTAGCGTAGATAGCTGTCGAGTACCTTTGCGCGAAATTCAAAACAAACAAACAGTTCTCTAGGATTTACATTAAGTTATTTAGATCTGATTCTATATCTTATTTTAATTATAAGTACAATATCAGGAAATAGTGACGACATCTTCTGTTTAATGTAATCTCCCCTTTTGTTCTTCTCTTACATACGTTTTTATTGATTAGATCTACCAGCGATTCCATCGAGTTTGTACTGTTTGCTTTGCTTTCGAGCAATAAATCGATTTGTGGTGATCTTGCTGATTCTGGTTTCTATCTCTTTGTCATTTCATTTTACTGGATTTCAATTCAAGTACTGGATATGTAGATGTCCTTTTTCATTAAATATGTCTTTTAATCAAAATTTTATTTATCGATAGAAAGAATTTAGATCCAAAGGTCTTGCAATACTATTTTTTTAACTATAGAATAAATAATACATCTACTCATTCTGAATTAAATTTTTAATAATTGTGAGAAGCAAAAAAACAATTGGTTTATTCGTTGCTCTTGAAAAGCAATTTTTTAATATAATTATTGGTGCCAGGATTTTTCTTATATGGGTTTATCTCTGAGGTATATGTTCATATAAATATAAACAAAACTGCTCGCGTTTTGACGAGAAATCGATTAAGAATAAGTTATAATGAAATGAATATTCATGCAAGTTTTAGATAATCAGCTTTTTTTACTTCCTATTTATTATATAATTGAATGCCAGAATCATACTAATCTAAATCCTTTAATATAGGTTTGGCACACTGTAATTTGAATACTTCTGTTTTAGGATATCATCGAACTGGCTAGGAGTCTGTAGATATGAGCAAACAGATATAGACTTTTGGCATATATATTTAGTTGTCATAGCGTAACTGAAACAATAATGGATTTATCCTTGCCTTTTGTCTGATCAGTACAGTGTAGAATGGTATGATACGTGCTAATTTATATTGCACTTAGAAACAGGATTTCTGACGTTGCAGAGCACTTGAATACGTTATGGCTGCGTTGAGGGCATTGGTTCGGCTGTTATCTTAATGGTAATTACGATGGCTTATGGAAATTCTTGGTACAAAAGAGGTCTGTCCGCATCCACTTCCTTGGCTTCGCAGTATTATTCGAAGAACTGGTTTTTAATTTCTCAATAGTGAAACTTTAACGAATCGTGATTAAAATCATATTTTAAAGATTATATTTTATTGTTATTATTCGTTTATAAATCAAATCTGGTTGGAAATGTTTATCAAAATAAGTTATCTTATAGGTATTATACACTGGAAAAAACTTTAAAATTAGCTAAGGATTGTTTATATAATAAAATTTAAAGAAATTATGTGTCAGAAATCTACAATAAGAGACTGTACACGTTGACCATTGCATAATAAATTTCACGATATGATAATTCTCTACCAAATATCACACCGCTAATACGGCGCTAAAATCAGGGGTATGGTGGCTTTGCTATAAGAAAACAAACAAACTACAAAATAGAATAAAACTCCATCATATCTATATTTTAAAAGTGGTTATGAGCAAAGATAAACCAATCACTTGAACTTTTTTTTTTCTAATACATTTTGGAAGCAGTTTGTGATGTCACAAACATTTTGGAATGAACTATGAAAAATCACTTAACCACTTTCGGTTGAAATAAAAGCTGTAAGATAAGCTCTCTTCCTCTGCCATGATAATATTTTGCTTTGGATTTTTTGTAATGCTCAGTCAAAGTTAAGTCACTGGATTCAAATCGTATTTATAATTTTATAATTTATAATTCTTTACCGATATTTTAATTCTTAATTAACATCTCACCAACTAAAAAAATCTTCATCTTCAACAAAAGGAGTGTTAATTAAATGAGGAAAGAGAAAATAACTGAACTGAAAGTCTTTCCTATTTTAATTAGTACTGCATTATCTGAAAAATAGCTCAGAACTAGAGACAGTATCTTTTGAACCCAGAGCACAGCAATTTGCTCAAGACAATCACTGAAGTCAGTGAAAAAATCAAGTTCTACCTGCAAACTGTGCTATGCCTAGAAATCAAAGCTAATTAGCTGATCAAACGTGTTTAGTACCACTTTCAAAGGAATCACCAATTACGATGTAATGCTGTTATCGGATACAAGCAAATGGAAGAATATTAATGGGAAGTACAAGTAAAATTAACACTAATGGATACTACTGAATAAATCTCAGTTATATCTCCAACTAACGCAACAAATTATAACTTAGCGGTAACCTTCTAAATATTACAGATCATAGCTAGAGATTTTAATTAATGAAATTCCACTGAGTGCACAGATAATGTAGATCCTTAACATAATGAACATTTTATACTCTGCTGCACTTGTTATGTGCGATCAATAAAACCAAAAGTCACAGCTTCCATTAGTCTCTCACCACACTAAACACAGATTATATGAATAACCAGGCAACTGCTATCAATAAATAATCGATACTCATAGACTATCGCTTCAGATTATTGGAGAAATATTACATAAAATGCTACTGCTACTGGAGTTTTCATATTCTGTACAAAAATTTGAAGGTGGCACTAAGTGCAGTTTACAATAAAAGTTATTACAGTTTATTAAGATAAATCACTAATGGTTTGGTTTGTTTGTTTTGAATTTCGCGCAGAACTACACGAGGGCTATCTGCGATAGCCGTCCCTAATTTAGCAGTACAAAACCAGAGGAAAGGCAGCTAGTCATCACCATCCACTGCCAACTCTTGAGCTATGCTTTTGCTAAAGAATAGTGGGATTGATCGTCAATTTATAACGCCCCTACGGCTGAAAGGGCCACTATGTTTGGTGTGGCGGGGATTCAAAACCACGACCCTCGGATTACCAAGCGAGTGCCTTAACGATCTGGCCAAATCACTAATGAAACAATAGGTATAACAAAGTCACTCATTCCCTTTATTTAGTATTTTATAAATAAAGACTGAAACCACTTAAAGTTTCTTTTTTAAACTTCTTTTTGTAACTTTAGCTGTGGAGTTTGAAATAAATATAAATTACCTTTTATTTGAAATTATTATGTAATTTTACTGAGAAGATCGTGCAGTAAACATTTTTTTCTTTACTTATGTTATAGGAAGTCGAGAAATATAAAATGATGGAGCATTAAATTCTTTGTTACATGATAAAAATATCACTAGCACGAGCAAATTCATTGACAACCGTAAACTGCATTCTAGACATATTTAGAAACTGACATATAACAAATGTTAAACATGCAATCTGCACTGACACTCTTCAAAAATATTCCAGTAATAATTACAATAATATTTAACCATGTAATCTGTACTGATAACCATAATCTGTCTTTTAAGCATATTTAGAAAAAAGTAATCATATTTCTGATCATAATTATAACAAAAAGGAACCATGCAATCTGTACTAACAAATCTAAACTATATTTTAGTTATATACCAAAACATCGCCTCAAAAGAAAAGTACATGAAGTCTCAGCAAATGTTACTTTAGCTTAGTTGAGATGCAAACTATCAATAAGTCTTAGACACGAAACGAAACACTGGGTATACCAATTAACTTACTTCTAATCAATTTTTGATAATTTATCACAGACTGTATGGATAAAAGTCAAATAAAAATACTCAAACTCAAGCACAATGTTTACGTTGTTTGTTTTCATCTTATTTTGAACTTTTTTCTCTGTAAGTACTGAGTGACGCAGCTGACAGTGACCTGTTTTTACGTGTTGCATGTTTCTGGTATACAATACAACTATAACGTCTGGAACTGAGATGCGAACAGATCGTAACAAAACTAAATAGAAGAAAGTTATTGATAGTGACGTAAGAGAACAGAAGAGCCTACAATTGATGACATACAAAAGAGAAACAAATATGTGAAGGCAATATGCTGATAGTGTCGTCAAAATAATAATTTGTAGGTGGATAAATTTAGGCAATAAATATGGCTTTCAAAATGATCGGTATGGCATATGAAGATAATCTGAATTTCTTTTTTGGAGTAAAAATGGCTGAAAAACTAAATAACAGGTTTGTACGATAATGTTTTATTTGTTTGTTTGAATTTTGCGCAAAGCTACACGAGGGCTATTTGTGCTAGTCGTTCCTAATTTAGAAGTGTAAGACTAGAGGGAAGGCAGCTAGTCATCACCACCCACCGCCAACTCATGGGCTGCTGTTTTACCAACGAATAGTGGAATTGGTCGTGACATTATAACGCCCCGACGGCTGAAAGGACGAGCGTGTTTTATGCGACTGTGATTCAAACCTACGATACTTGATAATGAGTTTGAACAGTAATAAAAAATTTTTTGCATTAGAATTTCGTGTAAACAACGCACAAAAAAGCCTATGTATAGTTATTTAACAGACTCGATCCATGAACCATTGAATTCACAACCATTTAGACAAGTTACTAGGCCACGATCAGTCCCGAACAGGAGAGAGTTAGCAGTAAATTTAATAAAATGACAGTTTAATATGGTATCCACGAACTACCAAATTTCTTTATAGCTTGGAAGTGAATTTACACAATACGACGTTGACTTGACGAACGCCCAAAGCTGAGAGTCTTCTCAGGCGTTAAATTAACAGAAGAAACAAACAGATAATATAAAAAGGTTAGGTGAAAGTAACCTAACCTTTCGAGATTCGCAAAAGGACGAAATAAGTTGCTTTACTTTAGCTGTTTAAAGTATTTAGTTTTACTTTTGAAGAGCTTTACAAGAGATATCAATACTCAGCTATGTGTATATTGCTTTGCTTTAACCTATGAAGGTGATAATAAAAAATATATTCTTTTTCTTAAATCTTTCAAGTGAAAAGTGTCATTTCTATACAGTGAAAAAGTAAAATCCGAGCACCTGACACCATTTCTAAACACGAACTTTTATCGTTCAGTCTACTTTTACCATTAACACTAAAAGTATTTTTATACCTGTATATTCACATATAGCTAGCTACCCAATTCTACTTGGTCATTTTGTCTAGCTACCCAATTCTACTTGGTCATTTTGTCTAGCTACCCAATTCTACTTGGTCATTTTGTCTAGCTACCCAGGTGCTACTTGGTCATTTTGTCTAGCTACCCAAGTGTTACTTGGCTATTTTTGTCCCTAATTTTCAATGTACAGACTAGAGAGGATGGTGACAGAACAAAATTCACTATAGGTTCTCTTGTCTGACCGTTACTCTTAACAACGCACCCATGAACTCATAGTTTGAAGCACGATTTTGCGGCAACGAAGTGCAAACGACAGACTCAAATCTGTAGTCTGACATGTTAATCAGGTAGCTACATTCACGTCAATACCAAAATGATTTTTCCTGACACCGTTTTACTCAGGTTGTTGCCCCCGCTAATACAGCGGTATGTCTCCGGATTTACAACGCTAAAATAAGGGGTTCGATTCCCCTCGATGGGCTGAGCAGATAGCCGTTTGTGGCTTTGCTATACGAAAAACACACACACACTTAGCTTCCCTTTCTCTGACGTCATCACGTTTAAAGTTCAGATATGTGGTCATTATATATGCGTGGTACAACCTACAAGTTAATTAAGGTTAGTTTTTGTTCAATTATTGAGCAAAATAACACAATTGGTTATCTGTGGTGTGCCCACTGTAAAGATTGAACCTTACAGCAAAACCTCTAACTTATCGTTGAGTCATAAGGAAATGATTTTATTAGGTAAAAATGTATAAAAATAATGTAACTAAGCCAATGACTAGAAGGTTTGGCAGTATTCTTTAAAAATATATTAAATTTATTTGTAATTAAAATTACAAAAGTTCGTGAGTCTTCTTTTTCTTAATAGTGATGAGTGGTTGGTCAAATCTCCGGGTTTTCTTATTCTATTGCATTATAAAAATTATTAAAAGTTTCCGTTGCTTTTTCATGTTTTATTTATCTCAGATATTTTGTGAGCAAAATTTATGGTAAGCAGTACTAGGAGTAATACTGGGTCGGATTAAAGTGTTTGCAAATATAAGTGTCATTTTTCTTTAAATTTCGCGCAAAACTCCACGAGAACTATCTGCGCTAGCCGTCCCTAATTTAGCAGTGTAAGACTAAAGGGAAGGTAGCTAGTTATCACCACACACAGCCAACTCTTGGGCTACTCTTTTATCAACAAATAAGGGGATTGACCGAAACATTATAACGCCCCCAAGGCTGAAAGTGCAAGCATGTTTGGTGTAACGAGTATTTGAATCTGCAACCCTCAAATTATGAGTCGAATACCTTAACCCACCTGGCCATGCCAAGCTTAAGTGTTCATATTTGAGAGAAAAGCCACGTTCGTTAGATAGGAAAGTACTGTTTATAACCTCAGACAGTATTAGAAAACTCATAATGAAACGGTTAAAGTATTTCAAAACTTTAATTTTTTCCGAATTATACAAGTTTCAGTATTCAAGAATCATTTGCAATCCGAAATACTAACTAACTCTTCGAGTTTTGCATTTACAGCTACATATCCATTTATAGATGTCAAAGAATAAAATTCATTCTGCTCTCTATTCATTCACTTAACGATACGCTTAAGGGCTTATTATGTTAAAATCTTGGTTTCAGTTCCTCTGTGGGTAGAACGCTGTTAGTCTATTGTGCTTCTTTATGCTTCAAGTTTTAAAATCCATCTGAGACACACTCAAAAGCCTCTGAAGGTTTCGTGGTGATTAGAGTTCGGCAAGTTCGAAATCATTTGTCACGGCTAAATAGACACATAGACATAATACGCATTTTAGTTCAAACAAGAACAATCAGAGATATTGCATTACCTCACGCCGCCTCTTCTTTACGAGATTATATGTGGTTATATTTTCTAACGTCAAATTTCATTCACGAAACCTCAGCAGATCTTTTTCAGATCCAGAACGATCAACGATTTGGATCATTTTTTGCAGTTTGGTGAGGAGTTTTAACCTTAACTTGTTCATGAAATTTGGTACATATTCGACCACACTTTAAAAGAGCTATTAATCGAAAACCTCTAAAATGCCCTAACTTCACATTATCAAAAAATGCCTCAAAGTGATCCACAATCATTACCCCGTTTCGGGGGGAGAATGTTTCATAGTGATTTCCCATTTTGTGTAAGTGTTTTTACACATCAATCTACGAGTTTTCGAGATAACGCACACTAAACCCATTACAATATCTACCCACTCTCCACAGGGGAAGTAGCGAGAGTAATTAAAGTACTGATAAAGTATAAAAATATGGTTACTCGATAGTGAAACAGAAACGTTTGATGCCGCGTATTCTTATTCTTCAAAGATTTAATAGAACAGAAGATCTGCGTTCCCACTATTGTTCCTAAATCAATTGAAATACAATAAGCTCACTCAATCCTTTAAGTGAGTTAAGACGTAATTATCTTGAAATTAGAGACTAGCTTAGTGCCCAGAGAAATTCGAGAGTAATTTGTAGTGAATTAATAATTAACTAAGCCTAACCGGAAGTTCTTTAGGCGGCACAGTCTCATTTCGTTTTCTGTTAGAGGAACAAGGTCTATCGTCTGCTTTAGAACCAAGATGGTACATAGATTCTGCTCGGTACAAAAGTTGCTTGCCATTAAACATATTTGCCTAGAAGTTTCTAAAGATTTACAGGAAAATAATTAAAGAGCGAGAAAAACGGTTCTTTCAAAACTTCGAAGATGAAACTCGTTAGGTTTATAGAGAAAATTATTCATTTTCTACACTGCTCTGGAGTTTGTTTAATTATATATTTTATACTTTTAACACTAATCCGCCAGAAGCGTTAAAATCTACGTATTACATTATCACATCTAATCTTACATTCAAGTTGCTAAACAAACAAACATAATAGAAATATTATATGCTACTTCACACTTTTAACATAAACCAATATTAATTAATTAGCCCCCCAGTGGCTCAGCGGTATGTCTGCGGACTTACACGCTAAAATCCGGTTTCGATACCCGTGGTGGGCAGAGCATAGATAGCCCATTGTGTAGCTTTGTACTTAATTCAAAACAACAACAACAATTAATTAATTAATTAATTACTCCAGTCAAACCACAGAAGATATCAATTTTACTCAAAGCATAAAAGTTTAACAAATACGCAGGAAACTAAGGAATAAATATTTATAATTTTATTTAGTGTGCGTTTTTATTTATAGCAAAGCCACATCGGGCTATTTGCTGTATCTACCGAGGAGAATCGAACCCCTAATTTTAGTATCATAAATCCGAAAACTTAATGCTGTCTCAGATGGAGACAACTCTAATTAGAAAATAAAGAAATTATAACTCACTTTCTATAACTTATCCAACTTTCTTGTACATTTTAGAAAGTTTATCAGTTTGACTGAAGTTGTTTAATAATTGAACAAAGTTTATGCGTCAATACTTGTCTATATATATATATATATAACAAACTTCTATACCAACCGCATTCAGTGCATGTCGCCAATAGTGTAGTTTTGTGAAACAGCCAACAGTATTCAGTGCACGTAGCCAACTGTTTAGTCTTGTACAACAACCAACAGCATCCAATACACGTGGCTAATTGTGTAGTCTTGTACAGCACCCAACAGTATCTAATACATGTAGTCTGTTATTTATTATTCTACAAAAACCAACAATATCTAGTGTACGTAATCAGTTGTGTAGTCTTGTACAACAACCAACAGTATCCAGTGCACGTAGCCATCTGGGTAGTCTTGTACAACAACCAACAGTATCCAGTGCACGTAGCCAACTGGGTAGTCTTGTACAACAACCAACAGTATCCAGTGCACGTAGCCAACTGGGTAGTCTTGTACAACAACCAACAGTATCCAGTGCACGTAGCCAACTGGGTAGTCTTGAACAACAACCAACAGTATCAAGAATCGGTCAAGCTTTGCAGGTTTTGATTCATTTGAAAAAATAAACATCAAAAACAGTATATATATATATCTTCATCACTTTTAACTAAATAAAAAGCATATTTCAACTGAACATCACTCAAGTTAGTGATACTTGAGAAGAAGATTATATACACTGCTGATTAAAATCTTAAGTCTAATAAACATAAAAAATATGCATTTTGAGTTGTTAAACTCAACCACTTATATGAATAGAGCTTCGAAAGATGAAAATAAAAAAGGGAAAATAAAAATAAAAAACGTTTTTAGAGTTTAATAGGGAAAATGTGAACAGTATAAAATTAGCCTAGATACTAGCTGGTCAAAAGTTCAAGACCATACCAAAAAGAAGTCCTAAACAGGGTAGGAAATGTTCAATAAAAAGTATCAGTAGTAAGTTGCACGGCCGTCTTTGTAATTAACTTCAAACATTTGCTTTGGCATAGTCCATATAAGCGTTTGCAGAAGGCTAGCTGAAATGTTATTCCAAGTGATGAAGATGGCTTCACGTAGATCATGCACTGTTTGAAATTGACGTCCATTTCTATAGACGTCCCTTGCCATCCACCCCCAAACATTTTTAATGGGGTTCAGGTCGGGCAAACACGCTGGATGGTCCAAAAGAATCACGTTATTCACCATGAAAAAGTCCTTTGTCCTGCGGGCATTGTGGGTTGCAGTGTTGTCCTGCTGAAAGATTCAGTCATTTCTGCACAAGTGAGGGCCTTCAGTCAATAAGGATGCTCTGTCCAACATGTCAATGTAGTCAGCTGCTATTTTACGTCCCTGTATAACCTGAAGCTCCATTGTTCCATGGAAGAAGAAAGCACCCTGGATCTTGATGGAACTTCCTCCACTGTGTCATGTAGAAAATGTCTCCGGTGAGATATCCTTAATATGCCAATAATGTTGGAAGCCATCTGGACCATCCAAGTTAAATTTTTTTCTCATCAGAAAACAAAACCTTCGTTCACTTTTCTACGTCCCATGTTTGGTGCTTCTCAGCAAACTTTAACCGAGCTGTTTCGTGATGTGGTAGAAGGCGTGGCCTTCGAAGAAGTTTATAGTTTTTAAAGCCTTTCTCTCGTAGATACCGTCTTATTGTTCTTAAGCTGCATTCTGCGTCCGTAAGGGCCTTAACCTGATTCAACGATCGGCCGGTATCTTGCCGGACAACCCGTCGAATCCTCCTGCTCAACACCGGCGAAATTTTCTTGGGCCGACCATGCGAAATTCTTGTTCCGTATCTCTCAGGGTCCTTTAAGAAATTTGCAACAGCAGTTTTACTCCGCCCAATTTCACCAAAGATGGAACGTTGACAGAGACCTTGCTTTTGCAGCTCGACAATTCTGCCACGTTTAAGCTCTGTCAACGTTTTAACCTTTGCCATGCTTTTACACAATGTAACACAGGAGATGTCAGTGGGAGATGTTGACATTGCTAATGCATGAACACAAATGACTAAACTACATTACGTGTTTATCGATTAACGCTTCATTTCAGTATAATCTTTAACTTTTGACCAGCTAGTATTTAGGATAATTTCATAGTGTTCACATTTTTCCTATTAAATGCTAAAAATATTTTTATAAATCCCTTTTTTATTTTCATCTTTCGAAGCTCTACTCAAATAAGTGGTTGAGTCTAACAACGCAAAATGCATATTTTTTCTTCATATTCATTGGCCTTAAGATTTTGGCCAGCAGTGTATATTTGTAGTTTACTCTTTGGTGGTTTGGCCTTCAACATAATTCTCTTGATCTCTTTCAACGATCACTACGCGTAATTTGCTATATGGTTTTATAACAACAATGTTAGGTGTACTTTTATTGCTAAGTAACATGGCATAACAGGTTGTTGTTGGAACGAAGCTTTTCTACATATTATAAGTTGTTAAGGTAACTGATTTTTAGTAATAATTATTTTAAGAACAGGCTACGAATAATTTCATCAATATATCTATTCAATCACAATTTAGTTTAATTTATTCTATTTTTATTTGTTAACACTGCTATTATGTACAGATGATGCAAATTCCATCCCTAATATCTAAATTGCGTTGTTTTTGAAGGATTGATATTAAATATCCCTGTAGTAACTTTAACGAAAAATCAGAAAGGATTGTTCGGCTTTGATATATATAAACGCTACTGTATACATTATTAATCGAAACAAACCCACAGAAGGATTGTTTGGTTTCTATGTGTATATATTGTGTGTGCTACTACCTACATTATTGTTGAAATAAGCCCAAAGAAGGATTGTTCTGTTTATATATATATATATATAGGCTTCATTCAGCTTAACATATTTCGACTAAAATTACACAAGTTAATTGAAAGAAAGAAATACAATTTCTTCTCTAGAATTTTTATTTTATTTGTTGTGTCAACGTTAATGTTTAACGTATCGATAAAAACAAAATTACGACAGTTGTAGTTACACACAAAGTTACAGTCTTTACACGGCCCACCGCAGACATACCGTTGTACCACAAGGAAGTTGTTGTTAAACGCAGAAATAACTTAAATACTGCTGTTTAGGGTTAGCAAATGATCGATCCACAATAAAACGTGTGCATGTGAGAAAGGGCCTTATTTTTACAAACAAAACATAGGTAAAGAGTCAACGTACTGAAATTGCATGCGAACTGATTTTATTTCTTTAGAAGCAAATGTAAGCAGCTCTCGCAATACATGAATACAGTAAAGAAGAATATAACCTTTATATACCTTTCTATTAAGTGAACAGCATTTGATTGGGCAAAAAGAATCAGGCATACGTTACATAAGAACGATTAATATTTGATTTTCCTTACGAATAGCGCATGCGTAAAAAATGTTTTTGTATAAGAGTTGCCTTCATGCAGGGATTTATTACTCTATATAAACCATAGGATCTTGAGACGTATTTGCTTAAGTGTTCGTCGCTTAACAAGATGTTAAATATACAATGTTTATTAATTTTTGCTTATATAGGCGTTACTATGATCAATATTTTGATATACATTGAAACAAATGATTATTTTGGTAATTAGCATACGGGCGCACACATACATACACAGACATATATATAGTTATACGGAACATTTATAGGAGTAGAGTTTACTTGTGAATGTATTTCTTTTGGCAAATTTAAACTGTATTTGTAAAGCTAAACGGTATTGAGCATAAATAGCCCTAGATTAGCTTCGTACGAAATCCAAAAACCAAACATATAAACGTGGCTTACTTAGCTAGTGACGTTTCAATCTCAGTTTATTCAGATTTTTAACACCTCAGTAATAATCCAAACCTATATTATTTAAAAGATGCTGATATAAATCAACTCTAAAAGTGAAGCTCATTACTTGCTTAATGCAAGGTTTTGTAACGTTCTAAAAACATATAATTTGTTTCAATTATTGATAGAGTTTCATTATAATTAAAGATACTGGAAACGTCTAAAGAAAGAACGGTTAAGCTTATAGTCTGACAGTTTGAAACAGGCACCAACAAAATGAAACCGATACCGAGGCACTGCACCAACAAAAACCGATACCGAGGCACTGCACCAACAAAATGAAACCGATACCGAGACACTGCACCAAAAAAATGAAACCGATACCGCGCAGGCAATATGTTTAATTTAACCGTTGATGACAAATAGAGGCGAAAAATGTGTTCTTCTAAAGAGAACCCTTTATATTTTGTAGCTATTGTAGTTACGTCAGAGTAGTTGTATGAGGTCATGCGCCCCCAAGTGGAAGAGCGACACGTATGCAGACTGAAACCTATAGAAACTGGGGTTTGATCCCCGTGGTGGGCAGATCACTGATAGCTCATTGTGTAACTTTGTGCTTGACTTCAAACAAACAAAACGAGAACATACAAAATTGTTTCGTTTTGATGTCACCGTATAAAACTGATTTTCGAACTCGAAATAATTCCTATAGCAATGAACTAATATTTAGTAATTCTACAACATTTTCTCTTCGTTTATCCCAATATATAACTGATAAATTATATTCTTAAAACTTTGATTATTATAACGTGATAAACTGCTTGTTTAACTTAATAAAATATTTGAGAAATAGGGTATTCACGGAATAAATATGGCAATCCATATCGTGATACAAAAACGTACTTTGTTTATGGTCTGTAACTCGGTTTTTGGTTATTATGCTAGTGATTTACCGATATATCTAGAATACAAATTATGTATAACAAGCTTAACAGAGAAAAGTAAAAACTTCGAAATAGTTGAAATTAGAACAGTAAATAAAATATTTTAACGGAAGATGCAAAATAATACCACATATGTAAAACACAGCTTATCTACACGATATTTGTGATGAAATGTACGATATCGCCATATATGTATGCATATACATAAGAGGTAACGTCAATGGTCACATGTTTAGTTCGTACACACTTGGCTTCTGGAGAATTACCCATCACACGATAGTGCAATATTACCATATATATTCTTATCGCTGAAGGCTTTGTCACAGCCTTTTCAAGGATGAATATTTGTTTAGCGAAATCGTTAAAGAAAAGGCCTTCTCAACGTTTTCCAGCACAAGGTATCCCAGAACGTTCCACATCCTTACTGAGATCCCCCATGCAATAAATATATAGATGCACCTTAAGAGTACTGTGCGTTTTGTGTAGTCGTTACCACCCGCCTTCCGACACTTTTCTTAGGCTTCAAGTTTGGGAACCCCTCAGTTTAAGGACCTATTTCAACATTCCCGAAAGAAGTGAGAAAATCGAACATCAGAACGTTTAGAACAGAAGTAACTCAAACTGTAATGATAATTATAGCTTTCTAGGCCTAGAGCGTACTGATCGTAGCTGTTCAATAATATTCACTTCTCCCCTCTCTAGGCGAGCCGCTTTTTATAGGAATCACGCGAGTTTGTAGAACTTTTGACAATAATTTTTATTTACAACTACTTACACATTTCTTCTTTGTGAACTATAGTTTCAGAAATAATGGAGCATTTGGCCATATTTGTTTGTACATTTGTGAAACTACAAATCTTGTAACAGCTGAAGGTGGTTATATTGTTACTGGTCGTGAGTTAAATATTAATATCTATAACAGCTAAAAATTAGTCTGAATATATTCTTACAATTTCATTATGTTTCCGCTTTTAAAACTTTTCCTATACATTTCTCCAAAGAACAGACAATTATGTGATTCTACCCTACATCTTACATTTTATGAATTATTACTGAGTTTCATAATTTGAAAATGAAACAAAATAATTAAGGGCCCCACGTTTATCAAATATGTTGAAATTCAACGCTATTACCAACAAAAGGGAAAGGAAACCTGGACGCGCTTGATTCATTTTCATGGCTTGTTTACACAGTTTCTTATTTGTTCTTATTTGTTTCTTATTTCTTACATAGTTCTTAAGTGTTAGTAATTACATTATGCCTACACCGTTCTTATGTTAGATTGCAATTAAATAACTCTCCTCGTGCTTTCGTAATTTTTAAAGTAAATACGGTTATTCTTAAGAGAATGATGTCTTTTTGGCAAGTTATATTAACCCAAGTGAAAGACATGTTACATGTGGTTGTTATTGTAACATGTTAATGAAGTATAGTTTCTCTTATTCAACTGTTTTAAGTGATTATTTTGTATTAACTTTATGTACTATGATTTCCTTTATTAACGAATATCACCCTTCAGAGTCTTACTTTCTTTGGAAACCTTTTTTTTTATTTCTTGAGTGTTAACTAAAATGTGACTAATTAGACCTTTATCAAAGCTAAGTGTCACAAAACTTATCAAACATTCTATTGCACCATTAATATTTCATAAAAAAATCTATCTTTTAATCTAAACTGTTATTTAACTGAAAATTTCATTAAGTTCAGTGTATAACCAACTTAGATATTAGTTATGTAACGGATATAGCTAAGAGCTTACAGGGCTAGAAATAACCAAACCTGTAACCATAAACTTTTAACGCTAAAGATAAACTTAATAAAATTGGAATTGCTTAAGCATTAAATGAGTTAGATGAAGAAAATTCTACATTTGAATTCCCAAATTCAAAAGTTCTATTATTTTGACTTCTTGATCATGATAGATTTTACCATTCCTGTTAAATGTAATCAAGTGTGTCTGATGTTTAAATTAAAACAAAATAACTATAAAGTTGAATATATATAATTTAAATGTAAATTATACGTTGGATTATTGTGAATTATGACTTCTCAGTATTCGTAGTAAAATATTTGTTTGCTGTAAATTGTGAAACAATATTGAAAACCATAATTATGAGGCTGCACAATGCTTCCAGTAGAATGTGTAGCGACGTGGTAGTCGGACATCCTAAATAAGTTTCTAAAATAATATCTAACACAGTTCTAGACACATCCAAAGTTTTAATAAGGTGATAGTAGAGAACCATTTTGTACAAACAATCAGAATATCAGAATAATTGTAGTATTTGAAGAAGAGTCATCTACTCACCGCTAAGAATCTGAAATACTCCATAAACAATAAAAAGTGTAAATAGTTATTTGTTGGATAATACATTAAATTTCTTACAACGTTTCGTCTCTAACAGTGAGACATTCTTGAACATTCAATGTTGTTAAGTGATCATGTTTCAATGTTGGAGACAAAACTGTGTAAAAGAAATAAATCTGTCATACCAAAAACAACCTTTTTAAACTTCCTACTGTTCGTAAGGTACCTGAGTACCTCTTAAAAACAAAACAAAAGAACAACAAAAGACTTCAGGTGTTTCAATAACATGTAAATATATTATCCCAGTTTATTATCAAGAAAATGTCACAAATAAAACCTGAAAATGTGTCGAAATATAAAAAAAGATGCATAATTCAGGATGTGAATGTTCGTTGCAGTTTATTTATAGAATTACGTTGAAGCTGTTAAAATGAAGTGAATGTTTCATTTATGTTGTAGATATTAATTATTCCTCAGTTAAACTTAATCAGTTTGTTTAGTTCCATCCTTTAAATATGTATTTCATACAAATAAAACAAGAGACAAGATTCATGACCAAACTCGAATTTAATGAGCATTTCATCTAGTATTGTTAATTCTTATAAAGCAAACATTTTGAAGGAGAGTCTAAAGAATACGGAACTCTCCTTAGTTTGGAAGTCAATTTAATAATCAGCAGCACCTGAATCAAAAGTTGTTTTTTGACTTCAAGATGGAAGTAGGAAACAGATGCAGCAGTTTCATCAGAGTATGAGAGCATGTTCCAGTTGTTGACAACCTGTAGCGTATGAACGAACACGTTGTCATTGCAAAACATCGTGTTTTTGTGGTTTGTTTTTCAACTGACAAAAAAGAATCTCTGGAGAGATTTTAAATCTCTTTTAGAAATTCTTTACCAGTTTTGGAAAGTAAAACAGTTGGAAAAAAATAGATAATGAGACAGTATGAATTGAATATTTCTCTTCAGTGACTGAGCTCCAACTGTTTTTTTTATTAGAAAAAGAAGATTTTTGTTAGAAAATGAAACATCACATAGAACATTTTTACAGTAGATTAATAAAATAAGCATGCAGGTAACAGTATAACAATCTACGTAATGCAAAATTTCCAAATGAATAAATAAATCAAAAGTTTGATAGCGGATTCAGACTCTTACTAAACTTAAAGTGACAGATTGAAATGACGATAGATAATGCATACCAGACACTGTCAAGTTTCGAAGTACTTTTGTCACACGAATAGTAAAAGCAGACCGTTACTCTTATAACGCACCTACTGTCTCAAACAGCTGAACGCCATTTTTGTTTTTAGTTGTAACGAAGAGCGAACCTCAGAACTTTAGCTATACAGTACGACATGTTAAGCAATTACAGGGACATTTTCTGTCACAATGTTTTAGTTGCTATCGCGAATAAATCATTTTCTATATGTATATACATCAGAAGTTTAAATTATTTTTGATAAGTTGCGACTGATAGGATTATATAGCTTATAACTCAATATTTGTAATATTAATAATAATAATAAAAATATTACTGTAAGTTTTTGATTGCAAATAAAGATATTTCTGTGTGTTTAATTGAAAAAAGATCTTAAAGATTTGTTTCTATGCAATAAATTTTTACTCATAATTAGGCACAAAACTATACAATAAGTTTGTTATTTATGCTCTCTGGTATCGAAACCCTGATTTGGAATTAAGTACCCAGCTAAACAATGGGCTATCTGTATTCTGCCCACCAGCGGTATCGAAAGCCAGTTTCTGGCGGTAGGAAATTCACAGACATACCGTTGTGCTACTGGGAGCCTGTAGAACAGCTAAAAACTTCCACATTAAAAATACATAATAATTTATTGTATACGTTAAAGCAAAATATACAACTAAAAACTGTTCAAATTTCCCCTGTCTTCACGACGACAGAAGAACCACAAAAATTTTCATTTGTATACAAGCAAGTGTAAGATTAATTTCTGTGACACCAGGATCTGAATCTTTACAACTTCAAGAGATTCTCTTATGTTTAATTAATTTTTAACTTAGATTTGTTGTACGTTATAATTTATTTAGGATTAGTCTCCAATTTATTATGTTAACCTATTATTATTTCAAGTAATCAGAAATTTAAGTTGAATCTCTAAGTTAATTAAATGTTAACATTAATCAAGTGTGTGTGTGTTTGTTTTGTCATATAGCAAAGCCACACAGGGTTATCTGCTCAGCCCACCAAGGGGTATCAAACCCCTAATTTTAGCGTTGTAAATTCCAAGACATACCGCTGTACTAGAGAGGTGCACATTAATCAACTTTATTTTATTGACCAAGAAGATTGTTACACACAGTTTCCTTTTTAATACATATATATTGTAAAATACAAACATAAATGCAGTACAATTTATAATAACGGTTACTACGAATAGTAATTACAAATGATGGTTTATATACAAGAGTTTAGAAACTTACAAATATAAGATTATATCCAGTGTACAACTGAATAATCGATGATCCAGGTTCACGACAAACATTAATTCTAAGATAATATTGTTGCACCTCGCTTGAGCTAACGACATTTTTCTTGACTAGCCTTACATTGGTTAGAAGCTCATCTCTTATTGAAGATATTTAATGTTCTCGTAGAAACAATAATGTTCAAAGTAATTCACTGAAGTTGAACGGTTTGTAATGCTCGCAAACTATCGTTCCTGGTCAAATTCTATAGTTTTCCAATTAACAGATGTTAATCACAATTACAGATTTCTAGGCCTAGAGCGTACTGGCGGTAGCTGTTCAATAATATTCTCTTCTACCCTCTCTAGGCGAGCCGCTTTTATCGGAATCACACGAGTTTGTAGAACTTTTGACAATAATCTCGCGCGCTTTCGTCAAACAAGTATTGTTGATTTTTACGCACACGAACGTTTTATAATTTTCAATGACAGGCGGAACTTGCGCAATACGTAGTTAAAAATATAGGTCATGGGTAAGAAAGAAAACTATATAGAAACAAACGTAGGCACTAAAGTAAATGAACAATTATAAATTTGTTACAACTTCTTTAAGCATTTGAGCTGCATCCCATTCAATGCTATGCGAAGGTTTTACTAGAAAGGTCGAATCAGTTACGTTTCTGTCGAAAAATACAAACTTATTTTCGATGGTTAAACAAGTATTTAACTGCCATACCTGCCAAGATATAGTCAAGTCATCTGTGTTAAGGATTAGTAACAAAGCAACACCTAATATTTTTAATTCCTCGTGGACTATAAAACTATATATGCTGTTCGTTTTCTTCTTCAAATTGCCATTAGATTATAACTGGATAAAACACTATTTAACCTAAAACATATAAAAATTCGTGACGCAAATCTCAAAAAATAATGTATGTAAAATTAAATATTAGCAATACCCTACATACTAAAAAGTGAAAAGACTTGTTTGTTTGTTTTTTGTAATTTCGCACAAAGCTACTCGAGGGCTATCTGTGCTAGACGTCCCTAATTTAGCAGTGAAAGACTAGAGGGAAGGCAGCAAGTCATCACCACCCACCGCCAACTCTTGGGCTACTCTTTTACCAACGAATAATGGGATTGACCATCACATTATAACGCCCCCACAGCTGGGAAGGCGAGCATGTTTGGTGTGACTGAGATGCAAACCCGCAACCCTCAGATTACAGGTCGCACGCCTTAAAGCTCTTGGCCATGCCGGGCCAATGAAAAGGCAACAATGAAGAAAGGTACACAGAGTGATACGTGTTCTGCATAGAAAGCTGTCAGTGTTTAATACCTAAAAAATAAATGTTCGTATTTTATTTAAATAGAGTATTACGTAAGATTTTGTTGTTGTCATAATTCAAACTAATTAACGAGTTCTAGTATTGTACGGAAGACTTCCTCGGCTTCGGCCTTTCGCATAACTAGAGTTTAAGTTTATTTAAGTACCTATACTTCGAAATCTGTAATAAACTATTGCAATGAAAAAATTCAACATTTCAATTCAACGTAATACAACGCTCTGGGACAACATGGAACTTATTGATTCATCTCGGCTCCTCTGCATACTCTAAACTAAATTAACTTTAAAAACTAAAGCCAGCCTTTGTCATTCATATACTTATAAAACTTGTTCTTAAACTCATTTAAATTTACTACTTCAACAACATCTGAAGGAAACCTGTTCGAAAATCCAACCACTCTGTTTAAAAAAATGGTCTCAGCTGAAGATGATTTCTACCAAATTTATAGTTGTGCCTTTAGTCTTTCTAACTGTTAAATATAAAAAAAGAGATGATACATCAATACTTTCGATTCCCGTTACAACCTTAAACACCTCAATCATGTTCCAATAGCTTTTTTTTTCAAGACAAAGTAATTTGAGCAATTTCAGTCTCTCCTTATATGACAACCCCTCAATCCCAAGCACCATTTTAGCAATCCATCTCCGAACCCTTTCAAACAATTCGATGTCTTACCTAAAGTAAGAAGCCCAAGACTGGACACAATGTTCCAAATGTTGCCTAGGCAGTTACCTGAGAAAGAAATGATAATGTCTTTAAATTTGTATTCAGTATTTATGTAGATACAATCTAAAATCCTATTTGCTCTACCACTCGCAAAAGCACACTGTTTGGATGGCTGTAGAGACTGATTGACTATTGCACAAAGATTCCTTCCTTTCATGACACCGTTAATGTTATTCATATCCAAATAATACTTTTAATTCAAATTATAATTCACATGCATTATTTTGCGTTTATCATAATTAAATTCATCTTCCATTTATTTGCCGAACTGAATAAATGATTTAAATCCTCTTGTAAATCAGCAGCATCCTCTTCATAGATATCAACACCCAGAACCATAACTTCATCCGCAAATTTAAGTAATTTATTAACTATTTCGTCATCTATGTATGTGATGTAAATAAAAATGAGCAAAGGCTCTAAGACGCGCCCTGAAGTACCCCGCTGGTGAAATTGATCCAGTTTAACTGAAATCCATTTGTAACAATCCTCTGATTTTGTCCATCCAGCCATTCTTCTATCCAATTTACTAACTTATTCCCCATATTAGACATTTTTACAAGCCTTTTGTGCCATCATGTCAAATTATTTCTGAAAATCCAGATAAAGTAAATCCACACACTTATGGTCAATGACATAAGAACTAACCATTTCAAAGAATGTCAAAGGATAATATTTTTTCGGAGTTAAATCATGACGACTATCCAGTAAATTCAATACTTTGTTTAATAACTTCGCAAAGCACATTTTAACAAATATTCTAAAATGTTTCCATAACTGAAGTAAGATTAATGGGTATATAATTACTGGAACAAATTTTATTACCTCCCTTGAAAATACGAGTTACATTAGCTAAAGTCCAATCTTTTGGTACTAATTCACTATTCTAGGATTGGAAAAAATAGTAGTATGAGTCTCAGATATCTTATCTTTAGTATTATTTAAAACCCTTGGCGAAGTCTTATCTGGCCCAAGAGTCATATCATTTTTTAAACTTCCCAATGTTTTCTTAATCAGTTCATAATTAAAGTCATTTGTTTGTTCTCGCTTTCATTTACCAACTGTTTGAGATGTAGAATGTTTCTTAAAACTTTGTTAGTAAAAACCGAAAATAAAGCAAAATTTAAACATCCAGTTATCTCGTAATCATCAGATACTAACCTTCCTTTAACATCCTTCAAAGATTCACCCAAATTCTGACAATATGTTTACCATTAATATATTTAATGAAATTCCTATTGTTAAGTTTTACATTTTCAGCCAACCTTTTCTCATACATCCTTTTTTGATTACCCAATTCCCTGTTTTACCATATTTCTTAATATTCTATGATAGTCTCCTGTCATGCCAGTCAATTTAAGTACAAAAGTAAAAAATTAAGTCTTTCCTTATAACTACTTCTATACTTAGCTACTATGCTAAATGTTTTTTTGCCTCTTATTCTTTTCGCATTTAGTTTTACCTGGCCATCACCAGTGTCTAGTCCTACTTTAAAACTTAGTACTATCATTAAGCCCCGGTGACCTTGTTTATAACTTCATTTCTACAGTTAATACTGGACAGTATTCCTGAAAAGATTAAGTTTTGGCCTTTTCCTTCAAATGACTTTATGAATTCCTTGTACAGCTCCCGTGACCTACCTTTCCGTCCCTCATTAGCACCACAAAAAATTGCATTTTGCTTCGTCCCCTTTATTATACCTCCTACTCTGACAGTTATATCCTCTACCCGTGCCCCCGGGTAGCATAATCTGATTCTCTTCTCCTTAGTTACCCCACAGACTATTTTATCGACATGTCTTGTCAAGGAATCACTTGTAACTATAACTTCCTTATCATCCATATCTTTCTCTGACTCTTGTTTTACTTTCCTTCAATACTTTATTATCTACAGAAGCCAAGTGCTGAATTTGTTGATAAATGGAATAGACTCATTATAACTAAATCCACTACTTTTTACTCTAATAGCAATCTTTCTATCTTCCCGTATGTCACTGTTAGCAGTTGTATCCTTTACATGTAAGTGCTTCAGCCTATCCTAAAATACTACTGCCATTTCCCACAGTCTACACTTCTCTTTATCTATCACCTCTACATTGATAAGAATAGCTTACAACGTGCAAACTCTACATAAAGATTACACATCTTCATTACTAGCTTCCTTAAATGCGCATGCTAGTCCTGGGTTCCCAAATAAAACCCACTCATTTTACCAATTATATTTAACAAACTGTGAATGCTTAATTCCTACGCTATTCTTAGCCATTGCATTTATACTTATAACCTGAAAATACTTCATACGAAACACCAGTAGCCTATAGTTAACACTGTTACTGCTAAGCCTAACATTTAAGAACCAGTAATATTATTTCTAATCACAACTTTGCTCTCACACTAAAGTTTATTTTTAATTACAAAGAACTTAGAAACAGAATATAATAATTTATTAGAATATACATAACATTAATAATAAACTGCAATTAGTCTGACTTATAACCTATCTATATGCTATAATAGTATGGACTGAATTTAAAATACCAAGATACAATATACTAGTCTTATATTGTATTTATTCAATAAAACAATGTATATATCCTGTTTTACGATTTACGAGTAAATTGAAGTATATTTAAGCCTAAAGTACAATTACACATAGTAGGCATATTTTAACGTACGAAACAAATTTACAACAAACACAAACTTAGAGCTATACTTCCTATCTTTTATTTATAACATTTGCCATATTTAGTTATTGTTGCATTATTCAATCCAAAGTATACAATGTAATATTAAATAAATCTCAGAAAACTCTAACACCCTAAATTTTAACCATCTACCTCTACAGTCAAGCCATCTACTTTGGCTCATAGCATACATAGCACTATTAACCTATTCAGAGCCGTAGACGAGATAACTCGTTCAAGCCGATCGGTAACATAGTGCCACGGACGAGTTAATTCGTTCTCAATAATACATAACTTCGACGCTAGATGTCAGCACCATACATGCATTTGACCTACTTACAAAATGTTTCACTTTCGATTCAAAATAGTGTCATGAAAAAGTTACAAAATGAAGAAGCATTAGAGTTGTATTATAGCAGCTGAAACACTTGGCAGTTAACGGGTTAATAAAGTCCGCTGACTAGTTGACACAAATATTAGTGATTTTGTTTTGATCAATACATTATTATAGCAAACGTTAAATTAAAGCAATAAATATATAAAACCAAATAACAAAAAAGTACGAATGATGCTTTCGTTAAGGTGTCACTGAAGGCATTTCTTGTGCAGTTATCATATAAATTTGAAGGAATTTGACAGAATTTGCTGTAATATGTAATAAACAAATTATTTACACTTGCTGTCTGAACATAATATTATTTATTCGTTATAATAATATAAAATATATTAATTAACGTCATCTTGGTAATCAGTAAATGTTATCGCTTCAGTTAAAATAAAACATATGAAATATTAATTGTACCATCAAAAGCACAGAGTCTGTTTATTTGTTTTCCACTGTTGAGAACAATTCTGAAATAAACAAATATCAAATTATTGAGAAATTATTCAAATAGTAGCTTTCCTTTTAGTTTTTAGCGAAAAGTTCTTATCACTGTTGGTAATGGAACACCGGATTTTAGCGTCGCGAGTTTGTAAGATAAACGCTAATCTATCTGGAGAACTTCTACGTCATAAAACTACATAGATATAAACGTGGTAACTACAAAGAGTTCAACCAGTTTAAAACGTCCTACGGAATGCTATTAAACATCAAACCAAAACAAATCAAAGAGAACCCCACAGGAGGTCGGCGGTAAGTTCAAGGAATTTCAATCTCAAAACCCAGATTTTGCCTTTCCTCGACGAACAGAACACATATAACTCATTGTATAGATCTGCGCTTACTCTTCCTGTCGAACCTAATGAACAATGAACAACAATATTAACGACAACGTAAATTTTTGATAAACAAATAAATAAAATGTGGTACCGATAAACTAGTCAGAGTTAGTAATTTCACAGTAAATAAAATGTGGTACAGAAAAACTAGTCAGAGTTAGTAATTTCACAGTATATAACATGTGGTACAGATAAACTAGTCAGAATTAGTAATTTCACAGTAAATAACATGTGGTACAGATAAACTGGTCAGAGTTAGTAATTTCACAGCAAATAACATGTGGTACAGATATACTAGTCAGAGTTAGTAATTTCACAGTAAATAACATGTGGTACAGATAAACTGGTCAGAGTTAGTAATTTCACAGTATATAACATGTGTTACAGATAAACTAGTCAGAGTTAGTAATTTCACAGTAAATAACATGTGGTACAGATGAACTAGTCAGAGTTAGTAGTTTCACAGTAAATAACATGTAGCACAGATAAACTAGTCAGAGTTAGTAGTTTCACAGTAAATAACATGTGGTACAGATAAACTAGTCAGAGCTAGTAATTTCACAGTAAATAACATGTGGTACAGATGAACTAGTCAGAGCTAGTAATTTCACAGTAAATAACATGTGGTACAGATAAACTGGTCAGAGTTAGTAATTTCACAGTACATAACATGTGGTACAGATAAACTAGTCAGAGTTAGTAATTTCACAGTATATAACATGTGGTACAGATAAACTAGTCAGAGTTAGTAATTTCACAGTAAATAACATGTGGTACAGATAAACTAGTCAGAGTTAGTAATTTCACAGTAAATAACATGTGGTACAGATAAACTAGTCAGAGTTAGTAATTTCACAGTAAATAACATGTGGTACAGATAAACTGGTCAGAGTTAGTAATTTCACAGTATATAACATGTGGTACAGATAAACTAGTCAGAATTAGTAATTTTACAGTAAATAACATGTGGTACAGATAAACTAGTCACAGTTAGTAATTTCGCAGTAAATAATATCTGGTACAGATAAACTAGTCAGAGTTAGTAATTTCACAGTAAATAACATGTGGTAGAGATAAACTGGTCAGAGTTAGTAATTTCACAGTAAATAACATGTGGTACAGATAAACTGGTCAGAGTTAGTAATTTCACAGTATATAACATGTGGTACAGATAAACTAGTCAGAATTAATAATTTCACAGTAAATAACATGTGGTACAGATAAACTGGTCAGAGTTAGAAATTTCACAGTAAATAACATGTGGTACAGATAAACTAGTCAGAGTTAGTAATTTCACAGTAAATAACGTGGTACAGATAAACTGGTCAGAGTTAGTAATTTCACAGTAAATAACATGTGGTACAGATATACTAGTCAGAGTTAGTAATTTCACAGTAAATAACATGTGGTACAGATATACTAGTCAGAGTTAGTAATTTCACAGTAAATAACATGTGGTACAGATAAACTGGTCAGAGTTAGTAATTTCACAGTACACATTATTTGATTTTAATTGAATCCTTCACATTTTGTTAAGATGCCAAGAGCCACAGAATATTTCAGACCTAGTTACAGATTATTACTTAGTCTTTGAACTTCAAAAGATAAGGAATAAAAACTAATTAAAATTCGTATAGATTTGTGCTCGATGACAAAACATTAAGTAAAGTGAAACTAAAAGAATTACAATTATATTGTAGGTACTTACATTATAATACATTAAATAATTGTGTTCATAAGAACATGAAACACAGACTGATTATTAACTTACCCTATAGGAATAAACTTTCACCAAAGACATATCGAATATCATACGTTGTTGTTGTTTGTTACCTCAGGAAAGACAGCGTCAAGTAAGTAAATTTTAAGCTTCATTGATTGACGAGTTGTATATAATTATCAAGAGTAGCTTCACTAGCATATTTTACGTGCTATGAAAAAATAACAAAGGAACCTGCCACACTTAAAAAGTATAGCTGTAAATTGGAGCATGCGCCATACTCTTCCATCATTTTGCGCTGCATCCCATAATCCGTTTGTTTCATCCAAAGACAGTCTTGTTTTGCGGCCTGTCATGGCTAGGTGGGTTAAGGCGTTCGATTCATCATCCTAGGGTCACGAGTTTGAATCCCCGTGGCACCAAACATGCTTGCCCTTCCAGACGTGGGGGCGTTATAATGTGACGGTCAATCCCATTATTCGCTGGTGAAAGAGTAGATCAAGAGTTAGGGGTGAGTGGTGAAGACTAGGTGCCTTCCTTCTTGTCTTACACTGCCAAATTAGGAACGGCTAGAGCAGGTAGCCCTTGTGCAGCGTTGCGCGAAATGAAAAACAAATCAAACTCTTCTTTGCCCGTCTTTTAACGTCACTTTCAATTCACGGCAACTTGACGTATTTTGAAATGGATCTTCACTAAATTATCGCGGCATTAAGACGGTAAAATTAAAATTACTGCGAAATTCGAACTGTTAATTCTATTGTAAGTTCATTTAAACTTAACCCTTTGGGGTGCAATTAAGTCACATTATCACATTTTAAATTATTTCAAATAAACACAGTAAATATCTACACGAGGCTGAAAATAGATATATAACCAGTATTATAACACGCACAATGGAATTAATATTTTCTAAATTTCTTGAAGGGAAATAATTCGAAAAACCTATTGGACATTTCATATTTTGTATACGTAGATTAATGAAGTAATAGTTAAAACACCTTCCATATATAAGACCTTCTACTTTATGGGTCTTTTTAGATAGATTAATGTAATGGTAGTTATATCACCATCACTATATAAGACCTACTCTATGGATTTCTTTAGATACACTAATGTAATGGTAGTTATATCACCTTCACTATGTAAGACCTTCTTTATGGATCTCTTTAGACACATTAATGTAGTGGTAGTTATATCACCTTCACTGTATAAGACCTACTTTATGGATCTCTTTAAATACACTAATGTAGCGGCAGTTATATCACCTTCACTGTATAAGACCTACTTTATGGATCTCTTTAGACACATTAATGTAGTGGTAGTTATATCACCTTCACTATATAAGACCTACTACTTTATTCATCTCTTTAGACACATTAATTCGGCGGTTTCAGTGAGTTATAAAACGGTGACACGGGTTCCGGTACTGAATTTAGAACCCTAAAATATGTACTTCGATAAAGTACTCGATCTTTTAACCAAAAATAATTCATAAATTGGCAAAAGAGCTCACCCTCGATATTTTTTTTATCAGAGTTTAGGAGTTAGTCGGGTATGTTTATTTTGAAGAAAATAAAATAATGTTTATGTTAAGGGAAGAATCATTGTTAGTCACCTGAAAGCGGCAAGTAGACTTTATTAAATCTTATTTGGCCATGACTATTGACAGAAATTGCAAAAACCGCAGAAAAGACAGCTTTCTAGACCTTAGGAAAGATACTTTGTATTGTGCACTGTATATATCGCCACTAACGTTTTTACTGTGATATTTTGGATTGGATATTGATTTGGATTACTTCTTCATAAGCTGGAAATGGACGCGAATTCAGTTACGCTAGTGAGCATTTCAGATTACAGATATCACAGGAGTTCAAATCTCTATTCAGAATTTAAAAAAAGACATAGAATAGCGCAAATATCTATTTGGAAAGCAACCCACCAAATATAATTTCCCACCTTATAGACTGCGTATTAATTATTTCTAGTACGAGCAAAAAATTCAGAGAAGTTTTTACTTTTTATCGGCTGAAAATATTATTAACATTGATGGATGATTGGTTGTTCAAAAGATTTAAAAAAAATAATTACTTTAAGTAATATTACCTTTCCACTGGCTAAGTAATACCAGTTTAATGTACTTCAATCGGCGATTCAATATTGACGGAAAGAGTAAAAACCTATAATTAAGATTTATTGGTAACTTTCGAAAAGTAAGAATGAGTAAGCAAAATATATTTTATGTGTGGATGCAATAAATACACTCTATTCTGTCGTTCATTGTTAAGCAAAAGCTTTCGATCATGAATATCGAAAAACAGATTTACTGCTAAGCCACAGAGGGAGGGGAAAAGAGTAAAGGCAGACACGTACGAATTGAAAGGCGTATCCATATGGATACTTTTGGTCGTTGCTTTACATTCAAAAGATGTTTAGAAGATATAAGTTTGTTCATAACAGCAGTCATAGAAAGGCGTTTCTGCTAAACCAAAAATGTTTTCAACTGGATCAAATAGCTAAATCTTTAGAGAGTTAGTCTGGATGTGAAATATTTACGTGT
Source organism: Carcinoscorpius rotundicauda (assembly GCA_011833715.1). Lineage (NCBI taxonomy): Eukaryota > Metazoa > Arthropoda > Merostomata > Xiphosura > Limulidae > Carcinoscorpius > Carcinoscorpius rotundicauda. The sequence continues at coordinate 168,870,255 of CM022391.1, read as the reverse complement.
TGATAAGTGTTCTCCTATAGAATTTATTTGAATATATTTTCTTTCATTGCATGAAATCCACAACCGATGTCAAGACATAAACTGTGTTCAGTTGTTTTTTTTTCTAAAATGCTACTTCAAACAGACTACTAGGCCTGGCACGACCAAGTGCGTAAGGCGTGAGACTCGTAATCTGAGGGTCGCGGGTTCGCATCCGCGTCGCGCTAAACATGCTCGCCCTCCCAGCCGTTTGGGCGTTATAACGTGACGGTCAATCCCACTATTCGTTGGTAAAAGAGTAGCCCAAGAGTTGGCGGTGGGTGGTGATGACTAGCTGCCTTCCCTCTAGTCTTACACTGCTAAATTAGGGACGGCTAGCACAGATAGCCCTCGAGTAGCTTTGTGCGAAGTTCCAAAACAGACAAACAAACATACAGACTACTATTACTTTCGTTATCTGACGTGATGACGTCACAATCAATATAAACCTGATTGCATATAAAACTCAAATACTCAGCATCTGCACGGTCGGAATGATAATCAGACAACAACAACAGAACAGGAGATAACGTCTTGTTCTAGATGCACCATGTTACTCTAAAGATCATAACGCTATGTAACAAAATTTTTACTTTTTCTTGTTCCTGGGCAGAAACTGTTGTTTCTCATTTGCTTATGCCTCAAGTAAATGAAAAAGACCAATTTTTCTCCCCAAACTTTGCTTTTGTGACCTGGAAACGTATGACAAAAACATGATGGGATTGCTATATTTGAGGGCTGAAACGTGAAAGCAATTTACGTTACAGACGCACATATCAGAAAACTACTCACTTCTAAACATTTTTGTTCACTTTTGTATAACTTTAGCATAAATACATGTAAATCTCGATTCATATGTTGTTTTATTCAAACCTTATATAAATGAAAATGAGCAAATTTGCCCGTTTTTACACAGAAAATTGGTTAATTTCTAAATATCCTTATCCAGATCACAAAAGCAAAGTATGAAAGGAATAATGGCCATTTTCTGTACTTTTACAACATAAGCAATTAAGAAATAACACAAATTATCCAGGAACAAAATTGTGGTGCATAGTGTAATGTATATATTCGTTTATATATATATGTAGAATTGCTGACCAGAAGAAAGGAAACTAGTCAGCATCACCTAAAGACATAACATCTATTATATCTTAAATAACGCAATCAATTTCTTTAGTTTTATTTTTCTGCACAGAAAATCAATACTTTAGAAATGCCACAGTAATGGAAAATTTACATAAAAAACCAAGTGCTTTGTGATACCTAATTAATACCAATTGTTATCAACATGGTAAACATTTAAACAGATGTTGCTCAGTCAAAAAAATCACGAAATGATGGCATAAATATTTCATTCCAACATATTTTTTTTTAAATTTCGCGCAAAGCTACATGATGGCTATCTGCGCTAGCTGTCCCTAATTTAGCAATGTAGGACTAAATGGAAGGCAGCTAGTTATCACCACCTACCGCCAACTCTTTTGCCAACGAATAGTGGGATTGATCATAACATTATAACGCCCTCCAAGACTGAAAGAGCGAGTATGTTTGGTGTGACGGAGATTCAAATCCGCGACCCTCAGATTGCGAGTTGAATGTCTTAACTATCTGACCACGTCGGGCCAATAAGTATCTGTAAAACGTTTAAACTCAGAAAGCTTTTCTTGTAAATTCTAGATTCGCTAATCTGTGTGCTGAACAATTTGTAAAATCCCAAACCAAGCAGTTTTAATTGTTATTGCATGTTTAAATGATTTCACTTCTTTATTATCACAAGAATATATAATTGGTTGCAGAATTATCGTACAAGTTGCTTTCTGTTTGTTTTTCTTTATTTTTTTTGTGTGTACGTGGTGGAGGAAGAATCATATAATGAATCTAATGGCCTTAAAATTGAGTACAATACAACAACCACGATTTATATCGATGTTCTACGTATTTTAAACTACTGGCGAGTTTCGACAAAAAGAGTAAATGTTACTACAAGTAGTAATTTAATTAGTTCTGCTGGTCGCCATTCTTGAAAAACGTTGACGCGACGACAATTCATTAATTCCAAGTGCTCTAATTTAATTTGGGCGATTTTCTTGGAAAAAAGAGTTTATTCTATTTACTGAGTATTTAAATCTGTAATCGTTAATTAACGTTCGTTTTTTTTAAATTTGTGAATCACAATACGAACTATCTCTAACGGTACACAAGTGTGTTTTTTTTTCTTAGAGCAAAGCCACAGCAGTCTTCCTACTGAGCCCACCGAGGGGAATAATCGAACCCCTGATTTTAGCGTTGTAAATCCGGAGACATACCGCTGTACTAGCGGGTTAATAACGGCACACATTTCCTTAACGTTGTGGACCAGTGCCGTTGCTTTTCGTATGTCTGTAGTTAAATTTTGTGACTGTTGGATACTTAGCCTAAACTGGTAAACACCTGATTCCATTTCTACGCTTATTACTACATAAGTAGATATTGATTTATTAATTCAAAAATTGTTTTTTATCTTGGTTAATTATTTCAAAATAGCTTTAATCACGAGCAATTTCTGTCACTCCCCACTTTTTACGTCGCTCAACGACAGATCTTTGTGCCTACAACGCTAAAAAACGGGTTTTGATACTGGATACAATCCATTGTATATCTGTGCTTAGCAACAGATAAACACATCATCAATGTGAAAAGCCCCTTTCCAGTGGTTCAGCGATATGTCTGCGGACTCACACCGCTAAAAACCGGGTTTCGATACCTGTGGTGGACAGAGCACAGATAGCTCATTGTTTAGCTTTGTGCTTAATTACAAACAAACAAAAAAATTGAAAAACACCTCCGCTAAATCAACTAAAGTTGTGCCCCTTTCATCCTTCAACTTGAGTCCTCATATCAAGCTCTTACTTTAAAATATCTTAAGTAAGGTTTTGTGATTTTCGTATTAAAATTACTTAATGTTCTGTGAAAAATACAAAAAGACAGATTAAGTCCCAGATTTCAATATGAAAAGCTTGTAGTCAACCACCAGTATTATGCAAAATTCTACAGGAAAATAATCAAGGTTATTTTATGAATTAATTAATGTTCTGGAAACGGACAGGAACTTCTAGTTTTTATCCTGAATACATTTAACACTTCAAATTCCAAAGGCTGTTTCAAATCACTCTATTACTACATAAAATGTTTCAATTTTTTACTTTTTTTACGCCAAACGAAAGTTTTAAAGATATCTCACCCAAACAGCCATTAAATTTAAACTACAGTAAGCTATAAAAAAACAAGAAAGTAAAGTAATTAGCCAAAATTATCATTTGTGTGAATGTCTTTTGTTTCCTTGATGAAATTTAAAATTCAATTTCCTGTCGTTTATAGATATATTTCGCTCTATATTTCAATAATGGAAAACAACATATAACAAAAAAAATCACCCAGCAGACTTTGATTTCATTTCTTTCTTGTTTTGACGGTTAAGTTTAAAAAAAAACAACAGTGGTCCGCAGAAAGTTCTTTAAATTTCTCTTGTTTTAGTTTTAAATTTAGGCTTAACTTACATTGATTAAGATTTAATCATCGTTTAATGACGGTTATTAGCTGATAGAAATATTAAAGATTGCATCAAAATAATTGAATGAAAATACCATCATTAATTCTTAACTTACATGGGTATTTTAAGTAATAAAGAGACTGATGAAAACCAATTTACTTTTTAATTAGTACAGAGAGAGAGGTTGTTTTTTTTCAGCTATTTGGTTTCTTGAGACGAAGTGCCCATTAACAAGCAAAAAAGTGTCTGACTGTATATTTAAGGTACCTTCTAATAAACTCTTGTCAGTATTTCAAATTACGCTTATCGAGGATTATTTTTTATTTAAGCAGCTTCTGAATTACTATTTCTCGTTTTATTTTGTGTTTGTATTTTACTCAACACAGTCTCATCTTATGAGCCTCAATCCCAGTGAGTTGCCGAAGGGCAAAAAGAAACAAAATAACTGATTTTAACACAAGTTCAATCTCAGAATAGTATTTGTGATCGTGAAAAACAAAATAGAGAAATTAGCTGTTACGCTTGAATTATAGAAACGTGTAATGGGTAGAATATATTTTATATCAACATAGTAGTTTTAATGAATATTTTTACAATGGTAATATTCATTGATTGAATTTATAATCACGTTCAAATGTATTTCTATAAATGTTATATTTTAGCTTCTCTAGTAAAACAATTTTATAAGTTTCTTGTTACTTTAAAATTTCTCAAAGCATTTTAATTGATTTTTATGCTAAAATTGAGTTTAGATACCTATAGTCAGCCCAGCACAAGCAGCCCATTGTGTAAATTTGTGTTTGACAAAAAAAAACAACAACAATTACTTTTCTTTATTTGTGCGCCCCCCAGTGGCTCAGCGGTATGTCTGCGGACTTACACGCTAAAATCCGGGTTTCGATACCCGTGGTGGGCAGAGCACAGATAGCCCATTGTGTAGCTTTGTGCTTAATTCAAAAACAACAAACAACTTCTTTATTTGTCTGTTGATTATACTTCTATATTAGGCTTCATTTAATACTTATTTAAAATTACTTTATTAAATCGTTTTATCTGAAAATATAGTTCATTAATAAATATCATCTGTTTCCTCCTTGATTATGAATAGACATGCCCAAGATTAAAGATATACTTGAAGCTAATAGATGCATTTGGGAATTATAATGGATTTACTCTTGTACATTTATTTTAATATCTACATTTGTTTCAGATTAATGCTTATAACGTATAGTGCTAAATGTATATTGTGCAAGTCGTGACCGTCCTCTAAATTCTTAGAAGATTCTAGAGAGTAAGAATCAACAATATATATTTTACGAAAATGCTGGCGTATCTTCGAACAAAGTTGAACTTTCGACAATCTCGCCTAACCAGTATAAAGTTTAGCCATTGCAAGATGCCATGAAACTGTAATAGATTATTGCTGGTCTGCTACAGTCAATATTCTACAAGCGTCTGAGACTATAATTATTATAAACCTTTATTAATTGGAAAACTACAGATATTTGACCAAGACTTCACACCTTACGAGCCGTTCGACTTCAGAGAATTAACTTCAAACGTTATTAGTATTTCAAGGATATTATATTTGTAGCTCCCTTTGTGAAAAGCAATCTTATAAACTGCGTTAGGCTAAAGAAGAATATAGTTAGCAAACACTTCCCTCAAATGTGTGTATATTAACATAAAATGAATTCGCTCGTCGTGAACCTGGAAAGTCGATAAAATATTCAGTTTCAGACCACATATAAGACTGAATTTTGCTTGTGAGGTTGTAAAAATATTTGTTTATAAATAACTATTCGTAATAACAGTTATTATAAATTGTACTGTGTTTTCGTATGTTAAAATATATTTGTGTCAACAAAGAAAATTGTGTGTACCAATCTTGTTGGCAAATATCATACATTTGATATTTTACTGAAATTCAATTAACTTCTAAATTAAAAATAAAATATCCAGCTATTTGAAATCGTAACGTACGTAACACAGTAAATCGGAGACTCGTCAGGGATAAATTACAGTGAGAAAAAGAATACTTAAATTTATAACTGTTTTTATTTAATTTTGATTGATCATTAAATCTTATGCCTGAACTACCCAGTTAAAACTATCTCAGCAATCAAATGACTAGTTTTCAAATAAGGGTGATAGTTAATTCCTAAGTTTCGTTTTTCTGAAATCTGACCAATTTTACAAGTCACAACGTAATGTGACCATACCTTCAGGGTCCGGCATGGCCAGGTGATAAAGGCATTCGACTCGTAATCTGAGGGTTGCGGGTTTGAATCACACGAAACATTCTTGCCCTTTCAGCCGTGAGAGCGTCATAATGTTACAAACAATCCCACTATTCGTTGGTAAAAGAGTCGTCCAAGAGTTAGAGGAGGTTGGTGATGAGTAGCTTCCCTTCTCTCTAGTTTGACAATGCTAAATTAGGGACGGCTAACTCAGGTAGCCTTCGTGCAGCTTTACGCGAAATTCAAACCAAACAGTATCTTCAGTAGGACGTGTCAGGATTTGGATCGCATAGTTCAGTGTTCATGTCGTGACATACCACTGAACAAGTTCTGCGCTTTCAGATGTGGCAATGGTATAATGATAAAACAGTCTGTCTCGCTATTCAGTTGAGGTAAGCCATATCGGCAAAGGGCATTTCTGAATGATTGCCTTACCTCTGGTCAGTAGTTCTAAATTAGGAATGGTTATACTGTCTCTCACTTGGTTATTTAGCCCACGTGTCATGTAAGGTATAATTTATGTTGAAAATACTAAGTATTAGAACCTCGGTAGTCACACTGTACGCTTACGATACACGTTCAGAAAGGTACACATACAAACACAATTGAAGATTGTTGGTGTTTTGGAATTTTGCACAAAGCTACTCGAGGGCTATATGTGCTAGCCGTCCCTAATTTAGCAGTGTAAGACAAGAGGGAAGACAGCTAGTTATCACCACCCACTGCCGACTCTTGGGATACTCTTTTACCAACGAATAGTGGGATTGACCGTCACATTATACACCCCCACGGCTGGGAGGGCGAGGATATTTAGCGCGACCCTCGGATTACGAGTCACACGCCTTACGCGCTTGGCCATGCCAGGCCACACAATTGAAGAAATAGACAAAACGGACAATAACGTAGACAGTTATGGTTAGAGGGGGAAAGGACTAAAATATTAATACAAACATTATGGATACTCACACCATTCATTTGGACATACGATTAATCTCGGACAGCGTTGTCATAGCAACAAGGTCACAATAATCCACTTTCAGTATAGTATTATTAGGCAATCTCTGCTTTGAGCTATCTAATTCATCTCCGCAAAATGATCCCAAAGAAAATTGTGGCTATCTGAAGGTTTCGGTCTGTGAAACTTCGGTAATATTCAGTTATCAGTGTTCAGAGGGCTAACTGGCTCAGCCCATCATCTACGGCGCGGATCTATTGTGACCGTAGCTTATCTAAATTCATTTGTAGATGTTTCTGATGTCTAATAGGTGATGATTGTCACACAGTCATACAGCTTTAGATTTAAACAGCCTTTCAGTGTTCATGTAGCTGCAAGCGACGGTTAAAGTTCTTTTCTATTACTGAATTTCGAATTGTTCAGTGAGATTTTCCATTACTGTGGTTTGTTTGTTTTTTACAACCATGGCTGAACCATACAAATGATCAGAACCAACCACCATTTCAGACTTGTAAAACTTTGGAAAATCTGCTAATGAGCCACTCAAGAACCCCAGAAATAATAATATTAAACTGTCATGGCGGAACATGTCAAACGAATCGTAACTGACACTCGAAAAAAAAAAAAATTCTGAGCAAAATGAAATCAGTAAATACGTCTTAAAGAACGAAGATTGATCCATTTGTTTGTTGTTTTAGCGAAATAAGCTTACGATGTTGTAAGTAGTTAATCAACAGAGTTAGTAATAACATTTGAGTTTCCTCCCATTGAGTTAGGGTTAACAGAATAGACAATTAGAAGTTTTAGTACAATCTTATTTGAGTATTTACTTCAACTTAAGTGCCCTGTATTGGCACAGCAGTATGTCTGCGGACTAAAAAAGTTCGAAACAGGGTTTCAATACCGATGATGACCAGAGCTTTGTGCTTAACTTTAAAGAAACAATCAACTTAAGTGGATAAAAATCACAAAACATTCAAGTATACACCCGTTAGAGTAAGGTAACAATATTTGTTGTAATAATTAAATGTTAAGATTGAAAAGCTACCACTGTTGCTAGAAGGTGAAAGCACTAAAAATTAGTATATGTGTTGGATTGATGTACAATTGGCACAACTTTAAAACAAATTAAACTTTGATAGTTATTGAGAAATTGTTTTATTATTGCAATTGTTCAGTCGTAAACTTGTGTACAATTATTGTTGCAGATTCTCACGTGATTGTTTTTTTTTCAAATTAAATTCCTTTAGTCTCGGTTCTTGTGTCCCTCGTCAGATAAACCTGGTGAGACATTGAATAAACCAAACAAACGTTTGATTGTGTACAATGAATAAATACTTTTGTAAAATACGTACAACTGTTTCTAATGTAGTGGTCACTCTAGAGGTAAAATGTGACACATCAAGCAAGTTTTTTTTTCTTCTATAGAAGAAAGCTTGATGTAAAAATGTATTGAAGATAAATGGACAACACCATACATAGAACGCTTGTATTTGTAGGTACTTTATTAGCTGGGAACTTAATCTGTATTTATTGTACTACTTATTGTAATAAGATAATTATACCCAACTTGTATATTTTTGAAACGTAAAATATAAAATAACAACAGAGCATAGATTAGTTCTGTATCTAAACAGCTATTCTTACTGCGACAATGTAATATACAAAAATATTTATAACTACCCTCTGCAACAATACAAAGTGAGTGAAGTTAACTAAAATAAGTTGGATCCGAGTCTGAAGAATTAGCAAATTTAAGAATGTAATTTAATTTGTTTTTGAATTTCGCGCAAAGCTACTCAAGGGCTATCTGCGCGAGCCGTCCCTAATTTAGCAGTGTGAGACTAGAGGGAAGGCAGCTAGTCATCGCCACCCACAGACAACTGTTGGGCTACTCTTTTATCAACGAATAGTGGGATTGACCATCACATTATAATGCCCCCACGGCTAAAAGGGCGAGCATGTTTGGTGTGATCGGGATTCAAACCCTCAATCCTCAGATTACGATTCGAATGCCTTAATACGCTTGACCATGCCGAGCCGAAGATCGTAATATAAGCGTAAATAATGAAATATGTTAGATATGGATCTAAAGTAATAGACAAAGAAAAATAATGTGGGGAAGAAGTGAAAGTACTAGTTCTTGTTATACACAGTGTTAACAAAGGAATGGAAATGCTATTTAAATAAAGTTATATGTACCGTAATAGTTGTGGTAGTGTGATATAAGGAAGGCGTGAAGTTAGTTTTCATAACAATTCGCTATAACATAGTCATAGACTAAAGAGGGGAATCTCAAACGATCGAAGTTGTTGTATATGTTATTTATAAACGTTGATCGTTTGAGAGTTTTAATTATATTACCACAATAACCTTGTGGTAATAAACAAAAATAAGCAGAATATTACATTTCCCCCTAAATCTAAAACAGTATGATTAATGTAACGTTATGTGACCAGTGACGTCTTTTTTAACAAAATTCTAGAGTGAAACTAAAAAAATAAAGATAACTGTAATCATATCCTAAAAAAAATGAAATGTTATTTGCATGGAATTTTAGTTTTCATTCTGCTTCCTGTTTGCATTTATTTTGTTTCAATTTTCAATTTAGACGTGGTGAATAGTTTAATCTAGCTGGTCAGATATCTGGCTAACAACATAGACTTGTCATGAATGTTTTTATGCAAATCCTCACAATTACATTTACTCGTTACTTCAGTTTACAGCGTAATATTACACGTAATATCCGTAAGATTAAGAATGATTTAGTCTCACAGATAACAATTAATCTCTTTTTTATGTTGTGTTGTAAAAATGTAAGATAAATAAAATTAATGTCGGTTTTTATGTTGAGTTCTAAAAATGTCAAGTTAGGCTAAAAGAAAGAAGGACAGAATTTCATGCGGAGTTCGAATTTCAAGCTATGCTGCTAAACCTTGCAAGCACTTTCTTTCGGTGCACGATCATAAATGCGTCGCCTTAATGACGCCGCTGGATGTATTAGAGATAAATCTAAACAAGTCGATAAATTACAGATAATTTGAAATCAAGGTGACATGTAAGTAGGGTTTCTCATGCGTTAGTTTACCCAATGTCTATTTATTCCTGACACTGAAACATTATAGGACGAGTGTAACAGGTATGAATATGACGGCTGGATGTCCAATTATCGTGATCACACAATATTGTGTACTCGTCGAATAGAAAAGAGACTCGCCTCTCTTTCAATGTAAATCATTCCCAGCTTAATCATTTAGAGTGCCAGTGTAACAACTAATTACTTTATTATGTTTGAACAACAACTTTTCTCAGCGGTTCAGACAAATGAGTTGAGAACCACAGAGAAAGATAGTATAGGAATTGTGCTACACAGTTTTTCACATCCACTCAGTGCTTTATCAATAAATATTAAATTCTTACCAAGAATTAAAACTACATCGATGACATTCAAAGCTGTGAAACTGCTTCACAACTTATGAACGATCAGTTTAATGACTGTTACTTGTTACAAAGTCCTCCTATAATATGCTGAATTATAACATTTTACTGCTGATAATCAATAAATCTCGATATATTTGAAAACACAGAACACATCAATTATTTATAAAATTGCTTACAACCTCTACTCGTTTTTTATTGGGCCCTGGCATGGTATGGTGGTTAGGTCACTTGACTCGTAATCCGTGAGTCGCAGTTTCGAATCTCTTTCTGTTGTAGATGAGTTATGAGTCAATTCAACTTCTTTGTTGGTAAGAGGTAATCCTAGAAATTGACAGTCGGTGATGTTAAACAGCTAACTGCCATCTTTCCAGTGCATCACTTCTTAATTAATGACGGCTAGCACAGATAGTCTTCGAGTATATTTGCTTAAAATTCAACACAAGTTTTTGTTTGCAAAAACAAGCAAATTAGGAAACTGACTGCATTAAAACATATACTGCATCAATGTGTATTTGCTACTACACGTTAATCAATCTTTAATTAACAACAAAAAGGAACTGGATATTTAAACTGTCACTTTGTAGCTAATATTTCAGTAAAACGTAAATTATTTAGTCTGCGTTTGATTATAACCCTATTATGATTTAATCTGATGTAAAATTGTTTTATATGAATTGAAACACTCTATTACGGTTTCAATAAAGATAATACACCAATATTTTGTTTATACCTTGCACTCATTTAAATAAAGCGTGACTATTTTTTATAGTTGTTTATCTGAAACTGGTTGAATAAAAAACAGAGGAAGATATTTTAATTAGTTGTTAAACACTGAACTCGTTTCAGTGAAACATGAATACGGTTTTTTTATGTTAAATGTTAAACATAAGTTTGTTTAGAATCTCTTCATTTTAATTGTTAATTCTACGACATTATCTCAGCGAGAAAACATTCTAACAGGTCTTACTAATCATTATAATAAAGCATAAGCCAAAGTTAATTGGTACATTACAACCTGAGGAAATTTTATCATGCACCAATTATCTTATTTTATTAAACATAAAATTGTGTATTTTATTAAATGCGAAGTTACACTTGTAAAATTATTCAAGAAAAAGAAAAAGTTAAATTGTTGAGTGGTTTTTAATTTAATAAGGTGAATGCAAGCGCGAAATAATTAATTTATTCAAAAAATCTCGAGTGTAAAGCCAACTCAAACACCTCTTATTTGTTAAGTCAACTGGATATTTAGACTATCGTGGTAAACTTTCCTTCGCGATAAAGTTCCAGGCACGATTAATAAGTTTCAATGTAATCATCTAAGATTGCGTAGTTATACTACGAGCATTTAAATTTAAATAATCGTATGTGTAATTTTCAGGAAAAACTCAAACAGGGCAAATGACAGAAGTTTTCAGTTTGTGAACGGACAGTTTTACCACTTTTGGTCTAAACCAGTCTTTAAAATAAGAGCCTCTCACGTCACTTTGAGAAAGTAATCGATCTTATCTAGTTAGACCATGACGTCATTGAGTGTTGAGTATATCATGCAGATCAGGGTTTCTCAATTTTGGGGCATTAGTGAGTCACAGAATATCTTCAATGTGGTCTCAGAGGCTCAGACTCTAATTATCGATGGTAAAAAAACCGTATATAAACTTTATCCAGGTTTACGGAGAATGAGCACCGATGTGTTACACTGATAAACTAAGCCTCAAAGGCAAAGGTACTAAAAACAAGATATATTCTAGGCTTCATTTCTTTTATGTATTTTTAATTTTCGCTTAATGGGCCAGCTTCTGTCCTTGCACGAATCACAGCTTTAATAACCCAGATATACATCGTCAGATATATATTAGCCAGCAAAGTAAGACATATTTCAAAAATTTTTTTAGATAAGACTTGGAAGTTGGAAGATTATGGTAAAATGCCATTTTAAGGTTATGATGAAAGTTGGAGTTTTTGTTTCATTTTTTGTGTTACTTAAACTGCAGACACCTTAATAAATTCATTTACAAGAGATTACAAAGCTGTTAAATAAAATATAAAGATAAAATATAAACTTACAAACTTAAGATGAGCTACTCCTTAGTTTGATCCCATATTTTGTTTTGTTTTTCTGCAGGATGAATACAGTGATAGCTAGCAGCTATTAGTAAATCGATATAATTTATATATTAGATTACAGCTGTTAATTAAGCGTATATTTATTGCTTCCCACTCCTTGGTTCTTAATGAAATGAGACGATTTGTAAAAGAGATCTATTAAGTTGAAAAATAAAAAAAACAAAGTCTCAAAATGGCTGTATCTAATTCTAAAATGCTTGTTTGTTTTTTGTTGTTGCCTTAGCGCAAAGCCACACGGTAGGCTATCTACCCTCTGTCCACGACGTGAAATCGAGTCCCGATGTTTTATTGCTACAAGTCCTTAAACTTACGGGTTATCCACTGGAGAACAAAATAATGTTATTTGTGAAAAATAATTCTTTCAGCTGTGTTTTTTATTACAGAATTACGTAATCGGGAAAGAAATATTATCGTGGTATAATATAATATAATATAATCTCAAACTAACTTTAACTTAGAAGAATATCTTCGCATATTGTCGAGGTAGTTTGTTTGTTTCCGTACTAACACCGTTCTCACAGAGCAAACTGTCTAAATAATCATGTTTGAATGTTTGACTCAATAGTTGAGTCCTTTACGGGGAGCAAACTTTCTAAATCATATTTAATTGCATATTAAATTTATTCTGGAAGATCAACTTGTGTAATAGCACTTTATGCTCGTGTTGTGTTTGTAATTACTTAAACGGTATTCAATGTTCATGATTATTCATACTTCAGAACAAGCTTGCTGGTGTGTTTTGCTCAAGAATAAAAAACTTGATAAAATAGCTAGAAACTAGGGTAGTGCTAGCTTACAAAGTTTTTTATCCCAATAGTTTAGCCATTTTATTTTCGTCTTTAAACGTAATCACAAAACTTTAAGTGTTATTTTATGACAAGTTATAGCTTTTACAGTAATTAAGGTCAATTTTTAGAACACGTATAACGTTTCGATCATTAGTACATCCATTATCAACTACATAAGTTTTAACGATGAAGAAGGTTTTAGCATTTTAAGTGTACTGGTAATCTATCACGGTAAAAGTTTTTACCCTGCTGGGAGTTGACTTTAATAACAACAAACGGAACACTCTTCTCCAGTGCTTATCAAACGGTAGTTGGTAAGCCTGTAACTTGTTGCTTACTGAAGGGTTCCTATAACAATCAACTAGCAAATTTGTGGTCCATTCTTAATCATACGTTTCTTACTGTTATAATTTAAACTCATTTTGTTTTGCGCATGTCAGTCGCTGTGCACAAGATAAAGAAAACAAGAACTTACTGGGCTTCAATACTCCCTGGTTTTAGGCTGCATCGTCACAAGGGAACACGATATTAGAACAGATTTTTGAGCGTGAAAGGTTTGCCAAGTTGCCTCTCTGGAACCCGCTACACAGACAACGTCCGTTCGCGTCTTAGGAATCTTGTCTCATAAATTGTGGCGTTTGCTTCTGGTTATGTCACACTAGTTGCGTAGGAAAGCTAACATCCTCCCCGTCTTGCCCCTGGTATCTGATGGATCGAAGTAATGAGACAGCACACTCTACTTCATTCACACACAAAAGTCTCCTACACGTATCGATCGGAATGCCCTCTTCAGGGAAATAATTTATAGAGAATTAAAAATCAAAGAACCGCCTCATATTACTACGGACCTACGTCTACCATCCAAAGAAAAATCAAGGGCGCATTTATTTCCATACCTTAATTAAATAATAAAAAGTATTAGGTTGGGTTCTCCGTTAAAAGTGAAGCGACGAATGTTTTTCCTAAATCCTGCTGTTGCTCATATCCATGATTTATTGTTATTTGTTTTTGATGAATTAATCTCACTAGCAATATTATTCAACAGCCAAGTTTCACTCTCACGTAACCCGTAAAAGATTAACGCAAAAATAAGAATATAAGCGAACCGCATATTAAACTAAAACAGTTTGTCTGATAAACTTTATTTTTAATCGCATAAAAAAACTAATTATTATTCTTTCATTAAATGTTCTTAAATACTTAAAGTACACGAATCAATTTATTAAAATGAAACGATTTATGCAAATATGAGATACTTTGTTGGAAGATCTTTTGAGGGCTGTCCAAATTAATTTGAAACTACCCTGCTTGGCACGTGTTCAAAGATATTTGTCTTTCGTACAATTTGTTTTTTAAACAGTCCTTAATGATTAACGAGTATGGAACGCTTGAAATTTCTTGTCAGGTAAACCATGTTTTACTTTCTTTCACTGGATATTCAAAATAAGTAAAGAAAAAATATAATAAGGATAGTTTAGGATCTAAAATAAATCTATTTATTTTATATAACAAACGACAACCTGTGCGTGTAGACACATCTATAGATCACTTGAATAGTTCTGATTAGAACCAATAGTTTCCGCTTACAGAACTTGAAGTACATGGACGGACAGACAGGTATACAATGAATATATATGAATAGACGTGTGGGTTGTTTAATTTAATTTAATTTGTTAGTCGCACGTGTAACAAATACTTGTTCGACACAACTTTTGTTCGTGTGGTTCTGCTTTGTTGATTAATGTTATGAGGAGGAAACAGACCAAAAAGTATCTTCATTAATTTTCTCATTTCACTTCTGCTGTTTATTATAGCTCAATGAGGAAGTTACAGCTTCAAGTTCAATGTTAAGTTTCTCACATTATTACACTGTTTGTAAATTCGTGACTTCGTGCTGTGTAACTAAGAATCACGTAGAAAGATAATGCCGTAATAAGACCCATTAGAACAAGCATAAGTCTCTAACAGTTTGTAATTCTAAAAGTCAAAATAAAATACCTTTGAACTTTTGCTGTTTCCAGGACACTTTGATGCCAGTTAAACTATTAATTTAAAAATGGAACATTAGAACACTCCAATACTTTACAGAACAGCTATCGTATAGAAACTTGGGTGCAAAATAAAACCGTAAAAGTCATAAAAATGTTCCTCAAAGTATAATAAATGAGCTAAAAATATATACTGCTTTCTCAAATTTTACACGTGTCTACGAGTGAACTTTACACAGTATGGTTAAGTTATTTTGTATGGTAATGATATGTGAAGCCAACATGCGACGGTTGTTCTAGCTGGATTAGTCAAACACCACCCAAACGTACTCCGCAGGGATACAGTAGATGCATCTTGTAAATCGTGGGCGTGAAATATATATATTGCAAGCACATAAGTAATACAAAAACAAAAAACGGTACTTTAACATCCAATCACGTTAACATTTTGGACTCCTGCTTACGAATTTCAAATCCCAGTTGTTTACATTAATTTGAAAGTTCTGCTCTTATAGTTTAAAATCACGTTTGAACTTTACAGATGAGAGGGAGAACCAATAGTTTGTGCCAAAGGTAATCGTTAGCAGTTTTTACAGTAATGTTGTTTATTGTTATGGTTCAATGAAAATGCCGTTAAGACTAATTGCACTTTATCTCACAACATTCTATGTTTTGACAGAAGTTATTAATTAAGTTGTTTAAGCACTGTTCTTTAGATCAAACTATTATTTATCTAAACCCAAAATGTGCGTTCCTTACCAACATTTCAGCAGTCCGGCATAGCCAAGTGGGTTAAGGCGTTCGACTCGTAATCTAGAGGTCGCGGGTTTGAATCCACATCGCACTAAACATGCTACCCCTTTCAGCTGTAGGGGCGTTATAATGTGACGGTCAATCCCCACTATTCGTTGGTGAAAGAGAAGCCGAATAGTTGGCGGTGGGTTGTGATGACTAGTTTACACTACTAAATTAGAGACAGCTAGTGCAGATAGCCCTCGTGTAGCTTTGCGCGAAATTTAGAAAACAAACAATATTTTAGTGACAAGGGAAAAAGCAGAAACATCGAATATATATGCAAAAACGGCTCGTTTGGGTTGAGAAAATATTTTACATAGAAGAGCGAACAACATTTCGACCTTCTTCGGTCATCGTCAGGTTCACAAAGAAGGAGGTATCTGACCGGAAGCTGACCACAAGTTTGGAAGGGGTTGTGTAACTGAGTGTCGCAATGTAGAGGGCGGTGTTAGATGTTTGAATATACAATTTTATCTATAATATTAATATAGGTATAATGGCGTTCCTTTATGTTGGTTTATTTTGGGTTTAAGTTGTTGGATAAGTAAGGCTACTTTAATTTTTCGTTTGTTTATGTTTGTTTCTTTATTTAGTATTTGAGTGTTTTCTATGGTTATGTAGTGTTTATTTGACTTGCAGTGTTCGAAAACGTGTGAAGGTGACTTTTTATGTTCTTTGAATCTGGTTTCCATTTTTCTACTTGTTTCTTCAATATAAAAGTCATGGCAGTTATCACATTGTATTTTATAAATAATGTTGGTGTGGTGTTTGTCAGTGTAGTTTTTACACAGTATAGACCTCAGTTTTGTGCCTGATTTTTGAAAAAAATTGGTATTAACTGGAATCTCATATTTTGTTACTAGTTTTTGCCAAATGTTGGTTATTTGTTTGCTGATGTCAGGAATATATGGTATACAGCAGTATATGGTTTCGTGATTTTTTTATTCGTGAGATATATTTACTTTTGTTGGTTGATTTTGCTTTCTGTCTGGGTGTGTGCGTATAATGTTTTCTACGGTCTGTGGAGGAAACTTATTGATGTTGATGAAGTATTGTTTTATTTTGTCTAATTCAACGTTAATTTTATCTGGTGAGCATAGTTTTATGGCTGTGTTTATTTGGTTTCTTAGTATGTTGAGTTTTTGTTTTGTTTCATGTGCTGAGTCCCAAGGAATGTATAGTCCAGTATGGGTGATTTTTCGGTGGATTTCTGTTTTGAATTGTGTGTCGTTTTTTGCAATTTTGAGGTTAAGAAATGATATTTGATTGCTTTCTTCCTGTTTACATTTGAAGTTAATGTTGGGATGTATATAATTAATGTGAGTGAAAAAAATAAGTGTGTGCTCTGTAGATCTGAATCTCGCAACCGTGTCATCTACATATCTGCACCAGTATTGTGGTGGATGTAATGCTGTGTTAAATGCTTGTGTTTCAACTTGTGTCATAAAAATATTGCCTTGAACTGGTGATACTGGGTTGCCCATGCTCAGGCCATTTGTTTGTACATAGTTGTGGTTGTTGAACATGAAGTTTGTTTTTACCGTGGTAGGCCTGGCATGGCCAAGCGTGTAATCCGAGGGTCGCGGGTTCTCGCCAAACATGCTCGCCCTCCCAGCCGTGATGGCGTTATAATGTGACGGTCAATCCCACTATTCGTTGGTAAAAGAGTAGCCCAAGAGTTGGTGGGTGGGTGGTGATGACTAGCTGTCTTCCCTCTAGTCTTACAATGCTAAATTAGGGACGGCTAGCACAGATAGCCCTCGAGTAGCTTTGTGCGAAATTCCATGACAAACAAACAAACAATATTTATCGTGGTAAATTCTATGAGGGTTGCTAATTCGTTGTGACTGAGAAACATCGAATCGTTCATTTTAAACATTTTCTTGTAAGAACTCAAAAGTTTCTGTGACCCAAACGAGAACAACATTCATCAAGTTACTGTAGCCTCAGCAACATCTAAACAAGATCAGGTCACTCTGGGCCTAATTAGGCTAAAGCTTTAAAGTTACTGCGAACTCAGGAAGACCGAAACTGTCAGGTTACTATGCACTTGTCACCAGAAAAATAGACAGTAAAAAGGTAGCCTGAAACGCAAATGAAAGTACAAAAAACACGTCAAAGAACTTCATTATAGTGCACTACGAAAATATTGGTATAAAAAGAAAGCAAAATTCTTGTATACAAGCTTGAGCACAATACCACAACTGAACTGAAATGTGTTTTTGAAATTTAACTTTTGGTGGCAAGTATAAGGAAAAGTATCATTCAAGCACTATCTCACTCATTGCTTTAACTTCTGTAACTACGTCTCCGTCTGTTGTTTGTTCTTATTGTAAAATTACCTAATTTTGTTTGTTATTAAGCTACTCAATGGGCTACACGTGCTCTGCCCACCACAGTTGTCGAAACTCCTTTTCTAGCGTCGTAAGTCTTCGTAGTTACCTTTGTCCCACTTGGGGGAGAGAAAAGAGTTACGTATCTTTAGTAAAAAAATAAAGAGGAAGGTAAGGAAATACCATACTCGTAATTTCCATCAATTCTCTTTCAAAAACTCTTAATAAGTTTAAAATAACATAAAAAACCACCAGTTTTCATTTCCCCCGAAATTCTTGCTTTTCCTCTTAGATTTAAAAAAAAGAATATAGCTTTAGAACATTATTACTATTTATTCATACAACGTAAATTTTATAATACATTTTTGCTAAGTTTGAAGTCCCTCTATTGCTCAATGCGTTAAATCTAACGGTTTATAAGACTTAAAATATAATTTATATATTCAGGGTGTCGCTTCATATCACACAAACAAATTAATTTCTTAGTCTTTTCACTTTGAAAAAAATTAAAGTTATGGTCCCCCTAGTGAGAGTTTGAGAAACAAACAGACGGAGAACAATTAAAATTTCCTAGTCTATTTCAACGTGGCTAAGAGGACAACTGGTGTACTGTGTTATTTGATCATTCTACAGTGGTCAGCAGTGTAAAATTATATGCATATATAAACAAGTTTTTTTCACATGTTCATTTATGATTCATAACTGACAATCGGTTGTGTAAGCGGTCAAAATCATCCGTTGTTATCAAGCACGAACAAACACATTTTAACACGCGTTTTTGCCGATTACAAAATTGTTATAGTATTGTTTCAATATTTTTGTTTGTTTGCTTGTAGTTATGAGCAAAGCCACACAATGGGCTATCTGTGTTCTGGCACTACGAGTGTCGAAACTCGGTTTCCATTGCTGTGCCTGTTCCATACATGGACTATGGTCTTGTATTCAAGTCTCTGCTCCGTGCTAGTTGGCAGTTGATTTAGAGTAAGCAACGTGAAAATAAGCTTTTCCAGATAAAACTCTTTGTTGGACTTTGATCGTCTTGTCTCTGAAAGGATCGGAAAGAAGCAACTGTCCTGACTAGATGACAAATTGGTCACAGATTTTTAACTCATTGTTTTCTTTTATATGGGACTGATACACAAGTGTGTGATCTGTGTGTCACTTAGGTCACAATAGTCCACATTTTACTGTCACGCTGTCGTTACAACTCTCAACTACGGCCCCATTTTAGACACGTTTTGTCCCAGGATTTATCTCTGACGCTGAACACTGTCATTGGCGATGGTGACACTGTCCACCTTGCAAATGTTTTTAATTTCTTAATGGCCATTGGCCTTTTTAACGTTATTTAAGTTTTAATTTAAGAATACATTTTCTTTTGTTTTAACTTGATTCCTTTTTACGAATGTTAATAATTTTACTTTTAATTTTATTTAAATTTTTTTTATCGGTTCTTTGTCGCAGACAGCCAGTGTCTACCAAAGTGTTCTGTCCTTAAATATACAAGCTACCTATATATATATATACATAATAGATGTACTATCGCAGGGTCTACCAAGGTGTCCTGTCCTTAAATATTTGAGTTATTTATATATATAATAGATGTAATGAGTCCTCAATTCTCAGAAGGTACACAGAAAGAGTCAGTGATAGGATATGAAGGCCTCACTTCGATCACTATGTTTAAAGCACAACTGAACTGTGTAGCAACATTTTCTCAAGGGAACATTCAGGCTTACTTAACGAACCTTCTTATGGGTGTTTACGTTGTGGTAGACAAAAGTGAAATTAAACATATATAAATATGCATAACGTAATGTATAATATAAGAAATTTACGATATAGTTATTTTAACAATGCTATTAATACAAAAGTTTGTAGTCTGTTAGCTCAGTCCCCCACCAGCTCAACGGCAAATCTAATGACTTATGATGCTGAAAACTGGACTTTCATGCCTATGGTGCATACAGTATTAATAGCCCATTCCTGTGCGTTGGGTTTATTGTTCGGCTAGTGACACACTTGGTTTTGTTTTAAAATAATGGTATGGATGATAATACACAATATTGTCCTAATATTACAGATACGACAATAGTGATGTGTAGAATGCTTCCACGTTCCCGCAAATACGTAAACGAATTATAACACTTCATAAACATAATTTCACACATTATTTAATAATATGTTTCAAGTTCCTGAGCGGTAGGCTTAAAGGTTCATAATGTTAAAATTTGGACGTAGATATTTACGGTGCAGATGATTCGTTTTAAAAAAAATTCTTGTTCGTGTTTAGTCCTTGTTTTGTCAAATTCACACTGTATTTTCACATATGTCATTAACTTATTTTTCTATCTTCGTAAACGATATTCACGAACAAATGAAATTTCTAAAATATGTCTGTTCTATCCACTCACGATGACAGTTGATAGTAATGTAGATCGACAGAAACGTTTGGTTTGTTTGTTTGTCTGCGCTAGTCGTCCCTAGTTTAGCAGTGTAAAACTAGAAGGAAGGCAGCTAGTCATCACCACCCACAGCCAACTGTTGGGCTACTCTTTTACCAACGAATAGTGGAATTGACCGTAACGTTATAACGCACCCATGGCTGAAATGGCGGGCATTTCTGGTGCGACCCTCGGTTTACGAGTCGAACGCCTTAACACGCTTGGCCATGCTTGGCTCGAATCGTTTGATATTATTGTTATTCCGTGTTTCTATAAACTGTGAAAAGGCTAAAATAAATATAACAAAGTAACGTTTTGTTTACTGAGAACATGAAGCTACTGTTGGTAAAGCATTAACCTTGAGGATTTACATACTTTCACTACAAGCACGTAAATTGATGGGGCAAAAGTGTACATGTGTAAGACCTGAACATAGTAGTTTTATGGAGTTCAAAGGGTATAACCTTCAGAAAATATAGCACTTAAATAGAGCGATTTCTATATAATAAATACTTTAACACGGACATGTAGTGTGTGGTATCCTTAAATTATTAATAAGTTCCACAGTCCAGGTTAATAACTTATAATATCAGAAACCAAACCTTAAGATTGCCTCTGCCATCTAGTGAGAACTATCAAAAATGCTCAAATAATTTTCAATGTAGCGCAAAAAAACTTGATAAAACTTAGTATCTATACTTATAGCAATGATGAAAATTTTAATACATAAAAGTATTTAAAAGTATCAACTAAGTAACAAATATTTAATGTTATAAACACAAAATGTCTAGGTTATTTGAAACCTGATTTTTTAAAATAAAATTCTAAATTTCTGATTTTATTTTTAGTCTCACATGATAAACAGAAGACAAGAAGATCTATTGTTACTTTAAATATAATTTTCTTCTTTTCCGCAATTTGAGTCCTCTTCTGAACACGTATTTATTCGGTTATGTGCTAAAGATGCTGTTTAGTAGTCAAATTGATCTTTAAAATTGCTCTTGATTTGATCATCTCTTTCATGTTAATGCTTAATTTGGCAATTATGATTTCATCACTCAAGGAAATGATTTTTTTCATATTCTTATTGTAACAATAATTAATTCTCTATTTTATTTAATAGTTTATAAAAATACATTTACATCTACGTATTTTGTCTCCAATAGGTGGCAGTCTGTGGGCGAAAGGCTTAAAAAACTTTCACTCAGGAACTCAATAAATATATAATTATGAATAGACTGGTATTTGAAACTGGATTGAGTCATTATAAAACGTTAATAAATGTTTGTCACATTAAAACTTCTGACTTAATAATTTGGAAAGATTCTTAACTAACACTACACAAGTTTAAACGGAGCCACGATCAAACCAGTATAATTTAATAAGGTTTTTGTTTTCTTCAGAATTTATTTTAAAGTCACACAAAGGCTGTTATCACATAGCCTGTCCCTAATTACGTACCGGTTAAATATATTAGGTATAATGCAGCATCCATATCTAATTCTTGAGTTAATCTTGTCTGATTGTCTTATAGCGTACCCACGATCCCTGATAAGGAACATGTTTTTACGAACAATGATTCTTCGGATTTATAGTCCGGGTATGCAAACAACTAGGTTTTGTATTACACTTAAACTTAAATCGATAACTTCCTTATTGTTATTTTTGAAAGATCATACATCAAACAAGTTCAAAATCAAGGGAAAAAGCCAAACACATATAAAACAATTCGTTTTTGAGTTGGCTAGTGACTGGACGAACCAGATCTTTGAATAGCCCAGAGAATTAACAGACTAAACGGTCCAAGTTATTATCCAATTAATAAATTAGCTCATCGAAACAGTTTTTCACTCAGTTCCGTAAGTCCGCGAATTTACAACGCTAAAATCAGGGATTCGATTCCCCTCGGTGGGCTCAGCAGATAGCCCGAAGTGGCTTTGCTGTAAGAAAACACACACACACACAAGAGTTTGCAAGTATGTTTGAGTTTATAAAAGAAAACAACTTGGAAAAGCGTTAATCCGCTTCCCAGTTTCTAAATAAGACCTACTGACGTCTGATGCTTCTTATTCTTTATTAGCCGGTTGATTAATATGATCCAAAAAATGACAAATATCATCTGGTGAAAATTTATTTAATTATTAGGATTTTCTGACATTAATCTCTGGATGAGTGGCATCACTTTGGGATTCAATAACTTTATACGATAAGTAACCTTAAGATTTACAGCCTCTGACGTTTTACTAGTGACGTTGTTGGGCGTTTTAGGTACAGATAATATACGTTCAAACTAATCAAGCTTAATGTTAGTTCTCAGAAAATCAATCAGTGTAACGTTACAAGGATCTTCAAACGGATTAACACAATTATTACGATATCTTAAAATCAAACACGATTAATGTGTCGTAGGACGTCTCTTTCGGAGGAAAGTGATTGTTGTTTGTTTGTTTTTTTATTTGGGATTTTCCGAAATGTAAAAGTCATTAAACACTTTATCGCATAAAGCTTTCCCAAGCAGAAACGAGTTCCCGAGTTTTAACACGTATATTATTGCAGTTTGATTGGTACATGTCTTGAAGTTGAATTCCGCAAACATGAACAATCTCTAAATAACTATTTCTAGAGGTTATAAGATGTATATTGATTGTAGCTTGACGTAAATTATAAATAACCAAGATTAAGCACCTTTATAAAAAGTGGACTACATCTCCATGGCATCTTGAACTCAAAATATTTATTGGACCTAGCTTCCAAGTCTTTTGGAAGTCGCAAACTAAACATGCTCTCTCTCTCAGCCATGGGGGCGTTATAATGTGACGGCCAATCCTACTATTTGTTGATAAAAAAAGTAACTCAAGAGTTGGCGGCGAGTGACGATGACTAGGTACCTTCCCTGTAGCCTTACACTTTTAAATTAGGGACGGCTTGCGCAAGTAGCTCTTATGTAGCTTTGCGAGAAATTCAAATCAAACCAAACATTTAGAAGTCGTTGTTAGGTTTAATGAACAATGATGGAATATAATGACGTCTTCTCAATGTTCATTTGTTTATTTTATTGGATTTCGCACAAAGCTACTGCTCGAGCCGTTCTAAATTTGAAAGCGATTGATCATATTGACAACTTGGTTTTTTTTGTTGTTTTTTTTAATTAAGCACAAAGCTACACAATGGGCTATCTGTGCTCTGCCCACCACGGGTATCGAAACCCGGATTTTAGCGTGTAAGTCCGCAGACATACCGCTGAGCCACTGAAGGGCTAGATTGAAAACAACTAGTCAACAACACCTACTGCCAATTCTTGGACTACACCTTACCAAAGAAACGGAGGATTAACCATTTTGTTATAACGTCCCTAAGATGAAAGAGCGAGTATGAATGACGGCGGGATTCGTACCCGTGACCTGTAGGTTGCGTGTCGAGCGCCCTAACTATCAGGCCAAACCAAGTCTCAAAGACGGCCAGAAACAAGTTCCAATAAATAAAGAAAAAAATGAATACTAAATTTTATCGTGGTGTAAACTCGTTTTTATTAAATTAGCTTTGAATTTGGATAACTAAAAAAAGGGGGTCAACAAAAAGCTGTTTTTTTTCTGGCGGGTTATGTATTACTTTAACATGAATACAAAAGAAAAAATATAGTTGTGTGAAGTAACATACAAATCACGAAATTATGTATTGTTCGTGCCGTTATTAACATCAAGGGTAAAACTGGAAGAAAAGTAACGTACATTCGATGATATGTCGCTAGGTTTGTGTGTGAGAGTGCGTGTATTTTCTTATAGCAAAGGCTATCAGGCTATCTGCTGAATCCATCGAGAGGAAACGAACCGCTGATTTTAGTGTTGTAAATCCGTAGACTTAAGCCCTGTACTAGCTGAGAACATATCACTCGGACTGAGAAGAGTTTGTTTGTTTGTTTGTTTTTGAATTTCGCGCAAAACTACGTGACGGTTATCCGTGCTAGCCGTCCCTAATTTAGCAGCTGATCATCACTACCCGTCGCCAACTCTTGGGCTACTCTTTCAACAACGAATAGTGGAATTGACCGTAACATTATAAATAACATTCCCACGGCTGAAAGGGCAAGTATGTTTGGTACGACGGAGATTCGAACCCGTGACCCTCAGATTACGATTTGAGGGCTTTAACCACCTGGCCATGACGGGTAAGGACTGAGTAAATAACACGACAAAGAATGGATGACACGTGTATAAATTTTGGCCGAGATCGAAACGCACAGAAGGTGTAGTACAATTGCTGTACTGTATTGCTTAATATTCTAAAAAAAAACTCGAAGTAACTATTGTGTTGTTCCTTTTCAGTAGAAGTCATCCCAATCATTTCAACAAAATATAACTTCATCATATTCATTTTTTATTAAAAACATTATTCTAACGCTGAATGTGGAATTTTGATTATTCTATCAGTTTAAATGTGAATTATTCAAAAATTTGTGAAGAATAAATTAACATTCGGACCATTAATGTTCATACCTCACCCGTTTCTAATAACGCCCTAAAATAGATGCATTATGATAACTTATTTTGATTCCGTGGCATTCTTTATAGACTTACAAAGCAAAAAAAAAACAGTTTTAAAATGATTGAAAATGTGACCATAACTTTTTGTTTTGTTTTAAAGAGAAAAAAGGTCACGGAGATAAATTATGACCTCTCACACTTTCATGGTTAACGAAGTTAAGCTCCAATTACTGATCTATTGATCTTCTATATATTTCATGTGGTATTCTATACAAGCAATTTTAGCTTTGTAGTAATAAAGGAAGATTTCTTAGGAAACCAAGTTACGAAAGGAACCTGACACCTCTGTCGTCAATTCCCACCAATCACAGATCACTTTAACAGTTTGTCATCATCATCGTAATTTGACAAGGATTTTTTTTTATCGTTTCTTTAAGAACCAAGGCAGAATAAAGTTACAATGAGCAGGTACGAGTGTATTACTGTCAAGAACTTGTGGAAGTATTCGGTTATCTGAAAAGTTAACAAGGCTTGGCTGCAATTGGAATGATACTAGGTCAGATGGAGAAGAATTAGTTCTTGACAATTGGAGTCTTATCAAAGATTCTCAGTAAGTAAATTCTTGTTGTGAGAGAGCAAAATTTATATTCAATGAAATATAACCCAAACTGTCTTATTGAGGATAAAGCGCGTTTAAAGAACCTCGAAAAAAATTAAGTTATTTTCGCAATTAATAAGTTTAAAAAATATATTTTTAAAGTCTAGAAAATATGTTCACCTTTTCTTGAAAAATTAATTTTATGAAAGTTATAAAAATATAGATTAAACTTTCAAAATGTGACTTTTTTAATTGTACTTAGCATAAAAATATACACGCCTGTATTGGTTACTATTGTAGGTAATAAAGTGCAGGCAAAGTTTTGTTAATTTAGTCATATATTACTGTGCCCCAATAATATTTAATAACTAATGAATATATATGTTACAGAAGTTTCTTAATTTACACCAACACTCAAAAAAGACAAACAGTGTTAATAAAAGTAAAAATAATCAAACTGACGCAAAACTCCTAAGTTTTGGATAAAATCTGATTTTTTTTAAGCATCAGTTGAAATATTTGTTTTCTAACACTAACACAATATAATATAAGGACGAGCAAGATCAGCCCATTTAATAAAGTAAAAAGATATTGTTTTACAATACTTAGAAGAAATAAGTCAAATTAAAAAAATATTCGTTTCGTACTTAAACTTGATTTGAATAAATTCTTTCAAAAGGTTAAAGTTCACCGATGAGACAACGGACCGTTTATAAGCTTGCAGTACTGAAATCTGAGTTCTGATTACCTGCATTGGATGCACAAAAGATAGCTCAATATGGCATTGCTAAAATAAAACAACAACAATTCAGAATAATAAAATCACATTTGTAGCACACACCTCGGGTGTGTTTTCATAATGAAACACCTTAATGCTCAGTGCATTATGAGACAGATTCCTTCAAAACATTCACTGCTGGAACGAATAAGCCTAATGGATGGTGTGCTCGGACTGTGAATCTGAGAGTTTGTGGTTGATGACCTGTTATTGCAATAACGCAATCCACACTTTGAAATTGTGGTTGCGCTATAAAATTGACTGCCAAATTTCATCATTCGGTGAGACAAAAATTGGCGGTGGGTGTAGTTGGGTCGACTAATAAAGATCCTTTCCTTTACTATATCAGCTCATAGTTGGTCGGTGTAGTTTTGTGTAGTAATTCTGACACAATTATTCACTGCCAAAAATTTATTTATTTTAGAAATAATAAATAAACATTGGTATTTCATTTGGTTCTGACAATAATACTAAAGTCTATTTTCATTTTTTTGCTTAATGTAATAATTGTGTACGTAAAAATCAAATACAATATACTTATATTAATTTTCTACATAAATACCATGTCTTCCTTGAAAATTTAGTCTTAAAACCACAGTATTTGAGTTGAACACTCACACTAATACTGTATTCGTGGCTACTGATTAATTTTACTTGTTCTTTGCAACATAGTGAAATTAACTAAAGGAGCTTATAAAAGGTTTTCCACACCAACAACATCTTCTAATGAATTCGGAAGAGAAACACATTTAAATCTTTCAGGGCATTTATAAACGACGTGTTATTTCAGAGTTTGAATATAATACTATATAAATATATGTCTCCTAAAAAAGAACAATGTAACAATGTCTGATGTCGAGAAACCCACTTGTTGAGAATTTTATATGCAAAAAACGGCTCTTTTGGGCTCAGAAAACACTTCAAATAGAAGAGCGAACAACGTTTCGACCTTCTATTTGAAGTGTTTTCTGAGCCCAAAAGAGCCGTTTTTTGCATATAAAATGTAACAATGTGGTCATTGTTTAATTAATTGTTTTCTTTTCCCAAGATAAATCTCATCAGTAGTCTACTATAAATTAACCAGTTTATGATTGATGTTTGAAAATAAAATCTACGAAGATTAAAAGAAAATTCGTCTCAAAGAAAAAGAATCGACAAATGCGAGACCTCTCTACCTTTTAAGGCATGAATAATATTCTACTTATTTCCAGTACTTCCAGTTTCTTCAATAGATGGTAGAACATCAGGTGATTTATACGTGCAACCATTCGATTCAGTTTGAAATGTGTGGGAAGTGGATGACTGGTTAGTACGATTATTGATAACTTTCCTCTAGAATATCAGTAGAAGTCGAGTATAACTTGTTAGTGGAACTATTTTAGGTTCATTACATCTACACAAACTTAGTGGCATGAAATAAATGGTTAAATAAATGGTTGTTTCTCGAAAGTTAATAAGGTATCTTTTCTTAGTCAGAAAGCTTCCTTAACCCACAATAAACGGAACTCTGGTATTTTTTTTTCCTGTCACTTTATGACAGGTAAAAATCAACTGTTATCAAGCATTCTCTAGAGTGTAGTATTTGATGACGTATCACTGTGTAGACTTCCTGATTTCTTTATCACGTTCATTACAAACAACAGTTATATTTTAAAGTAAATTTCGTGATTCTCGTTCATGTTTTCAACACTGATTTTATATATATATATATGTATATAAGATTAAATCTTCCAATTGCCCAGTTTTAACACAGGAAATATTGTATCAGTATATTCAAAAGTAACTGTGACTTTTATTTAATTCAGTTGTGTGTATTATGTATGATCCACAGTGAAAGGTAGCATGTCCTAAGATTTATGTCAAAATCTAAATAATGAATTAAAAAAATTAGTCACACGTTTAAAATTGCCAGTTTTTACTCTATGACTTTGAACACTTTATAACATGGCAGAGTAATATAAATTGTGCAGGGTAAAGTACGGTCAATTATATTTTGAGAGTCCACAATAAATAATCGTCTGGAGAAAAAACTGAAAGTAACTACTTATCTCTCAACTTTTCGATTTCTCACCTACATTTTTAATATACATACAACTTGTTAAAATATCTAATTTAAAAAATATATTAAAAAAGAGGCGCTCTTTGCTTTGTTTTTAAGAACAAATTTTATGATTCCTAGAGATGAAGAAATAATTAACGAAAAATACATAATATTATAAAATGTTGCAAAATGCATTACAAAGAAGGGTATATTAGGGAATATTTACAACAGAAAAAGAACACAGTAGACACAGCATGTCCTGGTGGTTAGGACACTCGACTCGTAATCTAAGGGTCGAATCTCAGTGACACCAAACATGCTAACCCTTTCAGCCCTGGGAATGTTATTAAGTGACTATGAATCCCATTATTCGTTGGTAAAAGAATAGCTTAAGAGTTATTGCTAGATGGTCATGTCTTGCTTCCTTCCCTATAGTCTCACACTGCTAAATTAGGGAGGGCTAGCGCAGATAGCCCTCGTGTAGCTTTGCGCGAAATTCAAAAAACGTGTTTTTTTAAGACTTTTCCGACTCCTACTTCTGTAACAACCTGAGAATATATGTAGGTCGACAAAATATTATGTATTAATTCCAGTAAATATATCTTATAATTTGTTATTTCATTAATCTTTGTGTTTATAAACGAGTTAAAACATTGGGAAAAATAAATAAATTAAACGTTAATGATCCGAATTAGTGAAAAGGTTTAGTTGTATTTAATCACAAAGCTTCATAATGGGAAACTATGCTATGCCCACCACGGGTGTCAAAACCCAATTTTTTATCTTTATATTAGAAGGGCTATTGAGACAAAATGACATTATTTCTCTAATAACATAGATGATCAACAACTTAACCATTTTAAATCGATTTCTGAAACTAAGTAATAAAGTCAAATATTACACTTCTAAATATTTGAAGAAATAAATTAATATTGTATAAACCTGTACAATAAGAACAATAAATCTCAGTAATTTTTTTTATCCCACAGCGGCACATCTGTGTACCTGCGGACTTATAACGTTACAAACTGGGTTTCGATACTCGTGATGGATAGAGCACAGGTAGTTCTTTGTGTAGCTTTGCGCTTAACTACAAATAATTCTTCTGGAAATTTAATTTTTGTATGAAATACCAGTCGTATTAAATCTTACAGAGAGTACCTGCAACGTGTCATATTGTAACACTTCAGAATATTGTATTTCCAACCATATCTAAATGGGAAAATAGAAATCTTCTTAACTTAAGAGTTTTTGTAGATAAAAAGTTAACCGTTTTCCTCATTTATAAAGCCAGAAATATATTTTTAAGCCAAGTTTTCTTTATTTTTTCTACATTAACTATTTAAATTTCGGTTACTTTTAGGAATAAAATGACAAAAAAACTTCACAATAAGAAGTTTATTTGTTCACTTTTCATAAAATTGAACCAGCTGTTCTCAAATTTGAGTAAACTGAGGGCCTCTTGTAATCTGAAGTTTTCTCCCGGAAATCCAAACTTATTTATATTTTTTTAGTTTAAAAAAAAGATCTCGTGCACACAAAAAGCTGTATAACAAAATTCATGTAAATTTAGTTTTATGAAAAATGTTTTTAATTTTGTTCTTTTATTTCGTTTTGGATGTCTTCATCTCCCTCCTTATTAGAGAAACGCAAGGTTAGACTGTTTTTCGTAAAACTAAAGAGTGCATCTCAAAAACACCTCGTTAGAGGTCGCACTGCTGTGAAAGCCTGGAGTTCATTGCTAGAGTTTAACAGTTTCGTCAAGGGTGAGAGAAATAATTGGCTATCTTTCTTTCCCGCGTATTTTACCCAAACACAGATTGGCTCATACTACGCCAGATTCTGTAATATATCTTTATGAATTCAGGCGAAATATGATTCCTATGTTGATCGTCATTATAACTAAAGCTTCTTTAAAAGATACAATATTGACATATTCACTACACATATAATATAGAGAATATAGCTTTCGTGTGATTGAAATTTACTGTTGTAGAGAAATGTTTAAAAGTGGATAAGAAATGATATGTTTGATTCCAAGTTGGTGTGAAGGTTTCACACAGTTGAAAAATGGCGAGTATAACTTCTAATAGCCATATATGAGTGGACATTTCGGTATTTTACGAATAAACGTTTTTTTAATAACAATCTTCGAAGGTCGTCTAATAATAATAACTTGTGGGTGTAGGAAGCTTTATTTATCTTGCACTGATTTATGAGATCGTAACGAATGCATTACAGACTGTTATACGCAAACAATAAGCCCAGTGCTACTGTAAATCACAGCTCGCACACTAATTTATTCTTACATTCGAACAAAACCTGCTCTTAAAATTTG
The DNA here is from genome assembly GCA_011833715.1 of Carcinoscorpius rotundicauda. Lineage (NCBI taxonomy): Eukaryota > Metazoa > Arthropoda > Merostomata > Xiphosura > Limulidae > Carcinoscorpius > Carcinoscorpius rotundicauda. Next base: position 168,839,358 of record CM022391.1, on the reverse strand, counting down.
TACAGAAACAGGCAGACGTTGTGGAGCTGCTTGATGTATTATGTCACATGCAATATATTTTGACACACAATACAATATATTTATGATAAAATATTTCACGATAGAACTTTAAATTTTAGATGTATGCTCCTTTACAATACATTGAAGGGCCAAGATGAATTATTAAATTATTCTTCATACATATACAAGGCAAAACTGAAATTAGAATATATTGTGAATAGAAGCAATTCACTAAATATAATCATGGGGAATATTTCCCCAGGATAGACCCTCGAACTTATAGCAGTCGTACATGGGAGCAAATTTTATCAGCTTGTCTACAAGATGTTTTATTTGGCAAACAATGATAAGATATAAGAAATATTCCACTCTCCGTCTACAATGAAAGAGTTTCTGCGTCACTTCTGATCAGTCGGCGAATGGCGTTATAGGGAATTTTGTCCTATTCTGCAGTCAGTGTAATGCCATACTTTTTGACATCACACAGTATGGGTTGAGGTGCTATTTTACAGTAATCTATGAAAAATGCAACTGTCTAAGGATTCATCGTCAATGCCCCTGATCTCGAGAAAACCCTGAATGAACTGGACAGTGAAAACCGAAGTTAAAGGGAACTTACTGAGAAAACCCTGAATGAGCTGGACAGTGAAAACCGAAGTTAAAGGGAACTTACTGAGAAAACCCTGAATGAGCTGGACAGTAAAAACAGAAGTTAAAGGGAACTTACTCGACTTTAAATCAGATTCGTCATAGTGAACACAATACTTGACTCACAGTGTCATAGTGAACATAATACTTGACTCACAGTGTCATAGTGAACACAACACTTGACTCACAGTTTCTACAAACCTTCGTTATGTACTCCACGGTTTTGGATACACTCCTTTTTAATTCATCCGCTTTTCAAATAAAACAACTCCAACAGTTCGAACATCAGTTAAAATCCCGCTTCCGTCACTTACAGATAATACGGTCAGATGATTAAAGGGAAACTGAAACTCTCACGAAGAGTTGTTGTTTTGTTGTTTTGAATTAAGCACAAAGCTACACAATGGGCTATTTGTGCTCTGCCCACCACGGGCTACGAAACCCGGATTTTAGCGTGTAAATCCGCAGACATACCGCTGAGCTACTGGGGGGCCTTAGGTAGTACTCTAATAAAAGACGTTCGTGAATCAACGGTGACAACCGGACGTTCGAGTAACGCACGTATTCTTGTGATTCACACGCAGCGTTCGCAACCAGCTATAATATCAATATGTGTTGGCCACTGACCATGGGGAACGTATTATCAATATGTGTTGGCCACTGACCATGAGGAACGTATGTAATAGTTGAGGTCTGCTTACTCTTTATGGTTACTGAAGAAACGATAAACTATATTCGAGATTTATATGTAATTATTCTGTAAAATAACAGATAATAAATTATATTTATTATAAGACATTATTTTTATGCTTATATTTTTAACAATATGCTCTTTATTTAGTCTCATGGGGTTTTTAAAGAAACGGAAGAGGGAATAATAGCGTTTTAATCACAATATGTCCGTCATTGTCATTTGTCGACAGTGCAATTTGCTCAAAACAGATCTCGTCAGGCCATCTGGAACATAACAAACACGTAAGTGGTCGGAACACCAGTTATACAAGTCATTCTTCTTCCTCAAAAAAAAAACAACTAATGAAGAACGTAGTGTTAAAAGCCTAAAACTGATGTCCTATGTTACACGCTAAAATCCGGGTTTCGATACCCGTGGTGGGCAGAGCACAGATAGCCCATTGTGTAGCTTTGTGCTTAATTCAAAAACAACAACTGATGTCCTATGACAAATATAACTGATTATAATTATTTTTCACTGTACAATTATTCTGTAAAACTACAATGGAAGGAGCTTGAATGGGTCCGGCATGGCCAAGTGTGTTAAGGCGTTCGACTCGTAATCCGAGGGGGTGGGTTCGAAAGCCGGTCGCACCATACATAGCCCTTTCAACTGCGGGGGCGTTATAAAGTGCGGTCAATCGTTGGTAAAAGAGCAGCCCAAAAGTTGGCGGTGGTGAAGACTAGCTGCCTTCCCTCTTGTCTTACACTGCTAAATTAGGGACGGCTAGCACAGATAGCCTTCGAGTAGCTTTGCGCGAAAATTCCAAGCGAACAAACAAAACCAACTTGAAACGATGAAAATAAAATATAATTCACCATAGGAACTCTCATAAGTAGGAAACTATGTTTTTGTTCGTTTTCTAGTATCATAAGCTGTTAGACTTACCGGGGGGGAGATAGAGTAAATTATGCAGTATTCCAACACCACTTATACAATCTATAACAGTTTGTACTCAGAGAAGACAAAACATCGAGTAAAAATATTACGTGCTGAAACTTACGTGATAAAAAAAACACGTTTATTTTACTTTCCAAATAAGTGAATGTTCTCAAGACCTAATAAATGTTTTTGTTAATATGTTAAGGGTTTTCATATTTCTTACAGGACAGTTTTAGCATTGTTTAGTTGCGTATTTTAGTATTTCTTCAGTTCACTCTATATCTGCTGCAAATGTAATATAAAGTTAGGACCAGTATTGCCCCTTGAGATGAAAAGATATTATATTGAAGTTTTTGTGGAATGCGCTTCTGTTATGTTCATAAAATAATTACGTTTGATCCCAAACAGTTATCCCATAAATAATATTTAAGTTCTTATAAAAATTATATGTCCTGTAATATTTAAAATGCAAAAAGGTCCTTCTCAAACACAGTGCAAAATAGGATAAGTTCATTTTTCACATGATTCGTTATGTGCGTAAAAATAGATTATATTTTCATAACAACATAAAAACTTAGTTGGAAAGTTAGATCTATAAAAACACAAACAACCAAGTGGGCTTATTTGTTCGATGGCTAACTATATCAGGGCCTAGCTTTGATTGTTCGCTGGTAACGGGTGTGTGAGTAAATTTCGGTCACTGTTTGAAGCGTGAACAAACGAATTTCAGACTCTTCTGCTATACCTGAACTCAGCCGAGGCTCTAATCACACACAGTTTTTACGATAGCAAATGATTTGAATGTCAAAGACATTTACCGCCTTCCTACGTTTATTTTCGAACACGCTGTAATAAAAGGGTTAGGTTTACGATGAGTTTAAACAAAACACAGTTGTTTCTGTTTTCAAGGAGTTAAATCGTTAATAGAAAATGAGTACCATAAATGAGACCTTTTCACGACTTTATACATACAGTCAGTTGTATTTGTAGAGCGATTAGAAAACTAATCAGAAAATTTCAAAGTAATGACTATGTTTCCGTAAGTGTAAGTTGTTTTCTACATACAAATAGCGCCAAAAAATTTCGAATGCTCGTTTAATTTCTAAAGTAGCTTCATGTCTAGCAAGTAATAAAATAAGTTATTATTATCAAAATATATTTTATGTTTAAAAGTTTGTGGGAACTATAATTCTGATTTAAGGCTAATTTGGTGTTACTTAGAGATGTAAAAGCTCATATATTTCCTCTCCGGGTTTCAAACAGATAATTCAACAAAATAACTTTGATTTTGATCTTTTATCAGCTTCAATACAACTAATCTATTTACCGCATATTTTACGTGAATAAAGCAACCTATTTAGCTCACATTTTATGTTAATATAGCAAGCTATTTAACTCACGTTTTATGTGAACATAATAACAACAAAGTCTGAAATTTACAAAAACATTTCTCATTTTGCGGAGAAAATATAATGTTTCAAATACCTCATTTAAGCAGAAAAAAGCACAAAAGGAAACTGTAACTGCATAGGTGACCAATAGAAGTGTGCTGTCGTATGATACTACTATGACTCCAGAGCCTTTGAACCATCTTTTCCGAAAATACAGCTAATGATATCACGTCTAGAAACACTTCAGTGAAAATATATCATATCATCTACACTACATCTGCTATATATCGTACCACTGACTTTCGTCCGATACCAGGATTCATGACGATGGCTGGGATACGATTAAAATGGTTATGTAGTCCAGATCAGCGTTTCTCATAAGGAGATCTACGGGAATCCGTAAGTCATGTCCGTAATTTCATTAAACTATTTTAAACAAGAGAGAATTGTCAATAGCTTCGGCAATTGAAATTATTTTGAGCAGGATCAGAATAAATGAATCTATGTGACATTATCTTTACTTTTGTGTGTGTGCCAACAATACCAAACATAGGGTTCACGCATGCCCACTTTGATTTTATTACTCATCAGTATCTCTACCAGTTTACCCTCAAATTAAAATTAGTTTCAAAACAAAAAACATCGATAGGTTTGGAGATCCAAGAAAAAAAATTAGTCTTCTTACTGCTGGAGATTCCTCAGCGGAACAGTGGCAAACCAGAAGATTTTAAAAATCGGGTTTTGATGCCAATGATGAAGACAGCAAAGGTTATTTATTTGATGCCAATGATGAAGACAGCAAAGGTTATTTATTGCGTAGCTTTGTGCTGAACTACAAAGAAAGAAAATGTTCATGAAACCTCAACGTTAACAGGAAAAAACGTTAGTAATTCTATGAACCCAAAGCGAAGAAATAATATTGCTTATTATCAATTTTGGATCAAGAACTTTTCACTTCAGCCCAATTTTCTTGTAATGATTTTAGGGTTCAATGGTTTTCCTTCTTAACAACCACATATCCTTCGAAGAAGAAGACTTCGTCCCAAATTGACATAAAATGTGGTTTTGCCATTTTTAAAGCAACGCTCTTGTTGTGCGAATTTTCGTCCCTTTCATGGTGGCAAAAAAAATTACCTTCTGGCTTCAATTAACAATCTCGATTTTATTTTAAACTTGGTAGGCGTTTAGGTTTTATAGACATTTGGGGAGATCTCAAAGGCAAACCTGGGGCGCTCAGAAACTTCTGTTTTTCTTCAGCCTCGCACATTAAAGTAGGTTAAAGTCATCAGGAAGAGTAAAATAAACACTTGGTAGCTTAGCAACTTGGTAGATTTCTGATGATATACTTGGGGTAATAGGGACGCAGCTGCAATGCCGACCTGAAGAGCCGGGGGAGAAGAGGAAGAACGAGCAATAATGCGAAATGGGGTAGTGGCTTCACGAGCTGGAGGGTAGGGATACAGATTAATTTGGGTGTTACATGAATAACAGAGATGATACAGGATAACGGACCTCTTTTCAGGACCTGAGTATTGAAATACCCAAATTTTTTCTGTGGGGGAGGGAAATGGGAGAACTTCGAAGAAAACTCACTTTCACGTTCAGGGCGCCGAATAATCTACTTTGAATGTGCTCTGGATAGCCGGGGAATATTTATGGAATTTCTTTCGGCCATTTTCATACACTTTCAACAGTTGTTTTCGCTAATACTCACCACCTGTGTGAAAACGGACCGTAAACAGCTTTCAGGTCCTGCGCGCGCCGGGTAAATAGGTGATAGGAGGTTGAACACCCAGTGTCCATCAAGTCTCAGACAGACTATGCCCCCTGAAACAAACGTACTCAAATAAGAAGTATCATAATAGTAATATCTTGTAAAAGATTGGACAACACCATAAAAGGGCATTACCTTAAGAGAGTCGTAGTTACTCACGCCGTTTACCAACCCTTGGTTGAATTTCTTCACTTTGACATTCAGAGCACTCATCAATTAAAAATGGTCCCGCTTTCGAACGGATTTCTCCTATCCCTTAGGACCGACTGACCCATGTTCAACTGTTGTTCACATGGATCCCTTCTCCACCTCAGTCCTCAAGGACTTGAGTATTTACTACCAACCACCAATATCTGCATCAGCGGCGGCTCCAGGCTGGCTCGCGCCCGGCACCTTCAACGCTCGCCGCTGCATCCCTCCTACTCGCCGCGTCCTGAGTCTCCACCTCTCGGCGGTCAGGTGTAGGCTGGACACTCAAGCGCCATCCTTTTTCAGGGCTAGGTGCTTCGGCAGGTAAGTTGTTACACACTCCTTAGCGGATTCTAACTTCCATGGCCACCGTCCTGTTGTCTATAACAACCAACACTTTTCAATCTCGATGTACTAATATTGCCCCCCGCTAGTACAGCGGTATGCCTCCGAATTTACAACGCTAAAATCAGGGTTCGATTCCCTTCGGTGGGCTCAGCAGTTAGCCCGATGTGGCTTTGCTATAAGAAAATACACACAGTATTAATATGTCTTTTCTGTAGGGCTTCTTTATCTCTACAATCATAAGTATACTATTTGACAGTATTGCACAGTCGAATCGTCTCGCATAAAACTAAATATGTATAGTTGCTAAACATGTCGCCCGTGGCGTTACGTCTCTAAATTGTGATGGCATACCCCTACATTAGTATACAGAATAAGAATAAATTAGAAGGGAAAAAGGTTGATAAGGTAACAAATAAACGATAATACGCTATCGAATTATTCATTAAATCAGGATAGATCTAATTACACCGCTTCCTTATGGAGGTAGCTAAGGCATTAGTCTCGTAATCCGAAGGTCCGGGGCTCGAAACCACGTCACACCAAACATGCTCGCCCTTTCAGCAGTGGGAGCGTTATAATGTGCGGTCAGTCCCATTATTTGTTGGTAAAAAATTAGCCCTACAGTTGGCGGCGGGTAGTGATGACTAGCTGTCTTCCCTCTAGTCTTACACTACTAAGGATGGGTTGCGCAGATAGCCCTTGCGTAGCCTTGCGCGAAATTGTAAACAAACCAAACCAATCCTTATCGTGTTTCACATGGATTTTTTCCATTTATATGTTACAAACAAGTAGCGGTGACTTTTAATATTATCAACAGTGATGTCTATAAAAGCGTGTAAAGCCTTGCTATATTGTCATGTTTTAATTCCACAACAAATGTATAGAAGAACTTATCTCGAATGTTTAACGACTACTACCTTTCGTTTTGTTTAGTACGTCAACATACAGATAGCTGGCACGAATACGCCCCTTTGACGTCACAGTTACGAGATCAACATCTCAAAGTTTTGCAGCTTCGTGATGAAATATTTGTCGTGATCAAATTAGACGCTGTTCGCTAATGAGGCTTGTTGTTAATGCATAACGTTACACGTAGACTTAATGGCAAGAATCGTTGCTATATCATGATAAAGTTCAACATTTAGCCTTTCACTGTATACGTATTTGGAGGTTTAATATCTAGCTAACCCTTACAAAACATTTTGATGGGTTAGCTCAGCAAGATGGGATAAAATAAATTCGGCAACATATTCAATTTTGTTTTGAATGTATTTGTAATTTGTCAATATTACAGTAGAATACCCTTACACCTTATAGTGAGATCATCATATATTAGTCTAAATGAATCTGTTCTAGATAATGTTAAACACAACGTATTAAAAGCCAATAGCTGTTCACCGAAAACTTGTCCAATTGCTTCGACTCTCGAAGACAAATTTATCTCTTGTTGTTGTTGTTTTGAATTAAGCACAAAGCTACACAATGGGCTATCTGTGCTTTGCCCACCACGGGTATCGAAACCCGGATTTTAGCGCGTAAGTCCGCAGACATACCGCTGAGCCACTGGGGGGAAAAATTTATCTCTTAAAAATTATTTATTTTAAAGTGATCATATACAACAAAGCTTAACAGAAACGTTATGTTTCATTTTCGTTACTTGTTTTTTTTATATAATAGTGCATAAATACACTTATTGACATCGAAGCAAAATACTTTTTTCTTCAAGTATTACAAAGTTTCGCGTGACCAAAAGCTCATGACATTAAATATTTTTGTTATTTACTGTTACTATTTGAATAAAAATATGCGTAAGTTGAACAATAAACACTAACTTTTTAGCAAAATTTATACACTTTCGTTCATACTACGAGTACGTTGTTACAGGGCGTTGCTTCATAGTTCCGTGGGCTCGGCGTTACATTGTGCTATTAACTTTACGAGAAGTCAGACTACCTATCTCATCAGACGTGTGCGAAAAAGATATCAAACGAGACCATATATTTTAGCTGTGCAGCAAGGTTGTCTTATGAGATACTTTAACACACTTGTATGGAAATCAAAACAATGTCTTATCCGAGGTCGTCTTTTGCCGGTTGAAGAGCCTGAACACATTTATAACATTAAACCAAGTAGCATTTCTGTCACCAAAGAAAACAGTTATATGGTATAAAACTGACTTTCCCTCCCTTTATGAATTTTTAAATACAGTCCTTCATATTAATATTTACATAAACTAACGATTAAAGTATTCTTAACATTTTATCTGAGCTGAGTAAAGGTTTTACACTGAGCACGTAATTTTAGTTAATATTCCTTCTTTAGGATAATCAGTTACAGGATAGCCTTAGTAGAACATTTTTGTTTGTTTGTTTTGGAATTTCGCACAAAGCTACTCGAGGGCTATCTGTGCTAGCCGTCCCTAATTTAGCAGCGTAAGACTAGAGGGAAGGCAGCTAGTCATCACCACCCACCGCCAACTCTTGGGCTACTCTTTTACCAACGAATAGTGGATTAGCCGTAACATTATAACGCCCCCACGGCTGGGAGGGTGAGCATGTTTGGCGCTACCGGGATGCGAACCTGTGACCCTCAGATTACGAGTCGCACGCCTGAGCACGCTTGGCCATGCCGGGCCAGTAGAACATTTGAAGCGCAGTTAAGCTCTTTGAAATATGGTTATTTGTGCGAAAAAAAAGAGCCCTGGATCAAATTATGCTATATTAGTAGGTCTAACTTATTGAAACTTTAACTCGTTAAAATATGTTAAATAGTTTGAGTCAGTTTTACTCAATGTAGCAAATATTTTTATTCTCTGAATACAAATTTTCTGTGCTAGGGATCCTTCACTTAAAATATTTTGCCTCCGAATAAACCCGCTTTATCGTATCACACTTTTTCCAAGAATAATTACATTTTCTATGTGATAAATCTCTGTCCTTGTTAGACACAGTCTTCCAGTTACAGACCACCTGATCTCCATATCAGTTCAAAGATAATGAAATGTATTTTATATTGTTAAAGTTTTCAGAATTTTCCTGTTATTCAGACAACATGGTGCTCACAAAAAACTGTACTCTTTCCATATTATGTGTTAAATAGCAAACACGTTATGACATAAAGATGTGTCATCAATACATATGTGTATTAACAATTATATTAAGGGTATGCAAGTCTACTTATTGTGACGGATTTACTACAACATAATTATTTTACTAACTATAATTATTTAAGTTAAATTTATATTAAAAATATACGTCACTTATACTCTTAAACCTGTATTGCAAAAATCTCGCCTATTCACTAAAGTTGTAGATAATTATCGAGTGTAAGAATCAACAATGTGTATGTATGTTTGCTTAAACACAAGTATATCGTCTATATTGTTGTGCAGGCTAAAATTTTTCAAAATTCTCTTCACACCTATAAATGTAACCACCAATACGCGCCAAGAGATAGAATATGTAAAAGGTTTACAAAAGATAATTAAAATTATCATTTAATTTAGTTTCAATCTACTTAAAATTGCAATACGTAATAACACATACACTACATGAACAAAAGTATATGGACACTCCTTCTAATTAGTTGGTTCAGTTATTTCAGCCATGAAAGCTCCACAGCCCAGCATTGGCAGTACATTGAATCGTATTAAAAAGCTCAGTGACTTTCAACGAGGCGCTGTTATAGGATGCTACCTTTCCAACAAATCAATTCGTTAAATTTCTGGTCTGCTAGAGCTACCCCGGTCAATCGTAAGTGCTATTATTGTGAAGTAGAAACGTCTAGGAGCAACAACAGCACAGTCACAAAGCGTTAAACCACACAAGTTCACAGAACGGGACCGCCACGTGCTGAGGCATGTAGCGCGTATAAATCGCCTGTCCATAGTTGCAACGCTCACTATCGAGTTCCAACCTGCCTCTGGAAGCAACGTTAGCACAAGAACTGTTTGTCGGGAGCTTCATGAAATGGGATTCCATGGTCGAGCAGCCGCAAAAAAGCCTAAGGTCACCATGCACAACGCCAAGTGTTGGCTGGAGTGATGTAAAGCACACCACCATTATACCCTGGAGCAGCGGAAACACGTCTTCTGGAGTGATGAATCACGTTTCACTATCTAACAGTTTGACGAACAAATCTGGGTTTGGCCAATTTCAGGAAAACGCACATGCCTGAATGTATAGTGCCAACTGTAAAGTTTTTGTGGATGAGGTCTAGGGCTGTTTTTCATGGCTTTGGCTAGTTTCAGTGAAGGGAAATTTTAATGCTACAGCATACAGTAACATTCTACAGAATTGTGTGCTTCCAGCTTTGTGACAACTGTTTGGAGAAGGTCCTTTTTTGTTTCAGCACGACAATGTCCCTGTACACAAAGCAAAGTCCATAAAGACATGGTTTGTCAAGGTTGGTGTGAAAGGGCTTTAATGGCCTGTACAGAGACCTGACCTCAATCCCATAGAACACCTTTGGGATGAATTGGAACCCCGACTGCAAACCACGCTTTCTCATCTGACATCAGTGCCCGACCTCACTGATGATCTTGTGGCTGAATAGAAGCAAATCCCTGCCACCATGTTCCAAAATTCAGTGAAAAGCCTTCCTAGAAGAGTGGAGGCTGTTACAGCAGCAAAGAGGAAACAACTCCATAATAATGCCCATAGTTTTGGAATAATATGTTCAACAAGCACATATGGGTATATACCTATATATATATATATAAACTAGCATTGTTTAAAATACAGGTGTCTGAAAACATAATTAATTGAGTTCTCACTTTCAGTTATGATGCTTCCAAAATTATTGCATAGAAGTTATATAACATCTAGTTACTTATTCACTGACTATTTTACTTAAGCAAGACTAAACAAATAGTTTAGATGGTAAGTACGTATGTTTACTGCAAATGTAAAGAAACTGATCGTGTATGTATATATATATATATATATTTGTGTGTAATCATAAAGTTATTTTTCAGTCTACAAATTCGTTCTGGCTCTTTTGCAGATCCTTCAAGCGTGCAATGGTAGTGAATGTTGTATTTACGCAATAAGTTATTTAACTGAAAGTTGGATTGTCTGATGCCTAGTTTGCCAGGTTGTATATTGGAAATTTAAGGTTCGAGTAACGATAAGTCGCAGAACTCGATCTGCACTTTGAGGTTATGAGGGGAGGAGTATAGGTGTGACAAATAATCCTGCTGTTCAGCTGAGAAGAGCCACATGAGGGGTGGATGCTGTTTACCATTTGCCTTTATTTTCTCAATACCAGTTATAAATTAGGAATGGATGTGTTTCTACGGTAGTAACGTCTGACCTGGCCGTGTCATTAAAGGATGAAATATTCCTCAAACCAATATGCAAGTTTTTATGAAAATATATTATACATTAGTTTCTAGTTTCCAACATTTGTGTTAAACCTTTTTATTTCAAGTTCAGACAATTTAATTAATGATTAAATTCATAAGTGTTATTTTATTATTAAATAGCTTTATTTCATGGAACCATGTTTAACCTACTGTAATCTTTCTTTATATTTATTGTTCTGTACGTCGCCGAAACCCTATCATAAACAATACAAATATATCTGTCTGTAATTCAAACTTTAACCTCATAGCTTCCAGTGCGGATAATAGTGTGAGATTCTTGAGCTTATGGCATTGCAACTTAAACTGGTTGGATAACTCCACGAAATGAGAAGCAATTTGTCCACAGAATCAGTTAGATTAATAAACTATTTCTGATGTTGATCTCTTCTGTGAACTGAATCTAATAATCATGGAAGATCAAGCATTTGGTAATTTGTCATGATTCCAAAGTTATAACCCTTCACACTCGATACTTTAATTGCACACATCTGTAGTGTCAGTTACAGAGTTATAGTACTACACATTTGACACGATAATTGCACACCAATATCTACTTCTAATCACAGAGTTATAATTCTACACATTCGATATGATAATTACGCATATTCACATTTACAATTTCCGTCAAAAAGTTATAGAAAGCATTTCGGTCATTTTTACTGTACACCTATATTATTTATTCATTAAAATGGTCCAACACTTATTTATACTGCAAATTTATTTGTATTTATTAACACTAAAGCTATGAGGCATCAACTTAGTCAACCCAACAAAATTTGTGCTCACGACCTCGCAGACCACGAGACAATTGAACAAGATAACAAATAAATTTCACATGCATATGCAAACTGTAATACAACACGTGATTAATCGTCTCTCCTGATGACGTTGCACATGTGCTGTTTCCTGACATGCGGATTTTCCACAGAATAGTCAGTTAGGGACTAATAACTGAAAGTTGAATGAATAGCGGATCACGAAGTGTGTGTCTATAATCTCACTTGGCTCTGACTGGGATGGTTATGAATACAGAATCAAAACACAGAAAAATTACCTCAACTCTATTTTTACCCAAGACATAAAATACAATTAAACAGGAGCAAACGAATGTATTGAATGGATTAGAAATGCAAGGGAAGTTAAGCCTTTGTAACCTCTCTCTTGCCCATTCGTTGCACTTTCCTTCTGTAGGGTTAAATTATAACACTAAAAATATTGACGTAATACAGATAATTAAAACATAAAATAAAACAAATCCTCGCAACAGGAGTTAAATAAAAAATAAACTTAATAGAAAAGAAAGCCAAAACTATGTCGTATTCAAAGTTCTAAACCAGAAACGTAAAGTATAATAAATTCTTTGCAAAATTTTGAAGTTTATCACAAGTTTTAGGTTTGTTTGTTTGTTTTGGAATTTCGCACAAAACTACTCGAGGGCTATCTGTGCTAGCCGTTTCTAATTTAGCAGTGTAAGACTAGAGGAAAGGCAGCTAGTCATCACCACCCACCGCCAACTCTTGGGCTACTCTTTTACCAACGAATAGTGGGATTGACCGCCACATTATAACGCCCCCACGGCTGGGAGGGCGAGCATGTTCAGCGCGACTCGGATGCGAATCCGCGACCAAATTTTAGGTAACGAAATATCTGTTAAACAAAAGAAAACTTCGCTTTTAATGTTATTACAAAACAACACCAAACACACAAAAAACTGGTTGGGCACGTCAAGAACTTGACCTTTATCAGTAGGACTCAGATGCAGAGACAAAGAATACAGTCTTCTGTTTTGGGATATCACGAACTACTCAGCGTTAAAGAACGTGTAGTCAACTGCCAACTAAATCAGATCTGAAACAACGAAAATTTAAACTATTTAGTAAGCGACTTCAGGTATTCAAAGTTGACTTAAAGAAAAACAGAAAGTTAGAAAACAAATTATAATATAAAGTAAGGTTATCAAAACAGGGACTATGGTATGTAATATGTAATTGTGCAAAACATCATTGCGGAACCTTTGGAATTAATCAAATATAAACATATAAACTCCGGTAATTACCTGTAGTAAAAACGTAATGGTTTTCATTCTCTAAGTACAATTAAATAATTATACAAACTTTCAGCAAAAAAACGTTTAGTCTTAACCGTATAATGAAATAAATTTCCATAGATATTTATAGCGAAAACATAAACAGATAATGGCAGAGAGGGTATTTACCCTGCAGATTCAATTAAAGAATTATAAAAAATCCTGTTGTCATCTGCAATACAGAGTCAATTTACATACACAATCAAATAATTCTGTAAGATGGTTCAGTCATCTTCCTCAATACACAATTTGTATAGGATGGGTCAGTGACCTGCTACCAAACACAATCCAATAACTGCTACCGAACACATAATGGCCTGTCACACTCAACTGAACAACTTTAATAATTCTCATTCGGTAATCTATTATGCAAAATCAATCAAGTATTAATCAAATTATTGTTTTTTTACCTTTCCGTGTTTTCCTAATATTGTTCCTTCTTGAAAGGAGGGGATAAATTCACTTACTTTTAATGTACAAATCTGGAGTGACAGTCATTCCTATTTTTACGTTGTTAATGCAACCGGTAAAGAACTCTTATGATTCACTGTGTGATGTGATCAAACACATATAGACTACCTCGGAGATCTGCTTGGAGAACACTTCATCATAACTGCAAGATATCTCACATTACTTTATACTTCAACGACAACAAGATAATCGTGTAACATCCTACATTCGCACCTTCACAACTAATCAACAGTCGTATAATATTCGGTAGATCCTGTATATACAGCCAGTGAAATAAATAACGAACACTACATAATAATGTTCTCTTTAAAATCAAATAGAAGAAACATACAAGACCTCACAGAAAGTCACTTTTAATGCTTCGTCAAGAAATGAATAATTTTGTTTTACATTTTTATCTGTTTCTCATTGCCAGTCAATAAATTCCCTTAAGTAGTTCAGCGCCAAATCTGAAGGCTTATAACGTTATAAGTTTAAGGCTTATAACGCTAAAAGCTAGGTATCAATATGAATGGTGGGTAAAGCACAGATGTTAACCAGGTAGTTAAAGCGCTTGACTCGCAATCTGATGGTCACGGGTTCGAATCCCCGTCACACCAAACACGCTCGCAGTGGTGGGGGCTTTATAATGGGATGGTCAATCCCACTATTCGTTGGTAAAAGAGTAGCCCAACAGTTGGAGGTGGGTGGTGATGACTAGCGGCCTTCCATCCAGTCTTACACTGTTAAATGTTCACGAGTGTTAGATAGGTTTAAGTGTTGAAAAGTTATTGAATATCTAAATATTTATAGAAGTAAAATAAGGATATCTATATTTTTATACAGCATTTCGAAGATCAGAGTATCGGTTAAAATATTCACTAAACGAGATCTTATATCAAGTCGTTGTATTTCTGACTGCAGCATTTGGAAACTAAAAACTTAGGCCTTTTCTTTCTTTTCTTAATTGCGGCTTTCCATATTAATTACCTGGGATTATTTAACGTTTCATATGATATATGAAGCGTGACAAGAGCTCTCATACGTAAAAATATAATACGCTACAACAGATATCGATTGGATCTGCTTTTTTGGATCATAAAAGAGTTTCGCTTTAAGAATTCCTTCAGCGAGCAAGTTCGTTCAGTCTGACGAATCATTGCAGAAAGGATTTCACCAAGTACCTTCTGACGTAAGCAACCTTCTCCCGTATATTTTGTTACATGGGCAATCTACAGCAACAAAATTGACAACCATAAAATAAAATAAAACACTGAAATTTATTCAGACAAACACAGAATTGAAACACCAGCGTAGACCTTAGAATAACATCGGGTCTCTATTAATTTGAAAGATGTCTTTCCTAGAAGGCCCGGCATGGCCTAGTGCGTTAAGGCGTGTGCTTTGTAATCTGAGGGTCGCGGGTTCGCGCCCGAGTCGCGCCAAACATGCTCGCCCTCCCAGCCGTGGGGGCGTTATAATGTTACGGTCAATCCTACTATTCGTTGGTAAAAGAGTAGCCCAAGAGTTGGCGGTGGGTGGTAATGACTAGCTGCCTTCCCTCTAGTCTTACACTGCTAAATTAGGGACGGCTAGCACAGATAGCCCTCGAGTAGCTTTGTGCGAAATTAAAAAACAAAAAACTCTCTTCTAGAAAGTGTAGATTGAATGCCATTATTAATACATACTGCTTAACAAAAGCACACATACATTGGATTACATATATATATAGTTGCTATTCAATAACAGGCCCGGGATGGAGAAGTAGGTTAAGGTGTTCGACTCGTAATCTGAGGGTTGCGGGTTTGAATCCCCGTCGCACCAAACATGCTCGCCCTTTCAACCGTGGGGGCGTTATAATGTTACGGTCAATCCCACTATTCGTTAGTAGCCTAAGAGTTGGCGGTGGGTTGTATGTTGACTAGCTACCATCCCTCTAAACTTACAATGCTAAATTAGAGACTACTAACGCAAATAGCGCTCGTGTAGCTTTGCGCGAAATAAAAATAAACAAGCAAAACAAGGAGAAAACATTTTAAACCTCACAGGATGCTGTATAAAGATAAATATTGTCGTCTCTTTTTACTTTATCTTAATATCTCAATCAAATTCAAATACTAAATCGATTTCAAAAACTTTAATTGTCGAGATCCTTCATTTGAGTTAGGGCTCGTTTCATATCAAATGGAAAAACGGAACAGATACATTTGTACAAGTAAATGACTTTCACTAAATACATGACTAATTATTGCTCGGCATGGGCAAATGGTTAAGGCGCTCGACTCTTAATCCGAGGGTTGCAGGTTTGAATCCCCTTTGCATCAAACATGTTCGCCCTTTCAGCCGTGGAGAGGCGCTATAATGTGACAATCAATCCCATTATTTGTTGGTAGAGTAGTCCAAGAATTGACGGTGGGTTGTATGTTGACTAGCTGCCATCACTCTAGTCTTACACTGCTAAATTAGGGACGACTAACGCAAATAGCCCTACTATATCTTTGCGCAAAATTCAATACAACCAGCCAACGTGACAAATTACAAAGCCTGATGATGGTTTCTACGGTAATTCCTGTAGGCTGAATTCGAAAAGGATATCCTTTTCTCCCTATCATGCACAGAATTTTCACAAAACTTCATACTTTTAGATAAAAGAACAATTTTAATTGAAATCGTGTCACATTTTGTTGTACTTAAAATATTGACAGCCACTGGCTATAGATTTCTCTGGACCAGTTGTGACGTCAGAGTATAACAGGTCGTTCTGGAACTCAAATATAATAATAAAATACGTTTATTATAGTAAACTAAGTAATAATTTTATCTAAGTAAGAGTTTTTTTTCTTTCTTTCAGATTCGTAAAGATAGAAAAATAAGAATATTGTTTTCCAAATGTTGAATTTTAAAAAAATCTGTTATTAAAACTAAAACAACTCTAAATAATATCACAATAAATATGAGACACCTCTGTTCGATAGCTCCCCACCGGCATTTTTACCGTCTTACAACGCTAGAATCCAAGTTTCGATACCCGTGGTGGGCAAATCACGAATATCTTATTGTATATCTTTTTGTTCAATTACAAGAGGTTCAAAGTTAGTAACGGCAACAGGTAACTTAGGTATCTTTCTCATAAACAGAGGAAACAACAACAACTTTCTGAAAACGAGAGTATACGAGTTTTTTTAAAAATAAACGTATTTCTGGTAATACTTGTACCTATCGATTGTAATGAGCAGCAGTGAAACTGCGCTTATTACAATATGAAATATTTATTTACTAAACCACGTGAAAGATTATTAAATAAGCTACGAATATGGCTGAAACTTGAAGATTTACAATAGCTTAGAGTTTCTACAAATGAACACCTTAAGGATTAGAATATAATACGAAAGTTTAAAGGTTTTGGTTTTGTTGCTGGCTTTCTAAACCACTAGTTGTATTTTGCAACAATTTCCTTTAGCAAAAAGTTCAGTAACTTGACATCACAGTCTATTTTGTCATTTAATAATTATTTGTAATATACTCTCTACCGTATGAATCCACTTATTTTATCTTATTAAATTCATTTGATATTCGAAGCTTAAATATTACACTACCAAAGTCCCTTGGTGTCACCTTTATAATTTTAAACACTGAATATTATTGTTAGTTTTTCATAGTAACTACATACGTAAGTTTAATATCTTTCGAAAATAATTAGCGAATCATTTTAGAGTGACATTATAACATCCCCCATAGTAACAACATTACTGCAAATACATTTTTAAGCATTGTAGAAAATATAACTAATTGATTTTTGTTTTAATTTTTAGGAGGCTTTTTCGTTATTACAGGCCTTGAGATTAGAACGTTCGACTCGTAGTCTGCGAGCCATTAGCTTTCCCTTTCAGCTCTGGGTGCATTAAATGTGATATTGAATCCCACTTTTGATTGGTGAAAAAGTAGCCAAAGAGTGGTGGGCAGTGTTGACTAGCTGCTTCACCTCTCGTCTAGAGATAGAAAATTCATGTAAAAACAATCAGTTTGGGTTTATCATCACACAAGTAAACTTTTAAAGTATTAATTCATCTAAAGTTTTTTAGAAATTAATTATAATATTTGTTTGTTTCTAAGATCAAAGCTACAAAATGGATTATCTTTTTTCTATGAACCACATGAAATTAAACCCCAGATTAATTTGATATTTGAAGCTCTAAAACATCATATTACCAAAGTTCCCTAGTGTTACTGTTTTTTTTAGTTTCGAGCAAAGCCATTCCAGGGCTATCTGCGCCCCTAGTGTAACATTTGTAATTTTAAACATTGAATATTATTATTCGTTTTTCGTAGTAACTAGGCCAGGTGGTTAAAGCACTCGACTCATAATCTGATAGTCGCGAGTTCGAATCCCCCTCACACCAAGCATGCTCGCTGTTTTAGCCATGGTGGCATCATAATGTGATAGTCAATCACACTAGTCGTTGGCAAAAGAATAGTCTACGTGTTGGCGGTGGGTGGTAATAACTAGCTACCTTGTCTTACACTGCTAAATTAGGGAAGGCGAAAGCAGAAAGTCCCCGTGTAGCTTTGCACGAAATTAAAAAAACAAACAGAACATAGTAACTATATACATAAGTTCTATTACACATTCATAACGTTGCCACTGATCCACTGAGGGAATTTAAAAATTAAGAATTTTAAAAGGAAGAAGAGATTCTGCTATAAAAAGAAATTAAACAAGAATTGAATTCAAAATCATAAACTCCTTACTTTTGCAGCTTTATACACTTGAATGTAGGCCTGTATAAAGCATATACTTTACCTTTAGAAACTGTCGCGTGTCTATGTTTCGATATGATCGCCATCTGTTGGTTTAAATAGCGGTAAAAAGATATTTAAATATATGCATAAAATATTTACTATTTATATTATATCTGTATGTGTACGGATTTCTATTGGAATATCAAAAACGGATACCCATAGAGCAGTTAAATAAGCTGGGGGATCTTGTAACAGTAGTCTAAAACATCTACGCTTTAACCCCACTAACGTGATCATTTAAGTTGGTAGCAGACAAAAATGTTTGTTTTGGAAAATTTTTAAATTGTTACACCGGCAATGCTAGTAACCTTTCTAACATATTAGTAGTATATATGTGCGCATGATACATCGTAACCAATACTTTGAATGGTCGATTTCTTGCATAGGAATTCGCAATGGTAGTTTTTCGATGCAGAAATTATTTAGAATCCTTACTATTAAGTGCTACGATACTTACAGATTTTGAAGTCATATCTTTACAACAAAATGTAAATTATATATTTTTTTTCGATGTACTTATAAACTTACATACATTCCCTTTAAATGTATATAAACTATAGTAGTGCTGGTTAGTTCCATTAAAAATTTTGAAGTTGAAAAAAATAGTTTTGAAATTCAGATTGACAGTAAATTTCAAGAACGTGTGGCAAAAAACAGAATTAAATAGCCTAGAAGAGAACTTGAAGTTTATGACTTTTTTAGCATTTCAACCATTGTATTCTCCATATAGTCCATAAAATAATTTGGCCCTTATTTTTTGTTTTGTATTTTCGTTTAATTAAATATCATTTACAGTTAACATTCAGTTGAATATTTTAAGAATAAATCACTGAAAATATATTAATTCTCTGCAACTGAGTTCTCTTTTAGTATTCAAAGTTTGTTTGTTTGTAATTAAATTTGAAGCTACATGATGGCCCATCTGTGTTCTGCCCATCATGGGCATTGAAACCCGATTTTTAATGGTGTGAGTTCTGAGACATACCGATGTGCTAACTGGGGGCCGTTCAAAAGTATTCAGAACTTACGAAAAAAACAACAGCTCTGAAGGACAAGACAAATCTTAACACTATCTTAGCTTTCTAATGATCACAATAAAAATTCAGTATTGGTACCAATA
This sequence comes from Carcinoscorpius rotundicauda, assembly GCA_011833715.1. Taxonomy (NCBI): domain Eukaryota; kingdom Metazoa; phylum Arthropoda; class Merostomata; order Xiphosura; family Limulidae; genus Carcinoscorpius; species Carcinoscorpius rotundicauda. The sequence goes on along the minus strand of CM022391.1, from coordinate 168,819,572 downwards.
ATACAGTTATTTTAATTTAGTTGTCATTTTATGCTTTACAATAAGTACATCTGTGACTCTGGGGGCTTGAAACTCTAACATTTGGAGTTTTATCCACTGCCCTTAACAAACGTAGATAGTCCATTGTCTAGCTTTGGTTTAAAAATGCTTTTATTCTGTTTTTACAAAAGTACTGTTTTTGTAGCTCCATATCAATACCTCAGTTGCAGAATATTTGGATTACTTGTTAGAGTAACATTTATTTTCTATTGAATAATAGTGGCTTCAGTTAAATGTTCTTCCAACATGAATACGCATGTATTCTTAAGGTATTATTAGTTGAGTGTGTAACATACATTATATTTCATATATTCCCAACTTTTCAACCTATTCATGAATTAAATGGATTGTATAAAAACTGTTTTGAATGTATATTTTATGTCATTGAGGAATTTAATTGAGTGATTAATGTACTAATTTAATCTAGCGAACAACAGTGCAACATATTGTTTTAATTCATTTAATCTTTCATTTCTCTCGAAAAGATAATAACAAAACCATTACAAGTTATGTTCTTCTGTTTATGTTTTTCTGTTTATATGCAACTATTCAACTTCTGGCGAACCGAGCAAAACGAAAACTGTGAAAATGACAAACACAATCTATGTAGTTTTCACTTAACTTAAAATTATCTTACCACTGAATTTTCTGATGTGAATTCAAGTTGTAAGATATCTTTTTCCTTAATTAAAATATAAACTTTTACTACAATGTTATATCACAGCGAAAATATTTTGGATTAAAATCGAATTTCATTGCAGAAAGTAGCTGTTTTACTATACTGAAACAATTTCCTCACAACTGAACTTCATATCAGAAATCAACCAGTTCATTAGAATGAAATGAATTATATCACAAATGAACTTCGCATAAGAAAATAATATTTTTTAACAAAATGAAGCAAGTTCTCTCACAACTTAATTCTGTGTCAAAAATAGACTGCTTCATTACATTAAACAAAAAACAACTCTTCAAACCGAATCTCACGCCAGAAATGAACAGTTTAGCACAGTGAAAAGAAAGAAACCGTCTTTAAAATCGATGTTATTTAAGAAATTCTATTTTCGATGGAAGTAGACAAAAGAAGCCGACACAAACGTAAAGCAACTAAAACTTTTAATTCAATAGCCGTAATATTCCAATATTTCTAGAAAATCCCCGTTGTTTAGTTACTATAGTTATACCTTTAGGTTTTATTTATGTCCGCTATCAATTTTCTGTTGTCTTCTTGTTTGTTTCAGGTTATTTCATCTATTCCAGAAGATAAGTTTTGTCGCTCATATTCCGATGCGCTTCAAACATCTCCGAGAAACAGTTTTGGTAGTTTTGTACAATAGTTTCATTTATTGTGTACACAGTTCCGAACGTTTTACAAAATAAAAATTCCGTAACGTATTCGACGAACGAGATAACATCGTATGACCACTGGTGTAGTGTTATACTAACATTAATTTTTAAAAGAACACTTTCCTATTTCTAGTAATGTGGTTATATAGAGCAAATTTCGATCGTTTTTCTTTTCCTTCTCTCTGGGGATCATTTTGTTTGTTTGTAAGCACAAAGCTACGTTATGCCCACCATGGGTATTGAAACCCGGTTTTAGCGTTATAAGCCATCACACTTATCGCTGAGCCACAAGGGAAGAGGGATCATCTTTTTTTGGAAATAAATCTATTTCAAAAACAATAACTGAGAACAGTTAAAAATCATAATATGATAGAACGTAGACAGTTAATAAATTGTGTGTGCTCATTTTGAAAAAAAAATGTAAATTTGTTGCGTTAGAAATGATAAGTGAATTCAAGTCACGAATAAAAGGAATATTAAAAAGTGAAAGCTTGAGACACTCGCTCACATTAAAGTGTATTTGTTGATATTATATTACGAGGTTTCTTTCGTGGTAGATAGAATAATAAGTTTAATTACTAAGAGACATGCGTACTCGTAACGTTCTCTTGTGAAACCTTTTATTTGATTCTCTATTCTACATCTTGAGGGCGCTTTGAGTCAGCATAGGCAGTAACGTCATCACACGCAGTTTTCCAGGTTGGAAATAAATTGAAATGAGTCGAGCGGTTGTCATCACAACCTGTGGCATCCACTGGTACTGTTTGTAAATTACTGTACTTCAGTCGATACGAGTAGTTCCATCAGAACCCGCTCGTGGCGCTTGTAGGCTCCTTTTTCAGGAACAAGCGAAGTTTCCGGAGTGACTACCACAAAGGCTATGGGAGTGTTGGACAAGGACGAAAACGTAGCTGACCCCCATCCACTCCATACACATCAGGTTTACCCACCCGAAGGTAAGTGATTCTGTCAAATAATAAGTTTGCTCTGCGCAAACATCTTTGTTATTCTTTATTATAAGTCCAAACTACAAACAGCAGGTATTAAAATCAGCTGAACTAAAATGCAATAGTTAATGCTATTTCTTTGTGTTTAAAAGCACAAAATTTGTTACCTAAACTTAAAACTCTAGTATTAGAATCAATAATATCATTGTAATAGCTTCCACTTTCCAGAATTGTTCCAAACAGTATGTGTATAAATAGGGAAAAACAAACATAAAACTCACGAAAATATGATTAAAATTTAATGACACATATAATTAAAGAGAGAGTGAATGACGATATACAGTTTACAGCGTTTCTCACTCCTAGCTCATTGCTATTTAAATGCAAGAAAATAATGTTATAGTACTTTTTACTGTCCATCGCAGCTTCTTTAGTACCTGTTTAATTAAGTACCTTGCAGTCTAGCTGTTGAGCTGCCCTCTATCATGCATGTGCTTTCGTGTATCGCATGTAATGACTATTTAGATATAGTTTGTCTGTTTACTAATTTCCATGTTCTTATGTGACCTCTCCTTCCCTTTTCTGCATCTAATACAGTCATGTTTAATTACTCTTTGATATATGACATCTGTAATGCATATTTCAACCACTCTGCTACATCCTCCGCTTACAAGTCTTTTCACCAACGTTCTTCAGTGTTAGAGATACGACAGTTATAGTAGTGGTTATACATTACCAATTTGTACAAAACACTAAACAACTTGAATTGTCGTGTTTATTTAATCACGAAACAAATTAGCCCTGGTGAATAAATCAAATTTAAGATTTAATACTGAATATTAATGAATGCAAGGAAACTAGTTAAACACACTTACCAACACTAAATCTACGTCTTTCAACCGTTTGTTATATCATCAAAGTACATGAGGGATAAATTTCTAATATACAACAATTTCACAGCTATAGCGTTACATCAAACAAACTAAAGTATATTTCATTTACAAGGCTGGTTTCAAAGGTACACAAAAGTCGATTAATATAATTACGAGTTAGCTTGATGTATCTCTCAGAATACCGAAAATAAAGCTTGTAGTGATGCAGAGTAGAGTTATGCTATAGACTTCTGATTCGAACTTGTAAGATATAATTTAAAGAACCAAAACTAAATAGTAACGTACAATTCAACAGTGACTAAACACTGTACAGTATGATGTTTCAGTTTTCTTTGTTTCAAAAATATTTTACACTTTGTTTCCACAAAATGCTACCAATCTGTACCAGATTCACCTTATAATTTCTCTATCTAGTCCAGGCCTGGCATGGCCAGGTGGTTAAGACACTTGACTCGTAACCTGAGGGTCGAGGATTCGAATCCATGTCACATCAAACATGCTCGTCCTTCCAGCCGTAAAGGCGTTATAAAGTTACAGTCAATCGTACTATTCATCGGTAAAAGAGTAGACCAAACGTTGGCGGTAGGTGGTGACGACGAGCTGTCCTCCCTCTAGTGTTAGACTGTTAAATTAGGAACGCCAAGCGCAATAGCCCTCTAGTGGGTTTGCACGAAATTCAGAACAAATAAAGAAACCTGAGTCCAAGTATCCTCACTGAAAAAAAAGCCACATGCAGCAGTTCTCCGCACTGTTACTTATATAATCTATCTGTCACAATTACCTGTATAATCTATCTGTGACAATTACCTGCATAATCTATCTGTGACAATTACATGTATAATCTATCTGTGACAATTACCTGTATAATCTATCTGTGACAGTTACCTGTATAATCTATCTGTGACAATTACATGTATAATCTATCTGTGACAATTAGATTTTTTCATCTATCTGTGACAATTACCTGTATAATCTATCTGTGACAATTACCTGTATAATCTATCTGTCACAATTACATGTATAATCTATCTGTGACAATTACATGTATAATCTATCTGTGACAATTACATGTATAATCTATCTGTGACAATTACATGTATAATCTATCTGTGACAATTACATGTATAATCTATCTGTGACAATTACCTGTATAATCTATCTGTCACAATTACCTGTATAATCTATCTGTTACAATTACCTGTATAATCTATCTGTGACAATTACATGTATAATCTATCTGTGACAATTACCTGTATAATCTATCTGTTACAATTACCTGTATAATCTATCTGTGACAATTACCTGTATAATCTATCTGTGACAATTACATGTATAATCTATCTGTGACAATTACCTGTATAATCTATCTGTGACAATTACATGTATAATCTATCTGTGACAATTACCTGTATAATCTATCTGTGACAATTACATGTATAATCTATCTGTGACAATTACCTGTATAATCTATCTGTGACAATTACATGTATAATCTATCTGTGACAATTACCTGTATAATCTATCTGTGACAATTACCTGTATAATCTATCTGTCACAATTACCTGTATAATCTATCTGTTACAATTACCTGTATAATCTATCTGTGACAATTACCTGTATAATCTATCTGTCACAATTACCTGTATAATCTATCTGTGACAATTACCTGTATAATCTATCTGTCACAATTACCTGTATAATCTATCTGTCACAATTACCTGTATAATCTATCTGTGACAATTACCTGTATAATCTATCTGTCACAATTACCTGTATAATCTATCTGTCACAATTACCTGTATAATCTATCTGTGACAATTACCTGTATAATCTATCTGTGACAATTACCTGTATAATCTATCTGTTACAATTACCTGTATAATCTATCTGTGACAATTACCTGTATAATCTATCTGTGACAATTACCTGTATAATCTATCTGTCACAATTACCTGTATAATCTATCTGTGACAATTACCTGTATAATCTATCTGTTACAATTACCTGTATAATCTATCTGTGACAATTACCTGTATAATCTATCTGTGACAATTACCTGTATAATCTATCTGTGACAATTACCTGTATAATCTATCTGTCACAATTACATGTATAATCTATCTGTGACAATTACATGTATAATCTATCTGTGACAATTACATGTATAATCTATCTGTGACAATTACATGTATAATCTATCTGTGACAATTACCTGTATAATCTATCTGTGACAATTACATGTATAATCTATCTGTGACAATTACCTGTATAATCTATCTGTCACAATTACCTGTATAATCTATCTGTTACAATTACCTGTATAATCTATCTGTGACAATTACCTGTATAATCTATCTGTGACAATTACATGTATAATCTATCTGTGACAATTACCTGTATAATCTATCTGTCACAATTACCTGTATAATCTATCTGTTACAATTACCTGTATAATCTATCTGTCACAATTACCTGTATAATCTATCTGTGACAATTACCTGTATAATCTATCTGTCACAATTACATGTATAATCTATCTGTGACAATTACCTGTATAATCTATCTGTCACAATTACCTGTATAATCTATCTGTTACAATTACCTGTATAATCTATCTGTGACAATTACATGTATAATCTATCTGTGACAATTACCTGTATAATCTATCTGTTACAATTACCTGTATAATCTATCTGTGACAATTACCTGTATAATCTATCTGTGACAATTACATGTATAATCTATCTGTGACAATTACCTGTATAATCTATCTGTGACAATTACATGTATAATCTATCTGTGACAATTACCTGTATAATCTATCTGTGACAATTACATGTATAATCTATCTGTGACAATTACCTGTATAATCTATCTGTGACAATTACATGTATAATCTATCTGTGACAATTACCTGTATAATCTATCTGTGACAATTACCTGTATAATCTATCTGTCACAATTACCTGTATAATCTATCTGTTACAATTACCTGTATAATCTATCTGTCACAATTACCTGTATAATCTATCTGTCACAATTACCTGTATAATCTATCTGTGACAATTACCTGTATAATCTATCTGTCACAATTACCTGTATAATCTATCTGTCACAATTACCTGTATAATCTATCTGTGACAATTACCTGTATAATCTATCTGTGACAATTACCTGTATAATCTATCTGTTACAATTACCTGTATAATCTATCTGTGACAATTACCTGTATAATCTATCTGTGACAATTACCTGTATAATCTATCTGTCACAATTACATGTATAATCTATCTGTGACAATTACATGTATAATCTATCTGTGACAATTACATGTATAATCTATCTGTGACAATTACCTGTATAATCTATCTGTGACAATTACATGTATAATCTATCTGTGACAATTACCTGTATAATCTATCTGTCACAATTACCTGTATAATCTATCTGTTACAATTACCTGTATAATCTATCTGTGACAATTACCTGTATAATCTATCTGTGACAATTACATGTATAATCTATCTGTGACAATTACCTGTATAATCTATCTGTCACAATTACCTGTATAATCTATCTGTCACAATTACCTGTATAATCTATCTGTCACAATTACCTGTATAATCTATCTGTGACAATTACCTGTATAATCTATCTGTCACAATTACATGTATAATCTATCTGTGACAATTACATGTATAATCTATCTGTGACAATTACATGTATAATCTATCTGTGACAATTACATGTATAATCTATCTGTGACAATTACCTGTATAATCTATCTGTGACAATTACATGTATAATCTATCTGTGACAATTACCTGTATAATCTATCTGTCACAATTACCTGTATAATCTATCTGTTACAATTACCTGTATAATCTATCTGTGACAATTACATGTATAATCTATCTGTGACAATTACATGTATAATCTATCTGTTACAATTACCTGTATAATCTATCTGTGACAATTACATGTATAATCTATCTGTGACAATTACATGTATAATCTATCTGTGACAATTACCTGTATAATCTATCTGTGACAATTACATGTATAATCTATCTGTGACAATTACCTGTATAATCTATCTGTCACAATTACCTGTATAATCTATCTGTTACAATTACCTGTATAATCTATCTGTGACAATTACATGTATAATCTATCTGTGACAATTACATGTATAATCTATCTGTGACAATTACCTGTATAATCTATCTGTCACATTACCTGTATAATCTATCTGTTACAATTAACCTGTATAATCTTCTGTGACAATTACATGTATAATCTATCATGTGACATTACATGTATAATCTATCTGTGACAAGTACCTGTATATCTATCTGTCACAATTACCTGTATAATCTATCTGTTAACAATTACCTGTATAATCTATCTGTTACAATTACCTGTATAATCTATCTGTGACAATTACATGTATAATCTATCTGTGACAATTACCTGTATAAATCTATCTGTTACAATTACCTGTAGAATCTATCTGTGACAATTACATGTATAATCTATCTGTGACATTACCTGTATAATCTAATCTGTCACAATTAACCTGTATAATCTATCTGTCACAATTACCTGTATAATCTATCTGTTACAATTACCTGTATAATCTATCTGTGACAATTACATGTATAATCTATCTGTGACAATTACCTGTATAATCTATCTGTGACAATTACCTGTATAATCTATCTGTTACAATTACCTGTATAATCTATCTGTTACAATTACCTGTATAATCTATCTGTTACAATTACATGTATAATCTATCTGTTACAATTACATGTATAATCTATCTGTGACAATTACCTGTATAATCTATCTGTTACAATTACCTGTATAATCTATCTGTGACAATTACATGTATAATCTATCTGTGACAATTACCTGTATAATCTATCTGTCACAATTACCTGTATAATCTATCTGTTACAATTACCTGTATAATCTATCTGTGACAATTACATGTATAATCTATCTGTTACAATTACCTGTATAATCTATCTGTTACAATTACCTGTATAATCTATCTGTTACAATTACATGTATAATCTATCTGTGACAATTACATGTATAATCTATCTGTGACAATTACCTGTATAATCTATCTGTTACAATTACCTGTATAATCTATCTGTGACAATTACATGTATAATCTATCTGTGACAATTACCTGTATAATCTATCTGTCACAATTACCTGTATAATCTATCTGTCACAATTACCTGTATAATCTATCTGTTACAATTACCTGTATAATCTATCTGTGACAATTACCTGTATAATCTATCTGTTACAATTACCTGTATAATCTATCTGTTACAATTACCTGTATAATCTATCTGTTACAATTACATGTATAATCTATCTGTGACAATTACATGTATAATCTATCTGTCAATTTTCTACAGCACCTGAAATGTAAGCAATCTCGCTAATGTCAAATCTTGACAGAGAACCCTAACAAAAAACGTTTTTCACACGACAAACTCACACGCGTCCATACACATGCGCACTTGAATGCGGAGTAATTTACATGAAGATACACAGAGAAAGCTTTTAGAGCACTTATAGGCTAAAACAAATTATTCCATATAAACTCTCCTCTTGTATATAACATCACGACTCTTTTGATTGTCTATTGTGTCTTTTCTTAATCACATCATTTTTGACCGAATCTTACTCTAAACTCTTCAATAAATTTTCTTTTTATAAAGAGTTCAACCATATTTATCAGAAAGAAAAACAGTTATATGGTGCTAATTCTAGTTACAATGACATAATACAGAAATCAAAACAGTTACCAAATTACTTGAAATACTTCTAACACACTGAGTAACAGAAATCCCGTATTTTTATATCATTATATTGATTTCTGTGCAATGAGGTAAAAATATACTTATGTCGTATTTTACTATGAGATTACAGACGATATCAATTCGTGTTAACTTTACTAGTTTTCTAATTTATTGAAAAGTATACCCGTGAAATGTTTTTATTTTTTGAATCGCTGCAAACAATTTATTTCTGCTCTTATAAGCTAACGAAACACGCTTATAATAAGTTATATTTGGCATACGAAAATAGAGTTAAGTTAATTGTAATTTTAATACCAGATTCTTTATTCGTTTCCTTAATGTTTTTTATTTTTTGAATAAGGTGGATAAGAATATTTCATTCAGATAAAGAATATAGTGTGTGTGTGAACTATAATTTTTGCGATTAACTATAAACAATATATTTCTTTGTTTTATGGGTAGCTAAAACAGTATAGGTGTTTGAACTATCCTTATTTAATAAATGAATACAAACTATATATGTGTTTGAAATATAGTTGTTCAGTGAACGAATACAAACTTTATGTGTGTGGACTCTCCTTGTTCTATGGATAACTAAAACATTATGTGTTTTTGAGCTATTCTTATTTGTTCAACAAATGATGTACGTGTTTGAACTGTTCTTATTTGACAAGTAACTAAAACATCATGTGTGTTTGAACTATCCTTAGTTAATGAATACATACAATATATATGTTTTGACTACCCTTATTTTATATATAAATATTAGCAATAAACGCATGAAAAATACGCGATAACCCTGGAAAAACCGGAAAACAAGAGCTGGGCTCCTGTGATGGTGAATAGCACTGTATGTTAATGAAATATTTGTGTTTTCCATACAATAATCATATAGTTTAATCTTATATTTTCTATAAGTGTACTATTAATACAGACGAATGAGCGTGTGTGTAAAGTATTCTTGTTATCTGGATTCTCATATACAAAAAGGTTTTGTATTTTATACAGTAGCTTTGTGCGAAATTCCAAAAACAAAAACAATCTTTGCGTGCAATGACATTACAAGGTGTCCCAAAAAAGAATTCACCATGAAGAAAGTTGAATAGCGTTTACATTATCTAAAATAACAACAAAATTTAAAATAAAATATATTGTAATTAAAAATTTTATTGGGGTTAATAATTATTGTTATTATTTACATTGTTTTTTATTACTTTTTATGAATGTTTTTACTGCAAACTTTAGAACTGAACCAGTTTTTGAGTAAAATTACAACTCTTAAAGAGTTCCTCCAAGTTCACTTCTTTATACTTTTATCTTTGGAGTTATTTGAAAACAAAACTCTACCATAGCAAACCAGCCTTCGTATCCGTGTTGGTTTTATGCTACTGTTTTATTTTCATTCTTACAGCTGTGTTGGAAAATGTGTTCTCTGAATTTGAACATAAAATTATATTGATTGTAGCTGACGTGTTAAGGCATGTAGAAGCATATCTAATAAATCGATTAAAACTTCAGAGGACATTTGTTTTGAACTTGTTGTTTTAATTAATACAAATGCTATTCAACTTTCTTATTGGTATATTTATTTTGAGACACTCTGTGTTTATATCCTGATAATAAGACACGGTTGCATGTGGATAAAGTATTCTAGATTTGTGAATATTAAATGATAACGTCAAGTCACCATTGTGTTAATGTTTCATGTCTTTCTTTGTGTGCAAGGCCTGGCATGGCCTAGCGAGTTAAGGCGTGCGCTTCGTAATTTGAGGGTCGCGGGTTCGCGCCCGAGTCGCGCCAAATATACTTACCCTCCCAGCCGTGGAGGCGTTATAATGTGACGGTCATTCCCACTATTCTTTGGTTAAAGAGTAGCACAAGTGTTGGCGGTGGGTGGTGATGACTAGCTGCCTTCCCTCTAGTCTTACACTATTCAATTAGGGACGGCTAGCACAGATAGCCCTCGAGTAGCTTTGTGCGAAATTCCAAAAACAAAAACAATCTTTACGTACAATGACATAACACGCAGTTATGTAAGTAACCGTATTGTCCACTAAAAACTCACATTTATGTAGTTCTTCCTGTGTTCTGGTTGGTAATATAAACGTTTCTAAATTACGCCTGCGTTGTGGATGAGAACATAAAAGAGTCATGTGTTTTCATAAATTAATCCCCTGTTGAGAATCGTAATAGAGAAGTGTTTGTTTGCACTTTTGTAAATTATCCCTGCATTCGGGATTATAATACACAATATTTGTGTTTTTATTATTTATTCTTGCATCATGAATGATAACATATGATATACTGTATGTTTGTGAGATATTCCTGTAGTCTGGATAAAAAAAAAATACATCTCGGTGTTTGTAAATTATCCTCGCAATCAGGATTATAAAGTAAAATATGTGTGAGTGTTTTTATAAATCATTTCTGTGTTCTGAATGATCACATAAAATATGCTGCTTCTAAATAATTCCCGAGATTATAAGCGAGAACACAAATTTGCGCGTGCCGTTTGTAAACGATTTCTGTGTTCTGGAAGATAACGCAAAAGGCGCGCGTGTCTTGGCAAAATATTTAAGGTTTCAGATGAAACACAGTATACGTGTGGGTGTGATTAAGTTACTTCTGTGTTCTGGATACGAATAATTGTTTACACATTATGTATATGATCACGTATAACTGGTTTCTGTTTTATAAAGAGTAACGTGTCCACATTAGAATCGCTCATCACGTACATACCTACATATAACGTGAAGCCCTAGCGTCCTATTGCGCAAACAACAGACATGATATCAGATCAATAGTTTGGCCTGTTTCTGTCGGTTCTGTATAGCGTTATAAAAGATATCTTTCTGTGCTGGACAGAATATGACCTCCTGAGATGCGACAAGGTCATTTTCCTGGCTTTCATAGAAATTTATCCTGTCTAAATACACCGTATCAAATTTCCTATCATTCACCAAGCGAACTTCACACAGACTACGTGATAATAATCTTTAATGGTGGTAACACAAAACTTTAAGACATAAAGATTTCTTTCACAAAATTTGATGAGTAGAGAAATTGTTGATAGAATTTAAATATAAGGAGATAAAAATAAAAGTAGATCCAGAAACCTTGTTCTATTCATCCTCAATATACAACTGTTTTTATTTGTTAATATAGAAATTCGTTTCACAGATAAAAGTTTCAGTGAACAGCTGGTGTGTTTAGAACGCTTTCAAAAATTACTTATATAAGATTTAACAAGTTAGGTTTGGCGTAGTGTTACTGCTTTTTTTTCTCCTTACAACTTCCTGATTATAGGAGTTTGCGCATTTTAAGAAATATTCGAAATCCTTTGCTTCACGCTTCCACTCCCAAAAAAGTATCAGAAGCATTAAGTTAAAAAGGTGAATTAAAAAATGTACATATAAATCAGAAGCATTACAGTTAAAAAGGTGAATTAAAAAATGTACATATAAATCAGAAGCATTACAGTTAAAAAGGTGAATGAAAAAATGTACATATAAATCAGAAGCATTACAGTTAAAAAGGTGAATGAAAAAATGTACATATAAATCAGAAGCATTACAGTTAAAAAGGTGAATGAAAAAATGTACATATAAATCAGAAGCATTACAGTTAAAAAGGTGAATGAAAAAATGTGCATATAAATCAGAAGCATTACAGTTAAAAAGGTGAATGAAAAAATGTACATATAAATCAGAAACATTACAGTTAAAAAGGTGAATGAAAAAATGTACATATAAATCAGAAGCATTACAGTTAAAAAGGTTAATGAAAAAATGTGCATATAAATCAGAAGCATTACAGTTAAAAAGGTTAATGAAAAAATGTGCATATAAATCAGAAGCATTATGTTCAAGAAGCGAATGAAAAATGTACATATATATAAAAGGTTTGAGAAGGAATTTGAAAGTTTAAGCCTATGATTTTTTTTCTGTTTCCTAGAACATGCGAAGCAATAAATGCTGATTACGTAAGTAAATGTGTTTTAATCATCACTGAAAGTTATTAAATGAAATAAAAATCCTGAACAAATATATTTATAAGTTGTGGCGACAGAACCGAAGAACAGATAAAATCTTCACAGTTTCTTGATTTCCCCGGTGGGTCAGAAATAAGTTGAATAGCTTTCAAGCAAAATCCGGGGTTCGATTCTCTGCGAAAGACAGAGTGCTCATAGCTCATTGTGCAGCTTTTTGTTAAAACAGAAAAACAACTTCTAAATAAGTCTGAATTATTGCATAGTATAACTAACTTTGCTATATTTGTTTATTCATTTTCATCATTATCTTTATTCTGAATGATAAAATGCGTTTCTGATAAAGATGCTTTACATTATCACGGTTATTTTTACAAGTTTACATAATTTAATATCCCACGTAATACAGTTACCTGGTGATTTCCACTACTGCGTCAAAGGAACCAGTTCACGTACCGTCATTTAGCAATATTGATCTGTGAGTACCAGACAACTGTAAGACAAAGTCGCTAGAAAAAGATTCAAAATACAAGGTTAACATAATAAAGACGGTAAGGCGTCTTAAAATATATATTATTTAATTTGAAAATATATCCGTTCATCCTTTCTATTCTTAATGTGGGAAAAATTTCCCAAGCATCATAAAGAGTGAGTTGCAGAATACACGCAATACAATGGACGTAATACAATGGACGTAATACAGGGGACGTAGTTTTTCATTGTGTCAAAGCTAATCATTCATTTTATACATAATTAGCAGTATATTATAATTACTCATGTAATTAATACACTGGTGTCAAGTGCGCGCGTGCGCACAGACATTTTATGAATGAGACTCAATTTGGCACTACTTTTTGCGGATGTACACCTTACTACATATATGGGCTTGTTTAGAACATGATATATTCTAGTTAATGTAGATAACTGGATGGGACCCTTCATACTAGTATACTTTGTGTATTGGGCTACAAATTAGTGCTTTTCTACCATAATGTGGAGCTGGAATGCTAACTTCAAAAGATAAGTTTATTTAACTTACTTACCTGTAAATAGTGGTATCTTGTTCGTCTTATTCTTATGTTTCAATTAGTGATGTCGAGAAACCCACTTGTTGAGAATTTTATATGCAAAAACGGCTCGTTTGGGTTCAGAAAATATTTTAAATAGAAGAACGAACAACGTTTCGACCTTCTTCGGTCATCGTCAGGTTCACAAAGAAAGAGGTAACTGACCGGAAGCTGACCACAAATGGCCTAAGCATGGGCAACCCAGTATCACCAGTTCTAGCCAATATTTTTATGACACAAATTGAAACACAAGCAATTAATACAGCATTACATCCACCACTATACTGGTACAGATATGTAGATGACACGGTTGCGGGATTCAAATCTACAGAACACATACTTAATAATTTGAATCACATTAATTATATACATCCCAAGATTTACTTCATATGTGAACAGGAAGAAAGCAATCAAATATCATTTCTTAACCTCAAAATTATAAGAACCGACACACAATTCAAAACAGAAATCCACCGAAAAATCACCCATACTGGACTATACATTCCTTGGGACTCAGCACATGAAACAAAACAAAAACTCAACATACAAAGAAACCAAATAAACACAGCCATAAAACTATGCTCACCTGATAAAATTAACGATGAATTAGACAAAGTAAAACAATACTTCATCAACATCAATAAGTTTCCTCCACAGACCGTAGAAAACATTATACGCACACACCTAGACAGAAAGCAAAATCAACCAACAAAAGTAAATATATCTCACGAATCAAAAAATCACGAAACCATATACTGCTGTATACCATATATTCCTGACATCAGCAAACAAATAACCAACATTTGACAAAAACTAGTAACAAAATATAAAATTCCAGTTAATACTAAATTTATTCAAAAACCAGGCACAAAACTGAGGTCTATACTATGTAAGAACTACACTGACAAACACCACACCAACATTATTTATAAAATACAATGTGATAACTGCCACGACTTCCATATTGGAGAAACAAGTAGAAAAATGGAAACCAGATTCAAAGAACATAAAAAGTCGCCTTCACACGTTTTCGAACACTGCAAGTCAAATAAACACTACATAACCATAGAAAACACTCAAATACTAAATAAAGAAACAAACATAAACAAACGAAAAATTAAAGTAGCCTTACTTATACAACAACTTAAACCCAAAATAAACCAATATAAAGGAACGCCATTATACCTATATTAATATTATAGATAAAATTATATATTCAAACATCTAACCCCGCCCTCTACATTGCGACACTCAGTTATACAACCCCTTCCAAACATGTGGTCAGCTTCCGGTCAGATACCTCTTTCTTTGTGAACCTGACGATGACCGAAGAAGGTCGAAACGTTGTTCGCTCTTCTATTTAAAATATTTTCTGAACCCAAACGAGCCGTTTTTGCATATAAAATTATGTTTCGATTATTTTTTCTTCTTTTTCTTTACTTTGAAGAACGGTCAGCTTCCAACAACTGTCTGCAGGCAGTGAAGGGTGGTATAGACGTGGGATGTTGTGGGCTTGAGCACCCACATCTCGCTTTCCTAATTTCTATTTCCATATCTATTATTTTAAATTTAATTTCTGTTGCTATATTCTTTTACTTTATTTTATTTCTTTATGGGAGACCAGCGAATAGAGATTCGAAAAGATAGACAGCGTATTCCCACCGCAATGTGGGTCCTACTTTCTGAGTCACCTCCAAAACCTATGGTACATTTTATATACCACATTATAGCTTGTACCGTGGGGTCCTTTCAATTAGCGCAGCACTTTTTAGTTTATTAATTTATTTTTATTTCGACTTGTTTTTGGTTATAACAAATTAATATAATTAGTCAGAGGTTTGGATTTTCCGTTTTTAACACAGTTCTTCCATGTGATTTTATTTCAGTTAACTTTATCAGTATTAATTTTCTCTATAAATATATATATGTAGATACATATCACAGTTTTGGTAAGCTGTGTATTTTGAACAAGTATTCGTTTAATATGGCTCAAAAATGTTTCTGAATTAACTTAAAAACTAGTTTCTGGATGGAAAAACAGCAAACCAATCAATATCGTTTTACAGCTATGTAGTAGGGTTTATCTATGACCAGCATGAACGGCATTTTTCACTTAATCTTGTTTTTGCTGGAGACTTTTCGCAGCAATAAAGCTTGTTTTGGAATTTGGAGCTCAGCAAATACTTGAAAAGCAATAAAAAATATTAGACAAGATTGAAATATATGAATAATCCAACAGAATGAAATTCCATTTCTGTGGAAGGGACGTTTTCTGTTTTTCTTTTCTTCCTTACATAATATCTTTTGACTGCTTTAGGCCGCTCAGTTGTTAGTGTACAATAGGTGTAGCAGATGCTTTATCTGTGGGTTATAAGATCATAAAACATTCACCGCGCAAAAAGTACAGGGCAGACTCCAAACGTTCTTTCGTAACACCAATTATTTTACCAAAAAACATACATTTCTCATCGCTAAATACCAGTTTTTCAAAACATTAAAAGACAACAACGATAAATATTTCAATTCCAACTTTTAAAACACAAAGCTTGATGGTAACTATTAATGTATACGAAGTGTTTTAGTCACATGAAAAACTGTACTACTAATATTATTGAATAAGCGGCGGTAAGTGTTTTAATTAGATGTAACATTTCGTCATCTTGAAACTATATAGTTACAAGCGGACAACAATTTTTGTTTTTTTCACTTCCATTTTTGTGAATGCGCATTTCCGAAATAGTTTGTTAAAAAAGGAAATTGTCAAGTCATCATGCATTTTATTTGCGTACTGATTTGAGTTGAACTCATTTAATGTGTTACAGATTGACTTAATTGATTAAACATTACACACACTAACTCAACGGGCCCGGCATGGCCAGGTGGTTATGGCGCTCGACTCAAAATTTTTGTGTCCTCTCTTCGAATACCCAATTCGTCAAACAGGCTCGCCCTTTCAGCGATGGTGATGGTCAATACCAACTATTTATTGGTTAAAAGAGTAGCCCTCAAGTTGGCTGTGGGTTATGGTCATTATCTGCCTTCCCTCTAAGTCTTACATACCTAAATTAGGATTGGCTAATGCAGATATCCTTGCACGACATTCAAATCAAAATAAACAAAACAAATCTGTGAAGTTCACATGAAATCTAAAACTAGCCAATATTTTAATGGTGTATAAACTCTCATTTTAAAGTACGCTGCTTTTAGAAAATATTAGATCATTTTAAATGTATCTTACTGTTTTTTCAATAACTGAATAAAGTATTAAAATATTTTATCATTGATAAAAAACTAATAATGATTATGAATTACAAATTTTTGATACAAGTCTCAAATAAGTCTTAATGAATAGTTCTTATCGAATTTCAAAATAATAAATAATAACAAAAGATATTTCTTCATATCACAGTTGTCTATCAAACGTCATTGATTAGGTAACATGATATGTTTGTTTTTCGAATTTCGCGCAAGTTTATTCGAGGGCTATCTGCGCTGTCCGTCACTAATTTAGCAGTTTAAGACTAGAGAGAAGGCAGCTAGTCATCACCACCGACCGCCAACTCTTGGGCTGCTCTTTTACCAACGAATAGTGAGATTGTCCGTCCAATTATAACGCCCCCACTGCTGATAGGGCTGACATGTTTAGTGCGACGGGGATTCGAACCCGCGACCCTCAAACTACGAGTCGAACGCCTTAACCCACCTAGACATGCCAGACCTATGTAATATCGGAACTAATAATTCTTAATATTGTACGTGACCAGTAATTATTTACGGATACTAACAGATTTCAGTATTTGGTATTGTATCTAAACACCTACTGTTCATCGTGTTCATGTGTGTTTTAGCTGTTAATATCTGTTTTATTTGTGTGAGTTTTTATGTATTAGCAGTTACTAAGTATTTTTCTGAATTTCAACAACTATTAATCAATTTTTATTCATCTTAGCAGTGAGCAATAATTGCATTTATATGTTAGCAACTACCAAATGTTTCTTTATTGTATCATCTGTCTATCACTATTATACATATTAACATTGTGTAATATTTGTTAGAAACTACTAATCATTGTTAGTGGTTACTGACCAGTACTTCTGTATACTAAATAGCAGTCGCCAATCATTATTCTTGAACGTTATAAATCATCAGCCGTTGTTTCTCTGTGCTGGCAATCGTTTTTCTTGTATGTTAGAAGTTAACATTCGCTGTTTCTATACACTAGCAATCACCGATCATTGTTATTGTACGTTCAAATGTTATCAATCGTTATTTACCAGCAGCAACCAATCATTGTTCTTGTATGTTAAGAACAATCAATCATTGTTTACTAGCAGTCAGTTATCATTGCTCGTGCATATTTAAAGTTATCAATCGCTGTTTATGTATGATAGAAGTTATAAATCGTTGTTTATGTATGCCAGAAGTTATAAATCGTTGTTTATTAGCAGTCACTAATCATTGTTATTGTATGTTAGAAGTTATCAATCGTTGTTTATTAGCAGTCACTAATCATTGTTATTGTATATTAGAAGTTATAAATATTGTTTATTAGTAGTCACTAATTATTGTTATTGTATGTTAGAAGTTATAAATCGTTATTTATAAGCAATCATTAATCATTGTTATTGTATGTTAGAAGTTATCAATCGTTGTTTATTAGTATGATAGAGTATGATAGAAGTTATAAATCGTTGTTTATGTATGCCAGAAGTTATAAATCGTTGTTTATTAGCAGTCACTAATCATTGTTATTGTATGTTAGAAGTTATCAATCGTTGTTTATTAGCAGTCACTAATCATTGTTATTGTATATTAGAAGTTATAAATATTGTTTATTAGTAGTCACTAATTATTGTTATTGTATGTTAGAAGTTATAAATATTGTTTATTAGCAGTCACTAATCATTGTTATTGTATGTTAGAAGTTATCAATCGTTGTTTATTAGCAGTCACTAACCATTGTTCTTGTGTGTTAGAAGTTATAAATCGTTGTTTTTGTATAATGGTTGTCATTAATCATTATTATTGTATGTTAGAAGTTACTAGTCGTTGTTTCTACATACTAACAACCTTAAATCATTGTTTAAACAATTTAACTGTTTCCAATCATTGTTCTTGAATGTTAGCAATCGTGATTTATTATTCTTTAGTTATAACCCTTAAAATAATTGTTTCTATTTACTAGTAGTTGCAATTTTCCATTTTTGAATATTAGCAGAAGCTATCAAAGGCTGTTTGTGCGCAAGATTCTTGCCTTTCCACATTTTCCGCTATCTAAAACATAATGTTTCCTTGAACGAATTGACATTTTTATTAAAGTAATGTAAAAACTACAGAGGCGCTACAGTAGCATCTCGTTCAGTCGTTAGCTTCTTCACAGCATGTGTTAAAGCCGTTGTCATAGTTACACTTATCAACAAGTTGAATCAGTTTTGTGTGTTTAGCGCATTAACGTTAGTGAGTCTAAAAAATGTGCATAATATCTACTTACTCTGTGTTGATTCCTCAACCATATTCTGCAACTAATTCACTCTGAATTGTATTATACTCTGAGATAACCCATTAAACGACATACTTATGTACTCATCAATATCTTAATTTGTAATACGAGTTAAGAACATACTCTAGCACTGCATGATGTTAACGTTTTATCTGACTTTTTCAAGTTGATTTTTTTTAAATATCTGGACAGCGATTTAGGTTACTTAACATGTCTGTTTTTGTTCTTACTTTCTTTTTGGAAATTGTTGATAATGATCTAAGTAATTTATGATGATTCTACAAGTCTATTTTAAAGGCCTTTCTAAAACTTGATTACTTTTAGTATGTATGAATAACAGAGTTTTCTGGTAGGAATTATAAACAATATACATAATTACACTGTAATTTGTCTTTCCACGACAATAGACAGATGTACATTTTGATATATCATTGAGCAAATCTTCTCTTAATGGACCATTAAACAGATGTTCAGTTTACTATATTGTTAAAAAGATGGCTATTTTATTACGTCAGTTTGGGTCATTGAAGAATTTCTATTTTATACAACGCTTTTAAAAATAATTTGAACTGAATGAGTTACGAATAAAAGCAACAGATGCCAAACGAGCAGAATCTATAAAAGTGACTTATTCTAACGACTCGAATATAAGATAGATAAGGACACATTACAGAGTCTTGTTGTAACTGGTTTGTTTTTTTGTCTTTGAATTTCGTGCAAAGCTACACGAGGACTATCTGCGTTATCTGTCCCTAATTTAGCTGTGTAATACTAGAGGGAGGGCAGCTAGTTATCACCACTCACCGCCAACTCTTGGACAACACGTTTACCAAAGAATGGTGGGATTAACTATCACGTTATAACATAAAAGGGTGAGAATGTTTGATGTGACGGGGATTCGAACCCGCGATCCTCAGATTACGAGTCGAGCGCCTTAAGCACGTGGCCATGGTGGGCCGAGTCTTGTTGTAACTGATTTTATTGAGTGAAGACAAACACGTATAGAAATAAACATCTCTAACGGCTCTCTGAAAACAAAGAGATTTTACACTGACTTATTGTAATCGATCGAGTGAAGAAAAAATTATAATACAACGACTTTTAACTGACTGAGCGAAGAAAAACACGTATTATACTTTTCTAACGGTTCAGGTAAAAAAAATATCCTATAATAACTAATTGTAACGGCTCGAATGAAGACAAAGACATTGCGAATAGAGAAACACATAACATAATGATTTATTGTAAATGCTCAAGTGAAGACAAATATATTTAATGATGAGCTATTGTAACGGCTCTTATGAATACAAATATATTTAACAATAAGCTATTTTAACGGCTATAATGAAAACAAATGTATTTAACAATAAGCTATTGTAATAGCTCTAATGAAGACAATACGTTTAACAATGAGGTATTGTTAGGGCTCTAATGAAAACAAATATATTTAACAATAAGCTATTGTAACAGCTCTAATGAAAACAAAGAATACTTTACACTGAACTAAGTTTAAAGGTTCAGTTTAAGACAATATTTAACAGTGATCTGTTGACAAAAATATTCAGTTAACTGTTCATATCTAAAGACGACTTCTTGTGGAGTTGACCTCGTGATTTCCTTTAAATACCAGACATGAACGTCCTGGAGTGATTAAGTGATTAAGCAATTTAAAAATCCATTCAATACATCCCTGTCTTCAGTACTTGAAGCTGGCTTGTATAACTGGGACTTAACTCCCAGAATGCTTATAACTGCGAAAACGCATTTAAAAAACATCCCGTAATGCGTCAAACAAACGGTGTTATTCTCAGGCTTTAAGGGTCATGTTTTTACGCTGCTTTAGAACTATGTTACAACAGAAGCCATGTTGTGATTGTTGCTATAGGCGACGAGTAAGCTCGGGTGGAATAATTTGTAGGTTTCCATCACGTTGCCTATAATAAGATTTACTTCTTAGAATTTTCTGTCAATTATCCATTACATTACATTCTGGATGGACGACCCACGATACGTCATACCCGCTGTTCCAACCTTTGTTAGAACTTGTTTGTCATCCTCAGCTGTTCTTGTTCCGATCTTTAACCATCAGTTTAAAACATCCACACAAATTATGTCAAAAGCGACCAAACAATACTTATTTTTGCTCTCTGTTTTAGAAAATATTGTTTATCGCATTACTGAAGGACCGCCATTTTTATATCAACGAATCTATTGAATCTAAATATATGGTGATTTAACAGTGTTTGTTTTGTTTTGTTTTTGGAATTTCGCACAAAGCTACTCGAGGACTATCTGCACTAGCCGTCCCTAATTTAGCAGTGTAAGACTACAGGGAAAGCAGCTAGTCATGACCACCCACCGTCAACTCTTGGACTACTCTTTTACTAACGAATAGTGGGATTGGCCATAACATTATAAAAGCCCCACGGCTGAAAGAGCGAGCATGTTTGACTCGACGGGGATGCGAACCCGCACCCTCAGATTGCGAGTCGCACTCCTTAACACGCTTGGCCATGCCTGGCTCATTTAACAATGATGACAGCATTAATGCTGGTTAGCACATGCAAAGGAAAGATACAAATTTCTTACGTACGAAACGTAACAATTTGTTTAAATAATTCACTTAAGTTCAAATTATTTATATATACCTGTCGCATACGTTTTCCTTTGGGTAAAAAATAGGTTGCACTTTGCATTATTTTAATTTATGTTGTTGTTGTCAGTTTTATCAAAATTCTTAAAAGATTCGGTTTAGATAATATTTCTTCACATAATTTAATAAGTAATTATACTTTGCAAGCAAAAGTTTTATTGGATCTTGCGGTAATGTTTTTAACACAAAAGTGAAACAATACTATAGTGCACTAGAAGGGTAAAATGTACCCAATTATTTATTATACTTCTTCACTTCCCGTCATTGTTCTGGAAGTTTCAAGCTCTATCAACTGCGACCTCCCAAAGACAAGTAACCAGTGTTTTCCTAACGTCTATGAGTTAGGTCTTGTTGTAATGTCTGACAGTCAAATTCTGTTAATGCTCAACCCTTGTTTCAAACTTCTATATCATGCATGTTCACTAATAAATTATACTGAATACTTTTTGCAATGTTTGATATTCAAATCTTTCACGTAATATCTGATAATTAACATATTTCTTATACATATATATTGAATATTAGTACTAAACAATCAAGTAAATTTTTAAAAAATCAAAAGGAAGGACTGCATTAAAAAACAGAAAATCCAAATGTCTGACAAATGACCATTTGTTTTAAACCGAAACAAGCCCAAACAAAAATCTAAAGCGCTCCACTAATCAAAACGATTCCCAGGGTATAGGCAATAATATAGGATATAAAATGAACCCAAGGTTTTGGAGGTGAATGCAGAATAGGACCAACATTGCGGTAGGGATACACCGTCTGTCAGTCTTATCCTCCATTTGTCAGTCTCACGTGAAAAATAATTAAATAATAAAATAAAAATAGGAATTAGGAGAGCGAGATGTGGGTGCTCAAGCCCGCAACGTCAGACTGCATTCACTAACTTGTGGGAGGGTGACTGCTTTCCAAAGTATATAAATATGATAGATACTTATATATATACATATATACGTTCAAAATATTTTCATAATTGGAATATTTAACACCTTCTATAATACAACATTTTTGACATTCTCCACATATTATACGATACCCAAATCTTGTTCAATCTTCTTCATTTTGAAGATACCAGGGTACTTTGCTATTTAACAACAAAAGTGGTTTGTTAAAGCAATTGTTGTTCAGTATTGATTAGAAGAAATGTTTTGGGTCTTATATGCTGTCGAAGTTTCTCTTTATGGTCTGGTTTGTTTTGATTTTCGCTCAAAGCTACTCGAGGGCTATCTGCGCTAGCCGTCCCTATTTTAGCAGTGTAAGACTAGAGGAAAGGCAGCTGGTTATCACCACCCACCACCAACTCTTGGACTACTCTTCTACCAACGAATAGCGGGATTGACCGTCATATTATAACGCTTCCACGGCCGGAAGGGCGAACATGTTGGATGTGACGGGAATTCGAACCTGTGACCATCAGATTACGAGTCGCACGCCTAAACCCACCTGGCCATGCCGTGCCTCTGGATATGTTAATTATTTCCAAATGTTTCAAAATACACGGTTTTCATAGTCACAGTATTTTTATTCATGATAACTGAAGTAAAGTTAAGGAAATAAAACATTTTTTTTCAAAATATCAGTCATTATGTAATTTATGATTTATTTAAAAACGTTTGGTGTAACAGACTGAAGATAATAACGCCAGATACAAGTAAAGTAATTTGACAACATATTGTAATCTTTGTGTATGATGTCATATAAAACATGACATGAAGTTTTCTTTTCTCATATGCTAATGTTCATTACTTTAATCAATTGTAGATGTGTCATTGTAACCCAGTTCGTTATTAGGAACACATGCTTCTCAGTAAGTTAAAATATTCTCAGTGTAGTTTGTGAGTTAAAGCTTACGCTCAATGTGTGGCTAGTAAATTACAACTTATGTCTGACATGCTGTCAGTAAGTTACCACAACTGCTTCGTCTGTTATTAGTAAGTTACACTTTCTGTCTACTGTGTGGTTAGTAACTCGCAAATTATGCTCAGTGTGTATATAAAGTGATTGGTATGTCACACTTGCGTTCGATATGTGGTTCGTAAGCTTCAAGTATATTAGGCGATTAATTTACTGCCTTCAGAGGCTAAGTGGGATCCTTTCTTACTATTAACAATACTGTTGTCCACACAGACACGACACTAAACTTTCCATTTTTACCATGTGAGGGACAGGAGTAACAGCACAGTATTATTTAGTATTTTTCTAACCTTACTTTATGTTTCAATATATATAATAGGCTTACATTTTCCTCGGAAATTTCTTGAAGAAATGCAACAAGTTGTATATCGTTAGAGAGGTATTTGTCCGAGGAGTCCGGACTGTATGTAGGTTCCACTTAGAACTGCTTTTCCCACTTTATTTTTTTTAATTAGTAAAACTTCTTTAATACAACGTATATGCTACAGGATGGCGTTGTCATCATATGATGGTTGACTACGATTTCAACTTTATTTTATTTGCAAAGTATTTCGCACAAACGACACTTGAGCCGCGTGTAAGTTCCTTTAAAAATTAACATTATACTAATTATACTTTCTATGAGTTTCCCTGACTTATATAGTCTAAAATAAATATGTGCAGTTCAAACTTATCGTTTTCTGAACACGTAATCTGACGTCTCTGCATATTCAGTCAGTTGAGCTTGGTTTTATTACAATTTTACATTTACTTCACTTTGCAATAATTTAGCTTCGGTTCGTTTCCTAGGCTGTTATAAATATAACTCTTCTCCATTTTTTCTTTACTACAGGTTTTATTTCCGCCATACTCTGAACGCTTATAACTATTTCATACGCTGTACGCTGTTATTATTTTACCTGATTGTTTGCTTTACACGTGGTTCCATTAAATAAAGTTACGTTCATATAGTTTTATTAAATAATGTCACGTCTACGTGAGTTTATTCGGATATAATTTATTCATATATACCCGGATTTATTACTTCAAAACAATGTTTGCAAGAAAGCGTAGCTTAAATGTCGTGCGTGAAAATGATAGAATTAGGAAACTTCAAGCGAAGGGCATTAAAACTACTGTAAATGTTTTTCAGGTCACTAAGAGTATACAATTAAAACATTTTTTTTAATTATCTCACAAAAATTAATTCCTTATAAAATCTTTTTTCTGGTGTGACACACTGTTTGCTATGTGAATTAAAGGTTCGCTTACTGTTACCGCAAAAAAGCACTCCGCACTTGATGGCAGTAGCTGAACTATAAGAGTGACAGTCAAATTCCACTGTTAACTTACCCAGTAGCCGCTTATTAGTATTGTAGTGAGTACTGTTTGTTACCTGCTTTCCTTCTAACATACTAGTTCAAATTTGGACAGATATAAACAGATCTTCTTGGTGTAGCTTTCTACGAAAAATTCTTAAACAACGAAACAAATTTATAGAAAGTTCATAGCGTTAAGAATGCTTTAGTAATTTCATTATTTCTACAGTATATATAAAGTTTTCGGTGGCCAAGTAAAATTTTATTATATTTTAAATTAAGCTCCGTTTGCTGAGACATTAATGAAACATATTTAACATTTTTATAAACTTTACTACACATTTATGTATTTCAAAGTTCGCGCTGAGTACTTCACACAAACTCATCTTTGATTCTTTTTGTGATCTTGCATTTCGTTTTCCAGGAAACACATATGCAACAACAACAGTTAACGCAAAATCCAGTCAAGAATTCCTATTGAGGAAATATTCAAGTTATTTTAAATGCGTAACAAGAAAAGATGTACAGAAACGAACTAAGGCCATGCATACTATACTTGGTAACATCACGAAACCAAGTTGCATTCAGTTAAATAATAACTTGATGCATCTGTGTATCTGTTTGTTTGTTGTCAACGGCAAAGCCACGCAATGAAGTGTCTTTGCTGTGCCCACCACGAGTATCGTAACCCAATTTTTAACTTTCAGGCTTACCTCTGGGCTACTGAATGGTAAACACTATGCAAGAAAAATTAAATTATGAACTTCCTTTATATTAAAACCGATATTGGTTTTCCTCTTTCTATCTACTAGATGCCGGACTTGCAGATGTACCGCAGTTTATTTTTACGTTGATTATTTTAGCGGTCACTGTAGTAGGCGTAATGACTTACTTTAGTTATCGGTGGCTGGTCTCTATCCTTCAACCTCATCATTCTGCCAGCGACAGCAGCGCCGCCTTAGTGCCCACTACAGTACACTCAACAGAGCCTAATAGTACTCCATCGTTGAAAATAAGCCACAGCCTACCAGACATAAAGGAAGAGGTCCAAAAAGAGATTCACTGCAAGAAAACTGCACCTCCTCGTCAGACCACCTTACCAACTGTCCCAACTCGTCATCAGACATTTCAGAGACAGCTATCCCATCGTCTCGACATTTACGATGTTCCTTTTGAAGGTACGGGTTTAATTTCTAACATTATAAATTAAACATTCTCAGATGCGTGTGCATTGTTGTGAATTCTGATAAGGTTGAGATGTGCACAGAGGTACCCAAGTAAGTGATCGTTTCACTTTTGGTCCTTCCTGATAATATCGAATTGAGTATGATACCCCTTATCAGTTAAGTTTCGCTACATTTGCTCTAGAATAATTAAATTGTGTAATCCGAAACTTTGTAGCAAAACTTTATTATTTACGTTTGTTAGCAAGTTCAGTCTTTTTAAGTGATGACGCTCACAAAGAAAGAGTGAATATAATTTTGGTTAAAAGAAAAGAAACATAAGGTAGTAAAGTACTACGTTCTTTTGTACATAAATCCATTAGTGTGCCACTGATGAAGTGTCTCACTTAAACAACGCATTATTGAATTTCATAACCTGCTATTTTTTGCAATGTAAAATCATACGTGTACAAGCTACGTGTACGAACTCGTAGTGACTACGTGCGAAACTAAGTTACATCAATTTTAGTGGCACGTAAAAAAATCTCAACTATATAGTTTTTCTATAAACCGTGAGCTTCCACAAGCGTTAATAAATAAAATAATTGTTTTTATTCAATTTATTTTACTCGTTATTTCAACAACAATTCGTCATTCATAACGTTACTTCAATGTGACAAAAGAAAAAA
Organism: Carcinoscorpius rotundicauda; assembly: GCA_011833715.1. NCBI lineage: Eukaryota > Metazoa > Arthropoda > Merostomata > Xiphosura > Limulidae > Carcinoscorpius > Carcinoscorpius rotundicauda. Next base: position 168,792,240 of record CM022391.1, on the reverse strand, counting down.
ATTAAAGTTTTTTATTATAGTGTAATACAACACTTCTTAAATTAACTAATGATAAAAGTAGCTAATTGAATAATGTAACAGTAAAAAAACAATAGAGTGGATGATACAGAGGAATACGGAAAAAAAAGTGTGAATGTTTCTAACCTAGGATCGTGAAAGTGTATTTTCATTTTAGGTAATGAAAACATATTGAAAACAAGTTTGGGTTTTTTCTAAGCAATAAAAGCAAAAATTATAAGTTATATCACATGTTGTTTCATTGTTTGTAGGTTTTTACGAAATATAAAAATAGTATTCAGTTAGAAAACAAAACATTGAAAAAATTACAGGATTTTTATAATGAAAAATATAAAATAAAGTATTCTACACACTAATCAACGGTAGAAAACAGTTATTTTATGTAAATAGCGAAGAAAGGTTTCAAAAACGCTAGAAACCTGAAAATTCTTTAATACAATTTGGGAAAAATTTACTGATTTTCAGAGCGAGAATGAATTTATTTCGTGGACTTTTTTTTATAGAATTGATGGTTAGTTAAGAATTTTCGAGGCAAACTGAAGAGTACATAGTGGAATAAATTTAGTGCAAACTAAAAGTTAATTAGTGGCTTGTTTTGTATAGGTTGAAGAGTAACCAGTAGATTGTTTTGTATGGGTTGAAGAGTAATTAGTGGATTGTTTTGTATAGGTTGAGGAGTTATTAGTCGATTGTTTTGTATAGGTTGAGGAGTAATTAGTGGATTGTTTTGTATAGGTTGAGGAGTAATTAGTGGATTGTTTTGTATAGGTTGAGGAGTAATTAGTGGATTGTTTTTGTCTCGGTTGCGGCGTCCTTCGTGGCTTGTTTTGTCTCGGTTTGCGGCGTCCTTCGGGCTTGTTTTGTCTGGTGGCCGTCCTTCGTCCTTGTTTTGTCCCGGTTGCGGCGTCCTTCGTGGCTTGTTTTGTTCGGGTGCAGTCATTCGTAGCTTGTTTTGTATCGGTTGCGGCGTTCTTCGTCGCTTGTTTTGTTCTCGGTTGCGGCGTCCTTCTGGCTTGTTTTGTCTCGGTGTCGTCCCCCGTCGCTTGTTTGTCTGGGTGCCGCGTCTTAGTGCTTGTTTTGTCTCGGTTGCGGCGTTCTTCGTGGCTTGTTTTTGTATCGGTTGCGGAGTCCTAGTGGTTGTTTTGTCTAGGTTGAGGAGTCCTTCGTGGCTTGTTTTTGTCTGGTTGGGCGTAATTAGTGGCTTGTTTTGTCTAGGTTAAGGAGTCTTCGTGGCTTGTTTGTATAGGTTGAGGGTAATTCGTGGTTGTTTTGTATAGGTGGAGGTCTGTAATTGTTTTGTACCGGTTGAGGCGTTTAGTGGATTGTTTTGTATAGGTTGAAGAGTCCTGTCGATTGTTTTGTATAGTTGAAGAGTCCTTGTCGATTGTTTTGTACAGGTTGAGGTAATTAGTATTGTTTGTCTCGGTTAGATTTAGTGGATTGTTTTGTATAGGTTGAGGAGTTATTAGTCGATTGTTTTGTATAGGTTGAGGAGTAATTAGTGGATTGTTTTGTATAGATTGAAGAGTAATTAGTGGATTGTTTTGTATAGGTGGAAGAGTAATTAATGGATTGTTTTGTATAGATTGAAGAGTAATAAGTAGATTGTTTTGCATAGATTGAAGAGTAATTAGTGGATTGTTTTGTATAGGTTGAAGAGTAATTAGTAGATTGTTTTAGTATATGTTGAAGAGTTGTTAATGAACAGAATACAGACTAAAGTATCATTAGTTGAGCATTTTAAATTCGTGTTGGAAATTAATAAGTTGGTAATTTTATCTAACCTAGAGATTTACTGTTTAATTGTTTCTAGAGAAGAACGGTTATGAATTACTTACTTATTTTCAGTGTAGAAAAATACTTGATTTCTGTCAGTGTATGATAAGTAATAATCAGTGGACTTATTTATTTTTAAACTTTTGATGAATCATTTGAGTATTTTTAAATGGAAGATAAAAAGCCGTTAGTGGATTGTTCTCAGCACAAGCTTATAACTCTTCCAACTAGTTGTTTTCAACATAAAACAGGCCCGGAATAACCAGGTGATTAAGGCACTTGACTCGCAATCTGAGAGTCGCAGGTTCAAATTCTCGTCACACCAAACATGCTCGCCCTTTCAGCCGTGGTGGCGTTATAATGTGAGGATCAATCCCACTATTTGTTGGTAAAATAATGGCGCAAGAGTTGGCGGTGATAACTAGCTGCCTTCCCTCTAGTCTTGCACTGCTAAATTAGGGACAGCTAGTGCAAATAGCTCTCAAGTAGCTTTATAATGTGACTAGTCATCACAACCCACCGCATACTCGTATGCTACTCTTTTACCAACGAATAGTAACATTAACCGTCACATTATAACGATACCCAACTGATAAGGCGAGCATGTTTGGTGCGACTTGGATTCGAACCTGCGACCCTCCGATTACGAGTGGAGTGCCTTAACCCACCTGGCTATGCCGGGCCTTTAACGTAATATTAAATGTACAGAGTTTTAATGTTATATTATTAAATTTAATTTTTAGGCAGAATGTATTTGTCGCTAAAGTAATTTAAAATACAGTATGTCTCCCAACAATATGTTCGCTGAGCCTTTTGCAGTGTGCTCTATCTGTCTTTTATTGATACATTTTTTACCTTATCGACAGACGATTCTGCTGTTTCCGTCATAAAAAGAGAACTATATTCAGTCTATATTCTCAAACATGAATTTTATTTTCTCCCCACCAAACGATTTTAATGATCCAGTAAAATGAAAAATTTATATTTAGCCAAAATCAATCCTTTCACAAAAAACTTTGTTTTTAATTTATTTTGTTTCTTCATTGTCAAACAATTTTTTCTCCTTTTGGTATATTTGTTTGTTTGTTTGAATTTCGCACAAAGCTACTCGAAGGCTATCTGTTAGCCGTCCCTAATTTAGTAATGCAATACTAGAAGAAAGGCAGCTAGTCATCACCACCCTTTTGTTATAAGGAAAACATTGTATTTAGACTCAATTAACCTTTATGAATAGTTTCGTCTTTCATAAATTTTATTTCCTCTTCGCAGACCATTTTTCTTTTTCCAAATAAGAAAAAGGAGCTATTTAAAAGCACGGCATGGCCAGATGGTTAAGGCACTCAACTCGTAATCCGAGGGTCGCGGGTTCGAATACCAGTCCCACCACACATGTTTGCCCTATCAACCGTGGGGCGTTATATCGTTGTGGTGAATTCCACTTTTCGTTGATAAAAGAATAGCCCAAGATTTAGCGGTGGTGGTGATGACTAGCTGCCTTCCTCTAGTCATACCCTGCTTAATTAGGGACTGTTAGTGTAGATAGCCCTCGAAGAGCTTTGTGTTTAACTTAAAAAAAAACATAAAGCACAAACGTTATATTCAGAGGACATCACGTATTTTGCCTTCGTCTCTGAATTCTTATTGATTCTGACTTGTGTGTTAGTTGATGATTCTGTTTTCACCGAAAGATGACTGTTCTGTTTTCATAAGTAAAATATGAAAATAATTTTTTGTTTGCTATTTTCTTTAAAAATAAACCGCTGCGAATATATTAAAGTTAAAGATAAACCTTAAAAGTATATTTTAACAGTTCTTTTTACATTACTGTTCTTCTAAAACTTTATTTATAAACTTGTTAAATATTTTTAAGCCTAATCATTTTCATTGTAGTGTCATAAACATGAAATGAAGTAAGAATGTTAATCCAGCTCTTGGATACTTTTATATAACTAAAGGTAGTTAGCTGTTAGATAAACTTCTAAATATACAAATAATTAGATAAGTTATGAAGAGTCGCAAAGTAACCATTGAAATGCCGTTAATTATTGTCCAGACAACAACAAAATTACCTAATTTTTACGAAGATTCAAACAGTAAAATATATTTCGTGTTGTAATTCTTAAGAATAAAAAATATCATAAGGTACAATTTTTCACTTGTTTGTAGTTTGCAACAAATCACCTCGTGAAGCGCCATCTGTTGGAGAGATTAAACCAGAACTGTATAAGAAAGAGCTGGTGCGACAGGTATCCACTGAAAGCAACAATACATTAGAAGAAGATGGTGACCATGAAAAGCCTTGTGGGAAACTCCATTTTACTCTCAAATACGACCAAGACGTGGAATGTTTAATTGTCAGAGTATGGGAGTTAATGTTGTCGTTTGAATAAGATACGCTAACCTTTATTGGAATATAATACGAGTATTAAAATAAACTCAATTGGTTAACAACGTTAAAAACTCCATTTCACTCACAAATACGATCAAGTAATAGAAAGCTTAAATGTCAGAGTATGGAAAATAATGATGTGTAAACAGGATATGTTAGACGTTATCGGAACATAAAATGGGTTAACAGACTCAGTTGTCTAGCAACGAAAGTTTTGATTAGAACATTAAATAGTTTATTATATGTGACAATTATTGTATCTGAATTTAAGAATGTGTGCACTCTTTTTATAATTACAGTTTTTGAGTTACAGTGAGTTATGTTTAATATTCTATAAATACGGCCTACTTTATGTTTTTGTAACTAAATATATCCTAATAAAAAAACAAAAAAGCTTAAATATTCTTTGTATTCTAGGAATATTCAGTATGTGGATTAGGTCGATTCATAAAAGTAACGACAAACGTTGTCAATGTAAGATAATAAACCACTGAGTCATTATGTTTCTTTTTAAATATATTAACAACATGAAATACTCAGGGCACCGATTTTATCGTCGAAGTTCCCAACTTAATATATATTAAGTTTCTGTTTTTATGAGGGCTAGTATACTACGGAACGATGTTAAGAAATTAATTGAATAAAGATTGTTTTGTTTTTCTTTCAGCGAGAAACAATTGCTTTCAACAAAAGCATTTTCAGGGATGTGTCGACATCGTATAACTTTATTCATTACAACTTAAATACACACTGATATTGGCAGATTTAACTCTATTGTTTCTATTTTTAATACGGTTTTTTGCAACTGTTACTCTGCGGATAAGTTATTTTCAAACATCATTCTTCACGGTCCAGCTTACGTGCTCCTTCTGATTTGAAATGACAAGCTAATTCACTTTTATCTTAATTTACAAATCAACTCCCTTGTTTCGAGCTTCTCAATTTTTAACTGTCTACAGTCTTTGTTTATATGAAAGATATTTATCTTTTTCAGGTTCTTGAAGCTCGAGACCTTCCAATAAAAGATTTCACGGGATCTTCGGACCCGTATGTCAAGATATATCTTCTCCCCGATCGCAAGAAAAAATTCCAGACACGGGTTTGTATGTTTCTTTGTTGTAAATTATATTATTTTTTCTTTTTAAATTGTTTGTTTATATCAGGCTTAAACTGTGGCCTTATTCTATTGATAACACTGAAGTAATTCAATCCTATGTTCTTTTCTTTTTCATTAATTTTAACTTGTCGCAGTCAGTAGTTTACCTACCAATGAGCTCACAAAATTACGATTGTTTTTTGTTAGAACTAGACACCCTCCATAGATCAACTCTTTATGGAACTGGGGTTATATTAGGTTATTTAACTTATCAGTAAATTCAGCTTATTCAATCCAATATTGTCCAGATTTTACTCTAATTTTCCCTGAATGACAATGAAGATGCCATGAAAGGTCAAATGCCAGAGTAGCATCTACCTAATCTCATCTCATTCTACATATAGTTGATCTGAGATTGGTTCATAGTTATAACAAAAATGGCATCAAAAACAATATGATAAATCTGTTTCCTGGTTAGAAAGTCAACTACAAGAACAAAAAACTCACTCCCATGTAAAGAAACTTGTTACTATCAGCTATTTTTGGCGTGTTTATGATTTTATGCCTTAGTGAGAATAGGTTCATATAATCAGCATTTACACTGTGTTATTGTGAATCGCTTTTAAGTGTTGATACAAAAACAACTCAAGGTAAAATCGTCATTAGAAAGCGCTTGACAATTTGGGTCTCTGATAGAGAGGTTTTATTTTAAACGGTTATACTGTGTTATATGAAACAGGTTCATCTCAAGAATCTAAACCCAGTCTTCAATGAAACGTTTGTGTTCGGTGTCAGTTACGACCAATTAAAAACACGCACGTTACAGTTTTCTGTGTACGACTTCGACCGATTTTCCAAGCATGATTTGATTGGACAGGTTCTAGTTAAGACATTGACAGAGGTTTGTGATGTCACTTATGACGTGGAGTATATCATGGACATTATGTGTGTTCCCCAGGTAAGAATTTTATGAATCTATTTTAGTCAGAATTTACGTATACTTTTTTTTATACACTCTTAATCAAACAAGTGTTAAAATACTTTAATGAGTTACATATGTATATATATTTGTACTGACCAATATTGTATATTAACGGCTCACCACTTCATTATAAAACATACTTTCTTTTGTACATTTCTCTTCTCGTCACAACCGTAACTATTGTGCAATATAAAATCAGCTTCCTTTTACTGTCTGTTTTCGTTCCTCACACCATCATCTAGTGATAACAGATTTACACTCACCGTTCCTCACACCATCATCTAGTGATAACAGATTTACACTTACCGGTACTGTGTACTTTATTAGCTCAGACGCTGTATGTGTTTCATTATGCTGTAGTTCTGCCGCTTTCTTTGTAATATGTATTCTTATTGTGCCCTAATGCGTTGTTCTTTGTAATATGTATTCTTATTGTGCCCTAATGTGTTGTTCTTTGTAATATGTATTCTTATTGTGCCCTAATGTGTTGTTCTTTGTAATATGTATTCTTATTGTGCCCTAATGTGTTGTTCTTTGTAATATGTATTCTTATTGTGCCCTAATGTGTTGTTCTTTGTAATATGTATTCTTATTGTGCCCTAATGTGTTGTTCTTTGTAATATGTATTCTTATTGTGCCCTAATGTGTTGTTCTTTGTAATATGTATTCTTATTGTGCCCTAATGCGTTGTTCTTTGTAATATGTATTCTTATTGTGCCCTAATGTGTTGTTCTTTATAATATATATTATTATTGTGCCCAAATATGTTGTGCTTTGTCATAGCATTCTTATTATACCCTGTTTTGTTGTTCTTTGTAATAGGTTTAAGTAATGTGCCTTTATGTGTTGTTATTTGTAACAGATTTTCCTATTGTTCCAGTCTGTTTATTATTAAGCAAAATTTACTCAATGGGCTATCAGTGATGTACCAATCGAGGATATCTACCCCTAATTTAATGAGTTAGAAGCTCATAGACTTACCGCTGAGACAACTGCTCGTTGTAATAAATATTCTTGCTGTGTTTCAACTATATCTTTCTTTTATTATAGGTATCGTTCACTACTCATTGTTATTTCTAATATATATTCTTACTGTTTCGTGACGTGCCATTTTTTTCATGGGGTATTGTTGTGCTATTTCTTGCAAGGACTATTATTCTTACTGTGTTTTATTTGTATAAAATATTCTGAGTCCTGCCGAGTTTCTGACTGTAATAAATATTCTTAAAACTAGCGTAACGTTTACATATGGATTCAGCATCATATGCGCTTTCATTTGAATTCTTAATTTAACAGTTGTATAACTATTTGTAGCTATCTTACGAGTGATTATTTAGCTGCGGTATACTGTCTGATGTTTACACAGGCATGCAAATTTATTCCTAACGTTTGCAGAATGAGGCGACAATCTATGTAATGTCCTTTTCCTGACAACCTAGTTGTTATGGAACACTATTCTATACTACACCCATCCTGGCACAAGGTAATCTATTCAACGTACTTGTATATCGCTTAATATTACACAATGTTATTCAATGTATATCTTCCCTCATAATACGTAAGCTTTGCGTTTTTAAATGCGCGTTCTTCGAAACTTGTAGAAACAACGTCTACTGTATAGTTAATTCTGTTATATATTACGTTTCTTAAATTTATCCGTGTTTTGGTATGTAGTTTGTACAAATGTCATTACCATTTATTTTATTTATCCTACATTTAAGTATAAATATTTGTCTTTGTACCTAACAATACAGAGCACCGTATATAGTTGTGTTGACCTATTTTATACGTTTAATTTGTTTCCATTATATATGTCAGGACGGTGTGTACAATGTACCAATGGTGAAAGTTGCGCGAAGCAATGAACTGACGTAACACGGCGCAAAAATTACACTTCGACCTATTTAACTAAATTTTGTTATGGAAACAATTTCTTGAAACACCATGGAATGACAACCACAAATAACCTCTTCTGATCGATAACCAGAAATAACGACATTCTAAAGTATAATTAAATCACATTAACAAGAATTTAATTAATTATTTTGACTTTCGATAGCTTCACAAGAATAAGGAAAATAATGTAAATAATATATATAAATGTTGTTTTCTATGTGAAGTGGCGTCAAACTGTTACATTGCAGTCTGAGGTGTTGGCTTTGCCTCGTGCCATTTCATTTCTTGTTGCTTGAACTTATTTCTATCAATCTAAAGAGTCTGTGTCTATAGATAATTAACATTTGCCAACTATATGTATATTTACTTCTCCTGACATTATATTCCTTCAAATAACACTCGTTATTATAGATTGTTTAATGCGGCCCAGAAAATTTTATCTTTCCACATCCTAATCCACCCCTGTTCACCACAACCCTTGATATTCCAATAAAAGTCGCATTAATTTTAACTCTTAACGTGTAATTGTTATTCGTAGACAGCCACAAATTCGATAGTCACTCGTGTACGTTCTAGTGTGCGCGGCGTAATATCTGCTCATCGATCAACTTTCGCTGTTTGTAAGGCAACAAGTACCAGGCGTGCCAGGCTGAAAACCTATTGACTTCCGTGAAAACTAACCTACCCATTAGTCTGATTTCACGGTCACAGTTTCAGGCGGATTTGGTTGTGTGGCAGAACTAGTTTGTTTTTATTACACAAGTTTCCTTCGCGTTCATAATTAATCCTTAATAATTTCTCCTTAAGGACGATAAGGTTTAATTAGCAGAGTTGAGAACTGGTTTATTTAACATTTTGTGTTTTTCTTGAGTAGTTCAACGTCTCTATTCACTGCCTCTTTAGTTCAGTTCAATCCTTTATTTAAATTTACATGTTTACTATTCACCGTTTTTACATGTTTATTTATCTCAAGCCAATCTGGTGGGAATATTTTCTTCCATATGAATTACGTTTTTGTATATAATTATGGACCAATATTAGAAGAACAATAAAACTGTAAATTTTTTTAAAATGATTTAGTGTCAAGCTGTGTATGAATACAACAAATACACTAAACTCTTAAAAATGTTGTTATTCACAGTTATGATACGACAATACTGTACAGAGATTTTTGCAACCTAAAATCTTGATATCACAAAACTCTAACGATTATAATTTAACACCGTGATATGATATGACTGCTATTTAAAATTATGATGTCAAAAGACTGTAAGATTTTTTTATTTAAATTAATTATATATGGCAAAAATGTAATTATTACTGTTATTTAAACTCATGGTGCGAAACCTCTCTAACGATTATCGTTATTCAAAATCATGGTGTGACAAGACTCAAGCGACTTTTTTTTTTCAAAATCATGATATCACAAGGCTGTAATGATAGTTATCTTTTGAAATTGTGGTGTGACAAGTGACTAACAATTTATTTTGTTGTACAGTTTCGTAAAAAAACTATCATAAGTGTTGTAACGAAAGCATAAAAAGCATGGTAAGAGCATAAGAAATAAGATAGATAACGTACAAGGCTGAAAGTTGGGTATTTTCTACAAGTCACGAGATTAGGTCACGTTATATGCAGTGTCTTAATAAGTAGGTCTTTTTAAAACATTTATTAATTATTAATTACATTTGTGTTACACTAACGAACTTCGTACGTTCAGTAGTAATTGTTTGTTTAGTAATCATCACTGGCGTATCACTGCTCGAATCGTGGATTTTGCGATCAACAGTCCTGTTTGTTAGCCACCTGGACACGCCCAATCTGTCCATAAGCAAACATTATGGTTTCCAAACCTCTTTGCCCCCAGTAGCTCAGCGATATGTCTGCGGACTTATACGCTAAAATCTGGGTTTTGATACCCGTGGTGGGCAGAGCACAGATAGCCCATTGTGTAGCATTGTGCTTAATTCAAAACAACAAACAACCACAACCAAACCTCTTTTGTACAAGTCACTAAAGTATCTAACTTGGGTTGAGTCAGGCTTTTATACTTTTTAAAACTGTAAATGGGAAAAGTTTGAAAACTTACGTAGGCATCAATTCATTTTGGAGCAGCCCGGCATTGCCAGGTGGTGAAAGCGTTCGACTCGTGATCGGACGGTCGCGGGTTCGAATTCCCGTCACACCAAATATCCTCGCCCGTAGGGGAAAATTATAATGTGACGGTCAATTCCACTATTCGTTGGTAAAAAAGTAGCTCAAGAGTTGGCGGTGGGTGGTAATGACTATCTACCTTCCCTCTAGTCCTACACTGCTAAATTAGGGACGGCTAGCACAGATAGCCCTCGAGTAGCTTTGCGCGAAATTCAAAACAAACCAAATCATTTTGGAGCAGTCTGAAAGTGAAAACTGCCTAATCATTAAGTAACTTGTGGTAAAGTAGGTACTAAGAGATATATTAAGCTTAATAGTAATAAGAGATATATTAAGCTTAATAGCAATAAGAGATATATTAAGCTTAATAGAGATTTATAGGGCTGAACTGAAGAAGCCCTTGTTTTCGAATCAGCTATGACAGCGGGTTTTACAGAACTTTTCTTATATTCAGTCATTGTATGGTTTGTTTGTTTTTTAATTAAGCGCAAAGCTACCTAATGGGCTATCTGTGCTCTGCCCATCACGGGTATCGAAACCCGGATTTTAGCGTGTATATCCGCAGACATACCGCTGAGCCACTGAGGGGCATCATTGTATGGACTACAGAACTTTGACTTATGTTATTAAACCAGTATCGTATATGTATTTGCTTTTCAATGCACTTAAACACTTAGTTTTCACATGACCCTAAAACATTTTGTATCTAGTTCTATGGTTTGGCAATGAATCCGAATAAAGGTTTCTAAATTTCTAATATAGTTTTATTAATTTCTTTTCTTATAAGATATTCCTAAAGTACAGTTATGCTGTCATTCATCTGATCCTGCGACTAAATGACTTCTTATACCAGTGAATTCATGAGCATCAACTGAACTGAGCTTTATATTAAGTTTGTTTGTTTTGTTGTTAAGCTCAAAGCTACACGATGGGCTTTACATTAAGTACAGAATAAATTTAATATGCAATACTGATGTAATAATTTTAACTTTAGCTAAAGTTATTTGAACCGTTAAGTCAGTAAAGACATAACTTCAGCAAGGAGGAGTAGCTTTAATGATTTAATATCATAAAATATAGAAACTGTCAACGACTTGTTTAAAATATATTTACTTGACTTTCGTGTTTAGTAGTTTTAATCTGAACAGTATGTTATAAAACAGATGGGCAAAGCAGCCAGACCAGAGACCCGAGTCTTAACGTCTATAATTTGGAACTAATATTCAACCAGAAGAATTGTTTGTTTGTTTTTGAATTAAGCACAAAGCTACACAATGGGCTATCTGTGCTCTGCCCACCACGGGTATCGAAACCCGGATTTTAGCGTGTAAGTCCGCAGACATACCGCTGAGCCACTGGGGGGCAAAACCAGAAGAAGGATAATCAGTTATCAGCAGTCATTGTCTACAAGTGTTCTTAATCGAATAACGGGATTAATTACACTATTTAACACAAATTTTGTTCCTTGATAGTGTGTGTTATTTCTTAATTTCTTATGTTGTAAAAGTACAGAAAATGGCCATTATTCCCTTTAAACTTTGCGTTTGTGACCTGGATAATGAAATTTAGAAATTAACCTATTTTCTATGTAAAAACGGGCAAATTTGCACATTTTCATTTACATAAGGTCTGAATAAAACAACATATAAATCAAGATTTACATGTATTTGTACTAAAGTTATGCAGAAATGAACAAAAATGTTTAGAAGTGAGTAGTTTTTCGAGATTTTTGACTGTAATGTAAATCACTTTCACGTATCGGCCCCCAGATATAATTTCGCACAGACCGGATACATTGTGGCAGAAGTAGAATCCATCTTGACGAGTGAAGAAGCTTGAAAAATGTCGGTGACGCTTCCTCTGACATGCGACTTGAACACTTTCATCTAATAAATCCCAGTCCTTGAGCCTAGACGTCAAAAGCTTAGCATTCGACTTTGTTGGACCAAGATCTCTGATCAAGTCACCGAGGTCTCATTGGCTGGGGTAGTATGGGTTTCTCTCACCAGCTGCACTTCTGAAATTATAATCTGGATCTTCAACGTCTACCTCCTCTTCTGATTTGCTGCTCTCTTCTGAGGATGGCTGCTTTCTCTCTGATGGAGTGGTTACAGGGAGCTCAGGGCAATGTGGCACTGGAGCGATGGATGATGGAAGGTCCGGATATATGATAGCAGATGCATTCTTACTTGCCCAACGTTTGATAGGGTCTACCATACAGAAGTAACAATGGGTTGAGTAGTCAGTGGGTTCACGTCAAATTCTTGGAATAGCAAACTTCATGGCTCTCTCTTCCCCTCTGTACCATCCTGTAAAAGAGCAAAATAAAATTATTATGAAGAATAATTTTATTTTATCCACAACTAATGTGTAAGAGGTTTATGAAAAATATTTTATGTGATATTTTTTCTATACTATTGGAAATTTTAAAAAAAAATGAAAGATTTTTAAATTTTAAAAGGTCTAAAATTTGTATAATATAAAATCTTACTATTCAAGCAAGCAAACATTGTCCGTCTTACCTTCTAGAGTTTGTTTGTTTGTTTTTTGCAGCAGTCACAAGTAAAATGAGGTGCCCAGGGTTTGTGTTAATCCCCGACAGGCATGTCGAAATATGTTTTCTAGTCTTCATACATTTTAATAGATGCTGTCACAGAGTACTTTTTCACTCTTGTCTTGATAAACTGGCCACATGCATAGCAGAATGAGACTGAAGAATGTTTGCAGCTTCTTGATGCCATCTCAGATAAAATCAGATAGGTCTATGTGTTCACTTAGGCAGCTAGAACTAAACTGAAGTGGTGAGTAATATATTCCATATATTACTATGGAATGTTCTAGAAAATTCTGAAAGGTTCTTGAAAATTCTCATAAGTTCTACAACATTTTAAAAAGTTCTTAAATTCTTGTAAGTTCGAGAAAATTTTCTATCAGTTACTCGGTACTGAATCTACCTGGAATGTTTAGGGAAATTGGTAAATTTGAAACTTTCATTACCCAGGTCACAAAAGCAAAGTTTGAAGAGAAAAATGGGTCTTTTTCATTTACTTTAGGCATAAGCAATTGGGAAGTAACACTTTCTGCCCAGGAGCAAAGAAAAGTAAAAATTGTGTTACATAGTGTTATCATGTAACCTGCATATCACGCCTTGATTTTTTAGACTATCCCATCCACAGCCCAGTATGTTAACCACTAAGTTATGCATGTCTAATGTAAATCACATAAATATATCAACAGAACTGATAAATAACTGATTTTTTCTCTTTTTTTAATCTATAGACACATTACTTAAATATGTATATTTATAATTATAATATAATATATATGATATATAGTTAAAAATTATCTTAATTAAAACGCTGAATTATTGTATGAAAGTTAATGCTTCTGTTCTCCTACACATTGTTTTATTTAACAAACAACTTATTTTTTGGACCATAACTTTTAGTTAACACATTCTTTATAATTTCCTTTTTTGCACGAACAACTACTTCACAATCCTTGTCTTCCTTACACCTACATCCCACCTTCACACCTTACTGTTATTAGCTAACCAAGAATCAGTCATGTCATCGTTAATTTGATACTATTACACATTCCAAACCTCATATTGGATTTACACTCTTGTATAATCCAATTTAATCCTTCCATCACTTCAGTGGCAACGAAAGTCATTTGAGCGAAACGTTGAGTACATTTTATTTCTCATGTACAGTTATTTCACTTTTTCCCCCGTAATGTCACCACATTTGAAAGTGGATTGTTACTTATCCTGTATGTATAAATACATTTATTTAATTGTCAAAATTATACATAGTTGGTGAACAAGACGTACAATACAAGTTTCGCATCTCGCTTTCGTGATACTTTGATTTTATTTGGAGTTTAAACAACACTCTGAACAACCCTCATAAATGTTAAGCTTTCATTATTTTAAATCCAATTAAAATATGATATTACAAACTAAGTTAACTACTGTGCACTTGAAAATCTCAGCTGTAATTGAAAATAATGAAAGCTTAACAATTATTTCTCTTTCGTGATACTTTGATTTTATTTGGAGTTTAAACAACACTCTGAACAACCCTCATAATTGTTAAGCTTTCATTATTTTAAATCCAATTAAAATATGATATTACAAACTAAGTTAACTACTGTGCACTTGAAAATCTCAGCTGTAATTTAAAATAAAAGTAAATTTTACAAATAAATTATTGTTATTATTAACTTCTAATGAAAGTACGCTACCTAAATAGATCAGAACCAAAAAAATAATCCAGTAATGAATATAGCTAGGTTAAAACAGTGTTCCAACTATAAAAGTATGCAAGTCATGAAACAAAAACGTGTAATTATTATAATGGCACTAATTCACCTAGTAATTAGGACTTTCGACTTGTAATCTGTCGGTCGCGAGTTTGAATCACATCGGCAAATATTCGATCCTTGATATATGGGGACGTTGTAAAGTCGTGATCAGTCCCATTATTGAATTATAAAAGACTGTTTTGTTTATTTTTTGAATTTCGCACAAAGTTATATGAGGGCTATCTGTGCTAGCCGTCCCTATTTCAGCAGTGTAAGACTAGAGGGAAAGCAGCTAGTCATCACCACCCACAGCTAACTCTTGGGCTACTCTTTTACCAACGAATAGTGAGATTAACCGTCACATTATAATGCCCCTACAGCTGGAAGTGCTAACATATTTGGTGCGACAGGAATTCGAACTCAGGACCCTCAGATTACGATTCGAGTGGTTTATCCAACTGGTTATGCGGTACCTCTTTGGCTGCTATCATGATGTTTATGATAAACCATAACGTGTAAATTATTTAAGAAAAACTTGTGTATTAAATAACCTTTACGCAAAATATGTTATTCGTAAGTGACGTAAGTAACATTGATAGCAATTATAATTCACTTGATTGAGTTCTAATTGTAACGATCGTTGTTCATGACAGTTTATGATATGAATAGCTTTAAAACCACTAGTATGTATGTTATATGCCCACCTGCTATCGCACGAAAGGTCTCTTTGGCACTGAATATTGTAGGCGTAATGCGGATGCATGATATCACATTCATATCCCACTTTACATTCACTCAGAAGTTCACATATGCTATCAAATAAAATAATAATCACGAATAAATTATTGGTGTTAGAAATAAAATAGATAAATAATATTCTGTTACAAATGATATTAGTAAATGACGTAGGTAAAATTGATAATGGTTACAATTAACTTACTAAACTTAGTTTACGTCATAATAATAGTTGTTCATAAGCTGATACACAACTTCTTCAGTTGCTGATGAAGTCGCTATGAATCTACGTTTTTTCTTTCTTGCTTGCTTGATCCACACATCGCGACAAGTCATCTAAATTTTGTTGTGTATTTTGATTTATCTCGAACAAGCTTCTAATTTGTTAAGTTATGTATTGCAATTTATCTCAGACGATATGGATTAAATTTACGATAGTTGCCGACAGGACTGATACACATAATTTTCTTTCTTATCACAAACATATTTCCATATACATAAAAAAGTACAATTTATAATTACGGTTATTACAAATAATGATTTACATACAAATATTTTACAAACTTAGAAAGAATATTGAGTCTTCTATCTGTCTGGAACTGAATATTTTATCAGCAATTCAAGATGAGCTGATTAGTTTTGAGTTGATATCAATATAGTTCACTTAAGTGGTGTGTCTCCTTGGCTTTTCTCACGCCATTTTCAAGCAAACTTTACTCCGACGAAGATATCTAAAGTCACTGTAGAAATATTAAATAAGGTCCGAAGTTAAACGGTTTGAAATCCATAAACGTTCATGGGCAATTATCTAGACTTTCCCGATTGATAAGTTTTTATCACAGTTATAGCTTTCGAAATTAATTGCACATTAACTGTAGCAAATCAATAGTTTATGTAAGCTGTCTATTGGCGTGTTGTTTATAAACATTAAAGCGACGTTCTCGAAAATTCAATTGGCCCAACAATACTCTAGTGCTTTCGTAAAATATACATATTGTTGATTCTTGCACTCAAGAATCTTTTACAAATTTAGGGAATAGGCTGGAATTTCGCAATACGCATTTAACAATATAAGCTACATTCATTTCTAAATATATATTTAACTAAAACACACATCGATATTAAAATAAATACATTAATAAATACGTAAAAATCTGTATAAATTGCTTTTTTTGTTTGTGTAAGGGTTTCTTACTTGAGGTTATTACTAAACCATCTTTTATCACGAATTTGCAGATTTGTACTATCTCGCTTCTCATAATCTAGTCGGCTTGATAAGCCCTGGTATTGTATGAAAGATCTTGTCAAAATGAAATATGACTCATGTAGTCTTGTTGATATATTATAATATATTCGTCTCCTTTTCCACTTCTGTTCTCTTCGAATTACATAATTTATCGTCTCGATTTTTTCCAATGAAGACAGACGCAAGCGTGTTCGACTGATAGTTTCCTTATTTCTAGTGCTAAGGCAGTATAATAGTTATATATTTTATTGTTAAAGATTAAAGGGTAGCACACAAATATTAGACGTTTATATATTTTTTATTACTGTAAGTATGATCGCTCAGCTACGTGTTTCGTTATCACGACATCTTTATTTGGACCTGTTACACAGTTTTCACTATCACGACACCATTACATGAGCCCGTTACATATATTTCACTATCATGACATCTTTATTTGGACCTCTTACATATTGTTCACTATCACGACACCATTACATGAGGCCGTTACGTATCTTTTACAATCACATCATTTGAATATGTTTGATAATTTTCCATGGAATTTTTACTTAAAGATTTTACACTTATTTTATTATTATTATAAACATCACTGTCTGAATTTTTACTAATATTTCTATTTTGAAAAAATAATTGTGACTTAAATTACAGGCCATACAGCTTCAAGTTGTCACATACTTTATATACATTACTACAGTTAAGTTATAGAGTTTGATAAATATTTTATATATATCTAAAAACGGCTCGTTTGGGTTGAGAAAATTTTCTACAAGTGGCCCCCCAGTGGCTCAGCGGTATGTCTGCGGACTTACACGCTAAAATCCGGGTTTCGATACCCATGGTGGGCAGAGCACAGATAGCCCATTGTGTAGCTTTGTGCTTAATTCAAAACAACAACAACAACTTTACAAGTGGGTTTTCTAGACATCACTAAATATTTTATATGTATATTTGGACGTATAAGTTCGAGTACATCAGTTGTCTCTCAGTTTTAAGTTTATAACGTACTTTCATTGTTGCACCTAACCCCTAAAATTTTTATCTAAATCAAATTGCGTTGTTGAATCTGTCAAAATAGGGTAAAACACGATAAAAGGTAGTCATTTATAGTATAATTCATAATAACAAATTTGTAACCACCAGAGAAACATTCTGATCATGATAGTGGAAAAACTAGAAACATTACATTTATTTCTAAAGCTATTTGCTCGAGCTGTGACAAACAAACAGTAAGAAAGAACAGATTCGGGAACAAAAGTTAGGTTCAGTTGAATACAGCTCTACTTCAAGCATTACAAAACAAAAAACATCTCGAGCTCTTACGGTTGAGAGTCTTTACCACCTACGCGCGAGGGCTTGCCTGTTGAATTCTGTTGAGTGTAGGCGAAAATCATGCTTCAAGTTACTTGAAACATGGCTAATCTCGGAAACATGCCTTCAGGTATATCAAAAAGAATTAATGTCACGCAGGTCTGAAATACGTTCCAAAGAAATAGGTCTTCTTGTAAACCTGGTTTTGTTTGAATGAATATTTAGTTTTAAACGTTAAAGAATAATTGTTACTGAACGTTCGGTTTCTAATTTCTTTAGGTTTACCTTTCAGCGTACGAACCTAACCAAACATACTTTAATTCATCATCTAAACTAAATTTGAAAGGTCATATAACTCTCTTTCGTCACGAACTGAACATTTTAGTTCAGTTTACGACGAATTAACTTGTTTAAATTAAACAAGCCACCAAGAGAACGCACCTATGAAGTCAACAGGACACCGGGAGAACATTTGTTCAAAGTTAAAGAATACATAAAAATATTTGTACAAAGTTAAATAATTCATCGTGAAAACATTTGAACAAAATAAACAACGAACCAAAACAACACATGTATAAAGTAAACATGATACCAAGAGAACGCATGTATAAAGTAAACATGATGCAAAGAGAACACGTGTATAAAGAAAGCAAGACATCAAGAGAACACATGTATAAAGTAAACATGATGCCAAGAGAACGTATGTATAAAGTAAACGTGAGGTTGTATGGAGAATTATTTCACCATAGTGAATACAACATCATAAAGTGTCTAATAATAAATAGGTACTAATTTATGAAGTAACTATCAATAAGTAAATGCTATATTATAAATTAATTTATAACTCACTAACTGCTATTTAATCAGTTCTCTTTTACTCTTTGTGAGTATCATCTGAAAAAATAACTCATAAATGACTGATAACCATATCATTGATTAATCACTCTACAATAAATATTATCTAATGAATTTGTTTCAATTCAGTAAGTCCTACTTCTAAACTCTACGTGCATGTATTGGTGTAAACACATTTTACCAGCTGGCATAATATACCATAATAAATTGCAGTTGTCATAAGACATTATGTTAGGCCTAATATATTTATACATAATTCATTCTTAATCTAGTCCCCTTCTATATTTTCAAGAATTAGAATATATTTATTTGTACTCAGAACTTGCCACATAATTAATTTATTAGCTTATGGTTAGAACGTATCACTTAGTGAGTTTATTGCTTTTTAGTGATCGAGTCTTGTAATTAGAACTTGCCACATAATTAATTTATTAGTTTATGATTAAAACATATCACTTGGTGAGTTTATTGTTTTTTAGTGATCGACTCTTGTACTCATAACTTGCCACATAATTAATTTATTAGTTTATGATTAGAACGTGTCACTTAGTTAGTTTATTGTTCTTTAGTGAGCGACTGTTTAATTAAATAATTTGCAAATAAGAAATGCACTACATTAATACATTAATACTTTTTGCTACATAATTATTAGGCCCGGCATGGCCAAGGGTGTTAAGGCGTGCGACTTGTAATCTGAGGATTATTGGTTTGCATCTCCGTCGCCCCAAACATGCTCGCCCTTTCAGCCGTGGGGGCGTTATAATGTAACGGTCAATCCCACTATTCATTGGTAAAAGAGTAGCCCAAGAGTTGGCGGTGGGTGGTGATGACTAGCTGCCTTCCCTCTAGTCTTACACTGCTAAATTATAACGGTTAGCACAGATAGCCCTCGACTAGCTTTCTGCGAAATTCAAAAACAAACATAATTATTAAATATGTGTTCTATGATAAATACAAATACCATATACCAGGATACCGTATAATGCAGGTAATAAGATACATTTTAAAACAGACGCTGTAAGTATTATAAACAGTAGTGTAACCTTGTTTTGTTTCAAAAGTGTGGAGGGAATTTCTGTGGCTTAGCTTATGTATGTGGATATTCCTATTCTTTGAAAAGAGTGAGAGACATACTTTCTCGTCCACCATAAAAATTATGCCTGTGATAGTAATTTATCTGTTTTGAATTTCGCGTAAAGCTACGCAAGGGCTATCTGCGCTATCCGTCCTTAATTTAAGTAAGACAAGAGAGGAGGCAGCTAGTCATAACCGCCAACTCTTGGGCTACTCATTTACCAATAAATAGTGGGATTAACCGCACATTATAACGCCCCCACAGCTGAAAGGGCGAGAATGTTTGGTGTGACGGGGATTCGAACCCTCGGCCCTCAGATTACGAGTTGAACGCCACAACCCACCTGGTTATGCCGAGTCTTGTGATAGTACACACAAAATTATATAATCATTTGTTGATCTGTTCTGATCACCATAAAATAATCTGGAACAACCGGTGCTGATCTGTTCTGATCACCATAAAATAATCTGGAACAACCGGTGCTGATCTGTTCTTATCACCATAAAATAATCTGGAACAACCGGTACTAAAGTTGAAAAAGGTGGGCCTTTCGAAATCGTTTAGGTTATAGTCACTAAGTGTTTAGTATTTTTGGGTTAAATTAATTTCTTAAACTTACTGGTTATTTTAACATATGGAATATATTTAATATTAGTGTCCAGTTACATCTTATGTACTTATTAACAATCCTCTGTCTAACTACGAGGAACTCCAGAATTATAAATATTATTCGTTCATATAAACAATTGTTTTTTACTTTTTTCACAACAACAAAGGAAATACCAAAGAAAAACAATAGTTATTCAATTAAACCAACATATAAAACAATATAAGCTTCTTACAATTTCTCTCAAACTATATAAATCCGATTAAATCCTTTAGTGATACCCTATCTTACCTACGAATTAATAAATAAGAAATTATGTTAGGACTTCAGAAAAGCTACGTTATATTCGAACTGAACATTGATTAATATCTTACAAAATTTAATATAATTCAATATTTTACAGCAGTGATTTTATAACCAGCAACATTGACAGCTTTCTTAAGTTAGAAACGATTTAAAATTATTTGTATTGTAATGAGTCATTAACATACATATATATATATATATATAACTTTAGATTGTCCATCAAAGAGTTAGTAGTTTATACATTACGCACGCAAGCTATTGTGATCCATTTCACATGAATTTTGTTTGTGTGTTGCGTGTAACAATTTATCTCTGACGAGTCTCCGATTTGAATAGTCAGAAATTTTAATTTTAATTTATAAATTGGTTAAATGATGTCAATAGGTATCAAATCTATGATATTTGCCAACAAGATTGATACACACAATTTTCTTTCTTTACACAGATATAATTTAATACACAGCAGCACGATTTCGTGATGATGGCAAATCCACTTGAAAGAAGCAGAGAAAAACATTGTTTTCTGATTTATTTCGGTAAAAGTCTTAATACCCATACCAGCCATCCTGAGATACAACAAATCTATTTATAATAACGGTTATCACAAATAACTGTTTCTGCACAAAATTTTACAAACTCACAAACAATAATCAGTCTTCCATTTGGCGCGGAACTGAATATTTTATCGACGGTCCAGGTCCACGACGAGCGAATTAATTTTATGTTGATACACAGTTACACTTCACTGGACGGGAATACTGGATAGCTCTTATTATTGTTTGGCTTAGTACGGTTTACAAGCTTACTTTTCACAGAGGAAAATAAAATGTTTTATGTTCTCGTAAACAATACTAACAGCCGAAGTTAATCCTCTTCAGTTAATTAGTTCGAAATGTTTGAAATCTATAAACATTACTGGTCAACTGTCGGAAGATTTCCAATTAATAAATGTTTATTACAATTAGAGCTTCCTAGGCTTATAGTATACTGACTGCAGCAGACCAACAATATTCTATATAACTGTCTCCCGGCGTATCGATTTATAAACATGAAGGTGATACTCTAGAAAGTTCACTTGGCAACAACAATCGGAGATACGCTAGTGCTTTCGTAAAACACATATTGTTGATTCTTATGCTAGAGAATCCTCTACGAATTTAGAGAACGGGCGGAACATGTGGAATACACATTTAACAATATAAGTTACACATTTCTAAATGTATATTAAACTGAGACAAGTATAGGTATTAAAATGATATTAAATCCATTACATTTGTTATATGGTGTAACATAAAAGTAGGCTAATGAATTATTTTTGTCGCTGTGTTGCATTAAATCAAATAAATAATTGTTAAGCATCAACTGCGTAATACCAATTGTACCAGCCGAGTAATACCAAGTGTACCAGCCGAGTAATACCAATTGTACCTAGTATGACAACCGTACTAATCGTGTAATGTTGTACCACGTATATCAATATGTAATACCATCTGTACCAAGTTTAAAAGCAAATAATACTAGTGTACCAAGTATACCAATCGAGCGATACCTAGTGTACCAAACAAGTAATACCAATTGTACCAACTGAACAAATCGAGTAATACCAACTGTACCAAGGATAACAACAATATTTAAATGCGGCTTCACAATATTTTGCCGCGTATCAACTACGTAATACCAAGTGTACCAACCGTGTAACACCAACTGTACCAAGTGTACCAACCGAGTAATATCAACTGTACCAAGTGTACCAACCGAGTAATATCAACTGTACCAAGTGTACCAACCGTGTAACACCAACTGTATTAAGTGAACCAACAGTGTAATAACAAATGTACCAAGTGTACCAACAGTATAACAGCAGCTGTGACAAGTATACCAACCGAGTAATATCAACTATAGCAAGTGTACCAATCGGATAATACATATGTACCAGTTATACTAATCTAGCGATACCAAGTATACAAAGAGTACCAACCGAATAATAACAGCTGTAACAAGTATACCAACCAAATAATACCTTCTGTACCAAATGTACTAGTCGAGTAATACCAACAGTACCAAGGATAACAATAATATTTAAATGAGTCGCAGTTGTCTTCGCAATATTTTCAAATATCAACTACGTAATACCAACGGTACCAATCGAGTAATATCAACTGTACCAAGTATACCAACAGCATAAGATCAGTTGTACTAAATACACCAACCGAGTAATATCAACTATACCAACTGAGCGATACCAAGTGTACTAAACAAGTAATACCAACTGTAGCAATGATAACAACTACATAATACCAACTGTACCACGTATACCAACCGTGTAATACCAACTGTACAAACTAACTAATACCAACTACACCCAGTGTACTAACTGTACCAAGCGTACTAACCAATTACCACAAACTGTACCTATTGTACCAATGAAGCATACCAACTACACCCAGTGTACTAACTGTACCAAGCGTACTAACCAATTACCACAAACTGTACCTATTGTACCAATGAAGCATACCAACTGTTCCAAATGTACCAACCACGTAATACCAGCTGTATCAGCCATAAAATACTAACTTTACAATAAGTTTTGGTTTAGCCTGTAAATATCTTTATTGCATTCGTCCATTTTCTTCATTATGATTAATTATACTATTATTGATACTATAAAATATGCGTAAGTGGAAAATTCAGATACTATGTTTACAGGACAATTAATTTCATAATCTTTAAAAAGTATTGCAATTTTTTACATTTTTAAGGTAACTTACATCAAATAAATGTAACATAACTGATTATTACCAGCAATCTTGTTTTTACTCTATTGAACTCCACAGTGCAAATTGCTCTATCGACTAAAAAGTTAAGTCTGAAAGTTTCAACATGTTTAATTGTGGATTTTGAACAAAAATTCCCCTTCAGGAATAACATCGTATGTTTACAGCTAACTGTATTCCCTCCCGTCTACGCGAGTTCCGACTGTTTTGCCACAACAGTTCGCAAATTTTGAGTGTATTAGTAAATTTCGCGCAAAGCTACACGAGGGCTATCTGCGCTAGCCATCCCTAATTTTGCAGTGTAAGACTAGAGGGAAGGCAGTCAGTCATCACCACCCACCGCCAACTCTTGGGCTACTCTTTTACTAACGAATAGTGGAATCGACTGTACATTATAACGCCCCCACGGCTGAAAGAGCGAACATACTTGATGAGACGGGAATTCTAGTCCACGACCCTCAGACTACGAGTCGAAAACCTTAGTCCACCTGGTTATGCCGGGTCGTATTAGTGTGACATAAAAACCTATTTTACGGTCTTCAGCTGTCCAAGAGTTTTCTGTTCGACTTGTTATATTCACTGGCCTATGAGATTTAATAAAAGCAGTTTATAGGTTCATGCGTTACCTTGACTTTGTCACTAAATATAAATTTTGTTCTTTCTAATTTGGTAAACCTTCACTAATCAAAGTCAAATGTATATAAAAGCTATCAATTATTTCAAGAATTCACTCTCTATGCATTACATTTTCTCTTTTAATTAAGGTATTTTTAACTGAGCCCATTAACAGCTTGAGTAATATCACTACAATCACCAGTTTTAATGAGAAAATGCGACTAACGACCCATATAACACTTTATCAGTTGAAACATTGTACGAAGTAATTTTATTTAGCAATTGGTAGCAATATTTAGGCGTTATTTTGTTCGTAAATATTTTTAAATAGGATAAAGAAAATATAGAGAGAAACTACGTTATAATTTAAACTTCATATACAACTAGCGGGCAGAATGAACTGTTAATCTCTTGAAATAAAAATAGAGAAACAACTTCCATTATAACTACTTTGTATATAACTAGATAAAATGCATGTGTTCTACTTTAAATATTACTATTTAGTTTACTAATTTAACTGAAGAAAAATTGACTTATATTTAGTCTGGAAAATCTAGAAAGAATACTTTTTTATTTCTCTACTAAATTAATTCTTATTAATTTTGCGCTTCATCTTTCCCAATAATGAGAAATAACAATTAGATGAACTGATGTAAACACCGCTCTAACTGCAGTAAATTTATATAAATATTTGTTTTTTTATACTAAGAGACATATAAAACTTATCGGAACAACCACTGTTATTGTAGCTACTGAAACTAATATATGTATTTTGTTATCGTTTTCTACCAAGGATAAAGAAAACTTAGGAGAAGTAATGTTATCATTGTGCTACTTACCAACTGCAGGCAGGTTGACCGTCACGATCATAAAGGCAAGGAACTTAAAAGCCATGGACATCACTGGATCATCTGGTAAAACATCTTGATAGTTTAAAATATTTCATGTTAATCAAGTAAATTCGACAAGTTCAGATGTCTTTAAATATACTCAATTAGTGGTTTTAATTAATTAGGCCTATTATCAAACAAAAGATGGCCTCAGCATCGTTTTAGAGTTGCAACGTTTTACCTTGTTGTCTTTTTCAAGCTAATATCTTGCTGATTGTACAGTTTAAAGGCTCCTTGAAAGTTTCTTACAGTTGCGTCTACAAAAACATATTCATTGATTGCAGTGCCCTTTCAACTCTCAGAGAAAATTTAATGTGACACTGCAGCTCAAATACAAACAAATGTACAAGGATTTTCAATTACATTCGTAAATGTTATTTCTGACAGTGTCAGCTCAGAAACAAAGAGTTCTGACGACGTCACATTTCTCAAGAGAGTCTATGTTTGAAAGGTTGTGTTTCTGACTTCCTTTTGTTGTCTTGAGTCATTGAAATGTTCTGATAAAGCCGTAGATGACATTTAAAAAAACGTGGTTTTATGTGTTTTTTTTAAACTATGTTTGTTTTTACTCATGTTTTTATATTGTGTGATGTTCTTACGATAAGGTATCTGGTCAGGATTTAATTTTGTGTAAACTCTGTAACGAAAAATTTTATCTATATAGGTATAGAGAATTGGATACATTATCTAAAAACTATTTCAAATATGCATATCACCAAGTGAGATGTCAACTGCATGTCTCCGGATTTACACCGCCAAAAGCGGTTCCCCTTCGTGGGCTGAGCAGATAGGCTTTGCTATATGAAAAACACACACACACTTTATGAGATGTCAACTATAGTCGATATCATATATCATGGTAAATGTACCACAATTACAGTTTGATGTCGTTTGGTTTTTCGAAGTCAGTGTGATGCCATCTAATACTGATTGCTTTTGGGAAGGATATGCAGCAACCCTTTCCAACGCAAACTATACACCCAATTAGGCCATAAAAATGTGTTTAGACCAAGGATTTAGAATTTTGAAAGCAGAAACATTTTTTTTACCTAATGGCACTGTAAAACAAAAGCATATGGATTAACTTGGGCACAAGAAAAAATGTAAAAGAAGCATGCAACAAGTCTTATCCCATGCCGTAGTAAGTAAAGTATTGTGTATTTTAACAGAATTCATGAGCTCAAAAATCTGTGGCAAAACCGTTCATGTGCTCTTTGCTCAATATAATCGAAAATTAACTCTTTTTGAAAAAAGCCACAAGTTATTTACAAGGCATACTTATTCATGTGTTGTACACCCCAAGCAAGTAGAGAAAGAAATGGTTAATCATATTATGACATAAATAAACATAATTGTCAAGTCACTGGATGCAGTACCTACTGATATGTATGCAATAGGGCTTTTGAAACGAGTCCTAGGAATTCTTTGTTTGCGGATACCAGATGGACGATAGTAAGAATGCAGGGAGGAATAGTAGACTTTAGACATGATATCATTACAATTTAGCAGTGTAAGACTAGAGGGAAGGCAGCTAGTCATCACCACCCACCGCCAACTCTTGGGCTACTCTTTTACCAACGAATAGTGGGATTGACCGTACCATTATACGCCCCCACGGCTGGGAAGGCGAGCATGTTTAGCGCGACGCGGGCGCAAACCCGCGACCCTCGGATTACGAGTCGCACGCCTTACGCGCTTGGCCATGCCGGGCAACAATACATGAAAATTTACTTGTAAACATTTACCGCGAACTTGAGGAAAGCAAACAGTGAACGCACAAGTTTAAATTTTAAGATTGCATAGCGTTTTCTTAGGAGTAAAACAATGTTTACTGCGTTTGTCAAGAACGACTTCAAAACACAACGCACTAAACTTCAGGGACGACCCCTGAGATTCAGACTACATCGTGATACGTGATACGATGCATATCATTTCATGCTTCCTCAACTGGACAGATTTCTTTGAATAATTTATTGAAAATACTCATAGGAATAAGTATTTAATAACTTGTGTATTTTAGAGGAAAAACTTTTGTTCACGAAATGCCGAAAATAACCGCTAATATACGTGAACAAAGACATCAAGTATTTCGATCACGTTCGAAGATTAACTTCTCGACCCCGACACGCTTTTGTTTAATCATTTTTGGAACAACAACAAGCATATACTTTGCGGTACAAAAATGGTAATTTAACTGGCTACATTAATGTTCTTTTCAGTTGACATTCAGTTTCTTTCCGCTACCTCTATTACACATATCATCATATGCCACTGAATTCCTTAAGGAACATTGGGCCGCAATTACTGCGGTTTCTGTAACAGGCTAGTTTTTAAGTGAGTAATTTGTTAGCCTCACTGCACAACGTCCAATCTGGAAGACAATTTCTCAGCCCACCGATGAGAATCGAACCCCTGATTTTAGCGTTGTGCATTCGGAGACATACCGCTGGACTCGCAGGGGGGGGGCCTATTACCCATATATTTCTATTCAAATATACTGTAATACTAATAAAACTTTTTGTGGTTATGTGATATTCTGTGTAAAAGTTTTACCACAACTAGCCTTAAAGTTATTCTTTGAAACCTCCTAGCAACCTTCCCGACGTCGGAGCTTTCGCAAGAAAAATTAATTTATCGATAAAATACATTTTACCAAAATAATTTCATTCGTTTTAGTTTAAAATACATTTAATAAAATGCTGTTACTATTTGTTGTAATTTTTATTCTCATAATTTTCGCGTAGTAAAATAAGCTCGACATAATAAACTATAGTATTAATAGTCGACATAAAAGGGAGTCACTTAGCCCCTAATGGCAAAGAGGTATGTCCACTAGAAACTAAGTAGTTTCGAAACCCGTGATGTAGTTTTATGCTAAGCTACAAACAAAGCGAGTTACTTTTTACTTTTCATATATTATTAAATTTCTAAGAAGGTGACACTTGATTTGTATATTGAAAATAAAAAAACACGTTATATATATATGTAATAATTGAAATACGTTTTTTGTTGCTTTTGTAGTTAAGCAGAAATTTGTACAATGGACAATCGATGATTTGTCCACTACCGGTATCAAAAGCCAGCCTTTATCGTTTAAGTCCACAGATGTACCGCTAAGACGAAAACGATATTACACACATACGTGCATATATAACAGATAAATATAAAAAAAAGTTGTCTTTAAACAAATTGATTCTTTGCGCGTACCTTTTTATATCTTCTGTAAATATAAGTATGCATCTAACCATATTTTTATTTGTAATAAATAAAAGCTAAGTGTATCTCAGAACTGCTGGTATGCGTTTTAACACTTTTACTAACAAAGCAGAGAACAAGTTTCAACCTTTCTAGGTCATCTTCATTGTTAATCTGATGATTATCTAAGAAGGTCGAAGGTTCTGAGATACGTTTGTATTTCAAGTGGATTTTTCGTCATCACGAAAACCTAACGGCTTAAAATTTATATAATTGCTAATTTTTTGTCAATGCTTATCAGAATTCTAACAAACTATGTAATATCACTATTTTTAAAATAAAAACTATAAATGCTCATTATATGTTTCTATGCAAATTTTAATTATTTCTCAGCACAAATTCCCATTGCTCTAAACTCCTGAAGAAAGTGTTTCATACATTTTCAAACTAAAGAAACTGTCGAATACTTCTCACTGTTCTTATTGCTGTTCGTTGGGATAAAGAAGCTAGAGTTAACCTTAATCCTGTGTTTTATCTTTCCAGATCCCTACGTTAAAGTGTCTCTGATTTGTCAAGGTAAGAGGATAAAGAAAAAAAAAACCACAGTGAAAAAGTCAACGCTGAATCCGATTTATAATGAAGCATTAGTGTTTGATGTTCCTGCAGAAAATATTGAAGATGTTAATCTAGTAATAAAGGTTATCGATTATGACAGGTAAATTAGTGAAGAATATTTATATGTAATTTATGGTATTCGGTCTCTCGAAACTAATTTTCTGTGGCATAAAAATTGTCATCAGCTCCAGTGCTTGGGTTCTTATCAGTGTGTAGCTACGAACCAGTTCTTGGGTTCTTATCAGTGTGTAACTACAGAACCAGTTCTTGGGTTCTTATCAGTGTGTAGCTACAGCGCCAGTTCTTGGGTTTTTATCAATGTGTAGCTACAGCGCCAGTTCTTGGGTTTTTATCAATGTGTAGCTACAGGAATGATTGAAAATTTAACCCACTTTAATTACTTAAATGTAAGAGTTACGTTTTCTTGGTTACGATATAGATTTTGCTTTTATCCTTATTAAGGAATTACAATGTTATCAAAATCGTTGTTAATGTTTTTAACTACTTTTATTGTTGCTTGTTTTGTTATATTTTACTTCAGGTGGTTAAACAATGAGCACACTGCCCATTCTATAGTTTTGCGTTTTCAGACAAGAAAATATATTTTTTAACTGTTGCGAAAGTTTGAGAGAAACACACACTTCGGCTGTGATTTTGAGCGTGGGATTGCACTTAAGAAATGTCCAGATGAGCAAAATATTAAAGAAAGTTTTTGTTGCATTAATAACTTACTTAAAAGTGCACCACTAAAGATTATAAAAGTGAATGTAGGTTTATGATTGACATGTTCATATAAATTTTTATTCATTTTCAATCAATATAATTAATTGACGTAATACTTTATTACCAGGTTCGAGTTTTTAAGTGGCATATAATAAATCAATATTCACGTGAATAATTTTTTGGATGAAAGTTAAAACTGCACACGTGTCATTTTGTTTGAATAATGCGGTTATTTTTTGTCACCTTTTTTTCCTGCAGGGTTGGGGCAAATGAGATGCTTGGTTGTTGTGCAATCGGCAGCCAGTGTATAGGTTTGGGCAGAGATCATTGGCTGGAAATGTTGGACACACCCCGAGAACCTGTTGCCCAGTGGTATCATCTAGTGGATAGTGCCCCAAGTTTCTTGGACTTTTCGGAAAAATCGCCAGTGAAATGTATCAGTATAAGGTGATGCCCCGATTGGGGTGACTATTCTAAAGTTGCCACTAGCATGATTTAAACGTATTGCATAATATTAAAGAAAGGGTTTAATCTTGAAACAGCTGTTCAGTTTTCTCGCATGGTCTCTGTCTTAGTAGACACTGCTTCTGTATGGCATAAACGCGCCATAGCGTCAGTAATATTGATCCTAATAAACCAGATGTACATGTTCTGAATTAACGTACACTAATACTCTGTAAACATTTCCATTTCCAAATGTTCTTATTTCATCCTTAAAGTCAATATAGTCCAGTTCTCTTATGAATACAAAAACTATGCAGCTGGAAAAATAAAACAAAAACGTTCATTAAGTTTAACATTATTTTTAAATATATTTTGTATTGTAAATTACAGATGATTTCTGGAAATATTTTTCACCACTTATCGTTTCCTTATGTCCATATCTGTTATTTAGTCTTTTTAATGTTTCCTTTTCCATAATTATCTTCAAAAATTTTCTTTCTTCTATTTCTCATTCGAGCTTGTTATTCTATCTTTCTAATTACATTTACTTTCCTCAATTTCTTAATAATGTTTAGTACTCCTATCTTATCAATAATGAAAAACAAGTCATTTTGAAATAAAGTCGTAACGAATACTTCAAATTCGAAGTTGCTCGGAATTAATTATAGAACTTTCTTATTCGATGTTACAGAATGAAACTTTTAAAGTACTTATATATATACAAATATACAGTATATTAAAATTATTTGTTTAAAAGACTTTTTCATGTTTGATTATCACATGAGCTCTAAGTAATCATTTTTGTCATTAATTAAATTCCTTTTGCTTTTATATGAATTATTACAGATCCTAGTGCATGATTTAAATCAGTGTTTCTCAACCCAAAAGTTACTGCGCTCTGGTAGATCTTTTGAATATTTCACCACGTCTGGGTAACATCAGTTACGAGTATTTTAATATTTTAAAAGAGAGATTGTAATAGGTAAACTTCACAGGAGGGTTCTGATTTTTTATTAATTTGTCTTTAGAGTTAGACAAATACATTTTGCTTTACCTGATCGATGAAGTCATCGTATAAATAATATAAATTAAATTTCGAACTTCCTGGAGGGGTGGTTAAATAAATTCGAGAAGAAGTGAGAGCTATAGCACGAATATCACAGTTTTCACTGTAGGGGAGATTGAAGCTGTTTTTAAACATTTCTTTATCAAATTAAGACCTTAAAACTTATATAATATTAAAACTTGACTTATTATCTCTGTTTTGATGTCATGATAATTGAGTAGTTTGAATGTTTAATACAATTCACTAAAACGTCTTGACATGTGCACTTTCATACGCCTGTTGCGAAAGGGTATTAAGATAAATTGGCAAAGTTATATAAAATGAGTGAAAGTTAGTGCTAAATTAACTCTTTTAAGTTTTGATAAATATTCGTACAACATTGAGAAACATTGGTTTAAATTATTGGATGGGAATAATTTGGATATTATTTTTGTCATTAGTTCAGTTCCTTCCGTTGTTTAGTTGGATTTAGCCGATAAATTCATATTAAACATCCTTAACTATACCATAGCTTCATCCAGACTACTTTGGATTGTTTCTAAACTTTTATCGTCCATTTAGACATTCTCATTAACATTCTGGCAAAGAAATTTGATTGAATTTGAACAGTTCCGTTTCTCTAGTCAAGTATGTTTTCTTAATGTTTTATTTTATTTGCAAATATGATAGGCTTACCAAAACTTTCTATAGTAATTTGAATTAAACACCAAAATGGCTTGCTTGCTCTTTAAATAATGTTTAATCTTAAAGTTCTTTATGTTATAATGTGTATTTGATTTCCGATGAATATCTTGTCTCATTTTATTCATTTACAATAATTTATTTGTATAAAACGCTTGAATATGTCATAGTTGCATTTGTGACGTGAAACTCATAACGTAAGTTCAACTTGGATAACAAAGTTACACACGTTGTCAATTTTTCTTTACACTACATGCCTGCTTCAGCCGACATATCTAAGCATTCTAAAACTCGTTTAGTTCTCATACAAAACGGTCCTTGAAGTCTGGCCAGAGAAAGAAGACATTAAGTCTGGAGCTGAATCGTGTATCATTTTCCTTATACACTCATTAAATTCGATGAAAGAATGGCTTCATTTTAACAATTTATTATTACGAAGAGCTATCGAAAACTAAAATATTCATGTCTTAAACAAAGAAGTCTGGTTTTAAACATTTTTCTCTTTCTCAACTGGGTGACGATGTCTTTCTATATTACGGCTTTCAAGATTTGATACAATTCTTAAATGTTATAAAGTTCCCAGCGAGACGGCAGTGTTGGTTGTTCTTACATTTACTGTTTTATCAACAATCGTATTTTTGTATGTTAATATTTATATTTTATTATCATAAGATTTCGGGATCCTATGCCACGTACGTGAATTTTGTCATAAATCAAAAAATGTTTAGTAAAAACAAATTAAATAGAACTATGTCTTAAATCGTTTTTCAAGCATATTTCAAATTATTAGAAAACAAACTAACGCTGTATCAATGTTCTTTCAAACAACCAACTTTCATATCGTTTGTTGTTATTTTGTTCTTTGAACAAATAGAAAATAACAATGTGGCAACATAAAATTTTCCCTTAGACCCACATTTATTATTCTTTTCACCTAATCCATTAGATTTATAACGAAAGTAATATGGTGTGGAGCCAAGAATTTTCTAGGAAACCACAAATAGCATGCTTTCGCGATCATGATTAGTTACCCTAATCAATCAGGAAATGTCCTTAATTATTGCTTGAAAAAAACAACACTATCCATCAAAGCCGGAGTCAAGATTTAATGCTGGGTCGCAGTTTCAACAATTCTGAGTGAAACGTTTTATGTTTTAAGACTCTTGATAGATAATATTTTTCGTCAAATCAATAGATGACAACTCATGAAACGCAACAGAAAACGAGTATGTGGTCGTGAAATGTGACGAATATGACATGAGAGGAGAGCACATTCACTGACTGTGAGAAGGTTTACGTTTTACACTTATTTTTTTGTAGAATGGTATGCATATGAAACGTATTTACTACGGGTGAGAGCTCTTAAAGACGCTTCGCGGAATCAGACTTGGGGCTACTTTTCGTAGCTCACGTTAACACATCAACAATCGTATGGGGTTTGTTCTCGATGAAACTCGAGACCTCTCATGAACTTTGGTAATGTCTGATTTAAATGAATATGTCCTTGAAATATGTTGCAATGTCTTACTTGCTGGATGTGTATTCTTTTGTAATCTAATAACAAACGAGGTCGCGGTATTTTGTACTCTTTAAAAGTAAGTGAACACCGTACACATTTCAAAAGATGTATTAAATAAATACGCTAGGTGGTTTGCATTAAATTAAATAAATATCGTTCATGCGTTTAAAAACATGAAATTTCTTTTTAGAAGTATTTGTGGCTGTGTGTAATAACTTATACCGACCTGTTTTAGAGCATAGCTAATTTTGGAAGTATATCATTCTGTGTGATACTGTGTGTTATTTGATTTTTGATGCATATTGTACGATATTATATACACATATGTGTGTGTGTGTGTGTATTAAATGATTTTAAAAGTAATTCCGAATTATTGTGTCTTATATATTAAGTTACATGGCACTGAAGTTTGAATGTACAACAATACCCAGTATTGTATGTGTAATAAGTGTTGATGTAACACAAAACTTTAATTTCAGTCATGTTCAAGAAATACAACAGAGTATGTTGACGTTTTCAGAAGCGTGCATTGATTAAATTTTTCAGGACAACAATTTTGAAAAAAATAGGAACTAACATAGTCTTTTGTGTGAACTACACACGGTCTTTTGTCTGAACTTTGAAATTGTGCATTATCAATTGATAATAATAAATAGAAAATAAATAATATATAACAAAACTTACAAAAAGAAATGATTCATTTCATTTTTAACCACATGATTGACTCGGTCAAATTACTGTGTGTTTGAAAGACATGAAGAAGGGTTAAAATTTGGATAACCCTGTTTCGTCACACATAGCTAATGGACATTAGTGTAATACCTACAAATAGCATCTAACTTTACCAAAACACACTGAAAAATGTCGTAATTTTTGTAGCAATATTTATTTTTAATGTAAATGCAATAAATCACTGAATAAACAGGGATACATTTTTACGTAAATGTTTTAGTAATCATTTAAATATACATATACATATACATCAAATTAATATGCATATACATATACATCCAATTAATATACATATACATATACATCAAATTAATATACATATACATCAAATTAATATACATATACATCAAATTAATATGCATATACATATACATCAAATTAATATACATATACATATACATCAAATTAATGTAGTAGTAACATATATAATTTACTAAGTTTTTTTTATCTTTAGAAAATTTTAATGGAGAATGACAAATATAATAAATGAATAAAAAGAGTACTAAAACAAATAATTAAGTCTGTTTTTCTGTTTGATTTAGCTGGCAAAAACAACGAAATACATTATCACATTAAGTAAACTTAAAAATCATTTATAGGAAAAAAAAGTAACAAGATAGCACAACAAACAATATTTATATAATAATGTTCAATTTCAAGATAAATTAATTAACTAAAAATTAATGTTTCTATCATTTTCCCCCCTTTTTGGCTCTGAAACGAGTAAAACAGTTGTATTGTTGTTGTTTTTTCCAAACGTTGTTTTGAAGTTAAGCACAAAGCTACACAAAAGGTCACCTGTACTCTGCCCACCACGAGTATTGAAACCCGAATTCAAGCGTTGTAAGTCCACCGACACACTGCTGTGCTCTGCTACTTACTGGTGGGTTTTTCAAACGACTACCTGTAACGTAGCTCATAAATTATTCTGTAGCTACTTTGAAAAAAGAAGAAAAGAGCCTATTTTAAGTGAATGATTTCCCTTTCGTATCACATCTATAATACGTTATTCTAAGTTATTTTATTCAGGATAATATAAATCAGAACGTGAAACGAGAGCTTGTTAATCCAATTTTTATTGTCCAAAGGGGATTACGAAACTAAAATAGATGGTTTCTAAGAAGAACTCGAAGGCAAGAATAAAGTTATTTGTTATTGGAATATCTTCAAAGTACTCTCTGCATCATACAGTTATCTTCTGATTATTTCTTCAAAAGACGTTTTACCTCATCGTCATCAAATAAGTAATAAAGTGATTTACACGAATGACCAACAAGTTCACTATTTTGAGGACGTCGTATATTTTGCAGCCCTTAGTTTTGAGCTGATAGGCTAACTGGAAAAAGGCGGTTGGTCAACAGTTTTCACCGCAAACGCTGGAATGATGGAATTTGAATCTGATAGGTGTGAGGAGATATTAAATAACACCTAAAAAGC
Source organism: Carcinoscorpius rotundicauda (assembly GCA_011833715.1). Classification (NCBI taxonomy): domain Eukaryota; kingdom Metazoa; phylum Arthropoda; class Merostomata; order Xiphosura; family Limulidae; genus Carcinoscorpius; species Carcinoscorpius rotundicauda. The sequence goes on along the minus strand of CM022391.1, from coordinate 168,756,798 downwards.
ATGTCTTAATATTATGATCTCAACCTACTTATCACGGTCTGAAAGATGTGGAAAACGACGAGAGGTCGCCTCAAACTTTAACCAAACGTTATTCTGAAAGTTCATTACATTGAGCGTACGACAGCGCCACTTAAGGCCCTATAAACTTTAATTAACAATGTTTTTTATTAAATATCATTGTTATTTCTACGACAATGGGAAAGATAATTTTGGGGTTGTTAAAAATTTACGCGCTCTTGCAAGTGTGTTGTTGATTTTGTTGCTTTGTTCTCGTGACAATATTTCTCACTAATTTTATTAACTAGATCGATCTAATTGTACAAGCTGTAAGTAGCGTAGCGTTAGCTTTATTGGTACGTAAGTTTGAATTCCTTCTACTGTGAACCAGCTAAGCCTCCTCCTAGAAATTTCAGTAAACGGTCTAGTCGTCGACAGCAAGACTGCCTGTTGGCCACAGTTTGATCAATAAGGTTTGTGAACTCTTACTCGACATATTTAACGACTTCCTACTGCAGCCTAAAAATGATGACAAACAGCGAAAAGTTGTTCTTCAAACAGGATGTTGTAATTATCCGTTGATTACGTTGAATTCGTTGTCATTGTTAAAGCTTTGCCATAGTCACCTACAACCAATACAAGAAAGCATGTTGTAATACCATAATGGACAATGTGGTTAAATAAACAAGCTAGAATGATCCCCTTCGGTAAAACTGGATCCAAACTATGGGGATTTTTTAGCTGTCGATCTTAATGCTCATGTGCCAAAAAACTTAAATCTCAAACCTTAATGAATTGTTATGTTTTATATCTCTTGGTTTGAAAACGTCACATCACTTCAGCTGTTATATTTATGGTTAACTTCAGTTACAAAGAAGAAAGCATAGTTAACGTCTACATAAACGATAATGAAATTGTATCATCGTTCCAGTTTTATCATCGACCGGTTTGGTTTGGTTTGTTTTGAATTTCGCACAAAGCTACACGAGGGCTATTTGTGCTAGCAGTCCCTAATTTAGCAGTGTAAGACCAAAGGAAGGCAGCTAGTCATCACCACCCACCGACAACTCTTGAGCTACTCTTTTACCAACGAATAGTGGAATCGACCGTCACATTATAACGCCTCCAAGGCTGAAAAGGCGAGCATGTTTGGTTTGACGGGTATTCAAACCCTCGACCCTAAGATTACGAGTCGAGTGCCTTAACCACCTGTCCACGCCAGGTCATAATCAACTGGGTATGTCAAATTACTTTCGTAATTGCGAACAACAGAAAATGATTTTGCTGCACTCTCGTACAAGGGATTCTAATTCATTTTAAATGCTACACTCTCTTACAAGGTATTACATATATATAGAGAGAGATAAATAAAACTTTCAAACAAAAAGGCTTAGATTCCGCGAGTAGTGAAATATTATCAAAATCTATTTGATCATCAATTTACTTCACAAAACCTCAGTCCCCTTAGAGAAAGCGATAAGTTTACAGGTTTACAGTGCTAAAATCAGGTGTTCGATTTCCCTTAGTTTGACACACCAGATAACTTGATGTGGCTTTGCTATATAAAAATAACAACACCCACATACATTCAAAACGTCAAGTAAATGAATGAGGTAACAAGTATAGTAAAATTTGATAGGTTGTAATTTTGAAAACGCTTGAATAAATACTTATTTAAAATTATATGTACTGCGCTCGTCTCAAGATTATGTAAATTTAAATATATATATATATTGCTAAACACTGTCCGCACTTTAAATTTCGACCACGTTGTAAAAGTGACAATCAAACCCGTTATCCAATTCATTGAATCGAACAAACTCCCTGTATTGACAAGTGTTTGTTGAGTGGCTGTCTTTCCTGTTGGCAGTGGTTGAAAATCATGAATGGCTATGTGGAAATCCTAGAGTTTTCTTAACTGACAGTTTGGTTTATGTGTGCATAAGATTCCATTCAGGTTAAAATGTTATAATTCCTTTACAACCTTTATTTTTCACATCACACGGACAGAGTTTTGCGGACAGATAATGTATACGAGAAATATAAAACATGGTATTATTTTACCCCTTGGAAGTTCAAAGTAAAATTATCTGAATAAAAAACAGTTACGTGCTTAAAAGTTACAAAGAAAATTATGATATAATTTTATTGTAATGCAGTTGGCTTTCTAAATGTTAATTTTAAAACATTAATTAATTTGCTTTCCTCGGACTCAGAATTAAATCATTTCACTTTTATGATCACACTTGTTATTCTTTTGTACGTATGTGGTCCACACAAAATAAAAAATAACCAGTATGGAAAATCGAATATCGTATTACATAATGTGAAACAACAAGGAGGTACAGACGGAAATAAGTTCCTAATTGATCACTCCCAGTTAGCCAGCGGTACGTGTGAGGACTTGCAACACTGCAAACCAGGTTTCGATTCCAGTCGTGGACAGAGTATAGATAGCCTGTTGTTTAGCTTTGCGCTTAGCTTCAAATAAGCATGTTAACTATTGAATATATCTCACAACTAAATATCAATATATTAACCACTGCATTTAGGTCACAGTTAAAAATCAATATATTAACCACAATACTCATCTCAGTAAAAAAAACAAAACAAATACATTAACAAATGCATATATATCATAGTCAAAATAACAAAAAGTTAACCAACGTATTTATCTCTCAGCCAAAACAGTAAAAACTAACCACTTTATTTATTTCACAGTCAGAAATAAATACGATATTACTAATTTTATATTAATTTTCCGAAGGCGACAATCCTGCAAACTACACGTTGTATTTAACTACAATAATAATAAAACCAAAGTCACGTTAATTATCATTAACAAATGAACGGTAATGATTCCAAATTCCCCCAGCTTGCTGCAGTTTTGCAACCAGTTCCAACAACAATCTATCCGTCGGGAGTTTCTATTGAAACTACACGAAAAAATCTTTGCTTATCGAAGTACAGGTCTGTTGTACCAGCTCAACCAATACTAATACTCGAGCAATCTACTGTAGTCATCGACCTTTCTAAAGCTGTTTGTTGAAGGTAACAATTCATTATACTTCTTCAGCTGTCCTTTTAATGGACCATTTTGTGTTTTCATGTGTATACTATATAAAGTAAATGAAGAGTTTGTTTTTCTTAGTTTTGTCTAAAGCTACATGAGGAATACCTGTGTTAGCCGTCTCTAACTTAGCAGTGCAAGACTAGAGGGAAGACAACTAGTCATCACCACTCACCATCAAATCTTGGGCTACTCTTTTACCAACAAAGAGTGAGATTGACTGTCACATTATAACGCCCCCACGGCTGAAAGAGCGAGCATGTTTGGTGTGACCGGGGTTCGAACCTGCGGCCTTAAGATTACGAGTCGAATGTCTTAACTATCTGGCCATGCCTGGCCGTTAAATGAGGAGAAGGCACAGACATTTTCTGGTCATAGCTTTGACAAAAAAATGCTTGATAATGAAGATAAGTAAAATAATGTCAGATTACATGAATAAGGGTGGCAACAATCTGCTTATAATAATGAGGCCCGGCATGGCCAGGTGGCTAAGGCGCTCGACTCGTAATCCACTTCACACCAAACATGCTTGCCCTTTCAGACGCGATGGCGTTATAATATGACAGTCAGTCCCACTGTTCGTTGGTAAAAGAGTAGCCCAAGATTTGGCGGTGGGTGTTGATGACTAGACAGCTGCTTTCCCTCCAGTCTTACACTGCTAAATTATGGACGGCTAGCATAGATAACCTTCCTGTAACTTTGCACGAAATTCAAAAACAAACAAACATTATAATACTGAATACTTTAGAAAAATACAGTTTGTACCTGATTACTGGAAACACAAAATATCTTTATTTAAGTTACTTTTTTTACATTTTTTATAATTCATCAGTGTAAAATATTCTCTAACTGTAAGCCATGGTGCACCTCCCGTTTCGTTCTCCATCTTTAACTACGCAACTTTGACAAGTTGTTTTCCTTCTTTAAGTGTAAAATTTACGATTTGTTTTCCTATTATAAACAAAAAACATCTTTCGTGTTTCTCAACAATAAGTTCAAAAATTTTTTTGTTTTGTTTTTTCGACTTTTACTTTTGCTATAAGAGACAGTTTTACAGTTCGTTCTCCAAATGTGAGTGGAAACTTCGGGGTTCGTTGATTTATCTTCCTTGTGCGTGACTACGAACTCTATGGTACACTTTCTATATGAAGGTACAAACCATGAGGTTTGTTCTTCATCTGCAAGCGTCCTTCTTTGGTACAACGGTAAGTCTACGGATTTACAATACTAAAATCAGAAGATCCATTCTCTTCAGCAGACACAGCGGATAGCCCGATGTGGATTTGCTATTAGAAAACTCACACACATCTCTAAGTAGAAGACACGATTCATTCCCGTATATAAATACAAGCCTTGTAGTTCACTTTCCATCCGTAACCACGAGACTTAAGATTTCTTCTCCGTCTGCAAACACAAGACTTACGAATTTATGATACGTTCTCGTCTATAAAAACAGTAGTTGTAGTTCGTTATCTGTTTGTAAGTACAAGACTTACGATTCGTTCTCGTCTATGAAAACAATCCTAGTAGTTCGCTCTCTGTCTGTAAATACAAAATTACGATTTGTTCTCGTCTATAAGAACAATACTTGTAGTCTTTAAGTATAAGACTTACGATTCGTTCTTCACCTGTTGGTTAGTATTCTGACACTGTATATGAAAGTATGTTCATAGAAACTTCAGAAAATTCAAGAACAGGAGTTCGAGACGATAAAACTTACACCCCTAACTAAACTTAACATATGTATGTGTGTGAACAACCTTCAAACAGGAAAAGTAATGTGATTGTTTTCTTTTCACGTTAGTAAGCCTAATGAAAAAAACCAGACCAATCAAATTAGAAGTCTACAAACATGAACGCCTAAAAAAATTATATACGAATACAACGGAAAAGTATCAGAATAAATATAAAAATATGAGAAAAATCAACTTCGTTTGCATATTCGTTTTGCATTGAAACTTCTAAATAAACCAATCATAGAAGTTTCCAAAAAGTGAACGTTATGCCTGCGATTTTTGAACAAAATAATTTTATCACAGTCATCCAGTAAACGAACAGTCTAGTAGATAACGTTTTTAACCCTCTGGTCTCCAGTTCAAATCCTTCAACGTCATTATCAGAAGTCCATCTGAACGGAGCGGTAAATTTCGATCTAAAACACATTTAGAATAATTAACTACAAAAAAGAAAGATGTAGTTAGTGACCAATGACATAACTTACATTAGTTATACCTCCGATTACATACTGAAAAAAAATATTCAATCTCTGCTTTAACATACTGAAAATCAGTATGACAATCAGAATCTGTCTTCAGAATTACTGGGTGTAGTTTTCAAAATATCTTTATTTCAAACTTACTTGAATTACGTTTGTTTTCTTATTCAATTTATCGACGTTTGTGATCATACGTTTAAAACTCGCTTGTTTTTTTGGTTTATTATAGGTATTCTGCTTTTTGGAATTCCTTATACAGGCCAGACATGGTGAGGGTGCACGACTTTGTAATCTGAGGATCGCGGGTTCGAATCCCTGTCACACCAAACATCCTTGCCCTTTCAGCCGCGGGACGTTAGATCGCGACGCTTAATCCCGCTATTCGTTAATAAAAGAGTAACCCAAGAGTTTGTGGCGGATGATAACGACTAGCTTCCTTCTCTGTAGTCTTTCACTTCTAAATTCAGGATGGTTAGCGCAGATAAGCCTCACACAGCTTTACACGAAATTCAAAATAAAATAACACAATTTCTTTAAGTGTTTTACGTCTTCATAGAAAGAGATCATCAAAGAATTATCGTTTTTTCATACGATCAACTTCATTGATTTTTTTATTTGTCAGACACTCCTTTTATTATCACATAATTTACGTATAATCTGAATAATACGATTTATTTTAAAGAACAAAGTAAACTTTCTGGAATTATTTTCAGACATGATCAGCTTTTATTGACTGTTTTCTCCATTTTATGTCAGAATTGTATCTTATTATTACATTCTGGCCCTGGCATGGCCCGGTGGTTAAGGCACTCGACTCGCAATCCGAGGGTTGCGGTTTCGAATCCCTGTCGCACCAAAAATGTTCTCCCTTTCAGCCGTGATGGTGTTATAATGATACGATCAATCCCACTATTCATTGATAAAAGAGTAGCCCAAGAGTTGGCGGTGGGTAGTGATGATTAGCTGTCTTCCCTCTACTTTTACACTACTAAATTAGGGATGGCTAGCGCAGATAGCCCTAGAGTAGCTTTGCGCGAAATTCAAAAACAAATACTATCGCATTCGACTCCTAGTTATTTCTTTCTCACATTGTTTTAGTCCTTTAAAATAATTTTATACTTTTAAAACCACATTAGAGATATGGAAGACAGAAGACAAGGCAAAATACGAACAACAGAATGACTCTATAATTACATTATATTTCTGAATAATATTTCGATCTAGTTCTAATATTAACTTACTTTTACTCTCAATTGAATTATGTATTGCATTATGACCTCTTACAATTTTTCTTATTTGTACAGTTTGACAATAATAGTTCATTCTGATGATAAATTACCCCCTTACGTGCTTTCTTTAATCTTTGACATAAATGGTGAAATTTCAGCGGCATGTCTGCAGACTCCCATTGCTAGTAACCGTGGTTTAATACCCGTAGTGGGCAGAGCATACGTATCCGATGGTATACTTTTCTGTTTAATTGCAGTTAATTAATCTAAACTTTTGTTATTGAATTCTCCTCAAAACATTCTAATAAGTTCGATTTTCATTTCCAATACTCTTTTAATAAAGAAAAATATAATTTACAATAAATCGTGAAAAACTGATTTCGCGGTGTAATAATTTCAATAAAATAGAATTTTTTATTACAAATGATTTTTGTTTTGTTTAAATTTCGCGCATAGCTACTTGAGGACTATCTGCGCTAGCCGTCTCTAATTTAGCAGTGTAAGACTAGAGGGAAGGCAGCTAGTCGTCACCACCCACCGCTAACTTTTGGGCTACTCTTTTACCAACGAATAAAGGGAATTACCGTAAATTTATAACGTCCCCACGACTGAAAGGGCAAGCATGTTTGGTGTGACAGGGATTCGAACTCGCGACCCTCAGATTACAAGTCGACCGACGTAACCACCTGGCCTTACTGGGCCTGATGAAGATGAAGATATGAACTTGAAACATGAAAAAGCTTAAAACATATTACCGAAAAACGAAAAGATTCACGTACGATATCCTAAGTTATTAAGATAAAACCAATTAAAACTGTCCATTACTTGTCGGTAAAGAAAGCCTATAAAAGTTTTTAAAAAATAAAAAATCCTGCGGTATAGACAATATTCTGGCAGAATATTTTAGAGATTAAATATTTGAATGAGCTTTTCAACGCAATTCGTAGAGCAGGAACAAAGCCATCACGCTTTATTTGGATAAAGGCCTCGCTTATCTTAGACAAGATTATGTTAGTCAAGTTTTGGGGCTAAGCCCTCTAATCATCCAAACATATTGTGACGATGAAACCTGAAATATTACAAAGATGTTGAGAAAACTATGGTAACGGGTGATTTTGTTGTAAAAGTTAAAGGAAAAAGCTGACTAGTTGGACCACGTGTTTTTGAAGAACGAAATGAAAGAGATATCGTAGTAGAATTTTGTGAAGAGATATAATTAATGACAAGGAACACTTGGCTCTGGTGTTACTCTGTACATTTTTATACATCATAAGATGTTGTCAGAATTTTGAAGAACCAGAGGGACTACGTTCTGGTTGAAAAAAATTAAGAAACTCTGTTCAGCAGTCAGAACTCATCAAGGAATAAATTGTATCTTTAATCACAGCCCAGCCATCAGATAAACAGGTAAAGAAACTAAATAAAGAAAAGAGGCCTAACTCAGGCAAAACGAATCTTAAAACAATTTCAAGAGAAAACGTTGTCAAAGTTAAACATCAGTTTTTAGTATTAACAAAATAAAAACTTGCAAATAAGGTTGCTAAGGGTCATTGGGTTAAGTTCTAAATGATGGAGTCATTGAGAGCAAGAAAAAATAATATTGAGAAAAAGAAGAAAAAGAGATAAACCAAAAATTTGTATGAATTTCGAAATTCCAAGAAAGATGATGGGTTAAAAATTACAATTATGGGAGAATAGATATTGAGAAGTAGATGTGGAAATCACGATGCTATAAAAAAGAGAAACCAGCTTTAAAAATGGTTAAAAACAATTAAAAAGGGTCAAGCATTTCTGAGAACAGGAAGGTTATAGAAGTTTAGAAAATGGAAAATTCGATGGTATATATTACATACCAGTAGAATATTTGAATAAAATGGAAATTTTAAAGATTAAATAGCTGACTGCAATTTTAACGCAATTTATAGAGAAGAAACAAATCCAGCATACTTTAAAAACTCTGTTTTGGTTCCTATCTCTAAGAAATGTAAAACTATGGAGAGATGCCAATACATAACTATTAGCTGGATCATCTACACGGCATAAGTGCTCTTGTAAACAGTATATTAACTAGATCGTTTACAGGTCATAAGTATTGTCGAAAGCAATTTTCAATACAAGTAAATGTAAGGTTAAGAACGAGCTGTCAGCGTATAAAAATGATTTTAGAAAAGGTTGGACTGGACGCACGCGAGATATCATATTTGGCCTCAGGATATTGGGTAAACTAGTCGTAAGATAGTATGTGCAGTTTATAGATGCTTCATGAGCATCGCTAAAGCTTCTGACAAAGTTAATCACGAGAAGCCAGCAAGAGATTTGGTCAGATAATACGTGTCGGTCAGTATTCATGAATCATTTACGTTGCAGTCAGAAAGAAAGGTGTGAGACAAGGACATGCACTGTCACCGATATTCCGTAGTTTGTATATGGAATTCTTGACAGGAAACGTAGTTGTTTGTTTTGTTTTTGTTTTGGAATTTCGCACAAAGCTACTCGAGGGCTATCTGTGCTAGCCGTCCCTAATTTAGCAGTGTAAGACTAGAGGGAAGGCAGCTAGTCATCACCACCCACCTCCCACTCTTGGGCTACTCTTTTACCAACGAATAGTGGGATTGACTGTCACATTATACACCCCCACGGCTGGGAGGGCGAGCATGTTTAGCGCGACGCGGGCGCGAATCCGCGACCCTCGGATTACGAGTGCACGCCTTAACGCGCTCGGCCATGCCGGGTGATAGAGAAAATACCTATATCAAGGTAGACTAACCCAATAGGTGTAATTATGCTAATGATATAACATTTAAGAATGAATCTCCAAAAGAAGGATGATGTTTGCTTAACGGGATCTATGGTAAAACTACGACAGCGGCAAGTTCCTGATCTGGAGAAGTTCCCAGAATATTTATTTCAAAACAATGTAAAGAAGTTGAAAAGTATGGGAATTTACTTAACTTGAGGACAAATGTGAAAAGGGAAATAAGGCGAAAAATGAGAATGGCGAAAACAGAATTTTTTAAACGAGAACTTTAGAAGATATTACTAAAATTTGTATGACTGCTCCGTCTTTATGAGGTAGAAACGTAAAGTCTGTTTACTGAAGCAGAAATACAGTTCAAGATGTTTTACATAAGGTGTTGTTGACGAATGACGAAGATCAGCTATACAGAAGTGAAAACTAACGTGCAAAGACAGCTACTGTTGAAAGTGTAATGTGTGCTATTTTGGATATATAATTCCGTCTAAGGAAAGGTCGGCGGAAGTTTTAATGGGTAGAATCGAAGGAAGGGAAGAGAAAGGCAGACAGAAATTTACTTGGCTCCATTACATTAGAAAATACAGTAAGCTTAAATTAGGAAGTATGTCAAAAATCACGAAGCGAAAAATGCAGCACCACACCTGTAGACCCTTGAATCAGAAGGTACAAAATATTTGAATAATTGAGCACTTTTAATAATTATATCAATTAACTATCTAAAAACAATAATGTCAAATTACTCCTATAATTTTTGTTAGTTATTTCTTACTGTTTAAAATCGTGATACCACAAGTGAAAGTCAACATGGATTTACCAAAAGGGGCATTTTATCTGATGATGGAAAGGTTACGGCTTTTAGTACTTAGATTTTCATAATTAATAAATGAGCAAAGTTTGTCTATATTAAACTCTCGGGTGTTTCTAGGATGTTGAGATGCTCAAAATGTCATGGAACATTTGGTAAAATAAACACATATTTGGTAAATGGTCTACAAATTACAGAAAGTGTAAGCTGACTGAAAAAAAAATTCTTTGAATAGCAGTGTATAAGTCTCTCTGTTACTAGTAATAGAAGTAATAGAATTTTAAGATGAATTTATAACGATTGTTATTATAAATCAAGAGAGGTGTTCATCTTTTTATATAAATCCCTATTTAGGTCTCACATGGAATAGTAGGTACAATTTCTATCTCGTTATTTAGGAAAATATTTGTTTTGTATTTAAGCACAAAGCTATACAAAGGGCTATCTGTGGTCAGCCCACCATATATATCAAAACCCGATCTAATAGCAATATAAGTCTACAGACATACCGCTGTGCCACTGTAGGGGGGAATATAGAATAATTAGAAATGACTTAGATGATGGCTACTAGGATAGAATTAACTCAAAATGATTTAAAGATATTATATCAAATATTTCTTGTTGTCCGTATATCACATTAATGAGTTCTTGTTTTCTGTATATTATAATAAATATTTCTTGTTGTCTGTATATCATATTAAGTATTTCTTGTTGTCTATATATTATATTAAATATTTCTTGTTGTACGTATAATATGTTAATTATTTCTTGTTGTCCGTATATTATATTAAATATTCTCGAGGATTTTCAGTTATTTGCTATAAAACTTTACCCACAACTTCGCAATGTTTACGTTGTCTCTTAAGCTGCATATAAATCACTTACTTAGTTTTGTTTTAAAACACTCAGTCTTTGTCTTTTTCATATGTTTTATTTATTTTTCTAAGATGTAACTTCCTACAACATATTTTTTTTCGTAACTATAAATTTGGCCCGACATGGCCAGGTGGATAAAGCACTCGACTCGTAATCCGAGAATCGCGAGTTCGAATCTTCCTCTCACCAAATATCCTCGCCCTTTCAGCCGTGAGGACGTTATAGTGTGACGGTCAATCCCACTATTTGTTGGTAAAAGAGTAGCCCAAGAGATGGCGGTGTGTGGTGATGACTAGCTGCCTTTACTCTAGTCTTACACTGCTAAATTAGAGACAGTTAGCGCAGGTAGCCCTTGAGTAGCTTTGTGCAAAATTCAAAACAAACTATAAATTTATTTGTCCTTCCTTGACCTAAGTTATATTTTGAGTGTTTTAAAATTACTATTACTTGTTACTGCTCTAAAGCGTTTTTTTTAAATATATATATATATACATGTGTATGGGGTGATTTTCTTAAATGCATTTCATAATTAAATATTCAAAGCACCAACAGGTTCGGAATACAAATAGTTTCTTTGTTATTTCCATCCTAAACTTCCGATAGCTAGCACCACTTCCGGAGTGTTGACACACTGCTCTTGAACCATCCAATTTAAAAATAACATGTAACACATATAGTCTTTAACAAAGTTGAAATATACATGTAAATAATTGCAAACAACCCAGAAAATATTTTAAAACGTCTTATAACTTTCACAAAACAATTAAACAAGAAATAATGAAACGCAATTTAAAAATATCACAAAGCAACAAGTTGTTGAAAAATATAACATTCAAACTACTTTCAGATTAATTTTCTAAAATAATTTTCATAAATTAATCTCTTTTTTTACTTCATTATAATGAAACCGATAGGGAAAACAGAAGTGTTTCTGTAACACATGATGACGAAACTGGATTTTTTTCTAAGCATCTTAACTGGCTTTGACTTGGTTTTCGGACATGAAACGTGTATTGATTTGTTCTAAATCTTACATTTTCTGTTTAACCGACGTATTTTTCACCGCATATTGCACGTTCAAATAAATAAATGAAGTTCTTATAGCTGCACGAGTAAGATATTTTAATTTTAGATATAATAGTTTACCTATAAAACTGGTGATAATAGTCCCTGTATTATAACCTGGATCACAGAGTTCACATCTTAAATTCTTTATATGAGTGATATTGTCTTGTCTATTTTCCATATTTTGTTTATCACAAACTAAACAATTTATGTTTGTTGGTTGTTTATAAGTTACAATAGCATTAGTATTACGTATGATTCTTATTATAGTATAAATGTACGCCCTCTGGACAATTAATATTTAATAAAAACAATTTAATTAATTTTAATTTAATACTTCTTTTTCTTTATTGTTAACAATTTGCGCACCTTTCTTGCTAATGTATGTGGGATATTTTAATATGTCTAAGATGGTTACTTCTAAGATCTAAATATGTGTGGTGTAGTTAAACTGGTGTTATGACGAGTTTCATCAGACAATTCCGATATAAAGCCTAAATCATCTATCACATAACTTTTAATTGTTATAGTAAGGATTTTTAACAGTTCATCCACACAATAATAACGCGGTGAGCAGAACACCGATGTGTCGTAACAATAGGTGTACCAAGGAAACAACGTGATCATTGTTTAAATTGAAAGAAAGATTAGAAAGAAAGGCAGAACGTTGATTTAGATTAAATGTATTTTTAATATTTTCTGGATAGTAAAAATCGTTTTAATTCTAAGTTTATCGTCAAATGTATACATCCACAAAACACACCACAAATTCTAAAAAACAACAAAATACTTGTGTTAAAATAAACGGTACTTTTCACCTGATAGCATAAAGTATCCATTTACATTATGATATCGGTTGTCGGTGTAAAACTCTATTTATCTCTTTGGATGATACCACCATGGTTATCAGTTTACTTTTCTCTTGACTAAAACTCCTTGAGTTTGATTACTCCCATAAAATTCTTCACTATCTTGTTCAATTTGTAAGTGGTTTGTTTTACTGATGGATTTACAAGATAAACTCTACATAAAAATGTTTCATTATTTGCAAGGCTAACATTACATATATTTAACAGAATAAAATTGTGAACTTGGTGCACCCTGTCGCTAATGACGCAAACTTCGTTGTCTTTGGACCGGTTCGATTGTTCCTATAATGGTTTCACTTTTTTGTTAATAATCAGTAATCTGGTTTTCCCACGTCTTTTGCATTCTACTATTGGAAATATTTCTCTGAAAATGATTATCAAAACAGTAATAAAGTTTGTTATAATGTTGTTTACCTTTGTTTTTTACTGTTCCCTATAATTTTTTCGATTATACACGTCCCCTCCTAGTACAGCAATATGTCTACGGATTTACAACACTAAAATCAGGGGTTCGATTCCCCTCAGTGGGTTCAGCAGATAACCCGATGTGGCTTTGTAATACGAAAAGACACACACGATTGTACATGTCTTTTCTACTTTCAAGGGTTACCCCTATTTTTAATCTTCAAAAGGGCAACAACAAAGAACGGTGTTAAAAACATGAAGCGATATTAATCAGCCTAAATCCAGAATATAAATAAAAACAAACGCTAATTCTAACCTCTTGATGCTTTGATTAAATATATATATTTATGTATATAGAGAGAAGGAATAAGTAATTACCACAATGTATTTTAGTTTATTTAAGCTATGCAAACATATGGTTTGTGTTTTATCAAACCGTGATTTTACTTATAAAATAATCATAAAGATTTATAATATGAATTAAAAATTGGATTTCGCGGTCGTTATTTTGATGCGTCCCTGGAAATTTGGGCATGAAGTGTTATCACCACATAATTTTGTTTTATTTCGGAACACTATGTCATTGCGAACAACTTTAATGTTTGATATATATATATATATACACGTATATTCCAAAGTGCTATCTGCTTTTATGAGCATATTTTGTCACGTCCATCAAACTTTAATCAACCGTAAAAATGAGATTCCAGGTAATGCATAAATGAAAAAGGTATATTTTGTTGTCATTATGTTTCGGAAATATGACTAATCACAAAACCTAAATTACTTTAAAACAATAATAATATTAATAAAAATTCCTTCCATAACACTAATTTTTCGAGTTGTGTAACTTCATAAGTCCAAGAAGGGGCTGATATATATATTCATATATAACCAGCTTTGATGAACTCGTGGATGAAAAATTCGCCGTTGTTTGTTCGACTTTTAGGTTTCTGTTGACACTCGGACCGGCATGGTCAAGTAATTAAGGTACTCGACTCGTAAACTGAGGGCCCCAAGTTCGTATCCCCGTCTCACCAAACACGCTCGCCCTTTCAGCCGTGACGGTCCATCTCACTATTCGTTGGTAAAAGAGTAGCCCAAAAGTTACCGGTGGGTGGTGATGACTAGCTGCCTCTCCTCTAGTCTTACATTGCTAAAGTAGGGGCGGCTAGCGCAGATAACTCTCGTGTAGCGTTGCGTGAAATTCAAAACAAACCAACCAAAACCAATATGTTGAGACGTGAACGAGAAAACCTTAAAACAAAAATTTACTCGAACTCATACATTTAGAGACTAAGTTCACATTTACATGTTTTATTTTTTTATTATACGACTTTGAAAGTTTGAAAAATTGAATTTTCATAAAAAACAATATTCTAAAAAAAGAAAAATATAATAACAAAATGTGGTAAAAGCGTGAGTTCTGTAGATTTGGTTTGTTTTGTTTCGAATTTCGTACAAAGCTACACGAGGGTTATCTGCGCTAACCGTCCCTAATTCAACAGTGTAAGACTAGAAGAAAGGCAGCTACTTGTCACCACCCACCACCAACTCTTAGGCTACTCTTTTACCAACGAATTGTGGGATTGACCGTCACATTATAACGCCCCCACGACTGAAAGGGGAAGCATGTTTGATGTGACGGGAATTCGAACCCGTGACCCTTAAAGAATTCTGTAGAGCAGAACCTTTCAGGTTCTTGTTGTACAACGTACATTACTTATTTCATATTACTTTCCATCTTATTCTTAACTTAGTTAATTCCGTTGTTTTACTCAGTTTAAATTCTCTCAAGAATAACTTAATTCACTTACTATCCAAAATTTCCCTACAACATAGTACATATATATAATTATGTTGTTATTTTCCAGGATCTAAAACTTACTGCTTTGTAATAATCCTTAAGACTCAAAATGATACCCGTGGTGGGCAGAGCACAGATAGCCCATTGTGTAGCTTTGTGCTTAATTCAAAACAACAAAAACAACAACGACTCAAAATGAAATAAGTCCAATGTACGTAACCAACAGCTTATATTCTCAGTGATATAATAATTAGGCAAAATATATAAGTATATTCTTCAAAAGTAATATATTTTATTATATTTTATGTGGTCTTTAGAAGAAATAATTTAATGTAATATATCTCTTTGATTTTGTTCTACGAAATATTCATACGCTACAATAAGCCTAACGATATTAAATCAATATTTTCCACTTTTAAGAATTGTAGCGAATTTAGTTCCATCTACAGAACAGATTTGAAATTTATATACTCCTCCATTTCCGATTCACTAATAGTGAATAAAATCAAAGATTCATTTTTAATTGATTTAGAATTAATTGGAGTTTTTATTTGGATCAAAAATTAATTAATGTACAATTATAGTTCTTTCTGGGTTCTACTTGTAAATGTACCCATTTGTTGTGCAAGAATGAGAAGAATGTTCTGTTGATGTAGGCGTAACATCTAGTAACAGAACTTTATTTTTATTTAGTTTGTATTCAATTATCTTGCTTAATTGAATTATAAAAAAGTAAAACTACAGGATTTCAAAACTAAAACACATAATGTGACACGTATATTTTTTTTTCATAATCATGTAGTGATATCCCAACATGTAACAGAATTGTAATTAGCTATTCTATTCCCTTTAAAGTAAATACGTGGTTATTTATAATGTTAAACTGTTGTGATATTTAAAGCAGCAATTAAGTAAATAATTTAATATTGAATTACTTACTTGACATATTCAGAATTTATCAAGTTTTACAAGTAACTAACGTGAGATCTATTGAGCCATTAACCTGTTTTAATTGGAATGTTTTCCGTAGTTTTGGAGATTTAAACGTTTTCAAATCTATTTTATTACAAAAGAGAGCTCGTGCATAGCAAGATTCAGTTTGAAAGCTTTTTTTACGTAGTTTAAAACGAACGTAAGCTATTTAGTCTGATTCAAGCCGATAAAACATATACACTAATTATTTTTATGAATGTTATAATTATAAATTTTCTGCTAAATGGTCTTGTTTTGGTCTAATATCATAGTACGTGACACAAATCCCTTTAACTCAACGGTAGTAACTAAAATTTTGGGTTAGATCTCTGAAGTGGGTACAGCTGTGTAGTTTTGAACTTAATAATAGACAAATAATAAACAACACTGTGTGGAAAATAGAACTTTGTATACTCATCAATAAATAAAGTATATTTCAAGTAAACCTAAAAAAATAATGATTAAAAATTTCACTACTAAACCTTAAAACTATTCATAATTACGTAAACCGTACGGTATAGTAAAAAATATACTTTGTTTGTTTTGGAATTTCGCACAAAGCTACTCGAGGGCTATCTGTGCTAGCCGTCCCTAATTTAGCAGTGTAAGACTAGAGAGAAGGCAGCTAGTCATCTCTACCACAGTCAACTCTTCGGCTACTCTTTTACCAACGAATAGTGTGATAGACCGTTACATTATAGCGTCCCCCGGCTGAAAGGGCGAGCATGTTTGGTGTGACGGGGATTCGAACCCACGACCCTCAGCTTATGAGTTGAGTGACTTAACCGTCAGGCCATGTTTTATTTGGCCAAAGACCTATATTAGAAAACTCTACATGTTTTGGTTTCTTTACGTTACTACTACCAGGGGTGAAAATCTACATGAAAGTAGTTGAAATATGCTATTAATTGTTTTCACGATAGATTAGTTCAAGCTCCCATTTCTCGAACTGAAATAACCGACATCATTAATTTAACTAAAATGTGTGTTAACATTGTTTTTTTAAAAGTTAGTGAAAAGTGCTTTGAGCAGAAAATTAGATTAACCACAGGTTCCTCCTTTCTTCACTACTATGCGGCGTTTGTATAGGCAGTTTCAAAGGTATTTCTGTCGATATTACTTCTTTAAAACCTGATTGGTGGATTAAATTCTTGAATGACAAATTGTTGATTTAACAGCATGGAGTTGTTGAGTTATAAACATTTACTGATTATCTAATTAATGTTGATTCTTCAAGGTCTATTTAGTTTCAGGTTGAACAAAATGATTGTTTACCTTCTGTGGACGTTCTTGTTAAAATAAATAATAATGTAACTATTTCCAGAATTGTTTATCGTAAACTACATTCAGGCTCCGTGTTGCCACATCAATTGCTAGTACAGCGGTAAGACTACGGATTTACAACGTTAAAATCAGGGGTTCGATTCACCTCGGTGGGCTAAACAGACAGCCTCATGTGGCTTTGCTATAAGAGAAAAAACACACATCGAAAATAATGTCACTCATTTACTCAAAAAACTATCAGGTTTTCATAGTTAAATTGTGTTCTTATCCTACTTATTTGAAAAAAATGAACTGAATTGTATAAAATGCTGCTGATAATAAAGGTTACAATTTTGACACTTTTGTACGTATTATACAAAAATATATAATTTAATTTTCATCAAGCATGGAAACAGTGTATATAATATTGACATCAACGGTAATTTTACCGTACGTACAATGTACAACTAGCAAAATCACCAGCGTATTCATAACACTCTATATTATTCCTATTATTAAAAATATTAACAAACTTAAACATTATTTCCCAGTACTAAAGCTAAAAAAAACATTTGAAATAAATAAAAAGTATATATCAAATTAGATGTAAACGTGACAAAATATAGACGTAATTAAAAATATCGTGATACGTACATGTCCATAATAAAAAAAAAAATACAACTGACTTTCCACTTGTAGGGAAAAGTTGCAAAGTGGGGTGCTTGTTTAGATGTGCAAATTGTGCACTAAGAGACTGTAAGTGCACAGAGCTGCTCATAACAGCTCCCGTTCTACCAGAGGCAGCTCAATCTAGGAGGAGGATTTGGGGTGCGTCCCCCAGAAAATTAATATAATTTATAGTTGCTATATAAGTTAAATATGTAAGAGTGTAGTAACACGGCCAACTTCCCTGGTTCCAACACCTCTGAATGACAAGAAACAACTTTAAATGAACCTAACACTCAAGGTAAACTTAATTAATGGAGAGATTCAAAAACACTCTTATGCTGTAAAATAAATAATTATTTGTAAAACAGAGGTTAATGATTAGCTGATGTTTTGGAAAGAAATATTTCTCTTTATGTATAATACACGTAGATTACAATAAGTTAAGCCTTTTTTGTTATAAAACTACCCATTTGTCAAGTACGTTTTTTCACTCCTGATAATGGTAACCCGAAGCTACCGAAATATGTGAAGTCTTGATTTTGGCCGTCAGCCAAATGAGGTTTTGTTGCGCATTTTAAATTTTCATACTATTTATAACTTTAAAGTGTGTTGCACAAGTTGCCATTATGGAATCTACACGAAAATATCTTTATTTCAATTTATTTGTTCATTAAACACTACCAACAGATTGACTGATTCCTTAATGATGTATATAATTCTACTATATCGTTCAACGAACTGAGTGGCAATCGTAAAGTTTCAGTGTATCAAAATTGGATTTTGAAAGAGCGAGTACGAATAAGGCTGAAATCATTCAGCTCACAGATATTGAGAAATCAGAAAATTAAAGATAGTCTTATGAGTTGTTACTACTTCCAAGTTTTATTTTAAAAAGTACCTGTAAGAGTTGGAAATGTGATTTATTTTCAAAATCATTTTGTTTTATAGAAAAAGATAAATATAGGAAAAAAAAACAAATTTAGTATAGTTGTCAACTGTAAGCATAACAAGTTGAACGTTTATTTCTTATTTTTAAGACAAAAGCTACTACATAATGGATTATCTGTGTTGTGCCCATCATGAGACATTTATAGATAGCCATTAATATAGCTTTGAACCTAATAACAAACAATAAAACACTTGTTTTACTAGTTAAGCTGCCCACAAATGACCCATCACATGGCGAATAAAATAAGACTTGTCCTTTCTGTTTACAATATGCTCAGTAAATTCTGTGTAATTACTGATAGCTCGGCATGGCCAGGTGAGTTAAAGGGTCAGACTTTTAATCTGAGGGTCGCGGGCTCGAATCCGTGTCGCATCAAACATTTTCGCCCTTCAAGTCGTGAAGGCATATAAGGTGACGGTCAATCCTATTATTCGTTGATAAAAGAGTACCCAAGAGTTGACGGCAGGTGGTAATGACTAGCTGTCTTCCCTCTAGTCCAGTGGTTCTTAACCTGGGTTCAATCGAACCCTAGGGGTTCGGTGGAGGTCAAGACACACACATTGTGTGTATGTCCGTTCCGTTCAACCCCACTTGTATGATTCTTGACTTATGCTCCACTTGGCCATCATTGGCTGCAGCTGATCACGTCACATAACTTGGCCTTAATATCTGTGCTGCAGGGTTTTGTTTGTTTTTGTTTTGTTTTGGAATTTCGCACAAAGCTACTCGAGGGCTATCTGTGCTAGCCGTCCCTAATTTAGCAGTGTAAGACTAGAGGGAAGGCAGCTAGTCATCACCACCCACCGCCCACTCTTGGGATACTCTTTTACCAACGAATAGTGGGATTGACTGCAACATTATACACCCCCACGGCTGGGAGGGCGAGCATGCTTAGCGCGACGCGGGCGCGAACCCGCGACCCTCGGATTACGAGACGCACGTCTTACGTGCTGCAGGGAACATCGTGCTATTAGCAGTCGACTTGTGACTGTAGTAATCGTGCGTCATTTGTGATTTTTTCCTAATCTTTCAATCCCTTCATTCTATCTATGTCTTGTAAAAACAGAAAGTGGTCGGACAATATGGATTCACGTGTATAACGGAACTTGATGGGAGTCAGCGTCCTCAATACATGATTTGCAATGCGAAGTTGAGCAATTCTAGTGTAGCACCAGCAAAATTAAGAGAACACTCCCTAAAGCTGCATAGAGATGGGAAATACAAGAACACAACGCTTGCTGAATTCAAGGTAAAGAAAGCCAGTTCGATGAAAAGGCTACTTTGCTTTGCCTGTTCTCGACTTTGTACCCATCGACAAACTGATCTTCACAGCATCGTACAAAGTTGCGTACTTGATTGCAAAGCAGGGCAAACAACACACCATTAGTAAAGCACTCGTTAAACCAGCTGTGTTGAAGATGGCAAATATCATGCTACTGAAAATAAGTTATCCCAAATTCCTCTTTCAAATGGCACCATCACCAGCAGAATAGATGACATGAACGATGACATCTTGGCTCAAGTAGTTGCAGATCTGATTTCAAGCCCAGAAAAATTCATTCTTCAATTCGACGAGATCACTGACGTTTCCAGTCTAAGCCAGCTTGTTGTATTCGTGCGCCATATAAAGAACGACGAGATAAAAGAAGATTTTTTATTTTGTAAGCCTCTTACAACAACAACTAAGACAGCCGATGTGAAGAAACTTGTGGATGACTACTTCAGACGCAACGATCTTTCGTGAGATATGGTTTCTGCAGTTTGTTCGGACGGAGCTCCAGTCATGCTGGGACGAAACTCTGGCTTTGATGCGCTGGTGAATGCCGATGAACCCCACATCATTGTAATGCACTGTGTTCTGCACAGGCATGAGTTGGCAACAAACACCTTGCCTTCAAAACTGGTAGAAGTATTAAAAATTGAAGTGGAATGTGTGAACTTTGTGCGAAATAGTGACCTGAAGCATCGCATCTTTAAAGAGCTGTGTTATGAAATGGGCTCTGAATTCGAGGTACTTCTGTATCATTGTAACGTTCTGTGGTTATCCAGGGGAAAGGTGCTGAATCGTGTTTTTGCCATGCGTGTGGAATTAGCCCTGTTTTCGCGAGAGCACCAATATTGTCATGCAAATTGCCTCGAAAAATCTGAGTTCACTCTCATTTTGGCGTACATGGACGATATCTTCAATGCTCTCAATCATCTCAAGCAGATGCAGGGCGGTGGAGTCAACAACATCGAAGCGGAAGAAAATCTGAAGGCTTTTAAAAAAGCTACCGTTATGGAAACGTGGAACAGAAAATGATAACTTCACAAACTTTCCCCTGCTGGACGACTGTGTTAGTAAGATTGAAGATGTGTCTGAAATCGAAGACATTTCTGTACTCGTGGAACTGAAGCAATCAATTGCCATGCACTTAGATGAGCTCACAAAGTCTCTCGACGTATACTCCCCCACAAAAGAGTCATATCCAGCATGGGTGAGACAGCCGTTTACGTTTAGTGTTGTGACAACAGATGTCAATGATGAATACCTTGACGAAATCATTGAACTTCAGCAGAACCAGGTTCAACAGCAACTTTTCAAAACAACAACGCTCTCAACATTTTAGTGTCACCAAATCGTAGTGTACCCTATTATTGTTAAGAAAGCCCTTGAGATACTCATACCGTTTGTTACAGCGTATCTTTGCGAGCAATCCTTTTCGAGGATGGTAGACATAAAAACGAAGAAAAGGTGCAGAGTCTATTGCGAAAATGATATGAGAGTGGCAATTGTCAAGATGAAGCCGCGCATTTCTGAACTTGTCTCTGAAAGGCAACAGCAAAAGTCACATTGATTTGCAGTAAATATTCATTGAGTTATGTTTTTGTTTTTGTGTGAAATTCATATTTTGTTGGTTTTGTTCTTTGAACACAGTGATATTGTGTGCAACTGATGCATGGTTCACTTTGTGCACTAATAAAATATTTACTTATGTTTTGAATTTGAAAAAAAAAATCATATTTTATGTTTACAATTACGAAGGGTTCAGTGAATGCAAGAACGAAACTTCTGTGGTTCAGTACTTCCAACAAGGTTAAGAACCATTGCTCTAGTCTTACCGCTAAATTAGGGACGGCTATCGCAGATAGCCCTCGAGTAGCTTTGCGCGAAATTCAAAAAACAAACAAACAATTACTGACAATTGAAATAAATAAGATACGACAAAAGGTTTTATTTTAGCTTAACTGAGCGTCGTTATACGTGAAATAACATTCCAGTTTATCACTTATACCGTTTTGTTTTTACTCAGCCACTCTTTCTATTACTGAGTGTTAATAAAAAGGTCTCCCATCCTCTTCATTATTTTTTGTGTCCTTGGCTTCATAAGTTGAGATTTGTTTATGTGTTTGTTTCAAAATTTTGTGCTAAACTACATAGTACCATCTGTACATAATCTTGAATTGATAGACTGAAGCTGAAACAGCTATACGACAGCATCTGCGACTTGGATTACTCTTGTCTAATGGAATAGTGGGATTTGAAAGAAACAATTACATCATTTTCTCGTCCTCACAACTCGTGAAACATGAACTGGGAGGAAGTTCTCCTCTATTTATCTCGAGAAACCAACTCTTCTCTCTTTCCTGAGTCATGTGTTTGACATAAGACTTGCGGATGATATCAGGAATATTCTCAAAGGGAAGTTTTTTGCTGAACAGGTGGAGACATTCTGTAACATTAAGTTAATTTGTGTGAATACTTCGGAGTTGAAAGTGTTACATATAGAAAAATAATTAATAACAAGAAAATTAATCATAATCATGTTTGTTTGTTTGTTTTTTTATTTTGCGCAAAGCTACTCAAGGGCTATCTGCGCTATCCATCCCTAATTTAGCATTGTAAGACTAGAGAGAAGGCAGTTCGTTACCACCACCTACCGCCAACTCTTGGGCTACTCTTTTACCAAAGAATAGTGGGATTTACCGTCACATTATAACGCTCCCACGGCTGAAAGGGCAAGCATGTTTGGTGCAACGGAGATTCAAACCCGTGACCCTCGGATTACGAGTCGAGTGCCTTAACCACGTGGCCATGCTCGGATCATAATCATACTTTGTCAGCTTGAAAAAGGCGTTTACGTCATAACAACTGACTTGTGAAAGCAACAGCTAACATTATAAAAGTGAATTGAAATGCCGCTCCAAATGTTACCTTAACATATAAAATAGTTATAAATTTAAAATGTTTTCTGCTTCCAAGAGAAACAAGTGCTTGAATTCTGAGAGGTTTTTTTTATATTTCTATATGTTCTACACAAAAATATTAAAAAGAATTGTACTTGCTAATCCTTTTTTAATACATAACCAACTTTTGTTCATATAATTTGTATAAAATTCAGTTTAGATATAAAATAAATAAGAATTTTAAACAAAATTATTGTTTGTTTGTTTTTTGGAAATTCGCACAAAGCTACTCGAGGGCTATCTGTGCTAGCCGTCCCTAATTTTGCAGTGTAAGACTAGAGGGAAGGCAGCTAGTCATCACCACCCACCGCCAACTCTTGGGCTACTCTTTTATCAACGAATAGTGGGATTGATCGTCACATTATACACCCCCACGGCTGGGAGGGCGAGCATGTTTAGCGCGACGCGGGCGCGAACCCGCGCCCCTCGGATTACGAGTGCACGCCTTGCTCGGCCATGCCAAGCCAACAAAATGATTAAATACAAAGCAGTTTGTCTTAGTTGTTATTACAATAGTTTAAGTAAGTGCATTATTTGGGTTTGCGGCAAGACTTAGGGCTTATAACTCTTAAAATTGGGTTTTAATAACCGCTGTGGGTAAAGCACAAATATCCCATTGTTTTAGCTGTGCGTTTAACAACAAACAAATCCTATATTCACATGGAAGATACAAACAGTTTCAGTTGGAAACTGTAACCTAATAAGATACTGAGATATTTATATTATAAATGCTAACGTGATGCATAGATAAAAAAAATCTAAAAGAGTTTGTTTTTTGAATTTCGCACAAAGCTACTCGAGGGCTATCTGTGCTCGCCGTCCCTAATTTTGCAGTGTAAGACTAGAGGGAAGGCAGCTGGTCACCACCCACCGCCAACTCTTGGGCTACTCTTTTACCAACGAATAGTGGGATTGACCGTAACATTATAACGCCCCTACGGCTGAAATGGCGAGCATGTTTGGTGTGATGGGGATTCGGACCCACGACCCTCCGATTAGGAGTCGCACAGCTTTAACACGCTTGGCTATGCAGGGTCTAATCTAAAAGAGAGAGAGAAAAATTGTTAAAATGGCAAATATTAAAGAAATCAAAATATAAAAATATTGTTTTTGAAAAATAAAATTTAACAGGTACATTTAGAACCAATCCATCGATATTTTGTAATTTTTGGTATGGACCTCATCACAGTTATGTCTATCCGCTATCGTACTTCTAATGTTGTTTTTCCTTCTCCAAGGCGATTTAATTTTCTAATAATAGTTAATGACATATTGTATCCTAGAAGAGTGCATTTCATATAAGTAAATATATATTATAACACAGAAATTGGAAAAAAATATGATTTTAGTTCGGTGTAATAATGTTCCTTTCATTTCCATGTTTTCCTATTGCATTTCCAAGACCATTAATATTTCTACTGTGGCAGCTTTTATTCTATTTCTATTCGTTTGTGTAGCAATAGTCTGGATATATATGGCTTGATTATTGTGTCATTTACAGACTAGAAAAAATATGTCAGCGTCAAAAAAATAAATGTATGTGTACAATATCTTTTATCAATACGAACAAAGAGAGAAAGAACAAACAGCTTCTCAAGGTCTAAAGGGTGTATTAGCTTTAGTTTCGGATATTTTTTTATCTGGTAACAAAGTTACTTTGAACATTTAAAATCAATCCAAACTGTGGGCGTGGCCAAAGAGCACGTCAGACGCCTAGTCTATATAAATCCAGTTTTCTGTTCTTGTCCAATCAAGAATTGAGTTAATAACTTTTATTTGTTAAAATCATTAATTAATAATATGCTCTATTACGGATAATAGAAAATGGCAAAAGAAAACAAAAAGATGTCACATAACTTACAAGATAGGCATAGTAAAACCCAAACAGTTATTTATTATCTAGAAATGCAAATAGTTCATAAAACAGCAAATAATCTACTTTCTATAATCGTAATTTGTTGTTCTATCTTAAAGGGAAAGATAATGGGAAAATCAAATTTGTTCTCCTTGAGTAATCGTACTGCCAAAAAGAGATATTTATCATCTTGAGTCTTCTTCAGTTCAAAAATGTTTTAGGCGTGGACATTTTATTAGAAACTGTTTGGTGAGGTAAAAACCACAGAAAGTAAAAAACGGGTATCCGCACATTTAACAATCCGTGACATACCCCAATATTTGTTCTGCATAACATGTACTAAAGTTATTAGGAATCAATTAATAACATATATATATATATATATATATATATCTAACAAACAGAGATAAGCAATCCCTTCCAAAATATTTAAGAAGTCGCACAAAAAATAAGGTTAAACCTGACCAATTTATTTATTTCCAAAGACAAAATATTTTACTGTGACGCGTTTTCTGTGAAGAATAATTGTTCGCTTTGCACACTTTGAAGTAATGCAATTCTTCAAAGTATAATCCGCAAAGCTACACCAACGCTATCTGCGCTAGCTGTCCCTAATTTAGCAATGTAAGACAAGAGGGAAGTCAACTAGTTATCACCACCCACCGCCAACTCTTGGGCTACTCTTTTATCAACGAATAGTAGGATTGACATAGAAAATATGATCTTTACGTTTTTAAAGAAATGTATTCCACACAATAACACATTTCCTTGATAGAATGTCAGCAGGTCCAGCATGGCCAGGTGGGTTAAGGTATTCGACTAGTAATCCGAGGGTCGCTGGTTCGAATCCTGCTCCAACCAAACATTCTCGCCCTTTCAGCTGTGGGGGCGTTATATTGTTACGGTCAATCCTACTATTCGTTGGTAATAGAGTAGCCCAAGAGTTGGCGGTGGGTGGTGATAACTAGTTGACTTCCCTCTTGTCTTACATTGCTAAATTAGGAACAGCTAGCGCAGATAGCGTTGGTGTAGCTTTGCGTGAAATTGAAAACAAACAAATAAAGGCAATCAGTTATAAAATGTTAACTAAAAATTTCTACCAGTAGAGCTCAGCAGCAACAAGGAATAAAATTTAAACATCTTATATGCCGGGAAAACATAAGCGCCATCTGGTTTGTTAAGTATTTGTTAAGTTGTTTGAATCTTTAGCAGCAAAATAACTTTTCTATATGTTCTGTAACTTAGCTTATGTTCCGTTTTTCTTTAAAGTTAGTTTCATTAATATAAGTAATCATGTGGTAAATATATCTTCTTAGTATTATTTTTTTACATTTATAAAAACTATTCTATAATGATTTTAAAATAAATATTCTAAATTGTCCTAAATACATTGTGTTAAGATCACTGCAAGAATTATGATTGAACTTATTTAAAACATTAGATTTTAGTTTTCTTATAAATTGATTTATGACAATATTTGTTTTATTGGGTTAACTTTAATGGTTTATAGATTATTTTAGCCCTAACTTATTGTTGTCAGTTTACTTTTAATCAGACGTTATCAATACAATATTTACAATTTCTAACAGATGATTTATTGAAAGTCACAAACACTCGCCCTACTTTCAATTCATGTTTTTCACATCCAACTCAAAAATGAGAGATGATAATTATAAACGTAATTATAATCTGAAAATATGTTAACATATATAAATTTCGCGGTTTTTACAAAGTGCAAAGTATACTGAGGTCCTGGGAAAATTATAACGCTTTAAACTTCGAACAAATCACATTCAAGTTATTGCGACGCGTAAACCTGCTCTCTCGTGGCAATCATTCATAATAACACATAATTAATAACACAAAATTATACGAACATAACACATCTAGAGTGTGACAGCTCACATAGGATCAACAAGAGTTTCAAAATTATTGAGTGGATTGGGAATCAAGAAAGAGTATTTTGACATATTTATCTGTAATTTTATTTTCATTTTACTGTTTTTCATCCTTTAAGTTTCCATATTTTTTCTATCTTTTATGTTTTCTTTATTCACAAAATTTCGGCAAAGTCAGTTTAGATACTTCAATGTTTCTAACAAATCCTATCAGGACACATGGTTTATCCAATATCTTCTTCTCGGACTCTCAAGAAATTCCCTCAAGATTGAGGTATCATTTTCTACTGTTACTATTTTATCTGTTATCGCATTTTCTTGTTTGTTGTTAGCATTTGTAATAAAAATCTCTGACTCGGTGGTTAGTTCGTTTTGTATATATATATAATTCACCATTTATTCTCAAGTCTTAACTAATATTCTTTCTCTTCATGTAATGTGTGATTTAATATTCATTAACCAAGTGCAAAAACTGGGAAACTTTTTCTTGGGAGATATTTAAAATTTATTTATTTTTGTTGAATTTTAAAGCTCTGTACTAAAAGTTTCGGTTTGTGCTTTAACCTAAAGAAGCTGTAAAGCAAAACATTGATAATCTAATTAAATAAAAACAACATTTTGGTGTTATATATTCGTTTATTTCTACTATTATATATACTGAAAATATAATATAGAATGTATAGACACAAAATCGGAATTTTGTTGTTGTTGATTTCTTAATGTAGAGTCTTCTTTTTAAAAGGATTTATTTTATTATTAAAAACTTTGGTGGTGTACTGTGTAATTTAATAATTGCACCTGTCGGTACGTGAATAGTTGTTTAAAGTTTGATCACGTTTTGCGCCTCAGTAACACTTGTTTCAAACATAATCTGTCGTGTAGTCGGACAATTATTGAGAATATTGCTACTCGGAAAGAGAATTTGGAGTTACATCAGATGTTATACATTTTATTATACAAGATTGCGGTTTCTTTGTGTACCGATGTCGTTATTATTAAATTAGCTTATTACGATATTTGAAATGTCAAATAATGGTATACAGTTATAAGATTATATTTTGGGTGTATATAAAGAAAATTTCCACTAAGCATCTGTTGTATTACGTGAGTAAACTCTACACCGTTACGTATCATATCGTGAGGTAACTTCCGTGGATAATAGCAAAGGCCTTTGCGTGCAAATATAGAATTTAAACGAGAGATAAGTTATTAACTGATCACCTTGAAAGGCCTGGAAGAAAATATTTAAAAAAAAAGAATAAATCACCAGTAAAATATGTAATCGTACTAGATATGTCAACCATAGGATAAAATTGAGGTTTCAATTAGATTGTTGTTTTGAATTAAGCACAAAGCTACACAATGGGCTATCTGTGCTCTGCCCACCACGGGTATCGAAACCCGGATTTTAGCGTGTAAGTCCGCAGACATACCGCTGAGCCACTTGGGGGCGTTTCAATTAGATACATCACTTTAAACCGTCAACAGTGTACCCTTTCTCGTAAATTCAAAAATACTGTACTATTATACTTAGCTTATATTGTGTACAGACCATGGATACAACTATTTGGTACGACATCATTTCGAGATAAAACTGATACCTGGGTTGATCTTATCTTGAATACCTGATATTTATGAACACTTATCTTTACATTTACTTCCGATTGGAAAAACTAAGATAATAGCATGTATTATTATACGTCATTTTAAAATCCTTTTTTTTTAGTTTTCCTTTGAAAAAAAAATATGATATAATATTAGCTTTCGCCAACTGAAAGTCAAGAAACTCTAACAGAGATGTTTGAATAGAATAAAACTTAAAAATTAAGTTATAAGTCTCATCAAAAATGCGTGACATTTAAGCCGTGAGGGCGTTATAATGTGACGGTCAATTCAATTATTCGTTGTTGAAAGAGTACCCCCAGTGTTAATGGTGGGTGGTTATGACGAGCTTCCTTCCCTTTAGTCTTACACTGCTATATTAGGGACGGCTTGCGCACATAGCCCTCGAGTAGCTTTGCGTGAAATTAAAAACGCAAATTTTATCCTTGATATTAGCTTCACTCAAAGAAGCTCGCCCGCTAGTACAGCGGCAAGTCTACGGATTTACAACGCTAAAATCAGGGATTCGATTTTCCTCGGTGGGCTCAGCGGACAGCTTGATGTGGCTATCTGCTGAGTCCATGGAGTCCTCGATTTTAGCGTTGTAAATCCGTAGAGTTGCAGCTGTACTATCGGTGAGCGCAATTTTAGTAGCTTTGTGCGAAATTCCAAAACAAACAAATTATGTTGTAAAAGTTCAGAAAATGACCATTATTCCCTCCAAACTTTGCTTTTGTGCCCTGGATAATGAAATTTAGAAATTAAACTATTTTCTATGTAAAAATAGGCAAATTTGCACAATTTCATTTACATAAGGTCTGAATAAAACAACACATGAATAAAGATTTGCATTATTTATACTAAAGTTTGTTAGTTTTTGAATTTCGTGAAGCTACTCGAGGGCTATCTCCGTTAGCCGCCTAATTTAGCAGGGAAGGCAGCTAGTCATCACCACCCACCACTAACTTTTGAGCTACTCTTTTTACCAACGAACAGTTGGATTGACAGCTCATTATAAAGCCTTCACTGCTGAAAAGGCGAGCATGTTTGGTGCGACAGGGATTCGAACCCGTGACCCTCAGATTACTAGCCAAGGAATAAAGTAAAACACATGGAAACTTAAAAACTTGATACTGTGATGTCAAGCGATGTAATATACATTGTAGGCATTACTTAACGATTATCAAGAATCGAACGTTTTAGATGTAGAAAGCCCCCCAGTGGCTCAGCGGTATGTCTGCGGACTCACACGCTAAAATCCGGGTTTCGATACCCGTGGTGGGCAGAGCACAGATAGCCCATTGTGTAGCTTTGTGCTTAATTCAAAACAACAACAGATGTAAAAAACATTAAAATATTTCATTGGAAAAAGAAGAGAGAGAGCAGTTGATATTGGAGATATTTGAAATACAGATAATGTTTAACAGTGAGTAAGACGGAACAAAACATGAAGTTATAATATTAATAAGAAAAGGAATGGAAATGTTGATTACAAAAATTCTCAGTGTAAGAAGTATTTCTCAAAAACTAAATGTTCGTCTGAATTTCGCGCAGGTCTCTAATTTAGCAGTGTAAGATTAGTGGGAAGACAGTTAGTCATCACCACCCACCACTAACTTTTGGGCTACTCTTTTACAAAGGAATTGTAAGATTGACCGTACTTTATAACGCCCCCACACCTGAAATGGCGAGCATGTTTAGTTCGACGTGGATTCAAACCCGAGACCCTGGGATTACAAGTCCAGTACCTTAACCACCTGGTCTAGCCGGGCATTGTTCATGTGTAAAAGAATGGCTCAAGAGTTTGAGGTGAGTGGTGATGACCAGCTGCTTTCTCTCCAGTCGTATAGCCCTTTGCTCGAAATTCAGACAAATATTCTTTCTTTTTTTTTGAAAAACAATTCAAACCAAACCAAATGAACAGTGGGGTTAAACGTCTCATTGTAACGCTCTCATAGCTAAAAGTGGACGGAGATTCCAACTTGCAATCCTCAGATTGCGAGTTGATCGCCATAACAACTTGACCATAAGGAGCCTAAGTGAATGAAAGAGAAAAAAGTCAAAACTGTATATATTAGAAACAAAATCTAGTTTTCTAACCGACAGTAACATGTTAATAACATAGCAAAAACTAAAACTTGTTACAATTTCTGTATTATGTGTAGTGTCCATCGCGGGTATGAAAACCCGGTTTCTAGGGTTGTACGTCCACAGATTTACCACAAGTAAAAGTAATGTGACGTTACGACGAAACAACGATTTATGGATTGTGTAATAGAGTAGTATTTCAGCGATTATGTCATTTTATGAGATAACTAAATTGAATCCAACCATAAGTACAGGTAGAAAACAATTTGAGTGTCTGGCGTTAATGTCAGTTATGACTACTTCTGTTAGCATCAGTAATGTAAGGAACAGTGATAGCAAAGAGTGACATATTTTGTTAAAACATCGTTTGTTATTATGTAGTTATGCTTCCTCTGTAAAATGTTAGGAAAATTGATGTTGTATGGCGCAGTTTAGTGCGTTTTTGAGCATAAATTTTGATGAAAAATATCCAATAAACATTTCTTTATATTATGGAGATTTTTGGTGCTTTTTATTTTATGCAGGAAACGTATAATATCAAGTTAAGATGTACACAATTTTACACCTGAAAATTTGCTACACAGTACTTTTTACCATAATTAATTAAAATTAAAAAGTACAAAAACTGTATTATTTAATTTATACAACATATAACTACACCTTCACCACAGACAGTCAGTGTTTACATAATAAAAAATATCATGTGTTTTTAATTGTTGAACCATGTTTTTTTTCTTTGGTTTTTCTCAAGACTTCCTGTTAATGTTAAAAGATGCAATAAAGTTCCTTGTTAGCCAGTTTTATTGCTTATTTGTTGTTGTTTTTTATTTCTCACTAAGCTTCACAAGGGCTATCTGTGCTAGTTGTCCCTAATTTAGCAGTGTGAGACTAGAGAAAAGGTAGCTAGTCATCATCACCATCACATAATAACACCTTTACAGCTGAAAAAGTGAGTATGTTTGGTGTGACGGGGATTCAAACCTGTGACCTTCAGACTCCAAATCAAGCTCCCAAACCACCTGGCCTTTTATTGCTGTGCTAGTGTTATATTCACGTACAGTAAAGACTTGAATAAGGGTTTATTTTTCTTATTACTGAGTTGCCTCTTTCTCCTTCAGAATTGAAATAGAGTAACACCATCATTGTTTTGGCAACTTGGAAAACACTTCGAATTTTCAAAGTTTTATTGGCCATTTTTACAGAGGAAATATGGTCTCAGATGGCATCCATCCTCAAGTAAGAGGAATTTTTTTGCCATCATCATTGTCAAAATTACCTTTATCTTCACAAATTAGTGTAACTGTGAAATATTCCCAAAGTCTTCAAGTTATATTGGTATCTCCCAGTAGTTGATTGAACACACATTTTTTTAACTTCTTGATATGGAAAACTATCTTCTTAATTTTCTAGCTTTTGAAAACTGTTTAAATATGAAAATTATGAGTAATTCCCCATCTTCATAATTGTTTTACTTCCCTCTCAAACTCCACATTTCCAACATACCAAGCTGGCTCTCTGATCTCAGTAATAGGAATCAATTTCCCCTACCTTATTTCTTTCACAAAGTTATGAATCTGGTCATGGACATCAAAGGTAAATGGGTCATCCTTCAGCATATATCTGTTTAGCATTTGAAAGACAACTAATTAGTACTGTGGAACAGTAGGTAGAACTTCCATCACTGTGTTGCCAAACTAAAAACATTTTGGCATTGAATACTTTGAGAATTGAAGAAAAAAAATAACTGTTTAAGGCTGGGTACATGTCCATACTTCTTCAAATGTCTGTCTCTAAATGTAGCTAATGAATGCACATGCAATTGGTGATTTTTTTGTGTTTAATATCACTAAACCTCATAGACCTTCAGTTTGTCTTCTCATCTAAATAGTAGAAGATACATACACACAGAACTTTGACATCAAATATAGATATTTATGTGAAAGAGGTGTCATCTACACTTGTATTGTACACAATATTTCAATGCGAGTTGTATTCAATCTATATATTGTTACTTAGATAAAATCACTACCTGAACTCCATTTAGAAATGCTACTAAAATAAATAGTAAACATACCAAAAATACCATTATGTACTCAACTGTAACAATATTTTGAATATTTTTAATGCAAAAGGAAAATTTTAATGACACCAAAGTTAAGTTAAACATGTCATTTACTATATAAATAATTATACTGAAATAGAAATCAGGCCTAATCATTACTGAAATTAAAACCTAACACCCAAATTTAGAGTTATTCCCACTTAAAAAAATTATCATATTTATGCAGCCAAAAAACTATTATAATGTTATTTGTAGTTGCCTTTGAAAAAAACAAAACATATAATTGTTACTTTTCAATATTCAGTTTTAGTGCTGTTAACATGCTTAAGGTGATTTATCTACTTGCTCTGAGACTTGACGAATCTTGTGTGACTTTTGCTGGTGATATGATGTTTCAAGTTGACTTCTTCTGTATGGAACAGGGTAATGTTTTGTCGTAACTATTGTGTCAGTACTGGATAAATAATTTTCACTACACTAGATACAAGCTCCAAAATAATTTTCTGGGAGGTTGCAAATTTGCTTTTACTGTCTGAAATTTTTAACCAATTAACTGTGAGAATGCAAAATGTAATACTGTCAGCAATTTTTCAGAAATATTAATGCTAACTAGTCATAATAATGAAGACATTCCTATATCTTTGTAATGAATAGAGTGTCTGGCTTAGCTACTCAGTTATTATGATTGTACAAAAAACTTTCAGTGTTTTTAAAAATATTTCCTCACTTTTTAACAGCCTGAATCATTTTTTAGAAAGTTCAGAATCTTTCATAATTTTAAATACAATAAGAACCTTTTTTTTATTTTGAAGGAGTGTTTGTCTAATGAACTAATATTTTTTAATATTTTACTGACTGGAGTGTTTGTCTAATGAAATAATACTGACAAAATATATTTATGTTCTTAAATAAGATGTATAAGGGATATTACCACATAAAATTATTAGGTAGCAAAATGTCCAAGAACAGATTGTTCAGTAGTGAACTGTCCAGCCATCATAATTTGTCCTTACGTTACAAGATAAATTTAGTAAATAAAAGTAAAGAGAATAATAATTGCTTTAAAGAAAGCATAATATGTATTATCTTAGTTACAAATGTAAAACGATATGCAAATTAGTGTACATGAAGGACATGAAACAATACTTTAATTTTTGGTTAAGTGCCTTCTTTCTTTCTGTAAAGTAAAACTTATAGGTATTTTATTTTATTTTTCAACCAAATCTAAATGTCAACCTTCCTTATTCATCTCTATACAAACACTCACCTATATTTATCCCAAGTTTATGCCTAAGAATCCTGTAAATGATATTTATTTTCAAAACAGGCACTTATATTTGACCAAACAACAACCTTGAGAAACATCACAGTGTTATTATAAAATAATCAGCTTAGAAAATCATAAGTTGTGTTTAATAAGCTACTTTGTTTTTGATATGAAGTATTTTCTCCCCTTAGGTTTTTGATTAAGCCTAAAAGTTCATGAATGGATGATAGTTGTTATTATACTTTTATTCAGAAAAAGGTATAGATGAGAAAAAAAAAGACATTTCATTGTAAATTATATTAAACTTACAGTTATTTACAACATTGCAATAATTTAAGAAATATATAGTACATTAGCCAAAATGGTTAAACAATTGTATCTGATTTCTGAAGTCAGAAACCAAATAAACACAAAGGGTAAAGTATTTATATGTTCTGATTTTCAACAGAAAATCCAAACATTTCTGCAAAAATGCAGGTTCAAGATTGCTAAACTAAAAATAAACTGAATACTGACAACAAAGGAAAGAAACAAACCTAAGTGAACAGGGAAAATTGAAATTTTACTCAAAACAATTGTAGTTATGTAAGTTTTTAACTTACTAGACTGGCCAGTTTCTTAATCATTTGGACTCAAACAGGGTACTAGGGCTGGACAGACTTTCTACTCTTTTTCACTCAAAACAAATAAAAAAAATCTGATTTACTGTATTTTTGAATAAAAGACAGGTCTAAGTACTATATACCATAATCCCAAATTGTACATGTCATTCACTATTACAAATAAGACAAACAAGGAAGAAAACTGTTACCAGTTTGTAAAAGTATTTGTATCACTACTTGTCATGAACTCAAAGTGATACAGATCCAAACACTAGACAAGCCATACTGTTTTTTTCTCACATGCATAATGCAAGATGTGGACTAATTTCCACATGCTATGGTTGTATATAAGTAAAGGTTGACTATTCAAACCAAAATTATTCATGCAACTTTTTAAGTCTGATGGTTAAATTTATTAAGTGTGCAATAAATGCATACTTTTATTTTAATTACATCAGCATGACATTTGACTCATAATCTGATAGTTGGGGTTCGAATCGCCATCACACCAACCATGGGGGCACTATAATGTGATGGTTAATCCCACTATTCGTTGGTAAAAGAGTAGCCCAAGAGTTGGCAATGGGTGGTGATGACTAGCTGATTTTTCTCTAATCTTACATTGCTAAATTAAGGGAAGCTAGTCCAGATAGCCCCTAAGTAGCTTCGCACAAAATTCAAAACAAACAAACAATTTTTAATTTTTATGACCTAAAACTAAAGGTAACCCAACATTTCTTACTACTAAAACTACTTTAAACATAGAGCTAAAACACTTTTTCGATAGTTAAATAGATCACAGTGACAAAGTGTATGATTTTTCATTATTATTATGAAAATGTACTTATATTTAATCCAACATAGACCCACTCTTTATGAACAGTCATATATTTGTTTTGTTTTTAAAGCACAGTTTTGTTTAACCTATCCTTGTTGTTTACCAAGTTTGTTTTAAAAAGTGTACAGGTCTACTTTGTATATTTCTGTATTTTATTTTCTGTTAGGTGCGTGAAATGTGGCTTTTGAAAAGAACAATTAGTCTGACAAAATTAAGTTTTATGCTGTTTTAATTTATCAGTGAAATTTGAAATGTACATCTATTTTGTCTACATTCATTTTTCTGTAGCAATGCAAAACTTTATGTTTGAATAATGATAATGTTAAATAAGCCTGTTCCTTAAGTAGTTAGATTATTGATAAATATCTATAAATATTTCAATATAATTTTGGAAGTATAATAGCCTATAATTTACACACTAAACAAGTTTCTATTTCTATCTATTTTTTCATAAAACTTTCTGTAATAATTGATATTCTTAAAAGCAAATTTGTTTTTACTGCTTAAACTTATGTCACAACTGATTCTATTTACAAATTCATAGTTGTATAAATACAGTAAAACCCCTCTAAGTTGCCACCCTTCTTATTTGGTCACCCCTTGAAAGTGGTCATTCAATCACAGTCCCTTTTTTGTTTTCATTTGTTCCACTGTATTGTTAATATTTTACATGTAAATAGACATTCATTCCATTAATAAAGACTATTATGAATGTCACAGTTGACATGGAACATTCACTGGATATTATTATATCCATTATATGATCCCCCTGACAATGTTGGTTTTCATGCATGCTTACTATTTCATTAATTTTATCTTCAGTAACTTTGTTATTTTTTATGTTCTGATTGACCAAAACTTCAAAAGATCTATCTGTCACACTAGTTGAAGTTTTCATTATTGAAGTTAATTCTACACACACACAAATACAGCTGAATGCATACACTTATTCCCATTAATATAATTATAATTAAAATAATTCATTTTAGTTGTCTACAGATAATAATTAATATTGCTATAATTTGATAGATAAATGACAATTTAACAAATAAACATCAACCTTTAAATGTGGTTTAAGTGAAAACTAAGTATTCACTTTGTGTAAATGAGGAATAGTAAAAGACTTTCTGTTTATTTTTTAACACTTGGAAACTATTACTAGGACATGAGTTTCCTGTATGGAATACTAAAGAGTTACTTAAAGCAGTTCTAGTGTAACAATATATTTCAAGAAGAAGAAATATACATATATATTTTAATATACACTACATGGACAAACGTATATGAACACCCCTTCCATTTCTTGGGTTTGGCTATTTCAGCCACATCCATTGATAACAGGTGCATAAAATCAAACATACAGCCATGCAATCTCCATAACAAACACTGGCAGTGATCTTCAACATGGCACTGTCATAAGGTGCCACCTTTTCAACAAGTCAGTTCATCAAATTCCTGCCCTGCAAGAGCTGCCACGATCAACTATAAGTGCTGTTATTGTGAAATGGAAACATCTAGGAACAACAACAGCACAGCCATGAGGTGTTAGGCCACACAAGCTCATAGAACTGGACTGCTGAGTGTTGAAGTGTGTTGCACATAAAAATCAACTGTTCACACTTATAACACTCGCTACCATGTTCCAAATTGCCTCTGGAAGCAACATCAGCACAAGAATTGTTCGCAGGAGCTTCATGAAATGGGGTTCCATGGCCGAGCAGCAGCACACAACCCTAAGATCATCATGCACAATGCCAAGCATTTGTTGGAGTGGTGTAAAGCACACTACCATTGGACTCTGGAATAATGGAAAATTATTATCTGGAATGATGAATCACTCTTCATTATTTGGCATTTTGAAGGATGAATCTGGGTTTGGAGGATGCCAGGAGAATGCACATGCCTGAATGCATAATGCCAACTGTAAAGTTTTGTGGAAGAGGAACAATGGTCTGGAGCTGTATTTCATGGTTTGGGCTAATTCCAGTGAATGGAAATTTTAATGCTACAGCATACAATGACATTCTAGATAATTGTGTGCTTATAACTTTGTGGCAACAGTTCGGGAAAGATCCTTTTTGATTCAGCATGACAATATCCCTATGCACAAAGCAAGGTCCATAAAGACATGGTTTGCTGAGGTTGGTGTGTGAGAACTTAACTGACCTGCACAGAGACCTGACCTCAACTCCACTGAACACCTTTAGGATGAATTAAAATGACAACTGGGAACCAGGCCTTCTTGTCCAATATCTGTGCCCAACCTCACTAATGCTCTTGTGGCTGAATAGAAGTGAATCCGTGCAGTCATGTCTCAAAATCTAGTAAAAAGCCTTTTCAGAAGAGCGGAGGCTGTTATAGCAGCAAAGGTGGGACCAACTCCATATTAATGTCCATGGTTTTGAAATGAGATGTTCAACAAGTGCGTATAGGTGTGACGGTTGGGTGTCCACATACTTTTGGCCATGTGGTGTGTTATACTAGTGAAGTCAGATCATTTTTATATGTTATAAATAATTATATATGAAAGCACTGAAACTCAATTTCAAAGGAATAAAGATAAATATTTTATTTCTTAAATTAGCAAGGTTTTTAACTAGCACTGTATTCTTATTTTTATTATATATATATATATATTAATGCTTTCACCAATCAAGTTTCAGGAGTTACTTAACAAAATTTCAAATTCCTTACATAAAACTAAAAAAGGAAAGTTGTACAGAGAGAAACAGGAAAAATAGAACAAAAGGAAAAGATTATTTAAAAAAAAATTATCTGATACTAGCTAATTACATAGAAAGAGGTGTGTTAATTTACATGAAATGATCCTCATTCACCTACCATAACAAAAAGCTATTATAAACATTTACACTAAATGTAGCTTGTGACATCTATATACACATCCCACAAAAGTATATACAAATTTAAGGACATGGTAAATAACATACAACAATGAAACTAACCATTTAACAGACTTATAAGAGAAATAAACTGCTGAAGAGCAGATTCATAGAAGAGTTTTGAAAACTTAAATCTTTTATCCTTATGTTCTTCCAATTTGTGGCTGTGTTATAATGTCATTTACACACAACCCCTCTGTGTGGTTTCTCCAAACTCTCTTTATACGATTCATCAAAAACAAGTCTTAAGTGTTTGAGCACCTGCCAATTATAACTAGGTGCAACAAAATACTCACCTTTATAAGTATTTCACGAATTATACGTTCTTCCTGGGAAAAAAACAAAACTGCAAAAAAATATATCTAAAATAATGCTGGAAATCCTGTGTATGAATAATTAACATAAAAATATCCCAAACTGCTATTATCATCTTTCTCAATTTTTAACATTTATATGCAGTCCCACAAGAACTGAAATTATGAATGTATCACTTGTGTGATGTGTGACATATCATTAATACTCTTAAAGTCGAGATCCGCATCTGTATGTAATAGAATGGACGGATCTGCACAAATGTTTATCTAGTTATGCTCATGCGTTCTACATATTTATGTATCTAACCATAACTTCCTCAGCAGTAGGAAAGGGTTTAGAATATAATTTCCTTGTAGAGTTTTTTAACAAAATATTTTCCTCACAGACTCACAACACTTTTCAGCCAAATGCAAAATGACCGTTCTATCCCAAAATTAGAGTAATCAATAACAGTAATCTATTTTATTACCAGCATAAGTGGTATCTCTGTACAGTTCCATATTTATGTAATTTTATCAGAAGACCCCTAAAATATATACATAATTTATGTTTTTCTTCCTATGACAGGAGTCTATAATTAGTTTAGGTTTTACAAACCCCTGTAAAAAAAGGAAAAACATATCTCACAACATTCAGTTTATTTCTGACCGGCCCCCGTTAATACAGCAGTTAAGTCTACAGATTTACAACGCTATAATCAGGGGTTCAGTTCCCATCGGTGGGCTCAGCAAGTGGCTCGATGTGACTTTGTAATAAGAAAACACACAAACACACATTGCTCACCAACTAAATGCTTATGACATCAATCAGATTTTGAATAAAGACACCGTTTCTTAGCATGCTAATGGTCCAAATGTTTAAGCTATGCTAATCAGCTGTTAAAGCTCCATTATTCAGTGTTTGATTGGTACATGCTGAGATCAAGAGTTTTAATTCTATAAATAATGTTAAAATTGCATAATATTCCATGTAATAAATCTTGCAAAGGAATGAAAGCTCAGAGTGAGTTATTCTGCAACACCCAAAGTGCTAATTGTATATGTGCTGTAACTATCTAAGCTATCTGGTTTAAAAGGTTGCAAGCCTTGATCTCACTTTGTTTTATCTGGTATGGAGTCACTAAAACTTACTACACTGATCATCCTGTATATCTTAAGAAACCAGTTACAACAATCTGTTTTGACATGCCTTTAACTAAAACTTACTACACTGATCATCCTGTATATCTTAAGAAACCAGTTACAACAATCTGTTTTGACATGCCTTTAACTAAAACTAACTACACTGATCATCCTGTATATCTTAAGAAACCAGTTACTACAATCTGTTTTGACATGCCTTTAATTGATTATGAAATCTTGTGTTAGATTATTTGATGATCAGTGGCACATCCTACTCTTATAGTTTATATGTTTAATACACTAAATAAAATGCTTAAAATCTGCTTGAGTTCTAGTTCGAGCTCTGCTAAATCCAAACTAGATCATATTCTAAATCAGTCCTATGTGTTACTTTCTATAGCATAAGACGTTCAAGGATGTTATCTGTTGTTTTATGGAATAATTGTACTGAATTAAATGTTGTCTTGAGTAGTAGATTAATTTATTACATGGAGCACAGTTACCACAGAATATCTGTGATATAGTTATGTGGTTGATCAGTTATAGAAAGATTATAATGATAATGGGAACATTTTAGCACTGGTATAGATATTTGCTTCTATCTCTACAAGTTATGAATCCTCATCTATTTGTCTTTCTTTTTCAGAATTTATAGTCCAGTGTGATAATATGTGGATAATTCTTAATCATTTTATCAACAATTCAGACCTAGTTTATTTCTAATTTCTTAAGGTTCCATTTAAATAAATATATGTTGTATTTTGTCGTTATCTTTAATGTTTTTGATAAAGTTCAAATAATTTCTCTGATTTCAACCTAGCAATTCCAGCCACTGTGTACGATTAGCCTCTATTCAGCATCTCCTTATGTTTTGATTATAATTTTACAAATGAAGTACAACTTATAACGAGAAAGAAGAAAAGACCTGGTAATATAAGTAAGTTGGTGCAGCCTGATTTTGGCACTTCTGGCTAGAGTTGCTCTGCTGTTCGACTACTGTACACAAACTCAGCCCTCATTGAAACAGTTCTTTCTCTCAACAATAATTTGGGAGTTAAACAGCCAACATGTTCCAACTCCAGCAATTCCCCTTTGACACGTTCGTGGTATAAGGTATGCAAAACGATTTAAAGGTAAGAGTCTGTTTGTTTTTGAATTCGCACAAAGCTACTCGAGGGCTGTCTGTGCTAGCCGTCCCTAATTTAGCAGTATAAGACTAGATGGAAGGCAGCTGGTCATCATCACCCACCCCCAACTCTTGGGCTACTCTTTTAACAACAAATAGTGGGATTGATGGCGAATTATAACGCCCCCACGCCTGAAAGGGCAAGCATGTTTGGCGCGCCGGGAATGCAAACTCGCGACCCGCAGATTACGAGTCGCACGTCTCAACACGCTTGGTCGTGCCGGACCCGAGTCCATAACTGATTATTCTTTCAAGAATTTTGCCTTCACAGCTGGTCAGGCTGATTGGTTGGTAGCTGTTACGTTTGTTTGCTGGCTTTTCTTCTTTATGGAACGTTGGTATATTAGCAATCTTCCAAGAAACTGGAATGTATCCTGAGGATAGAGATAGATTAAAAAGTGTTTTAAGGTAGTGAAACAATTTCGGAGTGCCCGTTTTTAGAAGGATAACTTGTATTTCATCTTCACCAGGAGACTTGTTTTTTGTTTTTTTGTGTTTTTTTTCTTTTCATACACTCTTGTTTGAATTAGCCGGTCTTCCTTGGGTTTGTATCAGCTATTATTTTGCTTTAGGTGCAATTTTGGAAAGGCGGTTGTTAACCTAGCCGAGAAAAGAAGTTGTGTTTCTCGATGAATATGGGTTTCGTTTTTTCCGTGAAGTTTTTTCATTGAAACATTTGATCGAGTGTCTTACCGAAGTTCACTACTATTTTCATGAGCTGTGTAATCTGCAAGTCTTTCGAGATCAGTCCTGTGTACGGCGTGAGTATTCGTTGCAAAATTGATACAAGTTGCGTTCTTATTGGTCACCTATCTGGC
The DNA here is from genome assembly GCA_011833715.1 of Carcinoscorpius rotundicauda. Lineage (NCBI taxonomy): Eukaryota > Metazoa > Arthropoda > Merostomata > Xiphosura > Limulidae > Carcinoscorpius > Carcinoscorpius rotundicauda. The sequence goes on along the minus strand of CM022391.1, from coordinate 168,715,073 downwards.
GTCACAACTCCGTCATTGCTTTTACAATGGTTGATTATAATAATAATAATAATAATAATAATAATAATAATAATTGCCTTTCGTATTACTTCTGTTACCAATGTCCTGCATTCAAATTTTGGCCATATTTCGAATTTCTTCTAATTCTCTTGATGCCTTTATATTAATCGCATCCACATATGCTTCCTGTCTCGTAATCATTTAGAATTTTCCCTGTCACATAATATCACATGGTATAGAAGCTGTTTTTTTTCTTTCTCTCTACCGATAAAAAGCCTAGCCAGACGATAAGCATCCCTTCAACATGACTTCATAAACATACGTGCCATAATTTAAGTTTACTTATTAATTTCATAAATACACTTTTTTATTAAGTACTTTATATATTCAAGAAAAAATTATTAATCTTTGCCAATTGTTGATCAAAAATATATCATCGTTAAGATTATCGACATAACTCTATTTTCTTTTCTAAATATTATTCCTGTATTCAAAACGTAAATCTCCAGTGGCTAAGAAGTAAGTCTACAGGCGTATGCCACTAAAACCCCCGTTTCTATAACTATGGTGGGCAGAGCACAAATAGCTTTGCGTGTAACAAAAAAAGAAAATTAAAGCCAATAAAAATGCAAAAATTATGACTGTTCTGTCAAGATAAAGTTATTTAATAACTTAGCTAACATTATAAATTTTAACTTAATACTTCATTTAGCTCTTTTCAATGAAAATACATTTTTAGTTACTTCAAGGTAATTTGTATTGGTAAAATTTAGAGCCATTTGAAACTAGATTCTATGAACATTTATTTTGGAGTATCGAGATTTTCATACATATTTTCTTGTACAAATTTTCAATGCAAACTGGAAAAAGTAAATATAAAATCAATGAGTTATCTGTTCCGCTCAAAATGTGTTAACTACTTTACAAACTGAAGAACGTACTTTCTTTGAGAGCGCTCATCTTAAAGTGACGAGCAGAGCACAAATAACTCATTGTGTAGCTTTGTATGTAACTACAAACAATATTTTAAAGTGTTTTTTTTATTACACCTCCTAACGTCCTTATTTCGATGATGAACTTTCAGGTGTTAATCACAATTAAATCAATTTATTTGGTAGGTGTTCTAGATCATTCGGGTCTCGAAGAAGGGCTACAATGTTTGGGCTCACCATATTTGCATGCTAAGGTGTAAAAATCGGGTTTCGATACACGTGGTGGCTAGAACACAGGCAGTCCATTGCGTAGCTTTGTACTTAACTACCGACTAGCCATACTGTTTATAAGTGTAGCTATTATTTTGAGAATAATTGGGCATCTCTGTAAGGACCTAGTTTTCAGAACGTCTATGGTTTTGTAAAGTTTGAAGTGGTTTTCAGAACTATTGCTAGTTTTTTTCCTAAAACACAAGTAAATTTGGCAAAACATATGTATCTTGCGAAGGGTGTAGTTTTTTTCATAGCCCGCTTTTGCAGACTATTATGAGTTTCGTAACGAGGACTACAACTTGTAAACAAAACATGGTTATTTTTTTATAATACTTACTTTTCTAATCGCAAGAGGGCTGTGATTATATAATTTTTTGTGACATGCATATTCTAGTAACCACTGAGGTTTCCAATGCATTTTTCGTGATTTTTCTTGCCCAAGGGAAACAGTGAATATTTAAAGGGTTACCATGTACTCATATTTAAATAAATAGTGTTTTGTTGTCACATCTGTCTGACTTCTTAATAGGTTTTACAAACGAGTTGCTAATAGTTCGCCCCCCGCTAGTACAGCGGTATGTCACCGGACTTACAACGCTAAAATCAGCGGTTCGATTCCCCTCGGTGGGCTGAGCAGATAGTCCTTTGTGGCTTTGCTGTACGAAAAACACACACATGCTAATAGTTTTAAGTCATGCAAAAAACAAAACACATTAGTAAACTTAATTTGTCTCCGTGTCTGTACTAACAGTGTTATGACATTACTTGATGGACCCAAGTATGATGGATTGTTTTCTTACATAGAAATTATTAATTATATAATCATTTCATTTTAGTATACAGCTTAAGAGTTATTATCACGTTAATACCGTCGTGCGCGGTCACTAACTATAAAAGGCTTATTCTCTGGAGGTCTATTTGTTCTAGCCGTACCTAATTTAGTAATTAAATACTAGAGAGAAAGCTCTTCGTCGTCACCAACTTTTGGAGTACTTTTTCACTAATACATAGTGGATTGACTGCAACATTGTAACTGTAACGCCCTCACGGCTGAAAGAGGCGAGCATGTTTAGTGGGACGGAGATTCCACCCGCGACCCACAAATTGCAAGTCGAGCGTCCTCACTACTAGGCCATGTCAAGTTTAGGAACAAAAGCAGCTAGAATAAAGTCAACGGTTATCTGGATTACATAGAGTTGTGTTTAAACTGCACATGTACTTACAACAAACGACACCTTTTGCAAAAATTTTGCATTAAAATAAGAAGGTATAAAACACACTTCATATTCACCCCTATTTAATCAGATTCATGGTTTTAATTGTGGTAATGTGAGACACCTGGTTTGGTTATTCGTTTCCTGAACAAATGAAACATCGTGATTGTGATTTATAGAAGGAAAGGAATTCTTCTAATGTCTCGAAATAAAACGACGCTTTGAATGACAAGTCTGAAACAGTAGAATAGTATTCTGTTCTTCTCATTTTGCTCTCACTCTTTTGTATTTATACCTGACATAACGTCGAAATAAAAACATTGTAGATGACCTCTTTCTCTGTATGGGTATTTGGATATTGATGTTTATCTACCCAGGAGGGTCAGGTTTCGTTAACCTCTTCCTCCTTCCTTCAAATGTTGGTTTTACAACTGTCAAGTGTATTTATATATGGTGCACGAGGGCTAGAATAACGTGCACTTACTCAGACTCCTTTCAGGGCATGCACTATCTACACATACACTTGGTGCAAATAAAAACATTTCTCTTATAGTTCCATAAATTGTTTGCACTTTCATCATTTAGGACTTAGTGACATGAATCCTTTTTCAACAATCTAAATTCATAACACTTTTGATCAACAATAACAAAGTGAAGTATGTTTATACAGAAACTTTCCATGTTCTATTGCATGGATGGCCAAACTTGCTTAACGTAAGAGCCACATACGATAAACTTCAGATGTTTGAGAGCTGCAAAACATGAACAAATATTACACGAGTTTTTATTATTACCTGTACATATTGCTACATAAATTTTATATAAATATTAAGAAATACATGCACGTAATAATATTTATTTGTGTACACACACACACACACACACACACATATATACCAAATGTTTTCAAAATCCTGGCTGATTGTTGTTTTAACTGTATTGAGCGTACTTAGTACGGTAATTAGCTACGGAAACATGTAAGAAAAATATGCAAATTTTCGTTTCATTAACATTAAATGAGACTACCAAAATAAAAATAGCAGGGGTAAAAACAGGTATTTTAATAATATTTGTCTTAGTATATATTTGGTTAAAACATGAAGGAAAATATGTAAAACAATAAAATTATAGATATTTTAATCAGATACCACCTTACAAAATTTAGTCTTATCATAATATTTTTCTGACACAAACAGACACTGATACAATTATCAGGCTATTTACTGCTAGTAGAGGTCTTGTGAGTCATTGAAATTCTGTCTATGTTGTCAAGACTGTTCGAATTAGTTTCGTCATGTGTTGATTTGTAAGGATTGCACGATGCTTCGACTTCATAAACTTCATTACAGAGTACAGTAATTCATAGCAAGATGTGTTGCAAATTGAAATTAGTCGCATACTGGTTTTCTTCAGTTTAGGATATTTTATTCCTGGAACATGCTTTGAAAACTCAATTGTACAATGGGATTTATGGATCATCTTTAAATCCAGGTCCTCTTGTAGTTTTATTAGTTCCATTTCCATAACAGATGATTCTGTAACCAGAGGTTCAAGAGTTGGACAACCATCATTGATCGCATGAATCATGAGTGGATTTGCAAGAAAGGCGGAGCATGGCTTCAGCAAGTCCTTAAACCTGTCTCGGAAATTATCAAGCAGTTCTTGTAATTTATCTTTGTATTTTTCCAGCTTGTGGTATTTTATTTCAATATCAAAAAATGTATTTATTCTTCTTTTGAGATTGGGAAAGTAACTAAAGTTTCTTTAAAATATGTCTCTTTAAAAAAAGTCTTATATTATTCTGAAAGCTGAAAATTTTCTGAGTAAGATCAGAAACAACCTTATCCTTCTCCTGGAGTGCCAAGTTAAGAGTTTGTAGATGATTCATTACATCAGCAAGGATCATTTAATCTCGCATCCATTCATTATTTCCCAGTTGAGGATAGAATGTGTTTTCTTCAAGAAAAGTAATAATAGGCTCCAACAGATCCACAAACATTGTGGATTTAAGACAAACATTTAAGACATTGCTAGTTGACAGCCACTTCACAATGTAGAAGAAAGAGACATCAATGGGTTTATCTTCAAGCTCCAGTTCTTCTAGCGTACGAAATTGACAATTTCAAGAACAAATTTCATAACATCTTCATACTTGAAGTATCTAGCTGCTAGGTGTTTACGATGAAAAATGTAATGAACAAGAAGAAACTCTGGAAAGCTGGGATTACTTTTCATAAGCGCAATTAATTCTTTTTTCCCCACTATTGCAGGTAATCCATCTGTTGCAACACTGAGGGGTTTATAAAGTGGAATATCAGCATCTCGAAGTATGGATCTGTCAAGCACATTTTCAATGTCAACATCACAGGCTGTTTCTTTTAGTGCCACTAAGCCCCAAATCTCTTCTTTCACAGTAACGTCACAGGTAGCATAACGAATAAATACCGACAGCTATGGACTATGTTGTATGTCTGTAATTTCGTCAAGAGCTAAGCTAAATGCAAGAAAATTCTTTAAATCATTTTGCCAGCAACATCAGCACTCATCTGATAGATACGTCTTTCTGTAGTGCGACGTGAAACTGGTGTTTGTGCTATTAGAAGCTGAAGTTTTGTGTTGTTTGGATCTAACACTGCAACAACTTCAGCTATGTTCTTCTTTACAAATTTACCATCAGAATATGCGCATTTAGCACGAGTAATTATGAAGCTTCAAATTTTTATTTACCTTTTACATTAATTATGACGCAAAAAGAAGCTCAGCCAACATATTTCCGCGAGGTGCACATGTCAAAGAGCCGCACGCCGCTTGCGAGTCGCAGTTTAGCCACCCTTGTGCTAATGTATATAAAATTTTATCTCCCCCTGTTGAAAGTACTAGGGTGCTATTAAGTGAATTTATCGACTTATTTTTGTGATTGACTATTTATACCTCTGTGATTTATATACACCATTCGTGCTTCCTGTAACCATGTATTCCTTTTACTCTGCGATTTATATACACCATTCGTTCTTCCTGTAACCATATATTCCTTTTACTCTGAGATTTATATAC